>CM077600.1:31939991-34339991 GCA_039654915.1 Aquilaria yunnanensis | reverse complement strand
TCCGCATCGACCGAGTCATCTCTCCTGAATCAAACGCCTTTCCGAATCCATCTTCCTATCCTTCCTCATATCCCTCCTCGATCTCATCTTCTCGAAGCCCTGTCATAGGAGCCCGACAATTTCACCTTTCTTCTTACCTGAGTTCTATTCGTCAGATGATTCAAACGATTCAGACGATCACCAATGATTCAATCGATCTTCGCTGGCTAGGACGATTTCAGCTCGCAAATCCAATGATCCCGAGTTCACTCAAACCTCGATCAAAGGATTAGGGAAGACAAATAGACCCGCGGCCAAGGGAGATGCGCAGCCGCCAAATTTGATCTAATTTATTCAAATTTTTTCCAATTTGTGCAAATTTGTTCCGATTTGTTCTTTGCTCATTTCATGTTTCTAGGATTTATTGGATTTCTTGACGTTCCGATTTGTTCTTTGCTCAATAGTTTTGTCTAGATTTGTTCCGATTTAATTCTGGTCAGAAAATTTGATGAGATCGATGCCGGAAAACGGGGCAGCAGGAGAGCTGCAAGTTTTCCAGATTATTTGGTTTGATTTAAAAGCATTTTAGTAGTTTTAGGGTTTTTTTGTAATTTTCCCAAAAATTAAATGAACACAAGTGTTATTTTATTATTTATTTTAATATTTTTTACGCCACATTAGCATTTTCCCTCAAACATAACTCTGAAATTAACGGAAAATACTTAGATAGAACATGCGACAAAAAATGAGGTACCTCGCTATGACAACTTGAAAGTAGGGTACCCAATTAGAACAAAATAAAAATGTTAAGGTATTCCTAATGAATTTTACCATATAGTAAGATATTACTTTCAAAATGTATTTCTTTGAGTTTCGCATACTAATTTCTACTTCATTGTCTGTTTCTACCTAAATCTTAATACATTCAATAAGTCATAAATCCCTAGTTTTTTTTTTCTCAATTGGTAACAAAAGAAAAAACACACTCATTTCACTTAGAATATTACTATGAATGATTATTTTGGTAGAATATACTCATTGTAAGCATAAATTTTTTTGCCAAGAGTGGTATATTTGAGTTAAAAAACAATAATGGCCAATTTAGGCTGAGTCGCAAGCAATAATAGGTTTTTTTTTTTTTGTGATTTTTTCCTTTTATGAAACGAAGGTAGGCTTAGTAGAATTTTTCTCTAGATTAAAACACTTTACTGTGTTACACTACTACGGCTCAATGAATATACATGTCGAATGGATTCGCTGTACTACCACCAAAATCTGTTCCTTTCATAAGCATTCTGAGATTTTTTCCGGCCCCTGTCAGAGCCTACATATATATCAAAGAGGAATAATAAAGCACAAAAGTAAGGACAAAACAAAAGAGCAAAAGGGGTCTGTGTCTTTCTACTATTTCAAAATAATCATCCTGGTACAGCCACTTGAGTAGTTGAAGATCAAAAGCAAACATGGTTACCCGATTGAACAATTAATACTTGATTCTAAGGCCATTGGCAATTATCTATACAAAATTATAAATGGTTAATGGTAAAGAATGAACAAGGAATTTACCCACAACTTCCACAATGTACCAACGCCTGAAGTTAGCGTGATTGAGGATGAAGCTTAGAGTTGATTCTACTCATGGAATTGCCTCAGATCTAACCTTACAGTCTGACCGTCCAAGTAGATCTTCTTCGTGAATTGCCATCCCTTTTCGTTTATGCTATTCGGTTTCATCCTCATCATATACAGTGAGCTCCCTTTAGCATGAAATTTTTCAGACCAAGCTTCCTTGCAGGCTCACCATAATAGGTCTCAGCTGCCCGATCTATCCCTAGGGGAATAACCTGGATCAACATATCACTGGGTTCCATGAAGAGAAAATGTGTCATTATAGCACCTTGGACACCAACCATCACATCGCTTGAGTTAAACACTAGATTAATCTTTGCCAGTTCTATAGTTCGGACTTGTAATGATTTAACAAGATCGATCAAGACTAAAGTGATGCTTTAACTTTGAGGCATACTGACATATTCAGATGCGATGCCTACAAACCGAGTAACAGTTACATGTTCATTCGTATAAAAGTCGAATAATTTCAGGTCATGGGTTTAATTGCCAATGCCACCTGATTGTTCAGAGTAGTTGCACAGATTATCAACAGATTAACTCTTCATAAGGAGAAAAAAACAAAAAGTGAGACAGAGACCTTACATCAGAGTCATGTCCGGTTCAAAGTTTAAATCAAATTGGGCATGAGAAACATGTTTTTTTTGTAACATCAAGCATGATTCTATATGCACAGCTCAGTGATATGAACATTTGTTCATCTGGTAACATCTAATGTTGATGCTGGTGATAGGGAGGGGTACTAGCAAATCAACTAATAGCCAGGGATTGATAAAATCACAATTTCGTAATTATTAGCTTTCGGTACGGGCTTCTTGATGATGCAGGGATGGCCTCAACATCAAATTCCGTTAACATGCCATGCATAAGGGGTTGATAGAAAGAATGACGGGGTATAACTTTAGGTTTCACAAAACCTTAAGGGTAATAATATATTCCTTAAAATAGAAGGTGGCAATTGTAGATTAGGAAAAACATTAGGAGATTTTTTGTAACTTTTCCATAAAGAAAAGGACTGGTTTTAACGGCAACGCACACAATATTTATGACTTCCCTAAGTTCAAACCTAACCGCAGGGCGTGGCCCCGTTTCCTTTAAGAAGCAGTAACCAAGCCCGACCGTTGGATTTGGGAAGCTTGAGTGGGGCGCAAGATCTTGAACGCCTGTTATCAACTCGAGATGCAGACGATTATCGCCCAGCGTCTTCTATAAATTACAGGCCCTTGCAGCTGGCTGTTTGGAGCCCCCGTTTTGTGGACTTGTCGTTGCTTTTTCTAGCAATCTTTGAATCAGAACCAATTTCATTCTCATCGCAGCACATAGACGTAAAGACACGGCAAAAGAATTCAATAACTTGCCACTGATTTATAGAAAAACTGACGAGGATTGATTCGGGGCTCTGTGTCCTGCTTCTCTGCGACCTCTGAAAATCTATAGACTGAGAATGTCGGATGCGTTTTGCCCCGATTGCAAGCGGCAGACGGAGGTCGTGTTTGACCACTCGGCTGGCGACACCGTGTGCTCCGAGTGCGGCCTGGTGCTGGAGTCTCACTCCATCGACGAGACCTCTGAGTGGAGGACCTTCGCCAACGAATCCGCCGACAACGATCCCGTCCGTGTTGGAGGCCCCACCAACCCCCTCCTCGCCGATGGCGGCCTCTCCACCGTTATCGCCAAGCCCAACGGCACCTCAGGCGAATTCTTGTCCTCTTCTCTCGGCCGCTGGCAGAACCGTGGGTCGAACACGGATCGCGGCTTGATTGTCGCTTTCAAGACTATCGCTACCATGGCCGATAGGTAGTGCTTCTTCTCTAAGTTATTTGGTCTGTTGACATATTATTTGAATGAAGAACCACGTTTGCTTACATGTTAGAACCCTATGGCCAAACTGTGTTCCTGCCTTATACCAATTTACTAGGCTTAGCCTGAATAGAGATGAGTTTGCAGTCCAAGTTTTCTAGCGTATTGGTGGTGATTGTAACAATATTGTAGCAATCTCCTGTTTGTTTTGGGCGTAGGAGGAAATTGCAAATCAAGTTCTAGATCCCATTAAGTTAGTTCAAAGAAAATAACGGGACCTCCTTGGTTTTGTTAATTCCTCTGTAACAAACTATCATCCTGTGTCACATAGTCCTTTTGATCATATCAATGCCAAAGATGTTTTATTCACTCTATTTCCTTTAACAGTCACTGATTTGGGACAATTGCCTTTTCAGGTTGGGCCTTGTTGCAACTATCAAGGTACACCAAGCATATTTCTTTGTCATATTGGTACTTTTATTCTATTGACGGTAGGAACATGGCAGTAATTGATGAAGTCTTCTTACTATGCACTGGACTTTGATTATATCAATTCTTAAGAATTCCAAACTAGCTGACGTAGGCCAGTTCCCTTACATTCATAGTTGTTGATATTCGTAGAATAGCTCTGAGGTATTAGGTAAGCTGCTGGATATGCCAATCATACTGTCACAGTTCCTGAACTCAATCAAATTTAGTTAAGCATCTAGGAATTGGGTGAGCCACTGGATTGCAATATCATATTTTGGGGTTGGGGTGTCAATGATGAAGATGGCTGAAGGAACGCATTGATATTATGTGAAGCAGATCTGAGTCCCAACCGTATCAAAAACATCAGCTAAGCTCCTGCAGTTGCTTAAGTATACATACATGATGACATGATTTGGGCCATGAAGTCCAGTTTGGGTTGTCAGACATGAGAAGTACTATATGGTTTTGTTCTTGTCTTTGCTCTCTTGATAGGTGATAAAAAAAAAAATTATTGTATTATAAGTACTTTTGATCTGCTTCTTTGGTACAGAAATTGTGGCTTGGTGTTACACTTCCAATTTTGAATGCTCTCTTGTTTTCTAGGCTTCTCTTTTAATCAATTACCTATGTGTATGTAAATTAATTTTCCTGTCTGCCTTCATTTAAGGATCGAGCCAATGAGATATACAAAAAGGTAGAGGATCAAAAGTCTAGTAGGGGAAGGAATCAAGATGCTTTGTTGGCAGCCTGCCTGTACATTGCTTGTCGACAAGAAGACAAGCCAAGAACTGTTAAGGGTACAGCCTAAGATAATTTAAAATGTGGATGCTTCTTGATTTCCCATTCCTTTGTGTATGAGCTTCATTGAACTTGTGGATTTGGATAGAAATTTGCTCTGTTGCCAATGGAGCTACAAAGAAAGAAATTGGCCGAGCAAAAGAATACATTGTTAAACAGCTGGGTTTGGAGACTGGACAGTCTGTTGAAATGGGAACCATACATGCAAGTGACTTTATGGTGAGTTCATTGTCCTCGTCCCTTTACTTTTCTACCCCTCTCTTGGAATGAACATGTTATCTCCATGTGACGCAAAAAAATAATGACTGCCATTGTTGAGTTGTTTATCTGTTATTTTTTGGTAGTCATGGTTTATATTGTTGTTGAACTCTTTGTTGTCAGAGGCGATTTTGTTCCAGTCTTGGTATGGGTAACCAAGCAGTTAAAGCTGCCCAAGAAACGGTTCAAAAGTTGGAGGCCTTTGATATAAGGTAATTATTATAAAAAATCAAGGTTATCAAAATCCTGATCTGAATCTTACAATCTTACAATTTTATAATTCAAAATGGGGAAAGCGATTCGGTTAGATCTTACAATTATGATTCTGATTTGATTTTACAACTCTGATTCACAGAAAACATAAAATTATTTCATGTAGAATCCCAATTTTGATAACTTTGATAAAAATTG
Source organism: Aquilaria yunnanensis (assembly GCA_039654915.1). NCBI lineage: Eukaryota > Viridiplantae > Streptophyta > Magnoliopsida > Malvales > Thymelaeaceae > Aquilaria > Aquilaria yunnanensis. Next base: position 34,334,645 of record CM077600.1, on the reverse strand, counting down.
TGTTGTTGGTTATGGAGTAGTTGTTTGGATTTTGTTCAGTTGTATAAGGGGATTTCCTACATTAGCTGATTAAGGTTGATAGAAAAACTATCTTTAAGTTTTTAGGAATGTATCAAATGTTAGGACTCCTAACAGAGGAAAATATGAAAGGGATGGTTTCTTTGTTAGGTTGATGATATTTATTAATCTAAACCGAGGCACTTGCAGTTTCATTCATCTTGGATCTGCTGTTCTTACTATTTCTGTTAAGCCTATTTGGAGAAGTGGAGAATCCTTTCTATTTAACTTTGTCATGGCAATTTGGCTTGTCATGAAGCTAGGTAGGTTTTGAACACTTGTTGTGTCCATACCTCATATATCTCGTCCTTTAGGGGTTTAAATGTAGCCTTATGTTCATGGAACCGTGTTGAAAGCTTTTACATGATTGCTAACCACTTTCAACATGTCCTCCGAACCTTTATAATTGCTTGTGCAGAAACCAAAAGCTTCTTTCCCTTTGCATTTGGCATTTGGGCACAAAAGAAAAGTAGATTTGAATCCAAAATCTGGCCTTAACATGTTGTCCCATCTTAAAACCTTTGCCTAGGCCTAAAATGGGTCTTTTGTACCAATACATCATGCAGAGCTGGATATGCTCTCATTTCAGATGCTAATCTTCATGCAATGATTCTTGCAGGCGAAGCCCTGTATCAGTTGCAGCTACGATTATATATATTATAGCTCAGCTCTCTGATGATAAGAAGCCACTTAGAGGTTGGTTACTGAAGCAATCTCTTTATCCTTCAAATCTAAACTAATTCTAAATCTGGTGTGACATTTACAAAATTAGACTCTGGCCAATATGACTGATTATGATGAAACAGAATGTTTGCATGACCATCTAAATTCAAACCGTTTACTGTCTATTATGAACAAATAAAATTTTACAGAGTCAGAGTTTACTTTCATGAAGTTCTCTGTGATGTAGCACTACTTCTAGACTGGCTTCATTTATTCGCATATCGTACTTTATACTAGGACTCAATTATTATTTATTCATTTATTAAAACTGGTTATAAGTGCCTGTGGATGGTTGTTATTCTTTAGTAAAAATTAATGGAAGTAGCTTATGTTTGCTGTATTTGATTGGTATGACTGGAGGTTTGTTGATGTAGATATATCAGTGGCCACTGGAGTGGCAGAAGGCACCATGCGAAATGTATACAAGGATCTGCATCCCCATGTTTCAAAGATAGTACCGAACTGGTATGCGAAGGAAGAGGATCTCAAGAACCTTAGCAATCCATGAAGTCGATACTGCCAGACAGGAGTTTGAGAAGAAAAGCTTTACCATCTCCCTGGATTTTATTGATTGCGGCACAAAAATTTCTGGGTCTTTTTGCCCCCTCATTTCCTTGTCAATTTATAGATCGTATGAGTTCTTTATTCCCTCATTTTCAGACACCGAGGGGAGGGGGGAGAAAAAGAAGATAAAAGAGAGGAAGAGCTAGAATAGAGTTCTATGATACTGAGCCCTGAGTTGAAGTGTGAAAATGTGGTACATTTGTTTATTTCGGTGAATCATCTATCTGCTTCAGAGCTGTAGACCAATGGCAAAAATACTTGGTTCAGTTGAAAAGTTGTCCCGTCCACCCTCAGTCTCTCTCGTAGCGCTGCTCTCTCTGTACAACAGCAAATACATGTGCATATAGGGCGGGGGCACCTTTAAACATGTTTCAAGCAACTCAAAAGTCCAAGATTGTCATGCACAAATGTTGCGCAAGAATGTATTTTCTTTCTTCCTTCCTCTTTTTCTGAAGCCTCTTAGGGTATCAGAAGTCTTTACCGCAAATTAGGGCGTCAGTTGGGTTGTTTGAGCGCTGTAGTTGCAGCAATTATCGATGCGCTGAAAGCCGACAGAACAAATTTTTCCACCCAACATGTTGCGCTCTCTTGTTCGTTACTTACTGCCCTACCTTATCTTCTGCTTAGGAAATCTACATAGAAGCCATCCAACATATCTCTGCAAACAGAACACGTGCTATGCGAAACAAAACTACCCCCACCCCCGCTCTGCTTTCTCGTGATGCTTTATTGATATTTTCAGCCCTAGAACCCGGACCAACATTGATTTTAATTCTGGTCAAGGGTCTATTCCATGCCCACATATCACAGATCGTCTTCCAAATCATGGCCTAATGTCAGGACCATAATAAAAATCACGGACTAATGGTAGGCAGCTTATATACAACACATGACACCATAGAAGAGAAGAATGCGGAGAGAAAGAATCCACTTTATCAATCATCATCATCAAGAGAGAATTCGTGTGTGCGACTGATTCTAAAGCCATTGGCTGCTATCTATACAAAATTAATCAAGGGTTAATGGTAAAGAATGAACAAGGAATACCCACAACTTCCGCTATGTACCAATGCAGAAAGTTACTCTGATTGAAGATGAAGCTGAGCGTTGATTCTACTCACAGAATAGCCATAGGCTCCAACCAGCCGTCTCCTGAATCTCCTCAGATCTAACCTCACATTCTGACCGTCCAAGTAGATCTTCTTCGTGAACTGCCATCCCTTTTTGTTTATGCTATCCGGGTTCGTTAGGACAGGATCATCCTCATCATACTCATCATACAATGAGCTCTCTTTAGCATGAATTTCGTAGCCTACGTACTTCAAACCAAGCTTCCTTGCAGGCTCACCATAATAGGTCTCAGCTGCCCAGTCTGTCCCTAGGGGAATTACTTGGATAAACACACCACCGGGTTTCATGAACAGAAAATGTGTCATTGCAGCACCATGGACACCAACCATCACATCACTCGAGTTCAGTACTCGGTAAATTTTTGCCAGTTCTGTAGTTCGGTCAGGCCTCAGAACCAGCACCTCGAATCCAATTTCCTCAGCTACTTTAACCAAGAGATCCTGATTGGTTATTGCTCTTGAACTGTTCCTTGACTGTATAACCAATCTTGGTCTCCTTGGCCGGATGGTTTCCACTTTTTCTTCTATACTGGATTGTGGAGACAAAGAGAGCTTCTCTTTAAGCCTTTCCTGCACTTCACGCTCCTCATCCTGAATCAGACCTCTGATTCTGGGCCAATAAGCTCTATCTAAAAGATAATGGAAATCAACAATGCTCCGATTGCCTTTCATCAAAGAAGAGTCCACACTAAGTTCATCATGGATTCTTAGACCAACAATTGCTTCAGGGAAGCAGTGAGTTCTGTTATCTCCACTAAAATCGATTGCTGGATAATCAGACAGATGAGAAAGAACATCCCCGTATTTCGTAATCCACCAAGGATGATATTCAAGAATGGCAAACACAACCTGCTTTTTCAGATGCTGTGAAGTTATGTACAAGGGCAAAATACCATCATTGAACTCATGATAAACATTGCCTGTGTAGCCTCCTGTCGAGAAGAACACAGCTGGAACATCATGAATCACATCACAGTGATGATTCATACCCAAATTTCCAATCGCTGAAACCAGGTCCAATTCATCAATTGTGTCCATTACACTCGTTTCCCACTTTCGGGTGTATGGTTTGATCTTTTCGCGCTGGAGCTCCTCACCTTTCTGCTCATCATGTTTTGAGATGTCTGCAACGTTACTGATGGAACCATTCCCCTTGCTTGAGCTATACAAAAAGATGGAGGAAGAGGCCGAGTGTGTTCTCACATCACCCTTCATCACACAGACATCAGAACGAAAATGGCTTCTGTCGCAGCAAATTGTTCCTGTATTTAGCCCAAACGTGAATCATAAGCCTGCTGAACATTGAAGGAACCTAGGAATGTATACAATCTTATCAGCATAATTGCTGCTTGGCATGTGAGAAAACTGGAAAACGGAGGACTTGGTTTTTTTATCTGATCTCCACAAATTGAAATTTCACTTGAAGTAACCAGAAATAATACCAGCAAAAACATATGTACTAGGACGAAAAGAAATAGCAACTTCATAAGAACCAATTTGCAGGTTGTCGAAGAAAAACTAGAGTATAAGCAAGAGATAAGAAAATACAAACCTTTAGGGATCGAAGAACACACAGGAGCAATTACATCTATATCTGTATCGAAATCCTCGTTCGGTGCACCAAACGAATCTGTAGAAAGAAGTGTTGATTCAGTCATGAGGAAGGGAAAAATTTTTAAGGGTAATAAAAAGAATAAGAAAAAGTATTCAAGTAAAAAAGAAAACGAACTTACAGAGAAGGCAGAGAGACGAGGAAGAGCGAAAGAGAAGATGGGGTGCAAAGATAAAGATACAGGACACAAGGGAAAGCAGGAGGACAGAGACAAGCTTGGGCCTTTTTCTCTTAAAGTAACAAGGGTTCGCATAAACCAGAACAAAGGTTTGAGCTTCTTCATCTGCCTTCTTCAACTGATTAAAACGATGTGAGAGAAATCCAACCATTAGCTTTCTTCTTTCCGAAGGGGAAAAACAAAGAAAAAAGCGGAACCCCAGCAACAAAACAAAACAAGAGTAGGAACTGGGAATGTCTTCCTTTTCGATTCCCGAATTCTCTGTTTTGTGCACAAGGTGAGATAAGAGACAGAGATGGCAGGCTAAATAGTATTAGTAATCAAGTTACGCAAGGATTTTCTTCCTTTTTTATCTCTTTGAAAATAGAAGGTTGAAGAAATTCTTGTGAGAAAAGAAAAACTGTAATGGCGTCGCCACAAAGAGATAGCGTGTAATGGTAGATTAGACAGAGAGGAAGGTGAGAAGAAAGATGGTGTTCCGGTTGGCTACTGGCTGGCTCACGCCGGTCCTCAGTCCAACCTGTGTTCGGTTCTGCTGTTCTTAGGTCTTTGAATTTCCTCCTAGGAATTCGGCATCACGCGCTTCAACATCCGTGTCGCGTCAATTTTCTTCTCTTCCGTCTCTCGTGTCGTGACTCTCGTCTTTTCTTTTTATCGTTTTGGGATTTTCCCGCCCAAGCCCAACATAACATGCTTCGCAAAGTAGGCCTACCTTCCTTTTATTTCTAGTTGTTTGTACCAGGAATTGACGTGATTTTAGTTGACTTTTATTGAGCTCAAAACAAAAAATGGGCTCAACAGTTTAAAAATTGAGCTTATCAAGTTTATTGAGCCTAATATGACATATAAATAATAGGGTTAAGTACACTAATCTCTAATTGTGAGTTTGGTTAGATTTAAATGGCATCATTTAACACGTTTTAACCAATGAAACTGTTAACCAAACATGGTAGCCTTTTTTGACTACATTTGCCCCTTAAGTTGTATATAATTATATGCCCACCCCCAAATACCCATCACCAACCTACCATGACAAAGCTCAACCAAGCTGGGGCACTCTCAGTTTTTTTCGCCTAATTTGCTTAAAACCAGCCCCATCCCTCCCCGATCCCATAGTCCTTGGCAACTGAGTGCAAAGTGTACATTGGCCCACAAAGCACGCAGAGAGGCAATGAGTTCCCGCAGTTGTTCAGTTCCTACAAGAACACCCCGTGCACCGTCAACGAAACTGCCTAGGCATTGGACTTCCTCGGTTCCAACACCTTTGCGTTTTGCATCCCTCAAACCCACTTCGATCGGCCACCCAACCAATGCTTGCTTCTAAATTTGGACAGAACTGTTCAACCAAGACGAGCCAAGGCTTTGATGGGTGATGGGACAACTCTACCTCTGACAGAGTTGTGGGCTTCTTGCATGCTTAAGAGACCATATAAGCAATCACGCCAACTCGGCGGTGGGGAAATCATTGCTAACGGAGATGCGATGAAGCTCGGTAAGAGAATTTCTTGTGGGTGAACGAAGGGTAGTTCTCCAGTTTTGAGGAAAGAAGGCGGGCTTTAATTTCCCTACAACTTTGAGGCAAACTTTCTGAGGAAATCACAAGGATTAGAGACCCATTTATCCCAAAACATGTTAACTAAGTTGATTTAAACATAACCAAATTGGCCCAGGTTAGACCTTGACCTTGAGTACATATATCCCATCAAGTTTTAAAACTTTCAGTTACTCCCTCATTGAAAGATGACCATTATATATTGAAATAATTTATAATTTACCCTCTAAAAATAGGTCATAATTATATATAATAACCTCTAAGGTTTTAGAAGTTATACTTGGCCCTTAATTTTGTCGAACCTATCAAGTTTCGGAACCAAACTCAAGCTTCCCTAATTATCTCCAAGGTTTGAAAAGTTACATATAACCCCTAACGTCATACTTACATAGAACCCCCTTAATATCGTTAGTCATCACTTACAAGTAACATAAACAGAATATATTTAATAATAATAATAAAATTTAATTTAAACTATTCACTAATTACCTCTTCATAAATTCATATGGTAAGTAATTATTGTGATTATCTAACCGTTTAATACCAATTTTTATTTAAATATAAAATTTTGCTCATTACAACTAACTAATGGTGTTCAAAAAAAGGGGAAGCTAAAAGTAAATTTTGAAATTTAATTTTAAATGTAATTTTACCAAGCCTAACAAATGTTGCCACTTGCCAGTTGCCAGTCCTATGTCTAATTGGTAACTTGTTGAATGGCTGGCTAAAGAATGTCCGTATAATGGTAAACTTTGACAAACTAAAGATTGCTCCTGTTTACGTGGTGAGGCGTGTTACAATTGGGCCCATCAAATAGAGGATCATGAACAAGAAAGAATTAAAGTAACTCAGATAGTTTTTTTTTTTTAATACTCCAAAGATGGTATATTACGAAAATTAGAGGAGAGTAGCTGTTATGCGAAAGTTGAAAGATCTTGGCTATATTTTATCACTGCTAGAAAGTATTAGCTATAAAAGAGTGTGATGCTTATTGCTTGAATTCTGGTTGTCCCTCAAATGTTCATTGTGTTTTACTAGCTAAATTGGCTGCACATAATAATATAGTATTTCAATTGTGCTTGCTTGAAGTTTTTATTTATGACTTTGTTGTCTTATATATTTATTTAAGGGTTAAGTGCAATTTGCAGGTTTAGGAGATATCACACTTTGCCTTTTACTGTTGAAAAATATATACTTTACCTTTATTTTTTTTACATTGTTAACTTCTAAAATTTTAATTTAAATTATAAGATAGTCATTTATCAATAATTTAATTTTTATAGTACTTTTTTTACAGTTAATGAATATTTTAAATTATTAATTTTTCTTTTTGTAAATGTAAAGAAATTTTTTTAATAGTATAAAATACTCCCTCTATCCCACTTTCTTTGCTTAATTTAACTTTTTTTTTCCTAGTTTGACCTCAATTTATTCAGATTATTGTTTATTAGAAAAAAAATTAAAAAATATGTGTCTTGATCTATCATTCATATATAAAGATTTTTCATTTATATACTAAGATGCTAGAAATAAAAATTATAAGTTAATTACTAAGAAATGAATAATGTAAAAAATTTTGGTAGAGAAGAAATATAAAGCAAGAGAAAAAGTGTCATACCATCTAAGCTCGGCGGTAAATTGCAATTAGTTCTTTATTTATTGAACATAAAGTATTTTAAATGGAAAGATTTGTATAATTTTCCCAAGTTTCAAGTTCTCGGAAGAAAGAAAATCCCATCCTCAGCACACAGTTGTGAGATGGATTGGACATAGGTGACTAGGGTAGGGTCAGAAGGAAAAAAAAAAGCTGATTTCGTTATTTTTGGATTTTAAAAAGGTTGGCATTTTTCTTCCTTTATCTAAAATCCCATTAATATTTTTTTTCTGAATATTAAAAAAAATGAGGCCGCCGAGGCGACTTCTGCTGTGCTGGCACTATTAACGCTTTGATTAATTCACCCTTTTAAAAACGTGCCACAGCCCGCAGACAGCCCTTTTGACCAGCTCCTCCGAGCCTACTCCTATTTCATTTTCCTTTTTTATTTTTTTCAGTCCGAAATCCCTTGTATCAGGCAGTTATTTAGGAAAGAAGCTCTCCTTTTTTTGGACATTTTGGACTACAAAAGAGATTTTAAAATATTTTTATAAAAAATAAGTATATTTTATTAAATCTTCTTTTATTGTGTTGAATATGAAAAAAATAAAAATAATTACTTTTTCAAAACATTTATTGGTAAGTGATTGTTATATACATAAAATATTAACTTTCAAATAACATTAATTTTATAAAAATTAGTAAAAATAAAAAAAATTATTAATTATTTAATCTCAAAAGAACAGACGGGAATTCAAAGTAGATCTATAATTGAACATTTCATACAAAAAAGGGGGAGATTACAAAAAGGCAAAGGTTTAGGGTCGGGAGAGTAGACCATTTATGAAGCCTGCAAGCATCACGGTTCCGTAGGCGTAGAAATTGTAAATCAGGCAACAGTGTTTGGTAAAGCAAAGGCCCAAGGCCTATCCCCTTTCCGCGAAGGAAAAAAGAATTCACAACCCACAAGGAAACGAATATTGATTCAAAGTTACAATTACACCCTAATTAATTAAGATCATTGGCCTAACTCCACAATTTCTCCCCAAATTTTATTGATCTCATTACTTTGGTGCCAATATTATACAACATTTCACCATTCCCCAAGCATAATTGTATACAAATTATCAAAATTTATAGTCAAGAACGTGGAATGTTGAATTAAAGTTCATATCTTAACAAATTAATATCCGCGGATCGTACGTACTTGTTTGTTTATCTTCCCAATAGTCATGTGCGAGATCATGAATCCTAAGTCATTTACCTTATGGTGTATGTCTTTCAACTAATATCCATAAGCTTCCTTGCATGAGTCTAACCTAAGTGCGTCTTATGAAGTAAATTTTCAATTATGTCCTTTTAAAAATAAAAAAATACCTCACATATCCTTAGACCCTTGCCTAGCTCTTCGTGCAATAATGCTAGCAAAATCTTATGTCAATTTCTCCTATTCATCTCTTCAATTTACAATAAGCAGATAACATGCAATCGTAAAAAGGTGGAAGTCACGTAGGGCTCATCCCTTCAATTTAAAGTCATTGTTCACCGGAGATGCTAAAAAACACGAAATGGGGACAAGGCAGGATGATAGGTAGCTACGGTAGCATCTTCCTCCTCATGCTTTATATTCAAGTAGAAAAAGAAAAAGATTTTGGTCAAATCTTTTTTTGTCCTACATGTTTTTATTTTTTCAAATAAATCCCTGATGTTTTTAGGTGCATATATGCATATAAGTGAAAATAATGCACAATTTGAAAGTTACATGTAATGAAAAATAATGTCTAAATAATTTTGATTTTAAAGTATAACATGTACATAAAGAAAATGGTATAAACATATAATTACACATGTAAAAAGAACTTTTGTTTATACATTAAAACTTGTACACATGGTTAAATATATATGTAATATATCTCTGATCTTATTTGTATATATCTATCACATGTTCTGTATATATCTATCTCTTAATTTATACATCGAGTTTCGTCCATATCTGACATTCTATCTATACATGTCTCAAATTTTAGTGAGAAGTGATATTTGGTGCATTCACTCACACCTATTTTTTATGGAAGGTTGAACCTATATATATTATTGAATATATTAATAATATATCTGTTATATTATTTATACATATATCACATATTATTTATACAGATTCTTTGCTTTTTTATGCATTGAGTTTATATGTATCCAATATTTACTTTATACATATCTCTTGTTTTTTTTTAAAAAAAAAAATAAGAAACTTGATGTATTCACATTTATTTTATGTTGTGAATTGTAGTATTAGAATATAAATATATATAAATATAAAGAGTATAGTGCACATTCAACCTATCCCTAATATCCTACTAATTCTGTCTTAATAATGGTTGCAAATTGCAATTAGTTAATGCCCTTCAAAAAATTCAGAGCTTATATATGAGTATACATGTTAATTATGCTAATCAATTAATTAATTACAATTACACGCTAATTGGGAAAAAAAAAATTGGCCCACAATCTAAAGCTGCATCTATTTGGAAATCCTGTGGAACTGAGACTAGCACATGTGAAGCACATGCTCGATGTCAGAGGAGCAGGTTAGATTCGGCCCATCTTCCTCTATGGTTTCCATACACGGATATGATCTGCTTATTACAACTTACAGGCTCGTTTTAAAAGATCCTATTCCACTCATATATAAGAGAGTAAACTCTCCTTACATTGTTTTTTTTTTGTTTTTTCTGTTTTATCCAGATCACGTTTTTTTAGTTTGGCATAACAAGGTCATCTAACTCATATAGTGTGTCTTATTGAGTTTTTTTCTGTCATTTTAGTAATTCCCTTTATTGAACTTTGAAAAAAAAAATGTTACTCTAATCTTTAGAATTTCTTCTTTATACTTTCAAAACCTAAAATTTATAGATTTAACACTTCAACCACTTTCTTCATATCACTCAAGTAAAATTTTCTCTCCCCTAGAGCAAACTCAAAACCTTTTTTCCCTTTTCCAATCTCCATGCAAAACCAAAGCCAAGTAACCAATTCACCTCACGGAAAAAATCCAGTTCCCATAAATCAAAACCCATCAAAGAAATAGACAAAATCATCATAAAAAGACAAAAAAAAAAAAAAAAACACCAAAGAAATCAGAGCAATGGAGTTGGCGAAATTGGTGGAGATTTCATGCTTCCATCAAGAAAAATCGAGACCCAAGAACCCAATTAACAAAAATCCTAACTTGATTCATGACATGATTTCAGGGGGAAGAATTGTCCTCCCCATATGATCACCTTTTCGTCCCCTTCATCTGACGCCTCACCAAAACGGCCACCAGAACCCTTTTAGTCGATCTCCTACTGGGAGTAGGATTCGAAAAGCACGAGCTGATCTCGTCCCCTTCCCCCCTTCTAAATTCTGACGCAAATAAGAGATATATAATGCATAACGTAAACTTGTCACAATGTCTCAACAGCTTTTAAACTTCCTAAAAAAATTGTCACTCAAACAAAACCATAGCTCAAAGTGTTGTTATTAGTTGTTACCTCCGTCCACCATAAATCACATTGGAAATGTGTTTGAGAAGACCCAATATTTTCTCAATCCTAGCAATATGTTCGGTAGAGTTGGAAATCAAAATGATTGTTTTTGTTTCCTACAATAAAGCATTTACAATTTACATATGGATGATATCGGCTTCAACGATATAATTTATATTAAACTTGAAGATTTGGCCAAATAATCACTGCAAATTGTATTGGGGTTGCCTCTGACCTAAGGGCTAGGATTTTAAGTCCCTCAATGATCAACCGCTTATTAGATTTTTCCTTACTTCATTCTCTAAAACTTTGTAATACAATGCTACCAATGTGCACAACCGAATTACAAGAATAATCTTTATTTCCATGAGAGATTTATTGTTTCCCTTGAGAGCAATAACGGATTTTTTTTTTATTCGTATACACTGAAACTTTCTATTTAGAAGGATCTCGGAGATTAGGCTTAAATGGTGCATTAGGTTTGGCTATTTATGGTTTGTCCAAATTAGAAATTAAGTTATAAACTTTTTTTAAATTTAAAAAATATTTATAAATCTTAATTCTCAATTCATGGTATAAAATACCAGTATTTGGAATTAATATTTATACATAATTTAAATTTTGAAAAATTCTTATATAGTTTTTCAAATTTGATGGTATTTATATGTTTCAACTTTTAATTATTGGTGTCAAATTTTCTTAATTAGGAATTGAGATTCATAAATACCTGAAAATTTTATTATAAGATTCTTAAAATAAATTTTTTATGTTATAAGACTATTACCTCCACACTTTGTCATTCTCACTAATCTGTTATTGTTGTGGCCTTTAATGATCCATCAAGTGAGTAGTGAAGATGCCAACAAAGATAAACTCCAAACTAATATATATCTAACAAAACCTACAACATATACTATTTATATAATATAAAAGTAAAATGATGTAGATATTATTATGATCTAATTATCATATGTTGTAAATTACTATAACTATGTAGATTATTATAATAATGTAGACATGTTTGGAAACGTTTCTCTGATTGCGTAATCAAAGCTCACTGTGTAGCAAGGGCTCTTTAACTAGTGATGTCCAATTTTTTATATGAGATACCTAACTCCTAATATGTGGTGTACAATTTTATGCATCTTATGTCCATTTTTATATATAAGAAGTCTAATTCTGTATAGATGATATCCAATCTATATATATATATATATATATATATATATATATATATAAAGCAGGACAATCCCTAGAGAGATTTTGGTCTTTTTCTTAATTACACCTTCCCTGATTGCCATGTGCCATTTTTTATACTTATTTTTTTTAATGAACTGTGTATTGTTGGATAAAAAGTTAAAATAAAAAATTAGCCATCATTAAAACTAACGGAATTTTTAACACTGTTAAATATAAAAACTTTTAGTATACCCTAATTCGAACCTTTTTTTTTTTAACTCGGAGCCGAAATCAACTTTGGAGCCAAAAAGAAAAAAAAAAGATCACTTACCAACTTTGGAGCAATTACTTATTAATCTCATAATCCATGTCCAGTTCTTGCTTTTTTTTTTTTAATTCAACTTTCTTTTTTCTAACTTACTTTCATATAAAATTGGTATGTTCCAAATTTTGGTACAATTGTAATTAACAGTGACCATATTATGACTAATGTGTTTTGGAAACTAAAAATTTTCTTTAAAATTTATCTCTATATATACCACATGTTAAACACATAAAACCTACACAAAGGTAACTTCCTTTTATCTTCTCCCTTCAAAATTTCAATTCTTCTTCTTTTCCTCATACATGGTGTATTACTTTTATTAGTTATTTGTCATGACATGGATGTTTTCATGTGTTAAATTTGATTTGTAGGAAATATACCATGGATGACATTGACATGCATGAAGATAACTAAAATCATGGTGAAGTCAGGATTCAAGATGGTGCAAAAAGAATATGCATTTTCACTATGCCAACCTATCCAATTGATGCTACTATTAGAGCAATTAAAGTGAAGGCAAATTATATTATGTAATTTCCCAAAAGCCCTATCAACTATATCAATCTGAATGTATAAATCTAGACTTTTCTTTTTATTATTGAAATTTAGTATTATCACAATTGTTTTATTTTACCTTCTACGGCAGTCTTATTTATTATATCTATTATATTATTATAAAGGGAAGACAAAGGAAATTTCTATAATTGTACCAATCATTAGAGTCCAATTGAGTGACACCTCGTATTTGCCTTCATAAATGATAAAATTCCCCTCAAAATGAAAATATAAATCCATAAATGTCCCTTAGATGTCCTTCATAATTTTGACTAATATTTGACCTTTGATCTAAAATTCATAAGTTTTTCTTTTTGGAATGTGTTTATAGTTCACAACGCATTAACAATGCTTTTTATGGCAATTTGTTATTCTGTCAATTATACAATATTTGTTTAAAAAAAAGGTAATATTCAATACTCTTTATACACCTTAGTGTTTTTTTTAAATAATTGCCATTCCTACTATACAAAAGACACACATTTTGTGTGTGTGTGTATTCACTAAGGCATCGTCAACTTATTTATATTACTATTTTAATAAATAGATTTATGATAAACAAGTAGTAATGGAGAATAAATTTTAAGAATGTTTCATGACATGATTAGTAATTAAGATTTTACTAACCAACTATATTGTAAATAATGATAAATATTTTAGTAAAAGTATATTATCAAGCAATAACGAATAGTAATATTTTTGGAGAAAAATAACAATTCTAATAAAAATGTGTTCTTTTTTCGTTTCAATTTAAAGTATATTTTGGAAGACAAAAAAAAAATCATAGTTATTGTAGGAAGATCCATTTTCTATTGATACATTTAATAAAATTATTCAACCAAAAAATTATTTAAGGATATAAGTAATACTAACAATGAATACAAATATGCAAAGAACAAAATAATAAACTTCATTAAGTGAAAAATTGATGTGTAATAAAAATTCATTCATTTTCCATTTTTATGGATGAATAGAAGAAGGAAATTCATATATATTTTTTAAAATAGTCAACCACAAGAATTGAATAATCAATGTTTGATTCTATTTCCATTTAAGTCTCAATTTCTTTCATGTGATTTCCAATTAATTATCTCATAAAAAAGGCAATAGAATCAAATTACTAAAATGAAACAAGGGTGAAGAAAGAAAGTGGAAATCAATAGATACAGTAATTTTACATATACCAAACTACCCATTTATTCATAAAAAAACTACCCGTTTCTTTGTTCTATGTCATTTAATATAAAATAAACTCACAATTTTTAATTGTAAGTTGATTTTTTAATGAATCTTTAACATGAAAGATAATGTGCTTTCCACTTTGCAAACATTAATCAAAACATTTTAGAAACTAATTTATTTTTTATATATTTTCTTCTATACGTTATCACATTTCAATCTAAAAATTTGTAAACCAATATTTCTCCACCTATTACATGTGGCTTATGTTTTGATTAAATTTTTCATCATGGATTCAAATTTTGGCTCAAGATGAAATGACAAGAATCTTTTTGTACTTCAGTATATTGATATTTCTCTTTTCCCAAGAAACAATAAATGAAATCTATAATAAATGATAATATTATTATTAATCAAGAAAGTTTAGGATTATCTTAGGGTAAAGATGAACACCCAAAAATTTCACCAATATAGAACTAAGTAAGTTTGAATCGACACACTTATCCTTTTTTTTTTTTTCCTTCAACTTAAACCATTATAGTAGCCAAAAAAACTGAAAAATAGAATAAAAAATAAAAAAATTACAAATTTGACATGCCCATCCAAAATTAAAACATAAAATCCATTGAAATAATTATTTATACTATTCTAGAAATGAAATAAATAGAATTTGACCCACTTATCATTTTTTTTACTTAAACTATAAAGTAGCAAAAAAACTAGAAAATATAATGAAAAATAAAAAAATACCAATACAACATATGCATCCAAAATTAAAGCATCTAATCCCTTAAAATAATTATACATTATTTAATTTTTTATATTAATTTTGAATTAGTAGTGTTTTTTTATTTTTCATTCTATTTTTCATTTTATTTGCTATTTAAGCTTTAAGTTGAAATAAATAGATAAGTGTGTAAAAATATTTTTTTTTGGAATATAAAATAGTATAAATAATTATTTTAATGGGTTGTGTGCTTTAATTTTGGATGGGCATGTTGAAATAATTTTTTTCTTATTTTTATTCTATTTTTTGTTTTTTTTCCCATTTATGGTTTAAGTTGAAAAAATAGATAGGTGTGTCAAATTATATTTATTTTCAATCTAAAATAGTATCCCCAATTACTTGAATCTATTAGATCCTTTCATTTTGGATGGGCATGTTGAATTGGTAATTTTTTATTTTTCTTTTTGTTGTTCAGTTTTTGTGCTATTTTATGCTTTAAGTTGAAAAAATAACTGTGTGTATCAAATTCTATTTTGTTTGCATCTATAATAGTCTCCATAATTATTTGAATGGATTAGATGCTTTAATTTAGGATGGGCATGTCCAATTGGTAGTTTTCATTCTAATTTTTTGTTTTTTAATTGCTATTTAAGGTTTAAGTTGAAAGAAATATATAAGTATATCAAATTATTATTTTTTTTTTGGAATCTGAAATATTTTCCATAGTTATTTGAATGGATTAGATAATTAAATTTTTATGGGCATGTTAAATCTGTAGTGTTTTTTTATTTTCTATTATATTTTAAGGTTTTCTTAATTATTGTGAGGCGTCATGTGTCTCAAATTTATGTTTAGGGGTTTTGTATCCATGTTTCTCACATTCAGGGGCTAATTTTAGATTTTACCCTTAAAGTTCCACCAACATTGACGCAGATAACAAAAGCAGAGACATATTTGTTACAAAATGTTATTTTAATCTTAATTAAAATGGATATATTTTCTTTATTCGCAGGTATATAAGCAAAATGGATATATTTTAGAGGCAGATTGTGTAATTCAGCGAAATATTTATATTGAATTTAGGGTTAAAAAATTCAATCCATTAACCATACACATGAGTCTCGGCTATTTCTTCATTTTATTTCACTAGTATGGAATTGTCTTACATCATATATATACCTTTTTGCAACAACTTTGTTTTAATTTTTAAATTACTAATATTGATTTCTATTTAATTTTTTATAACAGTTTTCCCTGACAAGAGCTCTTAGAGCATCTCCAACAGTTTTCCCAAAATTTCTATAAGATAGGGAAGCAAAAAGTAAAATCCCTATAATTTTTTTGCTCAAACTCCAACAGCTTCCCTATTTTGTAGAATTTTGTATTTATTACATAGTAATTAAATATTATTGATTTAAAGCAAATTCAAATTAATGACTATATTAATTATTGTATAATTAAATATTATTAAAAATGTAAAAAAATTACTCCTTCCGTTTTACAAAAAATGACTCTTTTACTTTTTTTACTAAAATTTAACTTAAATATATTTATATTAATTTATATTATAAAAAAATTTAAAAATTATGTTTATAAAATAGAGTCTTTAGGTTCAATTTTCATAAAAAAAATTATAATTCTATAAGAAATTTTGAAAAAAAAATATGAAATAATTGTTGATAATTAAATATTGTGCAAAATATAAAAATTTACTACCTTTGTTTCACAAAAAATGACTATTTTAACTTTTTTAACTAAAGTCTGACTTAAAAATATTCATATTAATTTGTACTATAATTTTTTTTAAAAAAATAAATTTATAAAATAGAGTCTTTAAGATACCATTTTCATATAAAAAGTTTATATTTCTATAAAAAATTTTGAAGAAAATAAAATTATGAATTAATTATTGTAAATAATAAATGAAACAACTTTTACGCGAAAGAGAGAATGTTATTTTTCATTCCCCAAAAATTTTTGGAGTTTCTGCAGATATAGGGAATGAGATCTTCTCTTTCATCTCATTCTCCATTTTAGAGAATAGGATGAGGAAACTGTTGGAGTGAAAAATAGATTCATATTCCCTAAAATGAAGAAAAACTGTAAAATAAGGAAGCTGTTGGAGATGCTCTTTTACTATTTTATAGTTTTTCTTCATTTTAGGGAATATAAAGCTATTTTTCACTCCAACAGCTTCCCTATCCTATTCTCTAAAATAGGGAATGAGATGAAAGGAAAGATTTCATTCCCCATTTCTGCAGAAACTCTAAAAATTTGTAGGGAAAGTTGTCTCATTTACTATTCATAATAATTAATTCATAATTTTCTTTCTTTCAAAATTTCTTATAGAAATATAAAATTTTTATATAAAAATGGTACCTTAAAGACTTTATTTTATAAATATAATTTTTTAAAAAAATTTATAGTACAATTTAATATGGATATATTTAAGTTAAAATTTAATTTAAAAAGTTAAAATAGTCATTCTTTGTGAAGTGGAGATAGTAAAATTTTACGTTTTGTACAATATTTAATTATACAACATTTAATTCATATTTTTTTTCTTCCAAAATTTTTTATAGGAATATAAATTTTTTATGAAAATGGTACCTTAAAGATTATATTTTGTAAATATAATTTTTAAAATTTTTTATAATACAAATTATTATCAATATATTTAAGTCAAATTTTAGCCAAAAAGGTAAAAGAGTCATTCTTTATAAAACAGAAGGAATAATTTTTTACACTTTCAGCAATATTTAATTATACAATGATTAAGCTAGTCATTAATTTGAATTTACTTTAAATCCATAATATTCAATTGTTATATAATAAATACAAAATTCTACAAAATAGGAAAGCTGTTGGAGTTGGAGCAAAAAAATTATAGAGATTTTACTTTTTACTTCCTCATCTTATAGAAATTTTTGAAAAACTGTTGGAGAGGGGTTAAAAGAATATTTTATGAAAACAAAGCTCATAACAATGTGATATTGAAACAAAGTCATTCTATTGGGCATTAAACTCTGATATATTACAAATGAGATTAATTATTTTCGCACAATTTTAATAAGGTGTTAAAAATTGTTTTACCATTCTCAGAAGTGATTTTCATCTAGTACTTAATTCCAATGATTCTCATAGTACACTTGTCAATTTATTATTATAGTTTACATCCACCACTATACTTTCTAATCAAGAAATTTGAGTAACTGAAATACTGTATGTAGATTGAAAATAATATTGACAGGTAATGATATCTACATTGTCGCAACAATTAGAATTTATACATTGTTTGCAAGTCGGAGTTTTATCATCACCTCTTATATCAATTAGTAAAACCTCCAAATGAACATACAACAGATGCAGGATTCTTAAATAGATATAAATTATGTTATTATTTTTTTTTTCAAATATGAAAAAAGTCTAATATTATAGATATGATATATTTTTTTACAGTAATATAAATTTAGTGACTGATATGTGAAAGTACGATACGGAAGATACTCCAAAATAACTATATGATTGTTACTTTAAATGCACACTTATAAGTTTCTTTAGGTTGTCAGGACACTTTATTTTAAGTATTAAAAAGTTTTTTGAAATCACTTTAGACACACTAAACTATATTTTCTAATATTTTTAAAACTTCTTAATTTTCTTTTTTTTTTATCAATCAATAACGTAATTATTAATATGTGTTGCATTTTTTTTTATTCAATAGCAACATCGGATGTATAAACTAGTTATATCCACACTGACTTGTTAAACTAGGAATCATTTCATGTTAAATATGGTACAAGAAATACTACCCTCCCTTCCCTTATATACACTAGTGTTCCCCCCATTTCATATATCTACAGGGTAAAATTCATATTTAGTCCCCTAACCTTAAGGGTCGTCCTAATGTGGTCCCTTAACTCAAAATGTGACTCTTAAAGTCCCCAAACTCAACTTAAGTGTTCTATTTTGGTCCCTATCATTAGTTTTTCTGTTATTTTGGATGGAAATTGCCCACGTGGCATGTATATTGCCACGTGGCAGTCTCTTTATGATAAGAAGTGATTAGATCGGAAGAACAATAGAGCTCAAGCTAAAATTGGCACAAAAAGTAATTTTAGGGACCTAAAAGGATAGTTAAACCAATCTTCAACGCCGCCGCCCCTCTCTCCGCCAGTGCTTAATCTTCCTTCTTCCTGATCGACGCTCCACCTTCCCCTTTTCATCCAGCCCTCGCCGTCTCGTTTTGCTCTAGAGCTACCGCTAAGGGACAGGCCCGATCACAATTCACCGCCTGCATCCCATCATCTCTACCTCCACTGCCAAAGCCGCCCATCCACTTAAAGGCTGCCACTGTCATTGCCGGTGCCTCGCCACCCTTACCCCGCCATCTGGTAAGCCGTCTTGGCTTGTTTGTGTCGTTGGTGAGGCGTGGGCAAGCTCGAGCTTCGGGTGGAAGCGCAAAGGCATGAATTTTTGCGAGGGACGCCGACGACGAAGAGGCGGTAGAGGTGTGGATCACGCTGGACTATGAGAGACGGAAGTGGCATAGACGAAGGGTTGGTAAGATGGGTGGCGGCATAGAGAGGAAACAGGGAAGATGGATAGATAGAGATGATGAAATTAGGGTTAAGTCGCTAAAATTATTTTTCTGCTTTAATTCTAGCCCGAAATTTGTTATTCTTTCAGTTTTGTCACTTAAAGCCATGAAAGAATATGCCACATGGCAGTTTAGGTGCCACGTAGGCAATTTCCATCCAAAATAACGCCTAAACTAAAAGTAGAGATCAAAATAAGATACGCGAGTTGAGTTAAGGGACTTTAATAATCACTTTTAGAGCTAAGGGACCACATTAGGACAAACCTCAAAGTTAGGGGACCAAATTTAGATTTTACCCTATATCTACAACTGCCCCCTTTCGTTAATGGCTATAAAGACAGAAAAGAGAAAATACTTGCTTTTGGCCTCCTAACTTTCTTCCCTAAAAACTTTGCCCCAATCAACTTTTGTATCTAGCAATCTAGTCCAATTCATAGAAAATGCCCAACGGGGCTTCTTGCGTCGGCAATTTCCCAGCATCTCTTTGCTTCAGATGTCGGCCATTTCTGGGTACCGATCTTCCTTCAGACGTTGTTTCTTCACAAAAAATGCCCAACAGGGCTTATTGCATCGATGATTGTCTCCTTGAACACTCAACCACTTCGACTTTCGATGGCTTCAATTTGTCTGCTCCGATTCGT
The DNA here is from genome assembly GCA_039654915.1 of Aquilaria yunnanensis. Lineage (NCBI taxonomy): Eukaryota > Viridiplantae > Streptophyta > Magnoliopsida > Malvales > Thymelaeaceae > Aquilaria > Aquilaria yunnanensis. The sequence goes on along the minus strand of CM077600.1, from coordinate 34,314,505 downwards.
CGTATCGATTCTGTCTGCTTCAATTACTGATCTTCCTTGGCCAAGCATCGTTGCCCGATCTTCTTCGACTCCCACATCATTGCTTGATCGTCGTACCGATCTTCCTCAACTCCCGCATGGTTGCTCCGTCGAAGAGCTCCAACAGTGGCGAATTGCCTCCTGTTCTGGTCACGAGCAGCGGATTTCTGCCTCTCTTCCCTGTCGACGCCGCATTCGTTCTGGTGATGTTTGCAATAAGTACTGAAATCAGGTATGGAGTGATGAAGGGGAGCCCGAACATTCAATCTTTCATACATCCATTGATATGGATTTCCCAGCTTCTGCAGAAATTTGTGCTGCTTTACTGTGTTTTAGTGTGGAAATTTTATGGGTTAAGGCTGAAGGAGTAGAGGAGCATAGAAAGACGCAGATAGGAAGGGGTTGAAAGAAAGAAAAAATAGAGACAAGACCTAGGAAATTTGATCAAGCCCCGTAGAACTTGGGTTTAGGGTCTGGCATATGACTTGTATGATTGATGCATAAGTTGTGGCAAATATTCTAAGGAAGAAGGTTATGAAGACAAAAATAAGCATGCATCCTTTTATTTTCTAACGGCAAATCACGGTGTGTTAATTTTATAAGAGGATAAATGTAGCCATTTGAAAATGGAGGACACAACTGTAGGTTCGCCCAAGCTTCAGGAGGTTTTGGTGATTTTCTCTAATTAAATGTTTAAACAATAAGGTCACTTTTTTGTGTGCTCGTACAAAATACAATATCAAATGAGGAGAAATACAAAGCCTAGACTTGTACAATAACTATGAAGAGTTAAATATTTCATATTTAGAATTGGATACCACAAACTCAACTCAAAACTGGATATTATGAAAATGACATGAAAATACTCAGAAACAAATACCCTCAACACAATATCAAACACATTTAAACAAACATTATCAACATAATGCAAACACAATTGCACAAAAACAAGTTTTATACGTTCTATCCCTAGCATATATCTATCAGGCATGAATAAGAATTCTTCCGTCGACATTGCCAACAATCATACAAAAACAATCTACTTTCTCTTTTTCATTAGTTCTTCTTTCTTTCTTTTTTCCTTTCAACCTTCATTTGAACCAGGACCTTATCCTTGAGCATCATCGAATAGTATAAGATCCAGTCAGTGCTCATTTTTATCTTATAATTGTCATACATTTGTCTATTATGATGAATCGTGAGTCAGTTTACTTCAAGTTTATTCACTTAATATAGAAAGATTTACGTTGTTGTGATATTAACGAGTATTAAAGTGGAAACATCATCCAAAATAAATGTTTTTCACATAAGAAATTGAATCAAACCAACACTTTTTTTATTTTAAATTCTTAAACTTCTTGCATTCAAATCAACTCATATTTGATTTTTCAGTTCATCGTATTATTAACTTGTTTCCATTCTATTTTTGCACTCGATGAGAATAAAAGAAAACTAGTAATAAAGTTTAAAGATATGTCAACTCCATTTTTTGCTTCAAGAGCACCAACATATGCAACAGAGGACGCCAATTGAGATTTCGATTACTGTTTATAGTAGATGCGACAGAGGATCAAGTTAATTACTTATTGCTATATAGAAGTTGTACATCTGCTGTTACATGGCATAAAAATAAGAATTTGATGTATAATTATTCAAAAATCAAAATTTATTTATATTCTTTAAAGAATTTATATATACCATTGCTTCACATACTTTATACTTCGAATGTATGGTACTCCATCTTACAGGTAAAAAGAATACCCCCGAAGTCCACAGAGGTGGTGCACAAAAAGGCAAGCCGATCATCAAAAGCCAAACCACTACTGAAAACATGGATTTTCCCCTCATAGACTTATTAAACTGGGCCGAAACTGTTTAAATGGGCCAAACAAGAACTGATCACTCGCTACCTAACAGCTAAAATTGTTCACAGATAATGCTTGGGAAATGGACTGTAACAACTCGAGTTGCAGACAATTCCTCGCATGTATTTGGTAGAAACGAGAAACTATGATGAGGGTATGTCGCAATGTGACTGATATCCTTGGTTGTTAGCACTTTGATTGAAGAGATTCTAGTTTTGTTTATGGTTCCAACATCTATGACACGAGATTAACCTGTTTTAGTTTTTAGTTAAAATGACTCACTTTTAAGTTTTGAAGCCTATATGCTGAAATATTGTCATACATGTATTTAGAGCCATTGGTGCACATAATTTGTATGATGTGTGGTAAACACTTTATGGTTAGGGGAGAATGCATGTTTAGATGAAGATAACATTTTTATCATGGTAATGGATGATAAAGATTGTTAGCTTATCACATTCTCTTTTTTATTCAAACGTATGAAACAAAAAAATTAAGGAGCTAGTTGGGTACAATATAAAATCTATAAGCCAAGCGGTAAAAAATGTATAAGTGTAAAGGCTAAAAAGGACATTTCTCTTTTACATTTTATATAGTAGGCACATCTTGCCCTTCTTCTCCATAAATTACATATGGTTTTATAATTTGTATTGTAGTCATTTGACCAATGGCAGAAAAATAGATGCTAAATTCGAGCCTTTTTTAGATTTTATTAAAAAAAATTATTATTATACTATATATGAGTTTATATTTCATGTTATTTATGCAAATATTTAAATTTTATTATTTAATGTTAAGTTAAACATTTGCATATGTATATGGATCCCTTTTATAAAATTTCTAGATCTGTCACTGTTCAAACAAATTAAGGCACAACCAGTAGTAGTAGCACCTTCACCATTGCTTAGTGCTCACTATCACTTACCCCTTAGTCTCAACACGATCCTTGACCCTCACTCAACAACACCCCCTAACCTTTGATCATGTTGATGGGCCTCCCTTTTAGTGAGCCAAACGGACAGTGCAAGAAACAGTTTTTTCACACTCGATTGCCCCTCAATCACTTTTTTCTTGCGTCCCTCACCATCAAAGCTAGACAACAATTCAATACTCATTTTGTAAGCTTGCATTCTATTTTAAACTGTTTGGTGTTTCCTGTAGTAAAATTTGTCATCATGTACTACAATATGTGATTGTTTTAATTTTAGTTGTTTAACTATTGCGTGCTTATGTTGTGTATGTTTAGCATCTGATTGCCACCATTAGGAATGTTGTTTATCAGTACTTATTGTGGCTTATTTACAAGCCACAATTTTGAACTTAAAAAGGTTAGGAATTTGATCATGTTAAAATTGGGTCAACCTGATAAATTTGACACTAACCTAAATTAAATCGGGTTATAGTTAGTTAGAGCTTAGGTCTTAATTAGGGTCGAACTGGGTTATAATTTTTCGGGTTATGAATAGTTTGCAAAAATTGGGTTCCAACTAAATTTGATCTTACAACTTGAACCTTTACCCTTAAACCTAAATATGTCCTACAACATGTTTATTGTAGAAGAGCAAGTGCGTTATACTGCTATACATTTAGCAGTTCCACTTGGAATTGCAATAGTAGCTACGGTACAGCCCGACCCAACATTGCCCTTCACCCAATAACATTCAACCTAGCTTCTAGATGTCTTTTCATGTCCCTTGTCAGAAAAATAGTTGTTGTCTGCATACTTCACTACCCTGCCTGGGTTTTTCTTGATGGTTGATACATCAATTTCATCTTCCTTCTCCATTGTTTTCCCTATACAGGATCTTTTTATGCCTTCATTCACAACAAGGTCAAGCTTGCTCTTTGCATTTGCCACTTTGGTCAAGAACATCAATGGAAGATAATTGTGTTCTGTTGAATCTTCCATTCTTTCTTCATAGTTGTTGAAAAAACAATTGCATTTTGGGTTTCTCTCACTAAATTTTATTACATTCTTGATTTGTTCCAGCCTAATGAGTTCCATGATGCTGATGAGAAATGTGAGAAAGAAAAGGCAGGCATCGATTTTAATGTTAGGGCTTTAATTCCAGGTTTATTCATCCATAAGTTTTTTTTTTTAGCTTATTTCCCAAATCATCGTTGGTCACTTTGTGTAAGTGTTATGACAACTTTCATTTGGATTTTGTGTTTGGGTGTTCCCTAATTCCATATTCCTATTAAATGTTCAACCATCATGTATCGATCACACATTTTATTTTAATTGCTTACATGAGCTTGAATATGTTGTGCCTATATATATATAGACACACACACATACACCCAACATATTGTTTTAGCCTTTTCCTGCTTATCTTTTAAAAAATCCAACTGCAGCAACAATTGTAGCCTCGCAGTACCAATAATTCAAACCTTTGGTGCTGAAGCAAAAAGGTGAAACATCAATCATTGCCACCTAACCAAGAAGATCAATAACAACTCCTTCCTAGGTAATTTAATAACACACCTCACCTTTCTAATGAGGAATTATTGATGTGGTCATTCCCTTGTTTTATTTTATTTTTTCAAACATACAAGCTCAGTTGGTCATTAATATTTTTTATGGTGGTTTGAATGTTTGGTGGCATTATGCATCTTTCTGTTGGCATGCTTTCATGTCTAGGTTCACATGTTGGAATAATTTTTAGTTTCAATCTTATGCAGGACCATTTTATTCTTATTTTTGCTTGATACTTTGTTTTCTTATTTGATATTAAGTCATTTTTTATTATTTTATTTACTTTTCCAACCTTAGTCAACTTAAGATATTATAGATACGTTTTAGGTAAAGAAAAAGGTATATAATTCAGAATAGGATGAGATGTACGATGGGGTTCGATTATGGTTACCTTGCTTTTACTTTATCAGAACTATAATAAGCCTCTTTCTTTTTTGTCTCTGTGAGGTTTTTAGTTGGAGCTTCTTTTGTTGTAGTTATGTGCAGCAAAGTTCCCTTGCTCTAGTTGAATTGTTTCCATGTCGTTTGGAGCATTCTTTAAGGTTTAGCTTTATCATATTCTTATGCCCTTTTGTTTCCCTTTTTTTAGGTCCCCTCATGCATATCTTTTTAGATGATTTCATTGTTATTCTTGTGTTTATAGTTATGATGTTGCTTTTTTTTTTTTTTGCTTTATTGATTTTTTTCCTAATTTTGTTGCATCAAGTGTCTTTATTTATTTGTCATTTTTCACTGGTTTACTTGTGTTTTCTATATTTTGCTGTCTTTGGTAAATTCTTAGCAAAAATTAAATGAACCTTCTATTGGTTTTGATTGCTAGTTGGCATGTTGTATTCTTCTTAAACAAACTAAGAAAAAAAATGCTATAAGCTTTATTCTTGTTTATCTAATTCACATAAAATTAGCCTTATTAAAGATCAAGATTTTATGGTTGTATTGGAATATACATTTATGACATGAAAAAGGAATCACATGCAACCTCATTGCTCTTAGTCTAAATTTTGGTAGACTTTACCAAGATTTTCCCCCGTATAGTAATATTTGGATTATGGGGCACTCTATGAATGGGAGATAACCATGGAGTTTCACTTTTTGCACTTGTTGACACCCAATTTCGTCCGACCATAAAAAATTTTAAAAGAAATTAAATAAAAAAAATTATTATTTTTATTATTATTATTATTACTAAAAATTTTAATTAGTTTAAAATACATTTTTTTTGTGAAGATTTGATTTAAAATGATATATGTGTGTATTTGAAAGAAAAAAAGAAAACTCCAAAAAAATGGCAAAATTTAAAAGTTTGAGGTAAAAATGACAATATTAAGAAGTTTCGGGAAAAATTGACAAATTCTGAAAGTTCTAGGAGCATTTGGTAGTTTGTCACATAAAATTTTGGACCTGCCGACGTTCTGGCGCAAATTGACAGAAAACGACAAAATTGTCAAAATCAGAAGCTTCAGGAACTTATCCAGAGGCTGAGAGACGTAAAGGACTAAAATTGTCATTTTACCAATTTTAAAGATAAGTTTGAAATTTTTTATTAATTTATCCATCAACATTTCAGCCAAACTTCCTCTATAAATAGCCCCCCAAATTTTGTGCTGAATACACAAAAAAATAGACAGAAAGCTTAGAGCTTCGTTTTAGAAAAAATAAAAATTACAGACTTAGTCCCTGGCCCTCTTTCCTTTTCCCAGAAAGTCCCAAAAGTTTCTATTCTGACGTATAGACTATCTTCTTCCTCCGTTTTTTTTCTGTTTCTTCCTTCTCCTTCGCTGCCCGTCGCTCCACGCCGTCCCGCCGCCGCTCATCGCTCCCCCACGCTGCCGTCGCGCCGTCCCCACCTGCCCCTGGCCGCGCTGCCGCCCCGCCGCCAGCTGCCTCTCCTTCCCCCCCTGCGCGCGCGTCTGTTTCTCACGTTCCCAGCAAAATTCAAAATTAAAACTAAAGGGTACAACCCTTGTTTTGTCCTCTATTTTTTTTATTTCTTTCACTTTGGTCACTAACCTTTTATTTTGTTCTTGCAGAATTAATTCCTAACTATTTTAATTTTTACTTGTTTTACTTATTTGTTATTATTACTAACCCTTTTTTTTTGTTATTAACTTACTAACAACTAACTTTTAATATTATTATTGTTACTAACCTTTTAATTTTTGCATTATTACTAACTTTTATAATTGTTGTTAACAATTAATTAACTTTTTATTATTTTTGTTAATTAATTAATTAACTTGGCTAACTTTTATTGTTGTTAATTAATTAATTTAATTAACTTGGCTAACTTTTATTGTTGTTAATTAATTAATTTAATTAACTTGACTAACTTTTTATTATTGTTGTTAATTAATTAATTTAATTAACTTGACTAACTTTTTATTATTGTTGTTAATTAATTAATTTAATTAACTTGACTAACTTTTTATTATTGTTGTTAATCAATTAATTTAATTAACTTGACTAACTTTTTATTATTATTGTTAATCAATTAATTTAATTAAACTTGGCTAATTTTTATTATTGTTGTTAATTAATTTAATTAACTTTGCTAACCTTTATTATTATTTATTTTTAAAGTGGATGGCCAAAAAGCCCCACTTTATTATTATTAATTTTCCTTTATATAATTTTTTTTAATTTAATTCACCTTTACCCTTACTTAAATAAATAAATGAAAATTAAAAGAAGATTATTTTTTAAGCCTAATAAAAATAATTTTTTAAAAAGCCAATTATTTTTATTTTTCTTTTATAAATTGAATAATTATTTAAATAATAAATAACTTTCACTAAAAAAAAACTAAAAGAAAGATAAGAAAAAGATAAGAAAGATAAGAAAAAGATAAAAAAAGAAAAGAAAGAAAGAAAAGAAAGAAAAGAAAAAGAAAAGAAAAGAAAAGAAAGAAAAGAAAGGAAAAATAAAACTAAAAGAAAGATAAAATCAAAGAGAAAGAAAAGAAAGAAAGAAAAGAAAGAAAAGAAAAGAAAGTGTAAAGAATAAAAAATAAATTTTTTAGATTATTAATAAATCTAAAAACAAAAGACTTACAAATTAGTAATAATAAATTCCATAAAAATAATAATTATATAACTAACAATTAATTAAAGTAATTTCCATATCCGGATGATCCAGCAGGATCTACGGTTTGGAAAATATCAAACTTTCAAAATAAATAAATTAAATAAAAAGATAAAAATCCATATTTTTACGATATGGATTAAAATTTTCACCAAATTCCGTGTCCAAATGACTCGGCAGAGTCCATGGTTCGGAATAAAAATCTTCCGTGTCCAAATGACTCGGCAGAGTCCATGGTTCGGAAGTATAAAATTCTATACAAATTAATTACCAAAAATCCACATCCGATTAATTCAGTTAAAAATTCTAGATTGAAAATTAACTGAAATTTATTTAAAAGCAAAGCGAAACAAAATTAAAATCAACTAAGGTGCCAATTTTTGGGCGTTTTAACAAAGTTGTTTTAACGTAACCGTACTCCCGAACCCCCGAACTCTCGTAGACCAATATTTAAGGTGACCAATCGACCTAGGTAAACTGATTGGTGGCGACTCCCGAAAACCCGACGTTGCCACAGCTTGGCGACTCCACTGGGGACACAGTTAGTGAGTCAAGCCTAAAAGTTGATTTATTTTGTTCTGTTTTGTTTATTTTTATGTAAATTTATATGTTATATTTACTTATTCTAAACATGCATAATGCATTTACAAAATGAAGCTCTATACCCGAGCTTCCTTAAATCGAACACAATTCTTTCTAAGCGGAATTGGTGTTGTTGTCCTTGTGAGGCCATGGTCTCCAAGCCTTCACCGGTTTCAAAGTAGCAAAGTAGTGTATTGCCTTCTGAGACGGTTAGTCTCTGCATGGGCCCACGAAAAGCTACGACTCGAATTAATCCATTCCTTACATTAACCCTAGAGGGTAAGGAATCGGGCCGTCACTATGATTTAGTGACGGGATTCGGGAACTATCCCTGGCCTTTTTGATAAGCCACCTTATGCATATAGAATTCCCCACTTAACCATAGAACTGACCATAGAATTTCTACCATTTACCAACACTATAAGCATGTTATTGTTATGCCATTTTTGTTACCTTATCCTTGGTTTTCTTTGTGTTTTATATTTATGGCTCAGACTTCTTTTCGTAATAGTTCATGTGTTATTAATTGATATCTAACTCGTTGTTAACCTTGTTATTCTTTTGTTATACTTCTGTTTTGCACAATTTTTCGTCATGCATCAAAACCACGCACCAAACTGTAATAACTTTTGATCTTTCTAAATGACAACTAGAAATCTCCAAGTTCCACGATAGTTGATAATCAAACTCACTTATTGCATGCATCCATTACATCAATCATGTGCATACAAAGTCTGATAAAAACATAATCTTATTTTGTATTGCATGCATCCATTACATCAATCACGTGCATACAAAGTCTGATAAAACATAATCTCATTTTGTATTGCACGCATCCATTACATTAAATACATGCATACAAAGTCTGATAAAAACATAATCTCATTTTGTATTACATACATCCATCACATCAATCAATTGCATATAAAGTTTAATAAAATGAATCTCACTTTAGAAACGGTAAAATTGGCCATCAACACCGATATCCAGCTCGGCTCCAAATAAGATTAATGGCAGAACAAACCAAAGGACGTCTCATAGATATGAAGTCCAATATAGAAAGTATGGCTGAGCAAATGAAACAGTTAATGGAGTTAGCGACCCAAGTCCCCGTCAATGACCCACAAGATCTAACCTATCCTCCCCAATTGACTCAGAACAGGTCTCAGTTCAAGAGAAGCTCTTTCATGACTCAGGTCCATCTGATATCATTCATCTAAGGCATAGTCCAATTTTTTGAAGAAAAGAAGCTCCTGCTTAAAGAAGAAGAGAATACTAAAAAAACTCGAGATCATAGAAAAGAGACTGCGGACCATTGAAAGAGGCACTTTATCTCTTTTGATGAACAATCTTTGCTTGATACCAGATGTTGTGATTCCCTCATACTTTAAGGTACCTGACTTTGTGAAATATGATGGAACAAGTTATCCCATCAATTATATTACGCTGTTTCTAAGGAAAATACAACCACTCACAAGAGACGAGAAAGTGTTGATAGCACTTTTTCAAGAAAATCTTACAAAGTCAGTGCTACAATGGTATCTAAGTCAAGGTCTGAGAAACATCAAAGCCTGGAATGACCTCGTTTAAGCTCTCAATCAGTAACTGTGAGCATGTTATAGACTTACCCCTAGATCACCAAATTCTCCAGAATATAGAGAAGAAGGAACAAGAGACCTTTAAGGGATACGCATAAAGGTGGAGACACTTAGCCGCACAAGTTCAACCATCTATGATAGAAAGAGAATTGATCACCCTGTTTACCCAAACACTAAATAAACCATTTTATGAAAAACTAGTTGGGAACACTTCAAGTAGCTTTTCAAATATGGTTTTATCTGGAGAAAAGATCGAATTTGGAATTAAAACAGGAAAGCTGGTCGATTCTTCAATTGGAGGATGTTTCAATAAAAGAAGCGGAGCTGTCCAAAACATCATCTCCAAGTCCTATGGTCCAATACCACTCACGTTACAAGTGAAAGGATATCCTATTGAGATTGTAATCTCCAAGGCTTCCTCATCAGTACCACATACTACCACCAATGGGAAGAAATGCTACTCAAGTCGATTCAATTTTCACAAGTTACAAACCTGCTACCACCCATACCAACGGTAGCAAAGATCAAGTAGCCTCCTCTTCCAAGTTGGAATGACCCAAACGCCAAATACAAAATGTTCAATCGGGCATTTAATTGAAAATTGTGTGGCACTGAAACTCAAGGTCCAATAGTTGGTCGAGTTTAAATTCCTAGGCCATGATGTGATTGGTAATTGAAAGTGAAGATTTCGAGCTGGAATTACATTGATTTTGGAAGGACTCTAAGTCAGATCCGATCTAACAATTCGCACACACTTTTGAATAACAGGGAATCCTTTTACTAAGCTTGCATCTTTGAAAGCTTGACAAAGTAATCTAATAGTAAAAATCTCCTAGATTTAGTCCAGAATCTAGGGTGTAGTCTTTGTTAAATGGACACCTGGTATTCTTTTTCTTGGAACAACAAAAAGATGTAATGTGTGCATTCTACCACTTTTTACCTAAAATTTCCATTCTTACATCCACATATTCTACCATTTTCTACCAAAAATTCCATTTTTACATCTATCTCTCACTCTTTGCCATTACACTACCCATTATTGCCATCACACTTTACTCTCTAAATGATACTACTCGTGGGTGAAAATAAAAGTTAAGGGAGATTTGATAGTAATGATCTTCAAAGTGCTACCAAATCTAGTAAGAAGGATTCCAAATGTTGCACCTCAACCCTCAAAAGGAATTCACAGTGGTTATCAGCATCCTTGCAAGAAGTCCGGGGTTAGCTTCCAAAGAAGTTAGCTCTCATATTAAATGACTTCAGTGGCCTCCCAATTCTCACAAATGCTCAATACAAAAAAAAGGTTTTCAGTTTTCCGCAACACAAACTCCGAAAAGAAAAAGTTCATCCCTTCCATCAAAAAGCCATTAAAGGGAAAATCCAAAAAAAAAAAAAAGAGAGACTGAGAAGCAAATAAAGCCACTTGAGTCATCTCACTTCAAGAAGGCTATGATCTCGGTTCTCCATAACACAAACTCCAAAAAAAAAAAAAAAGGGAAAAAGTTCATCCCTTCCATCAAAAGCCATTAAAGGGAAAATCCAAAACAAAAAAAAAGAGACTGAGAGCAAACACAAGCAACTAAGTCCACTTGAATCATTTCACTTCAAGAGGGCTATGATCTCAGTTCTTTGCAACACAAACTCCGAAAAAAGAAATTCATCCCTTCCATCAAAAGACAACAAGGGAAAATTCAAAACCAAAAAGAACTGAGAACAAGCACGAGCAAGCAAGGCCACTTGAGTTATCTCACTTCAAGAGAGTTATCAAGTATGTCATCACCATAGCTCACAAAAAAAAAAAAAAGAGGAAACAAAAAAAACAAAAAAAAAAAAAAAGAAATAAGGGCTCAAACTAGAGCAAAAGAAAAAAAAGAAAACAAGTGAGCTATGGATTCTAAACTGAAAACCTGCAAAGGCGGTTTAGAACACAAAAGCAACCCTCAAACCAAGCAGGCATAAAGATCACAATAGTTGGGGGGCAACAGATGAGGTCTAACTTTCTGGAAAGAGTGACAAGTTGAGGTCATCACTATTGAGTTTTTCACCATAATCAAATTTGCTCACGAGTAGTATTAAAAGACCATTCTTCCACACCACTTAAATTTAACTTTTCTCAAACCGAACATCCTCATTCAGTTAAAAGACTATCATTGTGAATCATGTTTCTACCTTGTTTAATACTGCTCACGAGTAGTATTAAAAGACCCTTCTCCCACACCACTTAAACTTAACTTTCCTCAGACTGAACATCCTCATTCAGTTAAAAGATTATCATTGTGAATCATGCTTCTACCTTATTTAATATTGCTCACGAATAGTATTAAAAGACCCTTCTTTCACACCACTCAAACTTAACTTTACTCAGACCTAATATTTACCTCTTAATATTATTCTCATTCAGCTAAAAGACTGTCACAAAAAAAAAAAATATTCAAACTTAACTTTCCTCACACCTAACATTTACCTCTCGATATCATCCTCATTCAGTTAAAAGACTATTATTGTGAATCATGTTTCTACCTTATTGCCTTGCACAGTTTATGTCTTCAAGTTGGAAAGGGAAGAATGGCAGGATATTTTAATTAAAAACAAAGACCGTAAACTACTTTGTCAAGCTTTGCAAATTGATGAAAGTTTTTCTTTAAGGCCAAACCATTATTCATTAATGTATGTAGACTTAAAAGTGAGGAGATAGCTTGAGTCTTTCTTTAATAAGATGTGGTTCTTGTAAGAGAAATTTACGATCAAGTGCCATCACAAAGGTCTAGAAATGCTCGACTTTCTGTTAAAGATGAGATGATACCTTTTATCCACATAAACACCATATTCAGGGGGGCAAAGTAGTCTCTACGAAGCGTAAGAGGAGTACTGCCAACAAAGAAGTTCAATAGACAAGGGGGCAAGTCTTATGGATCAAAACATGAGTTCAAGGAAGAGCAATCATTCAGATTATAACATGGGGATAAGTAAGTGTCGGCACGGTCACAAGAAAAGGGGCAAAGCAGACATTAAAAGTAAAGCCTTTGATGGTATCAAATCCATGACAATGGATGAGTACCCGAAAGAGATACAAATTATGAGGCGGGCCAACATTAAAGAAATTGAGGCCAAAATTCAAGAACAAGTCAAAGAAAGAGGATTTTGAAAAGAGTTGGGCTTTTGAGGCAGCGAACAAAAGCTGAAAAGCATAAAGAGATTCAATGATAGTCCAAGAAGGCCATCACAAAGAGGATCCAGTAAAACAAAGACATAAAGAACTAGATCCATACAAAAAAAAAAGCCATTAGTTACACATGCCCTGCATTCATGCATTTCATATCATGCATACATAGCCTTTACATAACAAGGATGAAACGGGAATCACATTCACAGCATAGTTACAGCAGTATAAGCTGAGATCTCAATGTCATCAGCTCTTACCAATCTATCACTGGATACACAGCTAATACGCGGGACCAACTCGCATCAGGAATTCAAGAATATAGTAGACAATATTGTCAAAAGCCTGGCAATTGATTCAATAATCGAGACTACACCTGGAATGACAGGATTGATGCCAGCTTAGCAGCATCCAAGATAAGAGATAGCTGTGGTCAAAGATAAGGCAGACATCAAGAAATATTGTCGTTGAAACTTTGTCAAAAGCGGACAATGGATTCAATAATCGAGGACTGGATCAACGTCAGCTCGATGGAATATCCAAGATAAAAAATATCTATCACATCAAAATGAAATAGGATCTACTTTTCCAGTTAAACGGCGGATACGGTACTCCGTGACTCTCAAGTCGGTTCTCTCAGTTGCCCATAATAACTGATTCTTTCCTCTCTTCTTTCTTTTACTTCCCTCTAGAAAATGGATCCTACTCTTTCTGTCTTACGAAAATATTTTCCTTCTCTCCCAATGAACATTCTCAAAAAGATCTACCAAGTTCGCTGTGAACGATTAAGAGTTCTGATTCACAAAGGAATCCCTGAAGATGTGCGGTGGTTAATCGAAGCCAAGGTTCGTCTGGCAGGTGAAATCCCAGAGGCATTTGTGTCTCACATGCCTGGTATAGGCAAAAGCTCTTATGCCAAAAAGCGAAGAGCGAAAAGGTTACAAGTCTGCCATAAATGTGGACGGTGGACTTGTAATACTAAATGTCGTTCTTTAGGGATGATCTCTGATAATCGAGAAGATAAAATACGATTCATTAAGAATGGCCTGAGTAAGGACTCGTTGGATGATATCCAATTGACTCTTGAGACGCATTTTTGTGGATCTGTGCAACGTGAACTTCTTGGTTTATGGAGCATTTTTCATGAAGAACGAAACCGTTACAGTCCCGGGAATCTGACTGTAAATGACCCTGTTTGCCAGCTTGTAAGAAAACTGGATGGGAAGCAAATCCTCGACTCATAGAAGCCGTTAATGCCGTTATTGGACGTAAAACCAGTGGAAGATGTGAGCCACAGTCACAATTACTGTACATACAGTTTGTTATATTTGGAAAAGTTTGCATTTTCTTTTGACAGATGTACATGCTCTCCTAAGTGTAATCGACACGTTATCCATTTCATCGCTATAAATGCATGTTTTTCCAGTCGGTTATCTAAGTTTCCTTCAATAACTAATTCCTTTCCATCATCTCTCAAATTCTTCTCTCATCAATGGATTCTACTCTTTCTACCCTGCGAAAATACTTTCCTTCTCTTCCAATAAAAGTCCTTAAAAAGATCTACCTTGCTAGATGTGAAAGAATCAGAGTTTTTATGCACAAAGGCATTCCTGATAATGTGCGGTGGCTAATTGAAGCTAAGGTTCGTTCAGCTGTTGAAGTTCCAGAAGCGTTCTTTCCCCGTATGCCCGGCTTTGGTAAAAGCGCTTATGCCAAAAAGCGAAGAGCAAAGAGGCTAGGTGTCTGTCATAAATGTGGACGATGGAATTGTAATACTAAATGTCGCTTTTTAGGATACATCTCCAGAAATCATGAAGATAAAAGAAAATTCATCAAGAATGGCCTGCGTAAGGAATCTTTGGATGATATCCTATTAACTTTTGAAACACATTCTTGTGAAATAGTGCAATGGGAAATTATGGATTTATGGTGGACTTTCCGTAAAGAACAGGATCGTTACAGTCTTGGAAATCTAACTTTTAATGACCCTGTTTGCCAATTTGTGAGAAAACTGGATGGGAAGCAAATCCCCGACTTATAGAAGGTATTGAAGCCGTTACTAGACATAAACTAGTGGAAGATGAGAGCCACAGTCATGATTGCTGTACATATAAGCTGTCATTTGTCTTTTCTTTTGACAATAATGTACTTGCTTTTGTAAGTGTAATTAACACATTATTCCTTTCATCACTATAAATACGTGTTAGTTATTTTCGTTTCCTACAATCACTAATTTCTTTCTTTGCCTCCTTTATCAATGGAGTCTTCTCTTTCCGCCCTACGAAAGTATTTTCCTTCCTTCCCAATAAATGTTCTTAAAAAGATTTATCAAGCTAGATGTGAACGATTCAGAGTATTTATGCACAAAGGCATTCCTGATAATGTGCGGTGGCTAATTGAAGCTAAGGTTCGTTCAGCTGGTGAAGTTCCAGAAGCGTTCTTTCCCCGTATGCCCGGCTTTGGTAAAAGCGCTTATGCCAAAAAAAGAAGAGCAAAGAGGCTAGGCGTTTGTCATAATTGTGGATGGTGGATTTGCGGTAATAAATGTCGTTCTCCAGGAGTGATCACCAGAAATCGTAATGATAGAATAAGATTCATTAAGAATGGCTTGCGTAAGGAATCTCTAGAAGATATTCGAGAGGTTCTTGAAGCGCATTCTTGCGGAATAGTGCAATTTGAGGTTGTTGGATTATGGATAATTTTCCAAAAAGAACGAGAACGTTACAGTCTTGGGAATCTAACCCTAAACGACCCTGTTTGCCAGTTTGTGAAAAAGCTAGATGAGATGCAAATCACCGATTCATAGAAAGCATTGAAGCCGTTACTGGACGCAAAGCCAGTAGAAGACGGAACAAGGTCACGATTACTGTACGTGCTACCTGTTGCTTTTGAAATTTTCATCCCCTTTTGGTAATAATGTATCCACTCCTGACATGAACCAAAGTCACGATTACTGTACGTGCTAGCTGTCGCTTTTGAAATTTTCCTCCCCTTTCGGCGATAATGTATCCATTCCTGACATGAACCAAAGTCACGATTACTGTACGTGCTAGCTGTCGCTTTTGAAATTTTTCTCCCCTTTCGGCGATAATGTATCCACTCCTGACATGAGCCATAGTCACGATACTGTACGTGCTAGCTGTCGCTTTTGAAATTTTCCTCCCCTTTGGCAATAATGTACCCACTCCTGACACGGACTACTGTATATAGCTGCTACTTTTGAAATTTTCCTTTTCTTCCAACAATCACGTACCTACTCCTGACGTAAGCTACAGTAGTGACTACTGTACATGCTAGCAGCTATTTTGAAAATTTTCCTCCTCTTTTAACGATAGTGTACCCATACCTGACCAAAGTCATATTCGTGACTACTGTGAATAGCTGGCAATAATGTATCCATTCTTGAAAATAAAATTATTGCCTTCTCTCTTCATCTCTATAAATATATCCTCTTTTCTCACAAGAGTAAGGATAGGAATGGAGAAAACCTCAACTCGTAAATCCCGAAGTATTTGTGTATTTTTTGGGGCTTTTCCTGGAAAAGATGAAGAATATTTAAAGGCAGCCAACCATTTGGGTAGAGTATTAGCTGAGCGTAAAATACATTTAGTTTATGGAGGAGGTAGTGTCGGATTAATGGGAGGCGTAGCATCAGCAGCATCTTTAGGAGGAAGTCAAGTTCTAGGCATTATCCCAGGACCTTTGAAGTTTATTTCTGGGGGCACGATCGGAGAGGAGCTAGTGGTCAAAAATCTGCAAGAACGTGTGCTACAAATGCTTTTAAATGCTGATGCTTTCATCGCTTTACCCGGCGGTTTTGGTACATTAGGAGAAGTCTTCCAAATCGCTTCCATGGCCCAACTTAATTTGCATAAGAAACCTATTGGGCTATTGAATGTTAACAATTTCTTTACAGGTCTGATAGCTTTTATGGATTATGCTATGCAGAAGAATTTCATATCAAGAGTGGCACGACGAATTATAATATCCGCAACAACTGCTGAAGAATTGCTAGATAAAATACAAGCTTTTGTTCCTGAATCAGATCCAGCAATGATTCAGATAGACTGGACACGACAGTCTTTCCCGACCAGTTCACTCCCATAATGGTCCTCTACTCACCCTGTTGAAGCATTGTGGAAGAAGAAGCGATCTGATCCGTTTTTCTTGTCCTTTCGTTTTAATTATCAGCATTTTCTTTCGTATTTCAGTTTTTCTTTTCAGGAAATTTTGTTATCTTATAAGATAGTTTCGTCCATGCTGATATTAAAACCATGCGACAATGCCTTTAGGTTGGAATGGCTGAGTAAAGAGTAATTTTTATTACTCTTGAGACGCATCCTATTAGGTCTACTAGGCATAATATTTTGGGGTAGTTAAACTTTAACCTTATTCGGATGACATATCTCACAAGGGAATCTATATTTACTGAAGGAAATATTAGATGAACCTTGAATATTGATTCCAAACATCCGTTCCCTTTACATAATTTGTCAGTGTTATTGTCATCATCAAGATTCACTCGTTTTATTGAAGCCTAATTCTTTGCGCTCGCCTATTATGAAAATTCACACTTTCGAAGAAAATTATTCCAATTTCAATTGCTTTCATATAAATTTCGCTCGAGCTCCTAAGGAAAGCTCCTTAGCCTCAAAATCAATTTTCATCATCGGGGTTTTAAGGATTGAACCTTTGCCTTGAAAATAATCAATTTTCATCGTCGGGATTTTAAGGATGGAACCTTTGTCTCGAAAACAATCAACGGTAGGACTGCTCCTATCGTCGGGGTTTTAAGGATGGAACCTTTGCCTCGAAAACAATCAATTTTCATCATCGGGGTTTTAAGGATGGAACCTTTGCCTCGAAAATAATCAATTTACATCATCGGGGCTTTAAGGATGGAACCTTTGCCTCGAAAACAATCAATTTTCATCATCGGGGTTTTAAGGATGGAACCTTTGCCTCGAAAACAATCAATTTTCATCATCGGGGCTTTAAGGATGGAACCTTTGCCTCGAAAACAATCAATTTTCATCATCGGGGTTTTAAGGATGGGACCTTTGCCTCGAAAACAATTAATTTTCATCATCGGGGTTTTAAGGATGGAACCTTTGCCTCGAAAACAATCAACTTTCATCAGTTCGGGGTTTTAAGGATGGAACCTTTGCCTCGAAAACAATCAATTTTCATCATCGGGGTTTTAAGGATGGAACCTTTGCCTCGACATCAATCAATCAATCCGAGGTTTTAAGAATGGAACCTTTACCTCGACATCAATCAATCAATCCGAGGTTTTAAGGGTGGAACCTTTGCCTCGAAATCAATCAATCAATCCGAGGTTTTAAGGATGGAACCTTTGCCTCGAGATCAATCAATCAATTCGAGGTTTTAAGGATGGAACCTTTACCTCGAAATCAATCAATCAATCCGAGGTTTTAAGGATGAAACCTTTGCCTCGAGATCAATCAATCAATCCGAGGTTTTAAGGATGGAACCTTTGCCTCGACATCAATCAATCAATCCGAGGTTTTAAGGATGGAACCTTTGCCTCGACATCAATCAATCAATTCGAGGTTTTAAGGATGGAACCTTTACCTCGAAATCAATCAATCAATCTGAGGTTTTAAGGATGGAACCTTTGCCTCGAGATCAATCAATCAATTCGAGGTTTTAAGGATGGAACCTTTATCTCGACATCAATCAATCAATCCGAGGTTTTAAGGATGGAACCTTTGCCTCGAGATCAATCAATCAATCCGAGGTTTTAAGGATGGAACCTTTGTCTCGACATCAATCAATCAATTCGAGGCTTTAAGGATGGAACCTTTACCTCGACATCAATCAATCAATCCGAGGTTTTAAGGATGGAACCTTTGCCTCGAAATCAACCAATCAATCTGAGGTTTTAAGGATGAAACCTTTACCTCGAAATCAATCAATTAATCCGAGGTTTTAAGGATGGAACCTTTGCCTCGACATCAATCAATCAATCCGAGGTTTTAAGGATGGAACCTTTGCCTCGAAATCAATCAATTAAACCGAGGTTTTAAGGATGGAACCTTTGCCTCGAGATCAATCAATCAATTCGAGGTTTTAAGGATGGAACCTTTACCTCGAAATCAACCAATCAATCTAAGGTTTTAAGGATGAAACCTTTGCCTCGAAATCAATCAATCAATCTGAGGTTTTAAGGATGAAATCTTTGCCTCGAGATCAATCAATCAATTCAAGGTTTTAAGGATGGAACCTTTGCCTCGAAATCAATCAATCAATCCGAGGTTTTAAGGATGGAACCTTTGCTTCGAAATCAATCAATCAATCCGAGGTTTTAAGGATGGAACCTTTGCCTCAGAAACAATCAATTTTCCTTCAACGATAGGAGAGCTCCTATCGCCGGGGTTCTAAGGAAAGTTCCTTAACCTCACGATTTAGGCGGCGAAAAGGTTTTCAATGCCTAGCTAAGCCGGACGAAATTTGGTAACGACTTTGCATACATCATGTCTCATGAAGCATGCAAAGGGGGGCAGCTGTTGACACCCAATTTCGTCCGACCATAAAAAATTTTAAAAGAAATTAAATAAAAAAAATTATTATTTTTATTATTATTATTATTACTAAAAATTTTAATTAGTTTAAAATACATTTTTTTTTGTGAAGATTTGATTTAAAATGATATATGTGTGTATTTGAAAGAAAAAAAGAAAACTCCAAAAAAATGGCAAAATTTAAAAGTTTGAGGTAAAAATGACAACATTAAGAAGTTTCGGGAAAAATTGACAAATTCTGAAAGTTCTAGGAGCATTTGGTAGTTTGTCACATAAAATTTTGGGCCTGCCGACGTTCTGGCGCAAATTGACAGAAAACGACAAAATTGTCAAAATCAGAAGCTTCAGGAACTTATCCAGAGGCTGAGAGACGTAAAGGACTAAAATTGTCATTTTACCAATTTTAAAGATAAGTTTGAAATTTTTTATTAATTTATCCATCAACAGTTCAGCCAAACTTCCTCTATAAATAGCCCCCCAAATTTTGTGCTGAACACACAAAAAAATAGACAGAAAGCTTAGAGCTTCGTTTTAGAAAAAATAAAAATTACAGACTTAGTCCCTGGCCCTCTTTCCTTTTCCCAAAAAGTCCCAAAAGTTTCTATTCTGACGTATAGACTATCTTCTTCCTCCGTTTTTTTTCTGTTTCTTCCTTCTCCTTCGCTGCCCGTCGCTCCACGCCGTCCCGCCGCCGCTCATCGCTCCCCCACGCTGCCGTCGCGCCGTCCCCACCTGCCCCTGGCCGCGCTGCCGCCCCGCCGCCAGCTGCCTCTCCTTCCCCCCCTGCGCGCGCGTCTGTTTCTCACGTTCCCAGCAAAATTCAAAATTAAAACTAAAGGGTACAACCCTTGTTTTGTCCTCTATTTTTTTTATTTCTTTCACTTTGGTCACTAACCTTTTATTTTGTTCTTGCAGAATTAATTCCTAACTATTTTAATTTTTACTTGTTTTACTTATTTGTTATTATTACTAACCCTTTTTTTTTGTTATTAACTTACTAACAACTAACTTTTAATATTATTATTGTTACTAACCTTTTAATTTTTGCATTATTACTAACTTTTATAATTGTTGTTAACAATTAATTAACTTTTTATTATTTTTGTTAATTAATTAATTAACTTGGCTAACTTTTATTGTTGTTAATTAATTAATTTAATTAACTTGGCTAACTTTTATTGTTGTTAATTAATTAATTTAATTAACTTGACTAACTTTTTATTATTGTTGTTAATTAATTAATTTAATTAACTTGACTAACTTTTTATTATTGTTGTTAATTAATTAATTTAATTAACTTGACTAACTTTTTATTATTGTTGTTAATCAATTAATTTAATTAACTTGACTAACTTTTTATTATTATTGTTAATCAATTAATTTAATTAAACTTGGCTAATTTTTATTATTGTTGTTAATTAATTTAATTAACTTTGCTAACCTTTATTATTATTTATTTTTAAAGTGGATGGCCAAAAAGCCCCACTTTATTATTATTAATTTTCCTTTATATAATTTTTTTTAATTTAATTCACCTTTACCCTTACTTAAATAAATAAATGAAAATTAAAAGAAGATTATTTTTTAAGCCTAATAAAAATAATTTTTTAAAAAGCCAATTATTTTTATTTTTCTTTTATAAATTGAATAATTATTTAAATAATAAATAACTTTCACTAAAAAAAAAACTAAAAGAAAGATAAGAAAAAGATAAGAAAGATAAGAAAAAGATAAAAAAAGAAAAGAAAGAAAGAAAAGAAAGAAAAGAAAAAGAAAAGATAAAAAAAGAAAAGAAAGAAAGAAAAGAAAGAAAAGAAAAAGAAAAGAAAAGAAAAGAAAGAAAAGAAAGGAAAAATAAAACTAAAAGAAAGATAAAATCAAAAAGAAAGAAAAGAAAGAAAGAAAAGAAAGAAAAGAAAAGAAAGTGTAAAGAATAAAAAATAAATTTTTTAGATTATTAATAAATCTAAAAACAAAAGACTTACAAATTAGTAATAATAAATTCCATAAAAATAATAATTATGTAACTAACAATTAATTAAAGTAATTTCCATATCCGGATGATCCAGCAGGATCTACGGTTTGGAAAATATCAAACTTTCAAAATAAATAAATTAAATAAAAAGATAAAAATCCATATTTTTACGATATGGATTAAAATTTTCACCAAATTCCGTGTCCAAATGACTCGGCAGAGTCCATGGTTCGGAATAAAAATCTTCCGTGTCCAAATGACTCGGCAGAGTCCATGGTTCGGAAGTATAAAATTCTATACAAATTAATTACCAAAAATCCACATCCGATTAATTCAGTTAAAAATTCTAGATTGAAAATTAACTGAAATTTATTTAAAAGCAAAGCGAAACAAAATTAAAATCAACTAAGGTGCCAATTTTTGGGCGTTTTAACAAAGTTGTTTTAACGTAACCGTACTCCCGAACCCCCGAACTCTCGTAGACCAATATTTAAGGTGACCAATCGACCTAGGTAAACTGATTGGTGGCGACTCCCGAAAACCCGACGTTGCCACAGCTGGCAGCAAGGGCGAGGGGGCACGGGAAAGGGTGGTGTCCCACTTATCCTCCGGGATTCACTCCGCAATGAGTTTCAGTCCAAGAAAACCTGTTTCAGGAACCAGGACAGTCTGCTAGTGTTCACCTGAAACAAGACACTGTGTATGAAGAGAAGAAGACACCACCAAAGGAAAAAGGAGAATCTCAAAAACTCGAAACAATAGAGAAGAGACTGCGAGCCATTGAAGGAGGTAATATATTCGGATCTCTCTCAGTGGATGACCTCTGCTTAGTGCCAGACGTCATAATCCCTACGGACTTTAAAGTACCGGATTTCGTAAAATACGACGGAACGAGTGATCCCATCACTCACATCACACTGTTCCTAAGGAGACTACAATCACTCACAAAAGATGAAAAGGTGTGGATTGCACTTTTTCAAGAAAGTCTCACAAAATCAGCATTGCAGTGGTATCTAAGTCAAGGACCAAGAAACATCAAAACTTGGAATGACCTTGCTCAGGCCTTCATCGGCAACTATAAACATGTTATGGACTTGGCTCCGGATCGCCAAACTCTCCAAAACATGGAGAAGAAAAAGACCCGCACGTTGCCACAGCTTGGCGACTCCACTGGGGACTCTACGTTAGTGAGTCGAGCCTAAAATTGATTTGTTTTGATTTACTTTCCTTATTATGTGGATTTATATGTTATATTTACTTATTCTAAACATGCATAATGCATTCACAATATGAAGCTCTATACCCGAGCTTTCTCAAATCGAACACAATTCTTTCTAAGCGGAATTGGTGTTGCTGTCCTTGTGAGGCCACGGTCTCCAAGCCTTCACCGGTTTCAAAGTAGCAAAGTAGTGTATTGCCTTCTGAGACGGTTAGTCTCTGCATGGGCCCACGAAAAGCTACGACTCGAATTAATCCATTCCTTACATTAACCCTAGAGGGTAAGGAATCGGGCCGTCACTATGATTTAGTGACGGGATTCGGGAACTATCCCTTGCCTTTTTGATAAGCTACCTTATGCATATAGAACTCC
Source organism: Aquilaria yunnanensis (assembly GCA_039654915.1). Classification (NCBI taxonomy): domain Eukaryota; kingdom Viridiplantae; phylum Streptophyta; class Magnoliopsida; order Malvales; family Thymelaeaceae; genus Aquilaria; species Aquilaria yunnanensis. Next base: position 34,291,614 of record CM077600.1, on the reverse strand, counting down.
CCACTTAACCATAGAACTGACCATAGAATTTCTACCATTTTACCAACGCCATAAGCACGTCCTTGTTATGCTATGTTGTTGCTCTACACTTTTATTTTCTTCGTGTCTTATATTTATGGTTTTAATTCATTTTTCCATAATACTTCATGAGTTGTTAATTGCTATTTAACTTATTAATAACCTTATCTTTCTTGTGCAATTATTCTTCATGCATCAAAACCATGCATCAAATTATGCTAACTTTTTGGTCTTTATAATGACAACTAAAAGTTTTGAAGTTCTACGATAATGGATAAGCAAACTCACTCATTGCATGCATTCCATTACATTAATCACGTGCATATAAAGTATGATAAAAATAATCTCATTGCATGCATTCCATTACATCAATCACACGCATATAAAATCTGATAAAAATAATCTCATTGCATGCATTCCATTACATTAATCACATGCATACAAAGTCTGATAAAAATATAATCTCATTGCATACATCCATTACATTAATCACGTGCATATAAAGTCTGATAAAAACATAATCTCATTGCATACATCCATTACATTAATCACGTGCATACAAAGTCTGATAAAAACATAATCTCATTTTTCCTACATGCATCCATTGCATCAATCACATACACATAGGATCTAATAAAATATATCTTACTTTTAAAAGGATAAAATTGGACCTCGACACTGATATTCAACTCGGCTCCAAATAAGATTAATGGCAGAACAAATCGAAGGACGTCTCATAAAGATAGAGTCCAAGATAGAAAGTATGGCCGAACAAATGAGACAATTGATCGAGCTAATCAAGGCGAAAGCAATTCAAGAAGCACAAGTTCAGCCACCCATGACAGAAAGAGAAATGGTCACTTTGTTTGTCCAGACACTGAAGTACCTATATTATGACGAACTCATTGGCAATTCGGCAACTAATTTTTCTAACATTGTCATGTCTGGAGAAAGAATCGAGCATGAGATTAGGACTGGGAATATTGCTGAATCCTTTAATAATCCTATGAAAAGAGGAGGACCATCCAGAAGAAAAGATGACGAAGTACAACAAATAGGACGCGGAAGAAGGATTCCCCTCGTGGATACTGTGGCTATCGGACCTCGCCTATCCTATTTTGCCAATGGGCCCGATAATTACCTTCCAAATAGGCCCAATGATTATCCTCTGAATAGGCCCAATAATTATCTTCCAAATAGGCCCAACAATTATCCTTTTAACAGACCTAATCAGTCATGGCCACCTGCTCCTACTCCTCCAGTACCTGCACCAAGACCAAGAGAAGTTTTCACACCAATTTCCATGACTTATACTGAGTTATACCCAAAACTCATCGAAAGACAATTTATCCGTCCAATTCCTACAAAGCCATTCAAACCCCCATATCCAAGGTGGTATGACCCTAACATTACCTGCCCATATCATGATGGCGTTCCAGGCTATGGCTTGGAAAACTGCATGGCATTGAAGCGTATAGTTCAACAATTAATCGACTCAAAGTGGTTGGACTTTTCCGATGAACCGAACGTCACTCACAATCCATTGCCGCCTCATCAAGAAAAACCAGTCAATATGATAGAAGAACACCGGCTGATGAAAAAGTCTGTCAATGATATCATAACCCCTCTTAAGCATGTATATTCATGCCTTGTGAAAGAAGGGATTATCATGGGAAAGCCTTCTTTTGGACATGAAGAAGTTGAAGATGAGGAATGGTGCAACTTTCATGACAGTAAGAGTCATTCTATCCAAGAATGCTCAGAATTCCGTAAGAATTTGCAAAGACTCATAGACTCATCCCAACTTATCGTTTTTATGATGATGTGAATGTGATCATTAAAGAACAAGAAGTCAATGCTATACCAATCTCAAAACCTACTCTTAAGCCGTCAAGTCCCGAGGCCATTCCTCTACAAATCAAACAAAACCGAGGTCAAGCTGCTAGGCCCGATGTGATTGGTAATTGAAAGTGAAGATTTTGAGCTGGAATTACATTGATTTTGGAATGGCTCCAAGTCAGATCTGACCTAACAGTCCGCATACATTTTCGAATGACAGGGAATCCTTTGAATAAACTTGTATCTTTGAAAGCTTGCAAAAGTAATCTAATAGTAAAACTCTCCTAGATTTAGTCCAGAATCTAGGGTGTAGTCTTTGTTAAATGGACACCTGCTATTCTTTTTCTGGTACAACAAAAAGATGTGATGCGTGCATTCTACTACTTTCCATTTTTACACTCTTTGCTATTATACTATCCATTATTGCCATCACACTTTACTTTTCGACAACCAGTAATTCTTTTTGTTCTCTAACAAAAAGATGTTGCGTGTGCATTCTACCACTTTTTAATCTCATTATTACTTCTACACATTCTACCAATTTTTACCAAAAATTCAATTATTACACCTATACATTCTACCACTTCTTACCAAAAATTTCGTTTTTACATCCATCTCTCACTCCTTTCCATTATACTATCCATTATTGCTATCATACTTTGCTTTCTAAATGATACTACTCGTGGGTGAAAATAAAAAGTTAAGGGAAATTTGATAGTAATGATCTTGAAAGTGCTGCCAAATCTAGTAAGAAGGATTTCATATGTTGCACCTCAACCCTAAAAAAGAATTCACAGTGGTTATCAACATCCTTGCAAGAAGTTTGGGGTTAGTTTCCAAACAAGGTAGCTCTCATATTAAATGACTTCAGTGGCTTCCCAATTCTCATAAATGCTAAAAAAAAAAAAAAAAGGTTCTCAGTTTTCCGCAACACAAACTCCGAAAAGAAAAAGTTCATCCCTTCCATAAAAAAGCCATTAAAGGGAAAATCCAAAAAAAAAAGAGAGACTGAGAAGCAAATAAAGCCACTTGAGTCATCTCACTTCAAGAGGGCTATGATCTCGGTTCTCCATAACACAAACTCCAAAAAAAAAAAGGGAAAAAGTTCATCCCTTCCATCAAAAAGCCAACAAGGGAAAATTCAAAACAAAAAAAAAAAAGAGACTGAGAGCAAACACAAGCAAGTAAGGCCACTTGAATCATCTCATTTCAAGAAGGCTATGATCTCGGTTCTCTGTAACAAAAACTCCGAAAAGGAAAAAGTTCATCCCTTCCATCAAAAAGCCAACAAGAGAAAATTCAAAACCAAAAAGAACTGAGAACAAGCACGAGCAAGCAAGGCCACTTGAGTCATCTCACTTCAAGAAAGTTATCAAATATGTCATCACCATAGCTCACACAAAAAAAAAAAAAGGAACAAAAAAAAAACAAAAAAAAAAAAACAAAACAAAAAAAAAAACAAAACAAAAAAAAAGAAAGGGAAACAAAAACAAAAACAAAAAAAAAAAAGAAAGGAAAAAAAGGGCTCAAACTAGAGCAAAAGAAAAAAAAAAGAAAACAAGTGAGCTATGGATTCTAAACTGAAAACCTGCGAAGGCGGTCTAGAAGACAAAAGCAACTTTCAAGCCAAGCATACATAAAGACCACGATAGTTGGGGGGGCAACAGATGAGGTTTAACTTTCTGGAAAGAGTGGCAAGTTTGAGGTCATCACTATTGAGTTTTTCATCATAATCAAATTTGCTCACGAGTAGTATTAAAAGACCCTTCTTTCAAACCACTTAAACTTAACTTTCCTCAGACTTATCATCCTCATTCAGCTAAAAGACTATCATTGTGAAACATGTTTCTACCTTATTTAATACTGCTCACGAGTAGTATTAAAAGACCATTCTTTCACACCACTTAAACTTAACTTTCCTCAGACCTAACATCCTCATTCAGTCAAAAGACTATCATTGTGAATCATGTTTCTACCTTATTTAATGCTGCTCATGAGTAGTATTAAAAGACCCTTTTTTCACACCACTCAAACTTAACTTTACTTAGACCTAATATTTACCTCTTAATATTATTCTCATTCATCTAAAAGACTGCCACAAAAAAAAAAAACATTCAAACTTAACTTTCCTCACACCTAACATTTACCTCTCGATATCATCCTCAGTCAGTTAAAGGCTATTATTGTAAATCATGTTTCTACCTTATTACCTTGCACAGTTTATGTCTTCGAGTTGGAAAGGGAAGAATGGCAGGATATTTTAATTAAAAATAAAAACCGTAAATTACTTTGTCAAGCTTTGCAAATTGATGAAAGTTTTTCTTTAAGGCCAAACCATTATTCATTAATGTATGTAGACTTAAAAGTGAGGACATAGCTTGAGTCTTTCTTTAATAAGATATGGTTCTTGTAAGAGAAATTTACGATCAAGTGCCATCACAAAGGTCTAGAAATGCTCGACCTTCTGTTAAATCAAAGGCGAGATGATATCTCTTTCCACATAAACACCATATTCAGGGGGGCAAAGTAGTCTCTACGAAGCGTAAGAGGAGTACCGCCAACAAAGAAGTTCAATAGACAAGGGGGCAAGTCTTATGGATCAAAACATGAGTTCAAGGAAGAGCAATCATTTAGATTATAACATGGGAATAAGTAAGTGTCGGCACGGTCACAAGAAAAGGGGCAAAGCAGACATTGAAAGTAAAGCCTTTGATGGTATCAAATCCATGACAATGGATGAGTACCCGAAAGAGATATAAATTATGAGGCGGGCCAACTTTAAAGAAATTGAGGCCAAAATTCAAAGAACAAGTCAAAGAAAGAGGATTTTGAAAAGAGTTGGGCTTTTGAGGCAGCGAACAAAAGCTGGAAAGCATAAAGAGATTCAATGATAGTCCAAGAAGGCCATCACAAAGAGGATCCAGTAAAACAAAGACATAAAGAACAAAATCCATACAAAAAAAAAAAGTCATTAGTTACACATGCTCTGCATTCATGCATTTCATATCATGTATACATAGCCTTTACATAACAAGGACCAAACGGGAAGCACATCCACGGCACAGCTACAGCAATATAAGCTGAGATCTCAATGTCATCAGCTCTTACCAATCTATCACTGGATACACAGCTAATATGCGGGACCAACCCGCATCAGGAATTCAAGAATAAAGTAGACAATATTGCCAAAAGCTTGGCTACCGATTCAATAATCGAGGCTACACCTGAAAGGATCGGATTGACGCCAGCTAGTAGTATCCAAGATAAGAGATAGCTATAGCCAAGGATAAGGCAGATATCAAAAAAAAATATAAAGTAGACAATATTGTCAAAAGCCTGGCAATTGATTCAATAATCGAGGCTACACCTGGAAGGACAGGATTGATGCCAGCTTAGCAGCATCCAAGATAAGAGATAGTCAAAGATAAGGCAGACATCAAGAAATATTGTCGTTGAAAATTTGTCAAAAGCGGACAATGGATTCAATAATCGAGGACTGGATCGACGTCAGCTCGATGGAATATAAAAAATATCTATCACATCAAAATGAAGTAGGATCCACTTTTTCGGTTAAACAGCGGATACGGTACTCCGTGACTCTCAAGTCGGTTCTCTCAGTTGCCCATAATAACTGATTCCTTCACCCCTTCTTTCTTTTACTTCCTCCTAGAAAATGGATCCTACTTTTTCCGCCTTGCGAAAGTATTTCCCTTCTCTCCCAATGAACATTTTCAAAAAGATTTACCAAGTTCGCTGTGAACGATTAAGAGTTCTGATGCACAAAGGAATCCCTGAAGATGTGCGGTGGTTATTCGAAGCCAAGGTTCGTCTGGCAGGTGAAATCCCAGAGGCATTTGTGTCTCACATGCCTGGTATAGGCAAAAGCTCTTATGCCAAAAAGCGAAGAGCGAAAAGGTTACAAGTCTGCCATAAATGTGGACGGTGGACTTGTAATACTAAATGTCGTTCTTTAGGGATGATCTCTGATAATCGAGAAGATAAAATACGATTCATTAAGAATGGCCTGAGTAAGGACTCGTTGGATGATATCCAATTGACTCTTGAGACGCATTCTTGTGGATCCGTGCAACGTTAACTTCTTGGTTTATGGAGCATTTTTCATGAAGAACGAAACCGTTACAGTCTCGGGAATCTGACTGTAAATGACCCTATTTGCCAGCTTGTAAGAAAACTGGATGGGAAGCAAATCCTCGACTCATAGAAGCCGTTAATGCCGTTACTAGATGTAAAGCCAGTGGAAGATGTGAGTCACAGTCACAATTACTGTACATACAGTTTGTTATATTTGGAAAAGTTTACATTTTCTTTTGACAGATGTACATGTTCCCCTAAGTGTAATCGACACGTTATCCCTTTTCATCACTATAAATGCGTGTTCTTCCTTCTGATTAAGCAGCGGATAAGATACCTCGTGACTTCTAAAGTCGGTTATTCCAGTCTCCTACAATAACTGATTCATTTCCCTCTTCTCTCAAATTCTTCTCTCATCAATGGATTCTACTCTTTCTGCACTGCGAAAATACTTTTCTTCCCTTCCAATAAAAGTCCTTAAAAAGATCTACCTTGCTAGATGTGAAAGAATCAGAGTTTTTACACGCAAAGGCATTCCCGATAATGTGCAGTGGATAATTGAAGCTAAGGTCCGTTTGGCAGGTGAAGTTCCAGATGCATTTATGCCCCGCATGCCCGGTTTAGGTAAAAGCCGTTATGCCAAAAGGCGAAGAGCAAAGAGACTAGGCGTGTGTTATAAATGTGGGCGATGGAATTGTATTACTAAATGTCGCTCTTTAGGATACATCTCCATAAATCGTGAAGATAAAAGAAATTTCATTAAGAATGGCCTGCGTAAGGAATCTCTGGAAGATATCCGAGAGACTCTTGAAACGCATTCTTGTGGAAAAGTGCAAGGTGAAATTATCGGTTTATGGAGGACTTACCATAAAGAACGAAACTGTTACAGTCTTGGGAATGTGACTTTAAACGATCCTGTTTGTCAGTTTGTAAGAAAACTGGATGGGAAGCAAATCCCCAACTTATAGAAGGCATTGAAGCCATTACTGGACATAAATCAGGGGAAGATGAGAGCCACAGTCATGATTGCTGTACATATAAGCTGTCATTTGTCTTTTCTTTTGACAATAATGTACTTGCTTCTGTAAGTGTAATTAACACATTATCCCTTTCATCACTATAAATATATGTTAGTTATTTCCGTTTCCTACAATCACTAATTTCTTTCTTCTCTTAAATACCTCATTCATCAATGGAGTCTTCTCTTTCCGCCCTACGAAAGTATTTTCCTTCCTTCCCAATAAATGTTCTTAAAAAGATTTATCAAGCTAGATGTGAACGATTCAGAGTATTTATGCACAAAGGCATTCCTGATAATGTGCGGTGGCTAATCGAAGCTAAGGTTCGTTCAGCTGGTGAAGTTCCAGAAGCGTTCTTTCCCCGTATGCCCGGCTTTGGTAAAAGCGCTTATACCAAAAAAAGAAGAGCAAAGAGGCTAGGCGTTTGTCATAATTGTGGATGGTGGATTTGCGGCAATAAATGTCGTTCTCCAGGAGTGATCACCAGAAATCGTAATGATAGAATACGATTCATTAAGAATGGCTTGCGTAAGGAATCTCTAGAAGATATTCGAGAGGTTCTTGAAGCGCATTCTTGCGGAATAGTGCAATTTGAGGTTGTTGGATTATGGATAATTTTCCAAAAAGAACAAGATCATTACAGTCTTGGGAATCTGACCCTAAACGACCCTGTTTGCCAGTTTGTGAGAAAGCTAGATGAGATGCAAATCACCGATTCATAGAAAGCATTGAAGCCATTACTGGACGCAAAGCCAGTGGAAGACGAGGATCAAAGTCACGATTACTATACGTGCTAGCTGTCGCTTTTGAAATTTTCCTCCCCTTTTGGTAATAATGTATTCACTCCTGACGTGAACCAAAGTCACGATTACTGTACGTGCTAGCTGTCGGTTTTGAAATTTTCCTCCCTTTTTGGTAATAATGTATCCACTCCTGACATGAATCAAAGTCACGATTACTGTACATGCTAGCTGTCGCTTTTGAAATTTTCCTCCCCTTTCGGCGATAATGTATCCACTCCTGACATGAGCCATAGTCACGATACTGTACATGCTAGCTGTCACTTTTGAAATTTTCCTTCTCCTTTGGCGATAATGTATCCACTCCTGACATGAGATACAGTTATGATTACTGCATATAACTGCCACTTTTTAAAATTTTCCTTCTCTTCCAACAATCACGTACCTACTCCTGACATGCTAGCAGCTATTTTGAAAATTTTCCTCCTCTTTTAACGATAGTGTACCCATACCTGACCAGAGTCATACTCGTGACTACTGTAAATAGCTGGCAATAATGTATCCATTCTTGAAAATAAAATTATTGCCTTATCTCTTCATCTCTATAAGTATATCCTCTTTTCTCACAAGGGTAAAGATAGGAATGGAGAAAACCCCAACTCGTAAATCCCGAAGTATTTGTGTATTTTCTGGGGCTTTTCCTGGAAAAGATGAAGAGTATTTAAAGGCAGCCAACCATTTGGGTAGAGTATTAGCTGAGCGAAAAATACATTTAGTTTATGGAGGAGGTAGTGTCGGATTAATGGGAGATGTAGCATCAGCAGCATCTTTAGGAGGAAGTCAAGTTTTGGGCATCATCCCTGGACCTTTGAAATTTGTTTCTGGGGGCACGATTGGAGAAGAATTAGTGGTTAAAAATTTGCAAGAGCGTGTGTTATAAATGCTTTTAAATGCTGATGCTTTTATCGCTCTACCAGGTGGTTTTGGCACATTGGGAGAAGTCTTTCAAATTGCTTCCATGGCCCAACTTAATTTGCATAAGAAACCCATTGGGCTTTTAAATGTTAAGAATTTCTTTACAGGTCTGATAGCTTTTATGGATTATGCTATGCAGAAGAATTTCATATCAAGAGTGGCACGGCGAATCATAATATCCGCAACAACTGCTGAAGAATTGCTAGATAAAATACAAGCTTTTGTTCCTGAACCAGATCCAGCAATGATTCAGATAAACTGGACACGACAGTCTTTCCCGACCAGTTCACTCCCATAATGGTCCTCTACTCACCCTGTTGAAGTATTGTGGAAGAAAGAAGCGATCTGATCCGTTTTTCTTGTCCTTTAGTTTTATTATCAGCATTTTCTTTCGCGTTTCAGTTTTTCTTTTCAGGGAATTTCTTTTTTTATAAGATAGTTTCGTCCATGCTGATATTAAAACCATAGGACAATGCCTTTAGGTTGGAATGGCTGAGTAAAGAGTAATTTTTATTACTCTTGAGACGCATCCTATTAGGTCTACTAGGCATAACATTTTGGGGTAGTTAAGCTTTAACCTTATTTGGATGACATATCTCACAAGGAAATCTATATTTACTGAAGAAAATATTAGATAAACCTTAAATATTGATTCCAAACATCCGTTCCCTTTACATAATTTGTCAGTGTTATTGTCATCATCAAGATTCACTCGTTTTATCGAAGCCTAATTCTTTGCGCTCGCCTATTATGAAAATTCACACTTTCGAAGAAAATTATTCCAATTTCAATTGCTTTCATATAAATTTCGCTCGAGGTCCTAAGGAAAGCTCCTTAGCCTCAAAATCAATTTTCATCATCAGGGTTTTAAGGATGGAACCTTTACCTCGAAAACAATCAATTTTCATCATCGGGGTTTTAAGGATGGAACCTTTGCCTCGAAAACAATCAATTTTCATCATCGGGGTTTTAAGGATGGAACCTTTGCCTCGAAAACAATCAATTTTCATCATCGGGGTTTTAAGGATGGAACATTTGCCTCGAAAACAATCAATTTTCATCATCGGGGTTTTAATGATGAAACCTTTGCCTCGAAAACAATCAATTTTCATCATCGGGGTTTTAAGGATGGAACCTTTGCCTCGAAAACAATCAATTTTCATCATCGGGGTTTTAAGGATGGAACCTTTGCCTCGAAAACAATCAATTTTCATCATCAGGGTTTTAAGGATGGAACCTTTGCCTCGAAAATAATCAATTTCCTATCGTCGAGGTTTTAAGGATGGAACCTTTGCCTCGAAAACAATCAATTTTCATCATCGGGGTTTTAAGGATGGAACCTTTGCCTCAAAATCAATCAATCAATCCGAGGTTTTAAGGATGGAACCTTTGCCTCGAGATCAATCAATCAATCCGAGGTTTTAAGGATGAAACCTTTACCTCGACATCAATCAATCAATCCGAGGTTTTAAGGATGGAACCTTTGCCTCGAAATCAATCAATCAATCCGAGGTTTTAAGGATGGAACCTTTGCCTCGAAATCAATCAATTAATTCGAGGTTTTAAGGATGGAACCTTTACCTCGAGATCAATCAATCAATCCGAGGTTTTAAGGATGGAACCTTTGTCTCGACATCAATCAATCAATTCGAGGCTTTAAGGATGGAACCTTTACCTCGACATCAATCAATCAATCCGAGGTTTTAAGGATGGAACCTTTGCCTCGAAATCAACCAATCAATCTGAGGTTTTAAGGATGAAACCTTTGCCTCGAAATCAATCAATCAATCTGAGGTTTTAAGGATGGAACCTTTGCCTCGAAATCAATCAATCAATTCGAGGTTTTAAGGATGGAACCTTTGCTTCGAAATCAATTAATCAATCCGAGGTTTTAAGGATGGAACCTTTACCTCAGAAACAATCAATTTTCCTTCAACGATAGGAGAGCTCCTATCGCCGGGGTTCTAAGGAGAGTTCCTTAACCTCAGGATTTAGGCGGCGAGAAGGTTTTCAATGCCTAGCTAAGCCGGACGAAATTTGGTAACTAACTTTGCATACATCATGTCCCATGAAGCATGCAAAGGGGGGCAGCTGTTGACACCCAATTTCGTCCGACCATAAAAAAAATTTTAAAAGAAATTAAATAAAAGAAATTAAATAAAAAAATTATTATTTTTATTATTATTATTATTACTAAAAATTTTAATTAGCTTAAAATACATTTTTGTTTTGTGAATATTTGATTTAAAATGATATATGTGTGTATTTGAAAGAAAAAAAGAAAACTCCAAAAAATGGCAAAATTTAAAAGTTTGAGGTAAAAATGACAAAATTAAGAAGTTTCAGGAAAAATTGACAAATTCTGAAAGTTCCAGGAGCATTCGGTAGTTTGTCACATGAATTTTTTGGTCGACCGACGTTTCTGGCCCAAATTGACAGAAAACGACAAAATTGTCAAAATCAGAAGCTTCAGGAACTTATCCAGAGGCTGAGAGACGTAAAGGACTGAAATTGTCATTTTACCAATTTAAAAGATAAGTTTGAAATTTTTTATTAATTTATCCACCAACAGTTCGGCCAAACTTCCTCTATAAATAGGCCTCCAAATTTAGTGCTGAAGACACAAAAAAATAGACAGAAAGCTTAGAGCTCCGTTTTAGAAAAAATAAAAATTACAGACTTAGTCCCTGCCTCTCTTTCCTTTTCCCAGAAAGTCCCAAAAGTTTCTATTCTGACGTATAGACTATCTTCTTCCTCCGTTTTTTTTCTGTTTCTTCCTTCTCCTTCGCTGCCCGTCGCTCCACGCCGTCCCGCCGCCGCTCATCGCTCCCCCACGCTGCCGTCGCGCCGTCCCCACCTGCCCCTGGCCGCGCTGCCGCGCTGCCGCCAGCTGCCTCTCCTTCCCCCCCTGCGCGCGCGTCTGTTTCTCACGTTCCCAGCAAAATTCAAAATTAAAACTAAAGGGTACAACCCTTGTTTTGTCCTCTATTTTTTTTATTTCTTTCACTTTGGTCACTAACCTTTTATTTTGTTCTTGCAGAATTAATTCCTAACTATTTTAATTTTTACTTGTTTTACTTATTTGTTATTATTACTAACCCTTTTTTTTTTGTTATTAACTTACTAACAACTAACTTTTAATATTATTATTGTTACTAACCTTTTAATTTTTGCATTATTACTAACTTTTATAATTGTTGTTAACAATTAATTAACTTTTTATTATTTTTGTTAATTAATTAATTAACTTGGCTAACTTTTATTGTTGTTAATTAATTAATTTAATTAACTTGGCTAACTTTTATTGTTGTTAATTAATTAATTTAATTAACTTGACTAACTTTTTATTATTGTTGTTAATTAATTAATTTAATTAACTTGACTAACTTTTTATTATTGTTGTTAATTAATTAATTTAATTAACTTGACTAACTTTTTATTATTGTTGTTAATCAATTAATTTAATTAACTTGACTAACTTTTTATTATTATTGTTAATCAATTAATTTAATTAAACTTGGCTAATTTTTATTATTGTTGTTAATTAATTTAATTAACTTTGCTAACCTTTATTATTATTTATTTTTAAAGTGGATGGCCAAAAAGCCCCACTTTATTATTATTAATTTTCCTTTATATAATTTTTTTTAATTTAATTCACCTTTACCCTTACTTAAATAAATAAATGAAAATTAAAAGAAGATTATTTTTTAAGCCTAATAAAAATAATTTTTTAAAAAGCCAATTATTTTTATTTTTCTTTTATAAATTGAATAATTATTTAAATAATAAATAACTTTCACTAAAAAAAAACTAAAAGAAAGATAAGAAAAAGATAAGAAAGATAAGAAAAAGATAAAAAAAGAAAAGAAAGAAAGAAAAGAAAGAAAAGAAAAAGAAAAGATAAAAAAAGTCTTTACCGTACTCCCCAGTGGAGTCGCCAAGCTGTGGCAACGTCGGGTTTTCGGGAGTCGCCACCAATCTGTTTTCTTAGGTCGATTGGTCACCTTATAATTGGTCTGCGAGAGTTCGGGGATCGGGAGTACGGTTACGTTAAAACAACTTTATTAAAACGCCCAAAAATTGGCACCTTAGTTGATTTATATTTTATTTTGCTTTGCTTTTAAATAATTTTCAGTTAATTTTCAAAATTAGAAATTTTAACTGGATTAGTCGAAATGTGGATTTTTTAATTAATTAATTTGTATGAAATTTTATACTTCCGAACCATGGACTCTGCCGAGTCATTTGGACACGAAAGATTTTGATTCCGAACCATGGACTCTGCCGAGTCATTTGGACACGGAATTCGACGAAATTTTAAAGAATTTAATCCATATCGTAAATATGAATTTTTACCTTTTTATTTAATTTATTTAAAATTTTTGATATTTTCTAAACTGTAGATCCTACCGGATCATCCGGATATGGAAATTAATTTAAAGTTAATTATTTAATTATTATTTTATGGAATCAATTATTAGTTTAACTTATAAGTCTTTTTTATTAAATTTGTTAATGGTTTTCGCTCAGGTCGATTGGATACCTTAAAATATGGTCTGCGAGAGTTCGGGGATCGGGAGTACGGTTACGCTAAAACAATATTGTTATAGCGCCCAAAATTGGCACCTTAGTTGATTTTAATTTTATTTTACTTTGCTTTAAAAAATATTCAGTTAATTTTCAAACTAGAAATTTTAACTGAATTAGTCGACATGTGGATTTTTTTTTAAGTTAAGTTGATATTTCCGAACCATGGACTCTGCCGAGTCATTTGGACACGGAAGTTTTTAATTCCGAACCATGGACTCTGCCGAGTCACCCGGACACGGAATTTAATGAAATTTTAAATAAATTAATCCATATTGTAAAATATGGATTTTTACCTTTTCATTTATTTAATTTTTTAAAAAAAAAGTTGATATTTTCCAAACCGTAGATCCTGCCGGATCATGCGGATATGGAAATTATTTACAGTTAATTATTATTTTATTATTTTATGGAATCAATTATTAGTTTAACTTATAAGTCTTTTTTATTAAATTTGTTAATGATTTTCAAAAAAAATCTTTCTTTTTTATATCTTATTATTCTTTTCTTTCTTTTCTTTTCTTTTCTTTATCTTTTTGATTTTTATCTTTTTTTTATCTTTCTTTTCTTTTTCTTATCTGATTTTTCTTGTTTAATGAAGGATATTTATTATTTAAAGAATTACTCAATTTATAAAAGAATTAAAAAAATAATTAATTTTTATTTAATAAGAAGTTAATTTAAAGGAATCAAAGAATTTAAAAAAATAAAATCTTTGATCATGGTACGGGGCGTTGTTACTCAGCCAGACCCTCTTCACCAGGTGAAGCAGCTCAAAAGCGGGCACGAGACAGTTTCCAGCCAATATACCATGAACTAAAATTTTTTTTAACTTAACAATATGGTTCAGATTTATTTTACATATATATTTTTTTATGGCTAATTTCTTTAAATGAAATGAGTTTAACCATAAAATAAAGAAAAATTAAATAACAATAAATAAAGTAGAGGTTTTCTTTTTTTTTTTTTTATTTCATTTTTTTTTTGAACATCCATTAAAAAAAAGAGATGCATAAATTAGATAACACATGCAAATAGATAAAGGGAAAACACATAAAGTAAACAAAAGAATATCAAAAGATGATATATAAATAAATAAAGTGGGGCTTTTCGGCCATCCACTTTTTTTAAAATAATAATAGGAGGCATAACCTTCCATTATAACAATAATAATAATAATAATAATAATAATTAAAGTTAGTTATTAATAAAGTTAGTAAAGTTAGTTGTTAGTATAACAAATATTAAATGGTTAGTGACAACAATAATAATAAAAGTTAGCGGTCAGTACAGTTAATTGTTAGTATATAGCAAAAATTAAATGGTTAGTGATAACAATAATAATGAAAGTTAGTGGTTAGCACAATTAATTGTTAGTATAGCAAAAATTAAATGGTTAGTGATGTTAGTTGAGTTAGTAATTAGTTTATGCAAAAATTAAGTAGTTAGTAATCTGAATAGAATAATAATAACAATAATAATAATAATAATAATAAACATATAAAGATTATTGTTAGTTCTGTAGAAATAAAAAAGGTTGGTGACTTGTATAAATAAAAAAATGGAGAATAAGAGAAGAATTGTACCGAGATTCTGAATCGACTTTTAATCGAGTTGAGGATTCGCGAACGGATTTCATTATTAAATTTTTATTTTATTTTATTATTATTTTTTTTAAAATAATTTCAATTAATATCCAAGCCATAGATTTTAACCGAATCATCTGGTCATGGAATTTAATTTAAATTTAATTTGTTATTAGCTATTTAATTAATTATTAAATGGCACAGGTAGACTGAATATTTCCTAGGTGTGATTTTTATTATGTCAGACTAATTTTAGATTAATTAAAAAAAGTTTTATCTAATCTAATCATATAATTATGCTTAACATTAATTCCTCAGTTAATTTACACATTTAATTATTTGAGCAAACGAAAAGACAATAAAAGGAAATCAATGCGCGAATTGTAAATCAAAACAAACTCAAAGTTCAGATGAATAAATCAAATAAATCCAAGGACAAATTATTTATTAAAATTACCTATTTAACTTAATCATATAATTAAGCTTAATGACAATTTCTAAGTTAGTTTATGCGTTTAATCATTTGAACAAACAAAACACAAAATAAAGAACATAAGTAAATCAGAGATCAAGTTGTAAATCAAAACAAACTTAAAGTTTCAAATGAGCAAATCAGATAAATTCGAAGACAAATTATTTATTTAAATTATTTATATAAGCTAATCATATAGTTAAACTTAATGTTAATTGCTAAGTGAATTTTACACCTTTAATTAACTAAATAAACAAAAACATAAAAAAGGAAAATAAACAACAGTGACTAAATTGTAAGTCAAAACAAATTTAAAGTCTCAGATAAATCAAATAAATCTAGGGATTTAACTAGGATTAGGCCAAAATTATAGACTTTCGGGTCAGATTCGGATCAACAACAGATCGATTTGCGAGCTGGGTTTCATTATTTAATTTTTAATTTTTGTTTACTTTAAACAATTTTAAATAAAATCCAAACCATAGATTATAACCGAATCATCTGGATATGGATTTTGTAATTTATTAATATCCTAAATTCATCCTTGAATTTTCATTAAAATCTGCTCAGAATTGAATCTCGTAAATAATGACCTTTTTTTTTAATACGTTATGTAAGCATGAGTTTTAAATTTATGCTAACTATTAAAATTAAAATCAAATAAGTAGGTAAAAATCTGACCTAACCTAAAATTGCAATTTTATGTAATATTGATCACAGACTAATTCATGATTCTCGAAATAATAAACCAATAACCGAAAAAAGAAATAAAAACATAAAACAATACTGTCAGTGATGAATATGCAAAACAGGAGAACATTAGTGACTTAAATGAATAAAAACAAAGAGAATCAAGGGCTAAATGAGAATTTTACCCAAAAATTTGATTGAGTCAAGAAACAAACGCGAGTCGCGACTGGCGGGCCTTCTTCTCCGGCGTATAATCATTCTCGACAGTGAAGAATTTCCTGACGTACTCGATGCTCTTGTTCTCGATCCTCTTGGCGATCGTTTGGTTGAGCAGCTCGAGAAGGTCCTTGATTTTGAGGTAGTTGGCGATGCACGATTGGATTTTTTTACTATTTAATTTATTTTTATTTTTATTTTTATTTTTTTTAAATAATTTCAATTAATATCCAAGCCATGGATTCTAACCGAATCATCTGGACATGGATAGATGATCCATCTTAGGACGGATTTCTAATAAATTTAAATATTAATTAACCAATAATTTGATACAGATTAATATATTACAAAAATAAAAATTAAACTATTCTAAAATCCAATAAATATACATGAATATACATATCAAATCAAAATCCTATATTATTTTCCATGTCAATTCAATGATCAAATTTTATGTAAGGTCAAACCAATATTAATAAAGAAAACAAAGAAAAGTATGAATAATGAAAATCTTGCTGATGGGGGTTAATCTGCAACATAGAATATGTTAGTCACTTAAACGAACAAAACAAAGAAAGCTAAGGACTGAACAAGGATTTTACCAAAAAATAAATAAATAAATAAATAAAAAGCAACAATTTAAAAACGCATCTTCTTCCTCGTGCAGCAAAGGAGCACAGCAGCAGGGGAGGCGAGGCGCGACGAGGCGAGCCAGGGGGCGGGCGCTGGCGGTGAAGGCTAGGGGTGTTGGCGATGGAGCCGACGGTGGTCTGGGAGGCGGCGGCTGGCGAACAGCAAGGGAGCGACGCGGAGAGAGAAGGAGGGAGGCGACGCCGGCAGGGGCAGGAGGGAGGCGACGCCGGCAGGGGCAGGAGGGAAGAGAGCAGAGAAATGAAGGAGAGAAGCGGGGAGAGAGAGGGAAGAGAACAGAGAGAGAAGGAGGGAGGCGACGCAGAGAGAGAAGGAGGGAGGCGACGCTGGCAGGGGCAGGAGAGAGGCGACGCAGAGAGAGAAGGAAGGAGGCGACGCCGGCAGGGGCAGGAGGGAAGAGAGCAGAGAGAGAAGGAGAGAAGCGGGGAGAGAGAGGTTGATCGTTTTTTTTTTTTTGGCGAGAGGGAGAGTGAGAAAGATAGAAAACAGAGAGGGAGAAGGAGAGAAGAGAAAAACAGAGAGGGAGAAGGAGGGAGAGGATGAGAGAGGGAGAGCGTGAAGGAGAGCGAGGGGGAGAGAGAAGTGTTTTCGGGGAGTAGAGAGAGATGGGAAGAGTTCTCGGTTGAGAGCCCGAGAGAGAGGAGAGATTAGGCAGAGAAGAGAGAATTTTTTTTTTTTTTTTTTTGTGTGTCGTCCGTGAGAGAGATAAGAGAATCGTGAGAGTGATAAGATTAGAATTAAGATAAAGGGGGAGCGTCTGTCGGCCACCTCCCCCCTTTTTTTATTATTATTTTTATTTTTTCTTCTTTTTCTTTTTATTTTAATTAATTAATTAATTAATAATAATAATAATGAAAAAAAAATTTTAGTTTTAATAATTTTTTTTTAGTTTTAATTTTTAATTTAATTAATTTTTCTATTTTTAAGCCGGACGAAATTGGGTGTCTACAGCTGCCCCCCTTTGCATGCTTCATGGGACATGATGTATGCAAAGTCGTTACCAAATTTCGTCCGACATAGCTAGGCCTTGAGAACTTTCTCGCCGCCGAAATTCTGAGGTTTAAGGAAAGATCCTTAGAACCTCTAACGATAGAAAAGGTTCTATCGTTGTAAGATGGACTGAATGATTGATTGTTTGTTTGAGGTTTAAGGAAAGGTCCTTAGAACCTCTAACGATAGGAAAGGTTCTATCGTTGTAAGATGGACTGAATGATTGATTGTTTGTTTGAGGTTTAAGGAAAGGTCCTTAGAACCTCTAACGATAGGAAAGGTTCTATCGTTGTAAGATTGACTGAATGATTGATTGTTTTTTTGAGGTTTAAGGAAAGTTCCTTAGAACCTCTAACGATAGGAAAGGTTCTATCGTTGTAAGATGGACTGAATAATTGATTGTTTGTTTGAGGTTTAAGGAAAGGTCCTTAGAACCTCTAACGATAGGAAAGGTTCTATCGTTGTAAGATGGACTGAATGATTGATTCTTTGTTTGAGGTTAAGGAAAGGTCCTTAGAACCTCCAACGATAGGAAAGATTCTATCGTTGTAAGATGGACTGAATGATTGATTGTTTGTTTGAGGTTAAGGAAAGTTCCTTAGAACCTCTAACGATAGGAAAGGTTCTATCGTTGTAAGATGGACTGAATAATTGATTGTTTGTTTGAGGTTTAAGGAAAGTTCCTTAGAACCTCTAACGATAGGAAAGGTTCTATCGTTGTAAGATGGACTGAATGATTGATTGTTTGTTTGAGGTTTAAGGAAAGGTCCTTAGAACCTCTAACGATAGGAAAGGTTCTATCGTTGTAAGATGGACTGAATGATTGATTGTTTGTTTGAGGTTTAAGGAAAGTTCCTTAGAACCTCTAACGATAGGAAAGGTTCTATCGTTGTAAGATGGACTGAATGATTGATTGTTTGTTTGAGGTTTAAGGAAAGGTCCTTAGAACCTCTAACGATAGGAAAGGTTCTATCGTTGTAAGATGGACTGAATGATTGATTGTTTGTTTGAGGTTTAAGGAAAGTTCCTTAGAACCTCTAACGATAGGAAATGTTCTATCGTTGTAAGATGGACTGAATAATTGATTGTTTGTTTAAGGTTTAAGGAAAGGTCCTTAGAACCTCTAACGATAGGAAAGGTTCTATCGTTGTAAGATGAACTGAATGATTGATTCTTTGTTTGAGGTTAAGGAAAGGTCCTTAGAACCTCTAACGATAAAACCTCTAACGATAGGAAAGGTTCTATCGTTGTAAGATAGACTGAATGATTGATTGTTTGTTTGAGGTTAAGGAAAGTTCCTTAGAACCTCTAACGATAGGAAAGGTTCTATCGTTGTAAGATAGACTGAATCATTGATTGTTTGTTTGAGGTTTAAGGAAAGTTCCTTAGAACCTCTAACGATAGGAAATGTTCTATCGTTGTAAGATGGACTGAATGATTGATTGTTTGTTTGAGGTTTAAGGAAAGGTCCTTAGAACCTCTAACGATAGGAAAGGTTCTATCGTTGTAAGATGGACTGAATGATTGATTGTTTGTTTGAGGTTTAAGGAAAGTTCCTTAGAACCTCTAACGATAGGAAAGGTTCTATCGTTGTAAGATGGACTGAATGATTGATTGTTTGTTTGAGGTTTAAGGAAAGTTCCTTAGAACCTCTAACGATAGGAAAGGTTCTATCGTTGTAAGATGGACTGAATGATTGATTGTTTGTTTGAGGGTTAAGGAAAGTTCTTTAGAACCTCTAACGATAGGAAAGGTTCTATCGTTGTAAGATGGACTGAATGATTGATTCTTTGTTTGAGGTTTAAGGAAAGGTCCTTAGAACCTCTAACGATAGGAAAGGTTCTATCGTTGTAAGATGGACTGAATGATTGATTGTTTGTTTGAGGTTTAAGGAAAGTTCCTTAGAACCTCTAACGATAGGAAAGGTTCTATCGTTGTAAGATGGACTGAATGATTGATTGTTTGTTTGAGGTTAAGGAAAGTTCCTTAGAACCTCTAACGATAGGAAAGGTTCTATCGTTGTAAGATGGACTGAATAATTGATTGTTTGTTTGAGGTTTAAGGAAAGTTCCTTAGAACCTCTAACGATAGGAAAGGTTCTATCGTTGTAAGATGGACTGAATGATTGATTGTTTGTTTGAGGTTTAAAGAAAGGTCCTTAGAACCTCTAACGATAGGAAAGGTTCTATCGTTGTAAGATGGACTGAATGATTGATTGTTTGTTTGAGGTTAAGGAAAGGTCCTTAGAACCTCTAACGATAGGAAAGGTTCTATCGTTGTAAGATGGACTGAATGATTGATTGTTTGTTTGAGGTTTAAGGAAAGTTCTTTAGAACCTCTAACGATAGGAAAGGTTCTATCGTTGTAAGATGGACTGAATAATTGATTGTTTGTTTCAGGTTTAAGGAAAGGTCCTTAGAACCTCTAACGATAGGAAAGGTTCTATCGTTGTAAGATGGACTAATTGATTGATTCTTTGTTTGAGGTTAAGGAAAAGTCCTTAGAACCTCTAACGATAGGAAAGGTTCTATCGTTGTAAGATGGACTGAATAATTGATTGTTTGTTTGAGGTTTAAGGAAAGTTCCTTAGAACCTCTAACGATAGGAAAGGTTCTATCGTTGTAAGATGGACTGAATAATTGATTGTTTGTTTGAGGTTTAAGGAAAGGTCCTTAGAACCTCTAACGATAGGAAAGGTTCTATCGTTGTAAGATGGACTGAATGATTGATTGTTTGTTTGAGGTTAAGGAAAGTTCCTTAGAACCTCTAACGATAGGAAAGGTTCTATCGTTGTAAGATGGACTGAATGATTGATTGTTTGTTTGAGGTTTAAGGAAAGTTCCTTAGAACCTCTAACGATAGGAAAGGTTCTATCGTTGTAAGATGGACTGAATGATTGATTGTTTGTTTGAGGTTTAAGGAAAGGTCCTTAGAACCTCTAACGATAGGAAAGGTTCTATCGTTGTAAGATCGACTAAATGATTGATTGTTTGTTTGAGGTTTAAGGAAAGTTCCTTAGAACCTCTAACGATAGGAAAGGTTCTATCGTTGTAAGATGGACTGAATAATTGATTGTTTGTTTGAGGTTTAAGGAAAGGTCCTTAGAACCTCTAACGATAGGAAAGGTTCTATCGTTGTAAGATGGACTGAATGATTGATTCTTTGTTTGAGGTTAAGGAAAGGTCCTTAGAACCTCTAACGATAGGAAAGGTTCTATCGTTGTAAGATGGACTGAATGATTGATTGTTTGTTTGAGGTTAAGGAATGTTCCTTAGAACCTCTAACGATAGGAAAGGTTCTATCGTTGTAAGATGGACTGAATAATTGATTGTTTGTTTGAGGTTTAAGGAAAGTTCCTTAGAACCTCTAACGATAGGAAAGGTTCTATCGTTGTAAGATGGACTGAATGATTGATTGTTTGTTTGAGGTTTAAGGAAAGGTCCTTAGAACCTCTAACGATAGGAAAGGTTCTATCGTTGTAAGATGGACTGAATGATTGATTGTTTGTTTGAGGTTTAAGGAAAGTTCCTTAGAACCTCTAACGATAGGAAAGGTTCTATCGTTGTAAGATGGACTGAATGATTGATTGTTTGTTTGAGGTTTAAGGAAAGGTCCTTACAACCTCTAACGATAGGAAAGGTTCTATCGTTGTAAGATGGACTGAATGATTGATTGTTTGTTTGAGGTTTAAGGAAAGGTCCTTAGAACCTCTAACGATAGGAAAGGTTCTATCGTTGTAAGATGGACTGAATGATTGATTGTTTGTTTGAGGTTTAAGGAAAGTTCCTTAGAACCTCTAACGATAGGAAATGTTCTATCGTTGTAAGATGGACTGAATAATTGATTGTTTGTTTGAGGTTTAAGGAAAGGTCCTTAGAACCTCTAACGATAGGAAAGGTTCTATCGTTGTAAGATGGACTGAATGATTGATTCTTTGTTTGAGGTTAAGGAAAGGTCCTTAGAACCTCTAATGATAGGAAAGGTTCTATCGTTGTAAGATGGACTGAATGATTGATTGTTTGTTTGAGGTTAAGGAAAGTTCCTTAGAACCTCTAACGATAGGAAAGGTTCTATCGTTGTAAGATGGACTGAATAATTGATTGTTTGTTTGAGGTTTAAGGAAAGTTCCTTAGAACCTCTAACGATAGGAAAGGTTCTATCGTTGTAAGATGGACTGAATGATTGATTCTTTGTTTGAGGTTTAAGGAAAGATCCTTAGAACCTCTAACGATAGGAAAGGTTCTATCGTTGTAAGATGGACTGAATGATTGATTGTTTGTTTGAGGTTTAAGGAAAGTTCCTTAGAACCTCTAACGATAGGAAAGGTTCTATCGTTGTAAGATGGACTGAATGATTGATTGTTTGTTTGAGGTTTAAGGAAAGGTCCTTAGAACCTCTAACGATAGGAAAGGTTATATCGTTGTAAGATGGACTGAATGATTGATTGTTTGTTTGAGGTTTAAGGAAAGGTCCTTAGAACCTCTAACGATAGGAAAGGTTCTATCGTTGTAAGATGGACTGAATGATTGATTGTTTGTTTGAGGTTTAAGGAAAGTTCTTTAGAACCTCTAACGATAGGAAAGGTTCTATCGTTGTAAGATGGACTGAATGATTGATTCTTTGTTTGAGGTTTAAGGAAAGGTCCTTAGAACCTCTAACGATAAGAAAGGTTCTATCGTTGTAAGATGGACTGAATGATTGATTGTTTGTTTGAGGTTAAGGAAAGTTCCTTAGAACCTCTAACGATAGGAAAGGTTCTATCGTTGTAAGATGGACTGAATAATTAATTGTTTGTTTGAGGTTTAAGGAAAGTTCCTTAGAACCTCTAACGATAGGAAAGGTTCTATCATTGTAAGATGGACTGAATGATTGATTGTTTGTTTGAGGTTTAAAGAAAGGTCCTTAGAACCTCTAACGATAGGAAAGGTTCTATCGTTGTCAGATGGACTGAATGATTGATTGTTTGTTTGAGGTTTAAGGAAAGGTCCTTAGAACCTCTAACGATAGGAAAGGTTCTATCGTTGTAAGATGGACTGAATGATTGATTGTTTGTTTGAGGTTTAAGGAAAGTTCCTTAGAACCTCTAACGATAGGAAAGGTTCTATCGTTGTAAGATGGACTGAATAATTGATTGTTTGTTTGAGGTTTAAGGAAAGGTCCTTAGAACCTCTAACGATAGGAAAGGTTCTATCGTTGTAAGATGGACTGAATGATTGATTCTTTGTTTGAGGTTAAGGAAAAGTCCTTAGAACCTCTAACGATAGGAAAGGTTCTATCGTTGTAAGATGGACTGAATAATTGATTGTTTGTTTGAGGTTTAAGGAAAGTTCCTTAGAACCTCTAACGATAGGAAAGGTTCTATCGTTGTAAGTTGGACTGAATAATTGATTGTTTGTTTGAGGTTTAAGGAAAGGTCCTTAGAACCTCTAACGATAGGAAAGGTTCTATCGTTGTAAGATGGACTGAATGATTGATTGTTTGTTTGAGGTTAAGGAAAGTTCCTTAGAACCTCTAACGATAGGAAAGGTTCTATCGTTGTAAGATGGACTGAATGATTGATTGTTTGTTTGAGGTTTAAGGAAAGTTCCTTAGAACCTCTAACGATAGGAAAGGTTCTATCGTTGTAAGATGGACTGAATGATTGATTGTTTGTTTGAGGTTTAAGGAAAGGTCCTTAGAACCTCTAACGATAGGAAAGGTTCTATCGTTGTAAGATGGACTGAATGATTGATTGATCTCGAGGCAAAGGTTCCTCAACTCGATTAAAAAAAAATATGGTTCGTGAATCCTCAACTCGATTAAAAGTCGATTCAGAATCTCGGTACAATTCTTCTCTTATTCTCCATTTATTTTATTTATACAAGTCACTAACCTTTTTTTATTTCTACAGAACTAACAATAATCTTTATATGTTTATTATTATTATTATTATTATTTATTATTATTATTATTATTATTATTGTTATTATTATTATTATTCTATTCAGATTACTAACTATTTAATTTTTGCATAAACTAATTACTAACTCAACTAACATCACGAACCATTTAATTTTTGCTATACTAACAATTAACTGTGCTAACCACTAACTTTCATTATTATTGTTATCACTAACCATTTAATTTTTGCTATACTAACAATTAACTGTACTGACCGCTCACTTTTATTATTATTGTTGTCACTAACCATTTAATATTTGTTATACTAACAACTAACTTTACTAACTTTATTAATAACTAACTTTAATTATTATTATTATTATTATTATTATTATTATTATTATTATTATTATTATTATTATTATTATTATTGTTATAATGGAAGGTTATGCCTCCTATTATTATTTTTACAAAAAGTGGACGGCCGAAAAGCCCCACTTTATTTATTTATATATCATCTTTTGATATTCTTTTGTTTACTTTATGTGTTTTCCCTTTATCTATTTGCATGTGTTATTTAATTTATGCATCTCTTTTTTTTAATGGATGTTCAAAACAAAATAACAAAAAAAAAAATAAAAAAAAAAAAAGAAAACCTCCACTTTATTTATTGTTATTTAATTTTTCTTTATTTTATGGTTAAACTCATTTCATTTAAAGAAATTAGCCATAAAAAATATATATGTAAAATAAATCTGAACCATGTTGTTAAGTCAAAAAAAAAAGAGAGAATTTTTTAGTTCATGGTATATTGGCTGGAAACTGTCTCGTGCCCGCTTTTGAGCTGCTTCACCTGGTGAAGAGGGTCTGGCTGAGTAACAACGCCCCGTACCATGATCAAAGATTTTTTTATTTTTAAACTCTTTAATTCCTTTAAATTAACTTCTTGTTAAATAAAAATTAATTATTTTTTTAATTCTTTTATAAATTGAGTAATTCTTTAAATAATAAACATCCTTCATTAAACAAGAAAAATCAGATAAGAAAAAGAAAAGAGAGATAAGAGAAAGATAAAAATAAAAAAGATAAAGAAAAGAAAGAAAAGAATAATAAGATATAAAAAAGAAAGATTTTTTTTAAAATCATTAACAAATTTAATAAAAAAAGACTTATAAGTTAAACTAATAATTAATTCCATAAAATAATAATTAAATAATTAACTTTAAATTAATTTCCATATCCGGATGATCCGGTAGGATCTATAGTTTGGAAAATATCAAAAATTTTAAATAAATTAAATAAAAAGGTAAAAATCCATATTTACGATATGGATTAAATTCTTTAAAATTTCATCGAATTCCGTGTCCAAATGACTCGGCAGAGTCCATGGTTCGGAATCAAAATCTTTCGTGTCCAAATGACTCGGCAGAGTCCATGGTTCGGAAGTATAAAATTTCATACAAATTAATTAATTAAAAAATCCACATTTCGACTAATCCAGTTAAAATTTCTAATTTTGAAAATTAACTGAAAATTATTTAAAAGCAAAGAAAAATAAAATATAAATCAACTAAGGTGCCAATTTTTGGGCGTTTTAATAATGTTGTTTTAACGTAACCGTACTCCCGATCCCCGAACTCTCGCAGACCAATTATAAGGTGACCAATCGACCTAAGAAAACAGATTGGTGGCGACTCCCGAAAACCCGATGTTGCCACAGCACTAAAAGATGCTGTAAATATAAAAAGGTTTCTAAGTTTTAATTGATTGTTTCATAATTTTTCTCTTTTTGCTTACAAATGTTTGAGTATACAAAATTGAATATGTGTGTTTTAGTTTTTATGTTAATTGTTCTTTCCTTGGTATAGTCCATTTATTTTCAGTTAGGTTTTATCAAATTAGTGATATTGATCAAATTGTTTGACATGGTTTTATATTATAGGTCTATATCTACAAATTAAAGCATTCTTTTACCTCTCATCTAGGGATCTTTGCGGATACAAACAATGTCAATATTTTTCATCAATTGTTTTAGGAATTCTTACTCCTTACCAATCGACATTTGAGTAAGTCAACCATGACACAGAATTTTACAACTTTTTTCTCATTTCATACTTCATTTTTATAAATTCTTTTTTATATCCCTTAATATACAGGCAATTGACTTCCATTTATTGATCAAGATAAATTGCTTTCTTGGATGACAGATGGGAAAAATAAACATATACTCCATCCGTCCCTTAATGTCTGCTCCATTTGGTTTTTCACGCAAACCAAGAAAATTCGCCTGCCCTCGTATTTGTTCCAAAATTGCCCTCCTCGCCGGTTATCCGCCTCTCCTCGTCGATTCCCTCGTTGATCTCGTCTGTCTGTCGATCGTCATTTGTCTGTCCTCGTATGTGTGTCCATTGGCAGGAATCGCGTCGTCTGTCGGTCCTCATCTGTCTGTCTGTCGCCGGAGTCGCATCGTTCATCAATCGCGCTGTTGCGTCCATCGGCCACCTCGATCTCTTCGTCGTCGGAGTCAATCGCCCCATCATCGGAGTCAATCGCCTCCGTCCGATCACCTGCCTCTCGCTTCACACCTCTGTCTCTGCCCTATGCCGATCGATCACCAGCTCACCATTAAACCAGAACAAAATTAAAAATAAGAATCAGACAATGTTTCCATTCAATCTCGAGCAAATCTCTAACAAATCCCCAAATGGGTCACTTAATTCAATCCTATGATTGCGATGGATGAGTTCGATTACGGTGAACGAATGATGACGGAGGATGAACAATCGTGGCAGATGAACGATGATGGAGGACAAACGATGGCGACAGATGAACGATGGTGCAGATGGACTTGCGATGGCAGAGGCTGATGAGCAACATTGGAGATGGACCATGGTGGAGGTGGCTAAGCAACAATCGATCGCACCCGAAGCAAGAAAATGAGGGGAAGTGAGGGCCAAGATGAGATTGGGACCAAAAAATGAATATAATATGGGGGTATGATAGTCATTTTGTGCCCCAAAACTTTCCAAAAGAAGAAATGTTGCAAAGAATTTGGGACAGCCCAAAATAGAAAATGGTGCAAAAAATATGGGACGGAGGGAGTACTATTTTTGTTTCTTGCTATCATTTTCTCTCACTTTTTCCCTTTTGCTTAACTTTTTTTTTATTCAATTGTTCTCTTTTCCTTTTGGTTTAATTTTTTTTTTGCAATTGTTCTTTTTTTTTTTTCTCCCTTCTCCTAAATTGCACTCATTATATCTACTTGTTTATGTAAAATACAAAAATAAAAGAATAAATACACACTGATAAAAGAACAAAATAACTACTAATAAAAAATAAATAACCACTATTAAAAGAATAGTTAGTTTCTCTAAAAGAATAATTAAGAACTAATAAAAAAATAAAAAATTGAGTCAGAAAAATAAACATGAACTATTAAAAGAAGTAAAAAAAATTATTAATAAAAGACTAAACAAGTACCATTAAAAGAATAATTAGTTTTTCCAAAAGAGTAATCAGGAAC
Source organism: Aquilaria yunnanensis (assembly GCA_039654915.1). Classification (NCBI taxonomy): domain Eukaryota; kingdom Viridiplantae; phylum Streptophyta; class Magnoliopsida; order Malvales; family Thymelaeaceae; genus Aquilaria; species Aquilaria yunnanensis. The sequence continues at coordinate 34,264,333 of CM077600.1, read as the reverse complement.
TGATAAAAGAACAAATTGATATTAGCAAAACAATATAAAGTTGGTCTAAAAGAACAAATAGCCACTAATAACAGAACCACTAGCTTATCTAAAAGAAACAACTATTAGTAAATAAATAACTAGTTCCCTAAAAAAGAACAATTAGAATTTGATTATATATATATATATATATATATAGTAATAAAGAAATCAAAACTTATAAAAGAATAATCAATTTTATAAAAAATTAAATAGGAACATAAAAGAATAGAATGTTGAGCTAAATGAATAAATAACTATTGATGAAAGAACAACTAGTTTATTTAAAATGAGTAAGGAGAAACTAATAAAAGAACAAATAAGATCTCAAGTTTTTAGTGTTGGCTACTTGATTTCTTCTTTTTTTTTTTAACGTTCTTTTGTTAAATTTCAAGCTTCTTTTTAGGACATATTAAAGGAAAGAACAAATGAAAGCAATCAATGAAATAAAAAAATTTAAATCAAAACAAACAATTGAACTTAAAGGAAAATCAAAATCAGAGCAAACTAATGAAAATATAACAATTTAAAATTAAATATAAGCAATAGAAAAAAATAGTGTAAGAAAAAAAAATTCCAAGAAAAATGAAGCGGAAAAAAGAGCAGTATAAAAATGAAAAAGGGGTTGTTACTTAATGAAAATAGAAAGAGAGAGAGAGAGAGAGAGAGAGAGAGAGAGAATGTGTGTGTGTGAGAGAGAAAAAAAAAAGGCAAACAGGTAAAGGTAAAAAAAAAAAAAGGAAACTTGTATGAATTTTTTGGACCAATAGCATAATTAACTAGTTCATAATAATCTGGGGCAAATTATCAATTTCTATATTATAGGATGATGACTTATGATATAAACCAGGCTTACATAAGTGCTGAGAAAATACAAAAAACTTTTTAGTTCCAATATACTCATTTAGAATCTAAAGATATTTTTTATCGAAAATATGAAAAAAATGAACTTGCATAATCTTTTTTTTTTTTAATATATGGAAAGGAAAGAAACAACTACAAAGAGGAAGAAAAGTGTAAGCAAGAGGTAACCTGGTTATAAGCCTTAGCAATGACATTTCGGCACATCCTGAAGAGATTAAGTTTTTCAAACAAACCTGTTAGAACATGAATAACCTTAACTTCTTCTAAGACTTCAAGGTTGGCTGGGGTCTAATTGAAGATCTGAAGAAAGGCTTGCAAATAGTCAGTAAGAATCATGGAGTGACGAATATGATTAGCTGCCATAAAATGCGAAGCTTCCAGAATCACTTGGACTTCTAACAATAAAGCCAAAAGGCAATAGTTAAATCGTAAATGTTGAAACCGAGAATTCCTCCTAAGCAGACGTCGAGCCCATGCTACTACTTGCTCAACCAAGCCCCTATCCACCATGAGGATAACAATAACCCCTTAATCACAAAGGTTTCCTCAGGATTTTAAGTTAGACAAGGGAGCGGGTTAATGGAGTTTAAAAAGAAAACTTTTATATACTCTAGTTACGTTGAGGTTTCAACAAAAAAGATCTATGGATGTGACAATCTATGAAGTTGTCAATTTTAAGCTATTGAAAACAATTGAGTTGTGACTTAGATAAATGTTCCACAAAGTTGATATATAAGTGTCAACCTAATCAGGTGAACTCCAATAATCCATGTGGAGAGTACTAATGATCCAACTCCAAAAGCTAGTATTGGCAAAAGGATTATAAATTCTAAGGGATTAAGTTCAAATCATAATTGAGTCTTGAAATTGCAAGAATAGATGGAAGATGTCCTCAATATCTAGCCCGCATTTAAGGCATAATAACAATGAAGCTACATTCTTTTTTAAAAAGCGCTTCCTTTGTAGGAAAAGCCTTAGAACAACATTTCCACATGAAGGTTTAATAGGGGTGAAAGTTCAGGTTATAGGGTCGGGTTCGAGCTGAAACCTGATTTTTACAGACTGCCACAAACCCGATTAACCTTAACCCTAACCCAATCCTATTTTTGTTGTAACCCGAACCGACCCTAAACCGATTAGGGTCGGGTTAAGATTAGGTTAACTTTAAATTTTGAAGATTTGGAAGCCGATTATTATTTCCATAATTCTATTACACATTCAAATATGTCCTTGTCTGTGCTTGCCCTTTAAACATTTCTCTGCTTTGATAATAAAGCCCAAACCTTGACTGCTCTGAATCCTTAATGATGGTTAGCAATGATGGCAAGAACGGTGAATGTGACTCTGTGAGGATAAGATCGGTGGTTAGTGGTCGGTAGGATGGAGGTCGGACAACGTCACAGTAGATGTAACTGGCAAAAGGCACTTCATTCTACGTGCTAGCATGCCGCTGCCATGGTTCAGATGTTTGTCACAGCGAGGAGAGGGACAAACAATTAAGCTACCGGTGTGCCGCTGCTGTTTGCCGTTTAGTCTGGGGGGACGAATTGTAAGTTCAGGATAAGATCAAGAAGTCAGGGACGAAAGCGGACTAGAGTAAGAGAGGATACTACTAGGTAGCTACTAGCTAGGGTTTGTTACTGGTTTGATTTAGGAAAATAAGGATTGGGTTATTGGGCTGGCATTTTTGGCTTGAAAAATAGAATTAGGCAATGGGTTGGGCTTTGCATATGACTATTTTCGATGATGGGTTAAATGAGTAAGAGTAATGGCCTAATAGGCCTAACTTAAGCAGAAAAATTAAGCTGGGTCGAATATTTTCAAGTCAACCTAACTCAAACTGATTTTTTTTAAGTTTTGAACACGGATTGGATAAGGTCAACCTGAATACACACGTTTCCTTTCACCAAATAGACTAGAACCCTAAAATTAGGGTCGGGTTAAGGTTTGGGTTCGGGTTTAGGGTTGCCATTTACACCCCTGGGTTTTAAACTTATTAAAGATATTTTTTGCCTGAACTTTCTAAAAGAATTTATGCATCTATTGGCCTTGAGAATCCAAAAGTAGTCAAGGCGCTTTGGTTAATTGGGTTACTGCGTAACCATTCTTTGTAGTATAGGCCCTATCCTTGGCTCCTTCCCAAATAGGCCAATCATTATCCAATATGCTTCTTTTAACACTTTGTGTAATTGTTTGAACCATATCCACAGGGACACAAGCGATATAGTACTACTATGTTCCAATTACTAGAGGCTGAGTTTAACAAGTTGGCTACCATAGTTGACAAGAAGCTTTCTAAAAGATTGAGTATTCCTACCCTTAGCTTTGCTAGAGCCTCGGGACCCAATAATCCTTTTGACTATCAACAAATTTGCCACTTTTAATTAACCAACGAAGGTGGGGTTCAAGAAGTTGCTTGCCAAAACTTAAGCTTCTCCAAAAGATAGAAAAGTTGTATCCCACTCCAGCCTTCCATAAAATCCTTGTCGACCATATTTTGTTGAAAGAACCTTTACCACCAAAGTATTTAGGCTTTTTATGCATGATGTGCTAGAACATTCTTATTAGGAGAGCTTGATTTAAAAGTCTTAGGTCCTTGATTCCTAGTCCCTTGAGTCATTTTAGGAGTGTTAAATGGAATCTATCTATAAAATGAAGACTTGAATTAGTGTGATGTAAACCTATAAGGGAGAAAGAGATGCTTGAATTAGCATGAGACACCCTGCTTGATTTATAAGTTTCCATTTCTATGTTACAAGTCATGATTCAATCTTCCCACTTAGGAAGTCAGGAAAGTCTTAGTCATGTCACAGCCGAACGGGATCCCCAGATCTTTCATGATAGCATAATTAACCAAGATAGGTAAAACTTTAAGGAATAAACAAATGAGTTTGTTGGGAACATTTCTATTGAAACACCATTTTGACTTCTGATAATTGACCTCTATTCTACCATTCCAGATACCGTTTAAGAACTTCTTTCAATGTGTTAATGGATCAAATATTAGGGCAACAGAAAATAAAGCAATCATCTGCAAAGAAGAGGTAATTGATATTAGGACTGCTGACGCTTGCTTTTAACTCCAATATCACACTTGATGATTGATGAGCCGTAAGATAACTTGAGAGAGTTTCACTATACAAAATGAATTAGTAAGGACTAAGGAGAAGGTGGGTCCTCTTGTTTAATATCCCTCTTCGGTTTGAACCACATTGTTGGACTTCCATGAACTGGGGCTGTTCGTTTCACCGAGTTCCAATTAATCTAACCCCATTATTTGCCTCAACATGTGTGTGTCAAAATATTAAAATAAAAAATAAGCTAAAGTTGATATTATTTACAAAGTAATGCCATCAGTTAAATATACAAAATACTTTTCATCTCTCGGTACACTCTATTTCGGCCCTCCACATTTCGAGCTCCATCGGCAATTAGTAACATTAGATTCGGTTACCTATTGGCAAATGCACAGCCACGTGAGCCAGCCTAACCTCTCATTTGCTTGTGTCTTAACTCTTAAGTCCCTTAATTCTTGTTTTCTTTAATAAGCTCCGATGCGATTCCGGCGGCATGCCCCACTCTCGAAGACGACGAGGTTGACTAGATCACCAGCTATTACTCCTTATGAATTGGAAGGAGATATATTTTGTTCCCAAACAGTATTATCGCCACAGTTACTGGAGACACCATCGACGCTGCCACGGGAGTTGATACTTTTGGCATTGGAGTTCGCAAAAGAGTTTCTTTTCACCTCCCCGAAAGCATCTGGTGCGAAATCCGCACCGATTTGGAACCAGTTTTCCTAATCCTTACAAATTCAAGGAAAAAACACGGAAATCAAAGATTTGAAGCATATATAGATGAAAACAGAATTGAATCAAGCATGAAATTCAAACCTGCGTATTGTACTGAGTTGGCGGCCGAAGTTGGAGAAGTTGTTGTGCTTGAAGTATTTGGGAAAAAAATCATTGGCGGAAACGGTGGAGTCCAGACAAAAGAAAACAAGAACATGGCTGAAACTAAAAAAGAAAGCAGTGGCATGAAGTTGTAAATTAACCTATCTCCAACCCCCTTTTCTTTTCCCAGCCCAGTACTTTCAGTTGACCAGGCCCAAACCATTGACCAATTAATTCAATTAAATGGAAACAAAGTGCCCCATCAAGACTGAGCATGAAGCTATACTATCACACTACATAATAAGATTAATCTAATGCTTGGGAAAATCCGTTGTCTGAAAAACAGCTAAGATGAAGCTCTAGTATAAGTTATCATATACTTTTCGAATGTCCAACTATTATTAATCTAGCGACAAAATATGTACTGGGCTTAGTCTTATTGGCAGCCTACCACTCAGTAACTTTCAGAAGACACTAACCAACAGAATCCGTCCGATTTTAAATTAATCCGTCAAATACAGTGTATCAAATCAAAGAAGAGTAAATTGCATAAATAGTCCATAACCTTTAATTTTCATTTCGTTTTAGTCCCTAACCTATTGAATATTCTGGGTTGGTCCTTAACCTACTAAAATTGTTTGGTTTTGGTCTCTCACTAGATGAAATTCATTAACTCAGAATAACTATCTGACATAAACTTTTAAAATTTTAATTTAAATATTTGATAACTATGTTTCAGTAAATTTAAGTAGTTTAATATTTTTTGATAGAAAATAAATAATTTAAATTAATAATTTTTTCTTTCTGAATAAAATAAGTTCAATTAATAGAAAGAAAAAAAATGATTTCAATTTTCTATTAACTATAAGAATTATTATATAGATTAAATTTATTGTAAGTCAGTTACCGAATAGTTTAAATTATAATTTAAAAATTTTTTATTAGACAAATATTTTAAGTTAACATATTTCATTCAGTGGGGACCAAAATGAAATGTTTTTAATAGATTTAGGACTAAAATGAAACTTTTTAATAGGTTTAGGACCAAAACAGAATATTCAATAGATTAGGGACTAAAACGAAACAATAGTTAAAGGTTAGGGATCATTTGTGAAATTTACTCAATCAAACCAGAAATTTCCCGACATTCTCTCTATAAATATGGCAACCCTCCACCCAAATTCGGAACCCCCGTCTCCCAGGAGCTCAGCTTTTCAATCCATTCAATTCACCGCAAAACAGAGGAAGATGCATGAAAAAACACAAGAATCTTGAAATAATCGCTGGAAGGAAACGGTATTTTCCCAGTTTGATGTGATCGGAGAGGTCGCGGGCGTGGGTAGATTGAAAATGTCGGACGCGTTTTGCTCCGATTGCAAGCGGCAGACTGAGGTTGTGTTCGACCACTCGGCGGGGGACACCGTCTGCTCCGAGTGCGGGCTGGTTCTGGAGTCCCACTCCATCGACGAGACCTCCGAGTGGAGGACCTTCGCCAACGAGTCCGCTGACAACGATCCCGTCCGTGTTGGTGGCCCCACCAACCCTCTCCTAGCCGACGGCGGCCTCTCCACCGTCATCGCCAAACCCAACGGCGCCTCTGGGGAGTTCCTATCCTCTTCTCTCGGTCGCTGGCAGAACCGCGGCTCCAACCCGGATCGTGGGCTCATTGTGGCGTTTAAAACCATAGCCACTATGGCTGATAGGTAAAGCTTTCTTTTTATCTCCTTTACTGTTTGGAAGTAGAAATTGGGAGTCATCTCTGGGCAAAGATCTCCGGCGTAAACTTGCTTCTTACATATGGCACTGAAGATGAATTTTTGCACTAAATACAGCATGAATTAAATGTCGCTGCTCGATTTCTTTATTTATTAACTGTGGATGAAGCTTAGTTTCATTCGCTTATAGATTTCCAGCAGCACATCTTTTCATGTTAGGTCCTGTGTCTTGGCTTGTGGGGAATAGGTGGCTTTACTATTTCGGAAGAAAGTAAGAAGGGTTGGCATTGTCCAAACCTGCGAGCTTTTATCCAATTATAGCCTGTAGGGACACTTTTTTTTTTTTCCTGTGCTGTAGCAGTTGTACATAGAGAGCACAGAGGAGGAGAGAGGATCAAGCTGTTATGTTCGTAAATGCATTTGCACTTGTGCTTTTCTAGCATTCTAGTACGTGTGGTGAAGTTTACCAATACCTTGTTGTTTTTTAGCGGACATTGCATAACAAGTTTCTCTCCCATAGAGATCCTAGGAATTGCTGGTTATTAGGCACTCCTTTTTCTTTCTTTTTTGAGGATGTCAATATTGGATCTGATTTTCAATCACCATGACTTATCCATCTTTTGTTCATCATTACCAATTTATCAGATATCAGTTTACCTTTTATATATGTGTCTGTCTGCCATACCCCCCTGTACTGGACTATAATCTGGCTTAGTAGAAGAGTTAATCTGCAGTTGTTTCTTGTTTTCCTCCTTTCTGATTTCATATCATAGTACTTCTTTGAAACTTTCTTTACACCATGTGAAAGTATCTGGCCTAAAATTGATTGGCAGTCAGTGGGGAGGCCTCATTGCAATCACTAGCCTACCTTAGACTTAATCACGGGAGATAAATGTCACTCAATACATCTCCTTACATGTAGTTTAGTGAAACTATTGAAGTCCTGTCACTTGTACCATGAAAGCCGTGCGAACAAGTAGATGGGACAACACAAAACTTAAGCTCTGATGCCACGTTAAATCATCTAATTGATAATGGTGGACTCTAATATTTTATAAATACTATTAAGCCCTTTAACTTGAGCATTTTGGATTGAACAATGGGAAAAAAATTTCTTTCTTAAAGAGAATAAAGGAGAAGAGGAGAAGAATTGTCTGTTCCGTGCTGGCATCCTACAAGTCATGCTATCAACTCACTCAAGCTCAATTTCTACTTGATACTAAACAAATTGAGCTTAATTGAGTCCGACTTCCAAGATTGGGCTTGAGGCCCCATCTGGCAAGAGCTTTTGAAATTAATGTTAGAGTTTTGGATAATTTGGTCCCATCAACAACTCGTTTGCGAGTGTTTCCGGCTGAGGGTTTCTCCTTGGCATCTGTCAGCTGTACCAGGACCAGCAAGATCTGTGGTTTTCTTTTCCCATTTCTTCTTTATTTCCTTCTCTACAACTTTTCAGTCATTATATGTGGTACATTCAATTAACAATCTTTTCATTCATTGGAAGTCTTGAATCAACTGTGGTGTTGATGGTTAAAAGTTTAAGTTCTAGTATAAGTCCAATTTACAATGTGGTGTCTAGAATCTTTTGTTGTTCAGCTATTGTCAAAATACAGTAGCATTGCGTTTCTTTTGAGAAGGATTTTGCTGTTTCTGTCTTTCACAGATTTGTGTGAGTTTTCAAGTTTGTTGGTGTTCCATTTTTCATTATCTTATCAAACATTTTTTCTGGTGAATATGGAACTTTCATGGTATTTTAAATGGTTATGATTTTGTTGAAAAAAATGTGATGGCCTCTTTGTATTCAACCAGCTGTGAATGAGAGCCTAGCCCATCTGGTTATTTGTTTTTCTCAATGTTTAGAATGGATAGGTTGTTTGAGGGACTTGGTCTGGTGGCTGGGCTCTAAGTTAGATGGTGGAGCTTTGATGATAGATTTCTGTTAAATGGAAACAAATAGAAACTGTTTAATTTTCTCTGCTGGAGCTGCATGGATTATGATCTTCGAATGTTATTGGTTTGATTGAACCTCAATATGTATTAATATCTTCTCCATAAATTAGTATCCTATATGTTTGATTAAGCCCTCGTTATTCAAAGCAATCTCTTGTATCCTCCACATCAAGTGACTTTAAAATTTAGTAGAGTGAAGGAGTTGCCCCATCCGCTTCCTAATAAATTGACTTTATCATGGTTCTACAAATTTTGTTGTTCGTTCATGATCAAATTAATAGATTTGGTACTTTTATTGTTTCAGGTTGGGCCTTGTCGCAACTATCAAGGTATCTTTCATATTTGACCTCACAAAATGTGAAAACTAGACAAGTTTCATATTCTTGACCATGAAAATGTGCAGATGCTCGTTGGAGGAGTCTATTTTACTTGGTTCATGTGTAGGAAATATATTTCTCGTTGTTGCTACTCAGTTAGTTCCAAGTTTTAGGCTTCTGTTTTGGTTTTGGTCAGATGACTTTTCTTGGTTTTGAAAACTCTGATGTGTGTGTGTGTGTGTCTATAATAAGATAGGTGAGGGAATAAGTATGCTCCCATGTTCATTCTGAATTCTGGTACAGCACTTTAAGGACATATTTTGGAAAACGAGAAATGTGTTTTTCTTTGTTTTTTTGTTTTCATCGTGGGATGTATTATGTCCTAATTTGAATTTTAATCACAGAAACATTGTAGGTTGCCAGATAGAGACCAATAGAAGCTTCTACTATAGGCTCAGCTGATCTTTAAGAATTTAAGTAGTGAACTCAGTTTTGAGCTTAATTGCCGTGGTAATAACTACTGACATATTTTAAGGCTCTTAGTGTTGTTATATCTAAGCAAAAAGGTGTGCACATAAACCTATATGTATATATACATAGTACACATTCGCGTTTAATGATTGATGTTTAATTTAAGGTTCAGCTGCTGTTCCTGTCTCTAGAAAAGAATACACATTTTATTCTTAACATTTGGCTAAATGTTGTACTTTTTCTCATATACAACCTTAACCTTCATGCAAGTTCATAGTGCAATTGTCATTGATTTGAAGGACCGAGCAAATGAGATATTCAAGAAGGTGGAAGATCAGAAGTCTAGTAGAGGAAGAAATCAAGATGCCCTATTGGCTGCTTGCCTGTACATTGCTTGTCGGCAAGAAGACAAGCCACGAACTGTTAAGGGTACAGAATAAGATTCTTTAACATGTGGATGATTCCTGATTCCTGATTTCTTTGTGTTTGAGGTTCATTGAACTTGTTGATTTGGATAGAAATTTGCTCTGTTGCCAATGGAGCTACTAAGAAAGAAATTGGCCGGGCTAAAGAATACATTGTGAAACAGCTGGGTTTGGAAGGTGGACAGTCAGTTGAAATGGGAACTATACATGCTGGTGATTTCATGGTGAGTCCCAACCCAACTATCCAACTCCCCTGCTGCCAAAAAAAGCTCCATGCACTAAAGATACCTGTTACCAAATCTTCATCTATGCACAATTTGGGCATCCTACTTAATGTGAAGATCTTTTTTCTGTTTACACCATATAGTTTTGATAAACTAATGGTTGGACAACAGTTAGAATCACTAGCCATATCCCGTGGGCTGAGTTGTTAGAAAAGTGAAATCTGACATCAACAATGAATGTTTGATGTGGCAAGATCATTATATTCTTGTTGTTATTATGACAATCATAGCGAGCTAAATAGTAAATGATACTGATCTGGTCCTTACAATATTTTATTTTTTTCACGGGAACCGCATATGATAAATTGTATTCATTTTCAGAGGCGATTTTGTTCCCGTCTTGGTATGAGCAATCAAGCAGTAAAAGCTGCCCAAGAAGCAGTTCAGAAGTCAGAGGAGTTTGATATAAGGTAATTTTGATTTACTTTTTGATAACTGAAAGTTCTTATTTTTGCTCCTTTACCATGGACTTCTGGTTGTTTCCCTCTTTTTAAAAAAACATTCACATTTTGCATGATATATACACCGACAGTGTGCACACTTCGCAAGAATGATAACAGAGGAGGAAGCATTGCAGTTGTTTTAGAGGATCAAAACAATATTCTTTGTCTTGCAAGATGTTGTTCATTCATTGGAATTTGCTGATCCTCCTTATAATTATTGCAGGCGAAGTCCTATATCCATTGCAGCTGCAGTAATTTATATTATAGCTCAGCTCTCTGATGATAAGAAGCCTCTGAGAGGTGAGATTTTCATCTTCTCAAGTTCTTAGTCTAACCATGTTAGTGGATGTACTCCGTCAAAGTAAGGATGCTCTAGAGAATCATAAAATTCTTGTAGCTCCTGCTTTAGCCTGCTTGTGCAGTTGCATTTACAAAGGGAAAAGGGGTTTTGGTTGCAGATATTTCAGCTGCCACTGGTGTTGCAGAAGGTACAATCCGGAATTCGTACAAGGATCTGTATCCTCATATCTCAAAAATAATACCCACTTGGTATGCCAAGGAAGAGGATCTCAAGAACCTATGCAGTCCATGAAGATTCAGATTGCAGGAGGGAACTGAAAGACGGAAGTGCAAGCAGAGTCTTGGTTTCTGATATTTCTGATTCATCTTGCTAATTTGGTTGCCTCCATGGTGGTACGGGGCCACATACTATACGGGGTATCCCTCCTTTTCGGTTTCTCTTAGTCACCTGTTCCCTGGATTGGCTGACACATTGGACTAGGAAGGGGAGTGGATGTATGAAGAGCAAATTCACCTTCTACTTTACGCATTCGTTCTAGTCTCTCGTGATACTTACATAATTTATGCTTCTTCTGTCTATGTTGATGCACTTTCTTTCCACTTCCAGATGGTGAGGAAGTAATATATATTGACCGAAAGAGCTTGTTAGGGACAACAACAAAGTTCAGGACTTTGATTTTAAAATTCCTTCCACTGGCAGTTGGAATATCGATGTTCATGAGGCATGATATTGGTTTTTTGTGGTGACAATCACAAGCTTGAACCATTGGGTACGTACGACTTGTTGATCAGGAAGTTGTTTAGGCCTTCCTTCATTCCTTTCGGTATCTTCGTTGCAGCGCAACATTAATTACGTAGTGCAATGATGAACTTTGCGAGCCAAACATCCGTTGTTTTCTAATACTTCTTACCCGGTTTTAATTACTGAAAGAAAGTGGTGATCGTAATTTATTATTATTATTATTATTATTATTAGGGGAAATTTACAATTACTTTTAAAGTTTACCCTAACATAAAGTTTGTCCTCTTATTTTAAAAATTTATATTTTACCCCTCTACCATCTATAATATCTAATAATAATTTTTAAAATTGTAATTTAAACTGCGTGGTAGTTATTTTTCATTAATTTGAATCTATCTAGCTTTTTTTTATGATTAATATATATTTTAAAATATCATTTTTTTCCTTTTGTAAATATATTTTTCTCTTTGTAAATGTATATCAGTATTTTTTAAAGATTAGTTAACTATGAAAAAAATGTCAAAAGTTTTAAAATTACTAAAATATGATTATCAAATAGTTTAAATTAGAATTTCAGAAGTTATTGTTGGACATTGTAATAAAAACAAAATGTAAAGTGTTGGCTTTTGAAAATAGAAAGATAAAATGTAGGTTAGATCAAATCACATGGATATTTTTATAATTTTCTCTTATTGTTATTATTGTTGTTATTATTGTTATTATGATTATCTTCATCATCATTATTGCTTTTCCCTTTTTTTTTTTTTGGTATAAAGAGGCATTGCTTTGGTTTTTGTTTTGATTCTTATTTATTTATTTTTAAGTTAAAGACAACAGGTTCGGACTTGTTTGATTGTAGACCAGTTCTGGTGCTAGTTTCGTACATGAGCTAGTCGTCTAGCACAAAACCGAATAAAAACGCACTTACGTTTTACACGCTAATATTCATTTCAAAGTAGCATTAGTCGTATTGGTACCTCTAATTATAAAAAAATTGAGTACCAGCTAGTACTACATTGAAATTTGAATTTCATCCCTAATTTCGAGGTTCATTCTAAAATAGTTCATTAATACTAAAAATATCTATTAAAGCCCTTAAATTAACTATTGTATATTTTTTTAAAATTTTCACCATCAGTTTAAACATTATTTTGGATAAAAATCACCTATGTGACACTTTATTACCCTTATGATGGGTCTCAAACTACAATGGATGACCATATTAGAGGAATAAAAAACTTCAACTTAAAATGGGTTTAGGATTAAAAAAAGAGATAAATTACATCTATGACCCTTAACATTTTATTATTGTTCTATGTTTTACCATAATCTCAAAATTTTGTATGAGAAATTCTTAACCTCAATTTTTTGTTCTATTTTAGGCATTTAAAAGATGAAAAATGTTAAAATTAATAGAACTTGACACATGACATCCCAACGTTAGATGATTCACCGTGATAGCATAAAAAAAAGGAGAAAATAATAAAAAGAAAGAAAACTAATAAATAAAGGAAGAATATATATATATATATATATATATATATATATATAAGGGAAATTAAAAAATAAATAAATTGAAACAGAAAAGAGAAAACCGGCGGCCTTCCTGCACCTCTGCCCATCCCGCATCCTCCGGTAGCGTCTCAACGGGGAGTCACCGACGTGGGAGACCCCAGATCGGAACCGAGCACATTCTCATGTAAAAGTACTGTGTTCCTCACTTTGGGGTCCCTAGGGAGACTTGGGTCAGCCGCATCCGGGTTATCCAAGCTGAATAGGTAATCCGGCACTTTAGACACAATCGACGAAACCGCCAAGCATCCCCGCTCTAGCTCCAACCCGGAAGCCGTTCCGCCACCGTTTAGTGTGTCGAGAAACCAATTCTTGCGATTGGTGGAGTCGTCAAGAAGCGAGCTAATGCTACTGGATCGCGAATCGTCCCCTTTCGGAAACAAAAGGAGGCGGAGTCGGGCAGCTTGTGCGGCGCGTGTACGGACTTGGGAGTGGAGGCGAGGGAATCGATGGCCGAGCCGAGCTCCGAAGGATGGTGCGAAGGAAGCACGATTGACGGCGAGCAAAGGCCCGATTTGACGGCAAGCAAAGGAGGCGCTATCGACGACAGGAAAAGGCCCTATTCGACGGTGAGAAAGGGAAGCGTGATCGACGGCGAGCAAAGGCCCGATTCAACGACGTGCAAAGGACTCGCGATCAACGGGGAACGGCGGGGAACGGCAGGAGGGCGGACAGTGGTAGGGGCTGCCGGTTATAGGAAAAGGACCAGAAAAGGCTGTGAAGTCTACCTAGACATTTTTTTCGAGTAAAATTCAAATTTAGTCCCTAATTTTAAGGGTTGTCTTGATGTAGTCTCTTAATTTAAAAAGTAATTATTAAACACGTGTCTTATTTTAGTCCTTGCAATCGGTTCAGATGTTAGTTTGGACAGAAATTGCCTACATGGTATGCCAACTATCAGGTGACATCCTCTTTTTATAAAAATAAGTGATAAGACTGAAAGAGTAATAGACATTAAGGTGGAATCGACGCAAACAGATAATTCTAAGGACATAAAACATACATTAACCCAGCGCAAGCTATCATATGCGACTCTGACGGTAGATGTGGTCCTGTGATTTGGCGGCGATGTCGTCCAAATTTGCTGGGTAAGGCAAAGGTTGATGACCCGAAATCAAGAGGGAGAAGAAGGGCAAATATGGACAGGGAAGAGGGAGAAGACGGGGAAATCAGGGATGGGGAAGAGGGAGAAGATGGGGCAATCGGGACGAGGAAGAAGGGGAAATCAGGGACAAGGAAGAGGGAGAAACAGAGATGAGGAGAGGAAGAGGGGGGAAAGGGGAGAAATTGAAGAGATACAAAAGGGAAAGAGGAGAAATCAGTGATAAGGGGGAAGAAATTGGGAGGAGGATGAGGAGAGGACCGGGGGATCGGTGTGGAGGAGAAATTGAGAATAGGACAAGGGACCCGCATGGAAGAGGATGTAGGCGGCGGTGGGCGTTGGCGGCGGTGAGATGGTGGCAGGCTCGGCGAGTGGTGGACGATGAAGAGGTGAGAAGAGGATGAAATTTGGACTAATCACCTTTTAAGTCTAAAAAAATTTGCCTTTATCAATTTTATCCTAAATTTTCATTCTTTCAGTCTTATCACTTATTGCCATAAAAAAATGATGCCACGTGGCAATTGAGATACTACATAAGAAATTTTCGTCCAAACTAATAGTTGAGAAGACGGTATGGACCAATATAGGACACGCGAGTTGAGTTAATTGAGTTAGGGAATTTTAATGGTCACTTTTTGAGTTAAAGGGACCACATTAGAATGACACTTAAAGTTAGGGGACTAAAATTGAATTTTACCCCATTTTTCATACATTTTTTAATTGTTTTTTTTCCCTTTCATATAATTTATAGTTGGTAACTCATAGTGCCATCATCGCAAAATTGTCCATATTAGTATTCCACGAGGCAAATTCCATCAATTTTAACGATTTTCGTCATTCAATCTAAAATGGAATAAAAGTTTAAAATTGAGAATTTTTCATACAAAGTTTTAAGGGTAAAGTCCAAAATAAGCCAATAATAAAATGTTAGGTGCCACGGATACAATTTACACATAAAAAAACATTCATATTCCCATCCAATAACTTTTAATAGCTATAGACAAGTAGTTCATGTAATAACAAAAAATACAGGAGATAGTGGATGTCCTTGTTTTGATCCTCTATTTCCTTTAAAAAATCCCTGAAGAGTTCCAATTACAACTATAGGAAGCAAAGGGAAGAGACGTACATCATTATCCATTTTAAAAATTTGTCAGGGAATCCTAATTTCTTCATGAATTTTCTCAAACAAACATCGGTTCACCATGCTATAAGGTTTTTTTTTTTTAAGATTAATCTTTGTAGTCGTTCTTGGAGATTTTCTTTAAAGAAAACAGAATATGTACAAATAAATATAATTTTTGTACGTGTGCAACAAAATACACAAATTAAGTTATGAAATAATATGTGTATACAACACAAGAAAAAAAGATTAAATGTCAAAAAATAGTAATATCCATATCTATAAATATCAAAAAATAGTAATATCCATATCTATAAATATTTCTATGCTACTGGTACGTGTAAATATTTCGGCTGTTGAACCTGTATACACAGTTTAATATGTCAACAACACACTTGTGATATATATATATATATTTCTATGCTACTGGCACGTGTAAATATTTCGGCTGTTGAACCTGTATACACAGTTTAATATATCAACAACACACTTGTGATATATATATATATATATATATATATATATATATATATATATATATATATATATATATATATATTGGGCGCATACATATTTATCATATGATTTATATATATCTTCAATTTCTATGGAGAAACTATTTGGACAAGATTAAATCTATTTGTGTACTTTGAGCTTAATTATACCTATTTATCATCCTATTATAAATATCTTTGATTTTGGTAGGAAGTGTTGTTGGGTATTGTCACAATTTTTATTGTTATTTTTCTTATCTTTAGAAGGTGAAGAGTAATTTTAAAATTATACTCCCTTCGTCCCAAAAGTTTTGCTACATTTTCCTTTTTGGCCAGTCCCAAAACACTTGCACCATTTTCATTTTAAGTAAACTATTACATTTCATTTACTATTATACCCCTAATTTAACTCATCCCTCTCCCTCACTCCTCTCAACAGACTTGACCTCCATTGCCCATCGTCCCTCCCTACCGCCCCTGGTCGCCCATCGTCTCGGCCGCCCTTGACCTCCGACGCGCATCGTCCTTATTGCCCTGACCTATGACGCCCGTTGTCCCCGTTGCCCTCGATCTTTCCCTTTGTCGTTCACCTCGATCTCCTCTTTTTCATTGTCCCCCCGACCTCGATCTCTCTTCCCCTTCGGCAAGGTTGCACTGCGAATTAGAGATGGAGGCACGATCGACACGGACGTGCAATTCCACTGCGAATCGACCACGGACGGGAGATTGACGACGGACGCGCGATTGGCTATAGAGTCCGATTCTCAGTGGAAGGGACGATATAAAGACGGAGAGAGGCTGGGTTAAAGCAAGGCGGACGATGCAAACGAGGACGGAGTGACCCCGGCGAATCGGGGATGGTGCAAGCCAATCGAGACCAGAGGGGAGACGGGGATGGAACGAGGACGAGAATCGATGCCAAAGGGGAGACGGGGATGAAGGCAAAGGCGGAGATGTAACGTTGGAGGCGGGGCCGAAGACGTAGAGTGGGAGGTTGAGATGGAGAGCCGGTGGCGTTGTCGGAGAAGTGACGGCGCCAGTGGTAGAGTTTGGGACAGAGTAACATGATGAAGAAGAGGGGAGGGTAAAATTGGAAAATGAGTAAAAAACAACAACAGGCCTAAAACTACGTGTAAAAGCAATTGGAACAAAATTAACGGGACAGAGGGAGTAATATATATAGTCTCTTAGAAAAGTAAGGTGTAGGATTGACAAATTCTCATGCTTCTGTTTGTATTCGTGACTAGCCTAGAAATGATAAAATCTGACCCGACTCAATGATCTCACCCAATCCACCTAAACTCATGCGTGACTTGACTGAATTTGAAAAAAAAAAAAAAATTAACAACTTGAACTCGACCTGAACTTGAACTCGAACCCTATTGAAGGGATACTCCGAGAAAACCTGAACCAAAATGACCTAAACCTTAAATACTCAAATCTGAAATGACACGAGCTTAAATTGACCTGAACTTGAAATGACTTAAACTCGAGATTGACCTAACCTGAACCCGAAATGGCCTAATGACTAAATCTAACAAGACCCGATTTTACCCTTCACCTAAAACCTTAATTTTTCTCTTTCATTATTTTCCATATTTAGTAAGTCCTAAATATAGGGACTTTCATGTTTAGTAACTTCTATTTTTTTAGACTTTCATATTTAGTAAGTCTCATATTTGGGGAAGAGACTTTCATATTTAGTAGCTTTATTATTATTTTTACTTTCATATTTAGTAATTCTCATATTTTGAGAGAAAGTTTTCATATTTAATAAATTCGATTTTCTGAGGACTTCTATATTTTGTAAGTCCTATGTTTAGGGAAGAGACTTTCATATTTAGTAAGTCTCATATTTGGATTCTTCCAAAACAAGTAACTTTTATATTTAATAAGTTTAATAATCTTAATAGCCAGTTATCAAAATTACAACATTCATATCTAAACTTCTAAGTATAATATAATAAGGTACCTATTTTAAAAAATTTCATTTCAATCACCACTAATAATTACAACATGGGTCCTTGAACTTTTGAAATCTTTGCACTTTCACCCAAAATTTTCTAAAATTTACAATTTTGTCATTAATAGTGAACTTGAGTTGCATTTCATAGTAATTTCAAAAAAAAATTATTAGAACATAAGCATAGCAAAATTATCTTAGTGTATATTTGGGTGATAACTAGATGAGGATTTGAATAGCCTGTACAATGATAGTTGATGAGTTTGAATTTAAAAAAACAATCAAGTATTATCTACAATGTTAAATTATCTAAATATATACTAGACTATAATGAACAAGATTTTTATGAATATTTTGATTATATATACTAAGAAAATAAAAATTAATTTAAATTAAATAAAAAAAATTGAATTTTTTAATTTAAAGTTTAACAAAAATTGAAAAAAAAAATTAATCGATTCAATTATTTTGGCCTATATATCAGTAACCCGAATGAATACAAAGGTTGACCCAAAACCTAACATAAAATTACCCAAAACTAAAATTAATCCGAACCCAAATAAACCAAATCCAACTCAACTCGAATCTAATATCAATTCAACTCAAAAATTAATTCAAACTCAAATAATATAATCTAACATGAATTCATGCTAACTCAGCTAGAGCCGAACCTGAATGATTAGACCAATCTTACCCGATCCATATGATTGTCCTCTACGCTAGCCGAACTGAACTTTTGTGCCTCGCATAACACATGGCAACCACGTTAATCTAAAACCTTTCGCTTATATTTCGCTTATAAAAACACAACCTTGACTCGTATCACAAACACAAAAATTAAGTTAATTCCGACATATGTAGATCTCGCTTCCCATCATACTATGCGGGAGGAACAATACCATATTCCGCCGGTGGATGTGGTGGCCCTAATGGTCCCCTTCCCGGCACAGGGCCACTTGAACCAGCTGCTCCACCTCTCCCGTCTCCTCCTCTCTTATAACATTCCTATCCACTACGCCTGCACGCCCTTTCATAACCGCCAGGCCAAGCTCCGCGTCCACGGCTGGGACCCCATCGCTGCTGCCATCAATTTCCACGACCTTCCAATCCCTCCCTTCCCTGTCCTCCCTCCCGACCCCACCGCTCCCCTCGGCTTCCCATCCCACCTTCTCCCCGCCTTCTTCGCCTCCGCCCACCTCCGACAGCCCATTGCAGACCTCATGCGCCGCCTCAGCTGCCAAGCCCGCAAAGTCGTTGTCATCAATGACTCCTTAATGGGCTTCGTCTCAAAAGAAGCCTCTCTCCTCCGTAACGCCCAGTCCTACACCTTCCACAGCGTCTCCGCCTTCTGCTGCTTCCTCCACTCCTGGGAACGGATGGGCAAGCCCGACATCAGTCTCAACGGTGTTAAGATCCCACCGGGCGTCCCTTCCTTCGACGGCTGCTTCCCTCTCGAGTTCTGGGATTTCATTTCTTTACAGCGAGAGCAACTCCAGTACAATTCCGGCTTCATTTACAACACCAGTCGTGTGATAGAAGGCGACTGCATCCAACACATAGAAGCGCTAGAGAAAACGATCAGCGACAAGAAGCACTGGCCTTTGGGTCCCTTCAATCCTATGAAAATCGTTCACATGAGGAAGAAGCATTTCTCGATCGAGTGGCTCGACGAGCAGCCTGAGAACTCGGTCGTTTACGTGTCGTTTGGGACGACGACGGCCATGATGGAGGAACAGATCGGGGAGATCGCCACGGGTTTGCGTCGGAGCGGGAAGAAGTTCATCTGGGTGATAAGAGAAGCAGACCGAGGAAACGTGTTGGGGGAAGAAGGGCGGAGGCTGAGTGTGCCAGAAGGATTCGAAGATTACATAAAAAAGGAAAATGTTGGGCTGATCGTGAGGGATTGGGCCCCACAATTGGAGATCCTGGCCCATCTGGCCGTGGGAGGGTTCGTTAGCCACTGCGGCTGGAACTCCTGCATGGAGAGCGTGACGATGGGGAAGCCCATTGGCTCGTGGCCGATGCACTCCGACCAGCCCAGGAACACTGTGCTGGTGACGGAGGTGCTGAGGTTGGGAGTCGTGGTGAGGCCTTGGGAGGCGAGGCACCAGATTGCGTCGGCGGAGGTGGTGGAGAGTGGTGTCAGGCGGCTGATGGAAGGGGACGAGATACGGCTGAGGGCGGCCGAAATAGGGCGGGCCATGCGGCGGTCGGTTGAAGAGGGTGGGGTTTCCCGCGCAGAATGGGGCGACTTCGTTGCACATATCTCTAAGTAATTAATTAAGGTACTAAATTAAATTTCATTGCACTACCCCCCCCCCCCCCCCCTCTCCAAAAAAAAAAAGAGATACCTGTGTAAGAGAGTAAGATGAGCAGTCCTACTAAACCGTGAAGGGGAAAGGTCTAACTTGTAATTAGCGGCAGCCTCATAATTAGCTTACCAGTTTTAGTTGAGTTACTCTTCAAGTTCTCGGAGTTTGATTTTTGGTTTCGTTGTAGGCTTTTTCTTAGTTCGTTTCGTTTGTTATTTGATTTCTATATCTTCCGAATCGGTGTTTTCCTCTGTATTTAGATCTGAGTTTGTTCTGAATTCTTTAGGCAGTTAAACTGTGGCTCCCCCTCTGTTTGAGTGGTAGGTTCAGATAGTAATGGATTAATTACAACGCAATTAAGTAACCGCTATATGTGGAGAAATTAATTAAAAGAGACTTATTGTTAACACATGTCTTATTGGCACTTGGCATAAACTTATTTTTCCTACAGATAAAATGGAATGCAAGCTCAATAATACTCCACAACTAATCAAACAATTAGCAAAATATGGCTACATATTGAATGCCTTAACACGGGGTTGAAGCTTTGTAATTGTACCCTACAAATAGTGATTCGCTAGCTATATTAGAACGATGAAAGTGATTGTTTTCCTTTTTAAGAAAAATGATCACTCATTTCAAAACATGGCCCTTTTTGCCCCTTTGAAAAATTTATCCTTTTTTTGAAATGAAATAATGCTAGTAGCTAGTGTATCGATATAAACGCTTTAAGAATGTGATATATTTTTTGGTTAATGACAATTTGCCCATGAGGTTTAGGTGAAACTACACTTTGCTCATATTTAAAAAATATATACTTTACCCCTACCTTTTTAATACAGTCCAACAATAACTTTTGAAATTTTAATTTAAATTGTATGGTTGTTATCTTAAACAATTTAAATATGTATAGTAATTTTTTTATAATTAATTGATATTTAAAAAAATATTGTTTTAAAAGCTGAAAGAAATACAGAAAAAAATTAATAATTTAAAATATCTATTAATTATAAAAAAAACCATATAAATTGAAATTACTGAAAGATAGCTGCTGTAATATCTAAATTAAAAATTTAAAAGTTGCTGTCAAATTGTATTAAAAAAAAAAAGGAACAATATATATTTATAAATAATGAGTGGTAAAGTGTAATTTAACCTAAACCTTAGGAAGCAAATTATAGTTATCCTATATGTTTCCTTCAATAAGAGGATAAATATTCGTGAATGTAACTACTAAAATCATATATATGAACCCAGACCCTGCAGGTGTAACTTCCAAAATGAATCACGAGTGTAAAGTGGTGTACCCTTTCCGCAATAAATAAAGTGATCTATGTACTTATTTTATCACAAACTCATACGTGTTCCTTGAATGCAAATAAGAAATCATATAGACATTTTTATAATAAAACAACAGATTTAAAATTAGAATTATCTAAAAATAGAAAAGAAAAGGGCATCCTTCAGAAACGATAAATATTATGAGACAAATTTAGTACTATTATCATGTCATAAATGTTGATAGTGGTGCGATGACTTGGACCGTGAGCTTGCAATCACTAGTTGGTCAGTTCCAAAGTCGTTTTCAACCATACATGGCAAAGGATAACCCAGCATGTCTTTCTAAATTCGTTCACTTCGCCCATGCCTATTTTATTTTTCCTTTTATAATTTACGGATAAGTGATCAGGGCCAGTAATCTACGATAAATGTTACAAAATTCTTTCTTTTCAACTCCATTTATTTGTCATATCCACCAATTAAACCGGTTGCGTCCCAATATATAATTGCTTTGGTGGCCACAAATACTGAAATGCAAACCAATTTAGATTATCAATTAAGATCCCATTTGGCATTAAGGTCAGCATTTAGTGATAAACTATTTAAAAATTACTTTTAGCTTTTTATTTTTGTAATTTAATATCTACCATTAATAAATTATAAAAAATTCTAAGCTCTTTACAAACGGATTCCAACTATTATTCCACCAGCATAATAGCCAATAGTCTTTGCTGATTTTTTTCTGTAAAATTAATAGTCACATATCTATTTAGAAGAAAAATTATTAATCACATCATCATTATGCACTTGATATATTTCTTTGATCACTACTTCCTTCTACGACTATACATAAGCTAAGTACATCAAAAGAGCCCACAGCTATACAAACGAAAAAAAAAAGAAAGAAAGAAAAGAGAAATGCTAATTAGTAGCAATATGTATCACATATTAAAAATCGTTTACGAAATTTACCAACCTATACATCAAAATGCTTTAGTTATATTTGCACTTAGCTCAGAGTTTTAACAAAAAAAATTTCTCATTAAATTGTCAGCCAGACTATTAGTAATTAATTTAAAGAATATTACTGCTTTGCCACTGTCGGCTTCTTTTTGCGCCTCTCCTTACCAATGTGGTTACTACAAGTTGCTAGTACAAAATTTGCCACTGATCATCAACATTTGCTATAGCTTTGATCTTGTAACGATTCGTTTTGTCTTCATTATGATCATCGCTAAGCGTTATCCCTTTAGCCCCATTCTCTTGTAGTGGATCTACTTCTTGGACCTTTTGAAGCTCAACTCGCACTTGTAGTTGCTTGCCCACCGTCCTTATCCCCAACGACCAATGCCTAGACTTGACCTTCTCCCTGAAGCATGATGCTGCTCCCGAGTATCACGGCCCGGGCTGGCCCTGATCCAAACCCAGCAGTGGTGGACCATAATAGGGGCAGAGGGTGCCGCTGCCCTCAGAAAATTTTGAAATGATTTAAATATAAGTATTTAATTGGTTAATTTAAGAAAACTTAAGGACTGGATATGTATTTTTACCCCCAAAAAATAATGGAAGAATATAAAGATGGGGCAGTGAGGTAGATGCTAAAGAAAGTAAAGACCAAATGAGTAATTATTCTCTCTAGCCTTAAAGATATTCTAATATGACCTAAATGCACCATTAGTCGTCCAATTTTTCTAACTCATACGAGTTGCTTTGAATTAGTACGATTGAGTCCCTATCTCCAGCTTCACCTCACCTCGATGTCGTCCCTCTCCTCCGAGCTCCATCAACTCTTCTCCAGGCTTGCCCCCAAAACCAAAAACCCTGATTCCACAATTGAAACCCAACGTCCTACCCGGCTATTTGAACTCCAGCCAGCAGATAATAGCTCTAAGCCAATACAACTCTGGTGACACTACAATGAATCAGACAGTAGCTAAGTGGTGGAAAAAGTCCAAACATGAGCACACTTCATAAGTAAAGGATAGTTAATCTCAACGGAAGATGCAAAGACAGATCTGGAAAACTTTTTCTATGGATTCATATATAATTAGTATTTTTTATATACAGCATACTTATAAAAAAAACATGAAATTAATTTAATTTGAATGAATTTGTAGAAAAAAATAATTTTATGTATTAATTTTTCTATTTTGTTTTACTCGTTTTCTTAAGTTAATGCGATCAGTTCATGAATTTCAATAGGATCCACATAAAATTATTTAATATTTTTTAAATATTATATATGCTTAACTTCAAAGTGGAATATATCGCGACCCTCTTCAAAAGAGTTACTCGCCACTCCCTCAAATGATCCGACCCAGGTCTGTTAAACATGTTAATGCGTTCCAGTCTACGCCAACACAAACTGATTCATCTTTCCAAAATCGTTGGCTAGCAACCATGTAGTAATATATATAGGAATAGCAGCAATTAATAATCCACACTCTCATTTGCATCTGCAAGGTAATGAGCCCCACCACTGTGCATGCCTCCAAAATCTAATTTGTCGCTACTTTTGCATCTGAATATATATAATACACACACATAAATACATATGCATATACATATACATACACACACAGTGTTTATGTTAAATATTCCATTCTTATGAATATTTTTTAGTAGCTACTTATGTATTTTTAGCTTAATTACGTTTGTAACTGAACTTTAATTGAACAAAGTTTTAAAATCCATTTTGCCCATCTTCACTGTTTTAAAACTTAGACAATTCCTTAAACCGGTTGAGAGTTGCTGATTGTGATTCCTTAAGAAAAAGATGCATATAATACAAGGACTGAGTTGATATTTCACTTAATATAAAACTCTACAAACCTAAATCCCAAATTTAAAGCGCCGCACTCCTCTCTTCTCTCATCGCGCACTGCAGCATTCTTTCGTCTTTTTCCCCCCTTGTTTCTTCTATTTCGGTTTTCTTCTTCTTTCTTCTTTCTTCTTTTTCTGGTTTCTTCTATTCCAGTTTGTTTCAATTTTACAGTTCACTAGCTCTGCAGTTTATGTGATATTTTGACAAATATTAAAATATATGCTATCTGGATTGGCACTGCAGCTGGTTTGCAATCGAACCAGTTGGACCGGACAATCCGGTTCATCTTTGATAACACTTCCCATTTTTAATTGAGAAAGCTTATATTGCCCATGCAATATAAACAAATAAGCAAATGGGTCTAGGGGTGGAGCCAGAATTTTAAGTTAGAGGGAGTCGGATTTTATTTTAAAAATGTTAGAGAATTAAGAATTAGATGTATTTCCACAATGTAAAAAGAAAATAATAAAAATAACTTAAAATCTATTAAAATGCTATATTTATAGGTTATACACTTTCAAAATAGCAAGTAAAATTTACTAAATCTTAGTTTTCATTCATATAATGAATAGGTGATTATAAGCTTTAAATCCATATCAAATCACGTGTTTTCCTCTCAATGAAAAATTAGTTATGTTATTATATATGTACACATGTTTAATTAATATCACATAGCAAATAAAAATATAATACCTTGTGCATCTTGAAGTGGGCATGCCTTTTTTTAAATGCATAAAAATCATCTATTTTCTTGTCTATTAAAAAGATCTCAATAATCTCTCTTTTAATACAAACAATTAAGTGATTATTGAGAAAAATATTACTCATGCTATTATGAAGTCTTATTTTCACAATTTTCATTACTGAAAATGATCGTTTTGTTGTTGCGGTCAAAACAGGAAGAGTCAATATAAAACGAATCAATCTATCCACCCAAGGATAAATTTCTTACTTTCTTATTTCATTTAGTTTTCTATACAATCAGTAATTGTAGATACATTTTTTCAATTGTGGATGGTGAGGTACATCAAACTCATAATACTGCAGCTAATATTTCAAATGAATATTTTCTTATTCAGTGAAATCTGAAGGATAAAAATTGTCGGCCAATCTACATATGTTCTCAATATTAAAGGACTTATAAGAATTTCTGGGATCCAAAATAATACAAAAAAGAATAAGCTCATCATCTGTTTGCTAAAGTACTTCATTTGTTTCTCATAAAACATATCTTAGTTAATGCAAAAATTTACAAAAGAAGAAAAAAAGTTGTACTTTTACATTTCTAACCTTTTCGAATATAACTAATTATTTTTTATTAAGAGAGTAAAATTAACTGTTTGATGTTGGATTTTTCCTACATTTCTCACACAAATCAAGCACATGTATTTATGTATAATTTTAGTGAGATAGAGAAAATTATTACCATTTTATATATATACTTCTTAAAAATTATTGTTATGTTTTATAATTTTTTTATCATTATTTCTACACACACACACACATATATATAATTTGCAAAAAAGTTGGTGGGGCCAGGGGCGGCCACCCCCAGCCCCCCTATTGGCTCCGCCACTGAATGGGTCAACGTAAAAGTTGTAGAATTTTCCTAGTGCTTTGTTCTCATAAGAAATCAGTTACTGCATTTCAAAAAGTAAATAAAAGCAATGTGACCCTATTAAAACCGGTACAAGTTGCCTTTTTTACTGATAATTATTAATTAAGAGCAAATTCATTTTAACTTAAATTAACTTACTTATTTTTACTTTTATATCTTTTTTACCTGAAATTAATTTTATTTAAAAGCTAATGTTATGTAGATACAAAAATTCATTTGAAAGTACATTTTTATGATGTTGTTAAATTTTTATGAATTTTTTTTTTAATGTCTTAAACTAAAAAAATTCATAAAATTTTAGTAAAATTATAAAAATTATATTTTCAATAGATTATTGCAGCCGCATAATATTGGTTCTTAATTAAAATTAGTTCCGGGTAAAAAAAATATAAGAATAAAAATAAGTCATTTTGAAGTTAATTAACTTAAATTAAAACGAACTGAGTATAAATTTTATCTCATGTCACTTTATAATCTAGTAAAAGATCACCACAATTTACTTTATAATTAAATGTCCCTAAGCACTAGTTTAACTGGTACGAGGGGGCACTGGTCCTGGCGGCAGTCGGGGTTTGATTTTCCCTCCCCTTCCCCAATCCAACAAATATTATTTTATCTAATTCAATTGTCTTCCAGGTCTCAAACAAGCTTAATATATCTAAGTAGAAAAACCGATAAAATTTCACATCAATGTTCCAATACGATTATAGTACGAGATATTCTCACAAGTAACATCTAATAACATATCCCCTGTATTTTCATCAAAAATAGAAAATGCCTCATGATTTATGTACAGATATAGCACTCACAAGGCTTACAAAAAGCAGAATTGGAAGTTCGATTGGGTGGTTCAAACTTCAAAAGCCTCAAAGATGTTCACGATCCAATTCCTTGACAAATTACAAGTATATCCAGAATTAAAAAAGTAACTGACGTCGATGGTATCCAAAACCAAAAGTGGATCAACACTAGCAAAATCATCATCACTCCAATCATACTCTACTTGGACAGAAAATAACAAATCAGAGGGTCGTTGGCGATGGGGGACTTGCAGTGCAGGCGGCAGAAAATGATTTGGGCAACTGAATTGAGGGAGTCAAAATCGGAACCAACTTCTCCGACACGACACTCTCTGCCCATATGTCAGTGACAACACATGAAAACTTGTCCAACCAGATCGATCGGTCCCCCCTTCCATTCGGTGAAAAATTCTTCAAGTAGGAAAAGCTATAATCGAAAGAAAACCACAGCTACTGCACAATATCCTTTAAAAGTTACAGTTAAGGCCAACTGCACAATATCCCGGCCTAAGACCATGAAGTAAAGGTCGACCTCCATCTCTCGTTATAACATAGAATGAAAATTAGTTTGCAACTCAAACATTGTTTTAGTGGTCAAGGGCAAGGCTTCAAAATTGTAATTAAAGGTTCAAGGTCACTCATCCTTTTTGATACCCGAATAGGCTTTTGACTATTAGGGGTATTGCTCACTGTAGACGAAGAAAAGAGGGATTCATCAAATCTAGGTATAGATTGGGCCTAAGGCCATCAGCTAGACAGCCCACATGAAGTGTGCTTTAAGATTTGGGAGTTAATGGATTGACCGTTAACTGAAGAGGCACATTATAGAAGCTCCTTATGATCACATAATCAATCATGCTGTGGGAGGAATCCTCTCCACATAGGAGAGCCCAGGTACAACGAATACTCTGCCTTCTCACTTCCAGAAGCCTTATCATCTCATGGCCTTTTGCTAACTTAAGCATCAAAGGCTCTTCCACGGGAACACACTTCTAGGGGCCTTTAATCTTATCTTTGGCTGCTATTGTTTGGGCCCCAAACATGTCTTTAAGGGGTCTCAAGCATCCTTTTCAACCATTTGAATATTAACTTAATACCGTCTGTGGGAATTGAACTCACGACCACTTTGTCAATCACACCATAAGAGGAATCCTCTCCGCAATGGTGGCATCATAAGTTTTATAAATGGTAGCCTCCTAAGAGAGGCCAAGTATGATGGATACTTTACCTTCCCACTCCCAAAAGCTTCTCTCATCTCACAGTCTTTTAAAAACTCAAGTATTAGAGGGTTTTCCCTATAAACACATTCCTGAGAGCCTTTAATCCTGTCTTAGGCTGTAAGCATTTGAGCTACAAGCTCGTCTCCAGGAATCTCAAGTAACCCGCTCAATCATTTGGATATCATTATCCTTTCATATACACCAAAAAGAAAAATATATAATGAAAAAAATGAAATGTATCAGAGATTTATGTGTGTTGTATAGAGCCCTTACAACTTGGACCATGTATTTTAATTATCTCTCTTCCTAGACTAACACCAGCTGACTTTTTATTAGATGGAGGGAGTACTTTGGAATTATCTGATATAAACCCTCACTTGTATGTGTCTTACAGCTATATTTACCTTTCTACACTACTTAAAAGTTGAAAATCTCATGCCCATCCTTTTCTTTTCTCGACAATACTAATAAATTGATATTTACCAACGGCTGTGTATTGGTAATTTCAAAATTACCAATGCAAGATTGTTGGTAGTTAGGCGTTGGTAATCAACGCATTGGAAATTTTTTTTACTAACGGCTTATTACAAAGCCGTTAGTAATTTTAGTAATTTTCAACGCTATCCGTTGAAAAAAAGACCAATGAAAATTGCCGACAATCTAAGATCACATGTTTTTATCAATGACTTTACTTTTAGTAAATACCAATGGCTTAAATCGTTGGTAATATCAACAGTTTAAACCATTGGTAATTATGTTGAATTTTTTAAAAAAAGTAAAGAGTTTTCAATGGAGAGCCGTTGGAATTTTTTTTTTTTAAATAAAATAAAATAATTATTAATAAAATTATACTTTATATTCACTAAAAAATATATAACTAAATTTTTATTAATACATAGAAATTTAGAAAATAAAAAATATATAATTTCACAAAAATTAACTAAAAATTAACAAAATTCAATAAAACTTTAAAAAAATTCATAAAAACTTACAGAAATTGAAAAAATAAAATAAAATAAAATAAACAAAACATTCACAAAATTTAGAATAAATTCAAAAATTGAAAAATAAAAAATACCACAAAAATTAACTAAAAATTCAAAAATTTTAAAAATTACTGAAATTCATAAAATTTTCCTAAAATTAATAATAAAAATAAAAATTCACAAAATTTCCAAAATTTATAATAAATTCAAAAATTAAGCACAAAATTAACTAAAAACTTACAAAATCAAAACCAAATCAACAATCAAACAACCAGTTTTACAAAATCAAACAACCAAATTCACAAAAACAACAAAAACAATAGAAAATCAAAACAGAAATCAATAAGGAGGAGAGGCATCGAGGCTGCTAGGCGAGGCGGCGACTTGAGGTGAGGAGACGGGGAGGCGAGGTAAGGCTAAGGGGGAAATTAGGAGGGGAGGGGAGGAGGCGAGATGTTGGTGGTGTACCGAGGAGAACAGTGGCGAACCATGAACTATGATTGATGCCTAGCAAACGACAGAGGCAGATCAACGGTTGGGGAGGGACGAAGGGTGATCGATGGGCGGGTAGAGACAAGAACCATGAACATTGATTTCTTTAATTTAAAGTAACAAGTAAATTCCATCAGAGGTCCCTTAGCTTATTTTCGTATTTTAAACGAGTATCCAAATTTAAAGTTATTTTATCAAAATACCTTATATGACATTAATTAAATATGACATTCAAGTAAGGCATTTCTATCAATTAAATCATTAAATAAGATAAAAATTACTTATATGACATTAATTAAGACCAAAATAGTTTTAAAAAAATGCTCCGTGTCATCTAACTTTTTCAATTAGCAATTCTAAACTTCAACTTCGAAATCCAACTTTTAAACCTCTACTCTCATCTGATGATGAGCAAGAGACAAGAACAAGAATCGGGATGAACGACGTTAGATTTTAAACTTTTCAATTTCTTTAAACCTCTAATCGGAATCGGGATGAACAATAGCCAAGAACAAGAACAAGAGACCACTAGAGAATCCCAATTTGTGAGATTCAACCAAACCCCAATTTCAAATTCCAATTGAACCTCAAATCGATGGCTTTAGTTTCAGCTGCCATTATCGCCAAATCTAGTACCTAGGTTAAAAGATCCGCCATGGCAAACCCCCTTCTTGCGACCTTAACATTTTCAGGTTCTCTCCCTGACGTCTGCTGCAATCCGTCAGGTGCCTAGGCTTTTTTATTCAAAGGCATCTGTCGCAGACAGGGGTTTCCAAGTAAGGGCTATGGCGGCCCTGGATTTGAGAGATGGTGGAGATGAATGCACGAGGGTTGGCGAGGACGGGAGGGTGAATTTTGGTGAGCCTTGTCGGAGATTCTTCTAGGTTGAGCTACTGGAGGGTTTTTGATGCGAATGGACCACTGGGTTCACAGTGGTAAAGGGGGCGTGGTGAAGGAGACTCAACTCCGGCCCGGCGGATGTGCTTTTGGGTCGGTGGAATATCACGAGATTGGAGGTAGAGTTGATGAAGATTGTGGAGGGCTTGGAGGCGGTGTACGATAGCAAGGAGTTCGTGAGGGAGGCAAACACTCGCACTGGCAGAGAAATTGGGGAAGCCGAATTGGTTAGAAATTTCGGAGCTCAAAATTATTGATTGGAAATGTTAGAGTACTGTATAACTGTTATTTTTCAATTATTGTAGTTTTAATTATTGCCATATCAATAATTTTCGTCTGATTTAACACTCTAATTAAGAGAAAGGACTCAAATGAATGTGTATTATGAGGCAAAGTATTTAATAGGACAACTTTAAGTTAGAGTACCAGTTTAAAACACAAAAATAAGTTAAGATACCCCGGTAGAATTTACCCCTAAACTAACAATGCTTCTATTTTCATCCATTTCCTTGCAGGTTAACTTAGCTGCAATGTCAACTGTGCTAAAGTATTTGAAAACGCAGACCTGTTATCACCTCGCAAACTGTAGACTACCCTTGGAAGCCAAATTGAAAAGTTGATTGGCTTGTGGTTAAGGGAAATTCATCATCAGCAGATGCTGAATCTTGAGTGGTACGCATGGCCTTGTTATGGTCCTTCCCAGGGAGTCTTTAGCAAGAGCTGCATATATCGCTTTGTGATTGTGAGAGAACCACAGCATGGACATGGATAGATGTGTAACCAGTCCTTATGTGAAAACTGAAGCATTTGTAGTTTTGGCCCCTTCCAGTTGATTCTGATTGTGCTGATGGCTGGTCTGAACATTGAAGCCGCCTTGTCTATCCAATCTTGGCTTGGCCTTCTTGTCGGTACTTAAGTTCTTACGTATTGTCTGTATCAACATATGTGATGTCCTGTGTCCCCATCGGCTACTTCAGTCCCCCGCTGAAGGCTTTCCTCTGAGGGCTAGGTTGGTTGGTTTCACCTGCTAGGTGCTGATGTGAATCTTGTTCTCCAAGCTTCCAGGTACTAGTTTATTCAAATTGCGGCCGTTACAGATCATGTCTGTGCTACTAGGGAATTTGATTGTGAAAGAGGAATTTGGTCAAACTTCTGATAAAGATGGCACCTTAGGCTTTCATCAGTAGTTCCTTGTTTCATGTTCTGCATGTTACCATATGATTGTGTCTGGGATTAGTTTTAGGGGCAGAGCTCAAATGTCCGAACTTCATACCCCATTCCATGTCTACTGCTTTTTTGTTTTCCCAGATTGTTCAGTAGCATTTTTTTGTAACTCCAAAATCATTCGATCACAATCTAGCAAATACTAATATGTTTGCATTATTGACTTTTCGGCCAAGCGTGATTATCGATTAATTTGGAAGTAGGATCGAATTTTTACCCTTTTTGTGCTTCATATTCCAATTTGGTAGATTGAATTGAAGGACTGATGTGTAGGGACTTATAGTTTAATGGGTAGACTGTTCCAGGCCGCAGAGTGCAGGGAGTAAAAGTGAATTTAACGCCATGTCAAGTTGTCAACAACACATGGATGGGATTCGGGTCTCCCCTTTCCTCGCACCGCAATAGGTTTCAGCCTCCACTCCAGGCATCCAGCAAACCAAGAGCAAAAAATAAATAAATAGCCTAGGAGTCACTGGCCGCTGGGAATCTCATAAATCTGGTAGGATTCAAGGGTTCTTTCTCTATTTCCGCCCTGCCTATCTTTTGAATTGCTATTGTTTGTGTTTGGGCTGGCTCTTACTTTCCCCTTGTGAACGAGCTACGGTCTCTGGATTTCTGGCCGGTTGTTGTCTGGCGATTTCCTCATTATCCCGGTGATGAAAAGTTTAGTAATCTGAAGGTGTTTGTAAAAACGGTGCTCCCATCTGCGACTTGTTGCAGGGGTTGAGGAACCGATTGTTCATGCCAGGTGGATAATGGGCATGCTGAGGGATAATTCTTTGCTTCCTCTTTATCGACTTTGACTCGTTCTTTCCCCCTTTTTGGGAACTAAAATTTCTGCTTCTTTTGATCTGTTCGTTTGCACGTTGGTCCTTTTTTAAATAAAAAAAAAAACAATCCAGATTAAGCCTAATAGCTTCCCTGCCTCATGTATAAGGAGAGACTGGATCTGTAAGAAGGGGCAAAAAAAGAAAACATTGCGATTATGTTCAGCATGTGCAACATTGTCCAGAAAATCAATTGTTATGTTGAAGAGAAATGCTTGTGCTGATTAAGGATAGTTGAATTAAGTGACAAGTTGGAGAGTATATTACCTACTGGTTTTAAATGCATGAGAATTATGTTAAATAATTTCTGGGGGTGGAATGACTTTGCTGGAACATTTCTTAGTTTCTGCTAGAGATATCTGAGGCATGTTGGACCTTTTTGAGTTGAGATGCTCTTTAAGTTTCTGGAAAATTGGCAATGAGGAGCCTCTTGATGTCTCTTTAGTTCAGGAAAGTGGTGCTTGTTTGGGTGTCTCAGATGAATGAGTTGGTAGCAATATGCTTTAGCAAGTCATGTTAAAATTGCAGCAGCTTATAGAATTAATGTTCCTTAGGCTCGTTTCTTTGGAATGTTAAAGAGTTCATACGTTGTTTGTTGTACGTTAACAATAGGGAACTTGATGCTGAAAGGTACTAAAATCATGAAGAGAATTGGTGATCTGCACTTTTTTACATTGAACTTTGTGGCTGCATATTTTCTCATTTGATGTGTTGGAGGGTGTTCCTTGATGCTCGGGTTTTTCTTCTTCTTGATGTTTGTGACTGCCTAACCTTTCCGTATTATGATCTATTTACTGTCAATTAAAAGATCTAACCGGTTTTTCTGTCTGTATTATGATCTGTTTATCAATTAAAAGATCTAACCAGTGTCTTCTGTCTATAAGCATTTACTATTTGTCCTTTTCTGTTTTTCATTTTTCTCCTGCAAAGCATGATAGCACTTGTTTGATCAAAAGTTTTAATTTTGCCTTCAGGAAGCTTTACAATGCATAGTTTGTTAGCCCTAGGCAAGTGTATCGGCTTCAGATCTTGAGTTTGTGTCTGGCGTGTTGTTCTTTGAGAAGGTCTGATGGTTTCTTCTAAGTCACCCAGGCTTTCTGGTATGCAGAAGCAAGTTCTTAGTTTGTACAGAGGGTTCCTACGAGCAGCTCGATCCAAACCTGCTGAAGATCGTAAAAAAATTGAATCGATTGTTGCAGCTGAGTTTCGCCGCAATTCCAAGGAAGTGGAGCGCAAGAACTTCCTCCACATTGAGTACTTGCTTCGTCGTGGCAAGAAACAACTTGATCAACTCAAAAATCCTGAGATTGTTGGCCTGTCATCTTTAAGTGTCAGTTTTGTCCGGCACAAATCTACACATTAACCAGATATATTGAATCATCACACTCATCATCATGTTCTATTTCATTCCATAGATGGTGATCGGTACAAGAGGCCTGAATATGTTGCAATATTATGATCTATTCTGATTTTCGGCCTGTACTGGGTCATTACAGATCGGAAGGAAACTTGCTTTCTAGCAAATGTAGCTCAAAAATGTCAATTGTTGGATTCCTAACATGTGCTAGCGAGATTGTCCTCGGGCATGGGAAGATCTTTTAGTAGCAAGGTAATATCTTCCATTTGTATTTATTCAGAAAATAAAGATGTTAGGTGGGATATAAAATACCCAATAAATTATATGATGCTTTTCGTCCCCACAAACCGCTCTGCTGTTTGTACTTTTGTGCATGCCTTTGTTGGTAGATGCGCCCCCCCTCCTGGGTTGGTGCAAACAAAAGAAAAAAAATATATGGACTTGAAGGGAAAGATGTAATTTTTGTTAAGACTGGTCAGTGGAGAATACAATTATGTGACGTAACCTTGTTCAAACAAGCCTATAATCATTGAAAATGGCGTAGGAAGAGGAGATAAGGGGACATGTTTGACAATACCCTGTCTCTGTGATAGCGATGAACAGTGGCGTAGCTACCCTGGGGGGGGGGGGGGGGGGGGGGGGGGGGGGTTGGGAATTTTGAAAAAACATAAATATGGTGTAGTAATTTGATGATTTTGTCAAAAGTTAAGGATCGTGTGTGCATTTTGTCCCCCCAAATATTGTGGAAAAATATAAAGATGAGGGGCAATAAGGTAGGCGCTGAAGAAAGTAGGGACCCAGTGAGTAGTTATTCCCTTTACATTAAGGGGATATTCTAACATAGCCTAAATGCACTATTAGTCCTCAAACTTTTCCAACTCGTACGATTTGCTCCTTGATCTTTGAATTAGTGTGAATTAGTCCCAATTTACAGCTTTACCTAACTGCGACGTCGTCTTTCTCCTCCGGGTTTGCCCCCCGAATCAAAAATCCTGGTTCCGCCACTGGCGATGAAGAACATTTCAAAGGTCGTTATTTGATTGTATTGTTGTTAAAAGCGATATTGATAATTACTTTTCTATTTCAGTAACTCACTTGGATTTTCCAACAAAAGAAAAGAGTTAAGCAAGAGGGTAGTTGGGAGCAGGTACTCCATCCAACCAGCTCATTTGGTTCAACCCTGTTAACATAATCAACGTTTCCAATTCTCATACTGCCTGATGTGACTCAGATATCCCAAAATTCTCAAGAAAATAAGTTTGCTCCAAGTCCAATGTACTAAGAAGTGTTCAACAGTTTCAGCATTATCACTACAATTGGGACAAAGTGTGGATTGTTGAATGCTCCTACAGTTCAGAATAAACCTGGTAGGAATGCTTTCATGCCACACAAGCCACGTAAAATAGATAATTTTCTTTTTTTTTTTTACAAAAAGTGTTGATTTTCCTTATCTAATTCCAATCAGATGTTTCAAAATTTACTTCCTCCATATTACCTGTTTCCATTTTGCAAGCAAGCCAATAAGTTGACTTCAGGTCACAAGGACCATCTTTTGAGAGCTCCCGTATCAGACGGTCTTCGAGATTTGTTTTGTGTAGGTAGAGATACCCCTCTAATTTTATGCTTAATATTAGCAGGAAGATCAAAAGAAAATTTTGGCTACTCCCACTCGGTTCAATTCTTGATTGCTTCGGCAGTGAGGCTTTCCTCCCCTGCATTTATTAAGGCCCTCAGGCAGCTTTCCCTACACCAATCATGAAACCGGAAATTGATTTCGTTGCCCTTCCTATCATCCATTTACTTTCCCTTTGGGTCAGATTTTTAGTGCTTCTTAGACTTTTCCAAAAAGGTGAAGCTTGACTCTTGCTAGGATTTTCCCCATATTTGGCAAGGATGCATACTGTTGCCAGATTTTGGCATCCTGATTCATTATATTTCCCATCCTGCCTTGCACATCCAAAGCTTTTATTTACACCCAATTCGCTTTAATCTAAATCAATTAATTTTAAAATAACTTATATTTATTCTTAAATTTTTTTATTTGAAATTAATTTTAATTAAAAGATAATATTATGTAACTGTAATAATCTATTGAAAATATAATTTTTATAATATTATAAATTTTTTATAAATTTTTTTAATTTAAGGTATTAAAATAATTTATAAAAATTTAACAACATCATAAAAATTTACTTTTAAATGGACTATTATATCTATGTAATATTAGCTTTCAAATAAAATTAATTTTAAATAAAAAATATATATAAATTAAAATTAAAATTAATTAATTAAATTAAATTAAAACGAATTGGCTTTTAGTGTCTTCATTTCTCTAATTCCAGCATGGCCCTCTTTCCCGGGGAGGGTTGCTTGCCACCATATGCATCTTTTTATTGGTCTCTGGAATAGATTCGTAGATGAAGTAATTATTGCGTTGGGGTCATCCAAGATTGACTTTGGCAATTTCATCAATCCTTTACAGTAGTAGCTTTTAAAAGTTAAGAAACAAGAGTAGTGTCTCAAACCGGAGCTGTGGATCTAGCAAGCCAAAAGTCTTGCCACCCCACCTAAGGTTTGGAGACTATCTTGAGGGTTTTTGGTTTCTGTACGGCGTAGGCATGAAATTAAATATCACAGTATATTACATATTACATCATTTAGGTATGCGGTATAAATATTTTTATATTTTATTATTTTATTGCATGGTATATCACGTTATTTTACATACCGCTTATTTTTTGTGTACATTTTGTTTAAAAACAGCAGTATACTGTAAATACTAAGAAATATATATCGTGATATTTTATTTTTTGTAGATGTGTGTGAAATATTTTTTTTGTTATTTTACATCAAAATATCATAAATATATAAAATATTAAAATATAATTAATACACATATCATTAAATAAATATTTAATTTTATTTTTTTGGTTATTTTTCTTAGTTAACATAGAAATTTAATGGTTACTTTGAACCACCTAGAAACTCAATGTGATATTAGAAAATGTGTTGTTATTATTAAAATATTATTTTTTTCTCTTATATCAATAAATTAGTTTTTTTATAAGTATTATTTATTTTGTTCTATATATATAAAACATTTTTTTATATTTTTTGTATTAAAAAAATATCTTCTATCATATATATTTTATTTATATTTAACAAATTATGATGAGAAAAATTAGAATACATATAAAATGTGTAAGAAAAATTATTAAATTTATGTTATCTTAAAATAATATTCTAACATTTATTTTTTTATGAAAACGGTAACAGTATGCAATATAATATACCATGCAATATACTTTAAAATTTTGAGGTTTAGTATGCCTAACGGTAATAATATTTAACACCTTATACTTAGTAAATATATCTTTAAGTAGGCTAAAGAAACTTCCTTCCTCATATTGTGGCGCACCCGAAATGGATTCTTTTATTGGGCCCAAATAACACCCCGCTGCTTGTAGTATTTGAGTGTGTAGGTTAAAATATGTATTTACTTGTTTTTCGGGATTTCTTTGTTTCAAATAATCAATCCAGGAGTGAGGTAACTTTAGATAGAATTGTGGGTAGTATAGTATAACTTCTCCTCTACCTCTATTATATATTATGATAATTCTGAATATCAAAATATTATACTATGTGATATAATATTATACAGCCAGCCAGTGTAGAATATACTCTCGTGACCTCGTCGTACACTAGATGACAATATACGCTTGGCAATATTCCAGAATTCTGCTATAACCTTAAGTAGTTCTCTTTGATAAACAAGCAAAATCACGGGTGGGCTCGGGTACCTGCCAGATTCAATTCATACAGGCAAAACTCTGGAGACAAGAAGACATCATCCGACAGATCTGACCTTGTCCTAATTTATCTTTAGTCAAACATGAGTACTTGATGCAACCTTTTTATTTTACCAAATTTCCAGCATCAGCAATGACAAATTAAACACCGCCCTAGCATAGATTCTCCAGTGGAAAATGAGAGCGATTTCTTCTTCGTCTTCTTCTTCCTCTTTTCTTGTTTTTTATTTTGAGGAAAAAAATAATGCTACATATACAAGTATTAGATGTTTCACAATCTCTTCCTTCACAAAATGTCATACACTTTTCGCTTTGTTGTAGATGAAACATTTGAGTTTTGATTTCACTTTTACCATTCAAATAAAAAAAATGGATACTAAAATTAAAGTTTGAAATGTAATATGGTAAAACGATCCATTAAATATGAAAATATTGTGAAATTTTGATGTGACCTAAAATAAAATATTTTACATTCTTTTTTTTTTTTGGAAAAAAGAGATTATTAACTATTGATAAACAATTTAAATTAAATATTGATAAATAATCTAACATTTGCCTTACTTTCAAACATGAAATTAAATCACATGCAGTACAAATATTTTTATATTTTATCATTTTATCGCGAGGTATACTGTAATATTTTGTATACCGCTCACTTTTTATATATATTTTGTCAAACAATCACGATATACCACAAATACCGTGAGATATATATTGTGGTAATTTATTTTTCGTGGATGTGTGTGAGATATTTTTTTTTTGTCATTTTACATAAAAAAATATCATAAATATATAAAACCTTAAAATATAATTAATACACATATCATAAAATAAATATTTAATTTTATTCTTTTGGCTACTTTTTTTAATTAACATAAAAATTTAATGGTTACTTTGAGTCACCTAGGAAGTCAATATGGTATTAGAAAATGTATTGATATTATTAAAGTATTATTTTTTCTCTTATATTAATCTATATATAACATTTTTATATTTTTTGTATTAAAAAAATCTTCTACCATGTATAATTTATTTATATTTGACAAATTATAATGAGAAAAATTATAATACATATAAAATATGTAAAAAAAATATTAAATTTATGTCATATTAAAATAATATTTTATTTTTTTTAAAAAAAATGATAATGATATGTAACACAATATATCATAAAATATACTTTAAAATTTTTTAGTGCGGTATACCTTACGGTAACGATTTTTAGTAACTTGCTTTCATGTCAGGCAAACAGAGCGGAGCAGCTGGTTCCCTTAAGGAGCTAGCCTAGGCCTAGCTGTATGAGAAACAAAAACCAGACCCCAAATCCAATCTCATTCCATTTCCCTATGAAACTCCATGAAACAATACTGAACTGCATCTGTCTTTCACATTTTCAGAGCACTAAGATCTGAGGATGACTTCATCTAAATTTCGGGACCATTCACTTATCCCAATTGAGGTCTTGACAGTTAATTAACTCATCAAAATTACGTTGAGACTCAAATAAATATAAGTATTATGTTAGCATGTGTAATTCGAAGCATTAATTATTGAAGAAATTTGCCACTTTGTCCGATCGCAATAATGAACAAATCATACCCTAGTTTAGTCATATACGACGTTGCTAGCAGTTTAAATTGGGAAATAGTCCGCTTATTATCTAATATTATTAGTGAGTCGAATCTAGAGCTAGCATGAAGTTTTTGAAGAAGGAAGAAGAAAGCCGTGTCAAACATGCATCTACAATCCCAGTGTGTTAAAATTATAAACACAAAACTGGTTTATGATTTATAATTAGTCCAAGTCCCAGTGTCCCACCCCACGGCACGTTCAACCCCAAACAGCTATTGAAATCTGTCCCTCCAATCCTTCCTTCCTGCTCTCTAAAACCCTAAAATGACCACGACCGACGGCAAAGTTCCAGTGTTGGTGGTAATGGTTCCTTTCCCGGCCCAAAGCCATATGAACCAGCTCCTCCAACTCTCCTGCCTCCTCTCCTCCTACAACATCCCCGTCCACTACGCCGGCTCCGCCCTCCATAACCACCAGGTCCGCCTCCGCGCCGCCTCCTTTTACGGCCATCAAATCCATTTCCACGATTTCCCTCTCCCTCCTTTCTCCGCACCCGACCCCGACCCCGACTCCGGCCACAACTTTCCCTCACACCTCAACCCCTCATTCAAAGCCTCCATGCACCTCCGGGAACCCGTCTTCCACCTCTTCCGCCAGCTCTGCTCCGAGGCCGAGCGCCTCGTCCTCATTTTCGATTCCTTGATGAGCTACGTCGTCCAGGACGCCGCTGCCATCGGCAATGCAGAGACCTACGTATTCAGGGCCATCTCTTCCTTCACCTCCTTCTTCTCTAGGTGGGAGGCCAGGGGAAAGCCTTTTGAAACGGGGGTCCAGCTTCCAAACGGGGGACTTCCAACTACGGAAGGTTGCTTCACCAGCGACATCTTAGAGTTCATTGAGTTTCAGCTCCGTTTCTTGAAATCGAGGTCCGGAGATATTTGGAACACCTCTAGATTGATCGAAGGGACTTACCTTGATCTTGGGAAGCGAATAGGCGATCACGGTAAGCAGTGGGCGATCGGGCCCTTGCACTTGCAGGTTGAGTACACCGACTCTGCTGGGAACAGGGACAAATGGAAGAATAGCAAGCAACCCAAACACAAGTGTTTGAAATGGCTGGACGAACAGCCGCCAAAATCAGTCATTCTCGTGTCTTTTGGAACCTTAACTTCCTTGTCAGAGAAGCAGATTGATGAGATCGCGAGAGGGTTGGAAGAAAGCAAGACGAGATTCTTGTGGGTGTTGAGAGAAGCAGACAAAGGAGATACCTCAATGAAGGAAACTAGGAGAGGTGGCTTGCTGGAAGGGTTTGAGGATAGAGTGGGAGGACTGGGAATAGTGGAGAGAGACTGGGCACCGCAAATGGAGATCCTGGGTCACAACGCCATCGGAGGCTTCATGACGCACTGCGGGTGGAATTCATGTTTGGAGAGTATCAGTGCAGGAGTCCCGGTTGCCGCATGGCCGATGCACTCCGACCAACCGAGAAATGCTATGCTGATGACAGATGTTCTCAGGGTTGGTCTGCTTGTAAGAGACTGGAACCGAAGAGGAGAAATTGTGAAGGCTTCTGTAATTAAGGAAGCTGTAATTAAACTGATGGGATCAACACAAGGGGAATGTCTGATGAAAAGGGCAGAGGAATTGGGAAGAGTAATCAGCCAAGGAGCTGATGAGGGTGGCGTTTCTAGAATGGAGTTGGAATCTTTTATTGCTCATATCAA
Source organism: Aquilaria yunnanensis (assembly GCA_039654915.1). NCBI lineage: Eukaryota > Viridiplantae > Streptophyta > Magnoliopsida > Malvales > Thymelaeaceae > Aquilaria > Aquilaria yunnanensis. Next base: position 34,223,711 of record CM077600.1, on the reverse strand, counting down.
AAGAAAGGAAAATGATCAAATCATCAGGAACAGAGCTGAACAATGGAGATAGGAATCTGGCCCTTCCCACAACCGCACCTTTTTTTTTTTTTTCACATGGAATTGGCATGGCCTTTGCTCTGATGTTTCCATTCCGCTCATAATTAAAAAAAAAAAAAAGTTAAATCCTTTTTAAAGCGGTACAAAGCACTTCCTCAGCGTCCATACTCAAAATGTGTAGACTGATGAAAAATTGCATACAGATATAAACACAGGTCGGCTAAAATTATACAAACTGGAGCTCATGAAATTGGGACATTATAGGAAGAAACCATTGTAATCTAATTTTCCATTTCTTCAACTTCGCTAACATCAAGCTGAGACATTCCAATGAACTAAGTTTCTGACTCTTCCCGTCACTCCTCAATTTTACCATTTACCTCTAAATACTTCAAACAGAGTTATTAGACAAAGGGCAACCTCAAGCTTCTAACGGGCTATTGTTTCATATGCTTCGGGCAACTCTTTCGTATAAATCACGAGGCCAGTTTTGATGCACATTGTTTGCCAGAAATCTGGCTATCTGCAAATTCCAAACATTCCCATCATTAAAATTTCAAGCTGTAAGGACCAAAAACAAATGGTGCTTACAGAGTAAACTTGCATCATGCTCCAGGAGTGACAACAATGTAACATATACCATAGCTAATGACACAGCATACCTTTGCTCTCATGGCTCGAAGCGATCCATCAGTATCAGCCACATTATCCAGGCATGTCAGAGCAACTTTTAGAAGGTCTGGTAAGCAAGCTTGAACATGAGGAGACAAACTCTGAAACACATCAGAAGCAATATCCGGTGCCCTTGGATCTAATAAAAGGAATGGAAGCTTGGCAAGCTCCCTTAAAGCATCAAGATAATTGCCTTGTCTAGACAGCTTATGAATAGACAAGATTGCCTCCAGCTGTCTCAGTACAGTTTGTTGCTCTAGAACTCGCTCCCCCTCTTGTAAACTGCATATCAACATATCCAACGGGGTTTAAAATTGTCAGAAATAATGAAATGGTAACAACAAACGTATATTAAAAAAAAAAAAAAACGAAGAAATTGGGAGAACAGGGGGGGAGGGGATCTCGTTGTCAGCTAAGATAGTTCAAATCAGCCAATCGCAATAATGTTTTCATTCGACTTGGCATTTCAAACACATTTGTCATCCATACCTCTGGTTTGAGCAACAAATCTAATTATCAGTGGCAGCTTGCCCAGTAAAATAGCATTCACACCACCATGTCTCATTTTGGAACAGGAAAAACATACATCAATAGAAGCCAAGTCTCATTCTTCAGATACTAGCTCCAGAAGATGCAACAGATTCCATTCAGAAGACAAATCCCAAAATGGATAAGACAATTGTCCAAATTTAACTTTAGACTCAAAACAATTCCCATTCTAAGGCGAACAACTTATCATAAATAAAGCAATTTGGCAAAAAAAGAACATGCAGATTTCTTAACATACTACAACAAAATTTCCTAGAGCAAGCATTCTTGATAATACAGGAACAGCATAAAATACTTGTGATAGGTTAATGGTAACAAAGGGAATATATAAAGCGAAGAGCCACCTGACTTCAGGATAATACTTGTAATTTTCCAGAATCTCATTGCCAGCATGAATTAGGCTAGCAGTCCGACTTTCACCATCCAATCTACCTCGAGACAGTGCACAGATTGCTTCAGAAAGGCACTTATTTATTGTATCCAATGCCATTGAGAATGCCCCAATTCTCTTCTGAATTTCTATAGACTGAATATCAAGAAAGAAATTATTCTAGTGTCATTAGGAAATGCCATGTATGCAGGTTATGTAAGCAATCAGGTCAGCGAATAAATTTGGAACTAAACAGTGAATGTGCAGATTCATTCGATAAAACTCTTTTAGATGTACCAAAAAAAACAAGTTTAGGAGGGAAAGGGTTGGAGGAAAGAAATTACTTTGTCATACAAGCCAGCTTCCTGACATTGGAAAGCAGAGTCAAGTAGAAATTGTTGCCTAGCTTTACTATCAGTGATAAAACGTCCCAATTCACCTTCCTCACCAGAACCTCTTGAGCCAAGTAAAAGATTAATCCCACCATCACGTAACAACAGCTCAGTAAGGAGTTGCCTTAACATCAGGTTCCTCTGCCTTCGCTGATCTATGCTATTTCTCCCAGACCAAGACAACTGTCCCCCACCCACTGCTGCTGCAGCTTGTGCATAATATTCTAATGCCATCTGAAGGTTACCAAGCCGCAGATACATAGACCCATACTGCCTAATTATGCTGGACGCTTCTGCATTTGCATCCATCACACCCAATTTTGGACCACTTGCAGTACTTTCTGAAAGTACTCCATAGTCTGTCAGTACAATTGCTATATGCACAACATCAATGTTATACCCTTCACTTCCAGCTTCTTTAGATAAGTGCAAAATGGCTGGAAGCAACTGAAGACTTAAGAGCAAGACATATGGGTATACTAGAGGATCTTTGCCATTTTTTGTATAATATGATGGCTCAAATTTGTTCAGGTAAGCCTGCAAATCATCCAAACTGTACGGTACAAATCCCTCACTCAGGACGACAGATGAGGTTTTACCAGAAACATCTCGTACAGCTGACAATTTGAACCATAAGAAATCCTCTATGGTGTTGAAAAGTGATGGTAGATCTCTGAGTAGACGATCAATTTGCCTCCGCGAACCAGATATGATAGCATATAGTAACAACTTTTTCTTGTCATATGCAGCTCGACCCATTCGATCACCCATTCTTAGCAATTTTTCACATTCTTCTGCAGCAGAAACAGCAGTTTCTACAGACACCATACCTCCACTGTCGATCCATTCTGTCAACTGTCAAATTGGAAGTCATTGGGAGTTTTGATCCTTTAAGGCAAATAATTGATTGAGAAATGGTCCACATACCAGAGGAGCAAACTGGTTCGCAGCCCGAGACTGTAAGGTAACACTCCTTGCTTCATCATAATACCCCGTTCTCAAGCAAAAATATATCTACAGTACAAAAAGAAAATGCATTGGGGTTCTCAGATGAAGTGGAGTTGCAGAAAAATGGAAAACCAACTCTGACTGAAACAAAACCGACGTATTTTACAAGGGAAGGGCGGGTTCTCTAAATCCAGAAAATGAAACCTTCCTTGCATGTAAAAATAATATCTTATTTTATAACCAAATCCTACAGTCTAAGTGCTAATATGTAAACCTACACTGACTGGAACAGAACCATGTAAAATTCCTGCTGTAACAAAATAATTATACTTGCTGCGATCACATTCTATAATTTGTTCATGCAAAATTGACACTGTTTTGGGCTACAATCACAGCTTTGAGTTCAATTGCAACACAATCTGATGAATCACTGAAACTTAAGGGCATGAAATATTTCATTTCACAAAAATGTTTTCACGTGAAGGAACTATAAATTAGGATAGCAAGAACCTGCTGCCAAGTGGTATCAATGGGGGGTTGTCGACGGACATCACCAGCATCAAAATCCAGAACTCCATAATCTCTCAAACGAATCTGTGCAGAAACATGAAGGTCAACCAGCTCAAAGAAAAGTAAACCACTACTGGAGCAGAAACTTCAAAACGAACAGATAAAAAAAAAAAAGGTAGTTACAAATCAAATGGCAAAACATACCCGAAGGAAGGCACGAATTCTTTGCAAATTTCCAATATCTCCACCAAGAGCAGCCTGAAGACGGGCAAGAAAGCAAAGATGGACAAAAGTATTAACAGAAGAAGCAACAGCAGCAGTTGGACGGTCACTATTAAATTAGTAAAGAAATAAGATAACTAAATAGGCCATTATTACTTGTGCAGGATGATTTTTTATAGTGTCCATGATATATTTCTCATGTCCCCATTCAAGGTGCCGCCTTGCACCAATTACTAGTGAAATCTTTCTTGAAACATTCTGTTGCTTCACTAAATCCTCACCCACCAATGCCTGCCAAAGTAAGCTTATTGACAACAGTTTATGGCCAACAGACAACAATAAACACACAAAAAGTACCTGAATAAGATGCCACATTTTCTGTGTGTTCACCGACTTGCCACCAGAACTATCGAGGCCTATATTCTCATAGGCACTTTTGAAAGATGAAGCAGGCTACAAATACACGCAAGTTGCAACAATCATCAGTGATCAAATATTATCTGAGAAGCACTACTGCTGAGTGCTTAAAACCCTAACACCACCATTCCAGTGGCAAGCATATTTACTAGAGTGCATGCATATTTCTAAGTATACATCCATGATTTATAGACAGCAGTAGATCTTTTGGTTAGTTCATTAAAAGACTTGTATAGGTAGTTTAAGATCACGCTCAGCAGAATTAAGAGTTTATTGCCCTTACTTTGAAAGGTAAGCCTCTTTCTCTTGCATTATTCAGATTCCTCACAGCTTCAGCGTAAACCAATGCTTTGTTTTCTGCAACTGGCTTGTTAGCTAAGGGTACAACCTCAATGCTGGGACCAGAAGAAATCATGGCACTAGATGTCATAGACACTGCTTGACCCACACGACTGGCACTGGTACTTGGCTCGATCATATTTGTCCTTGGTAATGTTGAAATCTTGCTCAAACTCTGAAGGAAGTCTCTTTTTCCCTTTTGCCAATCTTCCTGCAGTAAACATCAGAAAAAAAAAAATCCATGATAAAAACAATAGCAACAACACAAATTTCGTTCAACCTTAATCAATAAATTTTATAGCCTCTGTCAACAACCAAAAAGAGTTTCTTTGACCTTTTAGCTTCACAACACATTAAGAGCTCATAAAATAACTCTGATTCTCCAAATAAAACCCAGCAGTCTCAGAGGTGCCAGAATTGTTCATACAGATGGGTTCATTTTATTAGAGAGATCATCCTTAAACAAGTGACAGAGGAGCAATAACATTTTGGGTACGTAGCATCTGAACAAGGTCTAAAGATATAATGCATTGGACTCTGGAATTCATGAAAGAGCATCATGACTAAACAACGACATAATATAAAAGAATACAACCCCAACAATAGCATAACATCTGATCAAACAATGTCTCCAGCCAACTATACGTTTTAAGCCATGAATAAAATGGGAAACCAAAAGTAGCAAAATGAAGTATGTCCAGAGCCATACCCACCTCCAAAACTTTCATCATATAATCATTAAAACTTCTGATGTTGTCCTTCTGAGCTTCCTGGATGGCTGATACCATTGCCATTTCATGCACCTGCAGTCAAGATAAGAACAGTTTTTCCATTGAAGTTGCTGATCCATTTGGCAAGACAGGCAAGTGATGCAACTGGTTGACCAACACCAACAGAATTATCACATTTCTATGGTGAGGGCTATCTGGAAAATTACAAGAAATGGAAATAGACTCAACTGTCCGCACCAGGATTACAAAGAAAACGGCAGTTAGAACAGGTGCATCACTCTAGCATCCTACGGTTAAAATCCCTACAATTGTGGCCACCAAGTCAACTGAAGTGAGCCCAGAAAAATACCTTAAATATCCTTGCTCTCGATTAGATGATGAGACACTAAGTACATGTATCTTCATCAAAGGCACAGGGCTAATAAATTGCAAGGGGAATGAACTGTAGTAAAAATCTAAAATGCAGTGCTAGGGTGATTACCCTGAGTGCACGTACTTCAATTTATATAGACAGATGTTAAAATTGCAATACATCTTGCAGTTGTCAAACGCTGGACAGATTCACTCTCAACAAAATGAATGCTGCAGAAACAGTGACGAACAACAATCATAAGACATGCATTCTGATAAACAAGGTCAAGAAGAAAAACTACCTGTTGCAGATACTCTTCAACACTTGTTGCCTCTGCAGGGAATACGTCCTCAAATGTTGTCTTCAAAAAAAGTAAAAGATGAGAAGAAAACAGAAGACGTCAGAGTACAATAATTTCAAAGCTCCCTAACCCTATAAAGCATGTTCCTCGTTTTAAAGCAGTATGGCATGATATGAAAGTAAGGTTGACAAGAATATATCCAATTTCTCAACCATATGCTCTTATCTGGACTCCATTAAACGATAACAGGATACAATTATATCTAATTTCAAAGCTCTCTCAAGGTAAAACTATAAAGCATGTTCCTAGTTTTAAAGACAGTGAAGTGTGATATGAAACAAAGTTTGACAAGAGAATATCTAATTCCTCAAACCATATGCTTTTTTTCCAAAGTCCACTAATCACTAAGTTAGATGCCCTTGTAAACATCTGTCACGTAATACTACTATACTGCTAATATGAAGTAAGCAGTCAAAAGTGAAAACGTAACCATTTAGAGAGGAAGCTCGGCAAGTGTTTGGATTTCAAATTATACATGAATTAGACAAAGTTTACATGTCAAGGAGACATAAACAAATATGAATAATAAGTGATAGTTACAATACACAAATCTTACATGCCAGTGAGCTAAGGCCCAGGTCTACCAACTACCCTACAGAAATGTTTACCTTCAACTCGAAGGATTTAAGATCACGAGCCAGCTGCTCGGCATTTATTCCCTCACGAGCAAGTAGCCTTAAATTGACATATATACATATAAAAGTTAAACATAGTAAATGAATATAAAAGCAATCTCAGAAACAGATTTCCATCCCAAATTCCAAATGCCCTCTCCATTTCTCAAACATGAGATAATAGCTGAAAATATAAACGTGATAGCTTTAGTTTAATACACAAAAAACATTTAAACCCAAGCTCCAAACATGGTAGTAATATTACAAGTTCTCAATCACTTTCCCTAAACCATCTACTGATTCATGCATGTAATAGAGAGCAGAGTATGAAGGAAGCACCGTGAGAGACAAATGAATCATTAAGTTACCTTGTTGCAGCAATAGATTGGGAAGGTGCTTCATTTCTGAGGGTTTTCGCCTTCAGCTTTTTTGATAATGTTTCTAACTGATCCAAATTCCTCTGAAATACATTTAAGTGATGATCCTAAAGTCAATAACCAGAAGCCCGGATCTAAGACTAGAGTTAAGATACCAGATTTTTTTACACAGCAATTACTCCACATTTAAATCATAACCTCAACAACACATTCAAACATAACTCCATTCACATGACCCATGCATAATCACAAGTCACGAGCCGACTTAACGATAAGAATTGTGTTATTCGTCCTTAGACAGCTGTAAGATAAAACAATAATCCCGCAAAACCTCATCACTGAATATTTGATTCCGGCAGCAGTTTCCTTTCCTCCAAAAAGAATAGCCCATTCACGTCCTAAAACGGAGAGTAATTTCAGAGAACCAAACGCCAGGCCACTTCTCTTTTCATACATTTCCTTACCCGTACCCTAATGCAAAACTGACTCATAGACTTTAGAGGAATCAAGCTTTCCACAGTAGCTCAAGTTATCATAATGTTTCTCGTTCAATGTTTGCGAGAAACACATAGATAAAAGAAAAAAGGAGATTGAGGCGAAGGCGCGGACCTGTAGCAGAGGGAACTGAGTAGAAGGACCAGCCTGCTCGAGGAGTTTGGTAGAAGTATGAAGGAGATTTGTCCAGCCACTCATGTCTTGGTCGCTCGCCATAGCTCGCGCTTCGCTTGATCTCCTTCAAACTGTGATGAGAGGGATGGGTTTAAAGCTTTAAGCCCTAGTGTGGTGTTGTATTCACAAACAATGAGAACGGTAACGTTCGGTCGCAGTCCCCCTTTCACGTTGACGTCGCCAACTGTGTCCTGGAGCTGGAAGGGCCCGACCCAAGTCGGGAGTGTACGTAGATCAGCAATCTAATTTTTTTTTTTTAAAAATTAATTCATACTATTATTTAAATTTCATGTAATTTGGAAGTTCATTAATTATCGCTATTACTTTACTTTACAACGATATCCTAAACGACGTGCACCGGGCTTATGCAACAGCCCGGACAAAAGGTTATTATTTATAAGTAGAAATATCAAATTTATTATTAATGCTTTGGATAGAAAGTGAATATGTTATTATAATTATGTTTTACCCAATTTCTTCTTAATGTTTTAAATTGGGCCAAATATGTCACTGTTAGTTAGAAAATATCAAAAAAATGGTAAAATAACAGATTTTGAAATTTGGGAGTTATTATGCATCTTTAAAAAAATATCAAGATCTTTTAGATTTTTGTCAAAAGAGGATCTGATCTCTACCATCAACGCTTCAGCTCTGTCGCTGTCTCCGTCACTAGCACCCAGCCCCGTCGCTGCCCTTCCTTTATCTCTGTTGTCTAATTTCCTCGCCAGCATTCAAAAGAGAGAAAAAAAGAAAAAGACAAGGAGTTTAATTACAATAAGTTTTTTAAGTTTATTAAAACTTGTATTATCATCCTGAAATTTTAAAATTTTATATTTTTAACATTTTTATTTAGCTTTTTAACTTTTTCTACTAGCTTTTTAACAGTTAGTGACATATTCATTCTTAATTTAAAACTTTAATGGCATATATGGCCCATTTTAAAACATTAGTAGGAAATTGGCCAAAAAAAAAATTATAATGGCATATCTATTCTTAACCCAAAATTTTAGTGGCAAATTTTATATTTCTATCTTACTTATACTATTCTAGTAAGCCTTCACACAACTTAGAACCTTGGTTAGATTGGCAACATGTTGCTATTAATAGCAAGGAGGAGTGGGTTCAAATCTCCTCAATTCCTATCCTAAAACGTTTTTCTTTTCCATATTGTTTCTCTTTTATTTTTTTTATATTTTCCTTTATCCAGTTGTTTCTTGGCTTTCCATTTTAGTTTTTTCCCCCAATTTTGGTTCTTTTTTTTGTCTTTTTTTTTTTTTGTATTGTTTCCTTCTCTTTTTGCTTTTCTTTTTTTTTTTTCGATCTTGCCTTTCCTTTTCATTTTAGTTATTTTTTTTAACTTCCCCTTTTCCGGATTTCTTTTCTTTACTTCTCTTTTTCTTTTTTAACTTTTTGCTAATTTGTTATTTTATAAGTCCTTGTTTGTTCATTTAGAAACACTAAATCTTAATTCTCTTTTTACTAGTTATTTGTTCTTTATTTATTCTTTTGTTATTTCATGTATGTTCCTTTGAATGAGCTTAATGAATAAATAACTACTAATAAAAAAATAAATAACTACTGATAAAGAATAAGCAACTAGTTTATCTAAAGAATAAACACGAATTATTAAAAGATTGAATAATTGCTACTAAAGGAATAAATAATTATTGATAAAAGAACAAATAGCTGATAATAAAAGAATAAAACTAATTTATCCAAAAGAACAATTAAAAACTGATAAAAAATAAAAGGCTACCAATAAATAAAAAATAAAAATATAACTAAAAATAAAAGAAAGACAATTAAAAAATGAAACTAGTAGAAAAACAAATAACTGATTTATCTAAAAAATATATAGAAATTGACAAAAGAATAAACAACTACTAATAAAAAATTACTAATAAAATAATATACAACTAAAAGAACAAATTGATAAAAAAATAACAAGTAAAAATTGATAAAAAAACAAACAAACAATTGCTAGCAAAAGAACAAGTAATTACCTATAAAAGAACAAATATATGCAAAGAATGGAAACTAATTTATCCAAAAGAACAAGTAGAAACTAATAAAAAATAAAAAGCTACAATAAAATACAAATAAAAATAAAATTTAGAAAATTGAAAAACAAAAAAAAAAGAATAAAATTGGAAACAAAACAATAGACAAAATAGGAACTAATACAAAAAAATTGAAAAAGAAAAAGGAAAATTGAAAAATGATGAGAAAATTAAAATTAAAAACTAAAATAAAATAATAGAGGTGTAATATGAACAGGAAAAAAATAGGGAAAATGAGAAATAAAAACTGAAATAGACCAAAAAAAACAAAAAAATAAAAATTGCTAAAAAGGTGATGAGGCTTTAAGACTACTCGAAGCCAAGCCCTAGGCCCCCTCCCTAAACCAAACTTTAACCATTCCACTTGATCAGAAACTTTGTGTGAAGCGTGTAGAAAGTATCTAAGGATTTCGTATACATAGAGCCAAAATGACTTTTTAAAAATTTTTAAAGGATGGTGCATGGTATTAGTCAGACTTAGGCAAGATAGACTCTTTTAGGCTCTTTCCTCACTTTCAATCTATTTCACATTTTGTGTGGTTAAAATAGTTTTTCAGTCTGGGTTTTTATAGTTTTTCAGTCTATGGGTTTTTACTCTTTCCTATTTTAGTCACTAAGGTCTATTCATTTATAGTTTTAGTTTTTAAACTTAATAACTAGAGTTTTTCCATTTTCATCTCTTGCTCCCCAAACTTTTCTTTTTGTTATTTTTTCATTTACTATCTTTTAAAGCAAAACTTTAATCACCATATTTGTTTTTCTTTCAACCAACCATATTGACTCTGATTAACCTTTTCTTTTGTTGATTTTCCTTATTATTGTTTTTTAAAACCAAACTTTAGTCACTATGGTATTTTTATTTTTTGTATGGTTCAGGTTTATTCAATTTATTAAGTAAATGGTAAACCATTAATATCTAAAGTCTTTCTATTTACTCTATTTTTCTGGAGACTTTTTTTGTTGCTGTTTTATATGTCAATCATTAAACTCAACTTTTTGTTATTGAAATCTTACTCTTTGGATTATTTTATTAACTTTTTCATATTATTTCTCTCTTCTAAAACAAAACTTTAGTCACTATAATTTATTTACTTTTTAGCATGTTTTGGGTTGATAAATTTTTGGCTAATTTTACTTTTTTTTATTTTTATTAAGTCAATGATTAAACCCTTGGTACTTAGAGTTTTTTTGTTTGCTCTTTTAGTATCCAAACTTCACCTTAGCTTTTTGCCTATGATTCTTACTTTTTTGTCGGGTAAATTCCACCATGGGTCCATTAGTTTATTTTTGTGTGATAAATGAGTGGCCTACTTTAAATTTGTCCTATTGAAGTACTAGCTCATTTTCACATCCAAATTGGGTCATTTTCATTAATTTCAACTTTAAATCTGATGGAAATTACTGACGTGACATTAATTAATATTAAAATAAATGTCAAATAACAAGTTTAATCCTTAAAAACTTTTTCAATCAATAATTTTAACCATTCTAAACTTCCTGAATATCAATGAGGAGCCCAAACTTTTGATTTTCTTCTTTCAAACACAAAAAAAAAAATGAAGAATAAACAATCTTCCTCACATGCGCCATGAATGTTGCTATTTAATATTTGATGAATATCTTGATACTTGATATTTAATGTTGAATTGAGATTTCCTTTGGGTATTGACTCTTTTGTGTTACATATTCTTGTGCTTGATGTATGTGTTTTGATTGGCTATTTCACACAACCCACAATCTCAACTTTATTCTTGAAAGAGAAATAGATGAGGTGGAAATGAGAAATAAAGTATGGTGGGTTTGAGTGATTGGAAGTAATCGTTCAATCCATTAAGTGTTGAAATGAGATTAGGCCTTAATCCATCTTAGATTAAAGTATGAACTTAAGAGATATCATAGTTAATCCTAGATGAGCAAAACTTAGCATTGAGAAAGAAAATTTTGAAGCTTGAATCCTCACAAAAAAAAGTTTTGAAGCTTAAATCCTCACACCATATAAGAAGTTAGTACCTTTAGGACCTTAATTGACTTAGGTAGCAAGTTAAAAAGTGAAATCCTAGAAAGCTAGTCTTTTTAACTAAGTTACTTCGATTTTAGTTAAAGTTAGTTAATTCTACCTTGCATTTCCACTCTTTTGCATATTAATCTCTATTGGTGGCACTTGTTCTCCATCACCACCCTAGAACTCATTTAGTTTAGTTGTGAATTTAGTACTACTTTTCATTTAATTTAGCTTAAGTTAGTGAGTAGTTAGGATTTGAATTTTAATTATAATCTCTTATATCTTTTAGGACGACACCCGTGCTTACCACTTGTACACAGCATACCATGCACTTACGGGTAAATTGAGGTTTATAAATTTAAAACTATTGTGCTCACAACATCAACACAAGTGTCTAACGAATGAATAACATGTTCAAGCACAAGCTAAATAACCAATAAATTATGGAAATAATTAATAGGTTATGTATTTACAAGTATCAAATCATCCCAAATGGTTAACAACATCCATAAAAATGATAAATCTACAAAATATTTACGAGAATCTCAAACTAAATAAAAAGAGAAATTAGGGTTAAAAGAACCAAATCTAAGTAGAAATCTATGTTGTAGAAAAGCTCTCACTTCAATCTAACCTAGAATCTCCATAAAATTGGCTTCCTATCTTTTTAATCTATAAAAACCCTAATAAAATTAGTCAAAAATAAGTTCGGAGGGTTTGGGGTTAAAGGAGATCATCTTTTACATTTGCTGGCTGAGAGTTTTTATAAAAAGAGCATGTTTGACACCTTTCAATAATTTAACTATAACGTTGTGTACAGTTGTTTGATTGAGATGTGATGCTAAGAAGAAGAGTTACAACTTTCATTTTTTTCACTCGAGTCTGAATTTGCTAAAAAAAAGGTCCAAAATTGGCTTGCAAGTTACCTCTCTTTTGCTTTAGTCACCTTTGCCTGTAAAAACATAAGAATAACACTAGAAGAACCCTAGCTCTATCAATTATTTTCATAAAGTATAACAACTAAAAGTAAAATGATATACATATCATGTACTTAACATTGTTATGCTTCTATTTTACTATGTATTAGAAAATGGTTTATTTCTTCCCATCTTAAACTTATAATATATTATAACAAATAAAGGTACATGTTGTAGATGACTAATTTTGGAACAAAAGACAAAAGTTTTTCCACCTCCAACAATTGGGCAACAATCATTAAGCTTTAACAAAAGAACAAAAAAACCATGTCGTAACTTCATAAGTCAGTCACACCAAGCCAAACTACATTCTATGCAGTTTAGGTTTTAATTACGTTTTGCGGTATGCAGTGCGATTTCGGTATTATATTGGTGAACTCGATCACTTATGCGAAGGCAGTTCAGATCTAGCGTGAACCTAGTCAGACCCACCCTATGAACACCCTTAGCTCCATAATGTTTCCTCTTGTTTTGTCATTTTTTTCTCTCATTCTTAAGTTTCAATGGAGTTGCATCGTTCCATCTTTTATCATTTTCTCTCTTCTCAAGTCTTAACTTATAAAGAAAAAGAAAGCAAATATGATGAAGCAGGGAGCTTTGATCATGGAAAATTTCAAGACGATCTTGAGACTCGCCTAATGGAAATAAAAACTTTGGCCCTTACTTTTATAAGAAATTTTACTCATTGTAGCTCTTCAACATCATCAGGTTCAAATAAATTAAGGCTATAAAGAATAATCGATTCAAGTGAGTAGCAGGAAATTTCACCCACTAAATGAAAATAAATCATTAATAATTACAAAAATGTAGTAATGAATCATATTCATCGTGAACCATGGTTATAGCTTCAATGTTGGGAGAATGAGGTCGTGGCAGAGTCCAAGGCAGAAATTGAGGTTTTGTCATATTCTTCCTTCCATAGGAAAGGAAAAACAACATGGTTTTATCAAAATTGGTGTAAATGAGTAGCATGATCTGTTCATATGGAGCATAATGGTGAACAAAAAGAAAGACATATTTTTTATTTGTCCCATTAGGCTTTTAGTGTAACTTTATCTGTTAAAATCTGGGCAATGGTTTCTAATTGCAATTCAGATAGCCTAAAATTCATGAGGTTTCTATTGAATTGGAAGAAGTAGCAGTAGCAAATAAAGTGATGTTTCAGTAGAGACAAAGGTAAAGAAAGAGGCAGAAGTGAAGATAGAGACAAAGGAAGAAATAAGTGGGGAACATAGGGGAAGACAGGGCCTAGGTTGTTGGATGTAGAATTTGGAGAGGGCAAAGTTTTTTTAGAAGAAGGTCAAGTTCGTTTTAAGTTAATGCAAATAGGTTAGTGTGTTATTGAGTGTGGATATGCAAACTAGTTTTGAATTGCCCTTGAAGTTGGCCCAATTTACAGGTAGCAAGTCATTCACTATGCCATACTCTTTTTCTCTGCAAGCCACCGCATAGCAACCAAACTCATCCTCGTCCTGGCTTCCAGTGGCCTTAGTGTCCACCCTATCGCTGCCTCTGCCACTGCCCTACCAGATCTTCGATGAGGTCAGCAGTAATTGTAATTGATTACACCCATAGGAGGAAGGGCTCAATCAAAAAGGCAAATTTGAGATGTTGGACAAGATTGGGGAAAACTTGATTGGAAAGGCGAGATTAAGAGGTTGTATAGGATCATGAAGGCGAGATCAGGAGGGCAAGATTGGAATGTTAGACGGGATCGGGGAAAGCGCAATTAGAAGGGCAAAATTGGGAGGTCGGATAGTATTGAAAGAGCACAATCGAAAAGGCAAAAGTGGGAGGTAGTACGGAAGTGAGAGATTGAGATCGGCGGGTGTGGAGAATCAATAACATGATTATGTGACAACGGGCTCAAGGGTAGGTGTGACGAGAGTGGATAGGTTGAAAGCGTAGAGGCTGAAGGAGAATTTTGTGGTTGTGGGGCAACAGGTGTAGAGAATCGATGGTGGATTTTTTAGGGGTAGAAGGGCATAAATAGAGGCAACTTCAAGGAGAATTTTGAATTCATTTTAAAATTGAGACTATTAAGTACATTAATTTAGGTCTATTAAATGCAAATAAACAGGTAGAAAAGCTATAAAGGTAAAAGTAGGTATTTTCTCTTTTCTACCATAACAGTAGATGATAGAGTTAACCTTTTAGGTGGCAAGTGTAGGTATTTGAAATATAAAAAATAAAGTATAGGTTTGCCTATACCTTCGGGGGATAGGGTTCTAGGTAATTTTCCTTTTTTCCATAATTAACAGTCACTTTATCTTTATTTAAATTCTCATTTCCACCATAAAAAATCATACGTTTATCATTGCAAATGATAACAATTCAAACACAATTCATATTCAAATGCTCAAAATTAAGTGTTTTTAGTCTTCCGATAGTAAATTAACTAAAAAATGATGAAAGAAAGTTATTATCTAAATATTAAAGTAGTGGAATGGAGTCCTTTTCTTTATTGGGCTTCGTTTGGTATGGATGATGTTAATGATGAAGGGTAGAAAAAAGCTTAATCTAATGACTGCCTACTATAATGTAGTTGAACCATTTGGTAAAATATTTCTTTTCACATCTCCTAATTCATCCTTAAACATAGAGCAACGATAAGTCATTAAAAAAGTGTTTTGCTCAAAGAAATAAAGCAAGTTCAAGCTGCAACCAAACTCAAATGCAACTTTTCAAAATCAATGTTAATTTCTCTTCAAATTAGGGTGGGAGGATTTATTTGCATAGTCTTAAGATCTTACATTTCCATAGTATTAGGGAAAAACCAAATTAGCCTATGTAACAGAAATTTAATTTTCATCACGAGATATAAAGCCAAACACAGCAACAATAAAACCCATACCCAACAAAGCAAGCAGAACTCGAGTCTTTTCCTTAAGGAGTATCTTGAACACAATGATTGCCATAGAGGTCATCGCATTGGTAACAGGGAAGATGAGTAAAATCAGGGCATTACTCAAGATAGAGGAAAAAGTGGCTGAAGCATAGAAATTGATGAAAAAGTGAAGCGAGGACTGCCAGAATAAGATGAGAGTGATCCAAGAAGAGAGGGAATTGAGGATCTTGTGGAGGAGTTTCGGAGATGGGCTGGTTGTTAAAGTTGGCAACGAGGATTTAAGAGATTGGCCCCTAAACAAAGTCATATGTTAAAATGGCAAGTTTAGCCTCTCTATTTAATGTTGTTATCATTAAGTCCATGAGAAACAAAAAAGAACATTTTCATGATGGAGTTTTAGTATATGATGACGTTCCGTCAACAGAGGCAGTCATGCGTCCCAATTTATAAAATTTGGATGCTAATTCATAGTTGAAGGGGCTAAGTGTCAAAGTGATTAAAGTCTAGAGGTAAATTATGCATTTAGGTCATCAAAAACCCTTTTCCGTAACAGAGGGTACCTGTGGCACTTTTCGGTTGACCTAAACTTGTTAAAAGAGGAAAACGCAGAAACGTGGCCAGTGATGATTGCTGGTGCTTTACGGAGTCCACATTGTTTCTGATCTGGCGAGGGGTTGAAGCAATAGCCAATAAAGTCGAGCGATTAGAAAAATATCTGCCGCGTTGTTTTGTTCCCACTTTCCAGTCCCACCACCCACGCTACGCCACGTCCACGTCCACTTCGGGAACGAACGAACAGAGTTACTAGTATATACTCGATTTTCTTTTCTTTTCGATTCTTGGTTGCTCATTCACACGACTGGGGGATGGAGAGGTTTTTGAAGGATTTTGAGGTGGAGGCGAAGCACCCGTCGGCGGAGGCGCAGAGGAGGTGGAGATCTGCCGTCAGTATCGTCAGGAACCGGTGTCGTCGCTTCCGCAATGTCGCCGATCTCGAAAAGCGAAGCGAGGCCGAAAAGAAAAAGCTCCAAATCAAGGTTCCTCTCAATTTCATTTTCTTTCTAAGCATTTTATGAACTTGAAAAATGAATTAAGTGTCTGAATCTGTTTATTTTTCTCGGTTCTTAGTTTCTGCGGATTGCTCGTTTCCTGTAATTCGGCACACACATTCGCATGGCATTAGCATTGCCCCAATTTTTTTTCCAAATGAAAATCCCATACTCTTGGCTCGGGAGCAGAGCACGATTTCTCTGCACCCGAACAGAAACAGGGTTCGAAACTTTTTTGGTGGTTAAGATATCTGATATCTCTGTACCAACAGGTTAATTAAAGGCTCGGTAAACATGATATTTAAGCTTTCAAAACGTCATTGGATTGGGGTATCCGAATTGCTATTTTTGTCAATTTAAATGCATGATAAAGTACTGGAGTACTATTTTATGTTATTTATTACATGGAGATGGGCGTTGGATCATTAAGCTTACGCAGTGGGGGGTTTCTT
This sequence comes from Aquilaria yunnanensis, assembly GCA_039654915.1. NCBI lineage: Eukaryota > Viridiplantae > Streptophyta > Magnoliopsida > Malvales > Thymelaeaceae > Aquilaria > Aquilaria yunnanensis. Next base: position 34,206,761 of record CM077600.1, on the reverse strand, counting down.
AACTCTTTGAATGAGGATAGTCGATTCTTTCTAGAGGAACAAAACATGTTATCTCGCCGCAGCGCTAATCGTGTTGTGTGTTGATTGAAATGGAGCTGCTTGAAGGCTACGCCGATTCATACTACCAAGAAAAAGATGAGCTAATCAGACTTTTGACTTCTAATGCAATTAGGTGATCCATGAAATTTCCGCGAAGTTTCATATACTGGGAAACAGTGGGCCCGTGTGTGGTTCACTTAGTTGACACATTTTCATCGGGAATGTGCAAAGGGCTAAAATCTCTTTCGCCCCTTAACTTTGCCAACTTGGACTTTTCACACTAAACTTTGACTTGGGTTCATTCACTCTTAAAATTTTGGAAATTGATACTTTTTAGTTTTTGACCCTCAGCTCATTTAAATGATTGTTATATGAGGACCAAAACAAAGATAAAACGGGATATGAAGGGCTAACTAGCCATTTTTAAACCTTTAGTGAGTTGAGTACTAGAATTAAATAAATTATATTTTAATGCAGAATGCCGGTTTGATTATGTAGCTTTTATAGGGTTGGTGGTCCCTAAATCGCTTGAATTAAGAAGATTAAAGCAAATAATTGAAATAATGTAAAAGTCGAGTCAAAGGATTAGTTATCCCTTTATCTTTCGTTTTATTTTTGTTTTAGTCCTCATATAACTTAAATAGTCATTTAAGTGAGCTGAGTGGTAAAAAGTACTACCTCCGTCCCATTTTAGTTGAAACATTTGTCTGGGCACGGAGATTAAGGTGTATGTAATTTGTGTTATTTTTTTATGTAGTAAAAGTTTAAATAATGATTAAAAAAGAAAATATTCTTTTTTGGGTTTTGTGCAGTGAGAGATTGAGTGGAGATTAAAAAAAAAGTCTTTATTGGGTTTCATGTAAAATGATAATTTAATTGTTTAAATTTTTCAAAAGAGGAAATGTTTCAACCTTTTTGGGATTTTCAAAAAAGGAATACGTTTTAAGTAAATTGGGACGGAGAGAGTATCAATTTCCAAATATTGAGGGATGAATGAATCCGAGTCAAAGTTTAGGGGTAAAAAGTCTGAATTGCCAAAGTTTTGGGGTGAAAGAGTCTTTAGGCCAATGTATAAAGGTAAGCAAAAGTAGGATGTCAATTTCAATCCTTCTGGTAGACAGCCTGCGTACCCATTTCAATTGGGAGGGTTTTTCTTTTTCAAATAGCTGGTTTGGGGAGGGTTCAAGTTCTTTTGCAATATTACAGGTTGGGTTTGGGCGAGTACGGGTTTACCTTAACAAGACCGCAAATTTCTGCGGCCCATCAGTGTTGGCATATATCAAGGTTCAAACAATAGTAACTTGGTATCATATAATAGAATTCTAGGATTGGACAATCATAACTCTAGATTGAACGTTGTAATTTGTAAATGTGTGCGCACACACAACTTTGGTATAGATACGTATACATATAAATATATATAAACCTATTCTAATATTACCTCTTAAAAGTTAAAACATAGTATTGTCAATCCATTGACATTCTTACCTTTTCAATGGAAAAACTTGTGCAGATATGTATGGATATGGTGATTACTTTGAATTGTAGATAAGATTACTATTGCTTGTATTTAATTATAGTAGTTTACATGTTCATCATATATATATATATATATATATATATATATATATATATATATTATGTGGATATTAGACTTAAGTTACTCGACCTCACCCGCTTGAAGCCGGGAGGATGTGGGTGCAGGTTGAGACAATTGTTTCTGCTTGGATTGCAGGGAGGGTATGGGTAAGGTGGGTTGTAGGGTCTTGGATTGCTCTACACTCACCAAACTCGATCAGTTTACATTTCTAGGCGAAACCTAACCTAACGTCCCCATACCGTGAGGCAATCATGGTCCTAAACATTATATATATACATGCAGACTATGATAAATTACTAGGATTACTGGGAGCTTTTTCTTTTCGAATGGTTACTGAACCATTAGATATAGCAAAACTTTGTGTTAATTGATTACTTCCAGTTCATGTGCTTCAGTCATTGATGATATAGTTTTCCAAAAAACAAAGTTCTTAATTGTTCGCAAATCAGAACTATGCTCTTGATAATAATTGTATCACATACTGGTGTTTAAGTTTTGGTTCACTTGAGAAATTGTGTGCGGATATCTTTTCCGTGGACGTCTTAAGTTGGTCATGGTTTTTTGTTTTTTTGTTTTGTTTTATTTTTTGTTTTTTGTTTTACATGTGCAACTCCTTGGACCGTCAAGTTGATTAGAGGAAAAATATATCATTTTGCGTTCATAGGTTTCGTGAATACTAAATTTTGTTACTACGGATATGGAGTGAATGGATAGAGGAAACATAAGTGTATGGATACATTCATCTACGGACTGCACAAATATTGTAACTGCACCTTTTGCTCTTGATCCAGTGTTGTTTAGGTCAACATCAAATAAATGCTGTCGCCTTGCAGGCATCTTTGTCAGAAATTAATCGAGGAAAATTGAAAAGTTATGTTCTGTACTTCTCTTCTGCCATTTCTTTTCATTTAGAAGTGGATAATGAGAGACCTCCAAGTCAAATAGTTTCATGAAACTCAGAAGCATGAATAAAAGTACCGTTGCCCTGTGTCTCGGGCTTCGCATTTTTATTTAATATGTTCAAAAAGTCTTGATAATTATGGTATATTCGAAAATAAAGAATATGTGTCTGATTTGAGCACAAGAGTCTTGTGATGGAAACCCTCTTTTTCATTAGGATTTTGAGTTTTCTGTAGGACAGTATGTCTCATACAATATGCCACGTCCTGAATCATTGTTGGGATTACATACTACTTCGTGGTCCTTGGTATAATTCTTGTTTTTTCTCTCACCATTTGACCAGGAAAAGATACGAGTTGCTCTGTATGTTCAAAAAGCAGCTCTTCAGTTTATTGATGGTATGAATGCACTTCTGATAGCATATGTAAACTTCACCTGATTCTTATCAATCTTATTGGAAATTCATTTGGCTTAAATTCATCCCTACTGATCATGCATTCAAAGTTCATGTGCAGCTGCTGGTCCAGTTGAATACAAACTGTCAGATGAGGTTAGAGAAGCTAATTTTGGTATTGACCCCGAAGAACTTGCTTCCATAGTTCGTAGTCATGATGCTAAGCGCTTAAAACTCCATGGTGGAGTTGAAGGGATTGCCAGAAAAGTCTCCATCTCCCCTAGTGAAGGTGTCCAGTCAAGTGAAATCACAACTAGGCAAAAAATTTATGGCTCTAACTGTTTTACGGAGAAAACTCCAAGATCATTTTGGATGTTTGTATGGGAAGCACTGCAAGACATAACTCTAATTATCCTTATGATCTGTGCTGTGGTTTCTATAGGCGTTGGACTTGCAACTGAAGGGTGGCCAAAGGGAATGTATGATGGATTAGGAATCATACTAAGTATACTTTTGGTAGTCATGGTTGCAGCTGTTAGTGACTATAAGCAGTCCTTACAATTCCGGGATCTTGATAGGGAGAAGAAAAAAATTTTTGTTCAGGTTACAAGAGATGGGCGTAGACAACGAGTATCCATTTATGAGTTGGTTGTTGGTGATGTTGTTCACTTAGCTATAGGGGACCAAGTTCCAGCTGATGGAATTTTCATTTCAGGTTACAGCTTGCAAATTGATGAATCAAGTTTATCAGGGGAGGTTGATCCTGTCAATATAAGTGTGGAGAATCCTTTCCTTCTTGCGGGAACAAAAGTTAGAGATGGTTGTGGAAAGATGTTGGTTACAACTGTTGGTATGAAGACTGAATGGGGAAAGTTGATGGAAACTCTAAATGAGGGTGGAGATGATGAGACACCACTTCAGGTAAAACTGAATGGTGTTGCCACAATTATTGGTAAGATTGGGCTGGCATTTGCATTGCTCACGTTTCTGGTTCTGATAGGAAGGTTTCTGGTGGAGAAGGTGATCCATAATGAGTTCACAAAGTGGTCTTCAAGTGATGTGCTTACACTGCTGAACTACTTTGCAGTTGCAGTTACCATAATTGTTGTGGCTGTTCCTGAAGGACTACCGTTGGCTGTGACACTAAGCCTCGCCTTTGCAATGAAGAAACTAATGAATGATCGGGCTTTGGTCAGGCATCTTTCTGCATGTGAGACTATGGGTTCTGCCAGTTGCATTTGCACTGATAAAACAGGGACATTAACTACAAACCATATGGTGGTTAACAAATTATGGATATGTGAGAAAATTGGAGAAATTAATGGTAACAGAAGCAGGATAGAAAATGACTTGGAAATATCTCGGGAAGTTTCGGACATCCTACTGCAGGGCATATTTTATAATACTAGCGCTGAAGTAGTGAAGGATAAAGAAGGAAAGAACTCCATTTTAGGAACACCAACAGAAGCTGCAATTTTAGAGTTCGGTTTGCTTTTGGGAGGTGAGAATGATGCCCAGCGAAGACAATGTAAGATACTCAAGGTCGAGCCTTTTAATTCAGACAAGAAAAAGATGTCTGTGCTTCTTGCTTCTCCTGAGGGTGGTGTTCGAGCCTTCTGTAAAGGTGCATCTGAAAAAGTTGTAAGGATGTGTGACAAGGTTCTTGATTACAATGGACAATTAGTTCCTTTATCTGAAGAACGGGTAAGGAATATTATGGATGTTATAAATGGATTTGCCTGTGAAGCCCTAAGAACTTTATGCATGGCTTTTAAAGATGCAGATGAGACAATCACTAATGATAGCATTCCTGAAAATGGCTACACACTAGTAGCAGCGTTTGGAATCAAGGATCCAGTGCGCCCTGGGGCCAGGGATGCTGTTCAAACTTGTTTAGACGCAGGGATTACCATTCGCATGGTCACTGGTGACAATATAAATACAGCCAAAGCAATAGCTAGAGAATGCGGTATACTCACGTCTGATGAAAATGCCATAGAAGGACCAGAATTCAGTAGGAAGTCTTCTGATGAGATGAGGGAAATTATACCGAAACTTCAGGTTCTTAGATATTGAATTGTTTCCTTTTTCATTTTAATTCAGAAGAAGCTGCTTTGGTTTAGGTGTTTATTTTTTGTTTCAGGTAATGGCAAGATCTCTGCCCTCAGACAAGCTCACTTTGGTAAAACATTTAAGAAATTTAGGAGAGGTTGTTGCAGTTACCGGTGATGGCACAAATGATGCTCCTGCTTTGCACCAGTCAGACATTGGACTTGCTATGGGCATAGCTGGAACAGAGGTTTGTCTGTTAGGTTTTTCTTGATGATTCGTTACTCATATACACAAGTATTAAATTTTACTGGTTAACTTTCATGTTGTTCTGTCATATGTTGGAATAAATTCAGTTTTCCTTAACGTTATTGTTATGCGTCATTGTGGAATAAGTTCGCTAAAATTTTGCACGCTCATAACTGAAGTTCTACCATCAGAATCTTGTTAAAAGTTTATTCCCCCCCCCAATTTTGTTGTTGTTGTTGTTGTTGTTGTTGTTGTTGTTCTGTTTATATTATTGTTGATAAGCATATATAGTGTATTGATCTCAATAACTCCATATGAACTCCAGGTAGCTAAAGAAAATGCCGATATCATCATAATGGATGATAACTTTGCAACCATAGTCAATGTAGCCAGATGGGGACGCACGGTATACATAAACATCCAAAAGTTTGTGCAGTTCCAGTTGACAGTTAATGTAGTTGCTCTTGTAATCAATTTTGTTTCTGCATGCATTACAGGTATGTCAGTTGAACTAGCCCTTCCAGACTGTTATGCTTGAAATGTTTTCAACGAGCATATTGTCATTATCTTTCATACATCTTTTAGGATCTGCTCCCCTCACTGCCGTGCAGTTGCTTTGGGTCAACATGATCATGGATACTCTTGGTGCATTGGCACTGGCGACAGAACCTCCAAATGATGCGTTGATGAAAAGGCCCCCAGTTGCTAGGGGTGCAAGTTTCATTACTGCTACCATGTGGAGGAATATAATGGGCCAGAGTATTTATCAACTGATTGTGCTGGGAGTTCTCAATTTTGGTGGGAAGCAGTTGCTGGGTCTTGAAGGTTCGGATGCTGCCAGTGTTCTTAACACTGTAATATTCAACACATTTGTGTTTTGCCAGGTATGGTTTATCATACTTTATTCTTTTCCTTTTTGTTAAAACCAGTCTCATTTCCCTCCATCCTCTTTTATGACACTCTGGTTGCTCATGTCCGATGTAGAGTCATGGTTCTCTTACAATTTAAACATGCTTAGCCATAAATAGATAGAAACTGTCACAGTGGGACCGTATGAGATAAGATTGAGTAGCATATGACTCATGTACAGCTTCATAGAACCAGGGCAGATCAATAAATAAGTGGGGTGTTTTACTCCAGCATGAGTGAATCTTTTCAGAATTACTTCCGGATTTATTTAGGACTATTGCATGAATAATGACAATTATAGTTTTTAGGGTGTGGACGACTTGTTTCACATGGTTAGATTCTGGTTGATGGCAGCTGGAGCCTTTGTATTCATACATTCGTTCAGTATTTCAAATTGTCCTTGTGGTAGCAAAATAATAATAATAATAATAATAAATATAATTTGAAGTTCGGATTGCTTTATCATGTTTTGACGCACAAGAATGTGAATGCCAAAGAAAACTAAAAAGAAATCTGGTAAACACATGTAGTGGCTTCATTCTGCTGCCCTTTTCAGGTGTTCAATGAAATCAACAGTCGAGACATAGAGAAGATAAATGTCTTCAAAGGCATGTTTAAAAGCTGGTTATTCTTAGGCGTCATGATTTCCACAGTGGTGTTCCAAGTGATCATAGTGGAGTTCCTCGGAACCTTGGCTAGCACAGTGCCCCTGAGTTGGCAGCTATGGCTGGTAAGTGTCCTCCTTGGGGCATTTAGCTTGCCTGTTTCTGTTGTTCTCAAGTGCATACCTGTGGAGAAAGCTGCATCAGCTAAGCCACAGCACCATGATGGTTACGAGCCACTTCCTAGTGGTCCAGAAGATGTATAAAATGGCTGGTGGAAGAGTTCCCCAGGACTACTTACTGACTGATCTTTTATGTGCTTTTTGTGACAGTTGCAGGGCCTTCGCCTCTCAAAAATTTCCACTCACAGAGTGGCACAAAGTTTTGATGAATTAGGTAGGTTGAATTTCGTTAAGTAGGGATTCTGGGAAGCTTGTTTTGAAACAAATGGACTTTATGCTTGTAGGCTTAACATTGCTCTACATTCTATAGTGCTTTTTTTCTCACGGCAACCAACTTGCTTGATGTTGAGCGTTTTCTGCTGTTGTCTTCAAGGTTATTATAATTGCTTGTACCACTGTCGTTACTATTATTTTTCAGAACAATATTTTAGTTATCATTATCAGTAGCGTCATCGCTTTTTCTTCAAGATCTCATCGAAGGCTGCGCAAACCAATCCAACTTCTATTGTGTATGAAAAGTCAGTCATTGAATGAAATGCAGGCAGTTTCTTGCGGGTCTGATGTTCTTGTTATCTATTTATATCTGTCATGCTCTTCATTTCATAGCTCACGACACCAACACATTATTTTTAACCTCGTAGCTAAAGTTTGAGGACCTAACTCTTGCCGGAAGTTTATTAACAAATACTCACAATGACATCTGTACATCTTAATGACGGATATTTTGATTCCAGTTAACATTTAGCTAAAGCACTGTACCACAATTCAGAATTCGGGAATACAATTGGCAAATGCTTGAAGACCGAATACCCGTCTGCACACTGAGTAGTGTCACGGAGTTCATGGTTGAGATACAAATAAATGAGACAAGCTCACCACTTCACCGGAGACAATTCATTCACACAAGGGTATGATAGAACAGCTTCCATTAACGGTATGGTCAAGCAATGACAGTTGTTAGTTTTCCCATGTCCAAAGCAAAGGCATAATTAAAAAATGTTCATCCACCAGGGGCATATTTACAATGTCCTAATTAAAGTGAAATACTAGCAGAAATATTTATGACAGTGGGTGTTCTACATTAAGCAATAACAAGCCAACTAAGTCATCTCAGCCGAATAAACCAAACCAAAAAAATAATGCAGAATCACAGCCTCATATTCTCCAACTTCAATGAGTTTTCAGTAGGTTGCATTTGGTTTATGACCTGGAAAGAAAACACATGCAGAAAATAGAAAATCACATGTCAAAAGTAACCTCAAACTTGTAGAGGAGCTTCACTATAGCCTTGATGCCAGGTTAGAAGCCGATGAAAAATATTACAGAGTTCAGTATAATAATTTCAATTTTTACTCTTGAAATTCTTCCATACACCCCGCACCCCATGACTTCATTTTTTTATTTCTAACTTCCCAGTCTTAGGGAGGATGGAGAATTTGAGCTTCAACCTCCCCGTCTACCAACAAATAGGAACACTGTTTATCACATTCAACTGCCCCAAATTTATATTTTCAGCCTAAAAAGGATGAAAATAAAGAAAACAAATAAAGCTATCAAAATGCCTTGAAAGGAAAAAACAATATTTCATTTCTGATGCTTTTGCTGACTTCAGTGGCCCTACATTTGTGGAAATGTATTCATGCAGGTGTCTTATGAAAAAACACTGACAACCGTGTGTCCATATCCACTTCTTTGTATAGCAACAAAAGTGGTGTATCTCTAAAGGTGCCAACTTGCACACAAGTTAATTTATTCATCAAAACAAAATCTGCTGCATCAACACGTGCACTATCAAAATAAACTGCATTTGTGTTCACAATCAAAATAAACTGCATTTTTGTTTACTCTACGGAACAGTATATCATTTCTTCAGCAAGATCCCCTGTAACAGAAACTAGGTTCAGCTAATCTTAAAAAGAAACTATACCTTTGGGCCCTGCTCTCCAATTCTTGATCAGCCTGCCTTACTGCCTGGACAAGATGGATGATACGGTACTTTAGCTTTTCATTTTCTGCAGCAAGCTTCTTGACCTGCAAGTTGAAAGTCAAAGAAATGTTTTAAACTTTTTAGCATTAACCATAAAAGCATAAAATGAACAATTTGCTACCTTTTCTTGCTCTAAAAGCAGCTCTCTTTTCACACCTTCTAGCTCTTCCTGGAGTTCACCGAGACCGTTGGCAAATTGCTCATTCCCAGATTCTGCATTCAGTAAAGGCAAAGCAACCAGAGTATTAGGCTCTTAATAAAGGACATAGATAAGCTTAAAGAGTGGTTTGAGGCTAACCCCTTTTAGAAGCAAGAGCAGCTTCAAGTCTTGATAAGCGTTCCTGTACACAATCTAGTTAGCAAGGAGAAGAAAAAGATGCATCAACTGAACTGAAAAGCCATAACCCAGTTTACATGGAGAAGGTTAGTTAGGTCAGATAAAGCACAGGACCTAAAGTCAAGGTGTAATCTCATCAAACTTGTAGTAGTTCTTTTTTTTTTTTCGAGTAGAATACATAGATTAGAACATAAAAAATCGACTTCTGCAAACACATAACAAAGGATAGCAACGACTAAACCTCTCCTAAGAACCAATAGCTGAATTTCCCAGCCACTTACCAAATCAGTCGCAAACCAAGGAGAGGTTAACCTAGAGGCCTATTGCAGGAAGAAAAAATCTGTAGGAAATGCATGACCATCATCCAAAGTAATACAAAAATAAAGAAGTTAAGGGAAAATTCATAAGCTTTGAGTCTGCTAATCAGTTGATGAATGGGGCTAGATACAGTTGAAACAGCAAAAATAGAAGGGAAGAGCTTAGCTTGATAAGTATGACATATTCGAATCCAAGCCTTCAGTTATAAGAGGAAGCAGTGAACCAAATTCAGAAAAGACTGGGAATTCTTCTGAATCTAATAGACATAAGTATCAATGTTTTAGTTAATTAAGCCATCGGAACGAGGGATTAGGGATTGAGAAAGCTGTTCTTGTTGATTGTTCACGAATTCACGTCGTCGTGCAAGAAAAAGGAAAGTTTGGGGAGCAACAGCAAAAACAGGGTGGCGCTGCTCTGGTACCTCTGCTTGGGCGGCTCTGGCGTAGAAGGGCTTAAGAGTTGCTTGCACTTCCAGGTCCTTTTCCTTCGCCATTTGCCAGCCGGCGGCAACCCTACTTCTTTTCCCTCCCAAAGTCGGACTAATCCAATACGATATTACGAGGTCGAGATGGCAGAGAGTGCTCTTATTTACCAAAATAGCCTCCCTCCTTCCTTTCCTCCATTCACTTCGGCTTTTTGCCTTTTCCTCCTCTCTTCGTGCAAGAAAAAGGAAAGTTTGGGGAGCAACAGCAAAAACAGGGTGGCGCTGCTCTGGTACCTCTGCTTGGGCGGCTCTGGCGTAGAAGGGCTTAAGAGTTGCTTGCACTTCCAGGTCCTTTTCCTTCGCCATTTGCCAGCCGGCGGCAACCCTACTTCTTGTCCCTCCCAAAGTCGGACTAATCCAATACGATATTACGAGGTCGAGATGGCAGAGAGTGCTCTTATTTACCAAAATAGCCTCCCTCCTTCCTTTCCTCCATTCACTTCGGCTTTTTGCCTTTTCCTCCTCTATCAAAATTAGTTTAAATATTCCATTGTTATAAGAATTAAAAAAATTTAGAATAAAATATATTGTAATAATTGGTAGAAATATAATTCAACATGGTAAGTATTTTATAATTAAAACAACAACCGGGATATCATATGCCATATAATTATCACAAAATGTATGGCCATTTTATGTGTGTTAACAAAATTAAAAAAATGGATACACGACATTTTATCATAATTTTGAGAAAAGAGTTGGCCAATTTCCCCTAAATATGTCATGCTTTGAGTCTCGTTTCATACTAGTATTAGTATTAGAGTTAGAGTATTAAAAAAAGTTATCTAATAATAATTTTTTACCTTATCGTTAATGATTAAATTATTTCAAACTTTAATACTTATAATAAAAGTTATTTTCAAGCAGAGTCTTTAATTTTTAATTTTAATGATTTCATTTCCGTTATGAAATGAATTATACAAAACTATAATACTAATTGTAGAAGCTATTTCTAAATGGGTAAAACCTTGGAGCAACTTATTTAAGGAGAGCGGGATCCATCTGCAACTGCAAGAGGAGGCCTGTCCTGTCCTGCCAGAAGACATCAACACATTACTGACTTGAATTCGACCGAAATGTAGCCAATTAACATTAACCAATCCCTCTCTCTCATCTATTGTTGTTAATTTCCCTCTCAGGACAGGAACTGCTTTTGTTAATTTTTCTTATACTATCATCTCTTTGGCTGGTGGGCAGAGAATGTCCTGCAGGGGATCACAACATTAATATATTACTGCTTGACAAAAGAAAAGTAAAAGCAATCGAGAAGGTGTTAACAGTATTTTTCTGGTGCAGGCAGGAAGGGGGGTTGGGTAGTGAATTTGGGCCTGTATATATTTTCTTGTGTCGAGCCCAATGAAACACTGTACTGTACCAGTAATAAAAGCCGAAAGAAATACGTACGTCTTTGACAAAATAAAATGCTTGGGCTGTAAGCATTGATTTGCGAATGGAGGCTTTAATTTGCTGTAGGCCAATGGATAAAATCTGTAATTCCAAGAAGAAGGATGGCCTTCACCCATCCAGAAACTAATTAATTAAGAAGAATGAAATAATAGTAATAATAATAATCAGATGAGGCCTCCCTCCGCTCCGCTGGAGGTTTACGGACATATATTCTTTTCTTATACTATATTCCTTTTCCTTCACTCCTTGTACATATCGTACTTACCCAACTTGGGCTGAAATTAATTCAGGAAAACTTACAAAAATCTTATATTTTTTGGTCTAACTTACACTTTATCTTTTTTATTTTAAAAAATTTATACTTTATTTTCAATTTATTTTACGGTGTCCGACAAAACTTTTAAAACCCTAATTTAAACTATCTGATAATAATGTTCCAGTAATTTTAAGATTTTTAATATTTTTTTCATAACCAACTGACCTTTAAAAGATATTTTTATGTATTTTAAAAAAAATATATTTATAAAAAAAACTAATAATTTAAAATATATGTTAACTATAAAAAAAATATTCGAGATATTAAAATTACTGATAGATGATTATCATATAATTTAAATACAATTTCAAAAATTATAATCAGACAGTATCAAAATATAAGGGATAAAATATAGGATTAAAAAACATAGATGAGGCAAACTATATGATAAGTCATACCTTATGGGGATAATTATAAGTTTCATTAATTTAACCCGATCGATCCTGAATTGAATGAACTTCATTTTACTAATTATTAGCTACCTAGGAGGCTAGGACCCATTTAATTACTATCTATTGTCACAAATCGACTCCGATTGTCACCCGCCGGCGTCTGGTGATCTGGGGAAGGACATTAAAGGACACGACAGGTCGAGTTTATTAATTTAGAGAACTAATTAAGAAGAAAAATAAGGACAATTAATTTTCCAGGATGCGTGCCCGTGCCGATGCTTGGTGGCCGGATGTCTCCAATATTTGGCCTGCAACGCTTCTCGACCGGCTTACTCATTCATTTCTTATGCCAAGCTCATATTTAATTTCAAGTCTTCACCCCCAAAAGCAATCCGTCTTTTGATTTTCTCCTCCCTGGAACCACTCTCAGACTTTCCCTTTCATGTGAAGCAATCTCCTTAATTTATTCGTGATAACGATTACTAGCTAGTTATTGCTAAAACCAATCATGTAAAGACAAACCAAGGAATTATTGTGAGCCCAGAAGAAAAATGCTGCCTGCCAAAAATTCAACAATTTTTAAACCGGGGGCCGTTTGAGATTTCGAGGCCAGGCCAGGCCAGGCCACCCAAATCACAAAGCTACCTTGGCTTCCTTAGTTAATTAAATTTCACCAACCAAGCAAGCACTACTCTTTTCATCTAATTTTAGCACACAACAACGCTTCGATGCTTAACTACAAGTGAACAGATCTCCATAATATCTATAGCCAGTTACGTTGATATTCCTGGACAGAGTAATGCAGGGCGGTGGCTTTAGTCTAGTGGTCGGCACTCACAATCTCGAAGAGCTCTTAGTCATCCGTTGCAACGACCAACCATGTGTAAGTATATTTAATTTGCATATATGCATGGAGATGGAGACAGATAATTGAAGATACAAGAATGATATGAGGATATATATACTACTTGTTGGTTCTTGTTGCAGCCAAAAGCATTAGAGGAAGAGAGAGCCAACAACTGCCACATTTGTGGGGATGAAGTGGGTCTAACAGAGGAGGGAGAGGCGTTCGTTGGCTGCAGTGAGTGCGCCTTCCCCATTTGCCATGCCTGCTACGAGTACGAGCGCATGGAAGGGGCTCAAGTCTGCCCCCGGTGCAACACTAGGCTCAAGCGTCTAAAGGGTAATCTACACGTATACACATGGTCAGCTTTTTTAGACTAACTATATATATATATATATATATTTGCACTTGAAATGCTATGTTGTTCCAATGGCTTGTGAACTTGCAGGTTTTGCTAGGATGGAGGGGGATGACGAAGAGGAAGAACAGGACGAAGAGGATGACTTGGAGAAAAAGCTCACTTCTCAGGCCTTAGATAAGCTACTCCTCATGGACGGTCAAGTTGAGCCTTTAGAGTTGGCTTTGGCTGTGCAACTGCAGCCTACTTCTAGACCTCTGGACCCTTCCAAGGACTTGGCTGCTTATGGCTATGGGAGCGTTGCTTGGAAGGAGAGGATGGAGAATACTGTGAAGGAAAAAGAATCAGACCAAGCTGTAGGTAATGGTGGGGATGATGCTAATCTGCTATTGTAAGTATGCATGTATCTGAGTTACTAATTTCTATATATTCTAGTTGTTGAGAGAAACAAACAACAGATATATATGTGAACTATGTTTCTTGTGGGATAATTAGAATGGATGAGGCAAGACAACCCTTGTCAAGGAAAGTGCAAATTCCATCTATTCAAATCAATCCTTATCGGATGATCATCTTGATTCGGCTCATTGTGTTGGTGTTCTTCTTCCATTACCGCATCACAAACCCCGTGAAGCAAGCTCGTGCACTATGGCTTGTATCTGTCATATGTGAAATTTGGTTTGGCTTTTCATGGATTCTGGATCAATTTCTAAAGTGGCATCCAATCAACCGAGAGACTTATCTAGACCGTTTGTCCCTCCGGTATACAATGATCTCATTTGCCTTTCTTGAATTACAAACAACTATTTGCTTAACATAAAAATGATCTCATTTGCTTTTCTTGTCTAGATATGAAGAAGGTCAACTTCCAGCAGTGGACATTTTTGTGAGCACAGTTGATCCGATGAAGGAACCGCCTCTTAGAATGGCAAACACCATTCTTTCTGTTCTGGCAGTAGATTTCCCTCCCAATAAGGTGTCGTGTTATGTTTCTGATGATGGAGCTGCAATGCTGACATTTGAGGCACTTTCTGAGACATGTCAGTTTGCAACTAAGTGGGCGCCTTTCTGTCACAAGTTCAACATTGAGCCAAGGGCACCTGAGTCCTACTTTCACCAAAAGTTGGACTATGTCAACTGCAAACTATTGCCTTCATTTGTGAGGGAAAGGAGAGCCATGAAGGTGATCCTTTACTCTTTTGTTTCCCTATTCTACTGATTAATGTATTGCACATAACAAGTTTTGCTATGGTAATCTGAAATTGCAGAAAGAGTACGAAGAGTTCAAAGTACGGATCAATGCTTTAGCGTCCAAGTCAAGACAAGTTCCAGAACGAGGTTGGAGCATGCAGGATGGAACTTCATGGCCAGGGAATGATGTCAATGATCACCCGGGAATGATACAGGTGTATGATCAATAGTTATCTTTATGAGTCAAAAGTTCATCAAGAAGACGACTAATTTTCTTGACAATACGCAGCAGGTATTTATAGGCCAAAGTGTAGGGGGAGAAAGTAGAGGAAGTGGATTACCACGTTTGATATATGTTTCTAGAGAGAGGAGGCCTGGGTTTAATCACCACAAGAAGGCAGGAGCCATGAATTCTTTGGTAACCAAGCAAGCACATATTGATCATTTTATGATACTTAAAGCAAGTAAACCCATATATAACAAGTTTGGTGGAATAAATTTTGGTTTTGTATAGGTTAGGGTGTCTGCTTTGTTCACAAATGCACCTTATGTCTTAAACTTGGACTGGGATCAGTACATCAATAATAGCAAAGCTCTCAGAGAGGCCATGTGTTTTATGATGGAACCCCAGGCAGGAAAGAGGGTAGGTTATGTCCAGTTTCCTCAAAGCTTCGATGGCGTTCCAGATTCCACATATTTTGATGTAAGTCAAACCTTCTTTATTGTCAACAACTTAAAGATCTACCCCCACTGTCCCCAAATAATTATCCAGTAGACAAATATTCATGGTTTAAGGAAATCACACTAAATGAAATTTTTCATTGATCAAATTGATTCATGGTATTATAAACATTTAAGGGTATAATAGTCATGGTATTAAATGAGTTTTCTAATTGTAGAAATGAATAATTAAAATGAGAAAACTCAAAATTGAAATGTGGACAATTATTTTGGGTCCGATGGAGTAATTTTTATGACTACTTATACTTATTCATATTAAAGGTGAATAATTGCTTGTGGTTATTGCTAATTCTGCTTCTAAAAGAGGACCTCTTGTGATTAAATGTAACCAAGTTTTTCACTTTAGATCAACATGAAATGTTTGGACGGAATTCAAGGACCTATGTATGTCGGCACAGGGAGCGTTTTTAGAAGGCGGGCACTTTATGGCCAAATTGCTCCAAAGAAGAGGAGGCTACCTTTTAGGTCTTGCAAGTATTTCTGCACTGGATGGAGAAATAAGAAGCAGCAAAACAAGTCAAAATCAAAGAAAAAAAAGGAACAAGTTGGTAAGTTATGCCATGAGTTCTTAACAAAAAGAAAATTGCGCTAGATAGAAATGTTTATTTGTACTAATGTTTGTGTTTTTGTTATGGTTGTCTATACTAATCTTTGTCTTTTTGTTATGGGTGCACTTGGGGACAGGAATTATTGCAGAAAATGAAGTAGTTACAAGTGAGAAAAAGCTGGAAAAGAAGTTTGGAACATCTCCAGCTTTTGCCACATCGACCTTACTAAAGGAAGATGGCATGTTAAAGGATACCACCTCTTTGCTCAAAGAAGCCATCCATGTCATCAGTTGTGTCTATGAAGAAAAAACAGAATGGGGAAATGAGGTATAAATTCAAACTCCAAAAACAACCAACTTTCTTATCATTTTACATTACAACTAATATTTCTTCTGTAATTAGCCTAATTTTGATCATTGAACTTTTTAAGATTGGCTGGATCTATGGTTCACCAAGAGAAGACATATTAACAAGCCTAAAGCTACACTACAATGGATGGCGATCTATATACCATGTATCTGAAAGGTCCACGTTTAAAAAATGTATGCCAATGGACTTGACCGACAAGCTCTTAAAGGTCTTACAATTGGCTATTGGCTCTATACAAATCCTCTTCAGCAAGCATTGTCCTCTTTGGTATGGATATAGCGGAGACCTTAAATTCATGGAGCGCATTGCCTATATAAATGTCACCCTCTACCCCTTCACATCACTACCTCTTGTAGTATACTCCACTCTCCCAGCAGTTTGTCTACTCTCCAACAGGTTCATTGTACCAGAGGTGAACAATATAGCAGGCATGTGGTTTGTGTCACTCTTAATGTGCTTTATGGGGACAATTGTCCTAGAGATGAGGTGGAGTGGCATCAGTGTGGACAAATGGTGGAGAAATGAGCAGTTTTGGATGATCAAAGGCGTTTCAGTGCATGTTTTTGCAGTGTTCTTAGGGCTCATTAAGGTTGTTTCTGGAGTTAACCTAATGAAGTTTGAATGGGATTTTAGAACTGCTATAATGATCATACCCACAAGTTTGCTGACAATAAACATGGTGGCGATCGTGGCTGGGGTTTCCAATGCTGTAAAAACTGGGTATGGGTCATGGGGGCCTTTTTTGGGGAAACTTGTCTTTGCTTTGTGGGTGGTAGTTTATCTTTACCCTTTCTTTATGGGCATGTTTGCCAGGAGAAACAAGACTCCTAGAATAATAATTATTTGGTCACTTTTGCTTGCTTCCATTTTTTCACTTGTGTGGGTTAAACTTCACCCATTTGTGGGCAATTCTACAGAGGCTTATTTGGTTGAGTGTGGTTTGGATTGTGATGAGTAGTACATTTATTTTGATCAACATAAATAATGACAGAAATCAGTTGGTGTAATATAATTGCCTTCTTAGCTACCCGGTCCCAACTCATTGCATATGTACACAAGTTTGTAATTTTGTACTATTGGTTTCGTTTTGGAACATTCAACTTTTGATCACTTATCTCTTGGGAAATAAAAGAATGAATGATTTTATATAACACAATAAATTTTTCTTTGCATCCCATAATATCTAGTTATAAGCAGTAAGAGTTTCAGTCCACTTGAAAGTCAGATTCCAAAATTTTCACCATCTGGTCCATTGTTGGCCTACAATGCAGCAGTGGATGACAACAGTGAATGGCAAGTATCATATATTGCTCCATCACTTGTGGTGTCTCTAGTTTAGGCATTTGTTGGTCAATCACATCCAATGCCTTTCCTTCATTCACTTGCTCCCATGCTTAATTTGCCAAAAAGGAAATCTTTCTATCATTGTTCTTGTGTGCTTTTCTTCCGCTTAAGATCTCCAAAAAACAAACTCCAAAGCTATATGCATCAGTTCTTTTGGTTAACTTGTCATACAAGGCATACTCTGGAGCAACATAACCAAATGTCCCAGCTACCTTTCTGCTCAAGTGTGTTGCTTCCGCTATAATCCTCGTAAGACCGAAATCTACAACTTTTGGTTTAAATGTTTGATTCGGCAATATGTTACTAGCCTTGATGTCTCTATGAATCATAGCTGGATACACACCATGATGTAGATAAGCTAAGCCACGTGCTATTCTAAGGGTCATTTTCCAATGAATAGGCCAACTAAGCTTCTCTTTTATGGATCCAAAAAGATGATCATAAAGGCTTGCGTTAGATATTAGATTGCATACAATTATTCTTTGATGACTTTCCCTGGGAATTGCTGCAGTACAATAGCCTTTCAAGGTCACAAGATTCATATGCCTAACATTTACAATCATTTCTACTTCATGTACAAAATCTGCATCCCCTGCAGTAAAACAATTCTTGAACCTTTTAAAGGCAACTAAAGGAACATCCTGTAAGATCCCTTTATAAACATTTCCATATCCTCCCATCACAACAAGACTGCGAGATCCATATATGGTAATGCCTACATGAATTTATGTTAAATCCAAGCTTGCACTCACCTAGAAACCGCCTAAAAGAATCTACACAAGCAACATAAGTTTCCAGAGAGGGAAGAAATCGATTATTCTTGAAAATACTGAGATTGGACAAGATAAATCTATGCAAGCATGCTGTCATAATATCACATTGGACTAGCGAATGAAGGCTTTTTCTTCAATCCTTCTTCACTAACCAAAGTCAGGAGGATTTCAAAGCCCAATGGGCAAGAAAGAGATTCATCAAGGTTTTGAGTTGAGACAAAAACATTAATTATTGAAAGTGATAAGGCAAATAGTAATACAAACATAGTTGAAAAGAAGATCTAGGACATGGTAAAATTTAGGACACAATACAAAGGCACTAGGAACCATACCTTGAATCTTAGTTTTCATCAAGTTCAAATTTGGCTCTTCTCTTTAAAAGCCTCAACTTCAGTGGTTGCTTTTGTTTGCCCTAATTAAACTTCACTACTTGTGACTTGGGAGACACTAAGGCTTGGAACTAGTCTTAGCTAATCTAGAAACAACAGAAGAAGTTCTACAAATAGGCCAACTAGTTATATTGTCTTTACATGACAAATATACCAAAAAACATGCAAGATTTTATGTTTCAAATAGTTTAAAGAATTTAAAACACCAATTTGCAACAAAAAAATATGTTCAATTTAAGTCTTGGAAATAAGATAATAGGGAGATTGGCATGTACAATTGGCCATACATTTCTGACTATTATAGGCGTGGAACAGGTATAATATATTATATTGTGCAGGTTGAATGACTAGAAGAAGAATGAGTCATCACCACTCACCAAACATGAAATTGGAATTTGTATTGTAATTGTTTTTACAAATTGAATAAATAAAAGGTACCGCTGTTTTGGTGATCATTAATTATAAAAGTAATTAATGTCAATTATAAATTAAACGTTGAATTAATCCCATGTTATCTAGAAATGTCACAGATTATATGGTTCTAATTCTAAAGTGAATCATTGTGTTTTTTCTGTTTGGATTTAATCTTAGCATAATAAGTTATGGGCAATGGTTTAGTAACTATAAATTTTAGAATAAGATATGATCTAGATTTATAAGATTACAATTTACTCTTGATATGTGATGTTAATTTACTTTATTAAAATAGAAATCTGACCCCTTTCTCTCCAAAGTGACTAATTGGCATAATTTTTTTCCTAGCAATTTTAAGGAAAATAAAATAAAATATTGCCCTCCTTAAGCATCAAAAGAAAGGGAAAAAAATCCTCTTTAACCATCAATAAAGGCCTTGTTTGGCATTAATATTAGTGATTAGCGTTAGAGTTTTAAAAAAACTATCTAAAGTTAACTTTTGGCTTTTAGCTTCATGGTTTTATCTTCACTGTTAATAAATTATTAAAAATTCTGATGTTGATCACAAAAGCTATTCTCAAATAGAGTTGATCTCTATAGGATATTGTCATCAAAATGTGGAGAAGACAAGTCATTTCTTATGCACTTAAACATTTTTTCAAGTGTATAAACTTTTTTTTTGTGATAGAAGTGTATAAACTATTATGTAGCTAGAATCGAATATATATTGACCTACGAACCTAACCCAAGTACAAGTATGTTTCAAGCATTACTTTTGTTAAAAAAAAAAAGTAAGGAAAAATCTTACAAAAATGATAGTGGGAGTGGTAATTGAAAGCAAGAGTAGAAGCATGAAAGCAGGAGTATCAACCCAAAATGAAAAGATTATATCACCTGGCAAGAGAGAATTGTTTCTTTTTTTCTTTTTTATTATGTAGAAACTAGTTACTTGTTTTCTAAAGTAGCTAACATATTTATCACAAACAAATAAATTTAATTTAATTTAAATTTTTTAAATGTTGTTAATAGGGCTTTTTTAAAAAGAGAGGTTGAAGCATTGAACCTATCTCCCAATCACAGCCACAAATATTAACTATTAGGCCAAAGTTTTTTCCCCTTTTTTTGGCACATATGGGAAAGGCTAAAAGGAGAGTGAAGCATCAGACATCATAATCACATGTAACAATAACAAATATTAGTCATTAGGATGAAGGATTAGTCGTTTCTAGGTCAAAGACTTTCATTGTTATTACTAGATTATATTCATTATAAAACTTGCTTCCTCTCAAAGAAGTTATAGCTTGTTGCCGCACCTTTGGTACAATGGTGGAACATGAGTCTTTCACCTTCTTAACTAGAGTTCAAGTTTTTCCTTTCCCATTTCTTTTCTAATTCCTAAATACTACTTTTTAAGCGCCTTTCAGAATATTGAACAGTTGCCTTTTGAACCAACCAATGAATTTGTGATAAATTGGAAATACTAAAGAAAGAGTTTACTTGAGTAGCATTAAGGTGTTTTTTTTCTTTTGAAGAGATTTTAGTCTCTTTTTAAATTTTGATTATTTAAGTTATACATTGTAATAGTTTGATGGGTTAAATAATAAGAACAAACTATATACATGGTGAGCTTAGAATTGAAACTGATTCTAATCTAGTGAGGATGATTAAACTGAAAGAGTAGGTGTCTTTAGGGAAAAAGAAAACCTAACTGCCAATTCGTTTCAACTTTAGCCAATTGACTACAAAATGATTTTTTTTTTATTTTTACATCTTTTTTACTTGAAACTAATTTTAATTAAAAGCCAATATTATATAGCTACAATAATCAATTAAAAATATAATTTTTATAATCTTACTAAATTTTTATGAATTTTTCTAGTTTCAAGTATTAAAAAAGAAAAATTCATAAAAATTTAACAACATCCTAAAAATTTACTTTTAAATTGATTATTGCATTTACATAACATTGACTTTCAAATAAAATTGGTTTCACGTAAAAAAGATGAAAAAGTTAAAAAAAGTCAGTTGACTTTAGACGAAACGAATTGGCCCTAAATTGATGGGAACTTGCAAGAATGCCCTTTAGAATATGGAGTAGCTACCTCTTGAATAAAGCAAGGGATTCTCCATGAAGTGTGAATACCAAGGTTGGACTTAAACCACATGGGACAAATTGCATTGGTGACAAGCAGGTTACACAAACCTACCAGGATCTCTCTTTGTTGAAGGAGGCCCATTTCTCTACTTTATTTGAAATATGGACTTATCAACTTGTTTGCAAATAAAAGTTTGGAGATGTTGATTAACTTAGAAAAGACTGATTCTCAGTGCTCTTTTACTCTACAAAAGGCAACTCTTCTTTGATAAGCTTGCTCTTATTTTTCTATGTTTGAAAAGTCAATCATGTATATAGTTTGTTCTTATTATTTAACCCATCAAACTATTATAATGTATAACTTAAATAATCAAAATTTAAAAAGTTGATGTAAGACATTGTAGAAAACAAATGTCACATAGAGTCGTAGAAGGGTAAAGTGTAGATTCTAAAACAAAGGACGCAAACTGTAATTTAGATAAACATTAGGAGATAAAATGTAAGTAGCCCATTAACCAAATTTGGGATTGGAATGCTTTGCTTTTAAGCTAGCTGGGACCTCAAGACATTTTTCTTGTAATCTACCATTGGACTTCTATTTTAAGTAAAACTTTGGAGCAGCTTAAGTTACCTAAAACAAATGTTAATAACAGGGGATCATCAGCTCAATTAGTATTTTTTTATATATTTGTAAGGAATAAATACTGAAATTGAAGAGAGTATAAGCAACTCTTGATGGTACATAAGCCTTACTGCTGATCTCCCAATATCAATTTTGCAAACCAGCAACGTAAGGCACTAGTGGGGGCAACCACATGTTGCCGGCGATGAAATTAGCAACGGTGAATTTCGCAGCATAAGTGGAATTGATCACATGGTAACCCGCCCAAGTGATCCGTTTGCTGGTTCTAGACCCGGGACCTGAATTGTGGTATTCAGCATAATACAATGTGTCAAGTGCAAAATGGCCATCCCACTCACTCCACCCTACAGGGTTGATGAAAGAGTCCATGAATGAGAGCATGTAAACAGTCCTGGAGTACTCCTTCCAAGGCCGTCCCAAGTACGTTTCCACGCTATAATTACTCCCGATTAAGTCATTTGCGGCTCTAATGCTACATTTGTGGATCGAAATACCTGTGTTCACACCTATAAATATCAATATCTTATCTTACATATCTAGCAACACTATAATAAAGTACTATTTGATAGGGGGGAAAAAAGGCATACCTGTGTTTTGGTTGGGGTCGGTTCTTCCTTGAGCAGTTACCATGTTGGCTTGTCCGATCAGAGGTTGCCTGGCGTAAATGTTACACTTTTGGAATACAACCGCTGCATTGCCGAAGATGAAGTCGACGGTGCCATAAATGTCACACTCTCTGTAAAATTGTCTCATAGAGTTGGTGTACAGAGTGTCTTGGTAACCCTCGAAGCTACAAAGGTAAAATGCTGAGAGATCCGCGCCGCTTCGAAGTGCAACTGCCTGACCATTTATGGCTCCCGCCGTGTTACGGAATGTTATGTTTATTGCAACAAATCTCTCTCCATTCACCGCTGCACGTGTATCCATCCATCAAATTAGTTTTAAATATATAATTGAAGCGAGCGAGTAAAACACAGGTGAAAACATGTAAAAAAAAAAAAAATAAGTGTACGTTGAAGTTACCAAATGTGGCGGAATCAAATGTAGTCCAATTCCCGCCTACGCTCCGGTTCCCGGTGATCACTGTCTTATTGACTCCGGCACCGATCAAAATCAAGTTGGTCAAGTATTTCGGGATGGAAACGTACTCTGTATAAATCCCTTGGTTTACATAGATAAGATAATAACTGTTGCTAGAACTTGCAAGCTTGTTTTCGGCGGCAGCAGCCACGGCGTCACTAATGGTAACAAAATCTCCGCTTCCATCTGGACTTACCACCACAGATTGGCTTGCACAGGCATCTCCCTCACCTACTTGAAGTAAGTTCCTGTCTCTAACGACTCTGGACAGTAAAGTGTTTCTATCCACAACCCAATTAGGTAGAGTGTTCTTTTTGGCGTCCACCCAAGCATGCTTGAAAATTGCAAGAGAAACGCTATAAAACTTGGTTCCATTAGAGAAAAATGGACTCATCATCAGATCATTTGCCAGGTGGGGATTTGACAATTGGCCAGCAGCTTCGACCAAGCCATCAAAACAAGTTTGGAGGTTTGTTAGGGTAGCACTAAGCAAAGTGTGCAAATCATCAACTTGAGAGGTATCTAGCTTCGCATTAGAATTGAGGGTTTCTAGAGTTCGTGAGAAGAAATCGACGTTTAATGTGGCCAGAAATTCGCAGTCTTCAAGTGACATAGAGTACCTAGGGGAAGAGATTGGATGTTGAGTTAGGTAATACTGGATTAGAAGATGAAAATTTTGAGCATGTGACAGGGATTGTTTGATTGAAATTTTTGCATAATCAAATACGGAGAGGTGGGGATCGCCATGGGGAAGATTGGAACTACAAAAATCCGGATAAGTGGTGGAGCTACAAATTGGCTCTGGTGAACTAGAGGCCAGAGATGGAAAGAGAAATAGGGCTGTGAAGAGCAGCGTTGTTTGATTTGTAGTCATGGTGACTGTAGTTTCAAAGACGATTGCGAATTTGAGAAAATATATGGCTTGGACCGTAAGGTCTATAAATACATTTTCCATTTATTTTCTTTTTTGGTTTCGTCATGGATTTATTCTAAACCAACGAATTCTATACTGAGATTAACCTGTCTTGTTTCATTTTTATACATTTGAAATTGCTGTACCAACTCTAGAATAGAATGAATAAAGTCTTTTCATGGAACGGAATTAAGTTGTTGGCCAAATTTTCTCTCTGATTCAGTTCGTGTACACGGCACACAAAACTCACATTTTCTTTATTCTCCAACTTTATGTTAATTGCTTTGACTACACGAAAATGGCTCTACACTGCCGAAAACATGCTCTTTGACAGCTTCCCTCTTGTAGACTACTTGCTTGCATGCCAAGAAACTGGCGAGTCCAACAGTGCTTACTGGGCCAGGAACAAAGGAGGTCGATTGGGCCGAAGCTGTATCTTTAATGGTATAAACAGGATCTGGTCGGGGCAAATGAGTCCGACCTTGTCTCAGTTCCCAAATCAATACAACTATGTAAGAGCTAACCAAACAGAGATTGTTGAAACCAACTGATCAAAGAAGAGAATGAAGCGTAAGTATCCACCAAGCAAAAGGCAACACGGACACGGTGAGCAGCTCTCCGCGGGTAGCGATGGGTAGCAGGTACGAGACAAGTACAGACTTGCTCTTCCATAAATCCCAACTAGGCAACTACTGTTCTGCTTCAACCCCCAGCTAGATTATTTTATTTTATTTTGATTTTTGGTATTTAGAAACATTGCAAGTACAAAGAGTTAAGAGGTACAATAAAAAAGTTACAGAGAAAGTGACTGTTGCGCAAAATCTAGAAAACTCTGACTATAACTTTTCCATTGCTGGGTGTCGTGCTTGTCCATGGGTGTTCCTTACGCTCAGGGTTAAAACTAGGATTTTAATTAGGGGAGTTAGACTTCATTTTAAAAATGTTATAATATTAGGGGGGCCACAATAAAGATAATGAAATTTATTTAGCTTTATCTTTACACATACATATGAGTAATATACATAATTTGTAATAATTTTTGGGGGAGCGAAGCACCTCTAGTCCCCTGCACTCCCTCCACCAATGCTTGTGCTTACTAGCTAACTAGATACACAAGGCCAGCTAGATTATTCAACATTCTTCATATATTTTAAAAGACAAATTAAGTTACTATTATTGAACAGTGACTTAATTTTGATCCAAGATGTTTTGGATTAGTTGACTCAGCCCTGTTTGAATTAGCGTTATTGATTAATGTTAGAGTTTAAACAAAATTATCTAAAGATAATTTTTAGTTTTTAGCTTTATCAATTTAATTTCTACTATTAGTAAATCATTGACAACTACTTTCAAATGAATTCATAATCTTTTTACTTTGATTGTCGCTTTCACTCCCATTATGTAACACTTAACACTTTGGGTTGTGGCATGCTGCCCTAGCTTTTGTGCCTGATTTGGCCTGACTTTGACAAGCTGGGGTAAATAAGTGCCTCATATATGGCTAGTTCAACTTTTTAATTGTTGCTTCTTTTAAGAGGTAGTTACAATAAATACTACATCTCCATTAGATCGGTAGTTATTAACTTTTTATTTGATAGACAACTAAATAATATCCCTTTATTTCACAAAAACTGACCATTTCACTATTCGTAG
This sequence comes from Aquilaria yunnanensis, assembly GCA_039654915.1. Classification (NCBI taxonomy): domain Eukaryota; kingdom Viridiplantae; phylum Streptophyta; class Magnoliopsida; order Malvales; family Thymelaeaceae; genus Aquilaria; species Aquilaria yunnanensis. The sequence continues at coordinate 34,181,241 of CM077600.1, read as the reverse complement.
TAATTAATTTATAATTTTATTTTAAAAATATCAATATTTTATATGAAAATAAAACTTTAAAGATTATAGTATCTAAATATAATTTTTAAGAATTTTTTTCAATAAATATTAATATGAATATACTCAATTCAAATTTCAGTAAAAAAAAATGTTAATTAATGTGAAACAGAGGAAGTATGAGAATAGACCATGATACTATGATTATATATAACTTATTTTTAATCTTGGTATTCAATTTCAAGATTCACCATAAGACAAGAAAGGATAATACATCTCAAATCACTCTTTGTTCTAGTTTCAGCTAGCATTAAACAAACTAGACATGCTTTGTCTTATATATATATTTTTTATTCTTATGTTTACGTGAGTGAATGAGGCCAAAAGAAAAATGAGGATTGAACCTTTAGACCTTATGGTAAAAACCATAACCCTTAATCAATAAGCTGAGAATTTTGTTTCATATTTTGTCCTTATGCTGATAATTTACAGTGCCACTTCATGCTCTGCACATGTCCTTATGGCATTTGAGACATGAAATGAGCTTGATCAGTTTTGGTCCAAACTGGTAGGAATGCTACCTAGTAGATAACGTGCTTGTTTTGCACCAAATAACAGCCAATATACTACATAGACCATAACTGACTTGCCCACGTAACCAACACTCCAGGAAAGGGACATAAAGAAGTGAAATTAATTAATCCTACCATACAAACTGAGCAGTAGAGGTGGGACGTGGGCTGGGTCAACCCGGCCAAAACCAGAACCGGATCGGAGATCAACCCCGGGCTGACCTTGTGAAACCCGCTTTGGCCAAAGCCTGCAAAGATATGGGCCCAATAGGAGGAAGATATGAAAAATTGATCGCTCCGAACCAGGAAAAAACCCACGAACCACCCCACCCTGGCGCCCCAACGGCTCCTACACAACGGAAACCTGCAAAAAAAATTAAAAAAAATGGGTTAATTACACAGCAGGCCCTTCAACGGTTTTCTACTCTATTTTAGCCCCCAAAATTTCATTTTCACCCCTCCCAACAACTAAATTTCAAGGACCTTTTGGTCAAACTAATTTTTTACCTTCCCCTATAAATAGCAATGTCTTTTTCACTCTATCCTCACACAATCACTCAATCTTTTTTCTTCCTCTACTATATTCTCTTAAGTATTCTCCTTATTTTCTTAATCTCTTTCAAATTTCTTACTAATCTCCCCCTAATTTCTTCATAATCTCCTCTTAATTCTGCATTAATCATAACTATTAGTTCGTGAGTCATGGCTTTAAAAGGAAAGGACGAGTCGACAAAGAGTTCATTTTCCCGCACCATCGGCCTCCGAGGCTTGTTCCATTGTTGTTCTCAGCTTGTCGATAAAGGCATCTCAATTCAAGAGTTGCAAAACGATAATGCCGAAATCGATATGACGAATTACGATTTGGGTCTCGACAATCAATTATCCGATGATGAAGTAGAAGAGTTGGATGCGATGACGTCCCGGAATCCGTCAACAAAACCGACGCCTACAAATCATAGACCCACCATGAAGGAAACTGAAGCACAAGGTACATACCCGAGACTAACTGCTTGGGTTTGGGAGCATTATGAGCTCATACACGAAGGAGAGTCGCGGTACGGGAAATGCAAACATTGCGGGAAAAAATGGTGCATAAAAAGAATTCCGGCACTAAAACGCTGAAGCGTCATATTGAAAATCAACATCCTAACGTCCTCCCCAATGTTGGGACTAGTTCTAGAGGACAAACATAACTTGGGTCTACAACCGGCGCTAGTGGGCTAGGTATATTTCGTTTTAACCAACAATCTTGTAGAGAATGTATGGTAAATTAGATGGTACTTACCGAAAAACCTTTTTCACAAGCTAAAGATGTCCACCTAGAATCTTGGATAAAATCACAATTAAATCCTGCATTTAGAAAAGTATTTAAGAAAACCGTTAGAAAAGAAAGCTTTAGACAATTTGAAGCCGGAAAATCAAATTTACAAGCCTATTTTTCTGTAATGCCCGGACAATCCAAAGTGATTAGGTCCCGGGTTAAATAGATTTGGAGCATAAGAATTTTTCCTTAATCGGGAATTTAGCTCAATTAAATTGAGAAGGCAATATGGCATGTGCATAATTGAGTGTTGAACATCTTAAAAATAAGCTTGGCTTAGGCCAAGAGAAATAGTAATGAAAATGGTGGTTTTTAAAGAAGAGGGACTAAATTGACCAAAGGGATTTTTAGTGGTTGGGCTCAATTGCCCAAATTTAGAAAGTTGGAGGACTAAAGGGGGAATTATGCCATTTTAATGGCCTTGGATGCCTTAGCCAGCCATGTCCCTCCAATTCCCAATATTTTATGTCACCTTCCTCCAAATCCTATTATTTTAATCCACCTCCCATCCTTAGTCATCACCTTGGATTCTTTCTTCACCTACTTTTGACTTTTTCTACCAAACTTACACAAAAGTCTTCCAATTAGTCTTCCATCCATTAAATCTTGTCTCCTACTCATTTCAAACACATTATTAATTTCCTACTATTTTAATCCACCTCCCATCCTTAGTCATCACCTTGGATTCTTTCTTCACCTACTTTTGACTTTTTCTACCAAACTTACACAAAAGTCTTCCAATTAGTCTTCCATCCATTAAATCTTGTCTCCCACTCATTTCAAACACATTATTAATTTTCTATTATTTTAATCCACCTCCCATCCTTAGTCATCACCTTGGATTTTTTCTTCACCTACTTTTGGCTTTTTCTACCAAACTTACCCAAAAGTCTTCCAATTAGTCTTCATTTCTTTTAATCTTGTCTCCCACTCATTTCAAACACATTATTAATTTCCTATTATTTTAATCCACCTCCCATCCTTAGTCAAGACTTTGGATTCTTTCTTCACCTACATGTCTCCTACTTTTGACTTTTTCTACCAATTTACACAAAAGTCTTTCAATTAGTCTTCCATCCATTAAATCTTGTCTCCCACTCTTCCAAGCACATTATACACTCATTTTCCTTCCCATATGGCTGGCCATCACCTTCCCACACATTAAAACATAATCAACCTACTCATTCAAAGCCATTTGCTCTCAAACTCTCTCCTTCTCTCTCCATTTTCTTCCATACCAAGTCTCACCATTCCAAACACATTTTCAACTCTTTTCCTCATCTAAATATTCGTCCATAGCCAGAAATAATCATTTCTCAAATTAAAACCAAGTATTCTTGGTTGAATTCAAGCTCTAAGACCATAAAGAGCAAGAATCAGGTGAAGAATTCAAAGAAATCCAAGGAGGAAAATTCGGCCATTTCCATTTCTTGGAGGTTTTAAACTCTACTCAAGGAACTCTTTGTGTGATTGAGTTCCTAAGTTCATTAGAAGCAAGAAATCAAGAAGAAGCTTGAAGAACATCAAGCACAAGAAATTGGTCTTACCTCTTCTGTGAGGTTCTGTAAGTGTACACCAAGTGTTCTTGGTATTTTGTGTTATTTGAGTTAATCACCAAGTGTTCTTGGTATCTTATGGTTACTAATAAAATTCGGCCCATCTTGGTTCTTATGCTAGAAAACAATTTCTAGAGTCAACAAGCAAGGAAAACGAAGGAAAATAAGCTTCTAAAGCTTTCGGTGTTGTGGGTAAGGATTCCTATACTCACTTTATTGCATGGTATAATTCCATGGCCTTTTTATGTGAGTATTCGGGCCCCTAGGTGATGGTCAAAGAACCATGTGATCCTAGGAGTGCTAAGAGGGCTTAAGTTATGTTATTGCTTCGGCAATTCTGTTTTGCTCATGAGCTAAGTTAAGTAAGCAAGCATTATGGGCTAGGAGTTAAGGCGGCCACCTTAATTCCTATGCTAAGTGAGCTCTCCGAAAACATTAAGTATATGAAATTAATGAACTAAAACTTGAGGGATGCTTGCTGCCCTTCTGTGAACAAAGTGTTAAGTGGCGTGTGTTTGTGTGCTTCTTTGATTTGTTGTGCATGCTAACCCCCGTTTATGATATTATTGCTATATGCATGTATCTTTTTGTTTTCTTTGTCTTTATGTTTCCTTTGCAGGAATAAGGATTATTTTGCCATTACATTCTTGGCATATGTTAGGCCTTGGAGGCCATAAGTTAGGCATTGGATGCCACGGAATCCTTATTGAGTTTTATAACTCACCCGCCCTACTCTACTTTTGTAGGTAAAGGTTTGCTTGAAAGATCAAGCTAAGAGTCTTGAGTACTCTTTCTGTATTCTAAGGTTGGATTTGTGTATGGTATTGCTCAAAATATTCTAAGTATTCTAAGTATATAAGCTGCTTGTAAACAAGCTAAAAAAAAAATGTGGACTTTCTATGTAGGACTTGAAGTTTTAGAATTGTGGGAACAAGGTCTATTAAGGTGGAAATTTGTGTTCCATGGCTTTGTGGATTTATGGCTTGCTTTTAAGCATGTTTTTGTTGGTCTAACTTTAGTGACCAAATTATGGACTTAGCTAAAATTTGGCCAAACTTGGCTTTGGGCTTGTATTATGGACTTGGACATTTTTGGGTATTTTTATTGCTTGGTGGACTTACCAAGGCCCATGTATGAATTTATGGGTTATGTTTTCATGAAACTTAAAGCATGTTGAAATTGGGCTTAAAGGTACGTTTTGAGCTTAAATAAGAACTTGGAAATTTTGATTTTATTCTTGGTTAATTTTGGGCCATATGCATGTTAAGTACTAAAAGGCCCATAAGCCCATGTCTATGTTAAAAGCATGCAATGTTTGGCTATGTATGCTCACTTAGTAAAAAACATGCAAGTAAACTTAGAAAAAGCATGAAATTGGATGCCTGTGTAAAGTTTGGCTAATAAGAAATTTAAGTGCACATATTTGAATTAATACATGCCTAAGCATTAGTTGCATCTAAAGGCATTAAGTGATTATGTGCACTAGTGAACACCAAAACACATAAGCATGCAAAGCATATGCATGAAAATAAGTTTTTAAACTTAAGTTGGTGTTTTGGTTGCCATGCATATTCTTGGCTAAGCTTGGTAAAGACCATGAAAATGAACACATGAAATCCACATAGGTGCTAGTTTGTTTCTGAGAGCACTTCAACTTAACCTTAATTAAAGAACTTAACGAGCTAGTATCGATAAGTATCCTGGGGTTCGTGCCCATAAGTCTTAGTGAGTTTTAAAAGCCCCTTCTGTGTAATGAAAACTTCCGCTGCATGTTTAAAAAAAAAAAAATCAGGCCCAAATGGGCCAGGGGCAGTTTAGGGCACGACATTTTCTGCTCTTGATCTTTGTGTAGCATTTACTTCTGATATGTAGACATCACCTATAGATCAATCATTCTATTGTGTTACTTCTCATTGGATTGATTCTAATTGGATAATGTAAAAATGAATTTTTTCATTTAAGGTTATTGAAACAGATCATACTTGTTATCAAATATTCAATTGCATTTTAGAAACTTTACGTGATTATTTTTGTACTGATAAAGTCCTGTGTATTTCATTTGATAATGCTTCAAATAATGAAGTTGCCGCTTGTCTTTTGAGTCAAAACTTAAAACCACTTCTCAACGGTACATTCTTTCACGTTAGAAGCATGTGTCATATTTTGAACATTTGTGTGCAAAAGGGTTTAAAAGTTCTCCAAAATGATATTCTACCTATTCGGAACTCATTGAAATATTTGATGTCCAGACATACTTTTTTTCATGAATTTAAAAGCTTTTGTTTTGAAAATCAAAAAAGATTTTGAAAACAGTTTAAATTTGATTGCTCAACCCACTGGAACTTCACATATTTGATGTTATAAGATGCATTCTCGTATTCAAATTTGTTGTCACATTTCAGAAATTTAAAAATGGGTTATGAATTTCTTACGACTAAAGTTTGAGAAAAATGTTCCAAAACCGGTGAATTGCTTAAGTTTTTTGACGAGGCAACTGAATTTTTCTCTGGTGTTTACCACCCAACCATTCATCAAGTTTTGTTTCATTTAGTGAACATTACATATGCTTTACATCAGTTTAAAGATGATGAGTTGTTAAAACCGACTGTCGAAGTCATGCGAGCTAAGTGGCTTCAGTATTTCGAAAACATTCCACCTATCTTTTTAGTCGCTTTTTTACTTGACCCATATGCCAAATTAACGGGCACAGCAACATTGCTTGAAGAAATTTTCCATACTTATTTAGAAATGTCTCATATAAATGTTTTGACTATGTCTGCTACTGCTTCTGAGTACTTGCATTCTTTATACAAGTTATATTGTGAGCAGCATTTGGATAAGGTAAGATCCGAAGCTCCTCAAACCGAGCCTCCAAGGAGATCAATCTCTTCAAGATTCAACCCAGCCTTCCAAATGCTCAAATGACCTCGACCGACGACATCGGGATTAGCTAAGGTCGATGACTATCTCAACACATCATTCGAGGCAAGCGACCTCAACATCTTAGAGTGGTGGAAACGAAAGAGATCAAGGTTTCCAATCTTGTCGATAATCGCACAGAAGATTCTTGCTGTTTCAGTATCGACCGTTTCATCCGAGGCAGCGTTTAGTGCAGGAAAACGGGTGATATCAAAAAAACGATTAAGATTGACACCCGACGCTGTAAAAGTATGCATGTGCAACCGAGATTGGGGCCTCGTAGCACTCCGGCAACAAGACCAAAAGAGTTCAGATGAGGAGGTAATATTCGATACAGAGACTTGATTTTTTTTTTCAATCATACATATAGTTTATATTTAATCTGATTATGCTATTGAGCACAGATCATAGGTTTCTATTATTTATCATTTCTGAAACATTTTTGTCATTTCAAAATGTAAAGCCCGTTCTGATTATTTGTAAGTGTCATTTTATTTTTTAACATAATAAAACTTAAACTGGATGTGGTGTTTTTTCTTAAAAATATTTATTACATATATAATTAATTATTGTTCTATTTTTTTAAAAAAAAAACACTAAATCCGCCTCATCCCAGACCCGGCTCGGGACCACCTCGCTTGCGACTGGGCCGAGCCCGGTCCTCGTGTCCCAAGACCAGGACCAGGACCGGCCGGTCCCGTGTCGAGCTAAACCAGTTACCACCTCCAAAACAAGTACAGCTTTGAAGAATCTTTTGGGTTCCTAAGACTAAAATGTTGGTCTCAATCAAATCCATCGGTTGGGTCCACTTGTAAGACAACATAATGGGAGGGCATTAAACTGGCATCTCCCAGCAAAGACCATTATGACTGTGAGTGAGGAGAGCGCTCACCTCAAGCCAGCTAGCAATACCATGGAGGTTGTTCAGTTGCGGAGGCAGTTGATTGATTATGCATCCTCATTGTTCAATGAGGTCAGTTTACGTAATTTCTCCTACCAATAACATATAGTACCAAACTTTAGTCAAGTAGGTCTTTTTTTGTTCATAAAAAGAAAAAAAAATCTTTGACTGGTGTTGTCTTTGTTATGTGAAAAGGGTTTCTTGGATGATCAATTCAGCCAACTCCAGCAACTGCAAGATGAGAGCGATCCAGATTTCGTGGTGGAAGTGGTGTCCCTCTTCTTTCAAGATTCAGAAAGGCTCCTTGATGACCTAACAAGAGAATTGTGAGGCTTGCTTTCAGCTGCTCAACTTTTCTAGACTTCATCATTTAAATGGGACCATTCAACTTCTTATTTTTTTTCTTTATTTGCTGATCATGAACAGACAGCAGCAAAGCATAGATTTCAAAGGGGTGGATGGTCATGTTCACCAGCTGAAAGGCAGCAGCTCTAGGTACATGTTTTCTATTTCATTTAGTCTTCCATACATTGTCTCTGCCCTGGAGATCTTTAAATATTTTTCTCTTTGCTCTCTTACTTTCCTTAACGAAAAAAAGGTCCTGACATCACAGTATTGGAGCACAAAGGGTTCAAAAGGTGTGTATCAACTTCAGGACATACTGTGATGAGCAGAACATTGAAGGGTGACTTACTTTCTTCTGTCCTTTTCTTCAAGTTCTTTGTCTGTTTATTGATTTATATTTCATCCTTCCTTTCAGAAAGCAAGCAAGGCAAATTAACTAATAATGTTATATATTTTGTGTACAGGTGCCTCCAATGCATCCAACAACTAAAGCATGAGTATTCTCTTGTGAAAAACAAGCTCGAAACACTGTTCAAGGTAACTGCCTAAAATCCAATCTACTAATTCAGGAGTAGTACTCCATTGAACATAAATACATGTTTCAGAAGCTCCCCATTAAGATTGATCCAAGACTTGTCGTCTTTTCTGTAGCTTGAACAACAAATCTTGGCTGCTGGGGCATCAATTCCTATTTAAACCCACAAAAGCCCATCCTCCGCTGAAATGAAGAGGGGCGAGAAATTGGAGTTTAGCAGTTCTTTTCGGTGTGAACTTTTCCACAGTTTTCCTTAGGTCAGAGCTGCCTAAGCTTCTCTGAAGGATTCTCTGTGACTTTTAGCTTTAGCTTTGCCTCATATCTTAGGTATGAGGAATGCAAGAATGTTAATAATTGAAGCTATCAAAATCTTCCATTCCGGTTTCAACTTTCAAGGACTCTCACGTGATTCGAATTCAAGGAACCATGTAATTTGGGTGGCAACCTCTCTTATTTTCTTTTTGGTAAATCATAAGTGCATGAACCTTCCCCAACTATCCTTTGCGTATATATTGTTGTCATTCAAATCACCCTAAACCTGCAAAATTATTGTGTAATGATCCTTAAACGTTAATAAATGTTGCAATCTCAAGATTTTTTCAAGTTTGATTTTCAATTCTTTAGGGTTATCCCATACGCCACCCAATATTCAGTAACTCTTTCACTGATTGTCAACTTGTCAACTCTATGCCAACTTTGAGGTGCAAAAACACTAATACCTATTTCATACTTGAGATTTTGTTTATTGATGTTTCAGAGTTAGCATAATGTGGCTATACACTTTGAGGCTTCCAAGTGAGATGATCATAAAGAATTGATCGTCGAACTTGATAGTATCCTAAGATGACATGTTTTGAGTTTATAGATGATTAAGTAATGTTTTGTAGTTTGTGGGTCAACAACAATATTAGACATTAATGTGCTATTTTCTGCCTTTCTTGTATATCAAATAATCATTACAGAAGTTGAGCATTGCATGTGTGAAAATTGAGATCTTCCCTTCCATCGAGGACAACTTCCTCCACTGGCCAAACAAATATACAATTGCATCACAACCATAATCTGCCAAAAGCACAAATCTCATTGAAGAATCATAACTATATATTAATTGTTGATTTGGGTTACTATTGATAAATAATACATTTTTTCCCTTTTTTTTCCTAAGTAAGGGGTAAGTGACTCAAAGCGTGAGAGAGCGAGAATGGGAAAGTGGAAGCGGTAATAAGAAAACATCACATTTTAAAAATTAAGTAGGTAAAAGAAAATTAAGAGCAAGAGCGGCCGTTGAGAGCTGCATTTAAAATAGAATAATTATGTCACTAAAGGTCTAGCCCCCTTCTAGCTCTCTACAAATTTCTTTTCTTCTGTTTTGGTCCCTAAACTATATCATCTGACGATCAGGCAGTACAAAGGCTGTGGCAAGGTTGATAAATGTGTAAGTTTGGATATTGCAATTGACAAAGATAAAAACTAAAAGGACTCTAGTTTCTTCTTTTCTGACATCTTTTTTACTTCTCGAATTTGCTTTTTTCCCTAAGTTATCGATCTTTTTCATTTCAGTCCCTAAATTTTATCTATTTACTATTTTGGTCATTCTTCTCTTTTTTTTTTTCTTTTCTTTTCTTTTTTTGGAAAATTATAAAAACCTCCTTGTAGTTTGGTCTAACCTACACTTTACCTCATCTATTTTCAAAAACCTACACTTTACCCCTATTTCTTTTATAGTGTCTAACAACAACTTCTGAAATTCTAATTTAAACTGTTTGATAACCATGTTCCAGTAATTTCAAGATTTTTTATATTTTTTTCACAGCCAATCGACATTTAAAAGATACTGATATGTATCTACAGAGAGAAAAATATATTTACAAAAAGAAAAAACTGATAATTTAAAATATCTGTTAATTATAAAAAAATATAATGGAGAGATCGAAATTACTACAATATGACTATTGTATAATTTAACTACAGTTTCAAAAGTTATTATCAGACAATATAAAAAATATAGCAGGCAAAGTGTAGATTTTTAAAAATAGATGTAGAAAACTGTAGGTTAGGACATACCTTAAGGGGGTAATTGTAAGTTTTTTTTTTATGCATTTATTAAATCAATGTTAAAGCCTTACTACCTATAGTATTCCCACTTGCTTTATTGGTCCCGAAACTTTACTTTAACTTTTGTGTTAATAGTTAAACACCACTTTTTATAGGAAGGTTATTTCTATTTTCTATGGAAAAAATTTTAGACATTATTATTTACCTAATTTTAGACATGACTTGAACTGCTTCGAGACTTTGTTTGAAATTTTCAGTTTAAACCCGTAATTCATATAATTTTTTATTAATTTTTTTGGTCAATGATTAAAAACCACCTTTAATTGCAACACGTTCTTGTATTTACCCTATTAATCCCAAAAAATCATTATAAAGAGATTAGATCTTGATTTTATGTCAACTACAAATCTCAATTTTTTTGTTTCATGGAATTCTTTTCCATCAATAATTAAATCTAATTTTAATTGCTAGAACTCTAACTTTCCACTTCTTCATCCCTAGACTTTATTATTTAATAATTATTTTGTTATTGTTACATAAAATGGTATCATGACTGAATCGCCCAAGACACGAGACATATAAATCTTGTATATATTTAAATTGGAAATTGTGAGTGGCTACCAAAATCATTCAAGTAAAAAAAAATAATGGGCCCAGCATTTACTATTTGTTGCTACGATGATCTGCTCTCTGCGCTTATTTTTCTAATGATTCATCATAACTGTTCCCATTATATCCATTAAACAGAAGCAATTTTAGGTCTATTTGTTCCCATACACTCATACAGAGTGGGACCGGGATGTATATATATTACTCATGGTACTTTACAAGGAGTGCGTGTGTATTTACTGTTCTCGGTCCCACTTTTTTGCTTATCTGTTTTGTACGAAGTTTTAAAAAGCTAAAAATATCCCCACGTTTTCAGTTTTGCCCCTATTCCACTTTTACTTGGAAGTTAAAATCAGCCTTAGCTTAATAAGGGTGAGCATGAGTTTGGTTGGTTCGATTTTACGTTAGAATTGAATTAACTCAAAATAGCTTTAATTTTAAAATTTTTCTATCTAACCTGACAACCAAGAATCGAACAAAACTAAAGCCATGGTTCTGGTTCTCATATTTTTTAATTTATATTATATAACTATAACAACATCAAAATTCAATAAAACTGCATTCATAACCAGTTTTATGAAATATTTAACATAATATTCAATTAAATTAATATTTAAATATATGTACTTAGACACATTTAAGAGAGTTGAAAATGTTATTTTTACCAAAATGATTCAAGAGGGTTGCTTGTGGAGTATTTTTCATCTCAACCAGTTTACTTTACTTCATTCCTGTAAATCCAATATTATGATGACATTCAATATATAAAGCTGAGCCTTTAAGACTATCTTCTTTAGTATCAAAACCTAAAATGTGTAGATGTCATGAATTTTTAGTTTGGCATAACTTATAACTGAAAAATAAATATATGATGATTGTGTCATAGAAAGTAGCCTAGAATGGAAGATTAAAAGCAAAATGACCCAAGAGTTATAGGTTTAGGAAGCAAAATGATTTAAGTGAATATGAAAAAATTTTGTAAATGATCCTACAACTTTCATACTGTTTCAATTTGGAACATCAGTTTAAGAGTTTAATATAAAAACACAAAAACCACCATAATTTTTATTATATAATTATATGTATATCTTGGGTTCGGTTCCACATCGGGTTGATTCCATATAGAACTAGAACCAACCAAAAAACCGTTAGTTCTCCTATATGTGAAACCAACCAATGAATCATGATCAATTTTTACCCAACCCAACCCAACCCAATGGGGGTGGTTCAATTTGGGTTTTGGATTTACCCAACCCATGCTCACCCCTAGAGCTGAGCACAGCAGAAAATACGACCCTAGCCCTCAGGGATTCAGTCAAATAGTATTTCACATCGTCTCTTACTGAAACCTTCAACCAAGTCATTCGATTAAAGACCGAAGGCTTAGGAGGCTCAATTTGCACTAGACAAGAACAAGCCACAGCCATGATCTAAAATTTCACACAGAACCACAGTATATACCACACGAAATACCACATACTGCAGCTATGCAGTATGCAGTATACAAGTTTTATAATTTATATTTTCATGTGAAATACCTTAGTATTTTGGCGTACCAATGCATGTGTTTTTTATAATTTATCATGACACACTATCTAATATGCCCACAGTATACCTTGCAACGCAGGCAAGGAAATTTTTTGTTATTTTACATCAATACACCATACACACATGAAATGAAATGATAAGATATAGTTAATACACTTAATTTATTTATTTGAAAATAAAGATTTAATTGATAAATGATGTTAAATGAATTGAGATTTGAATTTTTTTTTACTCAAAACCAAAGTTACATGATATATATTGGATGAATATGTTGTTTTTGTGAAACAATCTAGAACAAAAGTGACCTTAAAAATAAATTGTTATTTTTAGAATATTGCTTCTTTTTTTCTTCTCATATATTAGTAATTTTTTTTTGCTAAATCATATTTATATTGTTCTATATATTTTATTTTTTATGTATTTTTATATAAAATAAATAGAATACATATAAAAAAGGGTAAAAAATTATATTTAACATTTTTCATCTTAAAATAATATTTTAATATATTTATGAAATCATAATTATATGTGATATAGTATGTCATGTGGCATACATATAATTTATATGGTACAGTATACATAACAGCAAAAGTATTAAAAAACTTGAGTGTAACTAGCAAGAATCACAAAGGAGGAGGTGGTAAGGATCATTACAAGCTTTATGTCCTTATGAAGAAAGGCGATGGGAGAGCCATGAGCGAAGATATTGGAAGGGCAATCTTGGTTTGATTATTGTAGACATGAGATTGAGCGGCAACAACTTGAGCTAGGCGAGGAAGAAGAGGAGGAGGATAATGGTTCAATTGAAACAAGAGATTTAAGTCTACCCATTCCCTAAATCACTCAATCCGAAAAATCGAAACCCCCTCACGTAGCTAATTGGGAGAATCAAGTAACTCATGGCTATTGATTTTGAATATTTACACATATTCTTTTGTTTATTTTTTTTTTATTATTATCTAATTTTGTTTGAAAATTTTATGTATTAACAGACGTGATGATAGGGATTGGCGCTGAGACCACTTGAGTATTAGTCATGTGAAGTGCGGGCTGATGCTTCTAGCGAGGAATCATAAGTCAATGAAGGAAACAAAAGTCAACATTTTCTTCGATTCTCCTCGATTTAAATGTTGTGGCAAAGATGACTTCTGAATTTGATTTCATAGATTGTTCCATTGAGCAATATATTTTGAGGTGTATGTTTTGATTTTTTTTAATAAAAAATAAATGACTAGAGGCTCGAATTTGCTACTATCTTTTTTAGAGATTTTTAGATATAACACTTGAAATGCATTGCCTCCATCTTGGTCATTTACATCATGTGTTGTGATGCTTCAATTTGGCCACCTTTGTTAATTTTTTTTGTCAATTTTCAATTTATTTACACAATAAAAGTTTATGTTTTGATATTCTTTTTTAACTTAAGCTGTAGAAAATATCATACTATATATTGAATTTTGACTTATTGTGTTAATTATTTAGGGCTATTTTGAGCCAAGTCCATTTTATATTTTTTTAATGAAATTTTACATTTTTTTCAATCACCCCAAAACCTTTTTTTTTTGTAAAATAGTTTTTTAAACTAATTGGTTTATTATCTTGGGCCAAATTAAGTAAATACATTATACAACTTTTTTATGTATCCAAAAATTTTTTGAAAAATATTTGTATGCAATTTTAATATATTTATTATTTAGGCCAATTTGGCCAACTAACTTTAACAATTTTTTCGTGGAGCCCAAAAATTTTTCTTTTAAAACATATCTGATTTTAAAATTAATATGTTTATTATTTTAGACTAATTGGGCAAGTTTCCTTTTACAATGTTTCTAATGTGGTCATGTTGCTCAAAACTTTTACTTTAATTATTTATTTTTGAAATTAATAGGTTTATTATTAAGGGCCAATTTGAGCAAATCCTCTTTACAACTTCTATAATTTTTTTATGTGGCCCAAAATTTTTCTAGAAAAGTATTTGTTTTTGACATGCATGTGTTTCATGTTAATGGACACACACACACACACACAATATGATAGCGTCATAATTTTCTATTTTTAATGTTTGTTGGTTTAATAATAATATTGATCATTATATATTTATCTTAGTTAAATATATATTATTTTTTAAATTAAAAATTATTTGAATACCAAGGCAAGGCCGGGTATATAAACTAGCTACTATTTTAAGTTTTAATTTTTTTTTGGCACTTAGGACCTCTAAGTTAAGGATTTTTTAAAAGAGATGGAAAGGAGGAGAGGAGGGCTTAAAACTATTATTAGCAATTGGGGAAGCCTTATGTCTTTTGCACTTACCAGTTACCCCAGATGAATTGCGAACCCGTACAACCCCAAAATATGTGAAACATAATTTCCGTCGAAAAATGGCATTAAGGGCACATAGGATCAATAAAGCCATTGTGGTTTGCATGATTTGCTTTTATTGGTAAAGCTTTAGACAGGCATTTTTAGGGAATGTGTGAAGCCTCACTATCCTTAACAATAGCAGAAAAATCCGTGTGTGTCGAGCTCTTTTATAGCTTAAGATTATAACCTTGTTTTATAGTGAATAAGTCTAGGCCATTGCCTAGCCACAAATGGAGTCCTGGTCATTTAGGGGGTATAAGGGCACCATTTGCAAAATAAGGTCCACAATTTGCAAAGAAAACATCTGTTGGAGCATAAATTGTCTCAAACAATTCCCTCATAAATCATACGAGTCAAGAACTTGAAGATTTGGGTACTTATGGATATTCCCTGCTAGAGAACACAAGTGATAAGGGACATACCTGGAATCCAAGCATCCTCCAAACCCTGAATTGTAGAATTAGCCCCTATAGACCATTGAATATGCTCATGCAATAAATTTCAATCATATAAAAGGCTTTTCTAGATATCGGAAACGTTTATTGAAGCCTTTGTTGTCTAAATTGATCAATTACGATCATATTTGGCCTTTAAGATTTTTTAAACTAAGGAATTACTATTTAAAGTAAATATTAGTGAAAAAGTTTTTGCAAACAAAATTTGGTTGAAAAGAAAAAGGTCTTTAATCCCCAGCCTGCCAAGGCATTTAAGGAATAGAATTCCTTGTTGATTCATATGAATACCTTGTCTAGCCTGGATCCCCAACTACCAAAATTGTATAAATTGTTAGGAGAAATTGTCTAACAACATCATAGAGACCTTGAGAAAAGACATCACATAAATTAGGATGGAAAATAAAGTCAATTAGATAAGAGTTAGGTGATTAGCAAGATTTAAAGGGTTCTATTACCAACCAGTGATATAGGTCTTGGCGAAAGGCATTCCTAAGCAGGTTAGGATACCATTACTATCTAGGAATGAAAAAATCTGAAGAAAACTGTCCCAGGTGACTCTTGTGACATTACAATTGAAGTACCATTCAGATTTTTGGACATTAATATGTTGTCTTGCTACTAATACAAAATCTTGCTGTACTTGGTTAAGAGCCTAAATAGCCACCACAATTGGTTGAAAGTAAATGAGACAATCATTTATAAAAAAACAAGTGGCTTACTTTTGGCCCGAATCTGCTTGCTTTAAGGCCATTAATCACCCTTGGGGATTGGAGCTTCTGGAGTCTGCTAGAAAATGTTTTGGCACAAAGAATAAAAATATATGGAGATAAATGATTATTTTGGCGAATTCCTGCAGTTGGAGAGAACCAATCTTTCGTGCATCCGTTAATTAATAAAGAATAAGATACGGTTATAATACATTGCATAATAAGATGGATTCATTTATCTAGAAATCGCATAGCACGAAAAACCTTTTCAACAAAAGATCACTAAAAATTACAATAGGCTTTCCAAAATTTTAGTTTTAAAATCACTTTAGAGCCGCGCAAACCATTGAGATGGGGGTACTAGGAATAACACGTAAAAGTTCATGAACAATAATGATGTTAACCTGAATGTTTCGTCCCGATATAAATGCATTTTGGAGTGGAGAAACCAAACTGCCCAAGACCAGCTTCAAACGATTGACCATAACCGTATGTATGATTTTATAAAATGTATTATACAAGCTAATAAGTGGGAAATCATCTATTACCCTGAGTTTTGATGATTTAGAGAAAATAGTGATAAAGATATAGTTTACCTGTTCCAAAAAAGACCCTCCATTTAAAAAAGACAATGCTGTATTTCTTCTCCTAATGTGCCCTAGAATCTTTTATATATAAATTCTGTCTGTAACCGGGGAAGTTAACAGCCATATATTATCAAACCGCTCAACTCTTAGGTAATAATAAAAACATAGTAATATATGGTTGTTATAGCAATTTTGGTGTTATTCGTTGAGCCTAACTACCCCAAAAGAAGGACAATCTCCCGTCACATGCATGGCTGTAGTTGCAATCCTAGTCAGGCCACATGACTAGAACAACCACTGCATGCACTTCAATTCCATGTATATAATGTGTCCTGCACAAATTAATTAACAACAAATTAAAACACATAGTAGTATATATGTATAAACATGAACAGACAGTCCAGCAAGAGTAAGAGCTCGCGAACTTACTAATTAACAGTGAGACAACTGTGCAGGAATTAGCAGTTAATGTCTGTTAATGTCTGCAACTGGGGCCCAAGCCAAGCCAACCCCACCCACAAAAGCAAGTCAACTGGCCGAAAGGGACATGCAAGGCAAGGCGAGGGCCGGCTCAGCTGAGGTTAAATACTTAATATGTCTTCATCAAATGCTTAGCTGTTCTGTGGATGGGTCTGTTATTTAACATTTAAAATAGAATGCACCAACCAGTACTCTTTCAAATTAGCTAATCCCAAGCTAACACCTTGCAGCCTCCCGGAGACTTTCAATGCCCTTCTTTTCTGGACCATGCCTTGGTTTCTTAAGAAAAAGATTTATCTTTAAAGGCATCCCATCCATGTTCTGAGTTCTGGCCACCAATCAAAGCTTTGGCTTTCCTCTTTAGAATCATATGGTTTACAATAGGGTAACAAGCACCATTGATCTCAAATCTTTAATTCCTGTTACAAATCAGTCTCTAATCTTTATTTTGATGCAGATTGGTCTCAAACCTTTATAATTCATTGCATATTGATTCCTATTCATAGGCAAGCACAGAAACTCGATTTACAAATATGAAAAATAGATAGTTTAATTTTTTTTATTAATCATTAGAAAATTGTGACACAGTTTGAATTAATGAAAAATAATTACCAAATAGTTTAAATTAAAATTTTAAAAGTTAAAGTCAAATAATTCATGAGAGTTAATGAATTTAAATTGTTCAATAGTTGTCTTCCAAAAAATTTAAATTGTGTTATAATTTTCTTATAATTAATAGATAATTTAAACTATTAATTTTTTTTCTCTGTAAATCAAATTATTGTGTCTTCCTAGTACTAGAGACTAATATGTAAAGAATTATAAAGGTTTAGGACCAATTTGAAACAGAATGAAAGCTAGGGACCGATTTGGCACTTGAATTTAAAGGTTTAGGATCATTGGTGGTATTTACGCGTTTACAACACAACACCGTAGCCAGCTTCTTTGTATTTTCTGCCAACCTCTAACATTACAAGCTCCAATCTCCGTTTTCCCACCATGACAAAATATCCATCGAATCAGTCCCTATCTCCAGCCCCAATCCAAATGCATCCCTACATAATTTCCTTCCAATCATTTTCCCTGAGATATAAATCTACTACCTCCATTCTTAAATGTTTACTCTTTATTTTCTTTTCAATTAAGACACTTTCAAAATATTTTATTTTAATTTTTAAAAAAATTACGAAAAGTCAAATAAACCAACTAAATAAGAACGAAGGGACTAGTATACATTTTTTAAGATGTATATAAACATTTTTTCCTTTCCCTGAAGAAATTGAATAAAAACATAGTTTATTGTGATATTCTAGTGAAAAACAAAACTACAGTGATGTTTTCAGAATTGTCAGATCCTTAATGGATTGCATAAAATAGGGGGTTAAAACAAAACAGTATATGAAGTGACAAGTTGAGTGTGGGAGCCAGACAAGACCATTGTATGTGGAAGAAATGGCCACACGTTCTCGCTGTTTATTCACTTGTCCTCCAACCGTGCTTTTTGCCTCATTTATATAATCCATATTTTCTGTTTCTCGAGTAAGAGTTCTCATCAATAAGGTTGCAGACGGACGGACCAAACCCAGCAGAGTTTCGTGCCGGTCGCCTCTATCCCCTTTCTGGGACTCGTGTACTTGAGCTTATGCCCTTGCCTACGCTTAAACCGAGCAAACTGTTCAAGCTCTAGGGAACAAAGATGGGAATAATAATTATAAATTTTAACCCTTAGATTGAAGCATCATTATTCCAGACAAACTCTTTTGTTAAAACAGACCAAAAACAAAAAACCAAAGTCATCACTTCCAATTGTCTTGTTTGCGATAACAAAAGATCTAATTATAATTTCTTTTAAAAACTCCATTTAAGAACTGGAAAAGAAAAAATATGTAAGAAGCTTTGCAAACACGGATGAAATGAGTCTAGCAATACCTTGTACGAGTTCAACGCTCTATTAATCTTCAATAAATATACATAAATGAGCCTTTAACAAGCTTGTCGACAAGCCATTCGTTGAAGGGACTAGTTTGCTTACGAATCTAATCATGGGGAAATCTACCTAGAATACGAATACTAATCATGAAAGTTTTTTTTTTTTAAACAAAAACAAATGATGACAATGTCATTTCTCAAAGTTTCTTTCATGAATCGTGATTCCTTACAAAAATTAAAAAAAAAAAACAGAAACTGCTTTAGCAGTACCAGTATCTGGCATAAAATACCCATTTTACTATTTATCATGGATTTGAGTAACTTTTATTTTTAATGTCAACATATATAAAATATACTTGGTACTTAACAATTACAAAAATAACATCCTGATTCCAATGCAATCATGACTAGATGCAGGTGATGAATCACACAAACAGCTAAATAACAACCCAGTTTTTCCTCAACTTCCCTCCCACGTTCAAATTTCGGAGGGCAATGTTTTTTTTTTTTTCCCCTTATATTTAGAAGCATTATACCACATACAAATAAAGATCTACTATTAATTAGAAAAATGGGTATACCAACTTTTTCAATACTAAAATGTCAACCAAACCAAGTTTTATATCGCATGCTGGAGGAAGCGGGCGTAAGGATTCAAACCTCGACCTCCTTCAGACCCCTTAGCTATTAGACTAACATGCTAGAGATGGAGGACAATGTTGTTGTTATAGTCTCAACCAGAGAAAAGAGGACCAAATTTCAATGAAACAGAAAAAGGGAAACTGGATGGCAAGGCAACAGATATAGGCAGCAAACAAGCAGACACCTTCATAGATTTATGTACTAATCAACATCTCTCTCTCTCTCTCTCTCTCTATATATATATATATATATACATACAGATAAGCGCCAGGGAAATTTCCTCATCCATGGCCTAAGATTAGCTATTACATATAAACATTAGCCAGGCCACCGAACCCATGTCCGGCTGCCAGAAAGTCAACCAACACATCTGAGTCTTCTCCTCCCTGAAAAGAAGATAGAAAACCATGTGCCACATATAAAAGCTTCACCTAGAGCAAACTGCGTCCAAACAATATTATGCGTCTGCCTACTACATGCTGGACTAGACGTTTCGCGCCTAACCATCAACCAGTGTAGTCAAAAATTAGTAATAACCTGGACCAATGCAGCAAACTGATTGGCTCCAATGACTAATTAACATACAAATCCTGTCACTTATGGCTGCCTATATAGCAAAGGGCAAGGCTATTAGGAGTCAAGAGCTCACGAAGCTACTTATCTCATTCATTACCGTGTGAAAGTGGTCGTTATTTGGCAGCAAGTAGAACCCAACAGTTGCTTGCTCCTGGTATAGAAGTTTCACTTGTTGCCCGGCTTTCTTGAGCCCTTCAGCATAGGCCAACTGCCAATCCTGAGTAAGATCCAGCCCAGCCACCACAAGAAGACTCTTTGGGAATTTCATGCCTTCAAGGTACTTACCTCTAGGACCAAATGGATTGCATGCTGGGTGGTCCCGGTCTTCCCCATCAGGGAGGTAAGCTCTCCAATACCAATCCCGATCCTGAACCGTAACAAAATACTTTCCATCTAACCGTTTTTCAGATTCAGTTCTTTCCTGTCCACCAAACATTGGGTTGAGTAGAATATTTCCAAGCACTTCAATCCCGGATTCAACTGCCCTCGTTGCAACATGGTGAGCAATGTTACCACCCGAGCTATCCCCAGCCAGATAGATATGAACTTTTGAGTCCTTACTTTGAAGCCAAGACCTAGAGTTGACCCACTTTAGGGCTGCCCATCCATCATCATAAGCACATGGATATCGGTTCTCGGGTGCACGGCGGTAATTGACAGAGACAACAACAGCCTTGCAAACACCGACAAGTCTACGACATAAAGTATCATATATAGCAGTGTTCACAGAGGAGTGTGCAAAGCTTCCACCATGAAAGAAAATTATGACAGGGACGACTTCAGCTGTCACAGGCTTCTCAAGTTCTATGATGTTAGGACGAGTCTCCTCTGCATTAGCTGGGCGGTAAACACGGATGAGGAGGCTTGTCCCACGGTCAATGATGACATCAAACGAGAAGACTCCATCCACAGGATTAGCATTGGCAGGAACTTTACGGTCAAGAAACTCTTCCAAGTGGCGATTGAAGGTGCCATCAGGCCGGCGCAGAAGGTTGTATGCCAACTTGAAATTGGAGATGAGAACCCATGTATGTAAGGGAACCACCATCTACAAACAAATCAAAGAATGGAAATAAGTGAATGGGAAACATAGCTTACTGAACTAGCTATCTGCTTAGAACGTTAACAAGGCACCAGCTATCAAAATCAACTCTTGAAAATGGTAACACCATTGTAAGTTGCTATCGACCAGAGACGTTTTGTTCACAGGAGAGCGAAACCATGTTCAACTTGAGCAAAAGCCCAGAATGCACAATAAACTTTATTTTCAAGAATGAACTGGTCAACAAATACCACGGTGGCCGACAACTACAAAGCCCAAAATCCATATAATCCTAATTCAGGCGAACCCCATCTAAAATATATTGTCTTAAAAGTTGAAACCCTTGCAAGAACTGCTCCAAGACCAGTAGTTGAAATACGCAGGTTCTGAAACTTCCCAAATAGACCAAACATCAAACCTTCAAATCACAAAGCTTTGAACCTGAAGAAGACCCCAAAGCGAAAAGTAACGAAATATAACATCTCCCTCTGCCAAAAGCAAAGCTTCAAAAGACGGATCCCTTCAGAATACGAAACTAGCTCCAAAAACGGAAAAGGAAAAAGAGAAACAAAACACAAAGGACAGCCAAAACTACCAAAGAACAAAAATTATAAACGAGGGTACAAAAGACAACATATTCGACCAACAAGCACCACCAAATCCAGACCAACACAAAAACAGGTGAAAGAACAGTGAAGACGAATTCAAAAATAGAAACTTTACCTTAGACTCATTGAGGTTGACTTCGTTACTTCGAGCCATGAAGCTCCCCCTTCCCTCTCTCTCTCTCTCTCTCTCTCTCTCTCTCTCTAGATTCAGAAAGAAGCTACAAACCCAAAAATTTCAGAAACAGATCCTTCTTCAGAAATAAACTCAGGGAACTCCTCAATTCACATCACGCCCCCCGCAACAAAAACACGCCAAAAAATATGGGATCTCCCTTTCCCTTCTAGAGCATCACTTATTTATTTATTCATGTGTATTCCATTTCTTAAGCTTTAACACGCCATCAAGACCATAAAGCTCATTGCTTTCTCTGGTAGTCCCTCATACAGACCGATAATGGACAAGAGCAAACGATAAAACGATAAATCTGACCGCAATAAAACAGAGAGGGTTGTGGTACCTGCGGAACGGGTGATAGATAAGGGTAGCGTATTTTAGCCTCAATAAGTGCAGTTGTACTAAATTACGCTCTTGGGAGCAATGGAAACATCACAGCTGATTGGGGCCCGTAAGTTTGTTTGTAAAAAATTGATTTTGGAAAGAGTTACTTTCAATTTGTGTGACAGAGGGGTAATTTATTATATTTATTTTTGCTAATCTTTTTATGTAAAATAGGGTCATCTAAAATTTAATTATATATATATATTTTAGTAATTATTTAAATAATTTTTTTTATAAAAATAAAATAAATTTTTTATGAATGTGTTTTCCGTGTCCACCGAAAGAAAATAAAAATCCCTAGAAAATAGTTACGTTTTTTTTAGAAATGTTTTAAAAAATAATAATTTTTTTTTTAAGTATAAAAAATCTCAACTGGTATATAAGTTGGCCAAATAATTATCATATATCAAACTAAAAACTAATTTACAAAGAATAAAATTTGATAATTTTAACTGTCAATTGACTATTAAAAAATTATGGCACAACTTAAGTTTATGGCAGTTATTGAACAATTTAAATTAGAATTTAAAATTTTAATATTAGATAATTTGTGAGAGTTAACTAATTCAAACTATTCGGTAGTTGTATTCCAATAAGTTCAAATTGCACCATAATTTTCTAACAATCAATTAATAGTTTAAACTATCAATTTTTCATTTTTGTAAATTGAGTTTATATATCTACTCATGGCTACGGGCCAATATGAAATAAATTATAAAAATTTGTGCCAATTTATAAGGAAATTAAGGTTAGGAATTGATTTGTAATAAAATTAAAAATTTGGGACCAGCGGTGCTATTTAACCCAACAATGCATTTTCCTTCTACTTCGGCATAATATGTATTTTCCTTATACTTATGGATATAGGCATTGGTCCACTAGGCCCATATAAACTTTCCTTATTGTTTTTTCCTTTATTGGCTTGAGTGGAGGAAGAAATTCATAAAAGTTTAATTATTGTTCATGTATATTCAAATAATTATCACATGGATATAAGGTCAGCTTTTAGATAACATTTATTTAGATAAGAAATCAATAAAAATTATAATGCTTGGTCTTGTTTGACATTAGTTCAGAGTTTAAATAATAATTATAGAATTGTAACAACTTAAAGTCCCTTTTAGTTTCTAAATTTTGTCAATTTAGACTTTTTACCTCTTCAGCTTTGACTCGGGTCAACTCGTCCCTCAAATTTTGAAAAGTGGGACATTTTACCCATTTGCCTCAATTTAATGAATAATGTGCCTTCAAGTGCCTATCTTTTGTGACATAAATGTTTGTTCTACTAAGATGAGGATTGAAAAAAACATAAGAAAACAAATAAAGGTCTAATTAAATCATTTTCCAACTTAACACCAAATTTGTGCCATTTTTAAACATAAATAAAAGGGGTTTCGAAGAACAGAGAATGCGTCATCGATCTTCTACCTTGCCCATCATTATAAAAAATTCCTCAAGATAAGCCTCTTAACTAAATCCTTAGGTTTGATGGCACAAACCTTTACTCTTAATCTCATTTACATCATATGGGACCCCAAAAACCTTACACTATTTTAGTATTAGGCATATGAAAATTTCTCCTTTAATGAGCTTGTTAATTGATTAAATCTTTAATGCAATACTGTTTTATACTATGTCTTACTATGATTGTAAGTCTACGACCATAAAAATAATATATACTACAAAGTTGGCCAGCATTTTAAAAAAAATATACATTTGTATAAAACATACTATTATACATTGTGAGTCTATACAAGCTATTAGGGAACATAATCAATAGTTTCATAGTATTTACCATAGGCATTATATATACATATATGCATCATACACAAAAACGCTATACATGTATTAAACACTGAGAATCCTGAAAATCTAATCCCACCTGAATTACACTACCCAAAAAGGTTCACTACAATGTCCAGACATCTCCTGTTACTTGCCTTTGTATAACAAATACCAACAAGTTAGTATTCAAAATAATTAAGACTCTGCAAGAAAGAAACACAATAAAAATATACCATAGTAATTAACTCATACACACCTAATATTAAAATACTAACAATATTTACTTTTACTAATTGTTAGCCCCATATATACTGGTATCTACACACAAAACATATAAAGGATATGAGAACTAAAGGTTCCTAGTAAGGGTTATAAACTTACAAGAAAAATATTATTATAGGACCATGCATATTATCCATAAAATATATTAATACATGTCTCATTCACTTAAGTTCAAATCATATTGCTAGAAACTCATATTATTGGCCAACAATTATTGGAGTAGCTAATTCCCACAATTCCTTTACCCATTAGTTATACAATTGATAAGTTTAGCTTGTCCATCCAAATATTGTTTTTAAAGCATTTTAACATTTGCCAATATCCCGTATTTTATGCACAAGAGCTGGCTATTTGCTTAGTGCATGTGCTAGTGCTAGCATTAGAAGGTTTTGTGAGTGGTTAAGGACATCTTCCCCTCTTAAATCCACCCAAAGCTGTAGTCCATCATGGTGACCTTAGGTGTTTTAGGTTTCTAAACCATCATGCTCATCATAAGTAGACTCTTTCAATGTCCTTGTTGTCTACACACACAAGCTCACCTATATGCACACATACACTTCATATAAGCTTCGTAGTTTGGTGTTCAACCAAACTCAACCATATAAGTTGTCAATACTCAAATCATACGCTTGTTAAATTCATCAATAATTCAGCCATTTGATATATAGGTATCATAGCCAAATTTATGTAATATATAAGCATACAAGTTAAATAACTCTTACTTTAGATAACTTAGTTTGTAAGCTTAATGTGCTTAGCCTTTTGTCTCGGTTTCAAGCCAAACTTATAACCCCTCTTAGTAGCTTATGCTCAGGACCTGTATTGATCATTTTAAGCACAATTTAGCTATTTTAACACATAAAAACAATCCCTAAATCAAGCATAAATAATATAGATCTTTCTGTCCCAATTTTTGCATAAGTTGTGTTTTTTTTCCCTTTTTTAATGGCACAACCATAGCCAAACCTTGTTATCTTATTTTTTTTCAGACATTGTATACTAGTTTATATGCAAGACTACATCAACCCACAGCCAATTAAACATCTGGAACAAATTAGTTTATTCCTAAAATTAATTAAACTACAGCAACATCA
Source organism: Aquilaria yunnanensis (assembly GCA_039654915.1). Classification (NCBI taxonomy): domain Eukaryota; kingdom Viridiplantae; phylum Streptophyta; class Magnoliopsida; order Malvales; family Thymelaeaceae; genus Aquilaria; species Aquilaria yunnanensis. Next base: position 34,155,773 of record CM077600.1, on the reverse strand, counting down.
AAACCTCACAGCAAAGCACTCTTACAATTTCTATGGTTAATACACCTCTAAATAAATTTTCTATTTCTTTTTAGCTTTTATACACTAAATCATAATCAAGATAACAACATCTACAACTAATTTAAACCACTAGAACCAGTAGCTTTCAGTTAGAACATAATTAAAACTGAACTCTCACCTCAATGCATTTCATTTGGTTTTTATCATGAATTCACCGTCCATCTATTGTTTTCTCACTTCTTGACCTTTAAATACCAATTAATAAGTAACGAAATAACATTAATGGGCTACCAAGGCTACTGAAACATAAAATCATGGTTAAAAACAAAAGGGCAAAACCTTACCTTGCTTTAAAGGTCATAGTTCCAGTTGCTCCTAAATTCCAACCTAAATCCTATTGATTTTGACATTTAATTCTATTGGATGAGCTATTTGGGAGCGTCAGGTTGATGTACACAGAGTTTCTGAAAAAAAAAAGAAAGTTTTGGTGCCTGGTAGGGAGGGATAAACATGAGAAGACCTAAATAAGCCACCACTGCCTTTTGTGTATCAGGCAGAAGGTGCCAAACATCTTGCACCTCATTGGTACACTTACATACATTAGGTCCTGTTTTGTAACAGGCCAAAACTTGAGGATCACAATTAGCATTAAGCCGCACATCATTCCATTAAAGACTTAATCACGCATCCTGCGCCAGCCTTTCAAGAACGTTCAATTTAGTCCCAATGTTTGTTAGGTTACACACTAAACCACTTATCGATAATTTAGTCAATTCACAATTTCACAATGATATAGCGGGAATCATGAAAAATTATGGTACTTCAAATTCAATATTTTCTCATGCTTTATCAACTATGCAATAAAAAATAGATCACTATATGAAATGACCAAAATGCCCTTATTGACCGAATTTCTTTAAATTATCTAAAGTGTTAATTTATCAAATTAATCCATTACCTGGCAATCTGAGCTTCCTGTAATTATCTAGCCATTTAGACTTATATCTCTGAGGGCTGTCACATCCCCCCCCCCCATAAGCCATTTGGTTCTAAAAATCTTGCTTAAGCTTAACGAAATTATTAGGATATTGGGTCATTTATATCCTACTTTGTTTCCTAAGTGGTTTCCTCTTTCATATAGTTAGACCACATGATTTTAACCATAGGGATTCACTTGGTCCTTAACCTCCTAACCTGTCTATCCAGTATTTATACAGGTTTTTCCACATAAGTCAGGTATTCCTGAAAAGGCGCCTCAAGAGTAATTAGTACTTTTCTTAGGTCTATAATGTGTTTTTAGACTTGACTTACATAGAATATATCATGAATGTGAGATAAGTTAAGTGCTAATGCCAATCTATACGCCACATTGCTTATTTTATCTAAAACCTCAAAAGGTCTAACACACCTCAGGGCTAGTTTAGTTTTTTGGCCAAGTCTAATTATACCTTGCACATGAGACACTCTAAAAAACACCTTATCCTTCACATCAAATTCCAATTCCTTCATTCTATTAGCATACTTATCCTGCCTATCAGAAGTTGCTTTAATATTTGCCTAAATCTGTTTTATCTTAGTTGTGGTCTCCACTATGATTTATAGGCCTAGCTCAACTTTGTCTGTGGGGTTTGTCTAGCAATGTGAAGTCATACACCTTCTCCCATAAAGGTCTTCATAAAGTGCCATGGCTATAGTAGTCTAATAACTGTTATTATAGACGAACTCTACCAAAAGTAAATGCCTGTCCCATTCACCTTTAAAGTCCATAGCATACCCTCTTAACATATCTTCTAAGGTTTGGATCACCTTATCTGATTTTTCATTTATCTGTGGGTGATAAATAGTACTAGGGTTTACTGTACTTTCTACTGCCATTTTAAAATGCACTATAAAACTTATAGACAAATCTAGGGTCTCTATCATATATAATCTGATCAGGTTTGCCATTTAATCTTACTACCTTTTTTAGGCATACCTGTGTTAGCTTATCCATAGTATAGGTGATTTTGATAGGTATAAAATGAGATGATTTTTTTACCCTATCAACAACCACCCATGTTGCATCATCATGGGCTCTCATACTCGGTAATCCAGCTAAAAAGTCCATAGTAATAGAGCCTCATTTCATTTCAAATATAGGAAAGCTATAAAGGGTTTTTACTGGCTTTTGATGTTCTGTGTTCACCATCTAACAGGTGAAACACTTTGCCACATGTTGCCTAATGTATTTATTTAGGATAAGCCTCCCCATAAATGGGTTTTTAAATCATGGTGCATCTTTTCAGCATCTAGATATATACTCAGCCTGCTATTATGCACCTCTTGTAAGATTTGTTCTCTCAAGTCTTCCAAGACTGGCATGTATAAACTATCTCCATAGTGCAACATCCAGTCTCTATACCTAAATTCCTTACAGAAAGTATCATGTTTTTTTCTCCCTACTAATCTTTTTAAGGGCAGGGTCATTTTCCTATGCTTTCTTTACCTTAGACAACCAACCTAATTCCACCTGCAGTTAGTATGCTTGAACCATTTCCAAAGCTTGCTAGTAGTCATGCAAAGCTAAAAAATGCTCTACATATGCATTGGACACCTGGTTCTTTAAAAGAACTACACCTATATACCTTATACTTAGGGCATCAGCCACTACATTACCTTTCCTTGCATAGTACTTAATGTTATGGTCAAAGTCTTTTATATACTTAACCCACCTTTTTTTTGCTTCATGTCTGTTGGATTTGTTCCAAGAAAATATTTAATTTTGATGATGATAAGTGTATTGTGTTATTGTGTTTAATATCATTTTATTGGGTCAAAATAGATTTGTTAAAGTTGAACTTAAATTCCAAGTATTTCAAGTGTTATTTCAAAAAATATGTTTTAAGTTTGATGATAAAACTTGTTTTTAAAGAGAATTTGGTAGGTCATTAAAATATATTAATGTTTGAATCAAGTTTATTTTACAAATGACAACTGTTTCTAAGTTGCTCCCAAGTTTATACTTTAATACGTTAAACTGGCTTAATCCGTAGTCTGAAAATTCTGTAACTTTTTAAAACATCAGTTAACGTATTAAACTCTGAGTTTAACCTGTTATTCACAAGTCTGAAAGCTTTCCCTAAAATCTTTCGAGTAGCGCGATTTCGGCTAGATTTTCAAATAGCATGCGGACGAATCAGAAGACGCCACTTGGGCAGTATGGCATAACTTTTTATGACCTGTCTCTAGCCATTTTTTGACCGTTGGAGGACGAAATCGAATTTAACCCGTTAAACTCGAAACTTAACGCGAAGTCTGGAACTTGCATAAAAAAACAGAGCAACGGTCACCAAAATTTCATGAACTTTTCCAGCAAGTTTTCAACGTCTCTTTGGCTCCCAAATGAGTATAAAAACATGGAGAAACACTTTGTAAACAACTCTTGGCAACTAGAAAAGAGATTTCATCTTCAAAGAGCTTGAGTTTGAGAAATGCTAAGAGATTGAGCTATAACTTGTTTATCTAGCTTTGAGAGCTTCTATTGTTCTTACCACTTTGTAACCTTGTAAACACCATTTGGTGAGATTGAGTTGGTGAGGTTTCTAGTGAGCCTCTAGGAAAACTAGTAAGGGAAAGGGTATTGGTGAGGTTTCTAGTTAGCCTTTAAAAAAACTAATGAGTAATTGTGGTAAAGAAAACCACCAAAGGAGTGTGTACTCTTGTGATTTATAGTGGAGAAGAAAACTCTCAGGTAGTGAACTTGAGGAGAGGAGTAGGCTCTCAAGAGGAGAGACCGAACTTCTATAAATTCTTGTGTTTAAGCTTCTCTCCTCCTACTTGCTTGATTATTACTTGGTGATTTATTTTCATTCATTTGTTGAAGTTGTTTGTTTTAAAAAATACTTCAAAGTAAGTTTTCAAAGTAAAATTTAGGATCATTGTGGTAGTATTTTCTGGTTAGAATAATTTTATTTTAGCTCTTTGAATTGCATTTTGATTTAAGAGATTAAAAACTCATTTTCGGTGATTTTTTGAATTCAACCAATTTACCCTCATCTTGGTTGCATTTGGGCCAACAATGTCTAAGTCTTTTTGAGTAAATAGATATTTGAGGCTCTTATAGTTAGTATATATCATAAAGAATCTAGCCAACATATAATGCCTCCACGATTTCAAGGCAAAAACTACTTCAGCCAATTCCAAGTCATGCACTATATGTATAACATCTTTACTTTTTTTTATTCATGTTAACAAGGAATTATGATGTATAGATTCTCTGTCTGTTTCACATTTTGCGTCAGAAAGGGTAACTAGTGAAGTTTTGGGTTTAAGTGGGAAAATAGTTAATTAGTTATTCTTTTTCTTTTTTTTTTTTATTTTTTTTTTGTTATCATAAAATGCAAACAACCATTTTTGTCAAAAAAAATTTTCACGTGATGCCACATGCTTCATTAAACTAGGGCAAAGGAGTTAAAGGTCTCAAATTGCAAAGTTTAAGGGGCAAGTCGGCCGGAGTCAAAGTACAGGGGTTAAAAGGTCTAAGTTGCTAAAGTATATGGGGCAAAAGAGGCTTTAAGCATAATTGTTGCAGTTAAAATTAAAATCGTTTAAAAAAGTAGAATTTTAGTGTTAATAAATTATATTACAAAATTCCAATGCTAGTTAAAGAATTATACTTAAGCAAGATCTTACAGTATTTATTTATAGAACAGGTTTGTATAAGTGTTATTTTCTATAATTAATTACTCTCTCGTCTCATATCTATTGAAACATTTGGTTTGACATGGATGTTAAGAAAGTGGAGAAAGTTTATGTGTTATTTTTTTTTCCTTGACTTTTTGCATATGAATTAAGAAGGTTCAAAATGATGAATATTAAAATGATATTTTTGAAGGGCAATGTGATAAAGTAATTTATTAAAAAAAAATGTTACAAAGATTTGAAATTGTACAAAATAAAATGCTACCTCTGTCCCATATTGTTTGCTCCATTTTAGTTTTTGAACTTAAATTTGACTTAAATTTATTTATATTATCATTTGTTAATTTTTAAAAAAATATATTTAAAAACTAGAAAAATCATAGTTTTTAAATATAATTATTTAAAACTTTTTATTAAATAATAATATAAATAATTTTAAGTTAAATTTAATCAAAAAAATTAAAGTAGAACAAACAATATGGGACAAGGGAGTATAATACAATAGTTTTTGATAAAAGGAGTATTAACATAAATTATAAGAGATAACTAATTATCTAAAAATATTTCAGTTAGCTGTAAAAGAAGGGACAATTTCAATTTTTCTTTCAAGATTTTGGTGAAATTACCCTTTGTCCCTTCATGTTTCAGAAATATACACTTTGCCCCTACCTTTTTAATATAATCCGATAGTAACTTTTGAAATCTTAATTTAGATATTACAGTAGTTATCTTCTAGTAATTTTAATCTGTATGATATTTTTTTTTATAATTAAAGCATATTTTAAATTATCAATTTTTTCTTTTTGTATTTCTTTCATTTTTTAAAATATTATTTTTTTTAAATTTCAACTAATTATAAAAAATACTATACCAATTAAAATTGCTTAAAGATGACAACTGTACAGTTTAAAAGAAGATTTCAAAAGTTACGATTGAACTATACTAAAATAGGGGTAAAGTGTATATTTTTTTAACAAGATGAGACAAAGTGTAATTTTACGTAAGCCTCATGGGGTAAATTGTAATTAACCCATAAAAGAAAGAAATCCTTTGCAAAAGGACCTAAATATTACCCAATCTTTCAAATTGAGGAATGCAACGTTCATTCAAGGCTTAAATGCACCAACAGCCCCCAAATCTTGAAAACCCAACGAGTTGGACCTGAACTATAACTCGGTCAGCAGCAGCCCTTCAACTTTGTAACTTTGTATGTTTTAGTTCAGCTTATTAACCTGACAATCATTTTTAATGGCCTAAATATGTTAAAAAACCTCAAACTATGACAACTCATTTAAATTGGTCATCAAACTAGAATTTGGTTTGCATTAGGCTCTTAACTTTACGATAAACAATAGTATTATAAAAATTAATTGAAATTAAGTAAAATCCATTATAAACTAATTAAAATTAATTTTTTAGGTTAAGTAAATAAAAAATTCATTAAAACTAATTAATTCATAAAAAATATTATTAATGTGTTTATCTAGTAAGTATAGATTTAGCTATAAAAAAGATCTTAGTCATCAATAAGAAAATGTAAAAATAAAAATTATGTATTGGCTTTGCTAATGAAAAGTAGAGCAGCTGAGACCTAATGGGGTAGTTGATTTCATTAGAGCTGGGAGACGTCGTAAGTGGCTGCCATTAATTTCGCTGGGTCTAGCATCATTTTCTAGCATTGCTTTTGTCATATTCTTTTTGCAATTAAGTTGATTGGGTCAGTTTTGCTAAACCTTTTCGCAGCACCTCTGTTTCGCCTCGCTTGCCAGCAATTGTTCTGTGTAATTTGCTTCACTCACCTTGCCTCTTCTCCCGTCTCATCCAAATTGTTGAACTCAAAGGGGACCTCTCCGGCCTTTCTTCCTTGATTCATGCAATTGGCTCATCTTTTTCTTCCTTGGTTCATCCCATCGATTCACCGCTTTCATCCCAGCGATTCATTCCTTTTGTTCCTCCAATGTGGGAGGTGTGCAAGGAAGATGCAAGGGATCGTGTTAATCAGTGTTGTTTTGTTTCTTTCCATAAGAGATGAAGATTAGAAATTAAGGATATAAACATTAGCTTTAGAATTCCATGGTCTAGAATAATTAATTGAAAAAGTTTGATGATGAAAATTGTTATTTTATATTTATTTTAATGTTAATTAATGCTATCTCAGCAATTTCCATTCAATTTAATCGTAAAACTAGTGGAAATGGCTTAATTGAGACACAAAAATGAACTATGGTACTTTGGTAGGACAATGCATTTTTTACGTATTGTGTTATTTTTTCATTGTAGATGATACTTTTTTTTTTTAACTTTTTCTTTATCTAGGACGAAGATCACTCTATAGCTAATCTTATATTTACTTGACAAGCACTTGGAAAATATTTTTTATGAAGTAATTAATTTTTATGGTTTTTTTCTTTACTCAACCAAAAAAATCAATTTTAATTATTTATAATGAATTTAAATTAATTTTAATGAATTTTTATAATACTTATTGTTTATTCTAAAATTTAGGGTCTAGTGCTATCCAAGTTCTAGTTTGATGACCAACTTAAATGACTTGTAAAAGTTTGAGGTCTCTTCATGTATTTAAGCCATTAAAAAAAGATTTGAGTAAATGAATTAGACTAGAACATATAGAGTTGTAAAGTTGGAGGGCTTCTGCCAGGTGAGTTAAAGTTTAAGAACCAATTCGTGTGAGTTGGGAAAGTTCGGGGCTGTTGGTGCATTTAGGCCGTCAATCAAATCTAGAATTCATGAATCGAGGAATCCGAAGTGTAAATGCACACGCTTTCTGTAAATGTAGAGTTGAGATTAATTCGGTAAAAACAAGGGACGCCCCCGATCTACCGTTTGTCTCGATGGACGGCCCAGATTGTAGAGAAGCATGAGAAGGGGTGCCCTCCTGCTGCCCCGCTAGACGACAAACGTACACTTGGCCATCTTCACCACCTCAGTGCTTGCGATTAGGTTACATCAGCTTCAGCAATTTGCAGCGGCAGACTCAGTCTAACCAATCACCGCCATCCGATCGGTGGGCTTTCGTTTTTGGAAAGTCAATAATAACGAAGCAAAGATTCAAAATGACTTGTTTGTCCTGCTGAGGAAGCCAAAGAAACTAGGGGTAAAGTGGATGGGCAAAGACAATTTAATTAGAGGCTCTACCATACCATCCAGCAAGCATTACTGGTTTTCTTTTGGTATAAAACGGTTTCATTGTGAGATCCTTTTTCCTTTAGACACAAATATAATATCTTACAAGTTACTTAATCCATGCTCTAGTTTTCCCTTTTATATACAAAAATGATGAAGGAAAGTAAATGGTAGTGTTTTTTTTAAATGTTTTTAAGAAAGAAAGTTAAAAACTTCCCTGAAAGAAATAAAAGGCCAAGTAAACCAAAAAAAGGGGTGGGGATATAAGTTTGTCAGAGAGGAAGAGACCATCTATGGAAGCGAAGGGGCGGATGAGATTTGTTTGTCCCCAAGGCCAAGGGATTCGTGGCTGAGAAAAGCAATTAAAAAGCATTCAATAAGTGACAAAAGCTTCAAGTGGTACATAGAATGGTGATTACGTGGTAGTCCAGTCAAAGTCAGGCTGCGTGTCATGACTCATGATGGACCGTGCCGTGGCGTGGGATCGTCTCCTTCCGTTGGAAAAACAAAGCAAGGTATCGAGGTACAAATTACTCGTACGCAGGAGGGATACAATCTCAAGGTGCAATTCTAATCTAATCTCTGCTTCTCTTCTGTCTTGTCAGTGTCAATGAACTTAGCTATCGGGGGGGGGGGGGGGTTGGGGGGTGTGGGGGAGGGGGCAGCTTTTGGATGCGCGTTAAAATCAATACTCGTAATAATTATGAGGCTGCTAGAATGAGTTTGGAAGTATTGCCCTAGGGTCAACAACCAGGAACAGTCTTTTGGATTCTTCTTCCTTGCCCTTTTCTCATCCCTCCATCACCATCCACTCTCCCCCATCCCTTTTCTTTTGGACTCATTTCCTCAGTCTTCTCTTCTCTTCACTATAACATCACCCTACCTCGCCCCGCGTGTAATTCTCAGCTCCACCAGTTAGGAGATCTTCATTTTTCACTACTGTTGAGATGTGTATCACATCACTCCTACACTCAGTACTCTCACACAGATTTTTACAACCCCAATATGTTAGACAACAAAAGAAATGAACATTTAAATTCAAGTCTACTTTTTACGCAATTCTTTTCCTAGGCATTTCCTGACAAATCAAAATTGTAGAATTTACACTTGCAAAGAAAAAGGGTGACGTGAACTTATTTTAATAATTAAAGAGAGCTGTTCCCACAAACTTCGTTATGACCAAATAAAGAATCTGACCAACCAGCAAGGCCCTTCTTACCTCAAGCCTCTTTTACAATTCGGTAGTTGTGGCTCTACGTCAACGGACCTTGAATAAAGCACAAGAGCTACCAACGCACACACAAATAAATATCAGTATTCATACCGGCACAACCCCTACCCTACGCAGTAGTGAACTGCTGTTCTCTACTGTTTTTGGCAGTTGATTAGCAGTAGCTCCCCCTTGAAATTTTAGTGAGATGATTTGGGCATTTCCCTCAATAGTTTCGGAACAGAAAAAGTACTAAGAAAAGAGAAATCTTAAGTTTACTGCACTCGTTTAATCAAGGCCTTAAAAAAAGTAATTATTGAGGCGTGGATTTTTCTGTTGAATTAGTGCAGCTGCACAAATTTGTGAAATCGATCAACCAATCTTCCCTCTGCTCATTTCTTGCCAAGGGCATCTTCTATCGTGTTTATACAGCAGCCAACTGATCTCCCTAATGCCATTGCTTCGGCCAGTTTTGATATAGCTTCACTGTGATGGTGCAGAGTATAAATGGCATTGGCCGCAGCCCACCTCACCTGAGAGTGGGCTTCACTTTCCGAATAACCCGACCAACTTAGAACTCGATCAAGCTGTCTTCCAAGATAGGAGCAACTGTCACTGACTCTGCCTGAACAATGATTTTGCCGGCTGTCATGACAAGTAGAATGAGCTAACCTTGTCAACATCAGAGTGGAGTCCCTCCGAGTATCCAAACAGCATATGCTCTGCAACTAGGCCTCCAAGGACTACAGATGAGAAGTTGTTCAAAGTCTGCATCATAAGGTTTTCTCCTGGGTTGGTACCAAGAAAAGAAATGCATTACTCTAACATCGCAAGGAACTCAGGCTTCTTTTTATTTTCACATGGCTATTAAACATTGCATGAACTTATAGTATTAAACAACCTTAAACAGTTAACACTATAAATTTCAGGTCACTGATTCCAACAAAGTTCGGATTAAGGTAAAGTATGATGATGATGATGATGGTCATAATATTACAATCAACTTTACTGCCTCGCTCTCTTGTGATCATGCTTTCTGTTTATCAGCTATGAAAACTTCAAATATAAGTGGAAAAATAAAAGTTTAAAAGAGCTAAGGAACTTCTAACTCCTATTTTCGCATTTAGCGAATTGAGAAATAGCATAAGCGCAGATGTGATGAAATGAACAAACATACAGCAAAATCTCACTCCCGGGAAAGCACAAGCAGCGGGGGACTGTTATGTGTGCACAAAAAGCTGAGTGTCCTTGGCTATCAACGTATGTTAGCTATTAGATAATAAGTCAACTTGAGGTTATCTCATCTCTTGACACATTATTACAAAGTCTGCAACCTTGATAAATATTCAGAATAGGTTCTATTACTTTCAGTACAAGCATAACTCAGAGGGGTAACAAATCCCTCACCTTGGATGAGACTTTCCCCTTACTTCCCTGCACGTATGAGAAGACAATTAGAGAAATGATTCCACGTTGATACTGATTGTGAACAATTTCTCACGTTGAACGAGATCTTTTGTGTGTAAAGGGCGTATGGGTTACAAATGCTTGTCCACAAGGCAACAAATAGTTCAAAGCAAGTTGCCTGAACAGCAACATCATAATTGAGTTGCAATTCTTGGATAATCTCATTTATGATGGCACGAAACACGTATAATTTTATGCTACAATGTTGATTGAAGGATGTAGAATGATGTCCATGTTACAAGCTATGCTTACACTTTGATGCAACAAAGATGTCGAACCCTTTCAAAACAAATTACCATATTGTCACAGTACATGCCAGCAACATCTCTCACCTGCTTAGGGATTTCATTGTTTTTAATAACTTTCTGCTTCATCTTAGCAACACCTACCTACATGCATATTCGTTCATGACACAAGCATTAGTTAAGCATGTTAAGTGTTAGATAAACGGAAATTGCAATTTAAATCATTTCCCTGATAAAAAGATAATAACTTATCCCCACCAAAAATAAGCTAATGTATTTAATACAAACTTCTGGTAATAGTTTCTGACAGTTAAAGAATTCTTTGAGTTATGACAAAGGTGGTGGAAAGAAGAGTGCGCACAAAACCAAACTGTTTCTTACCTCTTTAAGAAACTCAAATCCCAGAAACTCTACCCTCCCGACCGCAAATTGGTCATGTCGGAAGGCTTCTACAGACGGTACATTATAACCTTTGGGGAGGACCCCAATTAAATAGCCCACAAGAAAGTGACCAGCTTCATGCTGCAAGTATAAACTCTTTCCTAAGAACACATTTAATAGCGGAAGAGTTGAAGACACAAAAATGGTGTACAAATTTAATAGATCTTTCCCTTTCTCCAATTCACGTCTAATGAACTTGCTACAATTTTGATTACTTTGTTGTTAGTGTTCTTAGACAATAGAGGGCTTTTGAAATCACAACCACCATCTTACATTGTTAAATGTCAGTTATAGACCAATAGCAGCATCAGGACTACCAAGTTTTCCTTGGCATACACATTCTTGAATCCTGTGAAACTTATCTTACTTGCGCGCACTGAAAATGGTCCTCTTCACAGGAAGATTCATTGCCTTCCTCATAGACAAGACTGCCAGATCCCTTCATTGAATCCTAAAAATCCACACAAGCCTCAGCTTAATGTAGAATTTGGTCTTCAGGAAACAAAAAATCATGTGTATCTTCGTATAGCAATGACATGAAACTACTCACTTGTTCAAGCAAAGCAAATTGCCTACATCTTTCAATGGAATCCATAACACAATCAAGCGTAGATTGAAAATTCCTAAAATCGCTCCCGTTTAGCTCCAAGCCCTCCATCACCGATATGGTCATAGGGATCTGAACCATCTTTACGAAGAGGGGAAAGAAAATAAAAAACTGACGATTTAAATGAAAGGTTATGATATTTTCTAGTAATATCCAACCTGTTTGGCCGCACCAAAGAAGCGAAGGCCATGGCCTGGCTGCCGCCGAAGCTGCTTGACTAGGGAGAGGGCGGCTTTGAAATTACGCCTGGAGAGTTCTATGTCGACTCTTTTCAACGCTCTACGACGTTTTTCCGCACCATCATTTCTCGCCGCCGGTAGCGTCCCTGAGGTCGGAGAAACCATCCATGGTCGACCGACGGAGTTCATCCTCTAGTGTGAAGTGGCAGTTTGATTTTCACAAAGCGGAGGGAGATCAACTCTGTAGAGTGTAGACTAAGGTCACTCAGCTGAACCAAACGGGCAAACAACAATCTGCCTCTACAATTAGCTGAGGTTGTACGAATATGTCTTAACTTTTTATTCCGGACAATAAAATCACCGGCCAGTGGGCAACTAAACTTATGAAACATATTTAGCTAAGGTTTCGTGAAACAGAAGAAAACTCATGCAATGAAAAATCGAAATTTTATAAGTATCATCAATAAGAAAGGTTCTATAATCATGGTAATTTTCAAAGAAGAAAAACATATAGCAGTTTAAGACTAAATAAAATATTTTTTAATAAAAAATTTCCATCACATGAAAAATCTATTAACAAAACTATGGGAATCTCAATTGTTAGAAGTAGAAGTAGAGCACTCGTCAAAGTCAAAGAAACACACGAATCTCTTCAAATGTTCCTAAGCTTTGTTCTTTCCCGTCCAAATCCAAAGTTTAATGGAACAATTGCACGGTAGGAAAAGGTTTAGGACCTTCAATTGTTATTGTACTCTCCCTTATCCAAACAATCTGGCTGGTTCATGAGTCCCGACCTTGCACATCCAGCTGGAAGCGACGAGAGGACGACGTATGTACTTGCTAACGACTTTGTCCACCATCCGAATGTCTTCTTCTCTATCTCCTTCCGAGTTATGTTATGGGCACATTGATTCACTCCATAAATGCATCTCCGCCTCCATGGCGGAAACTCTCATCTTCAAGCATCGTCTACTGTAAATCTGAAATTGGAGTCTCCAGAAAGCGAGCACTACAACAAGTGGACAAGGAGCTAAGCATGGGAGACGAGAGAGCCGCTCTGTTTCTGATCAAGGACCTGCAAGGAAAGCCTGGTGGGCTTCGGTGCTTTGGCGCTGCTCGTCAGGTCCCCCAGAGGCTCTACACCTTGGACGAGCTCAGGCTGAACGGGATTGATACTTCCTCGCTTCTTTCTCCGGTCGATGCGACGTTGGGATCGATCGAGAGGAATCTGCAATTGGGTGCGCTGTTGGGAGGGGTTGTTGCATGGAATGTGTTCGACCTTGGTCCTCAGCAAATTCTGTTTCTTTCTCTGGGGCTTTTTTTTCTCTGGACTCTGGATTTGGTACTCATTTCATGATTTTCATTGTTTGTGGCTAGTCCCGTTTCGTCAAAATTGCCTCTTTGTTGAGAACATATATCATGAAAATGGATGCTTGCATAATTCCGTAGTCGTGGGCATTCAAATGGTTCCGCATTATCATGTCAGCAAGATTTGCTAAGCATATTGGAAATTAGCGTGTACTTGCTCCTGTACTATGACAAATTTTGTGAATGCGATGCGTCACTAATCGAATCCATACCTGATGATTTGGTTGGATTCATGGTTGTATTGTTTTTCATTTGTTTGTGTGAGCAAAGGTAGCATTTCTGAGAAACACTCTTTTTTGGCAATGGTTCAAGGTTCTTATTGATGGGTGGTGGTGTTGAACTAACTCTGTTTTCATTGTTTGCCGTGTGCTACAGATTTCTTTCAATGGAGGGGTTGGAAGTTTGGTCCTTGACACTATCGGTCACACCTTTAGCAACAAGTACCACAGCAGGGTTATTCAAGTACGAAGTTTCTGTTTTCAATGGAGGAGTCGGTAGTTATGATGGATTTTATTCATTGCAGCCTAAAATGACTAGCTGATAAGTTGTGATGGTTTTAATTTTGACCTGATAAGTTTTTATGGTTTTGTGCATGATCAATTTTCTTCATGGGATTTTATCAGCATGAAGCTGGTCATTTCTTGGTTGCTTACCTTGTGGGCGTTCTGCCAAGGGGATGCACACTGACAAGTCTGGAGGCTTTGAAGAAAGAAGGATCGCTCAATGTGCAAGCAGGGACTGCGTTTGTGGATTTTGAGTTCCTTGAAGAAGTAGACTCTCTTTAATAATTTTGCAATTTAACGCCGCATCTGCACTCTCTAGCATTCCATTCTTCTGATGCTGCTTCTCATGCTCCGTGCAGGTCAACGGGAGAAAGTTGTCGGCTACGGTAAGTAGCAGAATTCGGGAATCCTGATATACTGCTTCTAATTTATAAGCATGTATTAGTTCTAACCAAAGAAGCAGAAAATCCAGGAACCAGGGAAGACAAGACTTTGTAACGTGAATTTTCTTTATCAGACACTGAACAGGTTCTCATGCATAGCACTAGCGGGTGTGGCAACTGAATATCTATTGTTTGGATATGCTGAGGGAGGTCTGGCTGATATTAACAAGGTTGAGACTGAGACAGTTCTATTCTCAAATCCAGTTGTATTTTGAAAACCAAGTAGCTATATCTGACAAATCTTATGTGACTAGGGAGGTTTTAGTTAGGTTATCTTCGGCATATTTATCTGAGCTTTCCGGTTATGACCAGTTGGATGTACTGCTGAAAAGCTTGGGATTCACTCAAAAGAAGGCAGATTCACAAGTCAGATGGTCTGTGTTAAACACAATTCTTTTGCTGCGCCGGCATGAAGTAGCTCGAGCTAAACTTGCAGAAGCAATGTCCAAGGGGCAATCGGTAGGATCCTGTGTTGAAGTTATAGAGGACAATATTGATGATGCAGATATCTAGCCAGAATTCCATCTCCTGTCTGCATTTCGCATTTCTTACACAGACACTTTTGTTAAGTAGGTTTTGGGACAATCCCCCAAATGGGGTAAGTTTAATATATATATTCCAATACTGTTTTTCATAGTAAACAATATATATGAACATATCAAATCTCAATCCCTATCAAAATTATAGGCATATACAAATTTGATATTACATATTTAAGAACTTAAATGTATAAACAAAGTATATGTACAAATCATGTGAAATATATGCATTAATGAGATATTAGATGTGTTACCGATATATTCAATTGTATGTACGAGTCCAACTTACCATACGAGAAGAGATGTAAATGCACCAATTTTTGCTTGCCACCAAAATTAAAGATATATACAAATTGGATGATAGATATATATTATTGAAATGTATAAAAAAAAGTAGGAGATATGTATAAATTATGTGAGATATATGTATAAATGAGATCACAATACTGTTATTAATATATTCTATTGTTTATACAAGCTTAATTTCAATCTAAAAAAGAATATGTGTGAATAAGTAGAAATTATTTTTTCGTCAAAATCAGACATATATACAAATCAAAATGCAAATATGTATAAATACTAGATCATACCTAAATCTTATACATAAAAGTAACACATGCAAAGAATATCTCACACACACACACACACAGAGGCATATATATATGAAAAATTACAAAAACCCTCTTGTGATCTGGTCTAATTTACACTTTACCTCCTATTTTTTTTATAGTGTCTGACAACAACTTCTGAAACATTAATTTAAACTGTTTGATAATCATATTCTAGTAATTTTAAAATTTTTAATATTTTTTTCATATACAACCGACCTTTAAAAAATACTGATATATATTTACAAGGAAAAAAAATACATTTACAGAAAGAAAAAATTAATAATTTCAAATGTCTATTATCTATAAAAAAAATATTAGAGAAATCGAAATTACTGGAAGATGACTATCGTACAGTTTAAATACAATTTCAGAAGTTGTGATAAGATAATGTAAAAAATACAGATGACAAAGTGTAAGTTTCTAAAAATAGAGGGGGTAAACTTTAGGGTATGGCATACCTCATAGGGTAATTGTAAGTTTCCATTTATATATTATTCATTGAATAGTGTCATTTTTGTCCTTTTGCGTTTTGCTTTTTTTTCCACATTTTTTAGTAATGGTGAAACTCATTTTCCAGTCCCTAAAGATTTCATTTCTTCTCACTTGTTCCTTATACTTTTCCATATGACAATCAGGTACTGTTTTTGTCTTTTTTTTCAAATTTTTTTTTCGCACTTTTCTTAGTAATGATGGAACAATTTTTCCAGTCCCAAAAGATATCATTTCTTCTCTTCTATTCCTTGTACTTTTTCATACGTCAATCAAGCCTAGTTAGACAATATGAGCACAATGCGAGATTGGAAGATCTGTGAATTTAAAGGCTATACTCAAGAAAGAATAAAATTATAGGTACTGAAAAAGGGTTTTTAATGTTTTTTTTTTTCATTTTTCTTAGTAATAGTTGAACTTTTTTTTTTCCAGTCTTTAAGCTCATTTCTTCCCTTTTGGTCTCTAAATTTTTTCATATGACAATTAGCCCTAGGTAGATAGGATGAGAGCAATGGTGAGATTGCCATATCTGCAGGTTTGAAAACTACAATCACTGAAGTAAAAAATTATAGGGATTAAAAAAGGGTTTCTTGAACCCCAACATTTACTTTTTTTTTTCTGTGAATACTTAAATTTGTCATCTAAACTCAACCTCTTTATTTCAATGCCGCGATGGATTTTCACGTATCCTCATTATCTAGGTTCACTCCATCTACGTGTAACGACTTCCAACTAGCAAGAGCGGGATGACGCATTTGGTCGATCAGTGTGGAACAACATGTTGATCTTACTCTGGTCTGGTCGTTGGTCATTACAGTGAGATACATGCCTTGCTTTTGCTCAAAACCCAACTAGAGGAGAAATACAAAGCAAAGTCTAGGAAGCTAAGCCACTGCTTCTCGGTGTCCATATAGCCACACCATTACTTGTTCTCTTTCTCAACTTCTTTGTCCAAGAGACCCTGGCCTATATTTTCTTTTAGGAGGAGGACCTATTGGTATAAAATAGGCTTAATACGAGACCTAAAATGGCTGCATCTCGAGTAAGTTCACTATAGAGAAGCCTAGCAAGCTAATAAAAATGAGGCTTCCTAGTTTAGAAGGAAACCAAACCCCAAAATTACAGGATCAGCTAGAATATTTATATCTGAGAGCTATTTACTTAGATCTCTCCTAGCTATATAAACCCCTCTAATCACCAATCCCAAGATTTGACACTCTAATTCTCTATTATGTTTTGGGCTATTGTTTTGTTTTTGTCATCTCAGACGTCTATTGCAAGTGAACGACATCATTTATTGGTCTGTTTTGTTTTCATTGTTCCACGCTACCATATGTTCAAGAAAGGTTGAGGCTTTGTTGCAAGAGTGGTGGAGAGACGACCAAGACCTTAACCTTTTAACGTAAGGCCAAGGCGTTGAAAACTTTAGGGGTGTACCATCGCTGTAGTCCAACGGGAAGTTAGATTGGTGATATGGGTGGCCCGAATAGTAAGTCGAAGCGGTTCAAGTGCACAGGAAGACGGGGAGCTAACAAATGTGGTGGAAGGAGATGGAGGAAAGGCTAAAAGCATTATTGAGCACGGATGGAAGCATCGACGGTCAGATGGCAATAGATCGACCTTATGGTGTTCGTGGAGGAGAGAGAGCCTAGGAAGTGTGGAAAAACAGGGAAGAAAGAGGGAGATGAGATGAGATGAAAGAGAGAGTTGGAAACCAGGGAGAGAAAGTAATGTGATGAGAGAGGGGGTTGAGCAGCAGATGAGAGAAGAACTGTGATGTGAGAGGGGATGAGATGAAGATGATGATGATGAGATGAGGGGATCAACTACCAAAAAGTCCTCAAACTCCTACACTTTTTTTAATTTAATCCCTCATATAATATTTTAAACAAGTAATCACTTAAAGTAAAGTTAGAAGAAACAATTCACAAATATTTAATCTTCAAATAATAACAACAATTAGAAAGAACCATATGCTCATTACATGAAATAACAAATTATTGTTTTCAATTGATTTATATGTTAACTTTTTTACTTATTTCATATATTTCTATGCAAACTATCATAAAATGAAAATTACACAAGCCACTCTCAAGGCACTCTCAAGTATAGAAGAGACTTAATGAGAACATATACATTTATACATATATACATGACAACGGAAAAATACCCTTTTCCTTCGAGAACTTATTAGCTAGGTCAGCAGTGTATTTGACCAACTTATCACCCTCTTCGCTTTAGTCGTCATCTCTGCTACCGTCACCTTTGTCCTCCACCTGAAACTGCCACAATTCATCAGCTGAAAAGAAACCACTCTAAAACCCACCGAGGACTTTCAGATTGTTGAAATTCCATGTCAACGAGATTAATGAGACCCGAAGATTGAAGAGTCTACGTGCCAATAATGACAAGAGGAGCAAGCACATGGAGATGGGAAGAATAAGTTGCCACGCACAGAGCACAAGAGCGTATTATAGCAGTTACGGTGGTGAGAAAAGGAGATGCGGGTTGAGGCCGGCATGGAAAAGTGATAACTTGATGGAAATTAGCAAATTTGACTAAGAGTATATGGATAATTATATTGGTAGAACATTCATAGGGTAGGAAGTATACCAAATATTGCCCCAGGAACGAGGTTTAATCGGGCTCAATTAACCAGAATCCAACATGACTATCATGCCATTTTGGATAAAGGAACAAAAAAAAAATGTTCTAGATTATGTTTCGCAATATTAAAGATGTACACGTACCAAGCACTGTACATTTTTTTTTACATATTTGTATAATGTACAATTCATTTGTAATTTCTAATTTTTTTGTGTTGTTCAAGATAAATTCCTAACTTTCATTTTATCATCGTAAAGTATCTAACTTTTCTATTTTTCTTCCCAATCGTGGTCTTTTCATCAATTCTACGGTTAAATATGATGCAAATTTAGAGGAAATTCTAACTTTAATCACTATTTTTTCTTGCTCTCACAAAAAACACCCTTAAATATGTAAATTTAACATTTTCTCTCTCTTTCGCATCCATTCAACTTCCAAAAAGAAAAAAAATCAATTAGAACCAAAAATGGATAAAATTCATTTATGATCCCTATTTTTTTTGCATTATCCTAAACGGGTTCCCAACTTTCATTTTATATTCTTAAAGTCCTTTAATTTACCATATTTTGTCCCAATCATTATCCTTCTGTCAATTTATCCATTAAATTTGATGGAATCTTATTCAAAAATAAAACTTTGGTCCATATGGTCCCTTCCTTCCATTCAAAACACACTCAATTATGAAAATTTAACACTCTCACCCACCACCAATTTCCTAGATGAAGCAGATTCCAAAAAAAAATTGAAAGAGCCCAAGCATTTTCATCTGGATTGGCTTTTCGCTTGAATCGGCACTCACTTGAATCGGCTCTTTGCCTCAATCTCAATCAATCTCATCATCTTAATCTCACTCTTATTCGCCTGAATCAGCTCTTTGACACATCCTCTCAACAATAACCACAATCACTCTCATCGCTGTCACACCCCACCATCCCTGTCATCATCAACCTTATCTTTCCCTTTGCTACCTCATTGTTTGCACCTTGTCGTTCATCATCGTGACTCGTGCGCATAGATTCGTTGGGTTCGCTCGATTCCTTTGCACAACAGGAGAGAGATTTGGGCGAATTGCTTGGGTTCGTTCAAATCAATTGCAAATCCAATCCAGCCCAATTCAGCCTTTATTCATTTGAGTTAATCTTAAATCCAAATAAATTTTCAACATCTTCAAGGTTCTATTGCTGGGGGAAATCTTCAAGAAAACCCCCAACTTGAAATAGATCGAAAACGATCGGCAAGAAGTAGAAGAGAACAAAAGTGGAGAAGAAAATTGGCTAGACGAACAAAAGCAAAGAAGAAAACCCATCTGTTATTTTTTTTTTCTCAAGAAGGAGAGGTAGAAATAAAACAAGAATGTCAATAATAGCCTGGCATTGCATTGTATCAATTAAACATAAACAAAAAAAAGGGTTTGAGCAGAGACTACCAATGGAATAATCTAGCTTGCATTATTTGGGCAGTGGCGATGCTTCTATCAATCTGGGTCATCTGCCCAATCTTCTGTTGTAGTGTCATTCATCTTAACAGGTCTTTCAATCAAAGAGCCATAGGCTACTTGGGGTTTTTTTACTTTTATTTATGAAGCTCCATCCCTGTACGGTTGTTTGTGAATGATCGATCGATGATTTTTCTTTTGAATTATTGAGTGGAAATGAGTGATTTTGGGGTTCTTTAGAACTTCTACATAATTGGGTTCTGCGGCCAAGCTTTAGATGATGTTAGTGAGCTAAGAAATCTAGAGTTTGAATTTTGTTCGAGAAGAATCAGGTTCTTGACTTGATGAGGAAGTAGAAGGAGAAGATAATAAGAGAAAGGAGGAGAAACGTGAGAAGGTTGGCAGAGAAATGGGAGGTGGCGCAATGGAGGTGATGTGGATGTGGGTGAAATTGAGAGCATCGGTCATGGCTGTGGTGGAGGTGATTAGATCCGAGAGGGAAAGTGAGGGTGGTAGTGCATCTGTGTGGTCTAAAAAGGTTGGTGGTGCTTTTAATAGGAGGAAGAAAACATGTGGACTAGAGTTGATATTTGTCACAGAAATTCCATCAAAGTCAACCATGAAATTGATGGAATGACCATAATTGAGATAAAATCTAAGAGGTTAGAGAATTTAAGAGGACAAAATAAAAGTTAGAAATCTATTTAAGATAACATGAAAAAATTAGAGATCACAAATGAATTTTACCCACTAGAAAATCCTCGATTCTATTTCTCTCCTTCATTTACGCCCTCTCTGAGCCGGTGGTAGCCTCTTCCCAATCCCTTAAAAATCCTCAATTCTCTCCCTCCTCCTCCTCTTATTTGTACATGCCTCTCATCCTAAACTCTTCTTCCTCTGATAGCCAAACCGTCCGATTGGCAGCATGGCAAAGGTGGCTGCGCTTAAATTGAGTGATTCGAGGCTATCAAAATCATGGTCAAAAAGTTCCATCATAAAATCTGAACGGCCACATTTGATTGCACTAGAATCTGCCCCGCTTCCACTAAAATACGTTGGCCGAGCTCGCCAGTGATTCTCGCTGTTTACTGCCTTGTCGCTGTTCACCTTAAACCCATCCACCAAATCTGCTTCATTTGTCAATTCTCAGTTTGCCGTTCACCGCCTCATCGCCACTGCCGTTGCTCTGTTATCTTATCCACCTGCTCCTATCTTGCCCTATCCTCCGTCGAGCCCTAATTCTAGAAATGACCTCCTTTTGGTCATCTTCGACAATCAGACACAAAACCTATTTTCTTTTCCTAATCTCTAAGCACTAGAACCTCTTATCGATGTTGAGAGTGAGCCGGATGGTTTTGGTCATTCACAAGTATTCATGTCTAGGTTCATTTTGGTGTTTTTATTTGTTGTGCTAAGGAGGAGACGACAGGCGACACTTGTGATTGGTGGCGAGGTGAAACGGAATGGCAGCTGGTCGGCTGAGAGAACTAGCAGCAACGAGATCAGTGTGAGAAGAGACGGGTTGTAGAATGGGGAACGTAAGGGAAAAGTTAGGGCTCTCGGCGTAAAGGGGGAAAAATGTATGAACCATAGTAGGAATTTGCCATAGAAATTCTATAAAATTTAACCCTGAAATTGATGGATGGAAGGATGACAAAAATAGGGAGTACAGGATGGGGACTTTTAGATAATAAAATGAAAGTTAAGGAACCATTTAAAACAACATAAAAAGGTTAGAGACCATAAATAAATTTTGCACAAATTTTCCTTTTTCCTTTCCCCGTTCTTTTCCTCCATTAGTTGGAGTCATTGAACCTTTATCGAAGACACCAAAATCGAAGCGATGGCAGATATCTACTAGTCAATGTTGCAATGTTCTTACATATCAACTGGCTCTATACTCATCTCTTCGACAGATTGAACTTTTAAAATGAATAAATTTTGATGCAAAAAATGTAACAAGTAATTTTATAAAAGAAAGAAGTTATTAAATAATGACTACACATCATACAAGTTGATTTAAATAGAGGGACTCTAATACTTTATGCAAAAGATACATTCAATTTGTAACATTGTATATGGAAAAAACTTACTTACAAAATGTCCCAATTTCAATATCCGTCATTTCTTGAGAAACGACTCTTATTAGGTGACATGTCACAAAAATCATAGCTTAACTTGGATTGTCTTGTCCATTCAAATAAATGAAAGATCTAGATTAACATATGGTATCTATTATTTGTTATTTTCCAATTTTCTATTAAGGAGATTAGGTTTTGCATACCACCAAGCCATGGTGGGGCACCAAAAATAAAAAATAAATAATCTTTACACAAGTTTTGAAGGGTATAAATTGACAACTAAGGGTATCGAAGGCCAATTTACTAGACTAACCAGCTGTTTACACCTCTAGTGGTCTAGAACTATTTTTGTGCTAGAATGCGGCAAGGGAGCACCTAGTTTCATAAATCTCTGAGATAATTCTTTAAATTTTAAAAAGAATTGAAAAATTTTTAATGATTAGAAATAGTAGTTGTTCATATTGCATTATAAAATGCATTATTATTATTATTATTATTCATTTTTTTATTAATCTGAAGCTAACACTCTATTCAGGAAATAATCAATTGAATAATATTATGTTAGAAGTAGATAATTTCGCATGAAAATTCTCTTCATGTATAGGCTAAAAAAATTATTAAGACTGCGTAATTTTTTTATTAAAAAAATTTCAAAATTTGTTTTTTTACTCTTTAAAATGTAAAGAATTAATCGGTATATAATCTGGACAATAATTACTAGATGTTAGAATGAACACGGGAAAACATCTTCAAAAAAACTTTTGTGTGACACACTAATTTCTTTTTTTGAGATTCGTTGTTTAACACCTTAAATTTGAAAATAAAGATAGTGCATGAAATATATGAGAAAATTTTTGTCGATGATAATTAAGTAGACTTATGGGATTTGTTGTATCATGTTTCCTTTTCTTTTTGAAAACATGCTTTCTTTATTCTTTTCTTTCCTATTTTGCGCATTGTAATTAAGAATCGTTTATAGTTTCCCTTGCTATCGTCTCGGGAATACTTAGGGCATCTCCAACAGCTTCCCCAAAATTTCTACATAATGGGGAAGCAAAAAGTAAAATCTCCATAATTTTTGTACTCTAACTCCAACAGCTTCCCCATTTTGCAGAATTTTAAATTTATTACACAACAGTTAAATATTATAAATTTAAAGTAAATTCGAATTAATTCTTAGTTAATTAATATATAATTAAATATTATATATTTTAAACAAATTTTAAATAACGGCTAGTTTGTAACGGCTAATTTACAACGGCTAGTTTGTAACGGCTAGTTTACAACGGATAGTTAACCTCTATTTCTATAAATAAGAACAATTCCATAATTTTAGCTATCTTTTCTTATACTTTCCATTTCATTACTACCAATTTTATTTCTTACATTGAAAATAATTTTATGGCTTGCCGTTCTTTAGCAAGTCGTTGTTTACGTGACATGTACCTATATGATGATGACGATAGTGATGAAGCATATGAAGAATCGTTAATTGTTCGTATAGAAGAAGAAGAAGAAGAAGATCTTGTCAACAAGGGTAAAAGAAAAGGTTATCGTGGTTCTGTTATGGGCCACAAAATTGTTGATCGTGAGTTAATCGAGGGTCACGAAAGATTATATCGTGACTATTTTGCCTATCCTCCAAAATATGGACCTCGTTTTTTTCGAAGGAGATTTAGAATGAAGCAAGCTCTTTTCCTTCAAATTCATGATGCAGTGGTTGCACATGATTCTTATTTTGTTCAAAAAAGAAATGCTTCTGGCCATCTCGGCTTGTCATCGCTTCAAAAGGTAACAGCTGCTTTTCGAATGCTTGCTTATGGTGTTCCTGCTGATTATGTAGATGAGTATGTGCAAATAGGTGAAAGCACTGCTATAGAAAGTCTTAAACGATTTGTCATAGCAGTTGTTGAAGTTTTTGGTGATGAGTACTTAAGATCGCCAAATACTGAGGACCTTGCAAGATTACTTGCAAAAGGCGAAGAGCGAGGTTTTCCAGGGATGCTTGGCAGCATTGATTGTATGCATTGGACGTGGAAAAATTGCCCAACTGCTTGGCATGGTATGTTTACTGGCCACACTCGTGAACCAACTATTATTTTAGAAGCTGTTGCCTCATATGATCTTTGGATATGGCATGCTTTCTTTGGGTTGCCTGGGTCTCTTAATGATATCAATGTGTTAGAGCGCTCTTTTGTATTTAGTGAATTGGCTGAAGGGCGTGCACCTACTATTAGCTATATGGTCAATGGTAAAACATACAATATGGGATATTATCTTGCTGATGGTATATATCCGTCATGGGCAACGCTGGTGAAAACTATTCCAGCTCCGCAGGGAAATAAGAATAGACATTTTGCTAAAGAGCAGGAAGGGGCAAGAAAAGATGTGGAACGTGCATTTGGAGTATTGCAAGCGCGATTTGCTATTGTCCGAGGACCAGCAAGATTCTGGGATAAGGATACTCTAAAATATATAATGACAGCATGCATAATTATGCATAATATGATTGTTGAAGACGAGCGTGATGACAGTCAAGGTAGACCAAGACAAGTACATGAATTTGAAAAAGAATATGACAAAGTTGATGGCATTCCAAGCATATCACCTTCACTTGATCGTGCCCCAACGCTGATGAAGTTCATTGAAAATCATCATAGGATTAAAGATAAACAATTGCATACGCAACTCCAAGAAGACCTTATCGAGCACTTATGGAGAATACACGGAGGACAATAGTTACATTTATATAGAATCACTTCTTCCAATTTTAGAGTTCTCAGTTAAATTGAATAAGTGTAACCAAAGTGGTGTATACTCTTTTTTTTTTTAAATGGAAAAATGATATATGTCCTTGAAAGTAGTCTACTTGGTGTTTTGTTTTTTTTTAACTATTTTTTTCCTACTTGTGGAGAATGCAAGTGGCGGAAATTCAGAGAAAGGAGGGACTGTACTGAGATAGATAGGAATAAAGAAAAACATAGAGGAAGCAATACATAGAGCGCCTCCCATCAGCTATTCTGCAGAGATGCACACCAAGTGGAGAGAAAACCAAACCAAAAAAGCATAATTATATACTCTAATTATATATATTGTGTCTAACAGGATCAACCTAACAACTAAAGCAGAGATGATTTTCATAGTCAAGGCAGAACAGGAGGCACTTTATGGCTCAAAACCTAGTCTAACAAAAAGTGGAATGAAGACTTATAAAACTCCGGCATCAGTAACCAGTAACAGGAAACTCTCCTTGGGTGGACCAATGCTTCAAAATATTAAGCCGGATACAACAGCTTTTCGTCGACAATCTAGCAGAAAAATTGATCAGTTGAATAAGAGCACCCAGTTTAGTCAGCAGCAATCTGCAGGTATTGAAACAATTTTCATTTTTCTTTAATATTAGTATGTTCCCTGAGGGCGGGCATTTTGATAGTGACCTCAGTTTTCAAGTGCCAACGTAAGTATATAGTTTTACGAAAAGGAGATAAGGACATAGCATGCTTCGTACTTCAATGATTTTGGTGTGCCTGTCTAACTCCCAAGACATTGTATTCAAACTTTCAGGAAGAAGAATTTCAGAGATTCCTGGTCGAATGGAGAAGCCGCCAACCTCAACAACGACAAAGGAGTTTCAGACTCTTTTGGCTGCAGCCAGGAAGCCACTCTCTCCTGTCTCTTTGGCAGTCTCCTCCAAAGCAAACATTTTAAAGTTCTTTGAAGATGAAAACAAACAAAGCAGTGGAAATGGCATTTTAACTTCCAAGGATAGTGAATCTGAGGCCTAAAGAATCACATTAGGAGCTCCACCGCTAAGTGGAGTACCAAATGCTATGGTTCCCACCATCTCTGCTGGCTGCTGCAGCGATTTATACTGCTAAATGCAGTTTTGACCGGATAAGGCACTGGACGAAGACCAGTGAGTGGCACTCTAAATACTCTGAAGATCAACTTTTGTAAATCTTTTGTTGCTACCCCCACAGGAAACGCTCAAGAAGGATGGTCACTTTCCATCAGAGATTCAGAAGGCTGGATCAGGAAAGCCTCCAATACCAGGGGAAAAAAAGATAAAAAATAAAGATATAAGGAAGGACAATAACATATAATCCCATGATTCAATTTCACCCAACAGTAGTAATAACATAAAAAAAAAACTTTTAGCTAACAACTAAACTTTTAGCTAAAAACTAACACAGCTATTACATATCATTACTACTAGCTCTTTTTGCCAAAATTTCCTTCTGAAGACTGATGAAATACTCTGCTTGCATTGGAGGCATGACACTAGTATCCATAGCCATTATTTTAGCATCCTCACTTCGAGTTTGAAGTTCAATTTCCTTCTCTCTGAGAGCAACTTGCTTTTGCTCAGTAGCAAGTAGCAACTCAAATTGTTCGATTCTTCTGCATTCACTTTCTAATTTTTTGGCCCTAAACTCTTCCAATAGCTCACGGCTTTTTGAAGATGTCTCATTTCCATTTCCTTGTTCTTTGGATTTTGCTTTCTTGATCACTTCCTTTGAAGCCTTTCTCCCCATTGGTCTCTTCAGGCCTGCAGGTTCTGGAGCTTGTTCAGTGTCATCTTCTAAATTGATTGAATCTGGTGTCTCACTAGAAGTAGGCTTGAACTTTCTCTTGGTCTCAAGTTTTTTATGTTCATCCATCCATTTTTGTTGGAACCTCATAATAACCCAACAATGGTCAAGTACAAAAGCATGTTTCTCCTCTTTCTTGAACTTCTCTTTTGCCTCTGCAACCTGACAATGTAATTTTACCACTATTAAAGATATAATCTATGATATATAACTAAGATATAGCTTTCAAAAGAGAACCTCCATATAACATAAAAAGAGAACAAAATTTAACAAGTTCACTCACTGTTCGTACCTTGTCTTGTTCTGTGTAACCACTTTTTCGTAAATGGTCAATTTGAGCGTAATGTCCAGAAAACTTGCTCACATCCTTACTAATTTTTGACCAGCGATTAGTCAAGGATTTTTCACTCCGTTCACCGGACCACGTCTTGTTTTCTTCAAAGTACTTGGTAATTCTTTTCCAGAATTATGAATTTTTTTGGTCACGTCTTTTCACTGCATCTAAGCTAACATTAAGCCATGCAGATACAAGAAGCTTGTCTTCTTCAGTTGTAAAGTTGTCTTGCCTTTGTGCCACTTTCTTGTTGCCAGGTGCAGAATACATCTCTTCATAAGTGCAATCTTCATTTGTTGGCTCTTCACAAGTATAACCATTAGAATGGTTCTGATTTGCTTGAAAATCATGATTAGAAGGAAGTTCGTTGAGGTCAGTGAACACTGATTCACTGTTAAGAAGGTTCACGTAACTCATTTGATCCGAATCCATCTGGAAACATGGCAATATTTATTTAGATAAACAAACATCATATGAGAAAAATAAATTCAACAGTGAATTTTATCATGGATTAGTCTTAATCTACAAGTGAGAAAGGAAAAAAAAAGAAAATTCTTCTACCAACTTCGGAAGATATCACGCCTCTCTGGAAACTACAATTGTGGCTCAAGCAAGCTTAGCTCATTAGAACACATTAACAAAAGAAAATATCTCTGTTTCAACAGCTTTCTGTCATCCTACAATTCAAAGGAAAACAGAGCTACAACCATCTCTTTTCACAAACTTTTATGCACCATGTTTTGGTAATGTTTTAGGGAATATGTAATCTATGCAAGTAGCTTTTGGCTGGATATGGATCCCCAAGTTTGGCTTTAATAGTCCAATGTATTGAGTGATGCATGATCACAGACTTATTGGGGCCAAGTTTGAGCGTTAGTTCGGTCTGTAGATACTGGTCACGGGGCACATGGTCCATAATGATTTTCTTTAACTACTTTTAACTGGTGGTATGGTTTTAGTGTGTGAAGGGATAGTGAGCAATGAAATAGACAAAGGGCTGAGACTGGCCTTTGTGTAGGAGTCGTAAAGGGAGAGCTGGAATTAACTGTTGAGTGCCTCCGAAAATGAACAGAGAATGTGCAAAAACACGCTGATTGTGATCAGATGAAAAAGAAGGCTTTTTGCATGAATTTATGAATCTATGACAAAGAAGGCAAAGGCAGATGCAGTGTCATTGGAATAGCCTAGAAGCGAATAAAAAAAGGTGAATCTTAGATGTCAATCTTAGCTAATTGAGCTAATTGAGCTGGTTTGCTAAAGTTTATTATTAGTGCCATCTCCTATACCTTTAAGCCCTCTGGTACTTGTTCTTTATTGCATTCAAACTATGAACAGTAAAACAAAAACAATTTCCAGAGATGCTACACATCTAAAACTGCACCATAAGAACGCCTAGAGGTCATTAATATCTCCCTAAAAATTCCTTTTTTTATAAAAAAAAAATAAAGTAGATATTTCTTAACACGTTTCTTGTTTCTCATTTGTGCATTGCAGAGAGGGATGATTAATGGATTTTACTATTCATCAAACATCATGCCTTAGTCCTCCTCATCCCTGTTAGATGGCTTTAAGAACTGGAAACACTATCTGACACAGGTGAAGAATCAAAAGAACACACACTGTGCAGTATAAGATAAGAGCAGATATCATTGGTTACCAAAAAGGATAGATATAAAAGCTTTTTACTTTTCAACCAACTTGAATAATCATGCGGGTAGTAAATAAAGAGACAACCAATCTTTAAACTTCATTAGGTATAAAAGATGTGATCTTTTAGGATAAATGATTAGGCAGGTTCAAAGATGAGGACCATTTCAAGTTAAAAGATGCAAACTATGCTGACTAACACTCAACTCAGAAAAACTCACATCAACGACAACTGGAACAAACCCAAACTTTCAACTGAGTCAAATCCTTAGGTTCAGATTAAATGCATGATCAATCCGAAAAGTCACTCACCCTTACTTCAAAATCTCAAGCTTCACTCCAAGGGATGTAAATTCAGAATACTAATTTCTTCTCATTACACATAGATATAGTCAAGGGTTATAAGGAAATAAACAAACTTTAGCAA
The DNA here is from genome assembly GCA_039654915.1 of Aquilaria yunnanensis. NCBI lineage: Eukaryota > Viridiplantae > Streptophyta > Magnoliopsida > Malvales > Thymelaeaceae > Aquilaria > Aquilaria yunnanensis. The sequence goes on along the minus strand of CM077600.1, from coordinate 34,126,724 downwards.
ACCAGCTCAATTAGCTTCTAGGCTAATTAGTTTCTTTTCAATCTTAGATGTCAAAATTAGCTGCTATCAGAATAAAAAATATGGCCGAAAGACTGAAGCTACCTCAGCAGATTAAGGAGAAAACTTACTGCCTCTTCCAGCGGATTAAGGATAAACACAGGGGTCCCTTATTTTTTTTATGATTTCTCGAGGAAAAATGCACTGCAAGCGCTGAATAATAACTGAGCAGCAAAACAAATTGCATTTTTGATGGTTCCGTTCTGGCAACACAATCTTTGTATAATCATAGAGCATGTGAGATAAACAGAGGAATAAGAAGTGGGAGAGATACCTGGACGCACCTGATGGAGAATCGTTGAGAGAGAAGCAGCAGAGGCGAAGACGAAGATAGGGGCGACGGAGACACCCAGACACAACCGCTTGACAATCGCTGAGAGATAAGCAACAGGGGCGAAGACGAAGACGGAGGCGAGGAAGACACCTGAACGCGTGGACAATCGCTGTGAGAGAAGAAGCGGAGGCGAAGACGGAGACGGAAGAGAGGGAAATCAAAAGGAATCAGAATTGAAACGAGGGAGAGGAATTGGAATTGAAACGAAGCTGTGGTGACGGTGGCAGCGCGACGGAAGATTGTCGAAAATCATGGTCGTTCCATCGTTTCGCGAGTCGGCAACTGAAGAAATAGTTGTATTTTGATTCGCCAAATTTTTTTGGCGTTTCTGCGAGAATAGGGAATTTGGTATTCTCTCTCTTCTGATTCTCTATTTTGGGGAATGGGATGGAGAAGCTATTGGAGTAAAAAAAGTGTAAATATTCCCCATAATGTAGAAAAATCATAAAATGGGGAATTTGTTGGAGTTGCTCTTACTATACCTATACCCACTAGTTTAGCAAGGGTAAATTTGGGTTTTTAGAATAAAATTTAAAGTGTCATACAATTAAGACTTCAATTAATTCTACAATGACTAATTTACCTCAATTGCTGCTTTATAAGATATATATAATTTTGTGCATTGTACTCAAGAATTGTTATGTTTCCCAGTACTTACTATCTTCTCACGAATACTCATTATACTTATACTCATTATTTTAACAGGGGTACATTTGGGTTTTTAGAATAAAATTTTAGGTGTCACCCAATTAAGTCTTCAATTAATTTTATAATGATTAATTTACCCTTAGTGACAATTCTACTTTATAAGATACTCTATCCATCTCAAATTAATTGCACTATTTCAGTTTTTTTGAATTAATTTTATCTCAAATTTATTTATATTAATATTTACTAAATATTTTTTTTTAAAAATTTATATTTAGAAACTACAAGACCTATAATTTTTAAATATAAGTTTAAAAAAAATACCAAATATTAATATAAATAAATTTTAACTCAAATTTAAGTCAAAAAATTAAATTGTTGCAAAGAACTTGGGACCAGAAGTAGTATAATAGATTTATTATTGTTTTTATTGCATCAATAAATTTGAACAACGGGCCTTCTCATAATAATCGAGGAAAGTACCAAAAAATTATATCATACATTTTGGCATAATTTAAAACATTTAAGTTATTAAATTGATACCATTAATCAAATTTAATAAACTTGGTAGTAAGTTTCTTGAGGCAATTCATTTTGTTTAAGTTAATTTAATTTGAAATGATTTTTTTTTACATTTTTTTTGTTTGGAATTAATTTTATTTGAAATCCAATATTATTTAGGTATAATAATTCATTGATTGTAAAACTTTTATCGCATTATTAAATTTTTATAAAATTTTATTTTTTAAGCCATTAAAAAGAAAAATCCACAAAAACTTGATGATATAATAAAGATTTTACTTTGAATAAATTATTATACCTACATAATATTAACTTTTAAATAATATTAGTTCAAGGTAAAAGATATAATAATAAAAATAAATTATTTTAAATTAAATAGATTTAAGTTAAAACAAATTAACTTTTTGACTTCATCTCATAATGATTAAGCTCTAACTAAGAAAGAAATAGTAGTGACTGGTGGTAATAATTGTTTCCTCATTTTTGTCCTAATAAATAATTGTGCTCTCCTATGAAATATTTCTGCGGATGCATTTATATATTGATTATAGTCTCCAATTTTCCGAACCTCAATTTATTTGGTTGGGTTTTTTATTTGTCATATAGTCAAACAGTGTTTGAGATACCCCTTAGCCCTTTACTCCAACAACCCTTATAAAAATAAATTTTGAATATCAAAAAATATATATTGATTATGAATAAGATGGTCTATTTTTTCCATTTTTTCTTTAGAAGAGATATTATATTTTTTCTTTAAGCAACATGAATAAAAAGTGTTGAATTATTATTATTTTTTTTCAATAAGGAAATTGTCTTTCAATACCATGGATAACATGAACATATGTCTATTTAGACATACTTATTATTTTACAATTTTACCCTCAAATTTATCCCTCCCCAAACCCTCTCTCTCAATTTTGGCGATTAACCTACCAGATCTAACTTGAATCCGGCGTGCAAATAAGCCAAGGAGGCTGAGTGACTCCTGCAAGGAACGACGAGAAACGAATAGCCGATGACACGACCAAGCAACAAAGGCGGAGGACGCAGAGCAACCATTAACAGCCAGGTCGAGAAACAACGAACACCAAGGAATCGTGAGAAACGAACAACGATGATGGCGCGATGCAACAACAACGGTATGATGCCGCAACAACGGTGGCGCGATGCAGCAACGACGGCACAATGCAGCAACGACGGTGGCGCAATCGGCAGTGACGACGTGATGTTGTAGCTGAACGCTTCAATTAGCAGCGGTAAAGGCGCAGCGACGACGGTGATAATGTCTTCAAATCTATGATTGAATCTTGGCTTTAGATCTGAGAAGGCGAATCGGCAATCCGAGGAGGCAAAGCAGTGAGGGGAGTTCGAGGCGAGGTTGGAGGTGAGGCGACGAGGCGAGTTCGAGATGAAGGTGGAGGTAAGGCGATGAGACGAGTCCGAGGAGGCGAAGCCACAAGGTAAACAGGCGTGAAGGGCAACGGCGAGGCGGTGTAAGAAAGGAGGACAAGCAACAAGGAGGCGGCGATGGCGAGGTAAACAGACTGTGGGGGATGCGGATGCATTTTGTAATTATTTACATATTTTACCAGGCATTTTGTAATTATTTACATATTTTCCCAGGCATTTTGTAATTTTTTTAAATGGTTGTTTAGACACTTTTAAATTTCTATTTAGATACTTCTTTTATTATTTCTTATATATTTTTTTATCATGAAAATAAATTGTTTGCATATTGCTTTAGACATTTTTTCACTTTTCTTTAGACACTTTTACATATTCATGCAGACACATTTTTATTGTTTCAATTTGTTATTTTTAAAGAGAGTAAATTGTTTACGTATTGGTCAGACATTTCTAAATATTTCTTTACACACTTTTATACATTAATTCAGACACTTTTTTATTGTTTCAATTAGTTATTTTTTAATAGAGTAAATTGTCTACATATTGGTCAGACACTTCTAAATATTTCTTTAGACACTTTTTGATATTCATTCCGACACTTTTCATTTTTTTCAAACATGACATATGACGTATACGGCGAGATTATGACGTATGACAGTTTGGTGCCGGCGCCGGCACTAGAGGAGATAGCAATAGCAAGCTAGGGTTTTTTGTAGAGAAGAATATTTTAACTAATGATATTTTTATTAATTTTTTTTAATAATTTATGCCTTATATATAAAAAATTAAAAAATAAATTAATATATCTAATTAGACATAGGTGCATAATAAAAAAACTAGTCTTTCAATCATAACTCATAAGGACCTTGGTCTACGATGGAGAGGAGGGCCGCGCGTGTGGTCTTAAAATAGGAAAATAAAAATCAAGCGCGTATCCGAAGACCAGTAGTTCGGTTTTGTCCAGGCACGACGGGACGAAAACCAACGACGCCGGCAATGAGAAGGCCGACGGATTTTCTCTGGTCAAAAATCTAAACTCCGATCCCATATTTTCAACCCTCCATTGATCCTCCTCAATTTCCAGCCCCAATCCCCATCCAGATTCAGGAAAAACGCGTTTCTTTCTTCCTCGATTAGAAAAAGGAAAAAAAAAAAAAAACAAGAACAAGCCTTTTCTCGTACTTTTCTTCAGTGCCCTGAAAATCCCTGAAGATGGCCGTTCAATGGTTGCTAGTCATCCACGGCCTGGCGACGCTGCTGGTGGTTGTCTCCTTCCTCTGCGGCCAGTGGCCCATCTTCCAAGGCACTCCCATCAGCGCCATCCACAGCTTCCTCACTTATGGGGCATACCAATACTTCCTGTATTCAATCTTTCCCCGTTGTCTCTCTCGCTTTCTGTCACTAATGCTGCTTCTCCTGTCCCATTCTCTTAGATTGATGCTCTGTTTGATACCTGCATCGCAGCCGTTTTGTTGGAGCAGTGTGTGGAGACAAGGGCATGGATTGTGTGCTCTCCGTTGAGTACTTCTGCTGTGATCGCCCCAATCCTATTTTGCAGGTAAGTATCATTCAATTCCACCAAAATGTATACTTTTGAATCTTATCAACTCTGCAAAATAATGCTGTCTAGTTTTGGACTCCAGGCATTATAGAGTTGTATTGCCTTCTTTTATGTGCAAGATATTGGATTTGAGCAGGCACTTGTTTCCCAAACTGTTACTATATGTGTCTTTTCTGTTTTCATGTGAACCGAGTAAGCCAACCTGGTTTGATATTTATTTCTATCATCCTTTCTCGAATTACCTTCAGATACTTGAGTAATCACTTACAAGAAACGAGTTAAACAGAAAGCAATGAAGAGAGATAAGAAGATGCAAATCATAAGAAATGTGTATCTTACCATCCGAAGGGAAATTCAGCTCATGTATTTATTTGTTCCCTCTCCCCAGCTAGTTGGGATTTAAGTTGCTTGATTTATTTATTTATTTATGTATTTTGTTTTCCACGCAGTATGAGAAATGCTGTTTTTTGCTTGTTTTTTCAAATTTACATTATTGTGATTTTGTTTGTTTTCTCTGTGTACAAGGTTCATTTCTTTCTAATAGTGAGAATGTAAATATAATGCTGCATTCTTAAGGTATTAATGGTTGATTTAAGTGGTCAGCCTTAACAGTGTGAACCTTTGTCTGTTACTAGACTGATGAAATGGCTGTGGCTCTGGTAAAGTTCATCCATTCCAACATCAGGAAATTTTATATGGATTATTCTATTAATACCATAATTACGATCTGGACATAATCAGTTGCCAACTCTTTTCTTTATACAACAAGCTTTATCAATACATTATTAGACGGGACAGGTTGACTATTTTGTTTTCATGTGAACCAAAATGAGCAAATCTGCTCAGATAAGATTTGTATCACCCTTTTCCATATGATGTTAAAAAGGGATATTTTTATATACAAATACAAGTAGCCTTCACTTGCACAATGCCAAAAGCATCATCTTAAATTTTCTCTTTGTTACAGATAATATATTTGGCAATAATTGGAACATCTTACTACATTATTGTCAAGTCATCCTTTAGTTATATTCCCGGGTACTATCTAAGTGGAGTTCACAGGTACGTGTTGAGGAGTTCATTGACTCATTCTCATGCTTTTACACTTTTATTATGTAATTCTGCTCAAGATACCTTTGACTTTGCATGTTCTTATAGGTACACGAGCTTATTGGGTGTTGGTGTTGGCATTCTGCTCTTCCTGCTGACGAGCTTTTCTGATCCAGGAACTATAAAGGCTGAAAATGTTTCAGGATATATTTCTGCATACCCCTATGATAATATTATATACATGGAGAAAGAATGTTCAACTTGCAAAATCCCAAAGTTAGCTTACTGCTTTGGTTTGTTGTTATTTTTTGATAGTCTCCCTTTAGTAGACATTAAATTGGGTGGTGGGATCATTTTGCTGATGCAGACCTGCCAGATCAAAGCACTGCAGCATATGTGATCGGTGCATTGCCCGGTTTGATCATCACTGCGGATGGATGGTCTGCTTTCTTTGCTTTTGATCATTTTCTTTTGAGACGCTTTCTTTCTTTCTTTCTTCCCCTTCGTCTTCTTGTGAATGGTGTTTAGAGATATTGCACCTTGATTTCCACTCTAAATTTGGTTCAGTATTTTGCAGAACAACTGCATAGGGGAGAAAAATACCCGCTACTTCTTGGCTTTTCTTCTCTGGTGAGTTCTGCACAGTTTGCTTATGGCAAGCAACTTTTAGTTGATTCAATCTATTAGTTGTTCCTTGATGATACCCTTCCACCAGACAGTAGATTGTCAGGCTGGTTATATTTTCTTCACAGAAAGCTTTCAATACTTAAATTCTGACAAGAAACCAGCTTGCTCTCTTGTTATGCTTTTTGAATAATCACCTTAATTCCTTTTAAGTGCTCTGCAGGCATTTCCTCCTTAGCTTGTATGGGATGGTAGCAGTTGGATTAGTTCTGGCCGGTAGACTCAAAGAGTTAAGAGTTGTACATGTTCTGACAGGTAAAGGTCATATAAATGTTTATCTACTCCTTCTTGATGATTTCTTATAATTGGATAAATGTTTTATTTTTCATTGCCTTGCAGTTTATTATGGTGTAGATAATTCATTTAGAAGTCTAGCCCCTTATGTTGTACAGGTAACTAATATGGTGTCTATGTTTGTGCGTGTACATTTCAGGGCGAAAATGGGTCTTTCATTATGATATTTGTGGCTTTTCATTACTAAGGTTTGTCTGTTCTTGGTGTTTGAACAGTGGTTGCTGGGCTCGTATAACACCCAAATACTTATTATGGTGTTTCTTGCCATCGTTTCCCTCTTGCTTGCTGGTTTTTTTGCATATCATGCCAACCTATGCCTCACAAACACCACAACAAATGAGGTCTGTTCTTGTCAAAGTTTGTTAATTAGTCATATTTTCATGCTTAACAATCTTGTTAAAGTTAACTACTCCTAGAGGGTATGACACATCAAATTGTCTTAGGGTTGGTACCAGGGGTTGGGTTAAGCATGTTTAGACTACCTTTTCCCTTCAAGGTTCAAGAAGACTGCTATTCTTTTCTTCTTTGACTTTTCTTGGCAGGGTAGTTTGTGCCCTAGGGAGGGTTGTTATGTTGGTGAAAAGAGGATCTAGTGATGTGGTTAATCGACTTGTGAAACCTAAACTCTATTCTTCTATCCAAAAACACAGACCTTCAAGTGGCAAGACTATGTAAACTGGCAAAGGAAGGTGAGGGAAGCAAGAGCAAGCGCCGAAGCTCTGAAGGCAAGCATCAACACCATGAGTGATGAAGGGAAGCCTGCAGAAAGCAAATGCGGAGCCTTCTTCAGAAGATCCCCTTTGGAGGATGCTAATTCTGTGAAGATAAACAACGTTTACGATAAAGGATTCTTCCACAATCTGTGCGAGATCATTTTTCCGCTCTCTTATAGAGCAGCATTTTTGCAGACTAGATCAAAATCAGAATGAGTCATCAGATTAGGAAAATTATTACTCTAATTTTGTATGAACGTGGGGAGGTGTAAATGATCCAATGTTGCGGTTGCTATCATTGGCGTAGGCGTAGTATATAGTTTTGATGATCGACACTTTGTCAGCAGTTCGTATCACATGTATTCTACAAGTGATACGTTTGTTCATTTTCCTATGGTCTTTGAGCATGCGAATCTTTGTAAAATTACTTTTAAAGTGAGTTCAAATTGACTGTTAATGTTTTAGAATTGGCTCAAATTAGCCACCAACTGTTTAAAGGCTATGAAAAAAAAAATGAAGAAGAAGAAGAAGAAGAACAGTTTTGAAATGGGTAAATGGTGCCAGGGGTCACAAACCTTTATTTTCATTGCAATTCCATCCATAATCTCTCAACCGTTTCATATCCACCCCAAACCTTTACCTGGCATTGCGAATGAGTCCCTTCACAAACGGTCTTGATGGAGCCAAGCGGTCAAAGCACCCAAAATAGGAGCAACCCATCCTCCATTTTTTTTTTCCAGCCGAACTCACCCTCAACTCTCGAAACCCAAAACAAAGAACATAACCTTGGACTTTTTGCATAGAAACTATAAACAAATAATTTAAGGAAAATTATTAAAGAACACTATTTTAAGGGAAAATTACCTTATAAAAATATGTAAAGTAAAAGTATAAATTCTAAAAAAAAAAAAGATTTAAAAAGCATGATGATATGTAGACTCGTTTGTTTTAAATTAAATATATTTTTTATTTTTACTAATTCTTTTCTAGGATTATTGCTATTTAAAATTAAAAAATTAATATGCTATTCACTTAATAATTATTTGAATAAATTTATTATATAATAATTTTTTTATAAATTTTTTCCTACCATTCTCAACAACAACAACAACAATAATAATAATAATAAATTTTTAAAAATATCACAAAAATATTTTTTGGGGTTTTGTAAAGTATAGAAACTTAATTGATGTACAAATTGTCACTAAAAAAATAATATAATATTTAGTCATAAATATTAAAGAGAGCCACAGTACCAACGTGAACGGCTTTTTTTTATATTTATTTTCCCTCCTAATAAAACACTAAGCAATCGTACATGTATTTCTTGAGCATTTTATGTTAACATAAAGTACAATAATATGACGAAAAATATGGTGCTTAAATTTTTGCCAAAATCTTATAAGTTGTCTAGTAAATGAAAAGAAAAGCAAAGGAACAAATTTCTTGTTTTTTCCTTTCATGTCTATAAATCAAACTGGGGGAATGTAACTCGCCAAACTTCTCTGCATAGAACATAAAAGACAATTTCCTGAAAAACATGCTTTAATAAAGTTGCTTAATTTAAATAAAAAGAGCCAAATTTGACTTAATCCAACTTAAGGAAAGTTAGCGGGGACTGAACTGAACAAGTTGATGGGCCAGGCGACCCGACCAGGTGAAAAGAGAGAAACCAAAGCACAACCAACTGCGCTTTGGTTTAAGCACAGTAAAAAAAAAAAATTATCACACCCATCACAAGTACAGTAAAGAAATTTAAGACAACGATCACTTTCTGTCCATTGTATGATTTTGAAATTCCCCTTCTCACGAGCGCATTTCAGACTTTCCAGCAATGATCACCGGCAAATTTCCTCTCGATTTGCTGGTTTCTTCCTGATCATGGACGACCATTCTCAGTCACAGCCATCATAGGCACTTCCCTTTTCTTTGCCCGCAAAGCGTCGAAGACCTAATCTGCAAAATCTATCGATGATCAGAACCACGCTTTGCTCGAACCTGAGATGAGAGCAAGGCTTTTCGAGGTCGGCTAAAAGAAGGCTCTGAAAGAACTTCGAAAGGTCGAGGGTATGATGATCAGAACCACATTTGACCGCTTTCTCATGTACCTCCAAAAGAACAATGATTCCTCTCCCGTGAAGCGTCACTGCATGTCTCTATCGTCACTGTCCCACATGAAGACGTCTCCCAGAACTGAGGGTGGCTGGCTGGCTGGCTGGTTCTGTTCTTTGTTTTGGGTTTCGAGAGTTGAGGGTGGGCTCAGCCAAAATGAAAGAGTTGAGGGAGGGGTGCTGCTATTTTGTGTGCTTTGATCTCTCGCCTCAATCAAGACTAACACTGGTAGCTGGTAGTCTGGTAAAGAGACTGACTTGCAACATCAGATAAAGGTTTGGGATGGATATGCAATGGTTGAAAGATTAGAGATGACTTTACAATGGAAAGTAAAGGTTTAGGACCCTGGTGTTGTTTACCGTTTTAAAATCATAGGATGATAATGTAATTTTTAATAGGCTCTGAGAACTTTAGTTAATTTATTCATTTTCTAAAAGGAATGTGAACTTTTAAAAAATATTGGAAAAGCAAAATATAAATAAAAAATATATAAAATAATTGATTTCTTTGATTAAGCACAATAGTTAAACAAATTTATCATACCTTAAATTTTTAAAATTTCTTATAATCTTACACCCAATTCATTTTAATTTAGATCAATTTAATTTAAAATGGTTTTAAATTTTTTTCACCTAGAACCAATTTCATTTAAAAGTCAATATTATATAGATGTAATAATCAATTTGAAACAAAATTTTTATCATGTTATTAAATTTCTATGAAATTTTTTTAATATTTAAAAAATAAAAATTCATAAAAAATTAATAGTATTATAAAAATTTTACAATCAATGGATTATTTCACCTAAATAATATTGACTTTCAAATAAATTTGGTTTCAAGTAAAAAAGATGTAAACATAAAAATAAGTTGTTTTGAATTAGGTTGGCTTAAGTTAAAATGAATTGACCCTTAAACTTTAAGTTTACAAAATGATAGTTTATTATCTTCATTTTTTTATATAAATAATTTTTAGTAAATTTTACAACTACATGGGGAAGTTCATTAAAAAAATAATCTCTCCTATATAGCATGATCATTTGTACAACTTGTACACCCATTAAAATCCTTGAAGTTTGTTAAAAATTACATTATCACTATAATATTTCAAAATTTATTACTTTTCCCCATTTTTCGTTAGTTTTTGTTTTTAATTTCAATGGCTAATTTGAGCTACTTTCAAAACATTGGTAAGAATTTCAGATTGAAAAAATAAATTAGTAAAAGATTTAACTTCAACTCAAAATATTAATAAAAAATTTGAGATTTCTGCCCATTAATTCTATATCACATTGTGAAATTGACTTCTCTGCTAATTCTTATGACAAACCATATTGAAGCAACGTTCTCCAATCTAACAAGAATTGCTAAGGTGCTTATCAAGAAAACTTAGGGCCTATTTGTTTTGGGCTAATGGGATTAATGAGGGGAAATTATTGGCATATCGTAATTGAGTTTTTCACGGGCTAAAGTAACCCATGTCAGTGGATGGAAAATTAGTCAATGTTTTTGTATTATTTACGGTTACTTGCCACTCTATGGATAGTTCAAAAACATTGCATTAGAATCGATGGGTAAGTGGTACTGTTGGATCTAACATGGCCGTGGTGAGCATCCTTGGGAAGGAGGTGGTATGATTTCCTTGAAACTATCTCTTTGTCATGGCAGAGAAGGGGTTCTTAGATGAGGAAGTCGCGAGTTTAGAAAACGGTGTGGCCGGGGAACTCCATGAAGCCATATTGGGAGGTTGGGACTTAGACGACAAAGCTCTCATTCCCAGCCACCAGACCAAAAATAATTAAGGATATGAATGACATGACCCATAATTCTTGACAACTTTTGCCTCTTTCACGTGCTGACTAGGACACTCGTTTTTTACCAGTCATAAACATTTGACTCGTTAATTGCGTTAATACGAGCTGAACTGGCCCTTAAATTGAATTGACTATATTGGAACACCATTTTTTTTGTACCAAGTTTTTTAATGCGAGAATAAATAATTTCTGCATAAGATTTGAAGGGACCTTGCATTTTACTTGATACCCGTTTTCTCTTATTGAATGATTTAGCATGCAAGTACATGGGCAACGTTCTTGCTTGTATACAGTAACTTGCAATTCTCCTTTGCTATTATTTTGCAACAAAATTGAATACACATTGAAAAATCTGTTAGGAAGAAATTCTCAATCAATCATCATGTGCAACGAACAATAAACAAGATCATATAAGCACATACAAATTTAATATGATTTAGCTCTTAACTAGCCTATATCTATGAATGAGGAAAATTCACTCGAACAAAATATAAAAATTACAGTAGAAGTAAGTCCTGGGTACTTCCACTGACCTATGAATCTCCTAAATATTACTAATAAGCCTATAATCTTATCCTATTCAGCCTCCAAATCTTTAATCCCTAAAAAAACTTTTACATCTTATCGCTTCATAATAATTAGTTTTTCTTTCATACTTAAAACTTTAACACAACAAATCTTTTTATATGCTTCACATAAACCTAAACAAAATAGGAATTAAAATCCTGAACAAACTAAAAGTCCTAAATTTCCTAAACCATAAAAACTTGCTCTTTAAGACAATATACTTCACACATCTTTGTACCCATCTTTAGCACATTATCTTCGCATTATTTGTTCCACAATACGTAAGAATTGGCATAATAACAATGAGGTCCCTAAACACATAAATTCAAGCCAAACTTCCCAGCAAAATCTCAATGAACGTAATCCTACTTTGTCTCCAGTTTGTTCCTTTTTATCAATTTCACAGTAAGAATAGTTTTAACTGGTAGACCATGGAGGATGGAACATCTGTTTTCCTTTTTTTTGTTGGATTTGTTATTTTCTTTGAAAATAACTAGTGCAGCCTGTAAGTACCACCTACAGTCCCGCCAACGCCAACAACTAATCCAGGCAATCTAACCATAAACCGCTGACTTGATTCCTCATGGCTCCTCCTTTCTCTGATGCCAGGAGCAATAACTCGCTGCCCATGGTAGTGCCTCACAACCATTGCCACCAAAAGAGGCAGAAATGGAAGAACTGGAATAATTTTTCCCTACAAAACCCTTACCCCTGCGGGCCAATTCTGGTCAAAAGACATTGTAGACTGCCGCCAACTTGGCCAATCTTTTGCCCAGAGAAAACGTCCTCTTCCGAGCTCTTGTGCCCTCCTCCACCAACGGCAAATGCCTGCTCGCCAATCAGTACCTAACGTTCAGTCTCCTTGTCTTTTGCTCCATCACTTGCTTCCTCCGTTCCTTTAGATAGGCAGTTTTGTAGGCAGGAACATCACAAACTCTACCATGGGATCGCTACATCCAGGGGGTTGTATGTCTTCAACGACAAGTATGGCCACAGTCACTCAGATCCGGAGGACAAAGCTCACCAAGAAGAGCTGAAGGAGCACCGGTTGACCCTGATTGATTTGCTGCCCGCTTTCACTTCTCTGGTCGTCTTTTGGGTCGTTGCCATAAGCAGCAGCAACATAAAAGATTGCTTCTTCAGCGGCTCAGGGGAGAACATAGACCAGTTGATCTTGAATCTGCCTGTCGCTAGCGGCTGGTGTTTTAGCCAGTACTCTATTCACGCTTTTCCCTACTACCCACATAGGGATTGGATTCGCAGATATTTCACCTCAATCTAGAAAAATAAATGTATGAAATACATAGATAAGGCCATTAATCTGACAATAACCACTTAAATTAACATTAATAGCACCCACTTAAGTCAAGAAATCCTGGCCCTCTCATATTTATGTGCCCAAGAAAGACTTGACACATTGAAAGGCCTGACTACATAATTTCGGTAAAACAAAAGGTCCAAATGCCATGACGAGCTAGAAACAAAAGCATCATTTGATCAAAACCAAGCAATAGGCAACTCTAAGAAACCCGGTCGCCAGATTGATTTTAATTTCTACCTACTTCACAAATTTTAACTAACTACCCATGCTATAGTCAGCACGGTTGCCACCATAGATGTTTCAGCTCACATCAGACATCCAATCCAGGAGCAAGCCAATCAAGAGTAGCAAAGCAACTCAATTTTCTGAGCTTATCAGTCATTCTGAAGATACCCTTGGTCTTCCAAGTAAGAAACTAGTTCTCCTGCCATAGCACCTGGCGGGGGGCAAACTCCACCTTTCTGTCCTATCTCTATCTGAAATGGAGAAGAGTTGTAACCTAGATCATAAGATGAGCTTTGTCCATACAGGCGCTGTAGAAATCAGCCTTCAATGACAACATATGGCTTCAACAAAACTAAAATGTGTACCTCACAATTGACTGGTGGCTCATAAGGATCATCTATACCAGTAAAACCTGCAATAGAGTATGATATGACTTTCTGTACAATAGAACGTTATTTCATACTAAACTTTCTGTCTCAACGTCACTGGATTACAGTTACTTAATGAGCACCAACGTAAGGTACATAAAATGCATTTTCATTTCAGCAACAACAAAACAACAAAACAGAGTTTGATGCTAGCAGCAAAACATGCATCATTGGAGTAATTTATATTCCTTTCCGAAATTTACCAATCTGGTACATATGCTGGTCAGCAGTGCACAGTTTTAGCCAAGTCAAACAAGGGGTCAAGACAGATTAACAGTGTAAAACGTATGTTTAGAAATGCATAAACACACCTTTAATCTTTCCTTCACGTGCTAGCTTATAAAGTCCTTTTGAGTCTCTTGCCTCACACACTTCTAGAGGCATATTCATAAAGACCTGTAAACGTATATCAGATAACACAGCTCAAGAAATAATGTGAAATAAAGGTAAGAAACACCAGTAAAGAGGCATGCCTCGATGAAATTTTTATCTTGCAGCATTGCTCGGCAAGCATCCCTATCTTTCCTGTATGGGGATATCAAACTCGCAATGCAGATTAAACCAGCATCTGCAAAGAGTTTTGCTACTTCACCTGAATTAATAAGAGTGAAAAGAGTGAGCCTCAGAAACAACATGAACATTAATTGAACTGAAACTCATGCCACAGGCCTCCTGGAAGTGCTTCTATTTCATGAAATCAATGACACAATAAATAGAGATTGAACCTTTGCTATTTGAGTGTAGTATCAACCGAAATGATGGCACAACTTGGCATGAGCATCATGATTTCATCATTTAATCAATCAATCCCAACTAGTTGGAATCAGCTACATGAATCATGTGTCTCCATTCTGCTCAGTTAGAGCAAGTTCCTCCATGAGCCCTAAAAGAGCAAGATCCTTTTGTATTATTCTGACCCGAATATGTTTGGGTCTGCCCTTAACACTACGTCCTTATTACAACTCAAGATTACAAACTCAGAAATAAACACACAGAAATTTTCTGCTCCACATGTACTCATATAATCAAAAAATCCAGAACATTCCGTTTTCTACTAAGTTCTGTAAGATCAAGGTGGTGAGGAGATGATTACAACTGCAGTTAACTCAATTTCAGCCATTAAAATTCTAAACAGCAACACGAAACAGTGAAACAAGCAGCAAACGGCTCAACTAAATTTAAAGACTTGAAGGTTGTAATGGCAAAGCAGACAGTTATTGAAGTCTGACATATACTGCATTTGTTTCCCCCCCCCCCCCCCCCGCGCCCGCCCTGGCCCTTTCTCTCTAAATATAGATTTAGAGATTGGTAGGGATTTTATCCAGCGATCTTGGCCAGATACATGTTAAACGCATTGGATTTCAACTTATATAGATGTTCATTTACTTTAACCGGCATGCTTACCAACTCTACGAATATTCTCAGTTCGATCTTTAGCCTTGAAACCGAGATCCTTGTTCAGTCCATGCCGAAGATTGTCTCCATCTAATACATAAGAGAGCTTTCCCCTTGAATATAGTTCTCTACTCACAGAACAAGCCAGTGTGCTTTTCCCTGAGAAGTCCAGGCAAACAATTTTACAGTCAGATCTTTTCCATGGTACTTGGTCAATTTCTAAATCATGTCTTTCAAAAATGAGCTATTATCCAAATAGATCCAGGTCCTGTCCTTTTCCTGACAGATAGGAGGGAAACCGTATGGTCGGGATGAGTCTACACAACGGAGATGGAATTGATTCTTCATGTTTTAACCCCAAAAAAAAAAAAACTCAAAAGCATCAAACATAAACCTGATCCGCTAAGACCAGTAATCCATACTACGCATCCCTTTTGGTTAAGCAGCTTCTGCCTCTCTAGCTTCCCAACAGATGATTCTTGCCAAAATATGTTAGTTGAATTCCCAACAGTTGACATCATCAATTGACGATCGTTTAGTATCGTTCTACTCTGAAATCCCTGAAATTAGCAACAACAACCACACTGAAATTTCTGCAACTAAAAAAAATCTCCAATATATATCTACTCAAGGATGGTAGTTTCGCATTAGGAGAACCATTGGAACTAGAGAAACAGTGAATACAAAATACGGTTGCAAGCTTAGTAGACCTTCGGTTTGAGAAAGTCATAAAGCACATGTAGCATTACCTGGTGAACAAAGCATAACCAAGGTTAACATTCAAGAAAGCCATATCACAGACATAAGTATGGTCACAGGGACAAGAGATAGGGAGTTACTAAATCTTATACAAACACGGGCTCTGTCAGTTGTTCAGATAGGGGTTTTCTTGAATTGCAACCACACACACACCACAATGTAGATTTAGATGGCATTGTCATTCAACACGAAGGAGAACTTGTAAAGAGAATGTTTTGAACCCCAACTTAGATTGTCCCAGAATCATCAAATTGGAAAGGCCGAACTTTTTTCATTCAAATAAATACCTATTAAGTCATCAGTCAATAACAGGAAAAAACAACAACAAATCAGGAGGGAAATGTCCCATAAACATGATAGAGGGATCTAGAGAATTGGAACCTATAAACCGTACAGAAACATCCCAAGCGATCCAGAAAATGAAATGATTCGCAACATAAATGGATAAATATATACATGCACTTGTGAGAAGAGAGAAAGAAAGAGAGAACCTGAGAGAGAAGCGTGAGTGTAACACGTTTTTCAGCGTTTGGCTGGAAGAGAAAAGGGGCGGGGTTTAAAGCCGAAATGGACGGACCGAAGTGAACACGGCAGTATCCTGGGAAAACAGCGTACACAGGAAAATCTCATGAAAAGAATTCGTCACCGACCGGCGAACAGCTTTCATGTTTGTGGCTATCATGCACCATTAGTCCCACTCTTTAATTATCATTGCAAATTTAGTCCTCAATCTCAATTTTGTTATATATTGGTCTCATACCTTTATAATTCGTTACATGTTAGTCTCTAATCTTAGTTAAAACCGAGTTAGCAAAGGAACCTAATTTATAGAGAAAAAAAAATAATAGTTTAAATGCTCAACTAAATATAAAAAAAGGAAAATTACAATAACTCCCTGAGGTTTGGTGAAACCTATGATTGCGTCCTCATTGTTTCAAAGACATATAGTTACCCCTTCAGAAGTTAACTTCTTTATTCATTGTTACCCCCAAAAAAGGAAAAATATCTGATTTTTCTCTTCAAGCCTTCATTCACGGAAATTTTACCACCAACTTAAAAAAAAACAAAACCATGAATGAAAAAATGAAATCTACAAAATCTAAATGAAAACTCAAACTCCCAATTGATCAAAACAAAATAGAAAAAGAAAAAGAAAACAAAACTCAAGCCTTCATCGTTTCTGTTAATTGTTCAATCTGGGTTTTATAAGAGGGTTTGATGAGGGTTACACCGGTTCGATTACTCTCCTTCACCACCCTCTCGGCTACCATTGAAGTTGAGCAAAACCCACGACTCGCCGCTACAAGTATGTCATAGGGGCTTCCTCCGCACATCCTGCACTCGATTCAAAGGCAAATACATGATAGGGGCTAAAGGATGCCCTGGGGGAGGACAAAGCTGAGCCAAAAGGGAGGATGGTGTCATAGACTTCAATGGCAGCCTCAGCTGATAAAGCTAATGAACCTACTAAACCAGTTAAGCAACTCTGTCCATGATTCCCTCATTCGCCCAAGTTGATTCCCTGTCCTTCGCCCAAATCGATTCCCTATCCGTTCAAATCCCAGAGACGAAATCCCAAAGCAAAATCAAGTTAGAATAGATGAAATCAAAACAAGAATAAATTTGCACTGGGCCAAACTGCCCGATTGCCTATCCTTCACCCATCGCCGATAGCCGTAAAGCCATCACTGCTTGACCAAACTGCCTAATTGACCACCGATCATCAATTATGACTGGGGCGACGAAGTTGAATTGATTGGGGTAGATGAATTTGAGATGAGGGAGAGGCCAAAATTGAGAAGAGGGAGAAAGTGAAAACTGAGGAGGAGCGGGGGCAACGGGGGTGGGGACAAAGGCAGGGGCGAAGCTACGTGTTGGGGGGGGGGGGATTTTGGAAAAACATAAATATGGGGTATTAATTTGATGATTTTGTTAAAAGTTAAGGATTGTGTGTGCATTTTACCCCCCAAATATTGTGGAAAAATATAAAGATTGGGGGGCAATAAGGTAGGATATGAAGAAAGTAGGGACCCAGTGAGTAGTTATTCCTTTTATATTAAGGGGATATTCTAAAATGGCCTAAATGCACTATTAGTCCTCAAACGTTTCAAACTCGTATGATTTGCTCCTTGATCTTTGAATTAGTGTGAATTAGTCCCAATTTACAGCTTTACCTAACTGCGACGCCGTCTCTCTCCTCCGGGCTCCGCCGACTCTCCTCCGGGCTTGCCCCCCCGAACCAAAATCCTGGATTCGCCACTGGACAAAGGTAGAGTTAGAGTTCGAGGAGAAGCATTGAGGGAGGCCATTGTCGTTGAAATCTGGTGAAATTAGCAAAGACTAATTTGTTTCTTATTTTTTTCTGGTTAAGGGAAGTAGAGAAAGATGTTGAAGTTGAGGGGATGGGGTAGTTTAAAACAGAAGAATGTTATGTGAGCAAAATAGAGTTCTTCCTTTTCTTGTCTTGATGGAGATTAACAATGTTAAAGGTCAATGGGGCAATTGTAGGTTTTTGAAACAGCGAGGAAATTATCATAGATTTTGCCAAATCTCAGGAGATTATTGTAATTTTTCCTATACAAAATTTATGAGAAGATGAGTACTAAACAGTTTAAGTAGAATTCAAACTGTTTGGTAACTGTCTTATCATAAATTCAATATAAACATAATGTTTTGACATTTAATTAAGGGATTAAAATTTGACTTCTGAGGTTTAAGTGAAATCACACTTTGCCTCTTCCTATCTTTTTAATACAGTCCAACAATAACTTCTAAAATCTTAATTTAGAGATTACAGTAATGTAATTTTAATTTGTATGGTTTTTTTATAATTAATGGATATTTTAAATTAATAATTTTTTTTTCTATATTTCTTTCAATTTTTAAAACACTATTTTATAAATGTCAATTAATTATAAAAAATACTATACATATTAAAATTACTTGAATATGTCAACCGTACAGTCTAAATTAAGATTTCAAAAGTTGTTGTTAGACTATATTAAAAAGACAGAAAGTAAAGTATACATCTTTTAAACAGAATTAGAAAAATGTAATTTTACCTAAACCTCAAGAGAGCCAAATTATAATTAACCCTTTAATAAACCATTTAGATTATTAATTTTTTCATTTTATAAATTAGGATTTTATCTCAATTCAGTCTTCCCTATCAATAGAGACCAATATCAATAAATTATAAACATATGCGATCAATATGAAATAAAATGAAATTTGCAATGAGAATTAAGGTGTTGAGACTTTGGGTAGAGCTTTTTGCCCTTTGTTCGTTCATTTCCCCCTTTTCAACGAGCTCACGTGCTAGACTAGCTGTCTAGCACTACTAATAAAGGAAAATTTTGGACTCGGTAATGATTGATAAATCCAAGGACATATAGACATACGAGTTATATGAAAAATGCCCCACAAACTGTCGAATTCAATTTAAGAGCGCGAACTAGTTTTTTACTCTGATTCTCTGAGAGCAGAATCGTGCACAATTTGTATTCTCCATACCAGCAATTCACGGATTACTTTGAATTCACTTTAATTCGCTCAAAACGAGCAGGCTCGTGGCTCATACATGGAATCTTCACAACTAAATAGCTCCAATTACAACCATTATGGAGTAAATTGCACAAATGGTCCCTAGCCTTTTGTCATTATTTCCTTTTAGTTCCTAACCTATCAAATGTTCTGTTTTGGTCCTAAACCTATTAAAATTGTTTCATTTTGGTCCTTCACTAGATGAAATTCATTAACTCAGAATAATTGCCTGATAGAAACTTTTAAAGTACTAATTTAAATATTCGGTAACTGTCTTCCAGTAAATTTAAACAATTTAATATTTTTTAACAGTAAATAGAAAATTTAAATTAATATTTTTTTCTTCCTGAATGAAATAAGTTCAATTTACAGAGAGGAAAAAGAAGTGACTTAATTTTTTTATTAACTATAAAAAAATTATTTTACAGATTAAATTTACTGTAAGACAATTACCATATAGTTTAAATTATGATCTAAAATATTGTTGTCAAACAAATACTTTGAGTTAACAAATTTTATTAAATTGAGACCAAAATGAAACGTTCTCATTAGATTTAGGACTAAAACAAAATGTTTTAATAGGTTTAGGACTAAAAAAGAATATTTAATAGGTTAGGGACTAAAAGGAAACAATAACTAAAGGTTAGGGACCATTCATGAAATTTACTCCAACCATTACGCCACCCCCACATGTCTTGCTATGTGTCATCAGTTACTTACACTTGTCATATTTTTCCCGTTAAAACAACTTCCACCTTCCTCGCTCACTTTTTTTCTGAGTTTATTATTTTTGTTGACTTATCATATTTTTACCATGGAAAAAACTATAATTATAGAATTTTTTTTTATTTTCAAACATTAAGTATTTTTTAAAAAAAAAATAGGGATTTTTTTTTAGCCAACCCCGCTTTCCAACACTTTTAGGTTTCGACAAATTTATGTTGTCGTCCTTGTTCTCGTTCTCATTCTCATTCTTGCTTCCATTCTTGTTCTCGCTTCCATTCCATTCTATATAACTTAGTGTTGTCTCAATAATTATCCACTAACTAGTGTGGAGTTAGTTTCATAAAAATTGTATTGTTTAAGCTTTGAAATTATGGATTAATAGACAGTATACCAATAATAACATAAGTCAACAGGAAACAACTTTACTAAAAACTCTCTTACTCAATTTCTCTTCCCCTGTCTCCCTCCCTCTAAGTTTTCTTTCAAACCGAGTTGGTTTTTGGCGGAACTATTCTCCAGACCAATTTTGACAGTAATCCTTTGTTTTGAGATTAGTGGGTAGAGGGTATGCCAATGGAGTTTAGATTTGTAATTTTCAGTCACTTATAATACATTTAGATGAACTTTGTTGTTTTTGCTATATATGTTTGGTCTGATTATCTATTATTTTTGTTTATTTTGACTTTCTTAGTGTGAAGTTTATCCAAGTTGTAAATGAGTTATTTCTTTTGGGTTTATATGGTTTATTTAGAATGTTTGGTACCTAATTGACTTTTTTTCATTCAGTGTCATAAAGAACCATTTAGAAACTCATTTAGTGGCCAGTGTGCCCTTATTTATTCTTTAAAGTTATGTACAATTGTTTTGTAGATTCGATTTGACCTACTCTAATGAAGTAATTTTATCAAAAATAAGAAAAAAAAAATTATCATCACTACTCAATATAAAAGAGGGTCCATTATATTTAAATAAATTAATAAAAGAATATCAATTGCCCTCTTAACAGATACAGAAAAATATGAATAATTTTCATGGGGTCGCTAACATGTATTTTGTGTTTCATTTTTAAAACATTCACACTGTCCATCCAGCTTTTTGGCTCTCATTTGTCACGTCCACACTTATGTGACAACTTTCATATAAGTTAATAGATTCTTACTTAATGGGAACTAATATGAAACAGTTTTAAAAATGCTAGAAACCAAATGATAATATGTAAGGGCCCTCTCAGACTTGCTCATAAGAGAATATTAATGGTTTATAAGTAACTTTTATGGTTAGTGTTAAAATATTGAATAACACAATTTGTCAATGATTGGGACAATATTTCTATCCTCAAACCCAAAAATTTATGTAACTCTTTCTAATCTATCCTAATCAGTAATGATCAGCAGGGTCTTAGCAAATCAAGGTTAAAACATACTCTGTTGTTTTTAAATTTTAAAAATAACGTTATTTCCATTTTCACTTATTTTTTGTATACAAAATCAATATGAATTGAAAACTAATATTCTAATTTACTGCAATCACTTGATTTTTTTTTTTTTGAAAATTTAATTCATTTTTATGAATTTAAAATTTTAATAATTTATCTATTTTTTCTCTCTTAAAATATATATCAGTTTTTTTTTCTATGTGGATATTTAAAAGAAGAGAGGGTTTTAAAACCTAAAGGAGCTAACGGTAACTTCAGCTAAAGTGTAGGGGAACTTTGTGAAACATGGAAGGGAGAGGGGAGCCCACAATCGTTAGCTTTTGCGAGTGCGGGTTGGGTTGGGGACCTGGTCCTAGATAGATGAATGTACCTGGACACCCACATACCCCCTCTGGACTGGAGCTAGTCTGCTTCTGCTCACCCAGTATGATAATTTCTCCACGGGAAAGTTACAACTAATCCCATAAGTTTTACCTTAACCTACAATTTATTTATTTATTTTTTAAAACTAACATTTTACCCCTTATTCTCTTGTACCGCCTGATAATGATTTCTGAACTGTAATTTAAATTATATGATGATCATCCTCCAATAATGTCAGTCTCTCCAGTATTTTTTTATAATTAATAAATATTTTAAATTATCAATTTTTTTATTTTTTTAAATACATATTAATATTTTTTAAATGTCGGTTAACTATAAAAAAAATTTCAAAATATTGAAATTACTGAAACATGGTTATGAGATAATTTAATTTAAATTTTTAGAAGTTTTTGTCAGAAACTATAAAGAAAATAGGGGGATAAAGTGTAGGTTAGATTAAACCACAGTGAAACTTTTATAATTTATCATTTCTTTATCCTTCAAAGTTCAAATTGCGGAACCATGAAAAAAAAAAAAAAAGTATCTATTTTGCTCTCATTTCAACATTTCACATTTGGCTTATCTTTTCCAGCTTTCTCGCGTTGATGGGTCGACTTTGACTATGATATTAGATAGGCCTAAATGCACCATGATCCCTTAACTTTGGTGACTAAAATGAGTTAGTCCTTTAAGTATAATTTTGTCCTTTAAATTTTGAAAATGGTACAAGTTAGTCCATAGGCTGACAATGATCAAAATGCAAAACCAGTGAGATGACTAAAATGCAAAACAGATAACATTTAGTGGCTAGAAGACTTCCCCTCCTCTCCCTCATCTTGCTCATAGCCCACGCTCACTTAGTCCAACCCTGACTCCTCTGTGACAATTATGCGGGCCCCTAAATCCAACCTCAAGATTCCAATTCGGTCTGACTAGGACACATGTCAATGAGATTATATTAGTTGTAATACCAACAATCGGGCCACCCAAATCCAAACACCTGGCCCGAACCTCAGCAGAAGCATCCCTTATGATCTCAAGAATCTCACTTAGTTGGAGGTTTTCGAATGGGTGAACTACCAACTTGTCGCAGCCATTCAACATGCCTTCAGGGTCACCATGATAAGATGGAGTGGCCTGAGTAGGAAGGCAGAACCAAGGGCGATTTGATAAGAGAAAGAAAAAAAGTTGGACCAATTGACCCCTCTCCAACTTGTGTTCAAACACTTTGGGGAAAAGACAGTTGATGACTAGGGTAAGACTGCATTTTTTTGGCAATTTTGTCCCATAATTAGCATTGGCCAATAGGACCATGGCACAAAAAAACACTAGGTAAATTGCACGATTAGACTATAACATTTAATTATTATTTTACTTTTAATCTCAACCTCCAACTTACACATTTCGACTTCTTAACTTCGTTTAAATGTTTCATTTTGAACCTATTATTGACAAAACTCGTTAGTTCAAACATCAAATAACATGTCAACATATAATTTTAGGGGGAAATACTAATTTTAACCCCTGAAAACTTTTCCCCTCGTTAAAGAATTCTTAAATTTTTAAAATTTAATAAAAAACCTCTCTAAAAAAAATCGAATAGAAACCATCCACCTATGGCCAACCCTTTCCTCTTTCCGCTCCCTCCCTGAGCACCCCATGTACTCCATCCTCAGCCCCGGTCCCTATTTCTCACGCCAGCATTGTCTAGATCTCCCATATACATAACATGCCGCAATTCGGACCGGCTGGAAATCGCGACGGGAACACGTGACGGCTGTGATTGCAACGGTGGGGATGCACGAATCAGGATATCAAGAATCAGTAATCGCGATGATAGGGATGCACGAATCGGGAAATCACAACTGTGGATATTACGACAGCGAAAATCACAAATCGGGAAAATGACAACTGCTAGGAAAGGAAGGCTGAGAGGGAGGGAAGGGAGAGAGACGGTGGCTCAGGCGTCTCTACGCAGGCTAGAAATGAGCTTGGTGCGAACAAATCGGTGAAGGTAAAGGACAGAAGATGGAATGAGGTTGGTGCAAACAGACCGGCAAAGGCCCAGATAGCAACCATCATGTCTTTGTTTTGTGTCATTTGATTGGGACTACTGACGATCACTTGGATTGGGAGGTTATTTACTTCTGACGCCGAGATACTCAAGATGACTACAATGACATTGCGGATCGCCTGGATTGAACTCGGATTTTGTAAGAGATTTCGAATTATGTGGGTTGTGATTCTGATTTGTTGCAAGAGATGCTGGTGATGAAGGATTATTAGTATAGGCTTTTTCACTTCAAATTAAGTTTTGCTTATGATATGTTTGATAAAATGCCCAAGTAAATTCAATTGAAATCAGGGGTAGAGAGACTAGACGACGGAGGATGAAGGATTGAGAGTGGTCGAAGGGTGGGGGCTGGTGGCAGGAGAGGTGGAAGGGGATTAAGGATGATCCAAGGATTTTTTAAGGAGTTTGAAGTTAGACTTTAAAGTTTTAAGGATTATTTGTAAAAGGAAAAATATTTAGAAGCTAAATTTAGTATTTTTTTCTACAATACTATGCTAATGTGATATTTTCTATATGAATTAATGTCTTCTATCACACTAAGGTATAAAATGAAATGTTTTAACGAGATTAGGAATGCAAAATGTGCAAGTTAGAGGTTGGGGTTAAAATTGAAACAATAATTAAATGTTATGTTCTAATCATACAATTCACCCAAAAAAAAAAACATGTTAATTGGACACCTTAGGAAGTGATCAAGATGGATTATTATGTCTATTTGAAGTAGGGGTGGAAGCAAGTTGAGTCTTTATCGGTAGCTCATGTTCAAACTCAATTTTAATGTTTATCAAATTCAATTTCAAACTTGAAAACAAGCCAATACTTTAAAAGCCGAGCTTAAGCTTGTGAGTATCTAGCTCATTTTGTTAAGGGCCTAATGGGCCTTTAACTATAACATATATAATACTTTAATTATTTAGCTAATCAAAGAATTGTTGGTTTAACTCGCAAACACAATATATTCTATAAAAGGCCCTTTATTCAAGGCTATTAACAACTTTTACACTCTTTAGTCCCTATTGAATGGAAATAATATAACAAAAAATATATTAAACTAATTATTAGAATTAAAAAAATCTATTCATATAAATCATGTTTGTTTACTTTTTAGAATAATTGGAAATTTATGACATTTTTTTTATCTAAAAAATGCTAATTTCTTCTTAAGTTAAATAGTGTTACAGAAATATAAAATTACTATCTTTGTCCCAAATTGTATGAGCTAATTTTTATTTTAAAATATCAAAAAATAATGAAATATTTTCCTAAAGAAACAATAAATAGTCATTTAATTTCCAATATTATTGTAAAAAAGTTAGTATTTGATATGCGATAAATGTTTTAGTGAGGATAAAGTTTGGAAAATAATTAAAAAGTAAAATGTTGCCTAAAACTGTGTGAAGAAGCTAATGGGCCATGGAAATTAGGGTGAATGGAGTACAAATTGAAAACCATAAAGCAAAACACAGTTAAAAATCTTCACACTCTAGATGAGTATATTATAGAATTTATTTAGTAGTTTAATTGATTATATACAAAAAAAAATACTTAAAAAATCACTATCTGTGAGTCTTTAAAAGTACGTGTAAATGAATTTTTACTCGTAACTAATTAATGAATGAGCTATTCACAAGTATAAAATTAATACAAATATTAAAATCATAAATCAACTTGAGCACCAAATGAGATGTTTATGAAAAAGAACAAATAATACATTATTTGGATTTTATTCATTTGGCTAAAATGAGCATAAATTTTTATTCAATAACCAAAAGGAAAGAATATAATAAATAGGATAAACAAGATCATAGATATAAATACTCAGTTCATTAGAAAGAAACCGTCGTAGATATAAAGTACTCCCTCTGTCCTATATTTTTTGAAATATTTAACTTTTTTGAATAGTTTAACTTGAATTTATTTATATTATTATTCGTTAAAATAAATTTTAAAAAATATATTTAAAAAATATAGGTCTTTATTTATCATTTATATATAAATATTTTCATTTATATACTAAAAAATTGAAAATAAAAAATCATAGATTAATTGGTAAAAAATGAATGTTTTAAAAATTTGGGACAGAGGGAGTATGTGAAATTACTAGTGACCCCTATTTATTTTATTTATTGTGTATCACACAATTTTTTTATTCTGTATTAATTACACTTTCACTGTTTATTTTAGAAACCTAATTTTACTCTCATGGTTTTTAGCCTGCTAGAAGAAAAGGTCTTACATTCATAGATTAAAAAAAAATTTAAATAATTTTAGTTGTCGAAAAACTATGAAAAAGTCTATAAACAGTTTAAATTTACTAAAAAAAATAATTATATATTTTAAATTAGGGGATTAACTTTAGATTTCAAAACTTGGAAAAGTAATTGCAATTAATATCAAATAGCAGGAAAATAATGTAACAGACTTTTTCACCAAGATCCTTCTGGATGCTAATGACTCACCAACTCCTCAAGTGGCGCAGAGAAAGTTGACATTTGTGTTTGACGGAGTACTATGTAGTCTGTACCCACGTAGTTGGTAAGCATCTCTTGACTTCGTAAAAGGAACTTTGTAGCTAATTTCAACTTCAAAATGATTTTTCTTTTTCCCGCAAATATAAAATAAGTTGTACCTACGCCTATAATAATAGTGGATGAGGGTGTCACCTCGAACCACCAGTGATGAATGATTACCAGTCGATTTTTTTTCATGAATTAGAAAAAAAAAATTATGTTATGTATTATAATATTTTAGTTACCTATAGATAGTTTTATTTCTAACATTTCTTATGTCCCATTAAAATTTTCACTTTAAAGAGAAAAAATAAACATTTGTTTTTCTAATAAAAGACCAACAAACCAAGTGGGGTTTAAACTCCAGACTTTCATTTGATGTTCACTAAGTCTCAATCATTTGGGTTAAGTCATGAAGATGTTTTTTTTTTCCTTGTTTTAGTTTTTGTTGTGAAAATTTTTAAAAATACCTATATTTGAGACAATAAAATTTAGCATGTCATTTACTTTCAAATTTATACTCTTTTGTGTCATTTATAAAAAGAAATATTTAGTTGACTTCAATTTTAAAAAAAAATGAAAAATATTATAATATTCTCCTTCAGATAAATCGGTAAAATAGTAAATGATATTATTATAGTAAATGAAAGGAGGAATGTTTATCTTTTTAAAACTTAGAAACCTATAGAATTAACATAATTGACATTTTTATAAGGAATTAGTAGGAGCAGGCTCAAACCCCGGCCTCTTCTTAATGTCTCTTAAGGCTCAGCCATTTGAACAAGTTTGGTGGAATTTTTTTTTATTGATTTTAAGGTTGGAAAAACTTTTTAAAAAAGCACTAATATTTGAGACAATAACATTTATTATGTCATTTATATCCAAACTTACATGCTTATGAATCATTTCGAAAAGGAAATGTGTAGTTAACTCAAAGTTAAAAGCGAAAAATATTATGATATTCTTTTTTCAGATAAATTAGTAAAATAATAAAAGTGGTAAAACAATTACGCCTGATTAGCCAAGGAAAACACTCATTAATGAACGTTTTTCAGTTGAACTAATTACAAGGATATTCCTCAAAATAGATTCCTTACAGCCAACATTTACAGAGAGAGGGTCGGAATGGGAAACCCTAACAATTTACGATTCCGCGTTTTGACATTACTCATTCTTCATTAGGACAAGAAACAATATATAAATTGTTGTAATATTATTGTTTCATGGCGACCCATTCCATTCCATCTGCACCCAAGGCCAGAGCTACGACGCAAAGTTGTGTTCTTTCTTTCACCAACCGAAGCAAGAAAAAAACCATAAGCGAAAAACCATTATTTCTTTTCTTTTTTTTTTTTCTCTTCATTGAAGATTGATCAACGACCAAGTTGAAGCAACGCAGGAGGGGGAAAAGGAAGGAAAAAAAATGTGTCCCATGAGATTCATCTTGGTGTTCCTCTCGGCGATCTTGGCAGGATATTTCGCATGGAGAACGGTTCGTTCCACGCCGGAAATTGAAGGATTGGAGGACTCTACGGCGGCCAAAGAAAAGCAGGAACTTGATCTGAAAAGGGTACTTTGAACTGGCTCAGCAAATTTGTCTGTCTTTCCATGTTTCCCTCTTTGTTCTGTTCCCTATTTATTGAATGGATTTCTCATCGTTTCTTTAATTACAGATGCTCCAAATCGGATTCTGGGGATTTGTGGACATGGCCAGTGGAAGGTATCTGTGGAGGAATCTGAAGGACATGAAGAAGTTTAATTAGGCAACGCACTTGAGCTATTTTCTCCTTGTAATCAATGTATTTTCACTTGTTCTTTGTCCGGACTCCGGAGGAGAAATTCTTCGTTTCAATTACGATGAAAGACAATCGTACCAATTCAATGATAAAGCAATCCTGGAATTTGTCAATTAGGCCCTTCAATCCAGAATTTAGTTTAATCAGCGATATTGTAGCAAATTAAAAACTCTGTTTTTGTACCCAGATTTACACAATGTACAATTCCAATGTTAGTATTCAAGATGTCGGTGCAGGCTAGTTGATGCAGCTACAAACGCAAATACAGACCCAAGCTCTTTTGAACATCTTCCTTGACTACATTCTGAAAATCTCAGACCTTTTTCTATGTACAAGTGAACAGGTGAAACATTTGTACAAATACCAGCTAATAAAAAATATATATGATTAATGACACACACAACGCAACTGCACAACATCACTTGTGCAAGTCGACCTGCAATTTGATCGACAAGTACAAGAGCGTAATAAGGGCACCCTGAGGAAGCGGAGCAACTCTTGCTAGATTTGAAGCTATCCACATCGCTACAACAACGAGAGCAACAATACTGCTGCTGGCTTTCCCACATGCCCAACTCGCAAACGACAGGCACAATGTGAGCATAATGCCTCCACTTCCACCCAAAATCCATGCAATCAAATAACCAACCTTGTATCCACCATCCAATCTTTGATCAAACAAAGCTCTAATGCTGCTGAATGTCAGAGAGAAGCGAGCCCCTAATGTCTTAAACAGAAACAGAGACATGAAAGTAGATCCAAGTACTTCAATAAACGAGCCTCTCTCTTGATCTGAGGTCTGTCCTCCAGCCTCATCATCTGTATCATTACCTGAAGAATATTCTTCCTGATTCATATTGTAACGCTGCTGGTATCTTTCCTGTTGCATTTTCCGCCTTAGTTCACTCCATCTGTAAATCCTTGCTCCATCTTCATCTTCAGAGTTATAGTTCCACTTCTTCCTATATGATCTCATACTATCATCTTGAAATCTCAGCTTGCGGTCATACTTAACTCTTGTTATTTCATTTGACAATACCTGTTCATGGTAAATGGAAAAAACACAATTTTTGACATAGGTTCTCCAAACAGAGAACAAAGAAAGATAAGACAAGGGGAAGGAGGAGAAAGGGTGGCAATGATAAGTTCTTGTGAAGGTATTACGTTATGAGGGAAGCTCCATAACATAGAAAAAAGTATTTCTCCAACAGCTTTGGGTCCAAAACTCCAAATAACACTCAGTGCAATTAGGCTCATCACAATATTTGGGTTCTCGAAACAGAAAACGCAAGATGGTTTGATGGATCCAATACAACCTTGAATTCAACAGATATAACACTGCACTTCAGCAATTGCATGAATTCCTACAGACAATTTATACTCGTCAGAAAGCTCTTTTAGTTCAGTATCCCCGCTTGAATTTTATTGTCAATACATACTGGCACTGTAGAACTGTGACCGACCAAAAGTCAATATTCTAGAGTAATCATCTGCTGCATCTATCATGCAGGATAAGCTTCAGTGCCCATCCCCAAATTATATCAGAAAATGATCATCCTTAAATGTATGTTGTTCAGTGTTCACTTGTTTTGAGTTTTGAAGAACTCTGTTTTGTACCTCAGCAAATAAAACTAGGGAGGAGCAACTTCCAAGTTTTGGTAGTTAAAAAGAGAACACAAGCATACCAATTAAACTCACAGAGATTCTGCTCTTTCAAAGTCCAAACCATACATCTAACAACCAAAGATAGCAATTTTCATGAAATTTCTTATGCACAAAGTTTGGATGGATAACATGACAATGAAAACAAATGCTTACTTCATATGCACGATGGATACTCTTAAACACTTCACTGGCCCGAGAATCATTGCTAACATCAGGATGATACTGGCATCGTAGCATGATGACAACACATGAAGAGTTAGCGGAAGAAAAAATCAGAAGCAAGCTAAATAATTCTTATCCAGAAAACAAGAAGGCAAAGAAAGCAATATTTTGAACCTGCATGCTTTAAGGGGAACACCAAGGACAGAATATAGGACCTCCGTTTGCTTTGGATTATACAGTCTCATTTCGTACACAATAAAAACATGTTTCCAAACCGAATTCAATGAAAGTGAAACTTTTAACTGGAAAATCTATTTCTACCCAAACCTATGCCCTATTCCAAGCATAGCAAGAATCGGCACTCACTCTAATCATCAAAACCCAGTTTCAAATTTCAAAATCGTTAAATCTCACCGAGTTCATAAAAATCAAAGCAACTAAACTCACTCTGGCGTCTAAAACCTCTACATGTCAGATAATAACTACAGCCAATCAATCAAAACAAAGAACAGCTAAGAATAAATTGAGACAACCTTTCGCGCTAGCAGCCGAAAAGCTCTCTTGATATCGGCGGAGGTAGCGTTTCGTGCAATTCCGAGGACGGAGTAGTGGTTTTGCTCGCCGTCCGAGGGGTGATGCGAAGACGATACCACCGGGAAGAACCAGCGGGACCGGGATTTACCGGCTCGGTTGTGGGCCCAGCCGCTGTGAGGAGACGAGAGCGAGGGAGAGGATAAGCCGTGAGAGCCGATGATCGGAGCAGGTCCCACCAGGAGCTGCGCCTTCATTGTGGTTCATCATCGATTTTGTTCTCTCCTCATCTTTGAACAATTGAAGAGAGAAAAAAGAAATGGAGAAAGTACAATTAAAGTCCAAACACTAAAAATAATGTGTAAGTCAGTCCTAATTGATAACACGTTACATTAGTACATGTTGATTTTAACCTGATGCGGGTTAGCTAATCGAACACCCTTTTTAATTTAATTTGAGCTACGTTAAGTTTATTCAGGTCAGGGTGGACTTTTCCCTAAACTCCTAACTCCCATGTCATGCAATTGACTTGCTTGGTTAATCTCTGATTTAATCTAGCATAGCTATATGCAATACATGCCTTTTACATGTCATGAAGAAATGTCCATTGAGGCTACATCACTACATTGCTCAATTAGGGATAGAAAAGAGTTGAATTTAAATCGAGCTGCTTTTGAACATTGGCTCATTTGTTAACAAGTGATTCGAGCTCAATTGAATATTCAGCTCAAGTAAAAGCCAAAATAAGAAAAAAATGCAGAATTGATGTTTTTGCCCTTTTGGAAACCAAGAAGAATTAATGCTTAATCCTGTTGGGCCATAATTCGAGACTGGTGTACCCTTATAGGAGACTTTTGTATTTACATTACAAGGACTGAACTGAAAGTTATGTCATTCTTTAAGGGGGAAAGTGCAAGCATAATGGTTAAACGGAACAAATTCTAAACTACAGGGACCTGTATGAGTATATATCAACATTAATAGAGCATGGGAGTTCCTTTGCATCTGGCCAGAACCCTAACTTATGAAGCGGCTATCCAACTCTTGATACCGTCACACTCTGGTTCCCCTCCCCGGCCATCGTTGACGTTGATCGCTTCGCAGTGACGTGTGACGGTCTTAGAGGTGTCTGACTTCTTTGAACCAGGTAATCTTTCTTTTTGGCTCCCTCTATCTAGATAGTCATCTCTTAAATCGCTCAACCCTACCTCCCTGGTCCCTGCTGCCGCCCTCTTGTCTTCGCCTCGCCTCTCAACACTCACCACACCAGATTCGCCCAGTCGCCCCCCCCCCCCTCGTCGCCTCACCAGACGCCGCCAGTCTCCTCCATCCAGCCACTGTCTCATCCCACCAGTATCGCTCCTCGTCTTCGTCTGTCTGTCTCTCGGGCTTCTCTGCCTCTCCTCGGCCCACTATTGCTTTCGTCTGCTTTGATTCAGTAGCTGACCGGAAGCTGTAGCGTATACCCTAATTCAACTGTGAGCTCTTCTTTCCCCCACTTACGCCTTTTTCCCTTTTGTCGTCTACGATTGATATGTATCTGTTCTTTTGAATTCTATATTTCCGTTATTGATTTTTGTTTATTTTTTGGGTATGTAATGCATTATGATGATGTTTGATTCTGTGAAGGTAGATTTGTCTCCGTATTTTTATGCTTGAACTGGAAGACATGACCGGTGTTTATGGTTTCTTTTTTGATAGATACGGTCGAGTGAAATGTAGGACATTTTAGATGTTCGTGTTTGTGTTGAATTCGAAGTAGTCATTGTAAATTCGGACATTGTTTCTCGTTTCTTTTTTCCCAGGCGCTGAATGTAAATTCAGGTTCACCTGATTGAGCCTAACCCGAAAAAACTAGGCATAGTTGGCCTGACTTTCACCCATCTCTTTTCCCCTAGATGTATCACGGTGGGAGATTGTTCTCCATAATTGCCCTTCGTTTGCCCTTTTTGGTGGCAATTAAGTGAAGTTGGGGAACAATTTTCTGGTTTCGTGTTAGTTTGTATGAATTTAGTCTTCGGATTTGAAGTAGCCGCATTTGTGTATTCTGATTGATTTCTTTCTCCCCACAGGATTTCTTGTAACTAATTGATAAGGAAGAATGAGATTGGAGAAGTGTTGGTTTTGCTCTTCTACTGTATATCCTGGTCATGGCATTCAGTTTGTCAGAAATGATGCTAAGGTTGAGTTTCTATATGCTTTTTCATTTTTCTTTCCTTAATCTTGTTGTTATTTGCCCAGATGAGATTAAAACTTAGTTGATCAATTAAAACATGCCTTTGTTGAGTTCTTTTAACATTTGAAGTATCACACCAGTATTTCCATGTTCATTTGTGTGTATGCGAAGAGGATATTGATGTTAAGTTTGTATTCGATAACGAAGAACCAACAATTCCCCTATTCAACCTGGTAAAAGCATGTCTTTACGGGTTTCATTTGATATGGATTATGGATATGCCCAGAATTCAAGGGTGGAGTAAAAACTGAGCATGTTAATATTAGGATTTAGTTAAGGGTAAATGCAGTAGGACTAGATCCTTCATGCTAGACTTTTGCTCTGTCCCTTTGTGTTGAGACCGGCCACTTTTTTTTTCCCCTTTTTGCAGATTTTCCGTTTCTGTCGGTCCAAGTGCCATAAGAACTTTAAGATGAAGAGAAATCCTCGTAAAGTAAAATGGACAAAGGCCTACAGGCGCTTGCATGGGAAGGATATGACACAGGTATCTGCTCATTTCAAAGTTGTGTTAACTCTCTTCAGCCCTTCTGGAGAGGTAAGATCTTAAGTGACATTTCAGGATTCAACATTTGAGTTTGAGAGGAAGCGCAACAGGCCTGAGAGATATGATAGAAACGTGGCAGAAAACACTTTGAAGGCTATTAGTAAAATTGATAAAATCAGAACTAAGAGGGAAGGAGCTCACGTCGCCCGGAGGTCCGTGTCCTCTTGATTTTATTTTTGGGCCTTAATCTTGATTCATGTTGAACGTTGTTTTGATCTTAATGATATTTGCACCTTTTGACTGAACCATGTCTCTATATTTTTCGCAGGCTTGCTAAGGGTAAAATCAAGCGGCAGGAAGATGCAGCAAAGGAATTGGATCAAGACATCAGCTTGGTTAGAGCTCCGGTTGCTATTTCAAACAAATCTGTTAAAATCAAGGTTTCTCAGGAACAGACACAAGAGAATCAGCCAATGGAGGAGTAAACCCAGCTCTGTTCTTTACCCCACCCCCTCTTTTCCTTGGTGTGATGTTGATGCTTTTGTCGAAACATACTGGAATTTTGAAAGGCGCCTTGAACAATCCTTAACAAGAACCAGATCAGATTTTGTTTAAGAGGGGTGCCTTTCAATTATGGCTCCACAATTGTGATTTGCTCCCAGACCATCTGCCTCGTGGGAATGAATATCAAGCATTAGGTAAGTTATGCTTGATTTGAATGAGTATTAAACTTGATAATTTCATCAAGCTTAGATTGACAGGGGCATAATTAAGCAGTAGATAAGCTTTAAACGGAGCTGATCTTGAGCCAAACTAAGCCGGTTCGGTAAAAATTAAGGGTCTGCTTGGAGCTTGTTCTGGACTCATAAAACGAATGGGATCCATGTCGGCCCAAAAGCAGTCATGGGTAGTTGGTTATCAAGTTGAGCGGGTTTTCACCAGTGTCATCAAACCCAAATAAATTCTAGAACCGAAAAATGAAGCGTTCTAAAACAAAATAAAAACCTGAAAGACTTGAAAATGTTTTAGTAATTATTTATTTTGATTAAGAATAATATCTCTAATAGTTGAAGACAATTCCTCTTAAAAAATAAATAATTGAAACCAATTACAACCCTAACCTAATATGCAATTAATCCACCATATCAGTGTTCACATGCAAGCCTAATCGCATGATTATTGTTAGCTTGAGCTTTTCTTTTACCCTCTTAGTCTTATTATTTCCATGTGGTTGATATTATATGATTAGTGGTATGAATTTAGTTATTATTTTTTTGGCGTCCAATGATCAGTGATATGAATAATACTGAAGAAATAACTGATTATCTAGTATATATATATATATAATTATATAACACAACATGCGTAATATTTGTAAAAAAGTAAAAAATGACAAACATTATGGAATGGATGAAATATAAACACTTGGTTTTATGTTATACAAATATGTAATGACCTGAATATTTGAATAAAAACTTAAAGTATTATGTCTACGTTATTATTATCCCTAGCTATCCAGCAAAGCAGACTCATGTATTGAGGGTTTATGGTGGCACTGGCAGAAGTAAAGAATCAAATTGCAGAGCTCCAAATAGGTAAGGAATCTGTCCACCATCAGGTAATTGGTGATGTATTAATATAGATTCCGAATAGGATTCCAACGAGAATTAATACTTTTGCAACATCTTGGTCCCATCCCATAGCTTCTGAATCCTCATTCTTCCAATTTGTTATAAAGAGTAAAATTATCTTAGCCACAATGAATCTCAACTCAAGTAGGATTGATGTTGTATATGACTTGTTTTATACCTTAAATTAATGGATTAATATCTTATCCATCAGCGGTGTAAAAAAGAATTTCCACCATTATCTTGTTTTGGCAACCATCATCTCCTTAGCTTAATTTTGGAGGACTGATAACTTGAATTGTCTGCCTCAATTACAAGTCATCAATAGGAAGAAAACGAGGAAAGAACCCTAAAAGACAGAGAAGGAGACCTCTTCAATCAGAGTGAAATCATCATCGTACTCCTGTTCTTCCTCCTCAATTTCTTATTTCCAGGCAACAAATTTCTCATTTTGGTTTCAAATTCCAGTGACCCATAATCGGATTCCGGTGGTTTCGGCCCGATGTTAACGGTAGCGTATTAGTACCGTCACACAGAGAAA
This sequence comes from Aquilaria yunnanensis, assembly GCA_039654915.1. Classification (NCBI taxonomy): domain Eukaryota; kingdom Viridiplantae; phylum Streptophyta; class Magnoliopsida; order Malvales; family Thymelaeaceae; genus Aquilaria; species Aquilaria yunnanensis. The sequence continues at coordinate 34,091,140 of CM077600.1, read as the reverse complement.
ATGACGAAGACGCAGCAGCGAATCTGTGGCTTCTCCTTTTCCTCTTTTCGGTTTTATTCACCAGAGAGCAAAAATTTGATTAAGATGAAAAAGGAAGCACTTTAGGCATGCGGCGTTATGTGTTGTCGAGGGAGGCTTCTCACAATGTGTTTTTGGTTTTCTCTTTGGGAGGTGGAATTGCAGAACACGGAGATGCTAACGTGAAAATAACAGTAGTTGGTGGAATATTTTTTTTTTCACCACCAATGGATAGAATATTAATCATAAACTAAAACATCCAAAGGTAAATCCAATTTGATTTGAATCCTTTGTCATAGGAGTATTTAATCCTAGAAACTACAACTCATTTTTAAATACTTGGTGACTAGATATATTAAACTATCCTTTCTTATGGTACACATAATAAAAAAGGTACTACAAGAGAAGTATGTGAAAATAATCATTTTAGAAAAGTGACAAAGCATTCAGATTGCTGTACGTGGTAGTCGTTCCCTGATAGTGTGTTGCTCTAACACATTAGTTTGCTTCCTCATTTTTCCTTTAATCTCTTTCTTGCTATTGTGTATCAAAAAATAAAAAAAAGTGAGCTAACGTGATTGATTCGTGTTGACACTTGACACTATGAAATAGACGAGAGCTACTAGGGTAATTCTCTCTAGCTAGACAGTTTTGAACATCTATGGCTGACTTTGGTGTAGGATTCTAATATTTACACTCATATGAGATTTAATTGTAGAATGACCCAAAATGATGGCTTTCCTATTTCATTGCTGGATGACTACATTGATCGCCTCTTGTTTTGGTTATTATTCTTCTATTCAGACAGAATTTCTGAATTGGTGGCAGGTGTCATTTGGTAACTTGGTGAGCCCTACAACATATTCTTTTTTTTTTTTTTTTTTAATGCTTCTCAAGTCCCATTGGAAAAACATCAACTTACAGGAGCTTGGCCTTCGATTCTGCTTTACCTTGGCGTATATTGTAAGTTGATGTTTTTCCAATGCACATGTGGCAATTAAGTTTAAAAGGAGGATTAGCAGAAGGAGAGAGATAAAAGAAATTAAGCTCTTGAAGCTGGACTTATCACACCTAACCAACTCTCTACTGTAGCATAAATCATAGGCGAAAAGGTTAGCCCAGATCAGATTGATGTAGACTGCTCTGTATATATATATATATATTTCATGCGTCTTAAGTTGGGAAAAATGACAGACAAGATAAGGCGGAGCAGAAGTACTTCTAGTTGCTTACTATTCGATCAAAGATACGATGCCGGGTATTTGATTTGTTTCATATGTGTAGTGGCACTGCCACGGGCTCGTCCGTTTAATGGATTCTTAGTTAGCTAAGCTTGCTTTTCTTATACACCCTCCTCCACTCATATCTTTTCATGCTCCCCACACCTCTATCCTACCTCATTAAATTAAACTTCACATATATATATATATGTATACATACTTGTCTAATACGTAACTTTTAAGAGATAGTAGTTTTTTTATAAAAAAAAAAAATTACACGAATGACTGACTTTTCAATCAATCAGCTGAGATATTTAATTATATATGCCAATTTATGTATTGGTAATGCATGAGAAATTATTCATTCACCAAAGTGGGAAGCTAAGCTAACAATTGAGAGAATAAACCATGAGGTTGAGGGGGGGTACATTTGGGAAGTGTGGTCGGTATTCTATTCCATGCTCCTAAAAGGCGTGGTCCGGAGTTTGAAGACAAACAAACGAAGCTAAGCCCCAGTTGATCATTAATCTGTCGTGATCGATGGGTTTAAATTAACCCCAATAGTAGCAGTATTCGAATCATTGAAATACTGTTTTCCTATTGGCGGTCAACAAATTACAACCTACCTGGGCCTCTCCTCGCCTGCCTACACACAAAAAGCAATCAATCAAAAACATGAAATAAAGAGGAGCTTTAACTTGAACAGGGACATTAAGAGGTAAGCTAAGCCTATGCCCATGCCCATGCGAATTTAAATTAAGCAAGAAATCTCAAAGAAAGACAATGGAATTTGCGTCGGATTCACGAACCTGCTCATGGATTTGTGCCTTTCCCATTTTGCTCATCCATGTCTCTTCACCCTCCTTCAAATTATTTGCGTCACACTAATTCGTTATGCATACACAAGTCTTTTCATTTTTTTTTCTCACTCAGTCTGATAGTGATCAGTGAGTGGATTTCTTCTTTCTGTAGAGAAAAAAAATACAAAATGAAAACAAAAATGCTGTTTGGTTATTGCAAGTAACATCTAAGTTTTGAATAATTTCTTGACAGCAAGAAACTACCCACTTCTCTCTCGCTCTCTCTCTCTCTCTACACACATGAATCTTACATTCATGTGGCATTAATCAACACGATAAGTAACTTATAAATCAGTAGATAAAGTTTTGCGCTTTTAGTTTTTGGGGGTCAACCTCAAGTTGGGGACGGGAGTGGTGATGAAAGGATGATGTTAATTTTGTGGAGTAGGGGCAGGGCATCCTATTCTGCTGAATCCTGATACATATATATATATCCCCAGTTGAAGATCATATATCTAGTGATAAGTCAGGCCTGATTTGGTTGTGGGGAATTTGGTTCTGATTCTCTGGCTACTCTACCTGTAATGTAATTTCTTGCTACTATTTATTAACATTCACTTCACCCTTCTACTACCTGGGCTACATTTGCAATTTCATTCCCTCCATTCTGTTGATTAGCAAAAGGTAGCCAGATTCAGATTTCAAGAGCCAGCCCAGGTTGAGTTCACAGTGCTCCACAAACATACATATCTGACCTTCTAGGTAAGACCTAATTGATGCCTTCAATCTTTTCTCTCTTGTATTACTATATGACATCTGTTCTATATGAGAATTACTTTTAATAAGATTCCTAGATATATAAATTAATAGAATTAAGGAGTCCAAATTCTGACTAAATTAGCAGGTATGAATCAAACATATGAAGTTCATGTTTTTTTTATTTGGGTTCACCATTTCTACGGCTAGTTGCTAATTAATCAAATGAGGCTCGCCATAGAATAGAAAAATTTAAAGCTAATGTCTTACTTAGTTCTCCATAAGTAATGTCTCAGGTTCAAGTCTTATGAATATAGAAGTTTATAATTTTTATATATACCTGTGAGTACTAAATGAGGGATAAGATTTCCATTACAGGAATCATCTTACAAATGCAATGCAATACTAGCAGTAGACTAGTTAGACCTCATCTCATGGACCCATAACTCTAATTATCTGTCATATATTTGTGTATATATATATATTAACTAGTAGTACATCTACATATGTATAAGATAGATCAAATCCTAGTTAAAACATCATGCCTGGTTGGATGGAGTCTCGGATGAAGATGAATCCTTGTGGAAGATGAGAAGAAAAAACTTAAAGAGATCATAGAAATATACATGCACTGTCGGAGGAGAGTAGAGTTGGATATGATATGGGTAAGTTCTAACTGAGGAAGGTTCAAGGCAGGGCTTGGCTAGCCCCAAAAGATACAAGTCTCAGATACTGCCAAAAAATTTCCTGATACATATATATATATGCACGTTCCCGAAGAAAAAGGAAAGAACCAAGTTTAACAATTTTCAGTCTAAGCTCAAAAACGAAACGCAAGCCATTGCTTTTTAGCGGTATGGAATTAAATATCATGGTATTTTATGGTATTTCATAAACCAGTAACTTTTTTTATATATTTTGTTAAAAAAGTTATGGTATACTGTAAATACCGTGAGGTATGTACCGCTGTATTCTATTTTTAGTGAACATGCGTGAGATATTTTTTCGGTTATTTTACATCAAAATATCATACATAAATATATAAAATAGTAAAAAATAATTAATTCACATTTTTTAACATAAATATTTATTTTTATTTATTTGTTACTTTTTCTTTTACTCTTGCTTTCCTTTTCTTTGGATATTAGAAAATATTTTGTTGTTATTAAAATATATATTTTTTTCTTTCGTATCAATAAATTAATATTTTGGTTGAGTAATATTTATTTTGCTCTCTATATAATTTTTTTTTAACATTTTTTGTATAAAAAATTATCTTCTATCATATATAATTTATTTATACTTGACAAATTATGATGATAAAAATATTATAATCCATATAAAAATGTGCAAAAAAAGTTATTTAATTTATTTTATCTTAAAATAATATTATAATTTTTTTTATAAAAATAGTAATGATATGTGGCACGGTATATCATACTATATATCTAAATAATATAGAGTATAATATACTTAATGATGACAGTATTTAACATCTTGATTACAAGTAGATGCTCCAAATTCAATGCATTCCACAATGATGTGGACCAGTAGTGCCAATCCTGCTAAGCTTTACACTGTATCTATATTCTATAAAAACAAATGGTCAACAAGTTTATAGATTGATGTCATGTTCATACTACCATCACACTTATACACAGACACACACACACATACAATGTATGAGACTGACGTGTGCGATCCAAATATATAGGTAAGCGTCACAAATCTGCATTTTGGACATCGATTTAATCTGAGATCTACTCCTGTGGATATTATCAACTTGTTTCTTCAACTTTGTTAAGGGAAAACAACTAAAAGCCCCCCTTAAGGTTTGCTCTAACCTACAATTTTGTCCCTTATTTTTAAATACCTACACTTAGCCCCTAAAAACTTAACACCGTTAATGACTGCAACCATAAAAAAGGAAAAATACCTGACTTTGGCCCTATAACCTTCTTCCCATTAAAATTTTTCCCCCAAACTTTTACATCTAACAATCTACCCCATCTTTAAGAAAAACATAAACTCATCCCTTGCTACACCAAACCCATTCACAAGCCACTGCCAGCCTCTTCCATCCTCCCTCCTCTCCGCCGCCATCCTCTTCTCTTCATCTCCCTCCCTCCTATCCTCTCCTCCGTCCCTCCCTTTGCCACAATCTCTCGGTTTGTCTCCTTTCCACTCCTTTCCTTCTTGCCCTCCTCTCCTCTCCTATCCATCTCCCTCCCTCCTTGCCTCTCTTTTGCCTCAACCTCCCTCCACCCTTGCCCATGGCGTCGCTCTCTCCCTCCTCTTGATTCGATTGAGAGGCGTGAACGAACAAAACTGATGAAGTTTTTCTTAAGTTAGGGGATAAAGTTTCTGTGAATGAAGTATAAGGGGGCTAAGTCAGTGTTTCACCTTTTTCTGTGGTAACGCTCATTAATGGTGTTAAAGTTAGAGAGGCTAAGTGTAAGTATTTAAAAATAGGGGGACAAAACTGTTTGTTCAAGAAAACATCAGGGACGGTTTTTGTAATTTTCTCTTTAAAAAATCATGATTTTTTTGGAAGAAAAAAAAAACAAAAACCGGTATCATGAATGTGGGAAATGCATGCCCGCCAATATAAAATTACAGGTTATTGACTCCTCTGCCCTGCACGTGGTCACATTAAGTTACCTAGATATGGTTATCTCTAATAGAATTGGTGAGTCAAATTGCCATAAAGCCTGCCCCCGATTTTTTAAAGTCCCTAACTTCATTCTTTTCTGTGTTTTTTCTCTTTAGATAGTCGTCACCAGGAACAGCCATGAACGCTCTAGTGGCAACAAACAGAAATTTCAAGCTCGCAGCCAGGCTTCTGGGTTTGGACTCCAAGCTTGAGAAGAGTCTGCTCATTCCATTCAGAGAAATTAAGGTCAGCTCACTTGATCATCTGTTTTTACTTTCTGCAGCTTTTTCTCTTTCAATCCCATGTGCCCATTTAAGCAAGATTGAAAATTCCAAACTAAAAAATTGATATTCAGATTTGATTCTGGATTATTTGCTTTAAATTCGCAGGTGGAATGTACAATACCGAGAGATGATGGAACTTTGGCATCATTTGTTGGGTTCAGAGTCCAACATGACAATGCAAGGGGCCCCATGAAAGGGGGAATCAGATACCATCCCGAGGTAACTCAAAATCCCAACTCTCATCTTTTTTTTTTTTGGGAGCTGGTCCCTGATGATCCACTGAAACAATATCATTCATTCAGGTTGACCCAGATGAAGTGAATGCTCTGGCACAGCTCATGACCTGGAAGACAGCAGTGGCAAACGTTCCTTATGGTGGGGCGAAAGGCGGAATAGGGTGTGATCCTGGGGAGCTGAGCATATCAGAACTCGAACGCCTCACTCGAGTCTTCACTCAGAAGATACATGACCTGATTGGAATTCATACTGATGTTCCTGCTCCTGATATGGGCACAGGACCACAGGTTGCATGAGAAGAAAAATACAGACCACCAACTTATGGTTCTTCTGTTTCATGTTTTTTTTTTAAGAACAAAATGGGGTCTTTCTGATTTGAAGATTCTCTTTTTCCTTTTTATTTTTTAACAGACAATGGCGTGGATTCTGGATGAGTACTCCAAATTCCATGGCTATTCACCTGCAGTGGTGACCGGAAAACCAACTGTAAGTCTATATACATATTTTCAGGATCCAACTGCACCGCATGATTACCATATCTGCATTGACGATAGAGAGCGTTGGTCTTTTATATGTGTCTTCCTTCAACCTGGAAAATTAGGATCTCGGCGGATCACTAGGCCGAGATGCAGCTACTGGCAGAGGAGTTCTCTTTGCAACAGAAGCACTCCTTAACGACCATGGAAAGTCTATCACTGGTGAAAGATTTGTGATACAGGTGGGAACTTTTTTCCGTTTCCTTTTTATTTTTCTTACAAAAAAAATGACCTGAAAATGTTAGTACAGTTTCCTTCTCCGGCAATCAAAATCTGTTAGAATCATGTGAATGTTTCCCCGCCAGGGTTTTGGAAATGTTGGTTCCTGGGCTGCTCAACTCATCCACGCAAGTGGAGGGAAAGTTGTAGCTGTAAGTGACAAATCGGGAGCCATAAAGAACAGTGAAGGAATTGATATTCCGAGCCTGCTGAAACATGCCAAAGAATACAAGGGTGTGAAAGGCTTCCATGGGGCTGATCACGTTGATCCCAAATCCATTCTTGTTGAGGACTGTGACATCTTAATACCTGCAGCCTTAGGCGGCGTGATCAACAGGTTACAATTGCACAGTAAAGTTTTAATCTGTATTCTAGATCATATAAACTCAATACTGAGTGTTATTTTCCTGACTACCTGTACAAATAGGGAAAATGCAAATGATATTAGAGCCAAGTTCATCATTGAAGCTGCCAACCATCCAACTGACCCAGAGGCTGATGAAGTAAGCAATTGTCTGACATTTGCACAATTACATGGACATGAGAATAACTAACTTAAGGAACTCAAGTTCATCATATTCTATGTTGCAGATCTTGAAAAAGAAAGGTGTGGTTATCCTTCCTGACATCTATGCAAATTCAGGAGGAGTTACAGTTAGTTACTTTGAGTGGGTGCAGGTACCACACTTGTACAAATCCTCAGTTACATGTCATTCATTTTTCCTGAAATATACACATCGTGAAGCTATGTTACTTAGACTTGGGATGCAAGTCATGGCACGAAAGGGGTTAAACAAAATGATGACACGGAGTAACATAGTCATAGCCTGATTGGAACAAAACTGTCGACGAACTATAACTATCCCTCCCAAATGTAATTTTTCGGTGTCAAAAGGTTGGTTGATTAACAGGGTAGTGACCTCTTACTTGCAGAATATTCAAGGGTTCATGTGGGATGAGGACAAGGTGAATGGTGTGCTAAAGACATACATGACAAGAGGATTCCAAGATGTGAAGGAGATGTGCAAGAGACACAGCTGTGATCTGCGAATGGGAGCATTCACCCTCGGAGTTAATCGTGTCGCTCGGGCAACTGTCCTGAGGGGGTGGGAAGCTTGATGAGGAGCTACAAATTAGAGAATAAACATTGACACTTTCACAACCCTGATTATTGTTCCCCATTTTCTTTAAGGCTAATCTTATGTGCCCCACTTCTAGCTTTCGTTAGTTCTCTCTGTCCAGGAGAAAGAAAAGCCAGCAATTGGCTTGGGCTAGAGTCTTCCTCATTGGTATAACCGATTCAGCCACATCCGGGAACCCTTGAGCTGTGGCTTTCTGATTACTGTCAATTCTTATAAATTTGGAATTTCAAATCCTCCTTGTTCATTTTCTAGTCTTCTATGAAAAGAGAAGAATAATCTTTGCAAAAAATACCAACATCCAATATTCCCCTTCTTACCAACAAGAATCCTTCATTGACAAATCAAAGTACAATCACTCTCATAGTTCAAATTCCCATGATTGTACGCCTACAGAAAATAAAATACATAAATAAAATGGTAATAGGTACTCCTAATAACTTGAGCTAAACCTGTTACAAAATGTCATTCTACCATCTCCCTCTTCCTCTGAAGCCACCACCACCACGGGCACCACCTCTTGAAGGTCCACTTCTACCGCCCCTTGGTGGACCCCTTCCACGGAGACCGCTACCAGCGCCACCACGTCTGCCTCTACCCCTGCCTCCACCACCACCTCCACCTCTTGCAGCAGTTTGTTGTCCCCTGCAGCAACAGGGTAGAACATAACATTATTTCCTTTCCATGAAAAAGACAAGACACAACAACATGTACCATATTTTTCCTCTTTCTTTGAAAACCTATGCTCCTTAAATAACATAAACAAGAGGTAATACAGTGCCAGAGTACAGTATAAATAAGCATAAAAGCTGCATAATTGCAGTCCAATGGACCGAGCAGATATGTACAGACATACATTCCACATGAATGCTTTTAGAAATAGTAACTAAGATGAACTCGCAAATACAAATTAAATAGAAAGGTCAACCCCATATAACACTCTCCACGGCACCCCCTGGATACAGCACTGCCATCATAAGAGACTGCCAACATAAGAAAAAGATTGGTCGTGCAAAGTACAAGATTTCCTCAGGAAACAAAGCTTGACAGGTCTGGTCGTGTTAAACCAGGAATCCATTTATGGTCATCCCGAAATTTGTCCAGCTAACCAAGTAGGAAAAAGCTATAAACTACAGCCAGGACCAAAGAAGCTTTGTTGGTAGACGAATATGACAGACTGAATCTCAATTAGAACAAGCAAAGTGGGGTATATGCATGGTTTATTCTGTATTGGTGGAATGCAGCTAATGTCCAAAAAATGACAACCAAAAGCCTGTGAACACATTGATTCTGAATGAACACAAACGTGATCTTACAAAATAAAGAGCCACAAAATCCTTGATCAAAGGCCAGGGAGAGGAAGAGTAGCACATTCAACAATAAGTAGTGGAAATTCAAAATAAATCAGAAAAATTGTCCTAAGAAGATAATAGGAGGAGAAAACATACTTTGGCTGTGGGAGAAACCTTGCAAGGGGCAGAAGCTTCTCTGGACTAATGAAGAACTTGTCACCCAGCGAATATGAAGCAGCTACAATTCCTTCCAACATTTTGATGGAAAAATACTGCAAACAAGAGGAGAAAACTAGTCAAACAAATTAAGTTGGAAGAACTTAACCACACAACATGGAAATAACAAGGGGAGAGACACTACCGATTCGTTGATGGGACCAAATATTTCATCAACTTTCCCTATCTGTGTCTTGTTCTGCAGATAGATTGGGGCATTAAAAAATGGAACCTTCTCATTGGTGAGCTTTGTCACTGCATCACCCTCGCAAGCATGAAGAAATGTTGAAACCTCTGCAAGCCAAGTCATAAAGCAGTCAATTTTCAAGCACTCAAAATAACATCTAATGCCAATTGTAAACTACAAAAGAAAATTTCAAATTTGAATTTCACTACGGTACTTCGGTTGTATTAAATCGTATGTTCCAAAACGAACCAACAACATGATCGGGAGGTCCTTCATCACGAAAGCCACCTCGGAAGTTACCACGTCCACCGCCGTCGCGGCCTCCGCCGAAGCGGTCACCACGGCCACTGTCCCTTCCGCCCCGAAAGCCTCTACCTCTTGGAGGTCGCATGGTTACAAATCGCCTTTAAATTGTGAGTCGAAGCTTTGGCTATGGCTTAATGGGTTTTTCTTGGGTTCCGCTCACCCTCGCGGGAAAGCTGTCAGAGAAGTAGGGTTTTTACTTTGGAAAATCATGAACTGGCCGGTATTTTGCAAGACAAAGAAAACAACAAAAAAATATAGAAATATTAAATTTGTTATTAATGTTTTCATTAGAAAGTAAGGGCCAATTCGTTTCGTCTAAAGTCAACTGATTTTTTTTAACTTTTTCATCTTTTTTACGTGAAACCAATTTCATTTGAAAGTTAATGTTATGTAGATGTAATAATCAATTTGAAAGTAAATTTTTAGGATGTTGTTAAATTTTTATGAATTTTTCTTTTTTAAGACTTGAAACTAGAAAAATTCATAAAAAATTAGTAAGATTATAAAAATTATATTTTTAATTGATTATTGTAGCTACATAATATTGGCTTTTAATTAAAATTAGTTTCAAGTAAAAAAGATGTAAAAATAAGAAAAAGTCATTTTGTAGTCAATTGGCTAAAGTTGAAACGAATTGGCCCTAAATATGTCACAATAGTTTTTTTTTTTTACCTAATCTTTTACTAATATTTTAAAATGGTTCAAATATGTCACTGTCAATTAAAAAAATGTAAAAAAAGGATAAATAAACCGCTGATCTTTTTACCTCAATATATATCACCAACCGTTCTTTTTTTACAGTTAAATCGCCCATTAACATTTGTGATTGAGCTGATATTAGCCACTATTATAACGTCTGCCCAGCTATATGATGGTGTGGCAAATCTTAATGATGTGGTGATATACGTGACTATATACGTGGCAAGCTTGTGTACAAGAAAAAGGAAAAACTCCCAACTTTATTCCCAAACTCTTGTCTAATACTATAAATACCGCCCAAACTTTATTCCCAAACTTTTGTCCAGAGCTTAACCGAGTCATCCCAGGAAGTGGAGGGAGAAGAACGAATCACGGTAAGTAGTGTTGTAATCGACCGCATGGGCCTTGTGGGCGTGCTCCTGGAGTGATTGAACGGGGCTGGATTGAGGCAAGAGAACAATGTTGTAAAGCTTAAGAGAGCCACCAGCGATGGCTGAAACGATGAGGGAATCGTGAGACTTGGATCAGGTGAAGTCATAGATGCCGTTGGCGATGTCATAGGCGATTACTTTGATTGTAGAGGGAGAAGCGGAGGAAAGGTCAAGAATGTGGAGGCAGCTGTTGTCGAAGATACCAAAGTTATGGGCGATGGCAACGACGAGATAGGGCTTATAAAAATGGAAGAACCTGACAGAATAGCCATTAAAAGGGGTTTTGAAAATTGGCATCGCTAATCGATTAATCTATATTCATGGGTTTGGGATTTTCTAGAGAAGATGGTTTTTCAGGCATAATTTCTAGTTTAGGGGCCTATGTGTATGAATTAAATAGTTTAAAAATATATTTTTTAATTTACCCAGAAGGATAGTAATTATGTGACTTAACAAAATAGAATATTCTAAAGAAGATGGAATAATCTCTCCATAAGTTGCGCAAGTAGCTAATTTGCCAAATTTTCAAAACAATAGTTATTAGATTTTACCCGATCACGAATGTTAATGAGCGATTTAACTATAAAAAAAGAACGGTAAGTGATATATGCTAAGACAAAAAAATCAATGGTTTGTTTGCCCTTTTTCTTGTTAGAAAAATAACAAAAAGTGGCAAAAAAAAATAACAAGTCAGATCTCTACCATCAATGCTTCAAACCCTGCTGCTGTTTCCATCACCAGTGCCCCAACCTCATCGCCGCTCTCCATCTGTCTCTACTGTTTAATCTCATCACTGACATTCTTGAAAGAGGGGGTTTAATTAAAAAAAGTTTTTTAAGTTTGTTAAAAATTACATTATCACCCTAAAATTTCAAAACTTATTATTTTTAATATTTTTTATTGGCTTTTTAATATTTTTCATTAGATTTTTAATGGCCAGTGGCACATCTACTCTTAATTTGAAACTTTAATGGCATATTCGGCTCATTTTAAAACATTAATAGGAGATTAGACAAAAAAAAAAAAACTATGATGACATATCCACTCCCAACCCAAAATTTTAGTGGCAATTTTGATAGTTTTGCCAAAAGAAAATTAAAAAAACTTAAATGCACATTTAGTCCTCTAAGTTTGTTGACTCTAGTAAATTAATCCTTAAAGTTTAACTCATTGATACTTAGTCCCTCAACTTTAGAAAATGTAGTGAATTAGTCCTTAAATGGATGAAAATGTGGATGGCATTTCTTTTCAAGCTAATGTGGTGTAGGGCACAGGTCGGGCTGGGCTAAGAATTGCAACACCATTCCCTTTTCTGCCTCTTCCTTCACTACGGCTGCCTCCACCTCCCAACTCATATGCCTCGATTTCCTTCATTGTCACCCAAAAGATAAGACGCATGGTGCTAGGCTAACAACACATTGGGCTGGGTAAGAGAGAACAACTCTTGGGGGGAAGAAGCCGATAATGAGCTGAATTCAATGGACTAGGGAAAAGGGATTTAATGGGAGAAACAAGAGAGGATGACTCTTAGGGAGAAGAGACCGACAGTGAACCAGATTTGATGGGCTGGGGAGAAGTGATTCAATGGAAGAAACAAAGAATGGCCAACGGTGTAGGCACGAGGAAAAGAAAGGCCGCCGGGTTTGATTTAAAGAGGAAAAGATGAGACAGGTTTGATTTGAGAAGGAAAGAAGTGAGGCAGGGTTTGATTCGAGGTGGAGAAGAGGCAGCGGGTTTGACCTGAGGTGGAGAAGTGTTGTGAGTTCCAACCCTAATCTGCAAGCACACGGGACGTGTGTAGATAGGGGTGAATAAGATATAGTTCCCACGAGAATTGATTTACATTGTTTGCTAATTACCACTACCTTGAGACTCACTTTAGCTAAACAAGCAACAATTGACAATTTACTCACTATGAAAATAACTAAGTTTGCAACTCCACTTAAATTACTACTAAGCAAGAACAACAAACATAATGCAAATTAGGGGTTTTCTAATGAATTAACAAAACACACTTCCTATGGTTTTCACTATTTGACTTGGTTAGCTAGTGAATTAAGGTTAATAGTTTGGTTTTTCTACTTGTTGGTGAAATTAACTAATGGGGTCCTTACTCTCCCAAGTGAAGGTCACTTTCCCAAGCTTACACTAGAATGGACTCCCATCCAAATTGCTAGTTCAAAAGGGGCATTACAAGTGCAATTTACCTTCACCTAGTGTCCTAGACTAGTCTCCCAACAAGCCCATAGCCACTACACTTTTCTCCTAATTCCAATTCCTTTTTAATCTTTTTCAAGAGTTTAAAAGAAATCTAAAGTGCAATTAACTAGGGTCCTTGATCAATCAACACAACAATAAACTCAAGGAGAAGAGTAAACAAGCAATGAAGGAAAACCAAGGTCAAATAGTCATTAATCCAACCAAGATAACCAATTCAAGTAGCTACAACCATAGAAAGTGTAGAGAAAACTACTCCATAATCAAACTAAACATAAACATAAAAATACATAAAAGAGCATCCATGTCTAAATACAAGATAAAAGAAGGAAAGAATGAACCCAATAGACTCTAGTTACTTGATTCCTCAAGGCTCCTACAAGTCTTCAAGTCCTCCAAGCCTTCTCCAAGCAAGAATCCATAAATGCTCCTAAGGAAGATAAAAAAATGCAAGAAATGGTGATGAAAAACTTAAGTCTAAGATGAGAAGATGAAAATGAAGAGAGTGTTCTTCTTGCTAGGTTCCAAGTTCTTCTACTCTTAGAGGTGCCCCTTTCACTCACCAAACCATTTGGATAGAATCATTGGCCAATAGCAAGCTTGAGTTCAAATTTGAGGTAGGGGACCACTTTCCCGGGTGACTGGCGCCTAGGCCTCAGGAAGAGGTGCCTGGGCGCCTAGGCCTCAGGAAGAGGTGCCTGGGCGCCTAGGCTTCCAGGCTCGATGGTGCTCTGGCGCCTAGGCCCCAGGAGAGGGTGCTTGGGCGCCTAGGCCTTCAGGCTCGCAGGTGCCTGGGGCCTAGGCCTCCAGGGTGCATTTTTTAGGCAGAGAACTTTGTACTGCAGTGCCTAAGCCTCGCTCGTGGGGTCTAGGCCTCACAATTATAATTTCCGTTGACTTTTGCGTTCCCGTTTTTTGTTCCACTCGTCCCGGTGCCATTCTAATGCTATGGTCTGCTTCTTCAACCTAAAAAATGAAGGATCGAAGCAAAAATCGGCCAAAAATATTGAGCGGTAAATTAGAAAATTGTGGTCAAAGTTGAAAAAAAGTCAACATGTTTGACCACAAAATTAACATTTATCAAGAAGAGGCTGCGAGTTTGATTCGAGTAGGAGAAGAGGCTGCGAGTTTGATTCGAGCAGTAGAATAGGCTAGATTTGATTCGAGGTATAGAGAGGCAAGGCCAACAGTGAGGCCTAAGGCTGGCTTTGATGAAGAAGATGGCGGTAGGTAGTGGCAAAGAAAGAAACCATAATGGCATCATGGTCATGTGACAGCCCGTGACTATTCAAAGGACTAAGTCACACACTTTTCCAAACTTTGATGACTAAGTCTCATATTTGTATAACTTAGAAGACTAAGTCGCAATGAGTCAATCTTTAAGGACTAACCTATGCAAGTGTACAAACTTGAGGGATAAAATACCCATTTACGCCAAATAAAAATGACAGCCATGAAACGTTGCATTTTGGGTTCTAGGCAACCATACAAAAAAAAAAAAAACAACCCATATTGTTTAGGCCTAAAAGCATTTTTTGCCCTTAAACTTGGACAACTCGGGCACTTAACCCCCTAAACATCAAATCGGTCTAATCCACCCCTTAACTGATAAGATGGTGCACTTAAGCCATTTTCCTCACGTGCTAATCATGTGCCTCTTTATTTCTCAACGTCGCTTCTCCAAAAGTTCAACCACTTCCCCTCATTTTCATCAGCCTCATCGTCCAATCATCTGCCACATCAATGTTCTCATCTTCCACAACTTATGCCAAAAATGATGCCAATCAAATCGTCAAGCTCTTCGCCATTGGCTCGAAGGGCAAGTAAGTGTGAGATCGTCCGTTTTTCAGGCAAGATCCCTTCCGTGCCCTAAGGAAAAGCAACTTGACTAACCCAACATCCCATAAGCTAAAAGAGATCAACGCTTCCTCCCACCTCAACGTCATTTGTCATGAGGGATATCGATCCCACCAATAATCAAAGGGTAGCCAGGCTCCAAGCTATGGAGATTGAAGTCGTGGCCAACTCGAAATTGTGCTATGTTTGGTAACTGAACCAATAGGGTTTATTGGGAAATGTGATAATTACACTACAGTGGCCCTGATGATGTGGGATTTTGTGGGTATCGGAGAATAAGTAAAGAAAGGAATGGCCATCAATTTTGCTTTGCACAAGTTCTAATTCTCGAGTTGGCATCGCTGGAGTTGTTAAAGTCACGTGATATGTACATGAGGCTAAAAGAAATAAAGTGTCCAATTTTGCAAGTTTAGGAGATGAGTTTGACTAGGTCCAAGTTGAGGGAGTAAAGTGTCTGAATTTGGCGAGTTTGAGGGTTAAAAAGGGCTTCGTGCCAATCTTTTGTTAGAGAGAATCTTTCGTGAACCATTCATATCATTCACTTTTATTAACACTTTCAAATTTTTTTCCAAAACATACTACAAGTTACCCTTTGTGGGGGAGTATGAAGTGTTTTCAAGTTGGTCGAAAAATTGATGATGTACTTGATAAATTTCTTTTGATTTTATATTTCAAGATGTTAATAAAGGATATTGATTCTAGAAAATGGATCAATATAACACCGGTGGTGATGACACAATAAACTGACTATTGATTTAGAGCATTTGTTTTGTATGCATATCGGAAACATTGTATAGAAATTGGACAATTATATTATATTCTAATTACCAACACAAAATTATCATTTATAACATATTTTCATAAAACCAAAGTTATTAAAATCGGGTTTCTACCTATAGTCATTTTGGATTTATAGAGTCGTAGAGTCGTAAAAAGTCATAAAGTTGTAAGATTCTACAAAAAAAACTTGGAGAAAAATTATAAAAAAAATATAACCATTTAAATATCTTAAGAAATTCATATTTTACAATATTATCACTTACTAGAAGTCCAACAATACCATAAACAAAGAGTCATATTGTCATTAATGCATGAACATACAAATAATGAAACCAAATTTCACAATTAGGTATCCACGCACTACCACTATTTGGTGTTGGTGAGATTGAGATGAGATTTGGAAGATGAATGACAAAATATAAAAAGCAGTTACAACAAATGAAGAACCGAGCAAAAAAAAATAGAGAGAATGGCCAAATGGGTCACTGTGCGTGAGAGAGACTAAGAAAGTTGTTTTAGTTTTTTTAGGTTTGGCAACTTAGGCTAGCCACCTTGGGCTTAAAAAAAATGGAAGATTCTTAACTCCATTCATTTTTTAACCCAAATAACTCAATAAGGTAAAGTCTTAAAGTTTTAACGTTTCTACATTTTTATGACTAAAGTCGTGTTTTTACATGTTTCTACCTATCTTCCTTTTCTACTGCGTTTCGACATGGTTTCTATCTTTAGAGTCGTAAAAACGTAGACTTAAAATGCATTTTTAATAACTATGTATAAAACAATGTCAGTCGCTTTTTTGACTATATGTTTATAAATGATCTCTTTTCCTTAGAGGCATTCACTCATTCTTGAAGTTCAGTCATTTTTTTGTAAAGTAGCAATTTTTTTATGTATGTGTCATCATTTTCCTAGTTTCACTTTATTTAGCTTAAACCTAGTCCTTAACTTAGTACCTAGAGTCTTTCCATTTGGGCCTAATTCCCTATTCGACTCTTATACTATGATGACTCAGCCATTCGCTCTGCTGGACTTTTGGAGGGTCATAATCTAGCTTTGAACTTTAACAACTGGGACACTTTACTCCATTTACTTAACTTCCGTTTATTTAAAAGGAAAAAATCACATAATTGCTACTTAAGTTTTCTAATTTTTACCTTTTGCACCCTAATGTTTTGTCTCATCCTAATTCGACAAAGTTCTGGGTGCAAATGATTGAAACATAAAACTTAGATGACTATATTTAATTGCAATTTAAGTCCCAAAATTATTTTTTTATACAATTAGAGGCTTAAAATTTTAAATTATGCAATCAAATGCAATTCTGTTACATAACTGATGGAAAACATCCAAGTTCAAGACTCGATTATGACCTCCCAAAAGTCTAGGAGAGCAAATGGCCGAGTTATCATAGTACATAGGTCAAATAGGGAATTATGAATTATGCCTTCCACTAAACCCTTTTTTGTGTTAATCATTAAACCCCACCTTTAGTCACTAAAATTCCAATATTTACTTTATTGATCCCCAAACTTTATTTTGCATAACTTGAACCATAACTTTAGGTCAAATCTAAAGGATAAGTTTTTTGTTTTTTTTTTCCCTTTTGCCTTTATTAAGTCAATGTTAAACGCGTAGTACTTAGAGTCATTCTATTTGCTCTTTTCACCCCAAACCCTCTTTTATTGCTTTTCTTTTTCTTTTGTTTTAATAGTAAAACCCCACTCTTAGTCTCTAAAATCTCAATCTTTGCCTTTTTGCCCCTTATATTTTATTGTGTATAGACTAAACCCTAGTTTTAGGTTAAATCCAAATCCTAATCATTTGATTTTCATAAAGATCTTTTTTCTGTCACATTTACTATATTTGCATTTATTGTTACCATGAATTGAACCGGTAATAACACGTGGGCCTTTTGCAACTAATATTATACTAAAATTGGACTCATCTGTAAATAATAATAATAATAATTTGCTCCACTTTTTGTTTAAGAAATGTTAATCAAAATATGGCATGTAGAAAATACAAAGTACTAACACCGAAAAAGTTTTATTGTGAGCTAGATTGGTTTCTTCAATGACACGATATTCCCTACCTCGTACTCGTATCCTGCCCTATTCCACCTTCAATAGCAGCTATCCGGTGTAAAGCCCTAGCTTCTATCTTCGTCCAAACATTATCCAAGTGCAAAAAGCTCTCTCCATGGAAACCCAACGCTACCTTTGTCTCTTTCTATGTTAACCACGTTGGCAATTTATTTACTCCCGAAACATCACGTGAATCACATATTTGCAATGGCAAACAGGCATGAATGGTAGATTTGTCGTTTCTTCAACTTAAATTTTATAGAATGACATCTGATATATAGCCCCCAAAAATTATACGGGCCACAGAGCTATGGAATCTGGCTCCAAATCCAACTTGTTCTGGGCAAATCGCAAAATATATTGCATAGAAGTTGTACAGAATTGCTGTGGAATTTCTTTTTCATTTGCTCTAAATTTCCCTACAGGAAAGCTTCATTCCGTAGTAAATGTTGGAAATGTTAAAGACCACGTACCAAATAAAAAGAAAGAAATGTAGAACTCCTTGTCTCTGAAATCTGGCTGGGCAGCTCTTCTAAGTTCTAAATGAACAAAGATTAAAGTTCAGACAAACTACAGCGCCATTACATGATCTCATTAAATCCCCGTTAATAGATTTGACGCCTTTGTGCCAAGCCAACTCAGTTTTTTTTCTCCTTTTTCTTTTCTGTAGCACATTCATTTTCAAATTCAATTTGCCTTTTTTTTTCCTCAAAATACCAGTCACCACCACCCAAACCCCACCCCTAAAACAAAACCAAAAAACTCCCTGCTCTGGGGTGGCCCCTTCCCTCCCTTTATGCATATTCATGTACAAAGCGACCTTGAACAAGAGGAGTTGGTTTTCCTCTACTAATCATCAGTTGAAACACCCATATGATATGGAACTCAAGCTAAAAATACCTCGATAAATTTAAAAATTTCCATCTTTTATATGCTTCATAAAAGTAGCGGGATATACACTCCAGAATTAGCAAACGGTCCGCCCGTAACAAATCGACGCAATGTAGAGATTTTTCGACCATTTTTCCTGCACAAAGATAACACCGTAATGGAATTTAATTCAGTAATAGAATAAAGCAATGAAATGAAAAGCACACAGCCATCCAAATTTGTGTGTTCTGACCAACGATGCAAATTCCAAAATAAACATCTGACTACTTTCTGATGACCGCGGAATAAGAGAAAACTAAGACATGAAAATAATACCCATATCTTGGGACCAAAAACAAGAAAGGGAGAGAGAAACCAAGAAACTATCACCTACCTTTACATGTGTGCTTGGGAAGGCAGAAGTACGAAGAGTCTCTTGGGTTTCATCCATCACTTTCCGTTTTGGAATACTCAGGATGAAGGCAGCTTGATCAGCAGTAGCGGCCATAGCAGTTATCCTGTATCCACTCTCCCAACGTCTATGTATTCCCTCACTTGGGTACAAAAAGTCAAGCTCAACCACCTAGAACCAGATACAGCAAAATCAGAACTAGATAGCACTAAAAGACGAAGAAATTGGAAATAACCATTCTTTCTCATCCAAGAAAGCAAGTGGAAGATATGCTAGTAGATAAGCAAAAAACAGAACCTGATCAGAGAATCCTGAGTTCCTCGACATCACCACACCCCAGCGACTCCCAGATGTTGTCATGGAGGTAACATGAAAACCTTCTTTCCATTTTTTATTTATCCACTTGAAAGGGAAAGATTCGCTCACCTTATACGACTGCTGGGTGTAAGGAGTCCCTACAATATTAAAGAATCACTCAAGAAACTTGACATTCAATGATATAAAAAAACATAGCATGTATCTTCTCAACCAAACATAAACACAAAAACGGGGAGATTTCCAGCAATTATCCTAAAACCACGGAAGCATGGGCATTACAAGCCTAAACCCGACCAATAAACAGACCCCAAGTAGCCAAGGCAAATGCCATGGCAGCGCATAATCTACTCATTAGAGGCCAAGACCATTTTTGCAAGAGATATGCATATTTGGCCTTTAAGCTGAACTGAGAACATATTCTTGCAAACTCATTCAAGTCAAATAATACCTGCTCGCTGTCGCTGATTAAGGAGAAAAGTTTCCCTAGTTCATACCAAGTTATCAAGAAAATTCATGTGGCACAAACTGCAAAATAGAGGGAAGAAGAAATGCACTCCCTTGCATGCAAGCATTCATACCAACCTTTTGACATTACAACTAAGGAACTCCCATTATTAGCACCAGCAATAGAACTGATGTAATAATTCTTCTCCCATTGTTCCATAATCCAATCCTGAGGAAAATACATTTGGTTATACTGTTAGTGGGACAGTCAAGACGCCAAAACAACAGGCAGAAGGTAATGTTAATTAAGCTCTTGTTTAAAAGTGATACCAACTAATTTTCAAATAATAACCTTGTGCAAAAATGCTGTTGACAGTTCATACACTTGGGATGAGAAACCTGTTCCTGCGTCCATTATTAAGGCCCAGAGATTTGTTGCAGAAGCCACACAGCTAATAAACAATCCATCTTCATTACCCTTCTCCACATGTTGACACAACCTTGAATCTGCCACATTGTAATGATATCTGCAAATTCAATAAAAAGTTTTCTTTACTTTTGACAGGCAGAAGCTCCACATGCAAGAAATGTTGGCTGTGCAATGAAGTTATCATATGTCCAAGAGTATCAGTTTTGAAAGAAACAAACTCCCATTGAAAGGCTATCAAAATCATGCCTTATCTTGATGCAAAGTTCTGTCATCTCCAAAATGTCAGTTTCAAGTTTCTCAGTCTTCTATTATATGCTCATTCCTGCGGCCATACCTTTACTCCTGGTCCTATCTCTCCCAGAGAAAGATTATAAAGGCTGAATAAAAGAATCTCCCACTCAAAAAGTCTCAGCAATTTCACTTATATAACCCCATACCATCAAATTGCTACCTGAACTAGGCTGCATGTATGAGCTTCAAAACAGGAGAGGACCACCAGAATGGATATGCAACCATTCATATTCCAAGAGTTCATATTTAATATATGTGCGAGTGTATGCATTGACTAACAACTCCTTGAAGAAAGTAGTATAAGAACCAAACCAGAACAAGAATTTTCCAACCTAAACTTCAAAACTCGCTAGTTTCCAACTAATGTCATACAAAATATGATTTTCTTGCTACAACTATTCTTTCCCAATGCATATAGGCTATTCCAGCTAATGTCCCTTCTTTTCCATAGCATAACGAAACTTCACCTTTAAAACATATTAATACCATGAAGATGAATACATGCAAAACCGGAGAAACCAGTTTAAGTTACATAAAAAGTTCCATTTATTTTGATTTCCTTCTAGTGCTCCAAGGGGATGCCAAAGTAATGCTTTGAGTCACCAACAGGCACCAAATATTATGTGAACACAAGACATGATACTGCAAACAGAGAACTCATATTTCCATTTGCAGTTGATGCTGCTACAGAACTTAAAAAATATCTGTGCATAACAATGTAGCACACACACGAATAATGCAAAGTAATCGTGAGCATTGGTCAAACACTGGTCAAAGTTCTTGAAGTAACCAGAAAATTGATTGCAGTATTTGTTTCCATATCGCAAAATATGGATATGGAACCAAAAGGCAAATGAAGTTCTACCTTTGCTTCATTGGACGGCGAGCATTGTATACAGAGATCCATTGCGTTGCAGGATTGCCTAAACGAACTTTCTTCTTTGGTTGCTCATCATCTTCCAAATTTATTAGTAATCGTCCACGTTTTTGTCCTACCTATAAATATAATACAACATATTAGACTTGCTAAAAAATTGTACAAATTGTTCAATAACTTAATGAAGTAAACCAACAGACAACCACCTTGAGAGCCCCATCAATTCTTATTGGTCTCAGTGGCTCACATGGATCAATCAAGCTTTCAAAGAATGATATTAGTTTGGCATAGTTGGGCTCCTCATCAAACTTCATATTTGTAACTGCTTCAAGGAACTGTTTAAATGGAGGAGGGCAAAAGCAGCACATCAACTCTGGAGAAGTAGCCATCTTTTTCTTACATACAAGAAAACTCTTATTATCCCCCTGCATATTCAAAGCAAAAAACATGTGAGAATATAAGAAAGAAACTAAGTCTGATGAAATTGAATTGGAGAACATCAAAGCAGTGCAAATTGACCTGATACCCCTGCCACGGTAGTCGTCCTTTGATCAAAAATATTAAAGTGTATGCCAATGACTCAAGGTCATCCCTTCGGCTTCCTGTTCGACCTAAATGTGCATGTACACTTGCATACCTTATTGTTCCCCTGCCAAAAATGGAGCAAATAACATTTCTGTACAGTTCAGAGATGGTGAAACTAGAACACCGGACTCCAGTTACCTGAATACATCAGGCCTCTGATCGTAATCAACATGCTGACCAGAATGAGCATCTTTCCACCTGGATGCTGGACAAAAAACATATGCAAACAGGGAATTAGCTCAAGATGCCGGTTGATAAAAAGAAAGATGTCGTACATGAACATATAATGCAAAAGCAGTCACTTTATATTAGAAAAAAAAAAAAAAGACACCAGAGTTCCAAAACAGACCCTACAATATCAGAATTTTATGAAGGATGCATACCCAAACCAAGATCAATAAGAAACAGCTTTTTCTCATCAGTTGTTCCGGGCTGACCAAGCAAGAAATTCTCAGGCTTCACATCTCCATGCACAAACCTAGTTTGATTGCAGTATGCAAATGATTATAAGTTCAAAATCAGATAATATAAAAGATAAAAGTCAGGTATACCCTTTCAAATGAAGCTTTTCAAGAATTGATATTGCCTCCACAGCAATGCAAGCCACCATATTTGGTGCCATTCTGTTGCAATAATAACATTAATGAGTCAGACTACTGAAGGTGAATTTTGTGTGCAGGACACTTGCCTCAATAACCTCAAATGTACATATGACATATGCACAGAAAAAAGGGGGGAGGGGGGAAACAGAGACAGAGGAAACTTTCTTACGATTGTCCAAAAGAATTCCAAACATCCCACAGACTGGGACCAAGCATATCCATGACCTGAAATATTTACCACTTTCTTTACACACATGATGTTGATGGATAACAATGACAAGAAGCTCCGAATAAAATCTCACCAGAATATAGAAGTCTCCTTGGCGACCCTTGTAATGCACCCAAGGAATTCCATAACATCCGTTGAGAGTACTTTAAGAGGAAAATTGAGAGGCAAGGAGCAAAGGGTACAGAATGAGATGATTAATTTGATACACAAATAGATTAGAAAAAAGAAAACACGTATGTAATCCATGTCAGTAAGGGCAGTAGATTAGGTTGCAGCACTTACTTGTATACTTGCCACTCATAAGGAGGACCATAATTGCAACCTTTACTATTGCGGTGCTCAAATTTCAAAGCTACCTGTAGTCAGAAGATCTTTCCGAGTTAATAAGTTCCAAGTACTTATAGTCTCCAGAGTTCTAGAACAATGCAATAGTTCTAAAGTGTACCTCAGTTGCATCTGGTCCAGTTCTATTGCTTCCACCACTTACTCTTCTTCCAACATAAACTTGGCCAAACCCACCCTTTCCCAACTTCCTTTCAATCTTATATACAGGAGAGTTACCAACTTGTACCTATAATTGGAAACAAAACATCTTCAAATCATAATTCCCCTTCAGCTGCTCAAGTGGATGATCCATGAGAAATATATTAATGCAGGTTTTTCAGCAGAACACTTATTCACCTAATACCGAAAGGAAAATGGCAGCAAATTTGATTCACAATAACCATTGATTCAATTTTTAACGGAAAACAATCAGTAGGCATAGCAGCGCCAAATGTCACAGAGTTCACCTCCAAAGAAAGTAATACCCATAATACAAAAATGTTGCGCAGATATAGAAAACAAATCAGGAAATACTAATCTTCTAGAAAACAAAAGTCAACGAGATAACATTATCTGAAAGATGATCTCTAGCAATCATCATTCTGGTTTTCAACAAATGCAACTTAAACCAGTAAATTTAGAGCTTCCAAAAACACCAATAAAATCTTTTTCAATGAAGAAGATAATTCAACATACCCTTTCGGGAACAGGAGTCGTAGTTGCTTCTTCTTCAACGCCCACTACTTTTTCTGCACTGCCTCCTTCCATCGCAATATCTTTATCTGCTACAATCTCTACTCTGTTAAAAGCAGGGTCAGCAACAGGAAAAGGAGCAGCTTCAGGAAGAGCCTGACAAGGTTCTGGGTCTAAATCTATCAACCTAACTCCACGACCTCTTCCAGCAGTGGTAGGTCTAGTGGGTACTCCTGGAGATCGTCCTTTGGCTACAGCTGTGGCATTACCCCTTCCTCTTCCACCACCAACTCTTCTTCTGGTTCGGTTTTGAGCAGGCTGCGCACAATTCTCTGCTTGATCCAACAGTTGAGGGGGAGGCTGAAGATTATCAAGACGTTTCGATCTCCGGGCTCCACTTCGCAGCTCTGGCATTGTCAACCCATGCAAATCAAATTCCTCTTAAGGTTCCCCCCTTCAGATACTCTGTTAGCAATACCAACCAGTTTTACCAATATGGAAACCAGAAAAATCCGGCAGTTACAAAGAAAAAACAAGAAAGCCACCATACAAAGAAAGACTCATTAGCCTAAACAAAAAGCAAAAAGAAAGCTTTGAAGCTTATCTTCTTTAAGCCTACTTATATTGCATTTATTTGCAGAATTATCAATTGCAGTTAATGGGATAGATCATCAAATTACAACTCAGATGCCAATTTACATAGAATCACACACAAAATGCTAATTTTGTCAACCATTATTGGGACAGAATTCAATTTCATCTGCAATCCAGTTGCAGTAAAGCAAATGCAGGTAACCTCAAAGTTAACGCATTAAGACTGTCATCCAGTTTCACAACAATCAATACAGCTTTGTGGATGAATCCAAGCCAGTCATGTTACTATCAAGCATCAACAGAAAGAGATAAGTTTCAGCAAACCACAAACATCTAAAATGTCGTTGTTTAAGCAAAGATTATACCAATAAGATCAATGATATTAACGCAGAAGTTGAATCAATGATATATTCCTGTGATATGGCAATCCAAAGATGCATTCCAGAAAACGAAAACGGAACGTCCAAAATCCTGACAAAAATTTTCATCTTTCAAATCAACTGGAACGCCGATTCATCAGTAAGCCAGCAATCATCAACCCGATCATCCAAGAAAATCAAAAGATAAACGAAACACTGAAAGAACCGATCATCAAGCAAGCTCAAACAGTACGATTATCTTCACAGAATAAAACGAGAATCGTCAGGGATGTATGTTTGAAACTCCAGAAGAAAAAAAAAACTCACAGATCGATCCTCCGAAACGCGATCAGGCGAAGTTAGATCATCGCAATCTTCTTCAGTGAATGCAGCTTTTTGTGAAAAAATCTGCAAAATTCAAGACTTTTTCACAGGGAAAACAACGGACATGGGAGGAAGACTAAAGAAGCTCTTGGCCTTCCTTCGTCGCGATTGAAGAGCTGAGGAAAATTTTAGGGCAAGAACGAAAAATGAAAGAAAGATTGATCGATGTGTATTGTTTATTAGGTGGAGATTTGGGTGAGGCTTTTATGTATCAACACCAACAATGTGTTGAGCTATGAAATGGTGGTGATGCTGCTGCTCCTTTGTTTTTTTGTATGTCAACAAAAAATCCAACCATTTTTTTCTTTTGTTTTTTCAAAAACCATTCTCTTTGATTTTTTATTTTATTTATTGTCGGTTTGTTAAAGGTATTCTCATAGTCCTGAGTAACCCTGGTTATTACCAAATGAAGTCCATTTGATACAAAAATTCCTTGGAAGCACCTGTTTTGGTGCATGCAAAAAAAATGACAAACGTTTGACATTTAACATTATATTTTAGCTAACGATCATAGAATTACAATTACTAAACCATTATGTTACGTTTGATATTTAACATTATATTTTAGTTAATGATCATAGAATTACAATTACTAAACCATTATGTTTTGCTTGATGGATTTTGGTTTCTCAAAATATTTTAAAAACTGATTTAATAGTCAAATAGTGAACGTTTTTCCTCTGAGTTACGCGATTCAATTGTTCATTATTCCTCTTATCCTTTTATATCATTTCAAAAAAAATATATTGATACTTTTTTACACTAAAAAGGATAATGAAGGTAAAAAATGAAGTAGTTATAGAAAATAAACATAAAAACCTATGAAGAAATAAGATCAAACCAAGATCCTTCATAGCTTGCAATAATTTGTTGTTATCACTAGTTAGTATGATTCGATCATAACTTGGTCTAACTATTAGAATACATGGAGGAGTCACTATATGCGATGAATGCATCCTGCAAAATCACTTGGTGACTCTTGGTAAAAAATCGGTTATCCTCCAAATATGCCCTCTTTGCTTTCAATGAATTTCGGCATCATTTTAGTTTTTTCTTTGGTAACCAAGTACCCAATATTAACCTCGATAGTGGCACAAAACTATTGTGAAAATGCCTTTTTGGATGATTGAGTATGCATGATCTTTGGAGATTTAGCTGCTTTGAAAGAACAATAGGTAAAATTATCTGAGCGCTTCATAGTGAAAGTCATATATTGGTTGCTTGAGCATTGTCGGGTATTCATATTCAAGATGACCAAAATATGCAACTTCATTTTCCCAAAATTTTGAGTTGAAGGGGCAAAATCTGTATGTTGATAAAAATCCTTCTTCAAGAGACTAGCTGTTGTGAAACCAATCATCGATTATTGACTCTTATGCAGCTGAGTACCCTGGCAACTATTAGAAATCCTTATTTTAATCATAATATCATAAGAACCGTGGACAAACATTGAGAAGCTTATGATAAGTGTTTTTCACAACGCATCCAATTTTCATTGCTAACACAAAACTTGTACAACTGTATAGATTGATGTGTATTCATAAACATAATTTAGGTCAATTATCTATTAGAAAACATTGCAAATCAAAGTCTTTTAGTTTTAATCAAAACATGCAACCAATTATCAGATAATATGGTGAAATAAAATAATTATATTACTGGATTGACAAAAATCAATAAAAAGAATATTCAGATTGAGGTTTTTAGTCAAATTTAGCCATGATGAAACATATTTGAATTAAAAATGATGCAAGGAAAATACACAATGATTATAACAAAAAATTCCATTGTGCTTCATCTAAATTGTTTTTTTTTATGTAATGCAGCATAAATTATTATAATTATAAGTATTTAAAATATTTCCCCATCCATCTTGCAATATATGTATGTATGTATGTAGGTATGTATGTATGTATGTATATTCACTTTTCAATTTGTTTGTGGTTTAAAATATGTGCCTTTTTTTTCCATATCTAGATACCTTTTTTCACATTTGCCATTATCAATATCAAAAGCTCTTAGGTACTTGTTGAAATTATGGAATTTTCCAAAGAATGACTTTGTATAAATATGGCTTTATTTTGAAATAGTGTCAATATTTAGTGTTAGAGATTGGAAAAATAATTAAATTGTATCTTTTAGAGTTAAATGTTAAAAAAAATATCACAAATGTTAATCATTTATTTCAATCACTAATGTTAATTTAGATATCATTCCAAATGAAACCTATATTAAATATTTATGTAACACGCTACATCAATAACTCTTGTACAAATAAAAAATAGACATATATTAAGATACAAATCGAATACCATGAGATGTACTTTTTACCTTTACTGTAACATATATTACCTTAGACTTTATATTATCCACTAAGTATTAACTTATATTTGTTTTCTTGTGGTGATTGATGTTGATTTTAGAGTATTATACCAAAATGATGAACTTATCAATCGAACCTAACTTGTGTTTTGAAACAATAATGCAACTACATTGTAAAGATAACAAAAGATTGCATGCTCTTAAAAAGGAAAATGACAAAAATAATAAATAAATCACAAAAGTTTTTAGTCAACCCAATTCACCCACCAATATTTTTTTTTGTTTATCAAATAAATCACTAAAGCTACTGAGTTAGTTAGAGTTGTCCATTACCATTAAAATTAATTAATTATCAATTTTAATATTTTATTAACTTTTTTATTTCAATCAAATAATTTTATATCTTTCTATATAAGTCCTACATGTGATATAGACGAGCAGCAGGCTTTTTTTAGGTGCAATAAGCCGCCACTATAGGCTGTCAATAGCTAGGACGGCAAGACTATCAGGCGACTAGCAACCTCATTAGTGTTGTCCCTTTGGCCCTTCTAAGCTTATATTTGTCACGAAATATGTGAAGACTTTCACTGCCGGTGACCCAAACTCCATCGAATAACAATGGAACTAGAGGTGTTTTACTCCTTAAAGGCCACTGAACACAATGAATCACTTTCACTCATTAATTTTGCATATAAAGCATTTAATTTCAAAAATTTATGCTAGGGTTCATATTCAATGTTAAAAACCCAAATTTGATTTGATATTAAATTGAACCAAACCATGTGAAATTAAGCCCTCAACCTACAAGGTTATTATTCTTCTGACTTAAATACTATAAACAGAGTCATCCAATGGTGATTTTTCACGAACGGTGATGACCGAAGATCTTAGCGAGCAATTTGGCCTCTATGGTTTATGTTCATGTGCATGAAAAACATAAAAGTTGTGGACTAGCATAGAAAATTTAAAAAAAGTTTAAGGACCAAAAGGGTAGATCTTTCCCCACAACATCTTCATTTAACGGAATATTCTCCATTTTGAAATAGAATATTAAACAAGTTAAAGACCAATGACCTATTAGAGTTGATTTTAAAATATTAGTGGTTTATTTGTTGTTTTTGTCAAATGAAAATATAGTAATACCTATCTTGAAATAATTATTATAGTGAAAAGAATAAACATATTACAAATTTATGTACAAAGGTAATATAAATCTACAAAAACGTGTGTTCAGTGAAATTTTTTTTAAAATGAATTATTAGTTATTATTTAATTTATAATGATTATTTAATCATATGAATACTAAAACTCTATATGCAAAAAAATAAAAAATATTTTTAAATATTTTTCAAAATTTTATGTATTTTTATTGGCTGGGTATGACAAATCACAACAAATAAATTACTTTCTAAAGAAAACTTAATTTAAGTGATTTTTATTATATGAATTATTAGCATTTAAGTAATATTGATCTTAAACAATAAAAAAAATGAAAAATAATGAGAAAAGATCGGACTAGAAAGCCCTTAAGCTTGTACAATTTGGCAAAAACTTAGACAAAAATAGTTTGGGAATGAAATGTGTACAAATTAAAGTTCATGATAACAATAACAGTATCACAATCTTTTGTTTCTTGATCGTTACATTTTGTCAAGGCCAAACTCCATTTTAATGCCCCTTTTGACATCAGTATTAATAATTAACACTAGAGTTTTGAAAAAGTTATTAGATTGTAGTTTTTAGTTTCAGCAGTTTCATCTTCACCGTTAATAAATTATTTAAAATTTTGATGTTAGTCATAAAACTGTTTCCAAACATGGCCTTACTCGTTCGAACTTTGCCAACTCACTAAGAAAACACCTTGAATTTTGATATGATGCAATTAAGTCCCTCAAATATTAAAAGTTGAGCATTTGTCATTTTGACCTTATATCTGTTCTTTGACCAACTAATAAAATTACATACTTAGTCACCAAGTTTTTTACATTGTCTCTATTACACCCTATACTTTACCATTTAACAGTTTAAGTCTGTTCCAGTAGCCATTGCTTTGGCATGATTGTCATTGCCTCACCCTATCCCACGCCTCTGTGTTCAGGCATTACCAGCCACCAATGACATGAAAATCTAGGGGAGAAGCCCCTTCATGACCTGTCCTATGGTCTCCCTTTCTCGATCTGCCCACGACATTGCAGTAGCCTTTCAAATGGCTATTTCACTAGACTTAACCCAAATCTCAAACTCTATATCCCGAATCCCCAAGTATATAGCCCTAATTCTCATCTCCAAAAACCGAATTGCTAATCCCCCAAGCAGATTGTGGTTTACTTCAATAGCCTAAGCATTGTTTGGTTGAAATATGAGAGTGATGGAAGAATGAAGTGGTGACGGCTCCTAGATGTCTCCAAGGCACTCCGGCTACCGACCAAACTTGACAATGTCGAAGGCTCTCATGCACTAGTGCGGCTGTGCGGAGCGGAATCGATGTGCAGCAACATTTGCATCGCGATGTAGGGCATTCTCCACTAGCCCTAATGCTAATTGTACAATTTATTTTTCCACAAGTCAATTCATCTTAACTTTAGTTAACTTAACCCAAAATAAATTTTTTTATTTTTTTATTTTTTTTACTTGGAACCAATTTTATGTGAAAGCCAATACTAATAGAGATAATAATCCATTTAAAAGTAATTTTTCATGACATTATTAATTTTTTATGAATTTTTCTTTTTTAGGCATAAAAAATTCATAAAAAATTAATAGAATTATAAAAATTATATTTTAAATGGATTATTATAGCTACATAATATTGACTTTAAAATGAAATTGGACCTAAGTAAAAAATATGTAAAAATAAAAAAAAATTATTTTATATTAAATTAGTTTAAATTAAAACGAATTGGCTGGTAAATGGATTATTTTTTAACTAAAATTTCATAAAAATTAGTTATTTCATAAAAATACAATGATCTAAATACTAACAATTTGTAAAATAGAATACTGGTTTTATTTTCGTTAGTTAATTTTTTCCCAAGTTTCTTGATCTTTGGATTATATTACTGGTAGCACTACTTAACTTTCAATTTTTTTGTAAAATATTTTTCTAATATTTTTTTTTAAATTTTGAAACTTTTATTAGGTTTGTGTTTGATTACCATTAAGTACTTCAAGTTATGTATTTTTGTGATTTAGCGACTAAGAATTTAAATTGTTATAATCAAGTTACTGAACCATTAGAAATCTAACGAAGTTAATTTCAAGTTGACCGAGTTAATGAGTTAAAGGGTTTAAGAGCATTATGTTTTATGGTTAGGAAACTAAGTTGCACCGAGTCAAATTTTAGGAATTAAAAAGGTTGAGTCAATATAATCCCATGGAGTAAAAAGGATTTTGGCCTTTTATCAAATAATTTCAAGTCCCACAGTGCTACATTTTCTTTAGAGGAACAATAATACATTATTTTTGTGATATTTGTATCACATTAAGCAAATGAAAAATACTTGGAGATAAAATGGCAATAGGCGGTTAATCTTTGGGGAAAAAAGAAGAAGAAATATTTGGTGTTATATCCCTTTCATGTGCATGAGAGTAAGGTGTTATATACCATTATCGCTAGGTATACTGTACCCCGAATTTTTAAGGTATACCGCATGGTATACCGCGCTGCATGCTATTACTGCGTTCGCAAAAAAAAAAATGTTAGAATATTATTTTAAAATGACATAATTTGTTTAATAATTTA
This sequence comes from Aquilaria yunnanensis, assembly GCA_039654915.1. Lineage (NCBI taxonomy): Eukaryota > Viridiplantae > Streptophyta > Magnoliopsida > Malvales > Thymelaeaceae > Aquilaria > Aquilaria yunnanensis. The sequence goes on along the minus strand of CM077600.1, from coordinate 34,059,733 downwards.
TTTTTACATATCTTATATGTATTCTAATTTTTCTCATCATAATTTGTCAAATATAAATAAAATATATATGATAGAAGATATTCAGTTGGGACATCATGTACTAGAAATCCAATTGAGGGATATTGTTCAATACCACAAAGACCTTCAAGTTGCTACCATCCATTAATTTTTTATATTAATTAAGAAAAGTAACAAAAAAAATAAAAATAAATGTTTATTTTATGATATTTTTATTATTTATATTTTAATGTTTCATATATTTATGATATTTTTGGTGTAAAATGAAAAAAAAATAGTCACAAAAAATAAAATACCACAGTATGTACCATATGGTATTTGCGGTATACTGCAGTTTTTTTGATAAAATGCATACAAAAAGTGAGCGGTATGTAGTATACCGTGAAATACCACAATATACTGTGTAGTAAAATAATAAAATATAAAAACATTTATACCGTGTAGTGCATACATATGATATAACATGGTATATCGTGGTATGTAACACTATGCATGAAAGTAACACATGTGGCGCTTATGGGTGGCTGCTGATGGAAGTTGTTGCTGTGTTTCAGACTCATGATGGTCCTAGAACTTCCTTCAATCTATACTATAGATACTTTGATCAAATAGTTTGAGCCTAAAAAATCTTCTTCTCCTGCTATCCCATTACCTTAAGATTTTGACCTTACTTTTGGTTCAAAATTGAGTAAGAAAAAAGAATCACTTTCCCACAATGAAATTATTATTCGAGTAGGGAAATTCTCATATATATGACAATTTATAATAATCGTAAGTTGTTAAAAAACATCGATAAGTGTGAAACTCATGTTAATTCCATAGTACGTAATTGTTCATAATAATTTATTGTCATCATAAATCGTACATTTAGATATTAGGATTTTCTTTTCTCAAACAAAAAATATAAAATTCCATAATTTCTAAAACAAAAGTTTATTCAAATAACAATTAAAAGACATAGCACTAAATTTTATATAACGTATTTTAAAAAAATCTTATTTAGAATTAACATAAAAAACAAAAAACAAAAGACAACCAATCCAGCAAATGGTCGACCCAAACAATTTGATATTGTATTTGCCAAAGCTTGCCATGCAAGTGAATCTAAACATCATTAGCTAACCTTACCACATGCCGAAAAGTAACTGGAGAGAAATCTAAATATATCCATTTAAATATCATAAAAAATAACACAAAAAATCATTAAAAAAAATGGAGCCGTCAAGTAGAGATCATTCACTATATGGCCAAACAATTAGATTCCATATTTAAATACATTTTGAACTTTAAGAAGTTCTCATTTAATAGCTAGAGTTCTCACAACTGTGAAATCTTTGAAATGATAAGAAAGTTGTTGAAAGATAAACAAGAAATTTGTATAACAACCCCAATATGGCACGGTCTCACTACAAGCATAAGACATTATCAACATTGAATTTAGAAACTCTAGCTGATGTAGGAGAACTCATGTTCAGTTGAGAGATTTAGGCTACAAAAGATTACCTTGGTGGGCTCAAACTGAAATGAATACAATGTTAGGGGCCCTAGACTTGTACATCAAGGAAAACCATCATCATACTTAAGTCAATAACGGCATGAAAAGAGTATGCAGAATCCTCTCATTAAAAGATTTCCATAAAAAGCATGTTATAGGTTGGATAACGTATTTACTATGTGAAAGGATCCATTATTTCTTGGATTAGGATCCCACAGTTTAGGGAATTTCATTCTTTCTCAAATTCAATCTCAATATGGTAATTATTACGAGTTGACCAATTAGAATGCCTCTAATAAGCCAAACTCATGGAAATGTCTCAAATGGACTTTCCAAAAAGATGGATTAACACAAAATGATATCAAGAACGAACATGAAGGATCAACATTATGATATAAAAAAGTGGTCCTCCACTTATGACACTATTGAAGGGCTGCCCTCCCAATACTTTGGAGGGTAGAACAAACCAAATAATTAAAAAGTAACCCTATTTGTATGCCACCATAGAGACCACCCACAAGCAGCAGGAAGCAAATAGTATTCTCTCGACTCCATCATCATTAAAAAAAATTAATTAGCACGAAATGAAGCTGCCTTGAAAAATCCCCTCACACGAACAAAAGAGCACATGTTAGTGTGTTCGATAGACTCATCAATATTACACACACCAGACATTCTTAAGATATATTTATACCAAATCAGGTTATCCTCGTCCGCAACAAATCAGAAAATAATACAAATTTTACACAAAAAAAAAAAGAGAGAGAATGAAAGACATATTTGACCTGGACGAATAATGATACCTTAATTACTTTTACTTTTTGGATTTTGAGTGCCATCCACCTCATTTACTCCGCGGGGGAATGGATGGGGACTGCGGGAGTCGTGTAAGTGTTAGATTTAAAAACATAGGAGCAAAAAAACTATATGCTACGGAAAACAGGGACATCTCCGTAATATGGTCTCCACTAAGTGGGCGAGGACGGAGGAGGAGCCGAGAGCTTCTAGGGCTTTCTGGGTCAGTGCTGCTCTGCATCTGCTCCTGTTACACTTTCCGCAAGCACTGCCATTTCCTTTGTCTCTGTTGGTGTTTCCGGAAGGAGAAGAGGAGAAAAGAATGGGGTTCTCAATGCAGCCGTATGGAATACAGGCGATGCTGAAGGAGGGACACAAACATCTCTCTGGTCTCGACGAGGCTGTCGTCAAGAACATCGACGCCTGCAAGCAACTCTCCACCATCACGCGCACCTCTCTCGGCCCCAATGGTACGCTTTTTTCTTTTCTTCTTCTTTTAAAGCATATTACTAGTAGACAGTGTACAAATCCGAGTCAACCTTTCTCCTGTGCCAACTTGAGTCGGTCTCTAGTGAAATGTGTTTTTCTCAGTTTATGTAGTTTTTTCATCTTTTTTTATGGTCTCTCAGGGTTTTGCTCCTCTCTTATGCTGCATTTAATTGCTTGGGATTTTTTTTTCTCCCCTGGGTTGTCATAGATTTATTAGTATGACCGGTTCGATTTCTGTACTCTCCGGTGATCTTTTCGTCCTCATTTTCTTGAAAATGTATACGAACTGTTGGTCTTCATAAGCTGGTTTTTAACTCAGGTATGAATAAGATGGTAATCAATCATTTGGACAAGCTTTTTGTCACGAACGATGCTGCCACTATTGTGAACGAGCTTGAAGTTCAGCACCCTGCTGCGAAGATATTGGTTCTGGCCGGCAAGGCCCAGCAAGAGGAGATTGGGGATGGTGCGAATTTGACAATTTCCTTTGCTGGAGAGCTCCTTCAAAATGCTGGAGACCTTATAAGGACTGGGTTGCACCCTAGTGAGATCATTAGTGGGTACACCAAAGCAATCAACAAAGTAATCACTGTGCTATACATTTATCTTCATTTTCATGATAGTATTGGTCTAATAATGTTCATTTTTTTAATCTGCAGACAGTAGAGATTCTGGATGACCTGGTGGAGAAAGGTTCAGAAACCATGGATGTCCGGAATAAGGAGCAAGTTATCACTCGCATCAAAGCAGCTGTTGCTAGCAAGCAACATGGACAGGAAGACGTTTTATGTTCCCTTGTAGCAGATGTAATCTGATTGGCCTTTCCTGCAGTTTTGGTTATTAATTAGATTGTTTGCTAATGGGTGTCATCTGGCTGCTGCATCTCATATATCCATGTTTTGCCTTTCACAGGCTTGCATCCAAGTTTGTCCCAAAAACCCTGCCAACTTTGATGTTGACAATGTTCGTGTTGCCAAGCTTGTTGGAGGTGGGTTGCAAAATTCTTATGTAGTTCGGGGTATGGTTCTGAAAACTGATGCAGTTGGAACTATAAAGCGGATGGAGAAAGCAAAGGTCTGCTGTGAAGCCTGTTCCCTTCCTTCCAATCAAAGTGTTCTTTTTGCTGTTTAACTGATGATTGTCTTTCAAGCCTTCACTTCTTGACCTTCTATTCAGTAATTGAAGTTTTTATTTGAGTTTAAAGCTTTGCTTCAAGTTATTTGTTTCAAACAAATACCAGTAGCCTCAGTCTCTAATTTGAGTGACAGAAGATTGAGTTCCCCCCTGTGAGGTGGATCTCCCATATTTTTTGGCCTGAACATGAAACTATTTGTTGAATATAAGTAATTTTTGCTAAAGTGCATTATAAGGAATGAGTGCTTGCTAGATTCATAGTTCAGAATGATGCAATTACCAAAGTTTTTGTTACTGCTGGGATGGTCACATATTGATAATTATCTCATAACTTCTTGTTGCACCATCAGGTTTACTTCTAAGTATGGCTTGACAATTGCAGTGCATTCTTAGCATGTTTTATGACAAAGAAATGCTACTAATGTGAATCTTGTGTTGTTCGTTGCCTGTTAGTTTAGTCTCACAATAGATCTTTTCTGTGTTAATAGAAAAAATTTTACCAGGTCCAAGAACTATTTTCTGTCATAATGTTTGATCGGGAGGTTAAAGATCTGTTAACCAACGATATATGATGTTATCTCTGTCAGGTGGTGGTCTTTGCTAGTGGTGTTGATACAACTGCTACTGAAACAAAAGGAACTGTCTTAATTCACTCAGCCGAGCAGGTGATTTGGAAAGTGTTTTGTGAGACTGTAAATTTGCTCCAATCTATTAGTGATTAAATTTCAGTTCTTTGACAGGGATAAGAAATGGCATTTGTTGTTTTTTTAGTATTAGTTGCAGCTGTTAACCTTTTTCTGTTCTCCCCTTTTATGAGAACTAGTTTATTAGCTTCTCTTCTTCACCTTCATGCTGGATCATTGTTGAATGGAGTCTCCTGCAAATTTTTCATTACCTATTACAAAAAGCTTGAGTGGATAAAAAACTTAACCTTCTTCCTCTTAATGTTTGATGAGGCTTCTACATTCTGGGTTTCTATCCTAGTCATTATTTCAAAGTTATTTCATCTTTTGTATTATACCACAATCATATGATGTAGAAACCTGTTTATTCTGCTTTGAAATCTTTGATGCCATTCTCTCTTTCTGTAACAATTATTAAACTACACTTGCTGATTGCCACCTCATCTTATCCCAGATACCCTTTTACTATTTAGTAGTGTGCCTCTTCTTTAATTATGCAGCTAGAGAATTATGCAAAAACTGAAGAAGCTAAAGTTGAGGAGCTGATCAAAGCTGTTGCTGATTCTGGTGCCAAGGTCATTGCTAGTGGAGGAGCTGTTGGAGAAATGGCATTACATTTCTGTGAGCGCTATAGGTACTGCATTCTACTTTATGCGTTATCTATTTTGTTCGCTTCTTTTGGTTCATTTATGTTCTCAGCGTAGAATCATGTTGCTGAGTGCATTGTATTACTAAAGGTTCAACATCAGAAGTGCAAGTATTCCTCAGAAGCATCTGGTGCTTGTTATTCTAATGTTTGTGAAGCTGTTTGCAGGCTAATGGTTTTGAAAATCAGCTCAAAATTTGAACTGAGGCGATTTTGCCGAACAACGGGTGCTGTTGCTCTTGTAAGTGTAGTAATATAGATCATTACAATGGGTGTTTGTATTACTTGTTTATAAACCCTTTTGTTTTGCCTTCAGCTGAAGCTCAGCCAACCAAAGCCTGATGAACTGGGACATGTTGATTTAGTTTCAGTTGAGGAAATTGGCGGTGTCGGGGTATTTTCAAGTTATTTTTGACAGTTCAATTCTGAATTCTGTACCTTCCGATGGACTGACTGCCTGCGTTCTTTGAACAGGTTACTATTGCAAGAAATGAAGAAAGTGGAAACAGAGTCTCAACTGTTGTTTTGAGAGGAAGTACTGATAGCATTTTAGATGATCTTGAACGAGCTGTTGATGATGGAGTTAACACATACAAGGTATTTCTAGCTAATATTTCTATGATTCTGTAACATTTTTTTTCCATGAGCAGGGATGGCGCCATGTTAGTCATTGGGGTTGATTGGCCCCAATAAATTTTGGGAAAACTATGCAAGTAGTCTTCTAACTTTAAATAATATATGTATTTGACCCTCAATTTCAAGCATTGACCCACTCACAAAAATTCCTGGCTCCATCCCTGCCTGTAAGGTTTGGGGAGCATCAATGAGACCTTGTTAAACTCTGGTTACTGGCCCTTCAGTGTGGTTAATTGTTGCCCTTCTTCATTATCTACTACGCTAGCTCCTTGCCGCCTTCCAGAATCTATTTTTTATACTCTTTACATTTAGAGGCTGGGCATTCCAAGATGTTCACATATTCTCATCTGAAAGAAAAATGAAACCAATGATAGGTATAGTTTGCACTTCTTATTGTAGTATGTGAGAGTTTCACTCACTTCATTTTTTTTTTCATAAAAACCTTTTGGATATTGGGTAAAAATATGATTGCTCGTTGCTATATTGGTCAGGCAATGTGTAGGGATAGTCGTATTGTACCTGGAGCAGCAGCCACTGAAATTGAATTGGCCAGAAGACTGAAGGAGTTCTCCTATTCTGAAACAGGGTGATCTATTTGACTTTATTTCATTTGCTGGTCTGTAGATAGTAGTACGTATGTTTTGTGCATGTGGACTTTGAACCATGAATTTATGTGCAAGCATCTTTTCTAGTTCCTTCTATTTAATTATTTATTCATTGGCTATTCTCCTTGGAAAATGGGATGGATTAGACGGTCTGAGAGGGAATATCTTGATCCTGCTTCTGCAATTCTGAAATTTCAGCTTCAGATTTTCTCTAAGCCACTCTTTTTGAGTGGGATAACTTCTTGTTATGCAGGATTATGTGTTATCAATTTAACTATTGTTTTCACCATGCATTGTAAACATATGGATGCATTGTACACATCCTTCATAGCTTGTGTAGATATTGACTTCTTTAGTTTTTATATTCCCATGTTCGTACTTCATACTACTTGGGTTTGTTACCTTTTTTTTTTTTTTTGAAATTGTTTGGCCTTACAGATTTGATTACACTGTAGTGTCTTGTTACTTCACCTTGTGTTTTATTTTGCAATGCAGACTTGTTATGAAGTGTGATATAAAAGTAGCATATAATTAATAAGAATGCTATTTTTTTTTTTAAAAAAAAAAGTAGCAACAATTTTAAGTCATAAATGGTATTCCAATTGTTTCTGCAGATTGGATCAGTATGCTATCGCTAAATTTGCTGAAAGTTTTGAAATGGTGCCAAGAACATTAGCGGAAAATGCTGGTCTCAATCCTATGGATGTCATATCTAAGCTTTATGAAAAACATGCGTCTGGAGGTACCAAAGTGGGCATTGATTTGGATGGTGGTGAGTCAGAAGAAGGCTTTTGCAAGGATGTCTCTACCATGGGTATTTGGGATCTTTGTGTCACCAAGTAAGCTGTAGCCCAATTCTAATCCCCTTTCTTGTACTCTTTGTACCTGATTCTATAGGGTTGTCACTGTTCTGTAACTCTCGTCTCCTTGCTGTTGAGATGAAAATATGGAATGTTACGGAAGCAGATAGTCGTAGTCCTTTTTCTTTGGATGCTTCCAGTGAAGGGCTTTGTTAATAGTATATTTGTAAAAAGTTAAGACCGGATTATGTGGTTAACATAAGTGTGCTTTTAACATGTTAATTACTGTGTTTGTGCCACTTCTGTGGTCTTGGACTTCTGATCTCATAATGGTGTGCTTTTCAACAGGTTTTTTGCTCTTAAATATGCTGCAGATGCTGCCTGCACTGTTCTACGTGTTGACCAGGTATCAACGGAGAGCAAGAATCGTAATGATTTGCTTATTTTTGGGTTGGTCTCTTTTATTTCTGTTAACTGAGATTGTTTCCTGGAACCGACTATACTCTACAATCAATGTTGCAGATTATAATGTCGAAGCCAGCCGGTGGACCCAAGAGAGATCAGGCTGCAGCAATGGATGAAGATTAGTGGCAGCTATGGACTTGCCTTCCTTCCTATCCTGCTGCTTGCTGTATTTATTTTGTCGGCAATCTTTTCCTTTATGTTGGCTTCAAATTCCAAAAGTTTTGCTTGCTCTTACAGAAGTATGAAAGATGGTTTTGTCGTAGGCAGCCACATCCAGATGGTCATGGATCTGAAGCACCATTAGGGATTGGGCATGTCTGGGCACTGTGACCATTTCTGTATTGATGTTTGGGTGACTTAAGTGTTTAGCATGAGTTTTACTTACTGTAATCCATGTCTTGCGGTTGATGATCTGCTGTTATTTTATTGATTGTCTAGCTGGTGGCCACAGGCCATTCGATGTGGGATAGGGTCTTAAAGTCACTCTTCTCCCCGTTTCTTATTTATGACTCACACTAGCTAAACATGCCTGTGGGATGCATGGGGGCTAATTTTTTTTAATGTTTCAAGAATGTGTATCTGATTTTAAATTTTTTCTCGAGTATTAATTAATTAATTAATTACTATGAAAAGTTTAGAAATTATGATAAAGTGATTCTAGAGCAGCATAAAATTTTATCCTTTTTTTTTTTTGAAAAAATAATCCATATAAACAGAAGACGTCTATTTTATATGCTAATGTATTTTATAAGTAAGTGGTGAAGATGGACTTCACTTGTGGAAAAAAATAAAATGAAAGTGAAGATGGGTTATGTTGCGAAAAAAACCATTAAAAAAATACAATTATTGAATCATCTTTAGGGCTTGAGATGGTGGATTTTTTATCATTTTATTCATGGTATCAGTTGATTATTGATTTATAAAATTTCATAAAAGAGATAAAAAGAATATGTTTGCAATGTATTTATGATAGAGAGGCTGAAACTGAATGAGGAAGTAGGAAAAATTGTCTTCTACAAAAGTGAAGTAGATGACATTGAGTTATAGTATAGATTGTTGTTGGCATTAAAGTTGCATCTGTTAATGGAGAAAATATAAATTTAGTGACTTCTCAAATTGAATAAATTAGCATAAATTTTTAATAGTCAAGTTGTTTGTTGTTAAAAAAGATAGTAAAGGTATTTGAAGAAATATAAATTTCTTATTTCATTGAATTTTTTTAAAATTAAGAGGATTTTGGGGCATTTGTTTAGAAAGAAAAAAATCTTGAAAAGAAATTACAGATGAAGAGAAGTATTATAAGAGAAGATAAAAGTGTTCAACTCTCTTTACATTTAAGGACATGATGATTAATAACTTATATAATGCTTTAGGAATAAGACAAATTGGTTGGATAAGAGTAAGATTTTTATACTTCTATCGCAAAATTTTATTGATCATTATGCATAAGCATGCATAAGCAAGCATTTAGGATTTGCAAATAGTAATTAAATTATCCATGTCACCGTTCTTGGAATAATATGATAGTCTTTGTAGTTTAACTTTTAATTTTCTTTATTCATTAAATATATATATATATATATTAAATACTCCTATATTGCATTATATTTGTATTTTCGCCAAAAATACGTAATGTGTGGGAATACAAAAAAACCCATTGAATCCATATTGCATAGATTAAAAAAATGCAAAAAAATATTGATAAAATTATAATTATAACATCATATGTTTTATTTTATCATTAAAACTTAAATTAATAATTCTAAAAATTTAATTAATATTTATAGAATAATACATGATACAGGAAATGATCTTTGAAAAAGTAAAAGTTAGGACTAATATTTTGTGGAAGTATGATATTTTAGAGGGGAAAAATATTTTATATAGTCCATTACTATAAAAAAATTATGGCACACTTTGAATTCATGGAGATTTAGTTACCAAATATTTTAAATTAGATCTTAAAAATTGATGTCAATTAATTATGTGAGAGTTAATAAATTCAAATTGTTAGAAAAATATTTTCTACTAAATTGAAAGTTGTACTGTAATCTATTGATGATTAATGGAGTACATAAATAATCAATTTTTTCTCTATAAATTAAATTTTTGTACCAACTTGATCTAGCCTGGAGCAGAAGATGAATTTGTATTGGAGGACAAACGTTTGGGACCATTAAGTAATAACTAAGTGGTTATAGATATGTTTACAAACCAAATTAAATATTTCAGATTTTTTATGCAATTTACTTGTTCGACTAAAGTAGAATGTTTAATAGGTTAGTGACTAAAATAATACACTATTTAAAGTTAATGGTCTGTTTATGAAATTTACTTGTCTAATATATATTGTTAAAACTTAAATTAATAATTCTAAAAATTTAATTAACATTTATATAATATAATATATGATTGGAGGAATAATTTTTCAGAAATTAAAAATTAGGATGAAAATTTATTAAAAGTATAATATGTAATACTATTTCGTGATGAACCAAATTTAAACGTTTTTAATAAGTTTAGGATAAAAATAGAACGGTTAAGAAGTTAAGGACTAAAATAGTATAATATTTAAAATTAAGGACTAAAATAAAATAAAATTATCTAATATATTTATTGTTAGTATTTATTACTAGAACCCAGCTTATATATATGTGTGTGTGAGAATTTTATTCCACCTTTCTACTACGTCGATAGCAAGTACATGTCTCTTGTCCAATCTTTTAAATCTATCCACTGTGTCGCCTTGGACATGATGACTCTGGACCCTCTGGACTGTAGCTGCTCCATTTCTTTTGAAGAATGCAATTGTTTGGGTGGATCTATAAACTTTACCCAGCGGCACCATTTCAACTGTTGCCAAAGGGGAAGGAAAGTTTCGGGGTAAACTGCACCTCTGGTCCCAAACCTATAATTACTGTTACAAATTATATTGGTCCTTAGCCTCCTTTCTATTGATCCCAAATTTTTAAAGATTGTTGCAAATCAGTTCCCAACCTTGCAAAATTTACCAATTTAAACTATTTGATAATTATCTTCTAATTAATTTTGAATTGTATCATAATTTATTTATAATTAATGAACCATTTAAATTATCATTTTTCTTCTAGTAAATTTTTCTTTTGTACTAACTCAGTCTTTCCATTGAGTTAGGAACCAATATGCAACATTTTATAAAAAAATTTTATCGATAAGAAACAAAACAATGGTTAAGAACCAATTTGCAAAGGTAACTATAGGTTTGGGATGAATATTGCAGTTTATGAAGTTTTAAGATGGTGCGACTATTAGTAATAAAGAAATTTTCCAAAATTTTTTTTGTATAAAAATCTTTCTGGTTTGTGCGAATGGACGATCCACCATAAATTGCTGTATCTCTGTCCTTCCCTATTGCTCGAGCGTTAAAGGCACCCTTGGTCCCAAACCCTTAATTTCCGTTGCAAACCGGTTCCCAACTTTCATTTTATTTCAAATTGGTCTCAAATATTTATAATTCGTTGTATATTAGTAGCTGACCCTAGGCAGATACGGAAACTTGATTTATAGAGAAGAATAACTGATAGCTTAAATTGTTTATTAATTTTTAGAAAATTATGATAGTTTGAATGTATTGAAAAATAATTATCAAATAGTTTTAATTAGAATTTAAAAAGTTAATATTAGATAATTCATGAGAATTAACAAATTCAAACTATTCAATAGTTGTCTGCTAATTAATTCAAACCATGCCATATTTTTTCATAATTAACAGATATTTTAAATTATCAATTTTTTTTTTTATAAATCGAGTTTCTGTGTTTGTTTAAAATTAGGGATCAATATGCAATAAATTATAAAAAAAATTGAGACAAATTTACAATAAAATAAATGTTAGAAACCAATTTGCAGTGGAAATTAAAAGTTTGAGGCTATTGGTTAAACTTACACTTCCATTTCATAAGCTAGAACAATGTGATCAACTTCAATTACAAAAGGAGGCCTGGTCCAAACGAATAAGATGATATTAAGCGCTAAGAATTACAAAGGGAGTCCCATCAACTTCTTTCTTTTTGCTTCTAAAATAGACTTGTGCCGTGGAGACCTATCAAAAACTGACTCGAGCATTGTATTCTGATGTCTTTGCAAATTACACAAAATAGAAAAGCCAACTAGGAATGCTACTCTAGCTATTTTGCAACAATGAAGCAACAACAACAGAAGCTGTTGGCTAAGTTGGAACAAGATAATACCCCTGGTCCTGAAAATCTGTCCACAGGAGAGAAGTGAACAACGCAAGCACAATAAAAAAGAAACCGACGACCATTCTTGAAGCACATTTCTGAGGACGACCCTTTACATTGCAAGATTTCGAAGTCCCAAATTTGTTCTGAGGAACTGTGTGACATGGCTGTTGCACGACATTGACTGCTGGATCATCTTCCGTTGATGACACGGACTCCGAAGCACCTTCAAATTGCTTGTTACTATTCCATGAACACGTATTCCCTTTCCTCCTGCAGGGCTTGCCATGCCATGAACCATTTTGATCAGAATTGTTGTGTTCAAATTTCTCCGATGAAGGGGTCTTAAATCGTCGAGTATGTTTTTCAGACAACTCTGCGTCATCATCGTGATCCTGAAGAGAGCGAATGAGCTTTCTCGGAGTTGTGAATAGGTTGATGTTATCAACATTTATGTGTGATCGAGACCTCTGAAAAAGAACAAAAAATAAAAGGAAATAAATATAGGCCGCAAGAATCAGCTTACCACTCCACAAGGTTCCAACTTTTAAGCTACAGCCAGCCAATAGACTAAATTGCAGAAAAAACCTTCCTTCAGTTGTTATTTTGTTCAAAATATCAGTAAGCAAACAAAATATCCCTATTTCTTATCCACACTTATTATTTTGTTCAAAATATACATAGGAATCTGCATAAAATTCAGTTGAATCGGCTCTTCAAGTTTTCTAGACCAGTAAATCCCGACTCAATTTCTATGGAGTAAATAAATAAATATCACCAGTTTTAAAAATTCAATAACAGAAGTTAAATCATGCATTCTTATTCTTAAGTAGGCTCCAACACAGAAGCAGAAACAACTAGGCACGGGGAGCATGTACCTGAGGACTTGGACTATAACATCTTTGGAATCCATTTCTAGCATTGCTCTGAATGAATCCCGTAAACTCCTCTATGCATTCATCCCCATTTTCAGTCAGTTCATGAGGCTCGGAAGCCAAATCAAAGATGAAACCTCCAGAAGGAACCTCAGAAAACAAACCATCCTTCAAAGAAACGTCTACACCTCCATTCTCGTGTCTCCAAAGCTTCCTGTTCACACTTCGCCGATCAAATCCATTGTCGTATGAAGATTGAGTCAACGAATGAGGTGACTCAAGGAATGAATCATCAAGAAAAGAGTCAAGGGTCTGTGATTCAGGTGAAATAGACACAGGAGACTGATCACCAGCACTTGATAAGTTTATTCTCCGACTGTGGTCTTTCCTTCCAAAGTTGGATCCTGTCACTGAACCACAACTGTTTTCAAATTTTGATCCCTTTTCACCTTGTATTTTCTTTGCAGTTAGCAAAGTCTCATAAGCAGCCCCTTTTACATAGGCCATTTGATCGGACTGGCACTTCTCTATCTCTTCAATGATTAGCTCAATTTCAGAATACATACTCCTAGGATCCAAACATTTCATAAGGAAATTTATCATCTGAATTGCTGAGAACCGCTTCTGAGAGTTACCCTCTGCAGCACCTGCTATTTTCAACCCAGATTGAATCAACAATCTCACATATGCTTCAACGATAAAAGCATTATGCTTAGCTAGGGCCATCACCAGGCCCATATGTGCATTGGTCTGAGTGAATTTCCCCTCCAAAGCTGCAGCCACATTCTGGCAGACCTTGTTTACTGCCTCATCTGAAGCAAACCGCCAATTGTCACTCTCCACTAGAGCTTTCAGGCAGAGTGCAGCTCCTGAAGTGAGGCTTTCTTGTGACCCTAACAGAGATTCCGAGAGAGGGCTACAGAGAGAGTGGATTATATGCCTCTTCCCATCTTCCGGATTAGTTGGATCAATTCCATATCTGGCAATAGCAGGTACCACCTTTGAGCATGCTTGTTGAAGAGGGAAGGACCCCGCACTCGAAGCTAGAGTCTTGGTAATTGTTGACATGATGCTGTCAATCTGAGGAACAATTTTCGGGCCATGGACACGGGCAAGAACCTCATACAGTGAAATTGTGTATTCACCAGATAAGGAACCAGTTTCCTTGGTCTCTGAAACTTGTGCAAGAAACACAGGTATAGCCTTTGAATCCAAGTCTTTCACGTATGATTTTAGAGCTTTCATTGCTGATTTTCGACTATCTGCATCCTTGTCAAGATTTGCCAACTCCCGTCTCAGTACTGGACTGAGATTTCTATTCATCATCATTTTACCTGAAATAAAATCAAGAAGATGAACCCATTTCCATGAACTATGTATAAGTACGGGGGACATGAATGAACACCTGCAAAAAGTTCAACAACTTGTGCTAAAAGATTAAATTGTGAACCAAAAACGGCTATTATTGAAATCGATGGTTTAATTCAACGCCGAGAAAAGGATATCAGACCAAACCATCTGTTTTATGTTATCCAGTAAATGTTGTTGTTAAGTTTCTTAAAAACGCAGGATTAATCTACTCAAGAAACAACTTGAAAATTCAATGTTCAACACAGCAAATTTTAAGATATCGTTCCAGATCCAGATTTCAGACAGTCAAAATCATTCTCTTTGGCCCAACCAGAGGGGCAATTTCAGACCATACAAATAGAGAAAAAACGAAGTTGGGCATTTCTTTGTCGGAATTTGAATTTGATTATGTAAATCGAAAATCGAGACGGTAGGATTGAATCGAATAATGCTGCTCAGCCGTTCAAAGTTAAAACCCAAAAGAAAAAGAAAAAGACAAATTCGGGAAGATTGCCACCACCATCATCTGCTATGAAACAACCAAATTCAGGGGGGAAAAAAATTAAACATGAAAATTCCTAAAACCCAATAACGTACCTGCTTCCTCTCCTTGCTTTATCTCTTAAGACTCACTTGTTTGCCACCAGTAAAGCTCTTGCCTTGGCAACCATGAAGTAAAATTCAGAGCTTTAGCAACCCAAGAATCAAGAACCTGGCTTGTAATTGAAGAAATCTTTGAGATGCGTAGGTGGATAAAGAGAGCTGTGGTTTCTAGGGTTCTTTGCTTTGCTCTTCTCTTCCACTGTGGATTTGTTTTTCGCTTTACATTAATTGTCCCCGTCACCCCCGCGTTCATTGGGCTGTCGGATGGAAGTTTTTCTCGTTTTACGTTCAAATTCAAATCTTTCTCCAAATTCCCACCGCTATCCCTCTCCCTTCTGGATCCCACCGTGGATACGTCTTATTTGACCATAATACCCTTCAAAATACAATCCCGTGACAACACCCAAAAAAAAAAAAAAAGGACAAATTCGCTTTTATCTTCTTTTCCGGTGCTTATATTTGTCCTTTTTCCTACCAGTAAGAATTTTGGTCTGTCCTCTTGAAAGTTGGAAGGGTGAATCTTAATTTTTGGATCAAGGATCAATATGGGAAATAGAGATAAATATTAGGGGCATTCTTTCTCTGTTCACCAAAGATTACAATTAGTAGTTGTTAGACAAGCAATCATAGTGAACATTCCCGTTAAAAGATCATTACAATGATGCACAAGCTGTCCAAATAAATGATGAAGTGGATCATATCTAAACAGCAACTGCATTAGAAAACTCAGAATATAATACTTTTTCCGTCCATAATAAATGAAACATTTCTTTGAACATGGAGATTAAAATATATATAATTTGTATTATTTTTTTTAATTTTGTCCATGGAACTAATTTTTTTTTTTTTTTGATTTTATGTAGTAAGAGTTTAAATAATGATTAAAAAAAATTTTGGGTTTTGCACAATAAGAGATTGAGTGGAAATTAAAAAAAATTATTTATTAAATTTTATGTAGATAGAATTTAAATGTTGGTAAAAAGGTATATTGATTATTTAAAATTTTCTAAAAGAGAAAATATTTTAATTTTTTTAAGATATGTAAAAAAAATATGCTTCATCTAAATTGGGGCAAAGAGAATAAATCAGGGAAGGAATGATTATAAATTGGGGGAGAGAGAGTAAATCAGGGAAGGAATAATTATATATAAGCAAAGGGGGCAAGTTTTAAGGAGAGGCGGATCACCTCTTATAATATTATAATAACCGATTTGTGCTATAGCATTAATTTCAGTTGGTGATTTGCCCTTTTAGCCTTATATATATATATATATATATATATATATATATATATATATATATATATATATATATATATATATATATATTATTTTTCATTCCCAAACACCAGGAAAAAAAATGGTTTTGCGGTAGCCAAAGCAAAAATGAAAAACATCATATTAAAAAGATTCAAGACGTTGGTAAACGTGGTATAAGAGTGTTTATTATTCAAGTGTATTTATTTATACATTGCTACATGAATGTAGTTATTATGTAAGACAACCCTATAAATTATGCATGTACTTTTAAAATAATGTATCGATTTATGTTTTAAATTAATGACCATGTGAATAGTCCATTAGAACATTCAGCCGTTTGTTAACGAAATTGTTGATAACATTCTCATCTTGAAAATAGACCGGGAAAAAATACATCTAGATAAGTCAAATGTATACTCTATTTCTTATATTTATATATATTTTATATTCATATGATATTTTTATAATGGAAAATAAAAGTGAACATATCAAATGTCATATCCCCTCCCCTGAATTGGAGATATGTACAAGCCCAATATTAGAAATGTATAACATATGTATAAATGAAATCATAAATATGTTAATGATATATTCAATAATAAAAAAACGGATGTGAATGCTACAAATCTCATTTTTGACCAAAATTTGAGATATATACAGATTGGATAACAGATGTGTAAGAATTTTAATGCATAAACTAAGTATAGATATGTATAAAATATGTGGCATAGATATACAAATGAGATTATAGATATGTTACAAATATATTCAGTCATTCGTATAAGGTTTCTTTCTTGTAAATTATAATGCATAAATCCATGTATAAAAAGAATTCATTTGTACATATGTAATTATATGTTTATACGATTGTCTTATTGTATTGTACATGTTATACTTTAATATCAATTTTTTTTTTGTGTGTGTATGTGTGTAAAGAATTATTTTTGTTGTGCACACATGCTACTAAAAGAATACTAAGGAATCATTTGAAGAAAAAAAACATAAAAAAAATAGGGATAGAAAAATAGTTTTGACCAAAAACTTTATTTTTTTTTCTTTTTTCTTTTTTAACTCAAAACCTAAAGTCGTCGCATGTGAACAACCAAAGCTGAAGGTGCCACTGCTATCCCCCCTACCATCCTCCACTGTATGCATTATTGTTGTCATCCTTTGCCATTTTGGTGACTCAAGTTGAAAGCTCATTCGCAGCTACATCTACTCTTATGACTGCGGCTACCTTTCTACTCCATATTTGCTGTCCATGATTGAGCGTCAAACAATGATACTGTAATCGCTTGGCCAACATCAACCAAAATCAACAACAATTTGAGTAAGAGGAGGTCTGGCGGGGGAAGTCGGTAGCAAGAGTGCGGGACGCGAGCAAGGTTGGCGAGAGAGGAGAATGGGCATGGTAGGAATTAGAATACTTTAATGAAGGCATAATACTAAATAGAGGGATAAGGTGCATGTGAAGTAAACAATTTTTTTAAACAAAAAGTGAAATAATATACCAATTTGGTACTTTTTTTTTTTTTGTAATCATAAGAATATTAAGAGAAAATGAAGAGATAACAAACTTAGAAAGGCTGTGTGACAGAGTCCTCTATAACGAAGACAAAGTCACACCATGATCCTTGAAACAAATAAAACATCTGAGCTTGCCACTGGTTCATCTGGCTAGCACGAAAACTAGTTTCACTTTGACATATCTTGGGAAAGTGGGTGATGTTAGAAGTATTGTCCACTAAGTTGACACAATGCCTTTGCACAAATGTTGTCCACTAAATCGAAACCAACTTGATATTTAAAATGCATAGTCATAACTTAACTAAATTGTTGTTGTCTCTTAATACAACTGCAATAACCTTCGGTGGTAAATTATATCACCAAGGTTTTACTCGTATATACCTGAGGGCGTGTGTGTGTTTATGTGTTTATTTAGTCAGAGCATTTGAATAGTCATTTAGAGTCAATTGACTTATTTTTATTTTTATAATTTTTTTCCTAAAACCAATTTTATTTAAAAGGCAATAATTTATTTGAAAGTAAATTTTCATGATGTTATTAAATTTTATGAATTTTTAGTTTTTAATGTCTTAAAATAGAAAAATTCATAAAAAATTAGTAAGATTACAAAAAATGTATTTTCAATGGATTATTGCAGCTACATAATATCAACATTTAATTAAAATTAGTTTCGAGTAAAAAAGACATAAGAATAAAAATAAGTCAATTGACTTAAATTAAACTGAATTGGGTGTGAATCTATCATTTAATAACATTTTGGGTATTAAACCTAACATATGTACTTCAAATTTGATACTTCTTTCATCTTAATTCTTTTTACTAACATACTCTATTTTGAGTTGTTCTAAATTATTGGAACATTGTTATCTGTAGTAATTAATTATTTATCAAATTACCATTCAAACTATAATTTTAGTATTCAATTCTTTATTTTTTCTTGATTTACATGCAAAAAAGTTAATAAAAAAAAGTGGAAATAACATAGTATAATTTATTTAATATATATTTCTTAATATCCATGCCAAATCTAAATATCTCAACCATTTTGGGATGAATGTATGAAAATGGAAAGAATTGGCTACTAGTCAAATATGAATATTTAAAGTTTTATTGTAATTAATCTTAGCTCAAATAATGAAATCATGGAATATATTTTTGACATCTCACTCAAATCCGCCCTGCATGGTCATTAGTACCTTTAGCAACGGGAAAACTCGCTAGGTAAAAAAATAGAGTTGGTTCATATATAAGGTAACATATCCAGTAATTATTTAAAATTGCTGAATGAGTTTGGAAATGTAATAAAACACTAATTTGAAGTTGTATATGTTGATATATCTGCTGCATTTGGTATGTACTTTTGTTACAAGATTACGAAATTGAGTAACTTTCTGTAGACCGGGCTTATATTGTGTGTCATCCTTAAAAAATATAATAATTGTCATTTTGACCCCGTTTCTCAGAAAAGTAAGCAATCATGCCATCATGAAACACAATAGACATTTCCTTTTCCGCGACCTCAGGGGAAACTATTTGGTTAGGTAGCATGACTAATATTCTAATTTTGGGGGAAGCTGGACGATGGATCGAATGCCAGAGATCCCCCTTTTCATTTTTTTTTAAATTTTGTTTTCTTGTTCTTCTCTTGTCCTTCTATTTCTTTATTTATTTATTTTCATTTTTTTTCTTCATTTTTTTTCTTTGTTCAGTTTTGTTGTATATTTACCTTTTTCATTTTTATTTTCTAATCTTTTTCTAGTTTCCCCTTTTTCTTTTTCTTATTTTAGTATTATTATTTCAAGTTTTGTCTATTGTTTTGTTTCATGTTTTACTCCTTATTTTCTTAAAATATTTTTTTCACCTTTTTTAACTTAGATTTATTATATTATTCTTATTTCTTCTTGTTCGGTTATGTCATATGTCTACCTTTTTCCATTTTTTTTATTCTTTACCATTTGTTCTTTTGTCTCTTCATGCTTGCTCTTTTAAAATGGTATGTTTGTTCTTTTAGAATGTATTATTTATTCTTTGAGAAGGCATTGATTGTTCTTTTTTGTCTTCATGTTTGTTCTTTTAGATGACATTATTTGTTTTTTGTTACTTAAGTGTTTGTTCTTTTGATGAGGTAATGTTTGTCTTCTTTTATGATGTGTTTGTTTTCTGTTCTTTTAGAAGCCTTATTTGCTCTTCTAGAATGGCATGTTTGTTTTTTTATATTTTTAGGCATTGCATAAATTACGTATTTTTTTGTGTTTTGGTATTTATACTTATAAGCTTGTTTGTTCTTTTAGAAGGCAACATTTATTTTTTCTTGTTTACATGTTTGTTCTTTTAAAAAACATTGTTTGTTCTTTCTTTTACATGTTTATTTTTTATTACTTAAGTGTTTATTCTTATAGAATGCACTATTTATTCTTATACATTACCCTGTTTCTGTAAACTTCTTGTTCTTTTATCTTCTGGTGTTTGTTTTTTTATAATGGCATGTTTGTTCTTTTAGAAGGCATTGTTTGTTCTTTCGTTTACATGTTTATTTTTTGTTACTTAAGTGTTTGTTCTTATAAAATCCACTATTTATTCTTATACATGACCATGTTTCTGTAAACTTTTTGTTCTTTTGTCTTCTGGTATTTGTTCATTCAAAAGGGTATGTTTGTTCTTTTAGAAGGGTATGTTTGTTCTTTTAGAATGATATGTTTGTTCTTTTAGAAAGCATTATTTGTTCTTTATTTTACATGTTTATTTTTTGTTACTTAAGTATTTATTCTTATAGAAGACATGATTTGTTCTTATACATGACCATGCTTCTATAAATTTCTTGTTCTTTTGTCTTCTGGTGTTTATTCTTTTAGAAGGGTATGTTTGTTTTTTTAGAAGAGCATGTTTATTCTTTTAGAAGACATTGTTTGTTCTTTCTTTTACATGTTTATTTTTTGTTACTTAAGTATTTGTTCTTATACATGACACTGTTTCTATAGACTTTTTATTTTTTTTGTCTTCTGGTGTTTGTTCTGTTAGAAGGGTATGTTTGTTCTTTTAGAAGGACATGTTTGTTTTTTTAAAAGGCATTATTTGTTCTTTCTTTTTCATGTTTATTTTTTGTTACTTAAGTGTCTGTTCTTATAGAAGACACTATTTATTTTTATACATGACTTTGTTTCTGTAAACTTCTTATTCTTTTGTTTTCTGGTGTTTGTTCTTTCAGAAGGGTATGTTTATTCTTTTAAAAGGGCATGTTTGTTCTTTTAGAAAATGTTATTTATTTTTTTCCTTCGTGTTTGTCATTCTGAAATCAAAAGTCCATTTTTGATAAACCATCCCATTTATCCATTTTAGGAATATTCCAATTTTTGAATGTCTTTTCAACATCTTTGATTAATATAGTTTGTGAGTTCTTCATTATTCTATTCCCTATAATTTCTTCTTCCTCTTGTCTCTTTGAAGCAGATTTACTTAAATTTCTAAAAATTTTATCCATTAATAATTATCAATTAGTGTTAATATTTTTATTAGCTTATTTGTCAACGTTTTACACAATCTTACTACCCTTTCACATCAACTACGGGTCTTACAATTGCTACGCAACTTGGGTAATATTCTGAAAATTTCCTAACAATAATATTTAATTACTAGTATGAGAAAAGTTTTGGAAATTTGACCATTCCTTGAATCAAAGAAATAAGATAAAAATTAAATTTTAGGGACTAAGTTGTACATAAGAAATAACCTTGGGGAGGAGGCTCACAGGTGCGCCGGACACACAGAAGAATCAGCCTATGAAATCGTTTTTCCTTCAACTCAACTAATTTGGGTGTTTACAAATACAGTTTATTAGTGTAAATTATACTATTATTACTTATTAAAATAAGAGACACATCATTACCGGTGAAGTTAATGTCGCATCAAATTACTAAACAATCAACCATAAACCCTGACTTGACTTTTCCTACGATGAATTTAAAGCCTCTCTCTAGCAAACAACCTGTTTATGGGGGGAAAAACTTGAATATTCTAATCATTGTGCGAGAGTGTGTGTGTGTGTGTGTACTACTACAAATTACTAATTGGATTAGTAATCAACAAGACAACAAGGCTGATTAAAAGTTGATTCTTTGTTGTTCGTAAAACAAATTTCAAGTCAAACTCTCAAAGTAAAGTATCATGTTTATTTCAACTAATAATGGTGTTAATGTTTTGTTCCCACAAAACCAGAATTTTCTGAGGCTTTGGTTAGACATGCAGTTTCGTGAAACTTTCTACAATACCCACCCCCAAAAAGGGGTTACACATGCCCCCCATCTTGACCGTTGATCTTGGCTTGGCAGAGAAAAGGGAAACCGTGTGACTGGGGTAACAAGTAAGAGAGGGGAAAGAAAAAAAAGTGATAAAAAATTTTAAAATGCAATAAATATTTCTAAAAAGCAAAAAAATATTAAAAAAGTGAAATTTCTTTTAAAAAAGTGATTAAATGTAAAAAAAAAAAAGTGATAAAATTTAAAAAAGTGGTAAATGTTAAAAAATTGGTTAATTTTTTTAAAAAGCGATTAAAAACTAAAAAAGTGATAAATAATTATAAAATGCAATAAATAATTTTAAAAAATGATTAAATTAAAAAAAGATATAAAAAATTTAAAAATTGAAATATTTTTCAAAAAAGGAGATTAAACTAAAAAAATAAAATAACTATAAAAAAAGAAATAAAAAAGAGATAAATTTTTAAAAAATTATCTGTGTAAAAAAATATTAATTGCTGAATAATATACTTAATAAAATAATTTTTTGTACATATGTCAATGATTCTTAAAATATAAAATCTATGTATATTGATCAACTTAGTAAAAAAAATATTTATTGCATTTTAGAATTTTTATCACTTTTGTTTTGTTTTTAATCACTTTTTAAAAATATTTCCCATTTTTTAACATTTATCATGTTTGTTTATATTTTATCATTGTTTTTATATTTAATCACTTTTTGT
This sequence comes from Aquilaria yunnanensis, assembly GCA_039654915.1. Taxonomy (NCBI): domain Eukaryota; kingdom Viridiplantae; phylum Streptophyta; class Magnoliopsida; order Malvales; family Thymelaeaceae; genus Aquilaria; species Aquilaria yunnanensis. The sequence goes on along the minus strand of CM077600.1, from coordinate 34,037,155 downwards.
AGTTTTAATCGCTTTTTATTTATTTAATTGATTTTCTAAAAAAAAAGTTTGTTTTTTTATTTTTTTATCACTTTTTTTATTTAATCAAAATTTTAAATTATTTATTGCATTCTAAAATTATTTATCACTTTTTCAGTTTTTATTTGCCTTTTAAAAATATTTAGCAATTTTTAACATTTATCACATTTTCTTTATTTTATCATTTTTTTTATATATTTAATCACTTTTTTTAAAAAATTTTATCATTTTTTTTTTACATTTAATCGCTTTTTCTTACATTTTATCGCTGAAGTTACCTTCGTTGTGACTGGGTCACGTTGAAGGTACATTGGGTGTGACCGGGTCACTTTGAAGGTAACTTAAAAATGTGACCGGGTCACCTCGAAGGTACATTCGTTGTGACCGGGTCACGTTGAAGGTAACCTAAAAATGTGACTGGGTCACGTTGAAGGTACATTCGTTGTGACCGGGTCACTTTGAAGATAACCTAAAAATGTGACCCGGTCACGTTGAAGGTACCTTCATTGTGACCGGGTCACTTTGAAGGTAACCTAAAAATGTGACCGGGTCACATGGAAGGTACATTCGTTGTGACCAGGTCACGTTGAAGGTAACCTAAAAATGTGACCGGGTCACATTGAAGGTACCTTCATTGTGACCCAGTTACTTTGAAAGTAACCTAAAAATGTGACTGGGTCACATGGAATGTACATTCGTTGTGACCGGGTCATTGTGAAGATAACCTAAAAATGTGACCCGATCACATTTTTAGGTTACCTTCAAAGTGACCGGGTCACATTGAAGGTACCTTCGTTGTGACCGGGTCACATTGAAGGTACCTTCGTTGTGACCGAGTCACTTTGAAGGTAACCTAAAAATGTGACCGAGTCATATGAAGGTACCTTCGTTGTGACCTGGTCACATTTTTAGGTTACCTTCAACGTGACCCGGTCACAACGAAGGTACCTTCCATGTGACCCGGTCACTTTTTTAGGATACTTTCAACGTGACCCGGTCACATTTTTAGGTTACCTTCAATGCAACTCTCAAGGGTTTATTAAACTATGAGGAATAAATGAGTTTTTCCTTTTTCTTTTTAATGGTCTTTGACAGAATTAGCTCTGAAGAGGAATAAATGTACGTTTATTAAACCTCAGGGGGGTTAGGGTAGGTTTTTTAAAAATAGGAGACAAACTGTAGATTTGACAAAACCTCAAGGGAGGTCGGGGTTATTTTCCCAAAGAATAATGATGAGAGTACTATGAACAATTTCGATATTTTTCTTTCACAATGAAAAATAGTGTAGAAAGATCCTAGTAACTGTTTCTCTTTACAAGGAGATTTATTAGCTAGGTGAGATCATAGGACATGACTAATTGAAACATATTAAATATAATGTCTGGCATCATGTCATCTATTTTCCTTTTTTTTTTGTTCCCATTAAAATCTACTATTTTTTAATAAATATAAAATAAAGCATACTACTTCCTGCGTTCTAAATTGTTTTTAATATATTTTATTTTGAATCATCCAAAATTGTTGCCATATTTTTATATTTAATAATTTTTTTTCTTTATTACCCTTCAAACTATTATTTCAATATTCATTTTTTTCATCTTCCTTGATTTACTATAAAAAGTGAATAATAAAAATGAAAATAATACAAACTTTTTTCCTTTTTTCTAATATCCATGTAAAACCTAAATATTTCAACTGGTTTAGGGACAGAGCAGTAATTTCCATTATACACAACATGCAAGAGCAATAAAAACACTACTCCTATTCTGTACATGTAATAAATTTTAGATAAAAAAATCAAGGATAGTGTGGGGGTTGGGGAGCCACTCTGTTCGATAGAGTGCCTCATCCTGGATGAAGTAAAGTGATGGCAGGAGGGGTGGATTTGTAATTTCAGAGGCAAAGCGTTGGCGGGAACCAAACTTTCATCTCCCTCCCGCCTCTCCCCCTGTTCCATTGGTTTTGGACTCCACCACCCTGCCCTGCGCCCTGCTCTTGTCTTATACGACATGTCAAAATAGGAAAGTCCAGGACAGGACAGCTACCAAAATTGAAAAAACATCAACAAAACGAGTAGGAACGGGGCGGCAAACCACAAATTTTTCATATGGTCTATCTCATGGCAATTTTTTTTTGTGCAGACGGTCTACCATGTAGAGATCTTTAATCTTCTTTGGAAAAAGTTATAGTTCATTTTGTGCTTTGGAGTTTGGAAATGTGTTAGATGCATCGCAAAGATATACGGCATCGCACAGTTGTTAGATACTAGTTTACTAGTGTACCACCCTATTCATTGTAGAAAAGTCCCTTGAACATGTTAGCATGTAAGCCCTAAGGAAAAGAAAACAGAAAGCAACTAGCACCTGTTTTTATTTCGCACAATTGAACCTTACCTTCCCGGAAATTTAATCCTTTTTCTCTGTCATCGATACGGCTTGGTAAAAGTTTACAGGACTTCATCTCATTCAATGTGTTTTGTTATATAACATGCTCCACATTCACTCCGGATTTTAGTGTCTAATACCCAGCTTCAAAAACCCCAATCATGAGGTAACACTAGAATCCATCAATTACAATAACACATCACTGCGTCACTTCCAATTTTCTCATGGTTCTCTCTCTTATCACTGCTTCAGACCCCCTCTTTCAGATAAGGGACAAAACTACAAGAAACCAAATCTACATGAAGGTAGTGAGTACCAGTACCACAAACCATACAAACCAGCAGTTGATGAATGAACTATCCTTGGCATTGTGGTAGCAGTCTGCAGGTTGGGCAATACCATTTCCCCTTGAATCTAGTCTCTGGCGTTAGGCCAACACAAGAGTAATGGAACCATTCACCTCCTTGACACTAAAACATGACACACGATAATATCAGTATTTGTGCATCCTGCGGCCATGGGTAAATACATTATAAGAAATTTGCTGGAATCATGCCAAGTCCATATGAGTAGAAGTTAAATGGCTGGTAGTGGCAATAATCTAAAGTTCAATATAGCGAAATCCTAACCAAAAGAAACAGAAAAGTAGAATAACATGTGAAGAGAAATAAAGGACTCACATCCTGGTTGTCACACGCAATCATATCTCCATATGACACCTGACATGAATGACAAGCAATTTAGCCCCACCAAAACATGTAATGTAATGACAAAATCGCATGAGAATTTAGTTGCAGTGGATGCATGGAGAAGCCTAACCTGATGGCAGACACAATAAGTGGGTTCATTTGGGTCAATGGGTTGATCAACATCTAGAGTGGAAGCAAAGTCCTTCTTGTGGCTCCCTGGAGGAGGCATGAGCTCAAAATCCCTATCACGCTCTCGATCCCAATCCCTTTCACGGTAATCTAGTCTTTTTGAGTGGGGTGTTCCATAGGGAGTCTTGCGCTTCTCAACTTTTGGAACAATAGGTAACGGGGGAAGGATGGCAGGCTCATCTGGTGCTATTTTCCCCTCTGATAGCATTGCAGAAGGAAGAGGAAAGTGGAGAACAAAAGGTTAGTAAATTGCGTTGAGATCTCGTTAAATAAAATAAAATAAAAGAAATCTATGCTTTGAACAACCAGACCATGCTTTAAATCTTCTGCAAAGTTGTTCAGGTCTTCATCAAGCCGCTTTATGTGGCTATCTATCTGAAAGTAAAAAGAAATATCAGAATTCTCCTTGCTCTAATCTCGAAAGGCTTGAGAAAACCCATCATGAGAACTAAGCTGCAAACTGCACTGGACCGCCAAAGTTGGCTGTGCTCATCATTATACCTGCAGTTTTTACTGAAGTAAAAGGAGAACTACTAGCAAAGGAACTAAATGTTAGGACCAGAAAATCTATCTCAACAAATACAATGAGGAATATGCCTCTCTACAGCTCAAGCATATTTCTACTCTTCTTCCATGCGAACAATTTACTCAGAGTGATAGTCACACTTTATTTGTGCCTTTTTGAATTTCCAAATGATGGTTAGAAGAACAAAGCGAGAATAGCAATTCTGGGAAGTGTTTCTAACTTCGGTCAGAAGCATTGCCATGAAGTTGTGAACCTCTGAGGAAGGTTGATAATACAGCTAAAGCACGGATAGCATGACTAGCTTTAATTCCAGTTCACTCCAAGTCAAAACCTATGGCGTTATTTGGCTTTGAACAAGTTGCCAAACATTGTTGAGGAACACAATAATATTATTAGGGTAATAATTATATTATTCTAACTTATGCCAAAGACAAATGCTAATTAACGGCAGGCAAAAAAAATGCCAGATCAAAGATCTCACCAAATTTCCAATGACCAAGCAGTGCTACATGGACAAGTTCTAGGAGTCCTCAAATTTACCAGCTCCTTACAATAACAAAACCGAGTGCCACTTGCTAGTATGGTAGCTAAATATAAAAGATGAAGGCTATTTGTTTCACAAGAAGCTACGGCATGGCTGTGTACCAGAGGCATGGCAACTGTTACTGCTTATTTTGTCAACATTAGATCAGAAGCTAAACTTGAATGTGCACAATGAAAAAATTTGCTTCTTCATCTCTTTGGATTGAAGCTTCTCCTTGGGGGTTAGGCTGGGGGCCTTGAACAGCACATTTTGACAGAAGTGTTGACTAAGTAGTAAATACCACTGCTAAGGAGAAACAAAGAAAAAGGATCCGCCATCACATAAAATACTTCCGAGCATTTGCAGAGTGGTGCACATTCTGATTTAGTAAAAAGAAAACCATACAACTTTAAGTGCAACAAAAGGCCACCCAATTCAAATGCAAAAGCAAATGATAGACTCACCAAGTCATAAGCTTGTCGTGCCAATAAGACCTTTTCTGTACACAAGCTCAATGCGTTTTCCTGACTAGCCTCGATATCTTTTCTCATTTTCTCAACCACTTCATCATCTTCAGCACCATTAACACCAACATTGCCATTCCCCTTCTTTGCCGCCAATCCTAAACAATACTTGGTCTGCTGCCGTGTTTGATTTATCATGGCTTGAAACGAAAAAAGAAAAAAAAAAAAACAGAGAGAGAGAGAAAACAAGAACACATAAATTCCCCTAATTATCAAAAGAAAAAAAAAAAGGTTAAAATCTTAACCTCAAAAATTCTTATTCACATGCATATATAATTACACCTATATACACATGCATTCATTTGAATGTGCGTCTAGAAACTTACACTGCGATCGATCATCAAGCTCGCGGATCGTATTAAGGAGCCTCTGAAGCTCCGCAGGTAATGTACTTGCATCTAACGAAGTACAAGTTCATAAATTAAAATCGGAACTCGAGATAAAAAAGAATTCGAAGTATTGGAAACCCACGAGAGAGACTTACATTCCAAGTAATCGTCGACGTATACTCCTGTTCGTGCAATTGCCATGTTCGTTTGGCAGCAATTTTGGGTCTAGGGTTTCGCTCTTCCTTTTTTGCGCGCAGGTTTGAACTAGGAAGGACCAAGCAACGGTGTCGTTTGGCGCTTCTGGCCCGTCTCCTCGTGAGTCATTGATAAAGAGAAAGGGGATTTGTCACTTATGTTTGCCTATCGGGGGCAATTTTGCCACCCTCATTTTTTGAGTTGCTAATGTGCCACTAATGTTATTAGGAGTAAATTTACCACTTCTTCTAAAGTTGCCAATATGACAAACACAAAAACATGGAAAGATCCCAATTTTGGTCACAAGATTTGTTTTTTTTAAATCTCTCATTCTCGCCCCCCCCCCCTCTTCATTATATCCAACTAGTCCATAACTAAAAACATGCAACTATTCAGTACTTCTTATTGCCTTATTTTAATCCATGTAGTCACTCTAATGTGTCACCATCAATTGGTAATGCTAGTTAAATGAAGACGAATGCCTTGTCACGAGTATGCTCCCTCTTTGATTCCGTCAATAATCTTGTTATCCTACTACTCAGAGATCATTGTTCACCATTAAAAACCTTGGCTGCTACTCTTCAAGACTATTGTAAATTTCTTGCTACTAAAGGACTTAGCAAAGTGATAATGAAACAATTTGTGGAAAATGGCTCAAATAATATATTTACAAGGTTAGGGTAGATAATGATTACAAAGAAAATCTAAGGGACTAAGTTTATGGCTTTTGCAAATTATTTGCTACTTACTAGCGTGGTTGACATCAAGATTGTTAAAATCTCGATCTTGATCGTAGGATCGTACGATCCTTACATAGAAAACATTGTTAAAACATTATATGATCAAATGCATTGTATGGTTGTGGTGGAATCGCGACTAAGATCATATGATCGTAAAATTGAAAGATCCTACTAATCTTACCTGCATATTATTTTTTGTCAAGGGTAAATTACATGGATGATCGCTAATATTTAATTATCATTTTGTTTTTATCTTTAATCTATTAAATGTTATGTTTAGACCCTAAATATATTAAAAACGTCTTATTTTGGTTCCAAATCCATTAAAAACATTTCATTTTGGTCCCCAATTGGATGAAATTTGTTAACTCAATGTAACTATCTAATAACAACATTTTAGAGCATAACTTAAATTATTTGATAACTGTCTTACTGTAAATTTAATATATATAATATAATTTTTTACAATTAATGGACATTCAAATTACCAGTTTTTCCCCTCTGTAAGTTTAACTTGATTCAGTCAGGAAGAAAAAAAATGCTAATTTTAAATTATATACTCATTGTAAAAAAATTATTATACATTTTAAATTTATTGAAAGTCTATTACTGAATATTTAAATTATGGATATTGTATTCTTTTTTATTTTTCAATAATGTGTTTGTTCATAAATTTCTTTCAGACTTATTTTGATTATTTTATTGATTATGTTGATATATATTTTTATTAAAGTTTGAACATGTACTGTATCAATAATTATATTGTACCATTACTATGACACTTAAATTTTACTTGAATTTATAATATAATTGGTCATTCACATAAATTATTCTATTTATACAATAAATTTTAAGTTTTTAGTCGAATCTTACGATTTACGATCCGATCTTACAATCTCAACCTTGCACGGCAAAAAATGATACTAGGTAGGATTCCGATCTTGACAACCTTAGTTAGCATAATGCTAATTTGACAGAGAATATCCATAAATTGGGCTAAATATTCATTAACTTAGACCTGTAATGACTATTTTGTTATATATTTAAAAACGAAATTTACCTCACACTCACACTCTAAAATTAATGGTAGATCTGCACAAAAGAGAAAAAAAATTATAGTGAAGTTGCAGGCATACAAGAGAAATTTGCCTTTTGTTAAAAATTAAGGGCAGGTTGGTTTGCTTTAATTTTATTAACACTATATTGGCATGGTCAAAGCCTGGTCAAGGTGAGGTTTGTGAATTAGTTTTGATTTTATTGTTATTTAGAGCCTTAGGCCACTGGTTAAGTAAAAAGAATATAGGCTTCTCTCTATTGTTTCATCCAGACAAGCAGCTGTTAAGAAAGTGAAATTGGTGAGCTAGTCGCCATCACCAATCCAGACCATGCTTATGATTTCCAGCTCCATTTGCGAGCTCTGCCATTGAATCCAAATCATTTTCACCAGATCCACTATCAGCTGCCCTGACCTATGTAAGAGGACATTCCCCCACCTCCTGATCTCCTCCCTTTGGTCCTATCCGTCTGCCACGAGGTTTTCCGAGCAGTTAAATGAATCCTCTACTTCCTTTGTTCTCGCCATTGCTTCCCCAGGCAAATAACAAAAACGAGACAAAAAAGAAAGCAATAATCAAGCCAAACCCCAAGAAAATGAAAGCCAATATGAACACTTCCAAATAAAAATTTCTTCCAAAATTTTCACAGAAATTTGCAAAAAGATAAAACCTGATTTGGGACTTTAATGCGCCACTTAGAATTTATCAGAACAAGAATGAGATGCTCTGCTGTGTGAGATGGGCGAGTCCCTTAAAACTAGTGGGCCAAGATTGCAAACAACGCAAAAACCAAAATCGATTCCCAAACCTTACTTTGATCGGACTTTGACCATGCAAATAATACAAATCGCATTAATGGAATTAAAGTGAATGGAACCACCAATTAAAGTTATGAAACAAATCCTAATTTACCCCTTGAACGTAATAGAAACAGATGCATAAACCCTTAAAATTGAACTTGACACACACAACCCCTCGAACCAAAATAGAACACTTAAGTTTGCAAATGATTAATTACCACCACTATCACAGAAAAAAATATTTAAATTTCATGAATACAAAATAAATTTAAGAAGGAAAATGTCTCATTTGCACTCGTTTCGATTCATTCAATTGTCTTCAAGAGTAGACTTTTGTGCAATTCAAAATCTCAATATTTTAGGGATGAGCATGATTTATGTTTTTTGTATAACGAAACCAACCCAAGATAGATTCAATTTTAAAATTTTTCTACTCAACTTGAGAACCAATAAATGAATAGAACCAGAACCATGATTTTAAGTTTTTTTTTTGTTTTGGTTCTAAGGTTTTTTTTAATATCATATACTTATAACAACATTAAAATCCAATAAAATTGCACTCACAAATCAAAATGAGTTTGTGGAATGAAATTGGAATATTTAAGACTTAGGATTGGGTTTAGAACTAATAGACTAAAAACTCCTATAATGTAATTTTTAGTGAATAATTATATATGTAAAATCATAGATTTTATAATATATTAATATGTATCCCTCAAAATGGTTCAACATGAAACAAGAATCAACCCAAAACTGATGGTTTTTCTATAAGTGAAACCAGACTGCAAATCACGATCAATTTTTGCTCAATTCAACCCAACTCATCCTATTGGGTTAAGTAATCTTATGGTTCTATCTGACCCGTTCTCACTTCTACTCTCATTGCATGACCCAACAATTAAGATTGTAACTGATGATACAAATATTAGGTTGGAATTGAAAATAAGAGAAATTGTAAAGATTGGAGATGAATATTGGGTTGCCTTTGACCCTAAAAAGGGGTATATTTTGATGATGGGTAATTGCACAAAAAATTTCAATCTTTAAATTCTCATTACAAGTTGGACCTTGTCCTCCATTTTATTGGATATTGATTCTAAATCATTATAATTAATTGTATATCAATTTTTAGCATTAAAATGAATTGACAGTAGGGTCAAAGTATTTTACCATAACCCAAAACCTGACCTGTAGGGTTGGATCAAGGTATGGAATAATTGATATTTGGGTTGACCCAATAGACTATTAGAAACAGAAATGAGGTTAGTTCGGGTTAAACCCGATTCAATCCAAAAAAGACCCACTACGTTTGCCCAGCCCTACAAACCCTTGCATCCCCCAAACCCTTCTCACTATCCCTGGCCATCCCTCGCAACTCAAGTCTCACCTCAACCTCCTCGTTGCCTCTACCCTTCTAGCCCTGCCTCGAGCAGCCCTCCCTCGCCTCGCCTCGCCCTCACCAGCACTCGTGTTTGCCCTGTCCTTGCCCTCCCTGGTGTCGCGCAGCCCTCCATCGCCCGACTCACCCCACTGTCACCGAGACGCCGCTCGATCAAGACCTCCTTGCCCCGCCGTCGCTCAGTGCTCTATTAAGGTTCGCCGTCGTCACAAGCAGCCTTCCCATGTGATTGATTTCTGCTGACTGCTGTAGTATAAATAGGGTGAATTTGTTTAAAGAATTTCTTGAATTCTCTTTCCTATTTTATTCTCTGTCTTAAAGTTCATCTCCGGAGGTGAGCTTCTCTTCTCTTTCTCGATCTCCCGATTCTTAGATTTTTGGATTATTTCGTGTTTGTGGCAAGATATCTGACAGAGATGGTGGAGGAGAAGAGAACAGAGGGAGGCTGGCGGAAGATGAAATGACGGAGGAAATGACAGCTGGCGGCACAACTGGAGGTGGGTGTCGAGTAAACCTGATCCAATCCGATCCTGATTCAATATTTTTTGGGCTATGGAATGTCAGTTGTTTATGGGCTAAAAAAATTCGGGTTTAGCCCAAACCTAACTCGAAACGTAAAAGTAAAACTTACACACCTAATTGTTACAGAGATGAAAACTGATTACTTAAATGGTATATTAACTGCTAAAAATTATGATACAAATTAAATTTATGAGAATACAATTACTGGACAATTCGAATTTTAACTTAACCATTTGATATTAACTTTTTAAATTTTAGTTTAAACTGTTTGATAATTTTTTTAACAGTTAATGAACTATTTTAACAATCAATTTTATTCTCCGTAAATCAGGTTTTCAGGCTTTTATGCTAATTCAATATTGACAAAGACTACGGACAGTACACAATGAATCATAAAAGGTTTGGGACCAATATGAAACAAAATAGAGGTTGATGACCCATTTGCAATATAAATTAAAGATTTGGGACTTTTGGTGCCATTTACCGTTTAAATGTCGAGACTTTGTCACAGGCTCAGAAGCTAACAGCAAGCCTAGCTGCCCAACAATGTCTGGCCGTTGGCGCCACTCCAGTTTGCGAGCGATGCAGCTCGCTGCACTTGTCCTTCCCAGAATCCATCACTTCTTCTGACTTCCTTACAGATCAATGTTCCTGCCAAACAACCAACATATGGTTCGGTCCCCAATTTCTCTCAACGGATCATTTTCGTACCCTCGCTTTCAACTCTTCCCGCTTCCTAAATGCAGAGCTCAAGTCTCTCTTCGCCAGACCACCCATAAGTACCGCAAGGTAAAGTTTTTTTCTTCTTGTTAGTCATGTTATCATCAACTCGGCACTGACCCCGATTGTTGGGGAAGCATTAATCCAATAAAAAAAAGTTATAGTAGTTTGCGTGGTTAGCTTCTACTCCATATCTTTTTTGCAGCTCTTTAGTGGGTATTGGAGCAGATTGAGAGTTGCTTGTTTAAGTAATACAGCGGCTTCCAGATTACTTGACGAATTCGCTGTCGAGGAGGATGGGGTCAATTGGTCCAATTCCAATGGGGGTGGGTTCTTTCATTTGCTGGAAGAGCGTGGAATTCGAGCAAATTATCAAACTTTTATTTGGCTTTTACAAGGGTATATCAATGTTGGGGCGTCACGGGATGGATGGAAGCTTCATGGGAAGATTCTTAAGATGGGTCTTGATGGAGAGGCTGCTTTATGCGACAAACTCTTGGATTTTTATCTTTCTGCAGATGACTTAGGTAGTGCAGTGAAAGTCTTCGATGATATGCCTAGTAGAAATGTGTTTTCTTGGAACAAAGTTATTTCTGCGTTTGGTGACAATAAGTTGGCTGGCAAAGCAGTGGGTCTCTTTTCTAGGATGATAGCTGAAAACACAAGCCCCAATGAGGTTACATATGCTGCCATTTTGAGAATGTGTTCTGCTGGTTCTATTACATTCGACTATGAACAGATTCATTCTAGAATAATTCATCACGGTTTCAGTAGTAGCAACCTGGTATGTAATCGTTTGATCGATTTGTATTGTAAAAATGGGAGTACAGTTTCAGCTAGGAAAGTTTTTGATAGATTGTATGAAAAGGACAAAGTATCCTGGGTGGCAATTATATCTGGCTTATCCCAGAATGGATGGGAGCAACAAGCTATTTTGTTATTCTGTGAGATGTATGAATCTGGAATATTCCCTACTCCTTATGTATTTTCGAGTGTTATTAGTGCCTGCACAAAAAGGGAGCTATATGGGCTTGGGGAGCAGTTACATGGCCTTATAATAAAGCAGGGGTTTTCTTCCGAGATATATGTATGCAATGCTCTTGTAACATTATACTCACGCTCAGGAAGTTTCATGTGTGCTGAACAAGTTTTTGTTATGATGCCTCAAAGAGATGGAGTTACTTACAATTCACTGATCTCTGGATTAGCTCAGTGTGGATTCAGTAACAGGGCTCTGGACTTGTTTGAAAAAATGCAGCATGATTGTTTGAAGCCCGACTGTGTAACAGTTGCTAGCCTCTTGGGTGCCTGTGCATCAGTTGAGGCCCTCTGTACTGGGAAACAACTACACTCATATGCTATAAAGGCAGGATTCCTGACAGACATCATTGTTGAAGGCTCTTTGCTTGATCTATATGTTAAATGCTCTGACATAAAGAATGCACATGATTTTTTTAATGAAACAAAGACAGAAAATGTGGTCCTGTGGAATGTGATGCTTGCTTTGTATGGGCAATTAGGTGACTTTAGTAAATCATTTGATATATTTAGAGGGATCCTTGTTGAAGGTTTGATACCCAACCAATACACCTACCCAAGTGTTTTAAGAACTTGTATTCTGGTTAAAGCTCTTGACCTGGGAGAGCAAATTCACACTCAGGTCATTAAAACTGGCTTTCAGCATAATGTGTATGTTTGCAGCGTGCTGATTGATATGTATGCAAAGCTTGGACAACTAGATACTTCATTTGAAATACTCAGAAGAGTTCATGAAGCAGATGTAGTCTCTTGGACAGCTATGATTGCTGGGTTTACACAGCATGACATGTTTGATAAGGCACTTGAACTTTATGGAGAAATGATTGGACAAGGGATACAATCTGATAATATAGGGTTTTCAAGTGCAATCAGTGCATGTGCTGGTATTCGAGCACTCTGCCAGGGAAAACAAATTCATGCTCAATCTTTTGTCTCTGGTTTCTCTGACGATCTTTCAATTAGAAATGCGCTTGTTAGTCTCTATGCTAGATGTGGTCAGATACAACAAGCATATCTAGCATTTGAGAAAATTGATGACAAAAACAATATATCCTGGAATGCATTAGTTTCAGGATTTGCACAAAGTGGGTACTTTGAGGAGGCCCTGCAGGTTTTGGCTCAAATGCATAGAGCTGGAGTGGAGGCTGACCTGTTTACTTTTGGTGCTGCTGTTAGCGCTGCTGCCAATACTGCAAACGTAAAACAAGGAAAGCAGATCCATGCCATGGTTTTAAAAACGGGCTACGACTCAGAAGTTGAAGTTTGTAATTCTCTAATCACATTGTATGCAAAATGTGGTTGCATTGACGATGCCAAAAACCAGTTTCTTGAAATGCCAAAGAAAAATGAAATTTCATGGAATGCCATGATTACTGGCTATTCTCAACATGGATGTGGTGCCAAAGCAATCAACTTGTTTGATAGCATGAAACAGCTTGGTATTGCACCAAACCATGTGACATTCATTGGAGTTCTATCAGCCTGCAGCCATGTGGGGTTGGTGAATGAGGGTCTTGCTTATTTTGGATCTATGACTAAAGAGTATGGCCTAGAGCCAAAAGCTGAACATTATGTTTGCGTTGTAGATCTTCTTGGTCGTGCTGGCCTTCTGGACCAAGCTAGACAGTTTGTAGAGGATATGCCAATTGAACCGGATTCCATGATTTGGAGGACCCTTTTAAGTGCTTGTGTGTTTTGTAAGAATTTAGAAATTGGAGAATTAGCTGCTCGCCATCTTCTTGAATTGGAACCTAAAGATTCAGCAACTTATGCCCTCCTCTCAAATTTATATGCAGTGTCTGGAGAATGGACTTCTAGGGACCAGACAAGGCAAATGATGAAAGAAAGAGGAGTTAAGAAAGAGCCTGGTCGGAGCTGGATTGAGTTTCAGAATACAATTCATGCCTTTTTTGTTGGTGATCAACTGCATCCACTTACTGACAGGATATATAAGTACTTAGAAGACTTGAACAGAGAAGCAGAGAAAATTGGTTATGTTCAAGAAAGTTATAGCCTTTTCAATGGGTTGGAGCAGATGCAGAAAGATCCAACTGCGTATGTTCACAGCGAGAAGCTGGCTATTACTTTTGGGCTCCTGAATTTGTCAAGCCCAATACCTGTTCGTGTGATGAAGAATCTCCGTGTGTGTAATGACTGCCATAATTGGATCAAGTTTGTTTCCAAGATCTCAAATCGGGTTATTATAGTAAGAGATGCATATCGCTTTCATCATTTTGAAGGTGGTTCCTGCTCATGTAGAGATTACTGGTGAATGAACTTGCATTAAGATGGTTTTTCAGAGAGAAATCGTTAATTGCTTCTACAATATCAGTTATACGTTCTTTCAAGGGAGGATGGTCCACTCCTTTCTCAGTCAAATTTTAAGAGGTACACATTAAGCTTTTCAATATGCAGGTTTCGCTTATGGTTTCTCATTTCTGTGTATGTTAAATTTCTTTCCTCCCATTTGTTTTATAAATTACGCTTTTTCTAAGGTTTGTACAGGGCTGACTGTTTGCTATTGCTGTAAGGGCTTGTTGATAACATTTCCCGTGTTTTTTTTTTATTCTTTAAATTTATGTAGTTCCTGCATGCTATCTTTTCTGTGTTTGACTATCACTTTGGAGGTGGCATTTGTTCATGACTAGTTTAATGGTAAGGCTTTCCTTCTCAGACATCCATAGCAGGTGCAGGGTGTGAACCCTACTTTAATTACTCTACTCTTGTGTTACATCTGGTTAAGTTGAAACTGCCAAGTTTCTGTTTTTCATTCCACAAATTGGAATTTTATCAGCTTATGAAGTTGGATGCGTTCTCTGGATCATTTACAGAGGGAGCTGCTCATATTTCCGAATTTAAATGCATGAATATAGTGGCTTTGTGGAATTTCTCGTACTCAAATTTCTAAACATTCCTCCTCATCTGAAAGTAATTAAAACTTGCCTAATATCTTATTCTTCTCCCATCCTTAGGAGCCATTAGATACACTTGTTGGCTTGAACAAATAGAGTGGAAAGGTTCCCAAGGCAATTAATTCACTTGCGGCTTTGCCATCAAACCTGTTTCAATCATGCACAAGGGCCAGGCTGTGGTTGTAAGAACAGATACTGAAGTTTCTCATGCTTTAACCAAGTCACATGAAACTGGGAAGTCTGGAATTGCACTCATGTTGGAAAGAGCAACATTTTCAGAGAAGGAAAATGAGGCATCCTCTAATTGCCATGGTAAGAGGCTTTTCTAAGGATGTAGATGGAACTGAAGCGCTGTTTGCTTTACTGTATGAAACTACTTCTTTTGATGTGAAATGTTGTTGTTTTCATTTGATGTCAGATCATCCTCGGCGTCCATGCATTGATGATAAAGGTAATATTTACTTTGGACGTTCATCATTCAGAGAAGAGCATGGTCTAGTGCCAAAGTCTATATAGTATGCTTCTGCCGTGTTGAGTTTCTGATTTGTGCTTCAATTTCTGGATGTGCCAATTGTACCAGATACAATGCAGCATTCTGGGGACGGAGGGGCCTATGAATTGTGGTGATGTGGACAGTGGGGATTTGCTGCAAATCATTCACGTGAATTGGAAACTGAGATCGGGCAGGTTATGTTCTCTCAAGTTCATTTGCAGGTCAGGGAAAATGGAACTCAAGCGACCAGCCAGACACACAGCAAACGATGAGGACAGAAATAAGTCATAGAACTATGGTTAGCAAACCAATGTACTAATCTGATTTTGTTAAACGATTTTCTAACAGAAATAAGTCACAGAACTATGGTTCGTAATACATTTTGGTGAAAAGATTTTCTAACTTAGCACATCTCACTTGTCACTAGTTGCGTAACTTGTTTCGGAAAGCTTGCTGATTTTGCATCGCATTGAAACTTACTTTCGACAAGAGATGTTCTAATGCAATTTCCTTTCTAACGATCAGGAAGTAAACATCAGTACAAAAATATCTAGCAAAGAATGAATGGAATCAAAACTCATTCAAAACTATTTAACTGAATTAACATGAATTCAAGCGTTATTCACATGAAGCGGAGCAAAAACAATACAATACAAACCGTGTTTCTATGGGGAAGGGTGACTAAAGCCATGCAATTCAATTAGTGAACTCCGGGGAGCAAATTACGGCCTCTTCTAACTCCACTTAGATCCATGGAGTCCTTAGAACACGCACAATAGGTCTTCTAGGAAATGGATTATCAGGTTGAGTTTCAACAATAGAAAACCACAACCACAGCGCAAACCAAGAAATTCCAACTGTCCCCTTTTATCTCTCTCCAGAGAAGCAAACAGTACGATCACAATGTGTCTGCTATAGCCGCATTCTAGACCTTTTGGTATGCATTCCTCCAGGAAGTGCTTCATGGTTCAGTAACGAAACCATTTACCATTGATTTGGAAAGGCTTCTCTGTAGCTCGAATCCTCACTCTCTGTCAACTGCCTTATTGTTGCATCATTTGCCCGAGCACTGAGTAGTCTCTTTGCTAGCCTGTCTTTTCTTGTTTCTTTCTGACGTAGCATAGATGCTAGAGTTCTTTTCTTGTTTCTTTCATTAGTTTTCTCTCCACCAATTCCCTCCTCATCCCAGAGCACCTCAGACCTTGAGGTTGAAGCCAACGCAGCATCACGCAGAACAGCTTCATTGTGTTCCCGAATTTTGGCAAGCTTTGCACGCTTCATCATCTGTTTATCAATTTTTCTCTTCCTCTCTTCCTCCTTGTCACTATCCCGAACATTCTTCACAGCCTGTTTAGCCAGTTCTTCTGCCACATCAGACCCTGGATCAAGCTCATTTTTATTTCCTGATAGATTATGAGATGAAAATTTTCCTTCATCAACCTGGGATATTTCAGGGGACACGGGGCCATGGTTTATGGGTACCCCTTTATCATCACGAGGAATGATGGGCCCATGAAACGGACAGACTTTCAAATCTCTCCTCTGACAGAGTCCACCTTTGCTCAAAGGAGCACGGCATGGCTGGATTTCAACCTGCTTTTCTTGATAAACAGTCACTCGAAGATTCAATTCAGCTATTTTCTCTGCTGGAATAACAGCATCATGTTCTACCCTGCCCCAGTGATTTTCAAGCTCCAGGCCTCGCTGGTTAGCCAAAAAATCCCTCTTTGAACCCCAATTATCCAAGAAGGAACCCCAAGGGACAACTGGGGCCTCAGAGAGAAGCTTACTCCTGGTAGGGTCATTGTGTTCATTAGCTCTCTCTTTTACCTTGCCAGAAGGTGAAGCTTGAGAAGAATCTTTATTTTGGTTTAAGTGTTTGCCAGAACCACTTGTCCCAACTGACTTCAGATTATCATCCTGACCAGAAGTTGAAGCCACAGAAAGATTGTTATTGTGTTCTTCAGCACTATTATCAGTCGGTCTGATCTGAACTTCCTCCCAAATGTCCTCCTCTTCCTCATCATGGTGCCTAGTTTTAGGGAGGGTGCAACCTAATTCTTCACAATCTTTTTTGATAGACATCAGGTGATTTCGGATATCAATTGATTCCTTCAGCAAGGAATCTCTTACTCTGTTATCAGCAACTTCAACCCTAATCAGAAGAGAGATCCATTCTTGAACTGAAACCATATGTTTTGTCACTAAAAGTTTGTACAACTCCCTCAGAGCATCAAATACCACTTTATTGTCACTATTTTCACGAACCTTTTCTGCTTCTCTAATTGAATCAAGACGGATCTGCCTCAGCTCAGAAGATTGAAACTCAACAATATCTTCGTTATCCAAAAAGCCTACAGGAGGTGTTTCCTCTTTAGTCCTTACGATATTTAAGCACGCACCAATTTCATCTACAGTTGACCGTATTTCCTCTTTCCTGGAAGTAAAATTTTCCTTGAGCATTTCAAACTTGTTCCGCAGAATCTCTTGGGTCCTCCTGTCCCTTTCCCTTCGCTCCTGCTGAATCCTAGCTGCATTTGCCTGCAGATTAGGAAACTGGAACCTCAGAGTGTTTTTCAGGTAATCAAAACCTAATCTCAGCTGCCTGTAATGTATCCCGTACGAGATGTTCCATTTCTCAAGGAATTCAATTGCCTTTGATCGCAGAACAGATGCAACAGCCGGTGGAGCTGGCAAGGGCATATTTCTCCTGAACCCAACACTAAGTGTAAGTAGCTGATCCAAATTCTCCACAAGGAGGGTCCTGAAAAGCTTCGAGCGCATGAAAAGCTCATCGATTATGAGCAGCGTCAGATACCGCACCTGCAAATAAATACGACCCTTAAGCCTTAACCTCAAATTCTTGTGTCGTTGCAAATGTTCAGCCCATAGCACAAAGACACCCTAGAAAGGCTAATGTCTACCGTCGCCAGCAGCTATATCATTATGAATTGAATCACCATCAGAAGATTTAAAAAAAAAAAAAAAAACGAAAATTGAAGCCCTATTCTAATTAATCCAACTAAAGAAAGGAGATGCGAATTTATTGATTACCTGAGAGTGGTCGCGTTTCATTAGGTCCAAGAGGGTGTGGGTGGCGAGGCGGAGCTCGGAATCGGAGAAGCGGACGAGGAATTTGATGGCCTTGAGGAGGCGGGGATCGACCTCCGCTGCCGTGGAGTTGGTGGCCTTCTCTATCAAGGCCCTCACTTTCCCTCTCTCTTCATCGTCCATAACTCTTGCGGTCGCTCCTCCAGGTTCAAAATCCCTAATTTATATAATCCATGCCCCATCCAAAACCCAACTCCAGCGTCAGCTGCTGCAATCCACGTATTGGTATTGGATGCATGGAACTCGCTCGCAAGTTCCAGCCGGTTTAGGTGGCACCGTAATATACGAGTGAATATAAGATAAAGCTAGGAAGTTTTTCCAATAAAAGCTTAAAGTTAAAACATCAACATATAAAAGATAAAGTTTGAGCTAGATACTAAACAACATTGCTGCAATTCTCGAATACAACAAAGTAAAAAAATGTATTGATAAGCACTTAAATTAGATTATATGCAGTATATGTATTGTGAATTTTAGAAATTTAGAATTAAATTGTATTTGTAGGATTTATGTACGTACTGTGTATATATTATTTTTATTTATTTATTTATTTTTTGTACTCAAAATCATTACAAAGTAATATTTAAAAGTTAGGAGGGAAAAAGAATGGGAAGGGCTCGAATCCTAATTGAAATGGTGGATGGAAGGCCTAGTGTCCCACTATTGCACCAAATATGTGGGAACGATGTATGTATTATTCTAAATACTAATGCATTATACATTACATGTTGGGGTGGGGGTATGGGCCGGGCCGGCTTCAGATAAGATAGATCCTTAAACTTGTACCCTTTCTGTACTCGATTAGGATAAAATTAGTTAAACTTGTATCCTTCTCAAGATTTTATGAGTATAGGTATATTTGGGTTTGGGCTACTGGGTTTGAGAAAGGTATGGGCGGTTAGGATATTTTTTGATATCTTTAGTCCTGCATGAACCATTTATAGATATTTCATTTTTCACTTTCTTCCCCCTAAAATTAAAATAAAAAGCCTTTTTATCTGATTTTTTGAAGTATTTTGAAAATAAAATATTTCTTATTGGGTTTGTGTAGTACTGTTTAAATGAGGATTAAAAAAATTTTGTTTTTGAGGTTTGTGTGATAATATTTTAATAAGGATAGTGAGGTGAATTTAATGTTAACAATTTTTTAAAAAGATAAACACTTTAAACTTTTCGAGAAAATCAAAATTAAAGAAAAAAAATTCCTTTATCATTTTTTTGGATGGAGGGAGTAGTAAATTCACTTTTTCTGACATACTCCCGATATCTGTACATCACATTAGCCTTTGTTTAATTTCCGTTAAATTTGCTTAGAGAATAAAAAAAAAAAAAATGAAAGTTAAGGCGATAAGGCACAAAGTTTTGGGGATGGGACGGAATTATTGATATTACTTTCTTTTATTAAATTAGTTTTGATTAAAGATGAAATGAAGTCGGCAAGGGATAAGGAGAAGCGGTTTTATTGGATAATTTATTGTATCGTCTTTTTTTAAAAAAAATATTTTGATATGGTAATGATAGCGGAAATACATATATATATATTTCTATATTATTTTTCTTTAAAATGATAAGTATGATAATTATCAAAAAGAATATTTTTAAAATGATATATATGATAATTATCAAAAGGATATTATTCATTCATTTTTTTCACTAAAAATGATCATTTTTTAGAGTTTCATGTAATAAGATATCTGTTTCATACAACTGGTAACCAATTTCATACAATAGAAACCAAATTTCGTATGAGATAATTGTCATTGAATTTTTTGGAAAAATGTTCGATTTCTTAACATATGACACAAAATTCGTACACTTGGAACTCAATTTCATTCAATAAAAATCTAATTTTGTATATTAGCATTTCAATTTTGTATAATATTATGAAACTTTGTTTCATATATCAAAATCTCAATTTTGTACTGTGAGAACTTATAGTTATATAATACGAATCAATTTTGTTCAATAGTATCACAGTTTAATAGAGTGATGGTGTTGAGTTTTGTTGGTTCTCTACAAAATTGTAAGATGATTTATAGTTATACCATGAGGTTTAAAAATCTATACTTGCCTCGTGTTCTTTTACATGTTTGATAGCAACATTCAAATTCATAATTTAAATTGTTGTGCAACTATTTGCAAGTAATTTCATTTTTTATAATTAATGGATATTTGAAATTAAAATTATTTTCATTTTAGAAATAAAATATTATTTTTCAAATGTGAATTAGCTATAAAAAATACCAAATAACTTAAAATTACTAAAGCATAATTACTAGATATTTTAAATTATAATTTTAAAAGTTGTTGTGGGACAATGAAAAAAGAGTAGGAAAACATGAGATATCCCAATCTGAAGAGTGTGACTATAATATAAATTTAAATTCAGAGCTATAATTGTAAATTACCCGAAATTCTACCTACTCTATTGTTACTCATCTGAAAAATCTATCAAAATTTATTACGGCAATTTTTGCTTGGGTACTTGGAAGCATTTGTACAAATATTAAAGAAGAGTATTTATGATAGATTACAAAGCAAGGAGGTAACTTGCCTATTTCTTAAAATATGAAGGATTTATGAGCCACATTAATAAGTTAATAACTTGGAGGATAGGGAGCCAAACCCGGTTATTGACGAGATTGTGCCCCTTTGCAAGTAGTTGGGTTGGGGCTCGGGAACTATTACTTCAATTTTAATTCTATCATCCAACGACTTTTGCAGATTTAAGGAGGGAAAATTGGAAAAATCCTAAGGTATAACCTACAATTATCCCCCTATATTTTTTAAAAGAAAAAATTAAATAAACTCCCCTTAAGGTTTAGTAAAATCCACACTTATATTTTCATTGTTTCAAAAACTTACCTGACCCTCCTACTAAAAAACCTAAAATCCCTACATTTACCCTTTCCGCGGTGGGTAATTCTCGCGTCCGCCCTGGCGGACGTACGCCAGGGACAGAACACAAACGTCCGTCCCCCCCTCCCCCCCCACCCCTCTTCTTTTTTTTTTTTTTCTAAATCCAATTTTTTTAATTTCATATTTAATTAAAAATAATTATATTTATTTTTCTAATTATATTTTTATAAAAAAATTATTCGTGATAGTGTTCTTTCATATTTTAAGGAATTAAATCAATTACCATTTTTTATTTTTAACATCAAATAATTCTCTTATTTTATAAAATCTCTTTTATTATTCCTATTGTTGGGATCCAAATTAGTTACAATTTTTCATATTTTCACACTAAAATATTAATATTTTAACAAACACACAGAATGATATATAAAATGAAAAATTGGTATCTATATTTTTATTTTTTATTAAAAATTAGACACCATAATATGTGATATTGGATATCGACGTAGGTAAAATTAGACACTCCTATAGATTATATTAGACATTAGTACATAACTTGTTTACATAAAAATATAAAATTTTTATTTTTTTTTAAAATATGTTTGCCTTTTTTTTTAGTATCCAATTATATCTATGTGATATATAGTTTTATATAGAATAAAGGAGATATGTAGAGTGTCATAATTAAACATTTAGATATCACAATCATGTAAATTGTATATTTCCTTATCAAATTTAGATCTTTAACCCATCATGCTAGACATTCGCCCATCATTATCAGACATTTAGATACTTTAATCTAACACTTGGGACATCATACTCAAACAACTTGCTGACATTTATATATTAGAATTAAAGGTAAAATTATGATATAATTTTTCAATTAAATATCATTTAAAATAACATTATTATACTCCGAATTAAAGGTAAAATTTGAATAATCGAACTATTTTATCCTCAACACTACGAAAACAACTTGTAGACATTTATATACTAGAGGCAGACACTAAAACACCAGACATAGACACTAGAAACCCAATTTTAGACACTTAAAGGTAGACACTATTTGCCTATCATTGGACATTAACGGTGTTAATTTGTCTGTTAGTGGTGTACGTCCGCCCTGGTGGACATACGCCAGGGACGGAATGCAAACGTCTGTTTGCCCTTTTTTTTTTTTCTAAATTCAATTTTTTTTAATTTCATATTTAATTAAAAATAATTATATTTATTTTTCTAAGTATATTTTTATAAAAAAAATTATTCCTGATACTGTTCTTTCATATTTTACGGAATTAAATCAATTACCATTTTTTATTTTTAACATCAAATAATTTTCTTATTTTATAAATCTCTTTTATTATTTCTATTGTTGGGATCCAAATTAGTTACAAATTTTCATATTTTCACACTAAAATATTAATATTCTAACAAACACACAGAATGAGATAATGTAAAAGGAAAAAATGATATCTACATTTTTATTTTTCATTAGAAATTAGACACCATAATATGTGATATTGGACATCACTATAGGTAAAATTAGACACTCCTATAGATTATATTAGATACCAGTACATAACTTGTTTGCATAAAAATATAAAATTTTTGTTTTCCCTTAAATATGTTTGCCTTTTTTTAATATCTAATTATATCTATGTAGTATCTAGTTTTATATAGAATGAAGAAAATATATAAAGCGTCATAATTAAACATTTAGACACCACAATCATATAAATTGTACATTTCTTCATCAGATTTAGACACTTAACCCATTATACTAGACATTCGACCATCATTATCAGACATTTGGAATCCAACACATGAGACATCATACTCAAACAACTTGCAGACATTCATTTACTAGAATTAAAGGTAAAATTATGATATAATTTTTCAATTAAATATCCTTTAAAATAATATTATTATACTCCGAATTAAAGGTAAAATTTGAATAATCAAAGTATTTTATCCTTAACATTATGAAAACAACTTATAGATATTTATATACTAGAGGCAGACACTAAAACACCAGATATAGACACTCGCAATCCAAATTTAGACACTAAAAAATAGATACTATTTATCTATCATTGGATATTAACGACGTTAATTTGTTCATTAGTAGTGTACATCCACCATGGTTGACATTCTCAGGTTTCTTCACAGTTAGTATCGGTTAAAATATCTAAACCACTTACCCCCTCTGCAGGAAAGAGAAAATGCTTATCTTGTCCTCCTAACATTCTTTCACAAAAACTTTGGCCCCAACTTTAATATCTGAAGTTTGAACAAGAAACAAATCTAAATTTTGAGTATTTCTTTACAAATCTAATCAAACAAAAAAAAAAAAAAAACCTCGCCTGGTCTGCTCATCTCCTTCGCGTGCTCTCCATCATTGCCACCGCAGCGAGATCGATTGGCGAGTGGGTCTGTTGACAGCAAGACCAGATGGCGAGGAGGTTCGTCGGCCGAGAGTCCGGCGAATGGGTTCGTTGAGGCTCTATTGAGGCTTCTTCGCAAATGATTGGCGACACTCCGTTGAGATCGTTTCGTGACACTCGATTTCGCGAACGGAGGAGGGCATCAGGGTCACGAACGGAGGAGATGAGGCTCGATTTCGTGAACGGAGGAAAAAATGGTGGCGACCCACATCGGTAATTTTGTGAGAGTTAATAAATTCAAATTGTCGGCAGGCGCATCGTGTACACCGATTTTTGAAGTCATCCAGTTCGAGGCGACATCGGAATCAGGAACTGCCATGAATGCCATAAGTGCTGCGAAAATCGGGAAATCGTTTGAAATTGCTCGGATCTGACTTCATTATCGTAAGCGTCTGTATACTTCATTTGGGTCAACGCGATGAGCGGGAACAATGCGAGGCGTGGAGCAGCTGCTATAAGAGGCAGCGTGTTCGTCCCTCTCTCTTGCCGAACTCGCCTCGTGTTCGTCCAAAGATCGAGGCAGCGTCGGAATCCCGCAGTGTCAAAAGCGAGGCGACATTGGAATCGAGGCGGAGATTGAAATCGGAGTCGTGCAGTGTCGAGGCGGATTCTGACGAGCAGAGGATGGTACCCAAATGGCACTGGAAAAAAAACCATACAGCATAAGCAGACTTAGGCGGATTTGTATGTAAATTTGGCTAGCTAGTTAGATGTACAAATTTGGGGGGTGAAGTGCTCGAACGAAGAAGATTAGGAAAAATAAATGAGTTTTTTTTTTCTAGTGATCTTTCAAGGAGTTAACTTTGGAGGAGGATAAATGTAGGTTTTACTTAACCTTATTGGGATTATGGTAGGTTTTTTAAAAATGGGGGACAAAACTATAGGTTCGATCAAATTTTAAGAGGTTTTTAATAATTTTCCCTTTTTAAAACCTATATTTTTATCTTAAATTGTAAACTTTGTCACTTGTTTTGTTAAGTTGATGGGTTCTATGATATAAAAACAATACCTTACTTGGCCCTACAATTCTGAACTTGGCTACCCAAATTCAAATCTCACCCTGTCTATAAAGTCATAGGAAGAGTATTAGTTTAATATATCTGACCTGCATCTTTTTTAAATTAGTATATTTATATTCAAAATATAATTTTATTTTAAAAATTAACGTATAATTTAACATAAATTATCTTATACTCCATTTGCTCCAAATTTTTTACACCATTCATTTTTCAGCAATTAATCTATTATTTTTTATTTTCAACAATTTAGTGTATAAATAAAAAACTTTTATATATGAATGATAAATTAAAACCTATAGTTTCTACATATGTGTTTTTAATCTTTTTCTAACAAACGATAATATGGATAAATTGAAGTTAAACTAGTAAAAAAAGTCAAATGGAGTAAAGAAAATGGGATAGAGGAAGTATAACTTTAGTTTATGATTTTTTAAGTATTAATTGATTGTGAATATACACATTTTTTTTAAAATATATATAAAGATATAAAAAGAAAGTTTAGAAAAATTAAACATATGCCTTAAAATAAGTTGGTGGGTAGTACCCGCCTATATGCAGGACGGGTACTACTCGAATCCGATTACTTGAAAAGAGAGTTTGACATTAACTATGCTCGACCCAAACCTGGTCCATTGATATCCCTAATGGGCTCAAATGTTCTAATTATCCATGAAGGTTTGACAATCAAACAAATCAATCCCAAGACTCTCTCACACATACATACACATAATAAATTTTTTAGTCTCTGAATAATTTCTATTTATGTAACAACTTTGTTATTTTTTCAATTTAAGGACTCGTTAAGAACTCATTTTTATTTATTTATTTTATTTTTTTTTTCAAAACCTATATCATTTGAGAGCTAACACTTTCTCTGCCTAACCATCAATTGAATATTTCTTTTTCAAGAAAGTTATTAATTTTTACAATTTTTTTGTACCCAAATAAAAAATTAACAAAAATGCTTAATATTTTAATAAAATATCTTAGGAATATCTTTTGGGATTCTAAAATGTAGAGCTTCAATTCATATACAAGTTAAGTTAAAACTCAACAAAATTGAACATAATGCATTGGGTAACTAAATATATATTTTAAGATTTTTTTTCAGTAAAACATGCTATAAGTTATATATCAACTAAATACATCATTATATCTTTCGGGATCTCGAGAGAAGAAAAAGAAAGGAACCAGGGCAAGGTACCTAATTAATTTTTCATAAACTTTTTTTAACTTGCTCAATCTAAAATCAATAAAAAAATATTTATTTTTAAAATATACTTTTAAAAGTCTGGATTCTTAAAGTGTATTGTTTTAATGAATGTAAAATTTAATTGAAAATAATAAATTAATAGAAGTGGGATTTAGATAAACAATTACTCTATGTATGAAAATAAATATTTTAATTACATTATAAATAATATAAACTACCTAGACCTTCTACTATGGATAAGTAATTGGATCTAAAACATTGAACTAAACAGAAGTAAAGGGGCGAGTTTATTTTACATTAAATAATTAAAGGGTTTTAGAAAGTATATATATATTTTTTATCAGTCTTAATTAGTGCAGTGCTAAATAACAGTAGCCCATACGCAATACATTAAAAACAACTGCACCGAAGGTTGTAGTTGAGATAGGGTACCGCCTAGAAAGGCGTAGGGTTGAGGCCTTGAGGCTCCGCCGGCAGCCTCCATAATTCTCCTTGTGTGCCAAGAATAAGATAGGTGGCGTGGCATCACCCTCCTCAAAGCTTTCTGAAATAGAACTGTGATGGTTCTGTCCAAGGATGGGCAGCGGCATACGGAGGTCACATAAGGAATGGCTAGGGACAGTTTATCTCCTGCTCTGCGGCCAAGCTTTGGCGGCCCTCAATTCTCCTGGTGGAGTTTATAGCAGTTAGTACGTACAGGCCTTTAGCTCATACATGTCATCTGGAAATGCATCATCGTGTCTGGTGGAGGTTGCGGTTAAGTTGATCGTTTATCAACTTAACACGATGAGGTGATAATGCTTGTGCGGATTATTTAGTTGATTTAGGACACACCTTAAGTTCGAAGGTCCAGTTGTTTCAGCAGCAACCTGATTGACTCAGGGGCTAGGTCTTTTGGCTTAGGCGTTAGCTCTTTCTGATTTTCTCTATTGCACCAAAAAGGAAAAATACATTAGGGAATAACTGGTGGCTTCTCCTCTCTATCCGACCTAAAATACTCGTCTCCTCCTCCGATCGCTCTCCCTGAAGCTCTGAAAACCGGAGTGAAAGGATGGTTACTATCCCAGAAGGGAGGCAGCCGATGCCGATGCCCCTGCCCATGCCCAGCTGGTGGATCTCTCCAACTCCATGCACTAGTACGTGCGTGTCCATCCTTTCTGAGATAGTTCCCACCTCCAATCAGACCCTCCCATGTCCCCGGCTCCATCATGTCTTCTCTTTCACACACAAACGAAAACACAAAAAGCAAAAAAAGAGAAGGCTTTGATAACGCCCAGAATTTGCAGGGATGAGAGGATTTCTTGCGGCCAATGATGCTGGCTAGCTAGCTGTGTTGCCGGAGGATAGCGAAAAGAACCATAACCTTTTTTTTTACTTTTGCTACCCCAGGTTTGGTGATCATGATTTTTTCCCTCGCCAATCTTGACTATTAATTACTCAAATGTAACACAATTACATTTCATGCAAGGTTGGCCTAGCTAGTGACTACCTTTAAGTATACCAGAATTGCTCCTGATATGCGTCAAGTAGGATATAGTAAGGGTAACAGCGGTATTTCCAGCCTAACCAAGGCCCGAACAAGAGCCTCCATGGAATGTAATACATGAATTTCTGCTGAAGTTAAAGAAGAGCAATTGAAATTCAAAGGAAAAAAAAAACAGAGAGAGAGAGAGAGAGAGAGAGAGAGAGGACTAGAGAACAAATAGAAAGTGGCAGGCAAACTAGAGAACCTTCGGAAAATACTTGCCGGCTAGAGCCAATTTACAGCAAACAATTAAAGGTTTCCCGATGTGCCTATCACATTTACACAAGAAATAAGCAGAGCTTCTTCAGGAAAACTTAAAAACAGTCATTAATTATATTATTTCTAGATCCTACCGTTTAATACAACATAAAAGCATGAGTATGAAAGTCTCCTGCCTGCTGCTATTATCAGGATACAAGTGTCACATGAAGGCAGTAGTTAACACACCTCAAGGCCCTCATCTTGATTGGTGCTTTATTCTCAGTTTTGCGGTGCATTTGATTGGGACACGATGCACTTAGGAATTTAGCTAATTTTTAGAGGAAATACTTTATCCAGGTTTAGAGGCCTCTGTTTTAAGTGTGCCTCTGCTTTTAAGCGCCATAGCTAATTTTATTCCCTGAGCCGATGTTCTGCCCTCAATTTGCTCCTTTGGATTAAATCAATTGTATGGAATCCTGGAATTTGAATACAACTTTTTTCGCTCGGTTATTAAGGATTATAATGTCTTGGAAAGATCAGCTGTGGTACTTTATGGTTAGAATAGGATTACTTATTGTCATGTCTGACTAGTTCCAGAAATTGTTTGTTGCTTTCCAATATCTTTTTAGTTCGTCTTCTACCCAATACTTTTATATAAATACAAATCTGAATGTTCCAGTTTTAACACCCTTGGCCTCTTACTTGCATAGTCGGCAGAGACCAGCACGTTTCAGACCTCATCACTGTTGCTCTCAAGGTATAAAATATTAGTAAATGTTTCACTTAGTCTTTTGGTGTGGTCATGGGTTTGGGTTCTTTTTTGTCACTCCTGTGTGTGAAAGCACTCTAAACAAAAGTCATTTTTTCCATATATTCCTAGCAACAGCGTGCGCGCGCACACACACACACTCATTTTTTTTATATCAGTTCAACACATTAAAGATGTGACAATTGATGAAGGATGAGAACTGGTTATGGTGCCAAAGGAATGACGTGGCCGAGCTATTAATATGAGTTTTTTTTTGGCATTGTGCTTTCTTATTATGTTGCTCTAATTAGCAGCCAAACTCTTATAATCTTTTAAAAATTGGCACATGTTTGTGCGCTTTGGATATTGTGTATTTAAGGGTTATTGCATTTTTGTGAATGACTTATTGTCTTCTGGCATTTCTTTTTCCATAATGAATGGTGTATTTGTTTGTTTCGCTTATTTTTTTTCCAGGTAAATATACTTTATTTTCTTTTTCAAAAAGGTTTTCCAACACCCTACTCGTTGGATAACACCAACAACTAGAGCTATTGGCATTTTTTCAACGGCTTCAACTGTTGGAAAAATTAGTTAGTTGTTAAAAAAACAACTACGAGGTTAGGCTTTTGGAAATTGCCAACGGCTCTACTTTCAACAGTTGATCGATGAAAATTACTAGTGGTTGACTCTTAAGTTGTTGAAGATTTTTTTGGCCTAAAGCTCATTTTGTCTCCTGAATTTTACCAACTCAGACTTTTTACTCCATGGACTTCGATTTGCCGTTCAAACTTTACAAACTGGGATATTTTACTCCCTCAGCCAAATTAAATGGAGAATGTGTACTAAAATAACAATAAAAATAGAACTGAAGGGCTCACTAAATCATTTATCAACTGATTGACCATTGTGAGCAAACAATAAGCATAAAAGCTTCAGTTTTATATTTGAGATTGTCTATCTTTTTCTTATTTTCGCCTATAAGTTTATGTTTAAGGCTTCTTATTGTTTACTCACAAGAGTCAAAATTGAACAAATGATTTAGTTAGCCCTTCAAAAAAATTTTTATTCTCATTTTAGTACACATCCTTCATTTAATTAGATTGAGGGTAAAAGGTCTTATTTTGCAATGTTTGAGGGGCAAGTCAAATCAAATTGAAGTTCGAGGGATAAAAGATCCGAGTTGGTAATGTTCAAGGGGGCAAAAGAGGCTTTAGGCCAAATCTTTCTCCAATGCATTGTTTGCCAACTGCTGGATTTCAAACTTGAATTTTCCAACATAAAGCCGTTGGAAAACAAATATTTTTTGGATCTCCTCTTGAACACTTTCATGAAAAAAAAGTTAAAACTGATACAGTATGCAATTGTCTGTTATAATTCCTTGCCATTTTGGTGCCCATGAAAATTTCAACTTACTAAAAAAACAAAATAAAAGAAAAAAAACAAGCTGTAGGTCAGATTAAAGAATTAGCATTATGGAAAAAAAAATCAGTTTCATTTTGTTTGGTAATAAAAAAAAAACAGTTTCAGTTGATGTCCTACGGGTTCCAGCAAAAGTCAAAAAGAACATGCACAATGACAAAACACAGGAAGGCTGGTCCAGTACTAAGATATATAGAACAAAGTTAAAAATCATAATAAAAATAAAAATAAGACTAAAAATAAGAAATGGCGCACAATTTACCTCTTTTGAGAACAACCCCCACACAACCCCCCCCCCCCCCCCCCCCCCCCCCCCCCCCCTCTTCGCGCAAAAAAAAAAAAAAAAAAAGACATGAGAATAAATTAAGTATATTAATTTAGAAAGGGTTTATCCTAAGTTAGTATTTAATACACACTGTCTCCAAAATCAAAATAATAAGCGGAAGATATTTATGCATCGGCAGCACGTGCGAAATTATTAGTGGCAGCAGTTCTTTCCGTGAATCGGCGATGCCGGTGCTTGGCCATTTTTCTCGCTTAGAGGCAGGCAAGGCACTGCTTTACTTCCTCCAATTCGCTTCTCTTGCTCATTTTTCTTCAGAATCGCCGCAAAAGGATTCCCGTTTACCTTGTTTCCTTCCCGCCAACTCATTCAGCGCTCGGAGCAAGCTTAGTGCTTCTTCTCCGTATTACTTAATGGCGCAATTCACGGTTCAGGGCCGCTTGAAGCTTCCCTTCAACGGCGACGGTGTCGAAGCAAAAGACCCATTTCACTACAAGCTGCTTGGCACCTTTTCTGGGTGTAGGTCAATTCAAGTTCACAAGCGTAAGCTCAGAAAGCATCTTGGCTCTGCTTCGAAGCTTCAGAGTTTTTGTCTGGGCATGTCCTGCAGATTGAATGCGAAGGCCTATTCGGATGAAGGGATCCCCAATGATGATGATTACGACAGCGAGGTCGAGATCGACGATTTGGCTTGTTTCAGAGGCCTGGTTTTGGACCTTGCCTATAGGTAACTCTTCTCTTGACCGCCCTTGTTTTTTAGCTCTGTCTTGCTGTTTCATTGAGGAAAAAAGGATTGTGCAACTTAACTGGCACCCTGTGATTAAATCATTTATTTAAATCTGGCATGACTTGTTGAATTTCACAGTGCTAGTTTGACCGTTTGAATTGATGAAAAACCTGTGATAGGTTTCGATTTTCAACAATTGCTGAAGGCTGACTACTACCGCTACCACATGGAAATGTGTTCGACCTTCTCTTACATATTTGAGTCGTGACTGAGCAGAATAGGCTGTCATTTGCTAAGTCATGGCTTGATTCCTTTCAGCTTCTTTTGATGGAAATTCTTATGCTGCTCCTATTTCAGATGCAATCTTGGGAGAACGATGAAGGAATCAAATGTCTATTGTCTTTTCAACTTCTGAAAGGTTATTTAGGTCCCTGATTAGAGTATGCAAGAACTCGAGAGAACTGGTTGTCACCAGTAAAGTGTCATTTAAATTGGAATTCGTTGGCATAGAGAGGAAGAATATGTTAAATGAGGGAGAGGAATCGTCTAATCATTTCCACAATGTTTGACGATGTGTTTCACTTTTTAGATACGAATCTGATCATTCTTCTGCTATCCCAGGCCTGTCAATGTTGTCTGCTGGAAACGTGCACTATGTCTGGAGTTCATGGAGAAGGTTCGTACAATAAATGGAGTCCTTCATGGAAACGGTTTGGAACTATTGAAACATGAATATTAGCGACAACTTTTTTCTAGTGCAGCATTCATGCTTATTTGCTTAGTTAGGATTATCTCATGGTGTGAATGATGCAGATGCGCATGCTGCTAAGTTGGTATTGAACCTGGATGACAGTGGAAAATCACAAGTTTTGGACATACTACAGGAACTTCATTAAAACGTAACTGATATTGCATGAATGTTTCTCTACTTCCAGAAGACTTTGTTGAGATGCTTTAGAATCTGCCATGTAACATTAGTAGATTTGTTGCCACCATCTTCTTATATGAGATTTATGTCTCTTCTGCTCTTCTGTTTCCTTCCTAAGCATTGTCAGATACATGAGACAAATCATTCAAGGAAGATTCATGCAGTCAAAATAGTGGTTAACATTAAGTGTCCTCTCTATGTCCAGGCTGACGTTCTAGAATATTATGATCAAACAGTGAACTCCCCAAGTGGATCCTTTTACATACCAGCTGTTTTAAGGGTATGTAAGAAACAGCTTTGAGCTCCCCCAGGCCCTCTCAGTTCCTTATTGTATTCTATATGAGCTCTTGTCATTATTCTGGGCATAGTTAGCATATATCTTTTCATAAATATACATGTAGTATACTTCCACAGCCTTCCTTATTTTTGGTTCTCAACCTCTTTAAAGTTTTAGTTTCCTTAACATTAATCTAATAATTCTTTGCTTCCAGGTTCCCCATCTACTGCAAGTTGTTAAGAGAAGAAGGATCAGAAACACACTTAGTCGCAAAAATATATTTTATCGGGACAGTTTCATTTGTCAGTAAGTGCTCTATCCAGGAATGTTCTGCCTTTCAATGGTTCTCTTTCATTAAATTAAGGCCAGCCACTTTTTTTTTTTGGGGGGGGGGGGTCTGTGTTGTATAAACTGTAGCTTTCTGTTCTTTCAGAAGATGAACTTAAATTCAATGCAAGTTATGCTTGACAAAGTGCTTGATGAAATCAACTTCTGCTCTTTTCTCTAGGAAAGTCCTTGCTTTCAGTATATTGCCTTTTCAGTAATTCATGATATAAATGCCATCAGCAAGTTTTTAGGAGAATTGACAAGATATTGTTGGTTGCTTTTGAAGACTATAGATCTTTGGCTGTTTGGTGTGAAAGTGATATTGAATCGTTTCTGTTTTATTAAGATATAACATGCAGCTATATATTTTGACACTATAGAAATTTTCTTTGGCCTACAGGTATTGTGCTTCACCTGAGAATTTGACTATAGACCATGTCGTACCTGTTGCACGAGGAGGTGAATGGAAATGGGAGAATCTGGTATGATGATCAATGACGATTAAATTAGGATTTTCTTTCTAAACAGAATTCTTTTATTCTTCATCGCGATAAGTCTGCTACTGAAAGATCATCACTGAAAGTGGAACTTGATGTTGCTTTGATATGGGGCTAGAAGCAACAGAATATTGCATTTCCACCATTAGAAGACATATTTGCAGCTTGTGTCTAAATGCTTAGTGTGCTAAAAGATAAGCCAAGGGTTGATACAATAGGTATTTGTATGACCAATCAAAGGCATTGATCGCCTCAATTAGGGATGGTTGTAGTTTGTATTGAACAGCCAATGCCCTTCGGAAGCTATCTTCTACAACTGCAATACCAGGAGACCTGTTCCTTTCTTGTTCTAGATGTTGGTTGGAAGGATAAGAACTATTTATCTGGTCACAGGTTACAGCCTGTTCTGAATGCAACTCGAAGAAAGGTTGGCAAACTCTGGAGGAGGCAAAAATGCAGCTGATCAGGGTCCCAAAGGTATTTCTTAAACAAGGCTTGCTTTTTAGTTAGAACCATTCCAGAGGTTGAGATATATATATGGAAGATGACAGAGGAGAACTGAGAGCGGTGATGGGGAAATGAATCTCCTTCGGCTATATCTGAATAAAATTTTCTTATTCGAAATGAGGAAGTCATTTGATAATAAGATTGAGGCTTGATCATGGCAGGCTCCAAAAGACTATGATATCCTTGCGATACCATTGACAAGTGCAGCGATTAGGATGTTAAGAGTCAGAAATGGAACCCCTCAAGAGTGGCACCAATATCTTGCTCCATCCTCGGATCCATGACATTCACTTCTCAGCACTCCATGGTACATTCTTATGTTAATAGACACCGCAAGAGGTTCTGTGCTGAGTCTATTCCATGGATTTCTGTATAGCACATTGTTACTTGATGTTGTAATTGTATATCCATTGACTCTTAGGAGTTTCTTGGTGACCATCTTGAGGTAGATCCTGGATCTGCCACACATGCATCAGATCGGAGATAGAGTACTGAACAAAATGTTACAAGGATTTCTGTTGTTGACTTTAGAGCTTTTGGTGTTTGAAAACCTTTACTTCTTTTTGACGAAAAACCTCTTGATAGTAGTACTTTTTATTTTCTTTTCCATTACAACCAGCTTGATAAATCTTAAGCAAACAGGTCCAAGTTTGGGCACACTGTAAAGAGCTTCACCTCTTTAATTGAAACTTGAAGGAAAAGAAGATGATGGTAAGAGGATGAAAACGATTGCTTGTAGTTATTGGATAAAATTTTGGTTTGACCAAACATGATTTGGAGAAAAATAGCACGAGAAGAAAGGGAAGTAACATAGTCAACGAGGCAGAGGGCAGAGTATTAAACTGGATAACCTAATATAATCTCAACTGAGAAGTTGGGGTCTGTGGAGCAGGCGCTCCACTTTATGTATGTGTATGTGGGCAGACAGAGTCAAGAAGAGAGATCAGGGTTAAATAAGGTAAGCAGAAAGGGGGAAGAGTCCCTACTTAATTATAATAACTTATATGACCTGCATGTAATTAAAAAACTTGATTAGACCTTGCTGGCTGGGTTACACACCTGAACATGCCTTGCCTTTCTTTGTTCTCTTTCTTAACCATACTTATCTTTATGTTAGCGAATTTGGGATTCAATCTTGAAAACTTGATTGCAAATCAGTTAAGTTGTGACTTCCGGTCGATATTTGTGAGCTAACAGTGAAAAGTTTCCGAAACAGCTTCATGAAAATTCAAACTTATCAGACAACTTTCATTGGCTGTATATTTTGCATAAAAATTCTCAATATAAGAACAGAATCATTGCCTATATTTACGGATGACTAGAAGAGAAGGGGCCAAAGAGAAGGGGCCAAATGGTTTCCTTTTATTTTATAAGCTAGGTTAACAAATTTTCAACAAAAGGGTCCAGGTTTTAGGCGCAACATCAAAGTTTGAACCTCAAATTTGACTGCAAGACAAAGAAAGGAAAAACGAACAAGAGGACAAGTAAATTTTCATGGAGAGGAATTAAAAAAATGGAGATGACTTATACTTGCCACTTGCCAGCTTCAAATTTGGTTTGACAAAATGGGATTGAGAAGAAAAATTAAGAAAGAAGAAATCAGACAGATGGGTCACTGTGACGCACAATACAGCAAGTAGATGAATAATCCTGCAAGTCAGTGTTCTGAAATTGTGGGTAACATTACATAATAATAGCAGGCGCTCCATTTGTATCTACCAAGAGACACGACCAGTCACATAGATTTTTCTTTTTTATTTCAATAATTTAGAAAAGAAACAAAAACATATGGGCAACTTTTATTTTTATTTTTTAAAAATAAAAGTTTGTGATTGATCCACTTCAAATTGTGTTTTGTTTTTTTAGCTTCATGGTGCCGACAACAACGAGGGACCATAAAAGACCAAATTTCTTCGTTTCTCTTTGGCTTCTGGTTTGCTTTCCTTTCTCTTCTTTTCAAAATATTTTCATGTTTTAGCTCTTCCGACCATGGATTTCTGCCCGAATGTCTCGGTCTCCGGTTATTACCAGCAACAACCGAAACTTGATGAACTGTTCCCTGCTGAAAACACGGTGAGTTTCCTCATCTCTTTTCTCGTTTCATACACCCTTTTTTTTGGTTCCTATTATGCCTCTTAAAGGGTTCAGCAGAGTTATGCTTGTGTAGCTAAAAATGAAAAATTTATTTTGTTCGTTTGGGATTTTTGGCTTTCTCCCTTGTTTCCTCTTAAAGTTCCAAGTCAAGCTCTTTCCTTTCTTCTTTGCTACTATTTTCCGTTGCATAGAAGGTTTTCACCAAAACGGTCTTAGATTTATATGTACTGAATTCTTGAGCTAAGAACCTTCCATGGCTAAAACAATGGCAGGAAGAGGACGTCAGCTTAGAGTGGTTATCCGTATTTGTGGAAGACTGCTTAACCAGCACGGGAAACAGCCTTCCTTCAACAATCAAAGAAAAACTCCCAAAATCCCAGGAATCTTTGGTACTGAATCGGAGTCCTCAAAGCAAAAGGAGTGCTTCTCCTAGCCTTCAGAAATTTGTAGTCCCAAGCAAAGCAAGAAGCAAGAGGAAGAGAGCCACTAGAATTCCTAAATCCCAGACCAACCCACTAATCATTTGGTCCCAGAACTTAAACCCAAGGGGCCAAAACCTAAACTTGGGCAGCTCAGAGTCAGACCCACCTCTGCTGAGCCAAGGGATGTGGCTAGCTGATAGTGAGCTGATTATTCCAAAAGCAGAAGAGCGGAGCAGAAATGTGGCTACAAAAGGAGAAGCCAAGGAGGCAGTTGTGAAGAGCAAGGAACAGCTGGGAAGGAGGTGCAGCCATTGCCAGGCACAGAGGACACCTCAGTGGAGGGCAGGGCCATTGGGTCCAAAGACACTGTGCAATGCATGTGGGGTGAGGTACAAGTCAGGGAGGTTGCTTCCTGAGTATAGGCCTGCTAAAAGCCCTTCTTTTGTAAGCTACTTGCATTCCAACTCTCACAAGAAAGTCTTAGAGTTGAGGATGGGTTTGTTGCCTTCAGGTCATGTTGAGCAATGAGTGATGGCTACTTTTTCTCTTTTCCTGTTCCTCTCACCCTTGGCTCTTCCAAAAGTAGGAAAATTACAAGAAATATTAGTTTCAATGTTTAATCACCACAGGTCTAATTGCAATTTCTACCCTTGAACTTAAGTGACCGGGACAGTAGGATTGCACTGACAGAATCATTCCAACTTTGAACATTTAGGTCACACTGAACGAAAATTACAACCGTGCATTGACAGATGACACAAACGAAACCAGGAAACGAGACACTAGACAGAGCAAGCATTACTTGTTTGTTGCAGCTGGAGTTCTTGAATAATTACAAATGACAAACCGAATCATGGATCGGTAAAACAAACAAAGAAGACAAACCACAGCGTTTGCAGAGAGTCTGGTTCTTGTTCCTCCTCTTACGGTCTTACCTAACCGAAGTTTGCTATTCCTTTTCCCTATCGATCACCTTTCAAGTTCAGCTTCCAACTATTAGCTGATGCACACAAAAATGAGACAAAAGAAAAAAAACACTTTATATCATTTATCTTCTCGCTTGTCACCTTGTCTGCGTTCTTTCTATTGAGAGCGAGCTTCGTTGGTGGAAGTTAACGGGGTGGACGACATGTAAGTTTTCTTGATGAGCTGAACAGTTTAAGGGGGAGCTGTGTATCGAGTGAAAGTTCAATGAGCGTAGCCGAAGAATATTCTTCTTATTACTTAAGGGTAAAAGGGGAATTTAATTCATTAAAATTCTCATTCTTAGCCCTCAATATATGCTTGCTGTTACATGTTAGTCCCTAAACTTGCAATGCTGGGTTAGACTCCGAATTACTGGCCCAACAATGTTAACTCGAATTGTTATGACGGATGGAAATCTCTATTCCTGGTTAAACTCCGAATTTTGTTTCGGTCTAAAGAAAGATAATGCTAAACATACTAAAACTTCTATAATGAAAAACATAACAAAAAAAATTCAAAGAAAAGAAAAACTTGACAAAATTTTGTGCATCACAACCCACAATCTGATCCTTTTTTTTCTTAATGAAAAGGAAAGTAAGGTCAGCGACTCAGCTAACTTCTCTACATGCAACCTAATTTTTCGTGCCATATAAAATCTAGCAAGTTTTGTCTTTTTTCTAGACAGCATTTAGTACGGCATTTTTCGTAAAGAAACTGGACAGCTTCTTTGTGTTAGGTGATTTTGGGCCCTGTATGTTCTTAGCCACAAAGCTGAGTAGAGAAACGTAAAGACTTTGAATGATATTATTTCCATAGATACGTAAGTTACAAAAGAGTTCCAACTTCAAACTTATTAACGCCATACCAAAAGAAAATAAAGTCTTATTGAATCAACTGGCAATAAACAAGCCAAATAATGAAAAAGTACACTGGAAGACTATACATACTCACTGTTGTAGTAACAGATGAGTAAATAGTACTGAAAGGAATAGATTTACAAGGGAGAAATCCAAGAAGGAAGAGATAGAAGACTGAATCTGTATAATGAAATTGCACTGTGTGATTGAAATGTTCTGTGTAGTGACCATGGCGAGACCTTGAAAATTGCAGGCCAGATCATCCTGATTCTGAGCCTGATAATACATGTTGAAAGCATAGGAAGCATTTCCATTGGCGTCCAGTCCATTGCAAGAAGAACCATAGCCCAAGGGTGTGCAGTCTGAGAAAGTGCAAGCAAAATTTATGTTGTCGCCAAGTTTGCTTAGGTTCCGGGCATTTGGATTAAACATGCACCACCTCTGGGGAAGGTATTTGACATTCTGTGCACTGGTAAGCATTCTGCTCTGCCCCTGGCCAGAGAGGTCCATTGCAAATTTAGGCTGTCCGTCATACCTAAATATACCCCAGTGACGCTCAAAATTCCCAGGAGCAACGCTTTTGGCATCCTCATCAATGAGGCTAAACAAATACACTTCTATGTATCCAGGTCTTAGAGGGGTGCCTCTGTTGGCCGCTAGTTTTGGCAAAAGTCCATTGTAAAACCTGTAAGCATTACCTGTATTAGCATTCTTGTCTCCATCAGTAGGCCAACCCACCTCCCCTACCAAAATGGTCATCTTGCCCTGCCCCACTGCTACTAAAGCCGAAACCAAGGTGTCAAAGTTTGCGTCAAAAACATTGGTGTATTGAATCCCATTGTCCACCACAGGTGTTGCTCCATCAAAGAAAGCATAGTTGAATGGGAAGTTGTCATTTCCATAGAGACTGAGGAAAGGGTAGATGTTTACAGTGAAAGGTGCATTGTTCTGGGCCAACAAGTTGACAATCTGGGTCATAAGCTCACTGATGTCGCTCCTGAACCGACCTGCAGAAGGAACTGGGTTGCTTGTTGGTGAGCTGTAGACATCAGCATTCAAGGGAACGGTAGCCTTTATGGTGTTTCCCACGCCAGCTTCATTCAAGGCATTTTGAATGTTCTCAAGTGCAGGGAGTGTGAGGTTTATAAAAGAGCCATTGTAGGAAGTGAGAAAAGGCTCATTTCCAACAGCAACATATCTGTCCATAAACAATATAAAGAACAGCATAAAGCAAAGCTCAAGTAAAAGGCACTATTCTGAGCAATATATCTTATGGATACTGTCATACTACAATATCATAGACAAAGGAGACAGGCCAAGAAACAATTCCACTAACTTTGATTGCAACAACACTGCACTCCCAAAAGAAAGATGGATGTGTTGAGGCCCTGCTCGAAGCCGCATGGAGAAGTCTAACCAAGCAAGAAAAGACCAGATAAAAATGCGGCACACATAGCCCAAGCATATGAAAATAACAAAGCCACGAGTTGTTTGTAGCATCCTTTTTCAACTTCTAGGTAAGTTCACATTGGTCTTTTTCGCACAGAACCGTTGACACAACTATGGTACAATAACTGTATTTCTGGAGACATAAGAGTACAAAACCTATGGTAGAACAACAAACTTGTTCATTAAACATGGTACATCTTTTTCTTTTTTCTTTCTTTTAGTTTAATGTGGTGAAAAAAGAGCTTAGCATTAATTTCGAGCTTAGAAAAATGAGGAAAACTTGGATGCTTTTACAGCCACAGCAGCAGGTATGAACTGTAAGGGTCCTTACAGCATATTAGTTCAACTACCATTATCGAGGTTTCCCAAGAAGTCTATTTCCCAAGATGTCTACTTCATTCAAGTGGAATGGAATTGTTTCCGGTGTAGTCCAGTGCAAATCTTAGGAAGCAAACAGGTTCTTAGTTTCAATCAGAGGAAAGACATTAAATTCTACATTCCGTAGAACATATATCTATGTTGACAAGAGGAATCATCTCACCTTAGCCTAACGCTTTGATGTCCAAAAACAAAAATCAACACAAAACCAAACCATACCAGCTGTCTTGTTTTCCAAACACAAACAGCTAAAAGAAATCCACACACAATACTAGCAGCAACCCATCGAAAAAGAACGAAAATAAGTCAACTTGTTAAAATATATGAATCACAGAAGCCAAAGTACATATATAAATTAAGAAGAAACAACAAAGAAAAACTTACTTGATGTTGACTCCTCCATTGAAATGGTAGCGGGTGACATTTCTCTTGACCCAACTTTTGGCACGACCATAGTCATTCATGGCAGCAAGTTGATCATTGGGGATGGCGACCATGACTTCCATATTTGATCCGGCAAGAGCACTCATTGTGCTTGGGTCTGCATCAAACAGCTTCACCTTGGTTATGCCGTTATCTTTCAGCATCTGAACCGCCGTGTCTGGGGGCAGTTTATGCGTAGCCATTGTTCCCCAGTTTACTCCAAGACCATCCACGGAAACACAGAAATAAAAACAACCCAATAACAGTATCATCAGCTGTCCAAAAGCGCCCTTTTGGAGAAACCAATAACTCACCATATTTCGACTGGCTTCCTCGAGGAGATGAAAAAGAGAGGAGATTTAATGGACGGAATAAATAACAGGAAAGTCTTGAGACTTTTTTCGTTCGGTGTGTACTCTGTCCTGTCTTTTGTCGTTCTTAATCGGGAGAAAGGAGGAAAAACGCTTTCTTGACAGAGAGAGACAAGGATCAAGCTGTCTTGTCAGTTGCAGAGAGATTGGACAAGAAAGGAATCCAATAAAATCTAAGAGAAAGGAGCACGAAAGAAAGGGGGGGGGGGGGGGGGGGGGAAGTAGCGTAAAAGAAATTAAGGAATCATCAACACACGGACTTTCTAAACATATACTGAGGAACAAACAGAAATCTTGTTCAGAATTTTGCTGGGAAAATTTGATGGTACTGGGAAGGTGTGTGTTTGATCTGATGCACCAAATATCAAGCGGGAAGCGAAGTCATTGAGCATGGAAGGTTGAAACTTGAAAATGGAAAGTGCGGGGTAGCCGAGAAGAAAAGAGGAGAGCGTTATGAGAACCCGCATGAAAGCGAGCGAGAAAGGTCAGCTTGTGGGCGAGCAAGAACAAATTACAAATGTGCAGCGGGAGCGCCAGCCAATGGGAAATAAGATAAGAGAAGTGTGCGTGTTGAAGAAATGGGTTAGAGGAAGAGACGCACTTGTTCGTTGTTTTTTTATTATTTGTTGACCTACCTACGTATTGATTCTTTTCTTCTTTCTTCTTCTTCTCTCTGTACACTAATCCGTCCGGCAACTGAAAACGCCCTCACTGTATGTATTTCTCAAGCTTCATTTCCCTTTCTTTAAAAACAGATTCTAACATAAGCACGAGAGAATCTCTGACAGTTTTTCTATTTTGTACTTTTTTTTATTTTAGAAAATATAAAGTCATTTTTCATTCCAACAGCTTCTTCATCATATTCTCTAAAATAGAGAATGAGATGAAAGACAATATCTTATTCCCCATTTCTGCAGAAAACTCCAAAAAATTTTGGAGAATGAAAAATAACACTTATTCTGTCTTGTAAAAGTTGTCCAATTTATTATTCATAACAATTAATTCATAATTTTATTTCTTTCAAAATTTCTTATAGAAATATAAAATTTCTATATAAAAAATGGTACCTTAAAGACTATATTTTATAAATATAATTTTTTTAAAAAAATTATAGTACAAATTAATATAAACGTATTTAAGTCAAACTTTAGTTAAAAAAGTTAAAATAGTTATTCTTTGTGAAGTGAAGGTAGTAAATTTTTACGTTTTGCACAATATTTAATTATACAACAATTAATTCATATTTTTTTTCCAAATTTTTTTTATAGAAATATAAATTTTTTATGAAAATGGTATCTTAAAGACTCTATTTTTTAAATATAATTTTAATTTTTTTTATAATATAAATTAATATCAATATATTTAAGTCAAATTTTAGTAAAAAAGGTAAAATAGTCATTCTTTGTAAAACGGAAGGAATAATTTTTTACATTTTTAACAATATTTAATTATATAATAATTAAACTAGTCATTAATTTGAATTTACTTTAAATTCATAATATTTAATTGTTATATAATAAATACAAAATTCTATAAAATAGAGGAGCTGTTAGAGTTGGAGCAAAAAAATTATAGAAATTTTACTTTTTGCTTCCCCATCTTATAGAAATTTTGGGGAAGCTGTTAGAGATGCGTTAAAGTCATACCCTTGGTGCTTATATACTACAGCTTCCATCTGTTGCTTCCAAATCGTCATTGACATGGCGAGTCGAGTTTTTGGTCTTTTTATTTCAACGTTGAACTAAGGTGCGGCAAACTTACTAGGCGAAAATTATAATTAGACGGTCTAGTCTACTCAAGATGATCTAATAATTTGGGCAATGTGATTCGCAGATCAAACAAATAACTAAGTGGTAAATTTTACTAACTCAAGTGATCATTTATTTTAGATTTGATTGGTTAAGTAACTCAGTTGAAGTATGTTTTTCAGATTTAGATTGAAATTTCAGTATCATTTCACTGATTATTTTTTAACACCCAGGGATTAGGTCAGTTGTTTTAAATGCGAGTGTTCCTATTAATCTAATACCATTTCAAGTATATATTGAATTGGTACGCAACCCACCAAGAAGTCCAACCACCGTGTAATCCAAGTCATATAAATGGTGGTCACGCAGCTATTTTCTGGATTTCGATAAAGCACATTGAAGTTCTTGTGTACATTATTGAACATCTTGAAATAGAATATGAAAATGTCAGTCTTTCCAGTTATCATGATTGCAATTCCTGGGACACTGCGATAAAAATGGAGTAACCAACATCATTTAAAATGGATTTAGTACCACACTACTACATGGTTTTTCCATCACACTGTACACAAAAATATAACTTGGGCCAACAAAACAAACCAGAAGAAACATTAAGGGAAGTTTCGTGATCTGCTGTTGTTTCCGTTGGAGGGACTTCACAAGGACGGACAGGATCAGATGACTGTGTTGTTGTAAGATGACATGGTCTAAGAAACTTAAACACAAGTGTCACTTACAATAGTAAAATCAAGACATGTTCTCAGTCAGAACCTGAAGGGATAATATGATACAGATTAGTTGATCACATCAATTGTATCATCATATTTTATTGCTGAATATATGTGTCTTCACTTCTCTTACCTGCGCTTTTGATTAGGGTCTGGAGCAGACTATAGAGCTCGATGCCTATTTGCAGCAACTTTTCAACTAAACGTTTTCAGTTCCATAATCCATCTTTATTGTGAGCACACACAAAGGGTGCCAACTCAAGATCTGCACCCTTCCCAACCCAAAGTTTGTAGTCCGTGTTTTGTTCCCCTTAAGACTCCTACCATATACAAGATCCTTATCATCTTTAAAGGAGGCTTAAATATAGGGCATCCCACACACACACACACACACACCCCTACACTATAACAGAGGAATCGACACATATATCTTTGAGCGAATGGCAATGATGAAAATCACATATTCAAGCAAGAAAATAACGTCTTTTATTAATCAATCTTTGTTTTGCTCAATCACAAATCACAATTACAGCTGAAAGGTCGCTGTCAGGACACAAATATGATGGCTAGTTTAACGCATGACATCTTCCATACAGACCTGGACCCTTTGATACCAGCGTGCCCCTCTTCCTAAATCCCCCTCCAAGGCCGCCAACCCCTGCACCAGCAATACAGAATAAACTTTAAGAAGAACTAGATAGGAGTGAGACAAAGAGTAGCCTGCCTGTCACATGTTAAAATTGAAATAAAACATGGGAAGGTCAGCAAGTAATGACACAAACCAGAAAGTTAACACAAAGATATAATTCTCTGAGCATTTCCTTTTACACCATAAGTTCATCTTCAAGATAGTTGTACTCAAAAGTGAACTCGGTCTTGATTCTTTGACACCTGAGCACAAAGAAGATGAATCAACGGATAGATTGCAAATGGTTTCACCCCATAATATTTCCAAAGGATGGACAAACATAAGCATGCTCAGCTTACCAGCCCTGGTGAGGATCATCATTGGCAATATGAAAATCGAAGTACACGTAGGTACCCTGTTCATACTCATCGGTGGCCACTTTGGGCTCTTCATGCCGTTGAAACCAGGTGTTATATTTCCGGTGGTATCTCCAAGATTGCTTCTTGAGCTCTTTTGCAGCAAGATATTGTTGATATGTGTTCTGCAAGAAAATTGACCGGAGATTAAGCTCACCTAATCATATCACTACCCCCAGGGGAAAAATTCGAATCAAACCTAAAATACCTGTTGATAGTAAAAAGCAAAGAACAGGGTATCTGTCCCAGCAGAGTAGCCATCAAGGCTTAACCGCTCCCAGTATGCAGGATTGTTCACAATTGGTGCTTGAACTTGAGGATAACTAGCAGGAGTTGCCACAGGATGCTTCTGCCGATGTAATCATACACTATCAATGATTAAAGCTTTCCCAGTAAATAAATAAACAAACAGTACCGATAACAGAAGAATCAGTTCACATGGATTGAAAGCAGAGATAAAAACTGGGCTACATACAGGAATGTAACTTCTTGCACGTTCTGAGTCCTTAGGTTGAGGAATCTTGTAATATGCGGCATCAAGCATTTGCAAATTGTACATCTGATCATGCATGCCTCCAGGGTTGATGGCCGAACCACCAAGATTGTCACCAATTGCACCAAGATCCAAGACGCTCCTTCGACCAATGACACCCAATGTATTAGAATGTTGAGTGGATTGCAAAGGTTGGCCAGGAGAGAGATCTGTCTCTCTAACTACTTGAGAAGGCTCTGTCAAAGAAGCAGATGATCCTGCTGCCTGTATCAAAATATGCAAATATCAAATTAGGCAAAAGCATCAAACCATTCATGAGAATTTTAAGAAGTTGGAAATATAAACTAACATGCATTTAACTATAAACATTTTGGCCCTTGTTCCCCCAAATGATTGACCAAATGACCAACAGGGTATTACATTAACAAGTACATAACCATGGTGGTGAAGGGCATTGGGTTTTTAGCCAGTCAATATAAAGAATCATCTCGTCAGACACAC
Organism: Aquilaria yunnanensis; assembly: GCA_039654915.1. Taxonomy (NCBI): domain Eukaryota; kingdom Viridiplantae; phylum Streptophyta; class Magnoliopsida; order Malvales; family Thymelaeaceae; genus Aquilaria; species Aquilaria yunnanensis. Next base: position 33,992,540 of record CM077600.1, on the reverse strand, counting down.
ACGAACATAATGTGAACAAGAAAGAAAAGTATATGACAGGAACAAAGTAATGAGAATCTTACAGGAGAGTCAACAGGATAAGGAGCTTTTATATCATCATCATTAACGAGTGTCTTTCCCAGCACAGAACTTGAAGTAGCTTCAGGGTTTGAGTCATCTGGTAGATTTTGTTGCTGCTGCTCCTCAACTTTGGTAAGGTTAATCTCTGCTTCAAGAATTAACCACTTCTTTGTAATGCTTAAGTTGACTAGTCAAACTCAAATCGCAACAAATGCAACAAGACTCAACCGGTACATGTACACTTAAGTAACCATATTTATAACTTATATATTCAAATATTCAAATATAAGAAACCATATTGCCCTTGCACGTAATGCATTCCAGATCTATCAGCACTACCAACAAAAAGACATATGGTTTTCTTCATTTTTCAGATTACAAAGAACTGCAAGCTGCAAATATGTTCCCACACTTCCTATTTTTCAGGTACACCCCTGTTAAAAGAAAACCGCCAGAAAATAACCTGTCCTGGAAAGAGATTGATGGGATGTATACCCAGCTTCATCAACACAGCAAAGCCACTCTAAGCACAACTTTGTTTTTATTTATGTGGAAAAAAAGTATGACTTTTATTAGAAAAAGTGCCTGACAATTCCAAAGGACATCATTTTCCAGAGACAGTTCCTATACTAATCACAGATTTTATACAGCTAAAATAACCTGTATCAACCAAAGGAAATGATTCTGGCTGGCAGAATTCCATTCATCATCAGCCTCAACAGCCAGTGACAACAAATAGTTGCCACCATCAATCATGTAATTACTATTCACAGATATCCAAATTGTAGACATAGAAAATCAACTTCTCCACACATATTGGTTCATTTATAAACAATAGAACCACTCAGGCAGCACTGTATCCCAGAAAAACAATATAAAACTGAGACTCACCCCTTCCAGACCATGTAACTTAGAAAGTGTCCCTAGACGCATAAAGAATATGATTCCCACTCCCCCCCCCCCCCCCCGCCCCAAAAAAAAAAAAAAAAATAAGATCTAAGATCCTGAAGCGCATTGACAAAAATTTGAATGAAAATGCATTTGAACATTACCAGCATCTTTTGGACCTGCAGATGTAAAAACCTGCTGATTAGACTGCTGATGTATGGAAGTCGGCTGCTGCAATATACTTGAAGATGTCACAGTATTAAGACCTGCTGCTTGTCCTCCAAGTCCTAGTCCAGTTTGAGATGACAGAGACGAGCTTGGAGAAAACTGTGCAAATCATAGGCAAAATACCTCTTATTATCCAAAGAAAACTGGACTGGGACTAAAGTACTGTTGTAAGCAACTTTCAAACAGAACACACACACACAAGCTCGAGGACTGGAATGAGCATCAATGACAGGGATAGAGATTGCATGGCATTCAAGCCATCTGTTCAACAGACAAAATTTATCAAGAATTCAACATCATGTAGCGGGGTTATGTTAGCCATTGATTTGAACAACACTGGTGCTTGCACAACAATCTATTTACTTCCTTAACACCTACACTAATATTACTCAAAGCAAACAAAGAAACACTAAATTCTTGTATGACTTTCTGGCTTGAGCTGAAATCAGGATTTTTAGGTTCCACAAATATCACATGGAGCTGTACTCACCTAATCATTTCATTTACGCATAACACTCAGCAAACATGACGCCAGCCTAACATAACAGTAACAAATCAAACAGGTGACTGACAAATACAACTTTCAGAAAGTAAAAATGGGACCAAATTTCATTTAGAAAATTCTATGACCAGGAAATTGCAGACTTTCAACTATTAGAAGAATATGGATCTTTACAGGCAGAGTGAAGATTAATAAATTGATTAATATGGGGAAGCTTCAATAACACATGAACCAGAAGAAATTAATCTCCACCTAAATGAAGGGCATGTGAGTTGCAAGAAAACGAGATGAATCTAACTCAGCACTTTTTCTGGGGAAAAAAATCCAGCATTTCAGCATTTGGCAATACACAGAGTAAGTGAACTTAAAAAGCAAGGAGAAAAAGGGGAGCAAGCAAAAAGAATCAAACATCCTATCAATTGTATACCTGCTGAAGTAGAGGATTCTGCTGTGCTGAAAACTGCTTATGAGTTCCTACTGCAAGAGGAGGCATGCCAAGAAGATTTCCATGACCTTGTTGCTGCACTTTCTGGAGCCGTTGCAGAAACTGCTCCCTTAAATCAGGTGCAATTTCAGTCCTTCCACGAATTTGGCTCTGGACAGAAACCATGAGATAAAAATAAACACATGACAACTTACAGTCTCTGGTATGTCCTCTGAACCAGCAAGATCCAGGAAGCAAACAGAAACAAGGTATGAAGCCAAAACCAGATTCATAGATATTCTGGTGCATACATGGTAATAGGGTTTAGCACATCATTTTAACCCCAGAGAATGGTTGGAGCATAGTTTTGGTTTCCGCCAAATGAGTAACTGGATTTTGATTGCAAACAAGTATCCCAGAACCTTTCTCGAGTAAGAAGTAAAAATCACATTTTCATACAAGAATTAATAAACCACCCTATCAAAGCATCCAGCCCAAAACCAACAGGCAGTGGGTGGAGAGGCCTCACCACAATATAATGCCTTGACTAACCCCTTGATTTGACCCCATGAGATTTCACCACCTGATACACCCTGTGACATGCAAACCGTTGGGATGACTGAGAATGGGTCTGTCACGTGGGCCACAACAATGACTTGGTTGCAACTTGACAGACAAGGCAGTGAAAAGCCTTGGGTTTTTCACCATGTTAAAGCATCCAAACCAAAACCAGTAGCAGAGGCCTCACCACATAACTAATCCCATGGTTTAACCATATGAGAATTTACTAAACAAACCCAGATGCGCCACAGTAAAAAAGTTTTCAATGCCTAGGCAAAGTGTCAGCTTGATTAAATTCCAGATTCTGTTTAGCTTTTTCTTTGCAGCAATAATAACCGGCTTCCACTTGCACACAACATTAGGTTACTGTACAGATTTTGCAAACAATTCAAGATAGCAAAAAATCTGACAATTTGTAGCTTGCTCCTCTCTAATGACCATAATTTAATAGAGTTTGCAACAAAATGAAGTCAGATAACCGTAATTTAAAATAGTCACAACAAAATAGAGTCAGTTATCCAGTAGTATTTAGGAAATCAACAGGCAATCCACGCCATTAACAAAAGAAGGATTTGACATTTCAAAAAGATCGGCCACAAGGCCACAGACTAGTTCTAAAGCATACGTTGATGAATGACAAGACGTAGAGGAATAGTGAAGACTGTACCAGCTCGTTCTGATTCTGAAAGGAACCTCCAGGCCTCCACTGCATACTAGAACCAAGAGAAGGGGAGAAGGCTCTCCCTGGTAGACCTGCAGCATCATTGGGATTACTAGAATCAACTGATGCAGTTGCATCATTAACCTTCACCCCCTGAGGCAAGATCATTCTGTTACTTATGGGAGAAGCCAACGGCTGTACCATGCCAGTATTCCCAAGTCTATCTTCAGCCCCTAAAATATTTCTCTTTCCCATTTCAGACACTGAAGCCAGTGAACCATGGGCACCATTGTTTGGAGCTGCAGTTCCAGAACTAAGAGGCAGACTAGAAGGCTGGCTAGATAGACTGCCCCTACTAATGCCCCTTACTAGTCCAGTATCAGCCAAAGAAGGAGAGGGCCCGCGGGCAGGGAAGCCACCAATATCTTCTTCTTTTGTAGAATTTGATAAACTTAACATAGGAGAAGATGAATTAGAAACACTAATGCTGTCCAAGGCACCTCGACCAGGACTCGAACCCGAAAGGATGGATGTGGATGAGACATTGGACAAACCATGAGCAGGAATATTCACTGAAATAGGAGTTGCATGACCTCCAACTGGTGTTGCTGCGGCAGAAGAATTAGGATTGCTACTTTTTGGAGGTGGAGTCCTCACAACAATATCAGGATTACTATCCTGAGAAGCTGTTTCTTCGGTATGCTCCAGTGAGGAGCTGCCCTGCTAATGAGTAGGAGTGAGAGTAGCTTGTGAGACACCACTTCCATGCCATGTAACATTGAAGATTTAGTAACATTAAGTAACAAAAACAATAAGAAACAGCAATACTATGATATACAAAATTGTGTGCTATGCGGATAAAAAAATGGCTATGAGAGAGAAGAGAATACTATATGGGCTCCACATTACAATTTTTTCTGCATGTGGAAGCTTTAATGTATGATGTTCTCCCCAAGGAAATATAAAACACAAAAACTAAATCATTCAAAAAGGGAAACCTACAGGATTTTGAGATGCTGATGCTGCTGAAGTTGTTTTCAAGCTAAGAACTGGCGCAGCCTGCCAAATTGAAGTTCTCTTTCCATGTTATTTTATGCAGAAGAAACAATGTTCTCTTCATACAGTAAAAAGAAAAAAAGAAAAATATATAGCATGATGAAATATCTCTAACAGCATAGTAGAAAAGGGATACCTTGGAAAGATGGCCCATGGTAACCAAGTCTTCAAGTTCCACCTTGTCCAATGGCACAGAGCTATAGAAATCATCAACATCACTGAACTCATCAAAATCATCCTACAGAAAAAAGAAAACAAGATAATGAAATAAGCGTTTAAAAGAACACAGAAACACAACAGTTGATCCTGTCAAAGACCCCTGTTACAAAACTTAAGTACCAGCAGCAAAAAATAATCCAGAGGTTGGATGAAAATAACTAAATTACAAACCTGATTACGTTCCACATAATCTTCCAAAAACTCTTTAAGATCATTAACCTGCTCTGGACTCAATTCATCATTATCCAACAGCCTTAAAATTAATTCTAGTTTTATTATATGAGCTTTGTGCCTGGCAATGGATGTCTCCAAGTGTGTCTGGGAAACCAAGAGAAGGGACATAATCAATAAAAAGAAATTACCAGAGTCCACATTAAACCTAAAGTCAGCCAAAGAAGAAGTGCAGCTTTCTCCCTATCCCTTATATACCAGTCTAGGTGGCCTTGTCTTTCCTTTCTTCACTGACAACCCCTCTGCCTCAGCTTCGAAAATATCGATCTGTGTCTCCAACTCGCCAACCTAATCAAGGCCAATAGTTTCAAAAATCGAAACACAACCCAGTTATGAGGCTAAAAGCCTAAGACGTCATTATGATGCAGATGTTGAAGCTATAACAATGAAAGGAAAAGGAAAAAGGAAGAGTAACTCATACAATAGTGCAAGAGTGTAGTTTAAAGAAATCAGTCATTCTTGGACAAAAGTAAAATACGAGAGTGAAATGCATACCACATTGTTCAGCCAATCCCTTGTCTCTGATTTAGCTTTCTCCTTTGGATCCTACCATAAAATTGTCACGGATAAACACAAAAATAAATACAGTACATAATCATGAAAAGCCACATAATTTCAGGGATTCTTACCTAAAAAGGAAGAAGGAGCCTAAACCAGAGAAAAATAAATACACGAGAAAAAGGTCCTATTATTTTCTCCTGTCTCCTTATGTATCTATAGCAGAATCTTACAGGGGAAACTTAACAGGGACCAAAATCGGGAACCTGAATGCACACTGACCCACTAAAACATGTGCTCTTAATCAGTTTTATCACAGATAGCAGGCAGGCCTCAGGACTAAGCTCCTATCCTGAGGAAATAACAATTCTTTCTGGTGTAGCAAACCCTTTGAATTTCCAGAATAAAACAGATTCTTCAAACACAAAATTGCAGCACAATGGACATAGAGTTCTCATATTAAATTCTAAATTCTGTCGATTTTCTTATAAGGATAGTATCTCAATTCTCAAGGAGGAAACTCAAAGATGAAAAACTTAAAAATTACTGTATAACCTATTGTTCAGTTTTGCTAGCAAACCATCTGCATAAGTTGCATTTTTCTCTATGAAGGAACTCAGAATAACCATTTTATAAAACATGTACAAATGCTAGTATAAGAATGAGCTCCATCAGCTCTTATGCAATAAATACTTATCTCAACATTATCCAAAGCTATAGTCACACTACTGACTACTCTCAACTGTCGCATCAACTCTCATGCAATAAATAGTTACGTCAACATTTGATAGCCAAAGCTATAGCCAGACTACTAACTACTCTAACCTATCGCCTTCCATTTCATTCCTACCGATTCTTAAGTTGTTCTAACACAAATAGCAAAAGGAAAAAAAAAATAAGAAAAAAGAAAAAGAAGAACTAAACCAATCAAACATAAGGTGAAACAGCTAAGAGGTAACTCTGGTAAGATTCGGTAGTAAACTAAAATCCAAGATATCCGGAAAAAAAAAAAGAGCATTGCCACTGCACTTACTCTAGAATCTGTTCTTAATAAAACAATATAATGAAATGCATAATCCTTACTGTTTTAGGTTGTTGGCCAAGTCCTTCTTTAGAGAAGGCTTTTGTCTTTGTTTCCTTCTCACAGATCTTAAATCTTTCCATTTCCCGCTCAATTTGCTTACGAGCATCCACCAGGGCCTGCTCATAAGAGGCACTAACCTATGTCATTATGTACCAAAAAAGAGATGTATTAATCATAAAGTTCAAACCACACTAACGTAAAATAAAACATAGAATCTTCAATGATACTTCTGCTTGGATAAGGTGCTGAATTTTAAAAAGTACATAGGTAAAACTAAAAGCCTATACGAGATAATGCTACAGCAAATGGACTTCAAGGTAGCACAGGCAGAAGGCTAGAAGCAAATGCATTCGGAAAAACCAAGTCCTACAATTCAGCAGCACGGAATGTGGAAAAACTGCATTTAAACCCATTACAGTGACCCATCAATTGGCATCAAACGTCGAGGCCCTTGGGACTGATAAAGAGAAGAAAAGCATATTGGAATATGGCAAACTAACCTTCTTATCCTTGATTTCACTGGACTGGATCCATGTCTTAATCTGGTCCCTGTACCTCTGCAGCTTTTTAATCTCCTTCTTTAAGTCGGCCTCAAACTTCTCCTTCTGATTTGCATTATCAGTATCATAGACCTGAAACCCAGAGAAGAGAAAATGACAACTAAAAAGTTCAGCTGAGATTTTGGGTTTTAAGACATTGCACAAAGAGATTGAAGAACTGTTACTGAATAAAAACTGAACAAAGTTTAAGCAAATTATAAATGATAAGCAACCCTAATTCAACAATTCTAACAGTAAATTCATTCTCTCTTAAAAATATAGAGGGGAAAAAATTGAATATGCTAGAAAGAATAAAAAACCTTGTTCCAGATGCTATCGAAGACATCGACGCCTTCTTGGACCTTCTTGAGGACTCGATCGATCTCTCCCTGTAACTTTCGACTCGCTCCCATAGTCGAATTGGACGATTTCTAATGCGAATCGGGGAGAAGATAGCACAGAAATAGCATGAAACAGATGGGAGACTGGTGCTGATTCAGATTTTAACTCGGTGAATTAACAGGTGTACTATCTATCTCTCTGCTCCACTAGCCACTAGGGCTTGAGTTCTGGCGTTTCTTGCTTGGTCACAGACTCACACGCAGAAGAAGAACGATCGTTGTCGCAACTCGCAAGCGAATCTTTCAGACGCGGAGCCTCGGGGATTCGGCTTTCTGGGCCGGGTCATTTACGTTCTTTAGTTATTGCGCATATTGGGCCTATCGTACCAAACCGGGTTTGGGAAGTGTAGAATAATTCTCAAATTTAAACCCTCCCCACAACCAGTAGAGGAAAATATTTTTGCGCCTAAACTCTCCCCGTTGGAGTGGGTATAGTCGGGTATTCTACCCACAATCTCCATACAAGTGATACATAACAAAACATTGAAAATAAAAAAATAAAATATGTTTGAATAATATAGCAAAACCGAAAACAAAGCAACTCAATTATCTAATAAAAAGACCAATACATAACAACACTGAAGTCTCAACATAACCGAAAACAAGATAAAACTGAAGTCCTAATCATGACATTAACACTGAAGTCCTAATCATGACATCCTAAAGACAACCAATACATATCCAAGGATCTTGGCATCAGGAATTGGGTATTGGGAATTAAGAATTGGGAATAAGGATGAAGGGTATTAGGTCATACGGTTGTATATTTTAGAGTTTACTAGGTTATGATTATATTATATATTTGAGTTGTATAGACTATGATTGAGTATACATATAATATATAAAATATTTTAGATACTTATATGCTATATATAACATGTAGATATGGTACGAACCAGTTCGAGGAGAGTAGACCCCTAAACACATACCCTATTTGTACCCAGTGAGCACAAAAACAAAAATTATTAGAATCTAGCTCAAACTTGTCCAATTAAAACAAACTACCTAAGATTATATTATATATTTGAGTTGTGTTAAACTAAGATTGAGTATGCATATAATATGTGAAATATTTTAGATACTTATATGTTATATATAACATGTAGGTAGGGTACATACCGGTTCAGGGAAAGTAGACCCATAAACCCATACCCTCCCTATACCTAGCAGATACAAAAACAAAAATTACCTGAATCTAGCCCAAATCAGTGCAATTAAAAAAAAACTACTCATTAAGTAAAATATGGTAGAATAGCGGGTAAAGAAGCAAATTGACATCCTATATGGAAGTAAGACAATGAATTCTAAATCTTCTCGTAATAATCATAAATTTTAACAACTATATATCATCATCCTTTATTATAATATCATTTATGCTAATTTTATGGATATTCCTTCAAATGGGCGGTTCCAGGTTTTTTATAAAGGATGAATCAGAAAAAACATTTTCCTAAACTATAGTTTTTATAATGAAATTTAACTAATTTTAAGGAATGGCCAAAATGCATTTAACTTTAAAGTCTAAAGAAAATTATAAGTATATTACAATTTTAAGGGAGACCAAGGCCCCTACTAGCCCCTTTAGTTCTGCCTTTGCTCTTTCAACTAATAATTTGATAAAGGATAAATTCTATGCTAGATCCCTTAGCATATTTTCAAATCCTAAACAGGTACATACCTTAATGTTGTCCTATCGAAATACCCTACTCCATTTATCGCATCCCAATTAAGTCATTTCCGTCAATTTCAACATTAAATCGAATGGAAATTGTTGATGTGCTATTAATTAATATTAAATAAATGTAAAATAATAATTTTGATCCTCCAATTTTTTCAATTTATAATTTTAAACCTTCTTAACTTCATGAATATCAGTAACGAACCCAAAATTTTAAAATTCTCTTTCAAGCCGCAAAAACAATTATCTTTGAACAAGCAAAGAATATGGGTTTTGCAAACAAATTGGGTTTTATGAAATAATTAACTTCAAACAATACAAAAATACCAAGAACTAACCCAAATAACAAAATCACTAATTCTTGAAAACCAAACAAAAGATCAAAGCTTTGAGGGAACAAAATCTCCGACAACGGCTCTCCACATTCAACTACAATAGCATCTCCATAATCCCTCCCGCATTACCACCAGATTTCAAAAACAAATTTCCTCAAATCTCAAACTTAAATGAATATCCATAATCCCCAAATCAATTTCGCCATTGTATGCTGTGGCAATGGCCTCTAACACTTGTTTATGGTGGCAAAAAGATCTAACAATGCTAATAGGAGGAGGGAGAGTATCGAGGGTTTCACTAAGCCATTTTAGGTTCGATTTCAGCACTCGAACCTAGTTTGTCAGAGAATTCACCAGGGGCTTGTCTATTGGGCTAGGGGAGTCGGACTGAGTGCATCCAGTGGTAGACCATTAGGCTGGGAAATTTTTTTCCAAAGTTACCCTAAAAAATCCATCTGTTTATCCCTTGGAGTACTTGGTAGGGCTGTGATTTGAGCTGAACCAAGAGAAAGACTTGGAAGAGTAATCATCTAATTATTGCAAGTCAGAGTTTGGATGTGTGACTTTGGTGGAGGAGAATGAACGGCCAAATCTAGTTAGGGTTAAGGCCAGGTGTGGCAACGTGCGGGTCGTTTTCAGGAGTCGCCACCAATCGGTTTTTGCTCAGGTCGATTGGACACCTAAAATATGGTCTGCGAGAGTTCAGGGGTTCGGGAGTACGGTTACGCTAAAACAACTTTGTTATAGCGCCAAATAATTGGTAACTTAGTTGATTTTAATTTTGTTTTGCTTGCTTTTAAATAAAATTCAGTTAATTTTCAAAACAGAAATTTTAACTGAATTAGTCGGATGTGGATTTTTAAATTTATATGGGCTTTAAAATCTTCGGTAATTAATTTATATAATTTTTTTATAAATTCGATATTTCCGAACTATGGACTCTGCCAAGTCACCCGGACACGGAATTTGATGAAATTTTAATTAGTTAACAATCCATATCATGAATTCTGACGAATTATCAGAATATGGATTTTTATCCTGATATTTAATTTTATTTCATTTAAAAAATTTATTTTTCCTTCTCCAAGCCATGAATCTTATCGGATCACCCGGTCATGGAATTTGATGAAATTTTAGTTAATTATTTTAAATATTTTAATTAATTAATAATCCATATCATGAATTCTACCGAATTATCAGAATATGGATTTACATGCTGATACTTAATTTCATTTCATTTAAAATTTTTTTTTTTCTCCAAGCCATGAATCCTATCGGATCACCCGGACATGGAATTTGATGAAATTTTATTTTTATCCATATTATAAATTCTACCGAATTATCTGAATATGGATTTTCATCTTTGTATTTAATATTTATTCAATTAAAAGTTTGTATATTTCTCCAAGCCATGAATCCTATCGGATCACCAAGACATAGATTTTAATTTAAAAATTATTGTTAATTATTTAGATTTTTAATTCTTATTATTATTTTTATTTAATTATTAATTTTTTCATAAATTTTATGAAATTTTAGATTTTTTTAATGATCTTAATGTTAAAAAAAATTTTCTTTCTTTTCTTTCTTTTCTTTCTTTTTACTTCTTTCTTTTCTTTCTCTTTTTATTTTCTTATTCAATGAAAGATATTTATTATTTATTTGTTTAAGTAATTACTCAATTTATAAAGGAACCAAAAAGTAATTTTTTTTATTTTATCTAATATCAAGATTCTTTATTTAATAAAGAAACTAAAGAGTTATATAATTTAAAAAAAATCTTGACATTCATATATTTTATGTCTATGTTTATTCTTTTTATTTAATAAAAGATGAACCAAAAAGTAATTATTTAACCAAGATTTTATTTATTTGATAAAGAAACCAAATATTTATATGTATATTTAAAAAAAAAAGAAGAAAAGATCTTGATATTTATATATTTTATTTTATTTTTGATAAAATATTTTTAAAGTAATTATCTAATTGATAAGTCTAAAAAGAAAAATACATCTAATTATAAGTCTAAAATATTTAAAGAGAATTTAGTTCTTTTCTATCTATTTTATTTTTATATTTTTGAAATCATTTGGCTAAGATTTTTATTTGTTCAATAAAGGAATCAAAAAGTTATATTTTTTAAAAGAAATAAGTAAAATATTACTGGATAAAGAAATAAGTAAAATATTACCCCAAAGTTTTTTATTCTTTTATTCTTTTTACTAATAAAGGAACCAAAAAGTTATATTTTTTAAAAGAAATAAGTAAAATATTACTGGATAAAGAAATAAGTAAAATATTACCCCAAAGTCTTTTTATTCTTTTATTCTTTTTACTGGATAAAAAGGAAATTTTATTTATATACTTTATTTAAAAATATTTTCCAAACCATGGATCCTGGCGGATCATTTGGACATGGAATTTAATCTAAGTTTTTTTGTTTATTTAATTAATTATTAATTTTAATTTCTAATATTTTTAATATATTATTATTAATTTTCTATCTTTCTTAACTAAATACTATTACTTTAAAGATATATTTAAAAAGAATTGATTTGTATTTTTTGGGAATCATTTAATTATGATTTTTTAATAATTTTAATAAAAAAGGAATAAAAGGTTAACCTTTTGTTGTTTTTAAAGAAATAATAAAAACATGTGTTCTAAAATAATAAAAGATGGTTGGCTTTTGTTAAAAAAATGATTTTTATTAGCCCTAAAAATAAATAGAATAAAGTTAATTATTCACATAAAAAAAATTTCTTTTAATTTTTTTATTATTTACCTATTTATTTTATTTATTTTTTTATAGCCAAAAGTGAATTAAGTGAAATAAGTTTAACTATAAAATATAAAGGAAAATTAAATGAAAATAAAGTAAAGTGGATGTTTTCTTTTTTTGTTTGGACACCCATTTAAAAATAAAAGGTGCATAAATTAAATAACACATGCAAATGAATGAAGAGAAAACACATAAAGTAAATAAAGGAATATTAAAAGATAATAAATAAATAAATAAAGTGGGGCTTTTTGGCCATCCACTTAAAAATAGATAAATAAATAGGAGGTATAACCTTCCATGAATTATAATAATAATAATAATAATAATAATAATAATAATAATAATAATAATAATAATAAAAGTTAGTTGTTAATAATAATAATAATAATAATAATAAAAGTTAGTAAAGTTAGTAAAGTTAGTTGTTAATAATAATAATAAATAATGAATAAACAAGTAAATATAAAAGAGTTAGTAATTAGTTTTCTGCAAGGATAAAAGAAAGGTTAGTGACCAAAGAGAATAAATATGAAAAGATGGAGCACTAAAAGGGAGTTTTACCCTAAAAATTAAAATTTTGAACTTCTGGAGACGGGAGAACGGGGGGTGAGCATCTATTCGGTTTTAACCGAAAAAACCGAAAAACCGAATTTATTCGGTTTTTTCGGTTAGCACAATTCGGTTATCGGTTCGGTTTCGGTTATAACCGAATTTCTAATTCGGTATTCGGTTCGGTTTCTGGTTTATGAAATGAAAAAATCGGTGACCGAAATAACCGAATTTGTGTTGTGTTTTTTGAAGTTTGAAACTTAAGCATGAAATATGTTTTATTTATGTTATCATTCAAACAAGTTATGTTTTGTTGTATCTTGGTAAAGGATCCAAGGACAATTTATGTTGTGCGCAGTTGATGAAAAAATGTGTTGTTGGTTTTATATTCTATGTGCAGCAGGTTGGAGAAATATTATTAAGAAAATTCGGTTATTTCGGTTAAATAACCGAAAAACCGAATTTAAATTCGGTTTCGGTTATTTCGGTTTTAGGTGGAAATTCGGTTATTTTGGTTACCAGCTTTACCAACCGAAAACCGAATTATTTCGGCATTTCGGTTTCGGTTTTAACCGAAATGACCGAATGATCAGCCCTGAACAGGGGCGACGGCTTGGGCGAAGGGGAGGGGCGACGGCGAGCAGAGGAGGAGGCGCGGCAAGGGAGGGGTAGCAGCAGGGGAGGCGACGCGGAGGAGCACGGTGGGAACACGGCGGCGCGAGCACGGCGGAGGGGAGCACAGCGGGAGGGAGCATGGCGGGAACACGGCGGTGGGAGAGAAAGGGAGAAGACGCGACGACGGCTGACGGCGCGACGGAGGTGTGGCGGCCGGGAGGGTAGCGTCCTAGCGGAGGGAACGGACGGGAAAGTGTACACGGTGGAGGAGAGAGGGAGGAGCTGCGAAGGCGGGGAAGAAAGAAACAGTTGAAACGGGAAAGAGAAGGAAAGAAAGAAAGAAGAGTTCAGGCTTTCTGGAAAGGAAGGGAAGGAGGCTAGGGACTAAGCTACAGTTTTCCTTTTTTTAAATTTAGCTCTAATCTTGATTTTTTATTTTTTTTCTCTCCCTTTCTTTACATATTTGGATCCCTATTTATAGGGGAAGGAGTTCTGGACTGTTCATAATTAAAAAATAATTAAAATTAAACTTATCTCTTAATTTGATAAAATGACAGTTTCAGTCTTTTCTGTCTCTTTTGACTTTGGGGATGTTCCTGAAACTTCTGATTGAGACAATTTTATCTTTTTCTGTCCATTTGGGCCAGAACCGTCCGTCTGGCCCAAAATTCATGTGATAAACTACCAAATACTCCTGGAACTTTCATATTTTGTCAAATTTTTCCAAAACTTCTTAATTTTGTCATTTTTACCCCAAACTTTTCAATTTTGTTTCTTTGTTTGTTTGTTTTTTTATGTAGTTTTCTTTTGTAATTCCTACATACATACATACACACATATATTATTTTTAACTAAATCCTTATAAAACAAAATATATTTTAAACTAATTAATTAAATTTTTTTAGTAATAATAATTAATTAGTTAATAATAATAATTTTTTTTAATTAATTTTTTTTGAATTTTAATTTCTTTGGATATACACACATAGATATTAACTTAACAAAATGCCCCTTCCCCAAAACTATTTAATTTACTTCTCTCTTTGTGTAATTAATTAATAATAATATTTATATAATTATTATTTTTTAATTTTTAATTGATTTTTTTTAATTATTATTTAAAAAAAAAAAGTCAGACAAAATTGGGTGTCAACACCAGGGTCAGTGGAGGATACATACTCCTTCTAGTTTCAAGTAGTGGGATGAAGACCGATAGATGGAGGCTAAGTTTGGTGGCCATCCCTATTATGGCCCTCATAGCAGAAAACTCAACTAAAAGAGGTAAATTAATTAAATTCCTAGTTTAATATCTTATTTCAAGTTAACTAGCTAAGATTAAGTAACTTAGTCAAGGTTTACTAAGTTTCGAGGAGTTTATGGCACCAAAACAGGTTGGGGGTAAAATAGTAACTTTGCATTTTAAAGTGTCAGGCTGGATCCCGGGAGTTAAAAATAATTTTTAAAACCTAAGCTTTGCTTAAAACCTAAAAATTTGTCTAAGTATCAAAGATTTGACTAGGTTTTGACTTGGGTTACTATTTAGGGAATGAGGTTTTTTGTTAATTTATAGAAAGTTTGGTGGCTAAGTTGGTTATTAGGTTAAAAGATAGTAAAGTTAGTCCTTAGCAGCCATTTTTATTCATTTCCACTTCTAAACCCGAGTTTAAGCTTATTCTCTTCATCTCACCTTCAATTCTTGCCCAAAATCAAAGTTTCTCGATAAAATTTGAAGGCTCCACGAGTATATAAGCTTTGGGTGGCTTGATTTAAGAAGATTTTGTGCTTTCCAAACTTGGAATCACGTTTTTCTTGTGTGGGCTAGTTTTGTGCGAAGATAACCAAGAATTCTAGATGATTGCTTGTTTGTTTGATGTTTTATGTTATGGGTTTTGTTTAGTATTGTTAATTTTGTGCCATTTGTCTTAGATTGCTTGGAACCTAATAAATTTTAGAGGAACTTTGTCCTTGGTGAGCAATTGCTTGATTCTTGCTTGTTACTTGAAATTAAGGTAAAGGATTAGTTGTTTTGCTTGCTAAATTGATGTATAGAACTTATATGTTGGTCATGGAGGTTGTTTTGGCAAGTTGTTGCTTGAATTGAGCCAAGGAAATCGCTCATTGAGCATGGGCAACATGAAGAACAACATGTAGCTCTACCCAAGCAATGTAAACGCACTAGCCCATTGTGTGTTCACATGAAATCCAAAATTGAAAAGCTAACTGAGATGCGAACGCACCATTTAGCCAGTGCGTATGCATTGTGGCCTGAAGAGCTAGATTCTTAGGCGATGTAAACGCACTAACCCATGGTGTGTTTGCATGAAATCTAGACTTGAGAAATTGATTGCGGTGTGAACACACTATGTGGCAAGTGCGTACACATTGTGGCCTAAAGAGCTAGAATGATTGCAAAGGTATTCCTAAGGCTTTGGGGGACCGTGGGGGGACCCTAGTTAAGCTTGCTAATAATCTCCATGGTTAATTAAACATTAATTTAGTAGTGAATCAAGTAATGGTGGATAGGTACCCATGAGTGAAGGTTTAGAGTACTTGTAGCCCAGACAAATTTACTTGAGGCAAAGTGAAAACTTAGTACACTCTTGGTAGGTTTTTAAGGTGTAAGCTTAGTACACAAGTGACCTAAACAAGCTTAATAGCTTAAGGCACTAAGTGGAGGCTTAGTGCACTTAGTAAGTTGCTTAGAACTCAAGCGAGGTACAACATAAGGGAAGTTTAATTAGTGATGAATTTCACTAATTAGGCTAGTAAGCAATGCTTATTAGTAGACAAGGCTTTGCTTTGTAGTTTAAAAACTAGGTAGAGGACAAGTCTCAAGGGACTGAAATATATACGCATAGGTTTAGCCTCACACTATATGAGTTCACAACAAATTACGTATGATAATATATGTGTTGTCTTTAGTTTTTTTTTTTTTTCAGGTCAAGATCCCTTACTGAGAATTATGAATTCTTACTCCTTTATCTTATGTTGTGCAGATTCTGACATTGTTGGGCCCGATAACTATTATCGTGCTAGTTTTTTGTTACAGGTACAATACTATGAAAATCCTTGTGATTTTAGTTTTTATGTTTACAAGATTGTTAAGGTTTCTTACTAACTATAGTTTTCCTTGGCCACAGTGGCTAGTAGGGCAGGTGGAGGACTTTTGAGGCTCACCACCGGGATTACATCTAAGGTGAGAGTTAGATGAAAAGATTTTAGTAGGAAAGCCTTGTGTATATTGTATACACGAGTTGCTTCCTTTGTTTATGGATAGAGTAAAGAATTTTAGGGTTGCTCTTAGGTGAAGAGCATTAGTCTTTTTTAGTTGAATGCTCTCACATGATTTTTTATGTGTAGTAATGATGATACAAATGATGGATTTATATACTTTGACTATTTGAACTCTTATTTCTATGGAAAAATGCCTGGGTAAATGTGAATGTTTTATTGAATCATGTTTACTAAAGTCAAAGCAAAAGTGCATGCATACTTGTATATCTAGGTTAATTAACTAGTGACATGAAGTTTTAATTTGGTGTACATAAATAACTAGCCAATTGTAGCTAGTGTAAGACCTATTCTCACAGGTTTCTTAGGTAGGGCTAAGGGTGGCCATGTTAATCCCTTCCCAAGCAGAAAAAAGGTTGAGAATTGGATTGGGGTCAGATCAAAGATGCAATCGTATATGTTTTGGATGTTTCACCTCTTCATCTTCATCTTCATCTTATTACAATATAAATCCGGAATTAAGCAGATTATGGGCTAAGGTTGAGATGAACTGCTTTGTAAGTGGACAGAGTTCATTGAGATGGGCGATGACAATATGGGGTGAACTGTAATAGACATAGACGATGAGAAAATGGTGGCTCTCAACTGGGGAACCACAGCAAAGAATGGGTTCTGGGGTTACAAAAGACTTATTACCATAAGAAGAGGGGAAGAAGCAAAAAGATCAAACCAGAAAGGAGAAGGATTCAATATTACTCATTCAGAATCCCAGCAAAACTATTATAGAGTATATAAGACATGTACCTTAAGCTAAACGACACCGTTTGGGGAGGGCCTATTTCTTCCACGTAACAATTCTTCCCCCTTAAAAGATTCTTGTCCACAAAAGTTAATAAGGATAAGCAATAACATAAAACAGAAGACTACATTGCGAGAACTAAAAGAAATACTCATATTATACTAGTTTATCTTGCTAAAAAAGTAAACTATAGGTATAACCAGCCCTTGAATATTCAACCTTGCCCACTACGTTGAATGGTGGAATAATTAAGTATTGGGTACTTTGACTCTTTCAATTTTCTTGAAGCTTCAAAATAGGCTGTATCTTTGCTTTGTGGCACTGTAGAAACCGGCCACTTGATTCCAACTTTTTCATCAGTCTTGTTAGCCTATTTGTAGTTATGTAACGCTTTTGTCTCTGCAATTAACCAGCCTAATTGAAGTACGTTACCCATTTCAGAGCTATTTTTTTCACTTGCTTGCTCAGCTTGCTCTCTATTGGTATCACATACTTCATTTTGAAGCATAACCTTATGAATTTTTTGACTTCCATGGTTATTAGACTTGCTGGCAATTTCCTAGTTCCTACATTCATTCCCTACAACTGTATCTTCACCAGTTTCAATATTAGTCCCTGCTGAAATTTTTTCTTTATGATCAGTGGACTTAATACCTTCTACAATACTGAGAATAAAAGTGAAACTCCAAGTTTTTGACTGAATTTTTAGTTTATAAGATTTTATGAAACCTTTTATGACTTCACTCATATTCTCATCTATCAAAAGACCAGCCTTTGTTCTCTTGTGTGTTTTCCCCTTAAAATATGCATTCTTGAGGTTTTGTGAGTACAACCATCTAACAATAATAAAATCTCTTAGTTGTGGCAGCATTGGCTTCTTCTTTAACAGGACATTCTCCACCATTTAAGGCCACGTTTTGGGCTACTCTAACGCTGGCCTTTGCTAAGAATTTTTCTGTACATGTTGTGGCCTTAGAGTTTTTTTTACTACCCATTGAATTTTCTACAAGCTCACCTTTACTTACTCTAGTTATATTGTGACCAGGGCCAAAGGGACTTGCATCTTTGGCCCTTTAACTTCCCATAGCAATACGCTGAACAGCAGGCATCACTTGCTCATCTTGCTTCCTTTGTGTTTAGTTTACATGACAAAATTCACCATAGCCCTTATATATTATCCTGAGGGCTTCTTCATTTTCCATTATTTTCTTGCCACAGCATAAATCACCATCAAATTTAAGAGCACAGCAATTTGACACAGAAAAATCAGCAAGGTTAGCCTTTACTAAGTGAATCATAATTGTCATTATTTCTACCATCGAGAAAAACTCCCATTGTTATACCAATTGGTGCAACTTCATCAAGTTGATTTTGTCCTAATGTCTGCAAAGGAAACTCTTGGGTTGGATAAAAAGTATCCCACTGCTGCACTCTAGCAGTTATAACCCAAGTGTAGGTTGTCGTAAGTAATAAAATATCAGGAGTCCGAGTGTCGAACCACAGGAAAGTGAATTAAGAAATACAAATTATAGATATGGTAATAAGGACAGATATTGGTGCAATGTGTGAACAGATGTTGATTAAAAACTCAAATTCAAATAAAATAGCTAAGGTTAGGGGATCCAATTTTAGTATATCGGTTATGATTAATTTTAACCTATCTTACCACTCAATTGGTATCTACACATAAAGGAGGTCTCAATCAGGGAATTTAGTTAGTATTAACTTTCATTAATCTTAAAAACGCCAACACTTGTTAATAGGTTCAAGTATTCATCGTGCCAACATTTGTCGACAATAACTCAAGATTCCAATATAGTCGGCAGAGCCATGTTCTATAGAAGGAATCAAACAGCTTTTGTGCCAATGATTTGACTATGATGAATCAATACTCTTACTTAACAAAGAAGGAAGTTAAATAGATTAAGGAAGAAAATACCGTTAACGTTGTGATCCATTCAAATCAATTATAACCTCTACACCAAAAGCTTCACTCTTTCACCTTAACAAAAAGAATATTAGTTAAACATAATAAAAATAAACAACATGTAGAAAGATGAAATAAACATAGATTGAAAGATCAAAGGAAGAACAAGAACAAAAACGATAAAACACTTGAACAGAGCTTCGATATTGAAAACTAGAACAAAACTAAAGAAGAAAGCCTAAGAATGATACAAGAACATAAAGGAGGCCTAAGAAAATGGCATCCCTCACCCTCTCCCCAAGGTGCCTATTTATAGAGTTTTGGGGTGGGTAAAATGGTAAAAATAAAATGATAAAATGTAGGTAATTACAAATCAATAATGGCGGGCCGCAACTTCTTTTAATTTTTTGACCATCATAGATATCAGATTAGCTCTTCCTCAAAGTACAGAAGTTGTAGATATCCTCTTTAGCTTCGAATCGATAGCTTGCTCCTTCAAATTGGACATCCGTAGCTCAAGTTATGATTTTTCTACCGAAACTGCTCTTCAGCACACGAAAGAACGAATGGTCTCATCTATAATTAGATTTCGGCAATAAAAATGATCAAACTAGCTTGTGGAATGAAGCAGAGTTGAAGATCTATGTGTTGACTTTCAGATGAATTTGGAATCACTCAGTTCCGATACCTACAACTCCAGATATGATTTTTTTCTCGTGAAGGGCCGCCAAGTGATGATTTTTACTTACATAAAAAATAATTATTTAATATATATATTTTAATATTAATGAACAGTAAACCGCATATGTATAGTAAATATGTATATGAATAATGAAATATGCGTATGAACAATAAGTTGGTGAATAGTAACTTTGAATAGTAAAAACACGTGTGAATAGTAAAAATGCGTGAATAGTAACCCAATGAAAAAATGCTTAGAATGTATAAATTAATCATACTCAAAATGTATAATAATGATTTAAACCTTTAATAGTAATACACTTATAAGTATTCATTACCCACACATCTCCAATCCCTTCAATACTTTTCTTTTTGATAGTTTGTAATTCCCGTAATTTGGCTAACCTTGAGAACCTGTACAACATTTTGTTGTTCAAATTTTCTAACAAAAACTTGAATCTCCTATTGTAATCCATTCAAAAAGCAGTTGACAACAAATCCTTCAAATGGGTTGCTGATCTTACTCAATAATGCCTTAAATTATTCTTGATATTCTAGAAAAGAACCCTTTTGCTTTAAGCACTTCAACCCTTTGATGACAGCCTCTTATTCCATATTTCTAGAATTCAGTTGACCATTCTCCAGTATTTTAGCAAAACAATTGGCCTTTTCCAAACTCTTCTTGTAACTCATCCACAAAATAACTGACCAAGAATTTCTTAGGTAGTTCACTTACCCTGTTCAAACAAATCTGGAATTAATTCCAATAGCTTCTGACGCAACCTTGCTGTGTCAATTTCTTCAAGGCAATTGAGGTAGAAATTCTTTCATCCTATGTTAGCCTTGAAATCCTTATTTCTACTTCTCAATTATCGAAGCATGCCCCCATCTCGTGTAATTCAGAAATTGACAATCATGATTTACTTTTCTACATTTATTGGTTCAAGAATTTTGTCAAACATCTGGTGCACCAAAGCCCAAGTTTTTTTATAATATTAACATGATGCTCTAATTCTACTACTGGTGCCAGGATGATGCTCTGATACCATTTGTTGCCATATAAATATGGAATCAAGCAGATTATAGGCTAAGGTTGAGATGAACTACTTTATGAGTGGATGGAGTTCATTGAGATGGGTGATGATAATATGAGGCAAACTGTAACAGAGATAGACAATGCGAAAATGGAGGCTCTCGATCCGGTAACCATGGTGAAGAATAGGTTTCGGGGTTACAAATGACTTATCACCACAAGAAGAGGGGAAGAAGCAGAGAGATCAAACCAGAGAGGAGGAGGATTCAATATTACTCATTCATAATCCCAGCAAAACTATTACAAACTATATAAGACATATACCTTAAGCTAAATGACACCATTTGGGGAGGGGCCTATTTCTGCCATGTAACACATCCTATAGCTGCTTTTGTTCTTTTGTCTTAATTTTCTTCTTGCTAGTTTTGCATTATCTTTTTCTTTTCACTGATCTTTTTTTTTTTCTCTTGGTACTCTTGACATGTCATTTTACCTGCGTGATCTTTTCATCTTTAGACCACAACTGTATATGTTGGGGATTTGATCGCCTACTCTAGTCATATGCTCTCCTTGTATCTTATCACTATGAATCATTTTTGGTTTTTGAGGTTTAGTTGATTTGGGGCCAATCAGTGCTTCAAGGCGGATGTAATTCACCGATGTTCTTCAAGTTGAAGAAGTTGAATTTTTTTTGTTTGGTTGCTTGGAAAATGTAAAAAAACTAGAAAGTTGGAAGTTAGAAGTAAATAGTAGCTTATTCTGCTCCTTGTCTATGTTCATGGTTCGTGAGGAATGAGTGTACAAGGGAAGTTTGGCAGAACCCAAATCTGTTTGGATGATGAATTTATGGGCAAGACATGCAATTTTTTATGTTTAAACAATAGTTTTAAAAGTCTAAGATTTAGAATTATTCATTGAAAAAGTTTGATGACTAAAATTGTTATTTTGCATTTATTTTGGTGTTAATTAGTGCAACATTAGCATTTTTCGTTGGATTTAATGATAAAATTGATGGAAATGACCCAATTGGAATGCCATAAATGAGATATGGTACTTCAATAGAACAATTTTAAGATAGAATACCTATTTAGGATACAAAAATAAACCAAGGGACCTAGTGTGAAATTTAGCCATTTGATATTTATCATATCATTTGGTGAGAAAAAAATAATTACCAGCAAAAAAGACTGTCCTGCGAGTTCAATTTGCTCCTTGGACAAGGAAAAATTGGTTCAATATATTCTAAGTCCTTGAACATTTTTTACTTAGTTAATCAAGAAATTCGATTCTGGGATCTCTTCAATAAAATCTACCTGTTCATGAGTTGTAGTAAAGTTACATTGTGATAATTCATTTAACAATAAGTTTTCAGGATTAAGAGAAAATCTAATTCTTAATGTTACTTTTGACTTGCAACTTATTCAATCTTATTTTTACTTTTATATTTTTTTTTACTTGAAATCAATTTTTTTTAAAGTGAATATTATATAGATGCAATAATTCATTTGAAAGTAAATTTTTATGAATTTTTATTTTTTAATGCCTTAAACTAAAAAAATTCATAAAAATTTAATAAGATTACAAAAATTTTATTTTCAATAGATTATTGCAACTATATAATATTGACTTTTTAATTAAAATTAGTTTAAGGTAAAAAAAGATAAAAATAAAAATAAGTCATTTTATAATGAATTGACTTTTTTATTACTTTTTGCCTTTTTTTTTTTCCCGCCAGCTTGATTGAGAAATCTTCAAAATCCCTTGTTATCTGATTGTCTCCCTCCATTAACAGGCTTCTCAGCTCCAGCTGAAACCATTTAAATCGAACTGCTTGAACTTGGAAGTTGAAGCAAGATCGGTTTCTTGATGGACATTCAAATCCAGTTTTGTCTCAAAATAAGGCAGCTTGCTGGAATATCCTTGTGAAGGCTTATTATTCTCCACTTGAGCAAAATCTTGAACATCATCAGGTTCCTTCAGTTTCCCTCCCGGAAAGCTGCTGCTTCTGCTGGAGTGACCCTTGTCTCCTGCAAATCCCACTCTCATGCATAAATCACTTGAACATCTTGCTGTTGATGACAGAACAAGTTTGTTCTCCTTTGAGTCCTCGTGCCACCTCAGTCCAGCCTGAGGAAACCAGTGATCATCTTCTGTTACCGGTGCTTGATCTAACAATGAAGGACTATTGTAAGGCCTTAAACCGATCCCATTGTTGTGAATTTCTTGCTCCTTCTGAGATCCGTCGCACGAGGTGAGGCAGCTGTCAATGGAGCAGTCTGTTGGTACGGCTGCTTGTGCTTGTGGAAGGGAAAAGCCCTGCAGCTCTTTTTCCAAGAATGCGGAGCTAAGTCCCGCGGTGGATGCTTTGGACACAAGTTCAGACAGTTGGAGCTTTGCTACTTCGAGCCCTGCAGAACCCAAGTTCTGTCTTTTTAGAGTGTCTTGTGCTTTCTCTAGCACTGCCTGCAAGTACTTCCCTTGAGCCTCAATTCGTAGTTGCAAATGTCGCTGCACCTGGTTCGGGTCCAAAGAACCGAGAAAACCCTTCATAAGAATGAGGTCAATCACTATTTCCAACATATATTTGGTAATGGTTGAAAGATATTGGCCATGTGATTCATAACTAACTAATGGCCTATCAAATTTTCAACATTTCTTCTTCCTTGAGAGAGCAAGCTGCCATGTTACTAATTCATAAATCCATAAAATTTTTTATGTATATATATACCTCAAGCTGCTCATGTAGCCTCCTCTGAACCTCAATCTGCATCTGTAGTGCCTCATTCATGTGTAAGCTTCTGCATTCACACCTATTATCATTGTTAGGAAACGTTTAAAAAACCGCATCAGAAGAGTTGGCTTGAAAAGTGATTTTTCTCACTTGTCCTGAGTTCCATTAATGCTCAAATTGTACACTTGATTCCTGCTTGTTTCAGACAGCCTATCTCCTGACATCGAAACTGATCCCACACCTGCAATTTAAATTTTTGGATCATTATGATTGAACTTTTGTATGCTACTTATTTGGGTTCAATAGTTCTTGGTTTTAATTATTAGCAGCTAAGTTCATCAGGAGTTGGAATCTCGCACCTATTTTGGTAGCCCCCTGATTAACTTGCCCATGGTGACTTTTACTCAGCCTATATTTCTGCCAAACGAAGAAAGGCGGCGAGATGCTAAGAAACAAGTGCATGTAAAAGCTAATATTTCACCATCTTCCTTGATATAAAACTAAGAATAGAGGTTGCAAAACCGAGTTACCTGAAGGTGACTCTTTAGGTGGTACAAGGTAAGTCCAGGAATCCCCATGACCTTCAAAACTGTTTTAGGGGTGGCCTCTGCAACGCCAAATGCAGCTATTAGACATAACCGAGTATTGCAAATACATAATTATCATTTTGATACTCACTGTCAGGTCCTCCAAGCTGATTGACTGCTTCTACAAAGCGCTCGTGAAGGTCAGCTGTCCATTTTAGTCTTGGCTTAGCATCTGTTGACAGGACAAGCCCTGAATCTGCGGTGCCACTCCCACCTTGCAGGAAAATATGCCTTTCAGAAGGCATGGTGATTCTCGGAGAAGTGTGGATTCCCTTTCCTTGATGGTGGTGGTGGGGGTTGTACATTTGTACCTCCAGGAAGAAGCAAATGTTGCTTCCTGCTGAAGTAATAACTCCTAAGATGTTGCAATTGCAATAGGCTGCAGTTTCACCTGCCAGATATCCTTGTTTCTTCTCTGCCAAGGCTGGTAATTCCAGAACTTGTATACTTTTTTGGTGCAAAACTTCTCACAGCTGCTCTGCTCTTGCTATCTCCTTCCTTGGTTCTCACATACCAAAAGCATGAATTTATAAAGCAATGGGAGGAGAGGGTCTTGGGGTGCATCAAAGGGCATAGAATCTCGGACTGTAGCACCTGACCTGTTTCTCCAACTTTTTCTGGATGCGGGGACGGTCCTCTCAAGTCCTCACTTATACTACCAGGTCGTCGCATGCTTATAAATCGATATGCACAACTACCTTTCCGAAACTGCACGCTTGCATAGGTCCCGGAATCAATTCAGGAAACTCTTTTCTTTGTGGAAAAATCCTATTCGTTCGATTGGGAAAGGCAAGCATCTTATTCCCATGTATTGTGGAAGGAATTTTTCTGACTTAGTTTAGGAGAATCCACTTTCACACAAAAGCTCACCTCTCATGCCCTCAACATCAACCGTGAGAACTAAGAACTACTATGCTTCTCTTCCTCTCATCAATGAATTCGTCTTCTTGGTGTTCAAAGAACAAGACGAACTAATGTTATGTAGTCCAGTCATTTTAGTTTTGCTAGTACCAAAGGTTGGAGATGGAGACACAAGAAACTTGCTTGTTTTCTATGACAGAATATGAAGCAGAACATTCTTTTGACAGAAGAAAAAAAAACCTAGAAACTTTGAAATTACAAAATCTAAATGCTGGAGAAAACTAATATGGCAAAAAGATGCTCTTCTTTGGATATTGTTGGAAGGCAAGGAATAGAATAAAGAATTCATTCTGTTTTGTCTCCTTCAGGAAGTTTGGAACTTATTCAGCCCACCAAACATAAACTAGAACGAAGAACCGGACCCAAATATTTTTCATTCCACAACTGGCAACCGACTCCTTACTTGGCGAATCCTAAGCTAAAGGGAGCCTCTGAAAACAAGGAAATGAATGACTGTATTTGTACAGGTCATGTTCATAATTGGCTGGTGAAAAACAAAATAAGAGGCCTTTGGCCTGGAGATGACCCCTTGTTATACTGAAATGTTGCTTCTCTTCAGTGTTCCCGTAAGAAAAACTACAAAAAAAAAAAGAACGAAACTGATGTGAGGTCTAAGTTAGTTTGTTTAATTTGATTTTGGTGCAAGTTCAGTATGCCGGTGCTATTCTTTTCTGGTTGCTATGTGGTGAAGGATACGGCGAATGTTGAAGTGACAGTGAAGAATCATGCTATGCCTACTCAA
This sequence comes from Aquilaria yunnanensis, assembly GCA_039654915.1. Lineage (NCBI taxonomy): Eukaryota > Viridiplantae > Streptophyta > Magnoliopsida > Malvales > Thymelaeaceae > Aquilaria > Aquilaria yunnanensis. Next base: position 33,966,577 of record CM077600.1, on the reverse strand, counting down.
AGCGTGAATAACAATGATAACTATGTGATGGTGATCAAAAGCTAATGTAGCATAAATTCGTACCTGCAGCAAGGAATGAATGCTACAAAATCTTCGGATAACGAGTTCTGAATTACTGTAACTGTTACATGTGGTCTTCTTTATGAAGAAATTGCAAGCAGAAACGGAATTCCTTGAAATATATGAATTCATTGGTTCTGGCAGGCCAATCAACTGATTCCGGTATGTGACGGGATTCTTCTGGCAAAGTACTTAGAGAATCCTAAAACAGTTTGTTGGCATTTTTTATAGGAACTGGAGAAGAGGCTTTATTTGATACCTTCCAAGCTACAACATTAAAGTAATACCAAGTAAATTAGTTCAGTTCAGTTCTTTGGTGCCACATATATGCCAATCTCTGTCAGGCAACATTCATTATATTAGCTTGCTGCAATAACTTGGACTTGAGTAAGGATTCCTGCCAAGTACTAGTACTAGATGAGGTTTATCTCATATCAGAAGTGCCTGTATACATGTATATGTAGATGTATATATGCATGAAGAAACATAAGTGACTTGCATTTGGCTTTGCGTCCAATTTATTTTCTCTTCCCTTAGTAAAACTTGTTAATTTTTCAGTCTCTTCTCTCTGCTATTGCTTTGATACAGAAATGCTGGTGTTCTTGTGAGGGGAGATTTTCTGTTTTTATTTGTCTTCCTAGGACTTCCACACACACTAAGCTTAACAAACTAAGCTAGAATGAAACATTGAGGACTGTTCAGTCAATCAGAACTCATAAGCGAGGAAGGCACACGTGTAAGGTTGCAATTGGTTTCAGGGTTGTTGACCAGGCATGAATGCCATTGGCTGCAAGGGGAAGTGATCATCAGGAATGACCAAGGAAATGAAATTCCAAAAATGAGGTGAGGTTAGGAGAGAAGCTGCAAAAGCTTTGCCAATGGGCCTCTGGATTTTGGAATTGGAATGTGAGTATCTGATAACTAAAAACTAAAGGCAGCAGTAAGTCATATTCTCAAGTCAAGAATTGGTTGTTCATCTCCTCTCTACCCTGAGCCACAGATACTGGGTCCTCACTAAGCTTCCTCCTCACACCCCTTTTTCCTTTTATTTGCTTTTGTTTTCTATGATCACTGACTAGTATGGGTCTCTGTTCATAATTAGCTTTAACCACTTCGAAGAATTCTTTACTAGGAAAATAATACATTTAGTCCTAAAACTTTGATCATTTTTCTATTTGAGTCTCAAAACTTTATGAGTTTCTGTTTGAGTCATAGAAATTTCAAAATGTGTAATCAATTAGTCCTAAATCTTTCAAAACTTGTAACCTGTTTTGGGGTTAACTTTAGAACTAACTATTTGCACATTTTGCAAGTTTTAGGACAAAAATAGAAACTTGCAAAGTTTTAGGACTTAAATAAAAATTTATAAAGTTTTAGAACTTTCATAGAAAAGTTAAAAAAAAAAAAAAGGACTGAACATGGTCTTTTTTCCTGGCTTTTGTTCCGCTGGTATTTCAAAACCTTTTTAGGAAAACACCAGTTTGTCTTTCACTATTTTTTCTTCCAAATGCTTTTCAAAACGTGTAATCAGCTAGTCCTGAATCTCTAAAAACTTGTAACCTGTTTTGGGGTTAACTTTAGAACTAACTATTTACACATTTTGCAAGTTTTACTACAAAAATAGAAATTTGCAAAGTTTTAAGACTTAAATAAAAATTTGTAAAGTTTTAAAACTTTCATAGAAAAGTTATAAAAAAAATAAAATTAGGACTGAACATGGTCTTTTTCCTGGCTTTTGTTCCGTTGGTATTTCCAAAACCTTTTTAGGAAAATACCAGTTTGTCTTTCACTATTTTTTCTTTCAAATGCTTTTCAAAATTGATCTTTCATTTTTCTTATAGTGAGAAAGATTTTTTTTTTTTCAATTTTTCAAAGAAGATACAATATTTTTTTTTTTGTTTATGCATCGAATGATCAAAATTTCACATTTTGTGGGGACTTTCTTTGCTATCATCATTTAAATCAATACAATGCTAGTCTGGTCTAAAACATACATGACATATAAAATTGGTTCTTGTTTAATAAATCCCACTAATATTCTTCTCCAATTTGGGAAATTATTATCTTATTTATTCTTTTAGAAAATTTCCAAACTTATTAATAAGCTTTTAATTTCTATACGAGTTTGGTGGAGATCACTTTTTAACGACTAAAAATATTTATTTTGAGATGTCTTTTATTCTTTGGAACTTTTAATCATCCTTTAAGATATTTGAAAAGTATCTTAATTTTTATTTTTACAAAAAAAAACACATATTTTTTAGCTTTCTTTTCTTTTTCTATTTTTGAAAAACATGATAAATATGAACAAAAAACTATGTAAATGAAAATTATAAATTATAAAAAATTCTTAGCTCTAAAAAAAATATTTTTCAAGTCAAATGGGGAAAGGAAATGCTACTTTTTATCCTAAATCTTTTACAATTTTTTTATTTAAGCCCTAAAATTTTGTAAATTTTTATTTAAATCCTAAAACTTGCAAAACGTGTAAAGAGTTAGTCCTAAAGTTAACCCCAAAACATGTGGCTAACAGTTTAGGACTAACTGTTTATACGTTTTGAAAATTTCAGAACTCAAAAAGAAACTCAAAAAGTTTTAGAACTTAAAAAAAAAAAAAGTGATCAAAGTTTTAGGATTAAATGTGTGCTCTCTCCTTCTTTAATTATTGCCGAGTTTTGATGTTACTTAGGTCTAGTTTGTTTACTTAAGTTGAATTAGTTCAAAATGATCTATTTTTATTTTTATATTTTTTTTCCTGTAGAATCTATATTACTTAAAAGCTAATATTATATATAGGTTTAATAGTTCATTGAATAATATTTTTCATAATATGATTAATTTTTTATTATATTTTGTTTTTTAGGTTGAGTAAATAAAAAGTATATTAACATTTAATTATATTATAAAAAATGTTATTCAAAAATATTATTGTATCTATATAAAATTAGTTTTCAAATGCTATTAGTTTCTAACAGAAAAGCTATAAAAATGAAAATATATCATTTTAGATTAATCCAACTAAAGAGAAAATGAATAATTGGATCATAAGCTTTAGTTCATCTCGCTATTATTGCTAATCAATTGATAGCATTAATCAGTTGGTGTAATGTACTCTCTCTGTCCTATATTCTTTGTGTCATTCACTTTTTAGTAATTAATTTATGATTTTTTATTTTTAATATTTTAGTATATAAATGAAGAATTTTTATATAAAAATGATAAATCAAGACATATAATTTTTAAATATATTTTTTTAAAAATTTTTTCTAATAAATATTAATATGAATAAATTTAAGTCAAATTATATGAAAAAGACAAATGATGGAAAGAATATGGGAGGAATGTAGTAATGAATAAGGATGGATATATTTAAAAGCTTCTACATCTATTAAAGAGTTAAGAGAAAAATACCAAAACCCCCCTGAGGTTTGGGATAACCTACAGTTGTGTCCCCCATTTTTCAAATACCTAAAATTATCCCCTTGAAAACTTAACTTCGTTAATAACCGTTACCCTAGAAAGGGAAAAACACTTGGCTTAGCCCTCCTAAACTTCATTCACAGAAACTTTACCCCCTGACTTAAGAAAAACAAAATCCATGAACAAAAAATAAATTCTAAGAGATTAAAAGAACTACATGAAAGAGGTAACAACAACAACAATGGCTCCTTTCATCCATTTGCCAATTTCCAACCTCATCTACAGCTTCAAAGGCCAGCGCCGACACCGGGGAGCCCAGCACCGCCACCGTACTCCCGCCTCAAATCGGTTGCAATCGCACTCTCGCCAATCGGACCTTGCCTCATCTCCATTCGCGATACCGGATCCGTTCGCCGGATCTCCTTTCCTCTCCCGACTCTCGCGACGATTCTCTGTTCCCGATTCTCGCGATACCAGATCCATTCATCGGATTTCATCGCCATTCCTGTTGTTGATTCAAGAACGAGGCAGGCGCTCTCCATTTCTTAACTAAAGCTTTCCGGTAGAGAGCAAAGGTGCGGCAGTCATGGAGATCGTCAGTGGCGGACGGGAATCGAACCTAGCAGCGCGATTCGAGCGGAGAGGAGGGAAGAGAGGCGAATGGAGACGATTGGCGAGCGAAGACGATTCGAATGGATTGGCGAGGGGTTCGTCTCCGATTGAGTTCGATTTGAGGCGCGAGTATGGGGGCGACGGGAGTACAGGCTGAAGAAGGCAGACAAGACGGAGAGGAGGGAAGAGGCGGAGATGAGGAAGACGAGGGAGGAGGTAGGAGGCGGAGAGGAGGGAGTAGAGACCGGAAAAAGGCGCCAGGGAGGTAGGAGGCGGAGGGGAGGGTGGGCTGCGACTGGGGTTCGGGGGCAGTTAGCAAAAGGCTCTGGGAGGATGGGGAGGGGCTTGATAGGCTGGGCGTCGACGATGGGCGCTGATACCTGTGGCGGGGAGGAAAGAGAGAAGAGACAGAGAGAGAGAAACAGAGAGAGAGAAGTGTTAAATCATTAGAAACTAGGGTCGAAGTTTTAAATAAGGAAAGTAGGGAGGGCTAAGTCAGCAATTTTTCCTTTTCTATGGTAAAGGTTTATAACGGAGTTAAATTTTCAGGGGATAATATTACGTATTTGAAAAATGTGAGACACAACTGTAGGTTACCCCAAACCTCAGGGGGGGGGGGTTTGGTATTTTTTCCAAAAGTTAATTATTGGCAATGTCTAATAATTAAGTAATGGATAAGCTTGGTAGAGAAAAGGTATATAATTGGGATATGATTCTCATGTAGTAAAATTTGGAAAAAGAAGCCTTCCCCTTTCAACCAAGAGTAATCTGCAAATATCTTATCTCATTAACATAATTATATTAATGAATGTACTGTTATATATATACATATAGAGAGAGAGAGAGAGAGAGAGAGAGAGAGAGAGAGAGAGAGTTATTATTGGACAATGGACCTCATACAATTTTTAATTGGATTGAATGAAGAGAAATTTTAAGTGCAGAAATTTATGGACAGAATTCTCTCCAGATAAAAACGTTAATGATTGATAATAATCTATGGACAGTAGAGCCCAATCACTAAATGTAGAATAAAAAACTGTCAAAATAGGAATTTCATGAAAGAAAACAGCTTATAGCTTAATGGTGGAAGTCTGTTTCGTTCACTCTGTTTGCCTACTTCTTTTCTTTCGATAGCCAATTAACGTGTAAATTTCATGCATATATTCCCACATCCATAGAACTAGTAGATCGTTACTGTTCGTTTCATTTCTCGTTTACATTATATAGTCCTCGATCCGCTCGCATTTTGTATTTGTTTTGACAAAAGCAGCAAAATTATTACGTAGGTGGAGTCTGGTTTTCTCCATATCAATTAATAACACAGGCTTTTGCCGAACTCAATTGCAAGAGTTCCATTATTCATTCAAAATACTAGTACTGGCCTTGTTTTAGTTTTTCTCTTTTTTTTTCTCCTCTTTATGGAACTAGCGAGTCTTGTCCGTATATGCTAACATGTACCCTTTTTTTTTTTTTTTTTCTCAAAATAGTGTGTCTTCATTATTTAAAAACTTGATAAAATAGTATACCAATTACAATTTCTGAGTAATGAGAATTATTTCAGATAAAACGCATGATGCTTTTGCTAACGTATGAGCACACGATTACATCACCTAAGAGGATAAACAGCTGAAAAAGAATCCAAACTAGTACATAAATATCTAACATCTTCTATAATGCTTAACATAAATAATAAAATGACTCTGACCCTATAGCCATTTTAATCTCGCTAATTTTCAAACAGAATACTCCAAGTTTCAACTAAATTCCATTCTCGATGATCATGTCATTAAATAGTACATTCAGAAAGTTGGAAAAAATTGGTATTACACAATAAACTTAAAAGATGAAGACGCATCAAATTAAAGCTCAAATGCTCATGGAGGAGTTGGATCGAACTCAAGAGGCAGGGAGAACCCCTAGAACCAACAAAACAAATCTTGAAGCAATTCCACTACCAGAAGCATCACAGAAAGTTTAAACTTCAAACCGAAAAGCATTACAAGAAATAAAGGGAACAAGGCATCATCAACATGTTGCTTAAGCTTTAGTGACATGGACAAGTATCCAGAATAGTGACAACTAGTTCGGCTAATAGTTATCTATATTACTCATAAAATTTTACAAAGTCTAAGTATTAAGACAGGTGTGAGGTTGAAATGCAAAGAAACAAGCCCAGTAACATGCAGATGCAGGAGATCATTAATGCTTTTAACTTATGATCATTGAATTGCACACCCTCTAGTCTAAAATTTACTCACCAAGAGCGCTAGCCACTGAAGTTGCAGATGGATGCCACCGAAAAAACCCAGTTCTAGTGGTCCGTGAGGCGGGATACCCCATCCCGGTGGCTCCGATCCCATCTCTCTTTAGCAGCAAAATGTCACAGCTGCTAGCACCAACACAATCACCAGAAAAGAGACTACTCTAGAAACATGATTACCTAATGATGATAAGATCAACGTTTTGCCCAAATTAGGGACACAAGCTCAGAACTCATTCAAAAAGGCTTGGTTGAATCTTCGGTCTCACAATAAACTCAGCTGCCCCTTAAAATTAAAGGTTTTTTTATCCACACTAGGAGTTCTTTAGTCACTTCCAGATTTCTCAACTACTATTCCTAAACCTACCATTCAACCTCTGTCTTCAAGCAGTAAAAAGTGGTTCAACAAATCACCAATTTCTCACATCCTCGTCAATTGGGCTAAATGCAACTAATCAAACTCTTATAAAAACAATTTTTTATTTAATAACTACCGGCATAATTGACAAACGATTTGGGCTTAAGTGCACTTACTGTATGAGGTGTAGGAAAATGACCAAAAAGGCTACCCTGCTAAACTGAGAACAGTTCCACCTCCGCTATTCCTTGCACTTGAGATTAAAAGTCACAAAATTGATACTAGAGTCCAAGGATAAGTGTACCTCTTAGTCTATTTATGTATTTGTTAGTTACAAATTGGATCTCCATTTGTCCTAGATTATTAATACATGATTATTCTTTTTTTTTAAAAAAAATTATGTAAATGTTATATTATTTGAAAATTAGTGCTCTATCTTCCTGATTATTATGTGAATATATATTTTCTTGACATTTTTTTTTACTTTTTCATGTTTTTTTTTAATAAAAAAGAATAAAATATTAAAAAAAATACATGATTGGGCAGAAAAAGATACTTCTCAAATATCTTGAAATGTTGTATTTCAATTTATGGACTACTTTATTCAACAATTAATAATTTATATCCCGTTCTATCAGGTGAAAAGTCAAAGCACAGGAACAGTGACTCCCTTTTACTTGCTTGTCTAGTGTTCAAACCTCCCATTTGCCTTTCCCCCTCCTAAAAACCCTTAACTTATAGAGTAGATGATTCTGAGCATAAAAAAATAATTAATAAATTATGAAAAATATATGTTTTTGTAGGGGAAAAATTTGCTTTTCATATGTTGAAAATGCTATCATTCAATTTATGCACTAGCCCATTCAACAATTAATACACTATTTAAAATGCCAATAAAATACCAAATACTTTATCTGTCATAAAACTATTGTAACATATTCTATTTTCAATAGTTTCAAATCTTTGTAACATTGCCCATATTTAATAAATTATTTTACTATACTACCCTTTAAACTATCATTTCAATATTTACTTTTTCTAATTTTCTTAATTTTTGTAAAAAAATGTTAAGGACAAATGTCAAAACAACACATAAACTTTCTCAACTTTCTTAATCTTCATGTCAACTCAAATGGTTCACTAAATATGGAATGAATGGGATATTTAAGTTATTCTGACACTCTATAGATAAAAAGAAGTAAGTTATTTTGAAACATAGGGTTGTTCCTAGACCATAGAAATAGAAAGAAGACGACATATTTGTTTTTGGCCTAAAACTTCTTTTGCCCCCCGAACTTTATCAACTCAAACCTTTTACCTTTCGACTCACCCCTCAAACTTTGCAAATTATGACCTTTTACCCCCTCGGTCCAATTAAATGAAAAATATTTACTAAAATGAAAATAAAAAAAAAAATTAAGAGGCTAATTAAATTATTTGTCCAATAATTGACTCTTATGAGAAAACAATATGAAACGTTAACACAAACTTATAGGCAAATATAAGAGAGAGATGACTAATCTCAAATATGAAACTGAAGTCTTTATACTTATTATTTGTTCATAAGAGTCAATCATTAGACAAATGATTTAACTAACCATTCAACTCTCTTTTTATTTTTATTTTAGTACACATTCTCCATTTAACCCAGCTAAAAGGATAAAAAATCTGAGTTGGAAAAATTTAGGAGGTAAAAGGGGCTTTAGGCCATTTGTTTTTCTATCGGACGACGGCAACATTTCGAAGCCAACATTTACATCAGCTCATCACGCATCTCAACCATGCCCGAGACCAAATGAATCGAGTACCCTTACAAATGCTTGTGGCTCAACATCTGGAACCAACACAAAGACTAGCCTCGGACGCTAAGGCTCTAACGATCCACTCAATCATCATCCCATAGCCATCACCATACCTTGTGAAAGAGAATTACCAGCTTCTGATTGCCATCAACAAAAGTGCAAAATTACAGCCTTCAAACTAACCAAAAGAATATGACACTAGCAAAACAAGCAGCAGATAATGATAATCACCACATTTTACATGTTGAACGAGGAGCATGTCTTCGTCTTTGCAAGCAAGCATAACCCAGCTGCAGATTCCCCACAAACATCTTCAGTCATCGCTCTTCTTTTTCTTCTTTTTCTCTTTTTTCTTGCTTTGCATATCCAAGTCCTCACCATCTTGTTCAGCATGTTTTCTCTTCTTCTTCTTTTTCTCCCCATCAACTTTCTCATCTTTTTGGTTGTCATCATCAGGCTCAGGCGCATGTTTCCTCTTCTTCTCCTTCCTTTCCTTTGTACCTGCCTCCTCAGCTGCCTCCTCTTTGGCCTTTTTCTTCTTTTTCTTCTCTTTCTTTCCTTCAACTAAAGCAGGCGCCTCTTCTTTTGTTTCCTTCACAGGAGCATCTGCCCGCTCTTTCTTCTTCCCCTCCTGCACAGCTTCTTGCTCATTATGGTCATTGGAGACAACTGCTCGCCCAATAACAGCATCTGCTGCAGGATTATACACCTGAAACGAGCATGAATCAGCAACATTCACAGCACAAAGAAGCATAGAAATTTTTAAAGAGGAAACAAATACCTTTGCAGCAGTTATTAGGCCCCCAGTTGCCTTCTTACGATCCTTGTCATAAGGTTCTATCTTGGGTTTGCCTTTCACGGAAACAGCAGAACGCCCCAATTCTTTACCTTCAAGACTTCTCAACCTAGCTTCAAGCTACACAACATTATTGGACAGTCATCAGGATGCACACTTCAAGAGTTGATAGAAAATGTTTACCAACTTCAATCAAGAGAGAGAGAGAGAGAGAGAGAGAGAATTAGTAGTTTAGAATCTGCAATACACTGACCTTGAGCCTGTTCTCAAGTCCTATAGTGTTATCTTCACCATCCCCAAGGGCATCTCGTCTAATTGACAATGCAGCTTTTGCAGCAAGTGACCGAGATATCTTTCCCTTATGTTTTGGCGCAGCTTGACCAACCAAAGACGCATGATAGATAAGTCCATATTTGGGAGTGGCATGCTTTGTCTTGAGGGCTCTGAAGAGAGCCTTTTCTGCTCCAAGAATTTGAATAGTGCTCCCCGGCTGTTTTGCGAGATTGAGCAGGCTACCCCCATGGGCAATGAGGCGAGCACCAACAAGTTCACCAACCAAAGCAGTCAAATTTGGGGCAACAGTGTTCATCCGGCTTTTTAAATAATCATACAGCTGGGCTCTGTACTCAGAAAGAGATAAGACCTGGTCACATAGTTCTCTAATACTAACAAGATCAAGTTCATTTATTTCAGTTCCCATTGATATAACTGCTGCATCCTTCAATTCTGCCTCAACCTCTTCCGGTAATATCTGTGAAAATTAAAGCAACAATAGCATCACTTTCAGAGAGACTTTTCAGAGAGACCAAGGAAAAAGGAGTTAAAGAAAAGCACATGATCATCGCATTTTCGTCTAAACATAGCAAGGAAGACATGCATCTGATAAGATTATCATTGTTAATGTTGAAATTAGATACTTCGGGGTACAGAAGGATTAACCCAAAGTTTTATTTCTATGAGTTGAGGAATTACAGGGATACACTTCTTGTCAACTCTCACAATATAGCTAGGAAACATAAGCTTCCATAAAACAGAAAGATCTAGTCCTCAATGGTAAAATCTGATTCACCTTATCAAAAAAATTCCGCCCTACCACAAGCCACTTATTTTTCTCTCTAATAAAAAATTTTCCCAACTATTTATTACCTTCATCAATCCATAACCTTCCAAAGAGGAACCTACAAAAGACTTCCAAGTCTGCCCTTGAGCTTACTAGAGATAACAGAAACCACAATCACAGCATCAAATTGTTGTTAGGCAGACCATGGTTTTACCTGAGAAAAATCAAGCTTGGCAGCATTTGAACGGTCACCCATCAGCTTGACTGTCCTTGCATAAAGGATGTTATCAGTAACAATCTTGGCAAGTTCTGGAAAATGCCAACCATACCATTCACGAACTCTCATTGCATACGTGTTGAGCTCTTTGTCAAGATCATCCAGCAAACCTATGGCTTGAACAATCATTGTGTCGACCTAAAAATCAACATTAACAAATGAAGGGATGAATAGGCCTGTGCAGGCATAGCCTTGAAGCGCACAAGCATTATTTCAGCCAGACCCACATCCTCTTTTAAAACCTACCAGATAAAGGCCTATAAATTCCATCAAACGAAGACTACATACAGAGAATAAGTTCCAGGCTTTAGAAATTGATATTTGCTTCTTATTCCTTCATTTCTTCATCTTCGTCACTATATATTTGAAGAATTATTGAGTAACACTGCCCCCACTCTCCCCGTTCTCAATCTCTTAACACCTTTTATGTTTTTCCCCCTCCTGTTCAATGATGTACTTTTCAATCCCCTCGATCCCCTAGGAAATACAATGCTTCTTGTCATGTCTTATGCATTTTGTAGGCTCTTCGAACTAATCTATTTTAATTAGTTTAGTTACATATATTTTCTATAATATGCATCATAGTTTGGCTGTGTTGAACAGTAATCAAAAGCCAAAGACAATTTCATGGTAGAACTTAGACCACAACCCTGCTTCCTTCTCAGAATACAGACTAGCAAAAAAGCAGATGCCCTGTACTATAGAACTTCTTTGGTAATGTTATTGCTTTCTCAAGAGAAACCTTACATGAGTTATACACTCTGTAAGGCCTGGACGATAAGCACGCTCCAATAAACTTGAGAAGGCACTTCATGGACTTTGAATCAAATCCTCCATAGGAAAACATACTAACACAGCTACTGCTTAATAAGCATTTGTACACACACACACACACACACACACAAAGAAGTTTATGCTGCAGGTTTTCAAAGGTAAGTTGATCATCAGAAAGTAATTCTTTCTAATTAAGTGCCGTTCAACACATCTAATATGACATAGTTCTTGTTCAAAACAGAAACTGGCCTGGTTAATCGCTGGCCAAGTTCTCATTCATGCACATGACTGCTAGGAAACTGAACTACAGGAGACTGCTGATAATACACATTTTCCAGGCAATGAAGAAAGATAGTGTCAGTACCTTGTCAGCACTGAACTTTAGCTTGTATCTTGATAGGCTATGAGACAAGCCAAGGCTCATTGGTGCCAAATCTTGAACACCAAGACCTGATATCAGTTCAGTCAATTGGCTTCTCACGCCTCTCAACAATTCCATGACAGCATTATTGTGAACGCATTCTATTTTCTGCATGAAAAATGATGTTCTCGGCTTAAAGCTAGAAAGCCCCAAGCCAAAGCCCGGAAAGTAGCAACATCAAAATAACACTACTTGTACTGACCAGCTTGTCTTTAATTGCATTTCCAAGCTTTGAGTCAGCAACAGCTAATGTTTCACCATCACAGTGAGCACGCAAAAACTTACGCAGACCTTTGCTGGGAGTACCTTCAATAATTTTGGTGGCTGCTTCCAAAGCTTCTGCTGTGTTCTCAAACTTATTAAATGCTTTCAACTTCACCACCTTTCTAGCTGAATCTGCAGCTAAGAACTCTTTACCCAAGTCCTAAGATCGCCACAAATTCTATAATAAGTGAAGATGCTACAGAAAAAAGCTAGAGGAGTGAAACATACAAAAACAATACTCATAATATTTCCAATAAAGCTCTGGTGATTTTTGATAGTTCAACAATCCACGACCCTTATTAGGGGAAATATTAACCAAATTTGCTATCAGCACTTCCAACAATAAATGTTGCATAAACATTAACAGCCATTTCGGATTGATCACCTCAACTTTCGACAACTTCCCTTCGTCCAACACTTTAAAAAGGGCAAAGCCCGCAGGGGTCTCGAATAAAACAAGCATGTCAAATCTTCCAAAAGAGACCTAGTACACGGGAAAACATAGGAAACAACCCACCAGTTAGAGCAGACAGAACCCAAGAAAAGCACCTAGGCTAAAGAACGAAAAAAAAAGAACTTAAAGCAAAAAAGACAAAGGCACAGGCACTACAAGGGCAATAACTTCCATAAAATTACACTTCGGCCGTATGCTGGAATGTTCATTACATGCTTCGTGTTCAATTCGCTAATAGCATTAGTTTCAGGAAGTATAAGCTAGCGACCCAAAAGCCAGAAGCTCGTAGTGAAATGCAATCTTTTAGATAAAGAGAGCTTAAAGAAGAGCAAGAACCCCAATTCTTTACCTCTCTGGATGCGGCGAGAGTGGGGAGGAATAGGTGGTGACGACAGAGCAACAGAGAGATGAAACGGCTGTAGGGTTTAGGGTTTTAAATTGGGGCGGTCGCAGGGGTTACTTTTGGAAAATTGAAGTGTACGTGTCCACATGCTATAGTGGGCTTAGTATCTAAACTGTGAGGCTGGTATATGTTATAGTTGTGGATTGAGAGAGTTTGATCTTGTGGCTGAGGGTTTGATTTGACCAAAATTGTTCTGCCCATCCTACGGCTACATTTAACGCTCGCAGAAAATACGAGAACATGTTTGCTGTGGTAGGGGATAACTTTACTTAAGGTCCTCGATCTTTATTTTCACCTAAGTGTCTATACCCCTGATTTAATCTCCACGAAATCTTTCTATCCATTGAATAAGAGAAATGAATTTTGGTTAATTTATTAATTTTATCTTCTCAATTTTGAACTGATATTCTCATTTATTTTGTATCCAAATTGTTATCTATACTATACGCAGTGTTAATGTGACATTTACGAGGTTAAACACTATAATAGTACAAAAGTTAAAGTTGCATGGACTCGAGATTTCTTCTTTGTTGTCACAATGATGACCAAATTTTGTTACACTAAAATAGCATATTATGACAATAAAGAAAAAATCTTCATCATGAGCCTTTGATTAAGGAATGAAGAAGGGGCCAGTTATTAGACATGTTTTGGTGGCCTCTTGAAGCAACACCTTTGGCCATCATAAAGGAATAGTTGCTGCTGAAAATGGGATTGATTCGGGTTAGTACAATATGGACAGCATAACATAATTTTGTTCAAAGATTTTTTTCATTTGCACCATTTTCTTCGGAATAGTCTGTTTTTTACTTACCGTATAATTCTGTTGTATTAAGTTCTCACTTCTCAACTAATTGATGAAACTTGCACAACCCACAAAATGAGTTTTTTTTCCCCTTCAGAATAATGCATTTCAATAGCAAGGGCTAAGGAGGTGTGGGTATCAATAGTCAAGGGAAGACAATGGAGATTTCCACCATATAATTTCATTTATTTTTTATGCCAAGTCCGTACATGGTTAGCACACACAAGTCATTCAAATGAACTATTAATGTGTTTATTCAGACTTGCTCTAGTGCACTTCCTATGACTCTTTTATGGGGTAAAATTCACCATGGGTCACCTAGCTTATTTTTTTGTCCTATCCGGGTACCTTACCTTTATTTTGTCCTAGCGAGGTACCTTTCCTCATATTGCGCATCCTGTTCAGCTACTTTCCATCAAATTGGTCATTAAATTGGACGGAAAATGATGAAGTGACATTAAATAATACTAAAATAAACTTAAAATAATAACTTCAGTCCTCAAACTATTTCAATTACTAATTCTAATCCTTAAAATTTCACTTAAGCCAATTCTATCCCTCTCATCCCGTTCAATAATTCTTCACAATGGCTTTTTGCTTCATTCTTCACAACGGCTTGCCCTTGATTGCAGCAGTGGCTGATGGCGGTGTTGAGCAGGAACGAGAGCAGCGACTGAAGCTTGCCCTGGATGGCAGCCAACGCCGATCGACGATGGCCGGCTGCTCGTGAAGCTTCGATTGTTCACTTCTTGTCATTTTAGCATCATTGGACGGGAGTGATCAAGAGTGTCTAGAAGGCTGGAAAACCCAGATTTCAATTCTGATTCACTCGCTTCTTGCGAGTTCGATTCTGAATCACTCACCATTTTATTTTTACGTCGTTTGAATGTTCATGTCTGCTCAATTCCCAGGCGAGACAAACCAAGAGGACCGACATTTGATGGCAACTCAGTCGACCAAACCCAGGCGATGAGCGAGATTGAGGCGTGGCCTCCCTTTCGTGCTCCGATCGAGCGATGAAACGGTGGTGATATCGAAGCAGGCGACGGGGGTCGGTCCCTCTTCGGTCAGAGGTTGGAACTCGGTGTGAAAGAAAGGCAAATAGATAGAGATCCAGGCGAGAGCGAAGGGCGGAGAGAGAGGCGATGAAGGATGAGCAGATCAAAGAGAGGGGCAGATGGCGATGGAGGATTTTCTAGCAGAGGATTGAACAGAGAAGAAACAGAGCCTAATTTTTGGATTTATGGGTATTGATAAAACCTATGGTTTGCTAGATTTGGGTTTGAGTTATTGTTCTTTTGATCCATTTTTTTTTGCACCTGATTTCCAGCAATTCTCAGAACCAAACAATCATCACTGAGTTCGTCCACTTGGGCTTGGTTTCTCTGCTACTAGAGATAACGATCAAGTCCGAGAAAAATGTGTGCGAGAAAGCTCTATTGGTGCTGGATTCCCTCTGCGAATCGAGGGAAGCTCGAAAAGAGGCTTATGAGAACGCCTTGACGGCACCGGTGCTGGTTAAGAAGATCATATGGCTGCCAGGGGCAGCGAAAGAGGCGACAGTGTCGACCATGTGGAAGCTCTGCAAGTACGAGAACACGTATCAGGAGAGAGTTCTGGTGGATGCTCTACAAGTGGGTGCGTTCCAGAAGCTGCTGTTGCTTCTCCAGGTAGGCTGCACTGAGGACACGAAGGAGAAGGCAATGGAGCTCATGAAGCTTTTGAATCCTTACAGGGCCGGATTGGAACGCATTGATTCACAGGACTTGAAGAATCTAAAGCGTGGAAGGTGACAGTGAAGGAGATGAGAGGGGTAGAATTGGCTTAAGTGAAATTTTAAGGGTTAGAATTAGTAATTGAAATAGTATGAGGACTGAAGTTATTATTTTAAGTTTATTTTAGTATTATTTAATGCCACTTCATCATTTTCTATCCAATTTAACGACCAATTTGACGGAAAGTAGCTGAACAGGATGCGCAATAGGAGGAAAGGTACCTCGCTAGGACAAAATAAAGGTAAGGTACCCGAATAGGACAAAAAAATAAGCTAGGTGACCCATGGTGAATTTTATCCCTCTTTTATGTGCTACTTATGAAAGTAAATTATGGCGCTCGAAATTACAGTATCAATTTACAAACACTTGGCGGTGTGTTTCCCTTGTTCACTGGCTTTTTCTTCTTCTTTTTTTTTTTTTTTGTCTCTCTCTCTCTCTCTCTTGGGTCACCGAAAGGTCAAACCACATGATTAGATTTAGCATTTAGGTGATGCAGTCGGAATATCATACTTGTTTGTTTCGCATCTTTATTTGCTGCGCTTCCACTGGTGGGTGGTGCGAGGAGAGTGCTTCTCATTCATGTGCAGCTGCAAGATACCTAAACCACAAAAACCAGTACTACTGGATTATCTGTTTTCTTTTCTTGACTTAATTGACCAAGAGAAGTGAAAGCTTTGGTTTACTTTATTATGGGGTAAAAGGAAGCTTATGCGCCTGTGCTGCATCTATATACAACATACATACATACATACATGCATGCATGCATATAACACTATAAATATCGATGCATTACCCTCCAGAGTTTCATATATCCTGGACTGGAGGAGTTAAGTTCTTTTTGAAACAGAAGAGAAGGCGAAGACTCCATACATGTAACATATCAAACACAAATTAAAACTACCAGCATTACATGTTCGCTTCCCCACAAGCTTCTTAAAATCTTCTTCTGCCACTAATCGGACGCTGGCAGAGGCCAACCAGCTTCAGAAACCACTCGGGATTCCCATTGTGGAAGACGATATATGCGATGGAGATGCCCAAAGGTAATCCGGAGCCATACCCCATCAAAATGGCCTTCCATTCAATGACACCCTGACGCATCCAGTCATCTTCTTCTTGCTGCAAGACCCCTGCTTGTCCCTCACCATTTGAGCACTCCTTTGACAATGGAAACCCGCACAACCCGTCATTTCCAGCGTAGGAATCATTCGGAAACGTGTTGAACTGTCCGCCATGTGGTATCGGCCCCGTGAGCCGGTTACTGGAAAGGTTCAAGTCGGAGAGGAATGTCAACTTTGTCAGTTCTACAGGAATCCCTCCAGTTAACTTGTTTGAACAGAGGTCCAACCATTCCAAGTTTCTGAGATTTCCAAAGGATGCTGGGATTCCGGCGCTTAGCTTGTTATGAGATAGGTTGAGCCCTTTGAGTGCTCCAAGCATTCCAATTCCTTCCGGAATTTCCCCAGTCAACTTGTTGCATGACAGATCAATGCATGTGAACACGGTGAGAACTTTCTCAAGTTGAATCCAAAGTCCTTTGATTGTTAGACCCACAGAATAATCATAGTAACGACGATGCATATATTGCGGGGAGCTTAATTTTCTTTGATCGAGTTCCATGATAGACTTGAGATACCATTTAGGAATGGGACCCAAAAAACGATTGTTGGAGAGGTCAAGAATCTGCAGCTTGAGGAAAGGATGCTTGTGTCTCGCGGTGCTTAACAAGCCATGGAATTTATTAGAGCGTAAGATGAGAACCTGCAGCTCAGCAAGTGTTTCGACCCAACTGGGGAATGCATCACTCAACTGGTTTGTCCCAACATTCAGAACTTTGAGGCCTTTGCAATGGGAAATAGATCTTGGTAATTTCCCCACCAACCGATTATCATTCAGACTAAGGTTTTCCATCTGACATGATGTTGGAAACGCTGCTGGGATCGTTCCATTGAAACTATTCCTTCCAAGATCCAGCACTGAGAGCTGCTTGGCAGAACTGATGAGACAGTTTGGAATGGTGCCGGTGAACTTGTTCTGAGAAAGGTCAAGAACTTCAAGATCAGTTAGAAGGCAAACTGAGGTAGATATCTCTCCTGTCAAGCTGTTGTTTGAGAAAAACAACAAACTGATGGCGGAAGGAAGTCTTGGAAGCACTCCTCGAAGCAAGTTGGATCTGATGTCAAAAGACTGCAGATTTTTCCATGGAAGTTGGTCTAAATCAACAATGGAATTGTAGGAGAGATTTAGGAACAACAACGAATCTTTTCCCACGTTGAACATCCATGCCGGAATATGGCTAATCCTGTTGCTGGACAGATCTAATTGCACCAAATGGGTTGAGCCGCTTAAGAAACTGGGGAAGCCACTGATGTTGGAAGAAGACATGGAGAAAAACTGGAGCTCAGGCAAAGTAAAATTAGCACTCTGTTTGAAGCTTAATGACAGAGAGCTAAGGTCAAGAAGAACGAGATTCTGGAGCTCTGAGAGCATATCCAGCTCTAACAAGCCACTCAGGTTATTGGATGACAAATCAAGATTATAAAGATTTTTCAGCGTAAATATGGAGCTTGGTACGGAACCCTCAAGTTTGTTTTCGCTCAGATCAATAGATCTTAAATGTTTACTCTGAAAGTCATGAATATTACCGCTGAGTTGGTTATGACTAAGATCTAGGACATACAATTCTGGGAGTCCATACACCCAAGCTGGTATTGTTCCACTGAGGTGATTGTCAACTAAGCTTAGGAATGCTAAGTTCGGAAAGGATGCATCATCAGGAATTGATCCGGTCAGTTGATTTATTCCGATGAAGAAACCGTAAAGCTGTGTTAGATAGGTCAGTGAGGATGGAATCTGACCCGAGAAATGATTTATCTGAAGTAACAGTAGAACAAGCTGTGACAAGTTTCCTAGTGACATCGGAAGTGGCCCTGAGAAATTGCATGCAGAAAGGTCCAACACGATTAAAGATTCTTGCTTGCCAATTGAATCAGGGAGTTCACCAGAGAATGACGTCAATGAGAGATTAAGATACTCCAAGGGAACGCTCTGGTTAAAAACAGGAAGATGGCCTCTAAGCTGGGAATTATTGCCCAGCTGAACATGTTCAAGCTGGGGGAGACTGAGAATGCTTTGCGGAAATGATCCTTCCAGAGAACAACTGGAAAGACCGAGGGATCTCAGGGAAGATGACAGATTACTCAACAGCCTAGGATCAGTTGAGGACAAATTTACCCCGTCAAGGAAAAGATCTCTGATCCTGGATAGGTTATGAACAAGCCCTTTGAAAGCTTCTTTTTCCATTGTCTGTTGAGCATTCCCTGATAGATCAAGGGAAACCAAGTTGTGGAGATGAGAGGTTTCAGACGGGACTTCGCCATAAAACGATGAGCTGGAGAGGTTAAGATGCATCAGGCGAGAAAGGTCACTGAACTTGGGTGAAATCTTGGAGTTATGGAAGTCATTATATGCAAGGTTGAGAGTACGCAGATATGGAAGACTGAAGAGGCTACTGTTGGGAGGGAAGGTGCCAGAAAGCTGGCTGCAACTAAGGTCCAACCCAACAACATGATGAGTGGTATTATCGCAGGTGACCCCTTCCCAGGAGCAGCAGCTTGTGCCCTCCTTCCAAGACTTGGTCTTAGGGTGTGTTTTATAAAGACCATATTCACCACAGGAACCTAAAGCAGAGCTGTCAATGTAAAAGGAACGCTTGAATTGGAGCAAAGCAGCGGCCTCATCGAGGTACTGAGTGGTTATAGAGGAAGGAGAAGACGAAGATAATGAGGAAGTACCTGTAAAGTTCCAAGAAGAGAGGAGGAGGAGGAGTAACAGATCCAGATGCAAATAGAATCTTTGTGAGCTATCCATTCTCCGATGAATTCCCAACAATCTTAGGAGATTCAAGCAACAGATGAGGACATGTATATTAGAAAAAGAGAAGCATCCCCTTGGAATAAAGGATATGAAAAACCAATCAAGTTAAGCACAGCCTTATACACGTTATCCAAACCCTCCTACAGAACAGATTCGTTTCTTCAAATTCCACAAGCTGTTGACTTAATCCAAGTTAATGCTATCAGTAATGTATGTCTCCATAAAAAATAACTGGCTCCAACAACCACCTACTATTAAAGGCAGAACTACCTCTTTCATAAGATATCATACATACATTACATGCAGTAATATGAATGTATTTCTTGCCTTGCCTTGTTAGGCAGTTCCAATTGCCCCATAATCTACCATGTTACTTAAATAATGTTAACGCAAAGGTATTCATCTACAAGTGCATGAGTTTGGAATATTACATGCACACTGAGATTCCAACAACTAAATAGTTATTTGAAGGGAAAAAATATTTTATTCAAGGATCAAATGATGGGATATTATCTGCCGAGGGTCCGTATTGCAGAGCATACATTATTCTGTCAATTAGATTCCTGTAAGGGTCCTCCTCCCTCTTTTTCAACAAGTAAGCCATATTTTCCTCAACCTGTGACTTAATCTGAAAGTAAACTTCTGCTGCATTTTCCTTGTCCTTCACCAGATCTTTCCTTCCTTCCAATCTAATGGGCTTCCCAAACAGGTAGTAGAAGCGCCCAGGAATTTTGGGCAACAACCCTGGAAAAGAGAGCTCTCGGTTGGCCACCTCCCCAAGTGCTTCATCCCTACAATCCA
This sequence comes from Aquilaria yunnanensis, assembly GCA_039654915.1. Lineage (NCBI taxonomy): Eukaryota > Viridiplantae > Streptophyta > Magnoliopsida > Malvales > Thymelaeaceae > Aquilaria > Aquilaria yunnanensis. The sequence continues at coordinate 33,946,359 of CM077600.1, read as the reverse complement.
ACTAAGAATAGTTAGGGTTTATGTCATCTACTCCGATGGTCAAGCATTTAGACAGTGCAACTGAGTTGAAAGCTCTGCTAATTGTGTACATAAGTAGGGACTAATATGATTTTCCCTAACCAAGCTAAGAATAATTATATGGTCTTGGACTCTACTTCCCATGAAGGTAAGAGAATGGAGAAAAAGGTTAAGAGAAGAGTGAATCTACGGAGTATTATTTTGTTCATCGAGAGTCCTCATAGAATATTGGTTAAACAATGGAGTAAATACTCTCCCTTTCCATCTTACTTGGGGCTCATCTTCCTCTCCCAAGCCAAGAAACACCATTGAGAAGCGAAAACAGACAGCTTCCCAACTTAATGTGTAATATCATAAGTTATAACAATTACATCACAGAGTGAAGAGTAAGTAGTAATCACCTTATTTCTACACCTCCACGCCTGACTTCTCTAATTAAGTCCTCAAAAAAGGGAATCTTTGCCAAATCATGGTAATCAAAAACAAGCTGCCACAAAAACCCATGTCACATTCAATATTAGAGTTTGCTACTTTGCTCGAGTATTATGAATTAAACCACAAATAGAAAATTTTCCAGCAATCATCCAGCGAGAAGTGGTCACCCATAACAAAACACAGGCAATGTACACACTAGTACAAGGGATAAATCATGACCTCAGAAACCCGTAAAATCTGTTGGTGGCATAAAGTTCATAATATCAATTAACTAATAGTTATACTGACATCACAAATTCATGCAAGGATCCACACAAAGAAACAAAATGATAAAGTTCTAAGTAGAATCTCCTCACTGGTGCAACCCTCGTGATGAATTAATAGAGCTTTCATAGTTAAGAACACATTTGTTTGTTTGCATGTTGTTTCTTCACCGGTTGGAAAAACAATTAGGAAAAACTAATCTCCTTAGGTTGTCCAGGATTTAAATGCTTGGCGAGAGAAAATAAAACTAGACCAGCTATGGTCTACCTCTGCTATGTCATCTTCTCCTACGGTCCCGAAAGGCACAATTGTTGCACCAAACCTTGCTGCCATTCTCACAAACTCCGGCTGATTTGGCCAGAATAATCTGTACTGTTCACCCTGCAATTTAAAGGATTTCTCTGTCTCTTGCAACATGAGAAAGTAACAACTATGTAGAAACCATTCTGAAAATCATATTACTGAACCACATAACATGCAATAAATGCCAAACAGCACATAAAATTCCAAAACATTTGTAATGATCAGCTTGCATTAATTTTGTGAAGTATCAGTTCAACGTCATTAGGAAATCTACATCCAGCAATGCTCGTACATAATCACATTTCTAGTATATATGATCATGCAAGTTAAGAATATCCAGTCACTCAAGCCTATAACATTTAGGCTTGGATTGAGTTTGGTGGGGTTACTCCAAGAAATATACCCCCAAGATCATGAACTCCTATCAAACAACACAATCCTTTAACCTAAACATTGCCATCATGTTCCTATCAGAGAGAGAGAGAGAGAGAGAGCAATGACTCTTTACAGGTGGTTTCTCAGCTATTTAAACAACTAGTCTTTCTATTAATTCTCACCTTGTTATGGAGAGCCTCACGTTCACCACCAGGATATAGGAGGATATGTGATTTTGCAGACAACAATTTGAATAGATTGCTAGCACTGACAGGCAATCCGCCCCATACTTTTATCCAGTCATATACACCAAACTCAAAAGATGAATTCTCAAACCTACTTAGAAAAAGTTCATTATGTGCAATTCCACGAACCAGAATCTTCTTTTCTCTTGCGAATGCTTCAATAAGATCAACGAGTTCAAGCCCAAGCAACATATGGTAACCAATTAACAATACAGGACCTTCATCTGGAACCCCTGAAAGGCCTCTCACTATCTTCCCATCTTCCATAGTTGAATACACAACAGACCCAGTAGCATACCGCAAAAATCTGCAAATCAGGTTAAAACTAAATACAGAATCTTGTGGTGCGTGAAACTGTAACAGGTGCATTCCTTAATCTAGAAACAAGGAAGTCAAATTCACAACATCACTTAATTGTACAAAAATACTTCATGCTAATTTGGCCAGTCAAGAATAAAAGAATAAAACAGGTGTTAAATGGCAAAGAGCAGAAAACATGGATGCCAGAACTAAGATCAGCAATACTGACAATGACTCAGAAAGAAAAACTAATTAAGAGTTTATATGTTTGGTTTAGTGAAAATCATGAAACAAAAAACATTGAAAATAAAGAAAATGTTCCTAAATATATGGATACAAGCCAATCTCAACAATAACAAAATTTAAATACAGAGGAAATCAGAGTCAACCAATTAGTCTAGAAATAGGTGTAGGAAAATTTGCATGTTCCAAAACATTATTAACATTGTGCTCAAGTGGGCCAGTGGTGGAAAGTCACACTTGGGTCACACTTTGGGCAGAAGAAAAGCATAATGAGATGATGATGATGATGATGATGATGATGATGACGAGGACATATATTGATTTGTCTTTGAAAAGAATGTATTAATAAGAAAAAGGAATGTAATGACCAAGAAATGTTGATTTTAGTTTCATTTGATAGTTATATAGCTTTTGCTGTCCATGGATAGCATATTCAAATTTCAAACTACTATAAAATAAGTTAGCAAGTACTGAGTACATGATCTCAATAGTTTACCGAACATCACTTACTGAAAACAATCTTAATCAGTGGTTGTAAGAATAAATTAAGAAGCAAACACAGTTTACAGCTCCAGTTAAATGAATATGCTGAAGATTTCTCGGGGAATTACCCAGATATTTGATCAATTGCATATCTGTATTCTGACATACTAGGAGGCAAGAAGTCTGATACAAAATCAAGCTTCCTTGAACGCCTGTATTTCATAGTACCTTTAACAATGCTCAGTAAGTTTATACCATCTTCCTGCACATCAAAGCAAAGCCAGATTTTATTTAAGAGTAGGCCGAAATTTTTTAACTGAACTTGTCTCAGAGAAAGATCACGAAGAGGCACAATATGGTCATTCTAAGGTTTCAGCCAATTTGCTGTAACCAATCAACAAACCCCCATTAAACCGAAAAGAAAAACGTATGGAACCACTTATTCTTCATTGCAAAAAGATGAACTTAACTTATCCTAATTTAGTCTTCCATTTTGCTCTCACAAACGCTCCAAAAAAGAAAGAGATGAAATAAACAAAGAACCTTTGTTTTATTCTTTTCGATGCAAAAAATTACCCTAAAATTCATCTTCTACAGAACCAGCAATTATCAAAGAAATTGTCACCAAAGAAAGACCAATATCCCATAATTATCTGGGCCAAGAACAGTGTAAAAGAAGATGAAAAATGGACTCAGCCCCCCATTCTTGCATATAAGACACCTACTGGGAAGATTTCCCCCTTTTCCAGATTGTCAACAGTTAACATCCAATATCAGGCAGCTTCCAAGGGAAATTCAATATCCCTGCTGGGGAATTAGAGGAGCTAACGGTCATTTTTTTGCTAGCCTAAGCTTAATACAACAAAGAGAAAATTTCTATATGTTGGACAACTCTCACCATCCATTTAAAAATTCATATATAAATAAGAGCAAATTATATTGGATGGACAAAGATTTATAATGAACCCCGGTGAATGCTAGACATACAAATATCAACCATTTTACCTTCTCACAAACTAAGAAAGGAAGTAGAGGAGATACCAATTTCATAATATTTGAATATAGAGAGCACTATCAACACACTTGATGTACAGTCAAACATTTCATTTTTAGCTTATTTTTCTCTATTACTTTTCATAAACCGTGGACCAATTTTATCTGCAAAGTTGAAGTCTAATTAAATCGCTGTAAATGCTGATGATTCCAACTAAACAATCAAGTTACCATACCAAGAAAAATATTAGTATTATTGAAGATATTAACTGAATATCTCGTTACAACAGTAAGACACAAGCAGCAAATAACATCTACTATCAAATCTATGATGCACACAGCCGTAGACTCGATTAGATGCTCTTATTTTCCCTTACCACCAACAGTATATGCCCATTCTCTTTGAAGTTCCGGACAATGCAGTTCTTCAGTAAACCATTGAGACGTCTAGCCTCATCACTACTTGGTACAATGTTATCTTTCCCACTATAAAAACCAAAAAAACAAAGGACACCATTATTCCGAAATTCATTTCATGAGCTTACTTTCAAACAGGGTATATGGGAAAAAGGAACTGAACAGGATGGCCAATTAGTTAACTAGAGAAGTCCACAAGTTCATATCACTAGCCATATGCATGTGTGCTATAATAACCATTAACAGCTATTTCAGAGAAATTAACCACAGATAGCCAGAGAATGCTTATCCAAAAAGCCAAACTTGCAACAAGGCTTAAAATTAAAATTTTTGGTAATTGAGACTATCATGTTCCACTACACTCATCACATGTTCAAAAACTTTGTGCAGAAAAAACTTCAAAGTTAATGCAACCTTCTGTGTTTCCAGGAGTCCAGATGATTAATTGTATTCATTAGTTGGCATTGCAAGTTTTCAAGAAATAATGACTACAGCCCTAACTTCTGGTTGCATCACCATACAACGTGAAAGACACCAGAGAAGCACAGAAATCCACTTGTCATTGTCAATCGAGTAGGTGATTTTTGGTCGTTTCACTCTCTTTCAAACAGTAGACCTTTCAACCAGTCTGAACACAGGCAAAGATTACCAAGGAATTTTTATTAACCAAAAGCAGTATGCACAGTCACTAGATTTCACTTCTCAAGTGTGAGCAAAGTGTTAGCAACTTCTTTCTTCTCGTATTGCTTATTTGCAGCTTTTTATCACATGAAACCACAAGCACGCACATGCACACACATGGACGGCCTCTTAAGAAGAAACGACCTGGCTAGCACCAGCACTTCAGCTTTAACAGCATGGAGACAAGAATTCGCATAAGTGGCAGATGACTTGAGCAACTCCAGCTTCCAACGAAGTGTGTCCATTGACACAATCTCAGTGAAACTCTGAAAATAATCAATGAAACTAAAATTGGACACAATCTCAGCACAACTCGGAAAATAACCAATGAAACTAAAGTTGGAGAAGTATCATACTCCTGTTGGACCAAATTAACCTTCAACTCAATTTTCTTTTTTTTCAAATTCTTTTAGGAAAACAGAAGTTTAGAAGGAATATAGTAGAATGATTAACTTAGAGATATGAATTTAATGAACAAAACCACGATAACATGTCAACTTTAATCAATGATGTCTCATTTAAACCCTGATAACCTACAGCATCGGTGTAGTTATGCCAGAATAGAGAGCTCAGTGCCAGCAAGTGGCTTCCTCATCCATGTAGAGATGAATTCCAAGAATCAGTTAGAATGAAAACTAATTTCTATTCCCATAACCTTGTCATGGTCATTCATACAAGAAGGAAAAATCTAATTTTTCATTGAAAGACCAGAAAGTTCAAGTTCAGCCTTAAGCTACCAACTATGACTGCTAAGTACAGGAAAAGGAAAAAAAGACAATGCTATGCAAATTCAAAAAATTCTTTCGTTCTATAGTGCACATAGTGCAAATATATAACTCTAATCAAAGACAAACTAGCATCTGCAAACCAAGTTTCTCCCAATGGACATTTACTTATAATGACCAAAGTTGAACCACTAGATGCAAATCAAAGGTTAAAAAAAAAACAAAAGAAAAAAATGAATGAGACAATAAAAAATGAATGTCTTACTGTAAATATGGGCAGCGAAGCAGTTAGGTTATCGTACAATTGTTTAACCTTCTGACTGGGAGGAAGTCTGCTTCCACCATTACTCATTGCAATTTTGCCAGGTTCACCTGATAAAATGAAAAGTAAAGTAAGAAACGCCCCCACGTTCTTGCTTCATGCTTGCAAAATGTTTTAGAAGAAATAGGAGAAGCAACTTCTTGTTTTTCAAAAAAAAAAAAGATTTATGTCGATACTATGGCACACAGGCATGTTTTTACAGCAATTGAATGCAATTCATGGGTGTTGAGAAATTTTAAATCTTTTATATCTTAGTGGGAGAACTACTATTTAGTTAGACCACGATGAGGACTTGAGAAAACATTCTGGAAAGCACGAGGTGTGCAGAAAATGCATTCACATACCGATAACAAGGCCCAGAAGATAAGGGATCACGTTATGTAGCCCATTTGGCAAAGCATTCAGGACTGGAAACAAAGGCTCCCATGGCGACCTACTTAATGATGTAGCTAGAATGAAATGCAAAAGTCAAGTTTCAAGAGGGAAAAAAAAAAGATACGTGAATGGAAATGATAAAGTGTAAGAGCCAAAATTACCAGGATTCACTAGTATCAGCAGTAGATCGATACTTGGATGATGAGAAGCAACTGAAAGTGCTAAGCATCCCCCAAAGGAATCTCCTACCAGATATATGGGCCTCTTTGGGTACATGGCACTCTCCAGTCTCACAGTTTCTTCAACAAATTGCACCAGCTCTTTATTGCATGAAAAGTAAGTAGTAAACCAATTAAATGATACTCCCTCCGTCTCATTTTACTTGAAACATAAACCTTTTTGCGATGTCCCATAAAAGTTGAAACGTTTCTTCTTTTGAAAAATTTTAAACAATCAATTTATCCTTTTACCCACATTTAAACTCTCAATACAATAAACCCAATAAAGAATCTTTTTAATCTCCACTCAATCTCTCACTGCACAAAACCCAAAAAAAGAATCTTTTTTTTTAATCATTATTTAAACTTTCACTACAAAAAAAAAAAAAAAAAACACAAATTACATACACCTTAATTTCTGTGCCAGAGAAATGTTTCAAGTAAAATGGGACAGAGGTAGTAAAATCTTGTTGACTCAACTATGTAGACAAGACGCACACTCAAATGTAGAAAATAAGAGTAGCCAGAAGAAAGCACATAAAGCACAACGACAGTCAGCAAACAAGAAGTCATGAAAAACTTTTCTTTGGCAGCCCAATAGCACTTAAGATCAGCCCTCTCTTGACTCTTATAAACCGTTAATCCATCCAGATGATTCAAAACCTGAGGCCACTAAGCTCAAAATCTCAAGCTCAAGTCATAGAGGAGCTCCTAAGGGAAGAGAAGAAGTCAACATATGCTCATACTTACACTCTCAGAGCAGGAAAACATAAAGAGTCTGACAAATAGATATACCCAGCAATTCTTCAGAATGTTTTCAAAGGGAATATAGACATGCACAGCAGCTCACTGTCCAATTTGTGAAGTAACCAAAATGAAAGAAGAAATGACCATATGAAATTCAAGACACAGTATCATGAATGATCTGAAACCTTATGAATGCTTGGACCAAAGAAACATACAAGCATGTGGTATTTAAGCTTTGTGGAAAAGGAAAATATTAGGCTAAAACATAGTAAGATGTGAATTGATGTGAAAATCAGCATAGATGAACCTCTAACATCAAGGAAAATAAAACCACACCCTCGTAAATATAAATACCTTGAAATGATGTTCTATTGTCAACGGGAATATGAAGACATCGAACTTCAAAAGCCCTGATTTTACACAGAAAAATCAGATACTACAGTAAGAAATTGCTATTTTGAATGAAACAGTAAGAAAGGATAACCAGAACCAGCCATTTGCTTAAGAGACAGTAACGGGAAGAGCAATCATCAAATGCATTCACAAACACACAACATGCAGCTATTACAGCAAAGATGTTGCCAAAGCAATCATTTACTAAAAGAAACTTTACATGTTTGGGCCTGCCAGTTCATTCCAGAACATATCAAAATACCAGCTAAGATAAGACGGAATTTGATATTAGCAAATTAAATTGAGGGCAATTAACTAAATGGCCGCTGCAGATTAATAAATAGAATCGTCTTAGACTTGACATACAAAGAGTGACAATTAAAACTAATAGCTTACTTCCCAAGAGCTTTTTGATGCAAAATGAGGCCCATCCCAGTTCCATCAATGCCTGCACATACAAGTATCTCGTAAATACAAACTTCCTTCTAGAAGAATAAGAAGAAGAAAAAGAAGAACTAAGCAGAAATTTTTTTTGGAGACACTTAATGAGCTACAATACACAATTATGAAATTTCTGGGAAACAGGAACGCAGTAGAATCCAACTATGTCTTATTATCTTCACGCTCATGAAAGACATCGCACAGTGGGACAGCCCCCTTAGCTCATTGGTCACTGACTCACCGGGCAAATAAAGAAGAAGAGGAGAATCTTTCAGAGGAGGCCCACATTCAACCGGGCAAAACCAGCGTGGTGGCCCACCATCAGGCTTTATAATGTCCCTGGCTGCCTCAAGGAAATCTTTTGCGGTTTTAGTACCATAACCATCATCCCATAAGACCTGCAAACCTTCTTCATGAACCCCGTGAAACCTTGATCTTCCATCCCTACCATCAATCAAACACTCGTTTTTCTCTCTCTCGCCAGTCAAAGTCGCTTCTCCATTAACTGAAGCATGACCAGATGAAACCACTTCCAAATTGCTAGGACCTGAATTTTGTGCTCTGACCCGGGAAAAAGATCTAGACTTGGAGTTTATACCAAAACAAGATGCTTGAAAAGTAGTTATACAAGCCATAGCTCCTGAGTTGTAAGCAATAGCATTCACTTAGTGTGTCTGCCCAAGATTAAAAAATTGCATGACCATAACCCACTACAGAAGTAACTGTCAGAACTGAATTCCGGAAAACTCTCAGTAACTATCAACAGTTGCAGCCAGCTTGGATCTTTTTCGGGCACAAACTACTGAACTCACAACAGAAATGCCCCCTAAAACACTCCGACTTAAATAGTCATGCTTCGAACTACGCTACCTATGACGCACAACATCTCATGAAAATGAAATGGGACAACTGGAGCCAACCCATTGGCCAAAACAACATTCTTTAGATTAGTTAGAAACAGAAAAAGGGAGGGCAAAAAAGAACGGTCTGGTGTCATTTTCTTCCCGGGTCATATTGGGCAACTACAGAGCGATTTGTTTGCTTGATTAACCGGGGCTCTGGCATGGGTCCGGCGTTCGTATCAGCGTCCGCAAGGCGAATGGTTACCTTGCTCAGCCGAAGGCGACGCCCATCGAAGTGCAGAATGCCACCCCAGTTCGATGAATCGCAGCAACTGACTGTCGTTTGTCCAGTGCGACGGCACGTGCACGTGCACGTGGGTGTGGTAAAAGAAACCTCGGCACGCGCACAACGTGTCAATGCACCATTTTTTAGGTAGGAAAATTTTTGGTATAAATTTTATGATTAAATTCTGTCTTCCTATTAAGGGAAAGTATACTGATACTCAACCCTGTAACGACCTGCGTTGCCCGAGCAAGAGGGACCTCCATTATCTCCAGCCATCTGGGATAATCACAATGGACTTTACTGGAATTCCCTGTCCCACCTACAAATACCATGATAGGTTATTCACTAAATTTACTGGTATACCAACAGTAAATATGGAGATTCAAACTCTTGTGCTTAGTTAGCTTAAGAGTTCTCATACCACCAGTTAAACAGCTCCAACATAAAAGCCAAACCAAACTCACCATACAAGATAAGTACAACAAATGTTTCAAATATTAGGCTACTAATTAAATATAGACTTGATCTAGGGTTTTACAACGCTTTGATTCATCTTTTTCAAAATTATGGTAGACTTGAGACTTAGGAGTCGAGATAGGCCTTAAAATCAATATCAAGTCCTAAACACAAATACTATTACTAACCTAACCTTTTATATCGCTCAAAACCATTCAATCTCAAGACACATGCTCATATTTTACACATTGGTCAAGGGAGAGTCCAAGGACTTACTAGAATGACCACTACATGTCATATGTGAGGGTATGTGATCGTCGTAACATGTCATGTACTCTTCATCGGTCAATGTGAGGGTAGTGGACACAAGCAGCAAGCATGGTGGGGTGGATGTCATGTGTGGAAGAACAGAAAGGGTGGGGCAAAAATAGTGAAATTGCTAGAAAAATGTAGATTAGGGACAAATTGTAATATTTTTTTCATTTTAGGACAAGTTTGCTACAATATGTACTAGTTTGAGGACCAACAGCGTCACTTACCCTTAGGAAAATAAACTACACTTTGATATTGAAAAGCTACAAACCCCTGACTGCCCTGTCCAAAACCTATTATCATATGTCGTCCTCCCACCCCCATCTATTGTTTTTGGCCAAATTGAGGTTTTGATCTGAATCTAACTTGTCCTCTTTTACTTCTTTTATTGCTTGATTGACCTTAATTATCTGATGTTATCTATTGAATTTTATAGTTAATACAATCTTTTCCAAATATGGTGTTCAAGTTCGGGACTCTTGTAGGGGAGACTTTCAATTGGAAACAAGCAAAAATGGACTTAGGCTTTCTTTTGGATTCAACGATATCTCAGCCTTATCAGGGTATCCAGATGCTTAGCAACAAATATAGAAGTGATTACATAGAATAAAGTCAACAAATATAGAAGTGATTACATAGAATAAAGTCAGTCTTTATTTGTTTAGTTTTTATAGGTAGTCCTTTTGTTTTTATATATAGACATTCTTTTTCAAGCCTTTGATGTTTGTTTGGTTTCAATACTGTATAGTTATTATCAATTTGGTCTAAGCTTTGTACCTACTACTGATCATTTGATTAAATTGGTTATAACCAAAACTAAATTACTGAAATAATATGGTTTTCAATTGTATAAGTTGATAACCGAATTAATCGAATAATACCCCAAAATCAAATATAACCAAAATCAAAATAATTTTGGTTTTCTGGTTTTACACTACAAATAACCGAATTTCTCTTCCATCAGCATGTTGCCATTGGGTCATTTCACCTCTTGGGAAACCACTAGATGGAGTGCCAACTAGTCTAACCTTTGGAAGGAAGAAAACAGCTGCATAGAGTTGCTAGACCAAAATTGGCCGTTCACATCAACAGTGGCCAGCGTAACCATGATGTTGGATCATCATCATCTAACGGAATTTACATGGGGGTTTGCTGATTCGAACCACCTATTCCATTAGATCATGATGCTTGACACAGTGATGGGCGAATCTATGATGCTCCAGACGAATTATTGGAGGAAGTCAACGAGCAGATTCATTATGTGTTGGTGCCCGATTACCTGTAGGATGAGGTATTAAGGCATTCGACAATGGAAGTCAAGGCTCTGGTTTTTGGCCATCTTTTTTGTTACTGTCAGCTGCCACCTCCTTCACTCTAGCTTTGCAACTGCAACTCAACATTGACAATGAACTAAGAAAAAGGCTTTCGTCTCTTAAGTTTTATGCTTCTAGTTTAGGCTAGGACATTAAGGCCTGCTTGGGCTTGAACAATATTATTTTTTTGGGCTAGGATAGTAGGACTTGTTTATAAGCTTGTGAAGTAAGGTTTTATTTATTTGGGCTAGAGGACATAATAGGCCATACATAATAAAGTTTGTTAATTTAAAAAAATAGTTAATTTGGTTATCAAAATTTTTCATATATAAATGAAAAACCAAACCAAAAATTGATAAAAAAAATTATGGTTAAAACCTAAAGCGAACCAATAACCGAATTATCATAACAAAAAAAAAACTGAAATAATATGTTCTTGGTTTTTTCAGTTAAAACTGATTAGTTGTTCATACATATTTGTACTTTGTGAGTTATTTATTTCAGATTTATTTTAGTTTATATTGAAAGAGCAGCTTGACCTGATTCTTTTTCCTTCCGTTGTTATTGCCTTTCATTTGGCGACGCAAGAACAAGTAACTTTTTAATGGCCAATTTTATATTTCCATTATTTCTTATAGGTTTATATCATTATTGATTTGTAATATATCATTTAACTTACTTTTAATTGAAATGAAACATGATAAAAAAAACCTCTAAAAACATATGTCAAATTTGTTTGGATTTAGTAAAAGGCTAATCTTTCCCCTTCTTTCCCTCTTTTTCTTTCTTATGACCCATCATTTGGAGTTCACTGTGTGCTTATATATTGTTCCAAATAGCTTTTACATAACTTTCTTTTGTGTGAAATAAATTAAACTAGAGATATTTCCTGTGCTAAACAGTGAGTGTCCATAAGATTGGAGATATTTTTTTGTTATAAGTTGTACAGTCAATACAAGTATTTAAAACTTTATATTTTGTGACAGTTTATTACATGGAGTAGCTAAAGTAAGTATAAGACTGGTGGATAATGTTAATCTCATTGTTGGTCAGCATTCAATCGGTGGTTGCTTATTCATCAAAGGCATCTTTCCATTTTATTCATTTAGTGGTTTGTGTAATTGTCCTATACAAATAGTGTCATCATACTAAGATCAAAGCTTTAATATTCTTCCAACCAATGATTTCCAATTTCATCTTTATAAAATATTAAATGATTTTGATGATTTACGACATACAAGAGGGAAAAACCAAAATGATTTAACATATTGGTACTCATCTATTCTCACTACAAGAAAATGGCATTTTTTTACTGGTTTTTCTGATGGTCAACTATCAAATAATTGAAATTCCAACAGCAGTCAAATTAAATTTTTTTAAAGGTTTGCTATCATAAAATTATGACGGTAAACCATTAAAACAATAATCATCGTAAAACACTATGACAGGGCTGAAGGAAACAAAAACTCTAATGATCGATTGTTAGAATATGTCATCGGTAATTTTTTGATAGTAAACTATTGGAATATGTCATTGGTGATTTTTCTGATGACTAGCTTTGGAATATGTCACCATTACTTTTTTTACAAGCGGATGTTGGGAAATAATGTCAGTAATTTTTCAACAGTCAGCCATAAAATAGTGTCACCAATATCTTCTTTAATGGTTATTCATTAGAATTTTTTCTTTTAAAAAAAAGTTAAGAAAGAAAGGAAGAAGAAGAAGACAATGAATAATAATAATAATAATAATAATAATAATAATAATAATAATGGGAAGAAGAAGAAAATGGTGGGGGAGAAAAAGAACATGAAGAATATGGTATGAAAAATAGAAGGGAAAACGAGGAAGAAGATGGTGTAGGAGAGAGGGAGGGAGAAATGAATAAAAAAAGAAGAGGAGAGAAAGAAAAATATAAAGGAAAAAGAATTTTGTGTGAAAAAGATAGAATGAGAGTGAGATTGTGAGAGTGAAAATGTAGTGATTTTATAATGATTGTATATACTATAAACAAATGATGATTGGATAAAAAATTTAATTTTTTTGGGCAAGAATATATAAGTGGTGATTTTTATTTTCATTTTTTCAACGGCCTGCTCTTGAAATTTTTATGATGACACTCTATTGAAACTTCACCAAAGGCCTTAGGCAGTTTTACAGCAATTGACTATTAGAAAATTCCAACTTAAAATTTTCTACCTACCAATTGTTGAAAAAATTTTAACAGGAAATTTTTCAGCCACTGACCATTGGAAAAATTCCAATTGTACATCGTAAAAAATGTAATTTAAGGTCTTTGAAAGTATTCCTACTACATACCATTGAAAACTTTAGCAGAGGCGTCTAAAAATTTTTTGGTGGGTTACCATTGAAAAGCTCATCAAAGGCCTCCAGAAGTGTTTTCAGTTTCTTACTACTAGAAATTATTCTCTGAAAAAACTGTCTATTGGAAACTTCCAATTTGTGCCAAGCTTTTGGCTGTAGAAAAACATCAATTTTCAAGTAGTGTTTCACTACTAGCATGAGCTTATGTTCCCTAAATAACTTTAAGATTAAGAATCAGGTAATCAGATATATCTTCTATACATAAGTGCAAAAAATGGCTAATTTTTTAACGCAGCCATCCGTGATGATAGGACTCAACTCACTCATAGTTTCTTAGCAAGGTTGTTAGATTAAAGTCCTACTCAGGATCATTTTTTGACGTGCAATATCAGAATTGTAAGATCTGATCGTAGATCGTAAGATTCTACTAAAAGCTTAAAATTTATTGTCTAAATAATATAATTTATGTAAAAGACCAATTATATTATAAACTTAAGTAAAATTTAAGTGTCATAGCAATGGTACAACATAATTATTCATACAATACAAGTAAAATTAAAACTTTAATAAAGTATACATCAACATAATCAATGAAATAATCAACACAAGTCTTAGAGAAATTCATGAACAAACACATTATTGACAAATAAAAAAAGTACAATGACCATAATTTAAGTATTCTGTAATTGACTTCCAATAAATTTAAAATGTATAATAATTTTTTTTATAGTAAGTAATAATTTAAAATTAGTATTTTTTTTCTTACTAAATGAAATAAGTTCAACTTACAGATAAGAAAAACTGGTAATTTAAATGTCCATTAACTGTAAAAAATATATTATTATATATATTAAATTTACAGTAAAACAGTTACCGAATAATTAAAATTATCCTCTAAATATTTGCTATTAGACAATTACATTGAGTTAACAAATTTTTTCCAATTAAGGACCAAAATGAAATGTTTTTAATGGATTTATAACCAAAATATGACGTTTTTAATAGGTTTAGGATATAAATAGAACATTTAATAGGCAAGAGATGAAAACAAAATGATAATTAAATGTTAGGGATTATCCATGCAATTACCCCCAACAAAAATCAATACCTAGGTTGGATCAGTAGGATCTTTCGATTTTATGATCCTAATTGCGATGCCACCACAATCCCACCATTCCCTCAATTCTACAACATTTTAACAATATTTTCTATATTAGGAGCATAGGGATATGATTTTAGTAACTTTGTTTCTTAGATCGGGGCCATGTCATCTAGAATAATATACACTTGAAACTCTATCACGAATATTTCAAGGAAGCTTCTCTATCAGTAAATATCAAGGTATTGGTTTATGAAGAATAAAACGGCTAAAATCCAACTAAATCGTCAGTTTCTGGGTAAACTTGACTCACTGTGAATGAGTAGCCATAATTACCAAAACAAAAAACAATTGCTATTTAATTACCAATGTAGAACATAATCCTTGATATATCTTTGGCATTTCCGAGGAAGAATGGGAAAACGGTGCTTTCATGCACCAAAACATTTTCTTTTTTTTTTTGGAGTATGCAAACCTTAAAACAGGTGAATCCAAACTCCAATGGCCAACAATCCAAAAAGTAAAAAAAATGGAAAAGTAAAGACAATTAGAACTGGACGGCACGCGAGTATCGGCTCTCTTGGAAGTGCAGTGGGCAACAAGAGCTTTATAACTAATTGACAATGCCGCTTACCATCAAGATTTGTTGCACATTTTTAGTTGGCCAAACACACTGTAACATTTTGTTTACTTTATTTCATGCTAAAAGGTGAGAAGTCAATGAGTGATAGGAGCCGAAAAGTGAAGAGTGGAGGGAACAGAATGGTTTGAAGTGGCTATTCAATTTCTTGGTGGATCATCTATTTGGCGTTTGAAAAATTTGGAGATGTATCAATGGAGGCAGAAGTTTGGATACAATGCAAACATAAGTCAGCCACCAAGATTTTAACTAGAACAGCATTAGCCACATTGAGAAACTGCTACGAGCATATATGTAATTAGACATACTAGAGAATTTCTAAATTTACCTCACTGTCATAACTAATTCTCATTGTATGCCTTACTTTATGGTGGAGGCTATAAGAATGTAATTAGACATATTGGGGGAATTTTTAAATTAATCCCACTATCATAACTAAATTCCATTACGTACCTTACCCTAAACCTGGACATCATCTTCTCCGACCACCAGGAGCGGCATTTATAAGTCACGAACCTTCATCTTCTCCACTAGCCACTATTTCCAATAACGTTCCGGGTGACAAAATTGTCATTGCATAGATAAGTCGATAGATTTAGGCATTTATCAAGATTCTTCATTTTCTCTAGGTTGTGAATGTTGCCTTTCCCCGAATTGTGAATATTTTTTTTTCCTATCGCCACCATTGTCAGTGAACTGTTATATCAGATTTAAGGAAGTTGCCATCTTCACCATCCTGTCACAATCGACAATGGTGATTATCTTGCGACACCACCTCATTTATTCAATTTTATCTAAGATTAGTGGTAATAATAAGAAACAACTCTAGGTCACACTCGCTGATTTTTGTACTAAATTTTGAAAACCAATGAAGAGATAATATTGGTGGTAATTTATCATGTTTATAAATCAGTTTTACATATTACTTCAAATACTTTTACACTTAAATTAATCTTATTAGAGCAATTAATCTATTTCTAGTTCAAGCTCAATAAAAATCAACATTATAAGTCTCGAGACAAGTTGGAGTCAAGCTAACCAATATGGCGTAGTCCATTTTTGCCAAAATAACTGTGTAGTAGTTAGGTGAGATATTTGAAGTGTGGGGATTTCATGGAAACACATTATAATCAATATCCTATTCGTTTGTAGTTAATCCACTTGAGTTAACGTGTTTTATTATCTCAATTTTAAAATGAATGCAATATCCTTCTTGAAGTTGCCTAATCTCTACCTCTAAAAAATCCACTGTCACATAATCTTGGACAATCCACCATCACACATACCCCCCAACCTCACCACCGTTGTACCTACCCCTGACGTAATCGTACATAGTCTTGACCCCGTTGTTGCACCTACCCCCGACACTGCAACCGCTACCCTTGACCCTGTCGTCACTCGATCACGTCCTCATCGTATAGCTTACCCCCAATCTCACCGTCCCCCAACCGCATCCTCCTTTCCCTTGCTGGCCACTACCATCATCAATTCTAAATACCTTGATGCCTACTATCATCTTTAATTCTCCACACCCTATTGCCCACTCCTGTTGTCGATTTGCCACACCCTCCTAAATTCGATATCCCTACTATTAGCCAACCCATTCTTGCTAGCTCCCGATCACATAATCCAATCCTACCTCCCGTCACCAATTGAGACCAGCACCACTCTACTCCCGTCATCTCGGATAGGAAACATCGCAGCTTGGGGTTAATAGCTGAGTATGTTACAAAGTGTAATTACTAGCTCTTGCAAAGTGTCTGTGAAAACATTTTAGAACTAATTCGTTTTAACTTAAATCAATTAAATTATTTTTACTTTTACATTTTTTTCATTTGAAAATCAATCTCATTTGAAAGTCAATGTTATATAGATATAATAATCCATTTGAAAGTAAATTTTCACGACGTTGTTAAATTTTTATGAATTTTTCTTTTTTAAGGCTTGAAACTAGAAAAATTCATAAAAATTTAGTAAATTTATAAAAATCATATTTTCAATGGATTATTACAGCTATATAATATTAAATTTTAATTAAAATTAATTCTAAATAAAAAAAATATAAATATAAAAATAAGTATCTTATAATAAATTAACTTAAATTAAAATAAATTAGGTATTAATCAATGGCTGAATTTTCTGTGTGCGTAAGCCATGCATCTAAAGTAATTTATCTTGTACAATCTAGTCCCTAACATTTAATTTTTGTCTTATTTCTTTGATGCAAGAAATAGCTAAATTTTCAAAAACTTTTCTCCTACCAGTAATTAAAGATTATTGTTAAAAATTTTACAGAATATCATCTGAGTTGTGTAGAAACTATAAGACCTATAGTTGAAGTGAAATGACAATAAAATTGCGTAAAATGTTGACAGATAACTGGTAAAGATATTAACATTAAATGATAATTACTAATGATAAAATATTTAGAAATTTGACTAAGTCTGTATTAAAGAAACAAGAGGAATAAGAAATTATTTATTCTTTTATTAAAAATAATTTATTTTTTTATCAGTTTCTGCTTGTTCTTTTAGAGAAAATAAATTTGTATTCTTTTAATATTAGTTAGGTACGAACTAGTTCTTAATATTTATTTGTGTTTCATTTGTATAGATCATATTTGGATTGTCTTTTCATATTAGATTTATGTAGAACACCTGGGTGTAAGAGATGACTGTAACAAACAATGAAATAAAAATTTACTTTAAGAGAACAAACAAGTAGGAAAAAGGAACAAACACGAAGGAAAAAAATAAACAATGTTTTATAAAAGAATAAACATACCATTCTAAAAGAACAAACATACATTTCTGAAAGAACAAACACAAGAAAGTAAAAGAACAAGAAGTTTACAAAAACAGGGTCATGTATAAGAACAAATAGTATCTTATATAAGAACAAACACTTAAGTAATAAAAAATAAATATGTAAAATAAAGAACAAATAATGCCTTTTAAAAAAACAAACATATCATTCTAAAAGAACAAATATACCCTTCTTAAATAACAAACACCAGAAGACAAAAGAACAAAAAGTTTACAAAAATAATGTCATATATAAGAACAAACAGTGCATTCTATAAGAACAAACACTTAAGTAAAAAAAAAATAAACATGCAAAAGAAAGAACAAACAATACCTTCTAAAAGAACGAACATGTCCTTCTAAAAGAACAAATATACTTTTCTGAAAGAACAAACACCAGAAGATAAAAGAACAAAAAGTTTATAGAAATAGGGTCATGTATAAGAACAAACAGTGCATTCTATAAGAACAAACACTTAAGTAATAAAAAATAAATATGTAAAAAAAAGAACAAACAATACCTTCTAAAAAAATAAACAAGTAAACAATAAAAAACAAACATTGCATTCTAAAAGAACAAACAGGCTGGTAAGTATAAATATCAAAACACAAAAGAACAAGTAATTTATGTAATGCCTGAAAATGTAAAAGAACAAACATGCCCTTCTAAAAGAGTAAGCAAGACTTCTGAAATAACAGAAAACAAACACATCATAAAAGAAGATAAATAGTAACTCATCAAAAAAACAAACACTGAAGTAACAAAAAACAAACAATGTCTTTTAAAAGAACAAACACGAAGATAAAAAAGAACAATCAATAACTTCTCAAAGAATAAACAATATCTTATAAAAGAACAAACATATACTTCTAAAAGAGCAAGTATGAAGAGACAAAAGAACAAACAGTAGAGAAAAAAAAAATAAAAAAAGGTAGACATGTGACATAAAAGAACAAGAAGAAATAAGAATAAAATCATAAATCTAAGTAAAAAAAGGTGAAAAAATTATTTTAAGAAAATAAGGAATAAAACATGAAATAAAATAATAGACAAAACTTGAAATAATACTAAACTAAGAAAAAGAAAAAGGGGAAACTGGAAAAATATGAGAAAATAAAAATAAAGAAAATAAAAATGAAAAAGGTAAATATACAACAAAACTAAACAAAGAAAAAAATGAAAATAAATAAAGAAAGAAATAGAAGAATAAGAGAAGAACAAGAAAACAAAATTTAAAAAAAAAAAGAAAAGGGGGTCGCTGGCATTCAATCCATCGCCCAACTTCCCCCAAAATTAGAATATCAGCCATGCTATATAACCAAATAGTTTACCCTGAATTTGCAAAACAAGAAAAGTCTATTATGTTTCATGAGAATATAATTACTTACCTTTCTAAAAAACAAGGTCAAAATAATAATTATTATATTTTTTAAAAATGACGCATGATATAAGCCCGGTCTACAAAAAAGTTGCTCCTAATCAATTGGCCATAAAACACGTCAATGTAGACCTGTCCCATAAAACGAGCTGGTCTGCTACGTACTTTGAACAGGAACACCTGGACTCGCCGCGCCGGCAATCCAACCTGCCCCCGCCCGTTAATCCGACGACGGTCCCCTAGCTATCAAAAACGATCATACCTACCAAAGAACCGGAAAAGACAACAACAGGAACAACCGGATGTCGCCAATTCAGATGAGATGCAGTGACAAGTTGTGCCGTGCTTCGCTGCAAACGAGCGTCGAGAAGTTCAGAGATTTCTTGCCGCTGATGCACCTCCTAGACTGCGGGTTTCCAGCCACTGGCAAGTAACTGAAGAACTTTCGAAAGCTTATCGGGTAAGAAACGACCTTGTGGACCGAGTGTGTGTTCCTATTTTGTCAGTACTCTCGTCTTCGTTTCGGATTTTTTGAATTGCGGCCGTGCGAGTGTGGGTTCGCCTGTAAATTTGGTGTTGGGCTACGGCGACTCGCACAGTAATTCAGTTCTTCCAGTCTGAGATTCCGAAAGGAGGTGCGGGCTCTGAATTATATGATGGAGTTATCGGAGGAATGGAAAAAGCATTTTCCGATAGGCAGAACCCTCAACCCGCCTCTACTCATCTCTTCGTCTTCTTTAGGCCCGCTCTTCTTCAATCCCGAACCTAAATCACCACCTAAATGTCTTTTCTCGTCTCCCTCTCTTTTGCCTCCGTTCCTCTCTCCTCCTTCCGACCATTCACTCGCTGGATTCCTCGGCACTTCAGCAGTTCCTTACTCTACTTCGCGGTCTATCGGTCTTCTTCTTGGCCCTAATCCTTTACACGATCACATCTCGGAGTCTTTTTTGTCTCACAATCGACTGCAGCTCCTTCACTGTCCTGATCACGATATTGTTCTGGGGTTTTTCTCAACCGGGTCTAATCATGATCAAGTTGGGTTTTTGCTTGTTGAGGTCCAGGACGGTGGTTTGGAGGCTGTGGGTGATCAATATGGTAATGGTGGGGTCTATGTTTCAGAGACACGGTTCAATCACAAGATACAGAGGATTTTGGTGAATAAAGTTGACGACTATGAAGGATTTACAGGTTCTTCTGCTGTTCCCATTGTGGGTTACTTGATGGCTTGCTCCATGTACTCGGTTTGTTGGTTTCATGTTCAAATTGATGAGTTTAGAAAAAGGCCTCTTTTGGCTTGTGTTGGATTTAAGTTGTTCAAGAGTTGCTCTATAGCAGGTGCATGCTGGAGTCCACATTTGCCCCAAGAATGTGTAGTTTTGCTAGAAAGTGGTGCTTTGTTCTTGTTTGATTTAGAGTTGCATGCCGAACCCATAAATTTCAATGATCATCTTAAAGGGCGTAGGTTGAGGGTTAAGTGGGAAGAATGGGGTGATTCATCTCAAGGTAAATGGTTGGGCTGTGAGTTCAGCTGGCATCCAAGGATTTTGATAATCGCACGATCAAGGGCTGTCTTTTTAGTGGATCTAAGGGCTGATCAGTGTCATATTACTTGCTTGGCAAAGGTTGAGATGTTGAGTTTGTATGGCCCAGTCAACAAGGAAAAATTCCTTTCATTTTCTATCAATGGGTTTGGCGCATTTCAATATGTTTTGGCTTCTGAAGGTTTCTTAGTTCTTTGTGACGTGCGTCAGCCCTTATCTCCTTTGTTGTATTGGGCTCATGATCTGGATAGACCATGCCACATTGATGTGTTCCGTTTATCAAAATTAAGATCACAAGCAAGAGATGATGCATATGGATGGGCAAACCAGAATGGTTTTTGCGTCATTTTAGGATCATTTTGGAACTGTGAGTATAGGCTATTTTGCTTTGGGCCTTCATTGACAGATTCTGGAACATCTGTTGCGTCAAGGACTCCAGCAGTTTGCAATGCCTTGTATTCATGGGGACTTCCTTCAGATCTTTCTTTGTCGGGTCGAGAGTGTAACTGTGGTGA
This sequence comes from Aquilaria yunnanensis, assembly GCA_039654915.1. NCBI lineage: Eukaryota > Viridiplantae > Streptophyta > Magnoliopsida > Malvales > Thymelaeaceae > Aquilaria > Aquilaria yunnanensis. The sequence continues at coordinate 33,924,869 of CM077600.1, read as the reverse complement.
TTGTCTTGTGAGAAAAGAGTTTTTGAATGATGATCTTCCAGATCAAGTAGTTTGGCAGCAGAAGACAGAAGTGGTTCTGGGATTTGCAATTTTAGACAATGATATCTCCAAGTTGCTGGATGAGTCAGATGATTTTGATGGGTTCACGCTGATCAGGCTAATGTCATCGGGAAAGCTTGAAGCTCAGAGATATCGTGCCTCATCAGAATTGCAGCATAAATTGGATGCAGCACATGCAGAACCATCACTGTTATCCTATCGCAATTTTATCTATTCAATAGGCTATGAAGAATACAAATTCCCAAAAAGATTTAAGTATGTCAACCTCAAATATCTGAGTGCTTACTTAAATGGAAAACTCACTGAAGCTTTTGATTATGAACTAAAGCTGCCTTATAATGGCCCCCCAGGAAAGGACTCTTCTAACCTCGAATTTCATGAAATTTTATGCAAGAAGTTGAATGATTGTGGATTTGGTCGATTTAGGTCGTCCCCTGTCATTTCTCTTGTTTTTGACGACATCACTCTGCCAACAAGCATATATGAGGTTGCCAAGAGGCAACTTTGGGCAACTTTACCCATTCACCTTTTACAACTAGCATTCTCTGACTACTCAGAGCTCCTTGAAACACTTGTGGACCAGAAAAAGGTGCGTTTAGAGTTTTTGGTTGTCCCAGACTTGCAACAATTGCCTCCTTTCTTCTTACGGAAGCCTTCATGCCGAAGTAATCATAGTGAGTCTTTCGTGGGTCCTGCTCTTCCTCTGCCATTTTTGTTGACGCTCTATGAGTTCCATAATGGCTGTACCAACTCAAAAGATGATTTTCCATTTTCTTCGGAGACTGAATTAGCTCATATAATCGAGGAAGTCATGAAAGTTGCTGGGGAAGTGGCAATATCAGATTCTGTTAGTGAGCTTCAAAAAGATGAGGCTGCTTTCCTGGCTGATGGCGATGAGGTGGCAGGGAGTGGCTCTCAGAAATCAAAGTCTTTCTATATGTACCACCCTGTTATGGATGAGTCTTCTGTTGTTGATCCTGTGGAAGATGTGCTTGGTAGTGACAAAAAACATGCAAGGCTAATTTGTAAACTGAACAAGGGGTTTGTTTCTAATGATGGAATGATTGCAACTGGTATGAAAATATTTGATGATCTATGCCCCGTTGAGTTGAAGTTTGAGGCTGATGCCGATGTCACAGACTTTGGGATACATGAACTTGAAGAATACAACTTACTGAAAAGGCAGTTTGGCATGTGGCAAAGAAACTTTGTTCCATATCGAGAGCTTTCAGATAGAATAAACGGAGTGCTACTGTCCTGAATTCCTTTGAGATGGTTGGGACTTTCTGTCATCTATTCTATTCTTTTGGTTGCTTATTTTTTTCCGCCATGTAACATGTACACAATCATGACAGTGTTTTCTTGAATGCTTTTCTTTTTTTTTTTGTCTAAATCATGATTTAGCTCAGCAGCTCAATGAGCCGAGCATGTGAAATATATCCATTGCTTCTGTATTCTTTTCTGAAAATGACTTTCTAGTAGAAACTTATATAACCATTTACTATTATTTATCAAAAGGGGGAAATAAATCATTTACACATAATTGTCCCTTTAGCTTCTTGTCACTGGATGATGATGAGGTCGTGGAAATACCATGCATGTGAAAGATTAGTGTGGCTTATGTGAGCGAATGGTTTTTCTTTGTGGGAATATGAAGATAGAAATTGCATATAGATGGCCAGAACCACAAGATGGCACCACAAAAGTGCAAAGGCTGAAAGATAAAAAGACAAGGGAAGAAACTTGCATATGTTTATTGTCTTCTATTTACTGGCATAGAATATTATCTGCTGCAATAACGGTTTAACACTAAATCTTCCTCTCTCTATTTACTTATCAGAAAGAACTTGTCTTTGAGTTGTATCCATGTGTTACCTAATATGTCGTGTTGTGATGTAGCACAGCAGCCGAGAACCAGTTCAATGGAGATTTTCTTCGTTAAAAGGCAACGGTGATGTCTCAACAAAGCCAAACACTTCTTAGGAGATGGAATTTCAGGTAAGTTCTGAAAATGATCAATTTGTTCAATGTAGGCTTCCGATTTTTATCTATATATTAGCTGCTATTAGGACCTCTAGAATCAAGAGTTCAACTTCTACAGGGATGGAGATTCCACAAGCTGTTATCAGGGGACCTTGTGGGATCATCCTTGTTGACCAGGGCTGTGAAAAGGTAATGGAAACAATTTAATGCATGTCCCTACATTGACCCTTTGGCTTGTAGTGGAGTGTGATATTTAATGTTAGAAACTCCTTTTTCCTGCCAATCAAGAGCAAATCTAAGAAAGTTTGATAACAGACACAATTGAGATTGGAAGCTTGGTTACTTTGTGTTAGTCTTAACAATAAGGCAGCTGCTGGTTGTGGCCTTCACTTGTGGTGTTTTGAGTGAGTCATGGAAACCATGTTATATGGGTTTAAGTATTTCTGCATTTGTCTTGTTCTGGAACTTAGCTATATATATATATATACTGAAAAAACACATCATGACTAAAATTTATCTCGTCATTTCTGCAACCAGGAATGACAACTCAATTGTCATTTGATGGATGATGAGATGTTACATTTTGTTTAGATGCGGATATTTGATTGAGCAATTCCTGGGAAATGTTTTTTTTTTTTTTAAGTTGTCATTTGGTTGTTCCTGTGTTTTTTGGTTCTTGAGCTAAGCATTATTTGGTATTGGGAGAAGTTTTTAGCCATTCATTATGTGTTAACTCTTGTCCTGCTATGGTTCTTTGATGTTTGTTTGTTTTATGAGTATTCCATTCATGTTGGAAATGGCTGGATTTCAGGTACCCTTTTGAAAGGGGAAAGAAATAATACTGTCTACAGGAGGACAGTTAATTCATTGTCTGGGCAGGGTCTGTGGCGCTGGTGCAGAGTTGTTCATTTGCCGCTTTGTTTATAAGTTCACCTGCAGGTTAGTCTCTTTGCTACTGAAGCTTTGGTTTGGGAGGGTTTCTGGAGAGTTGATCCAGTGTCTCTGCAGGCTAAAATGTTGCTGGCAACAGGTAGTTTGTGATTCGTGTTAGAGTTTGAAATAATTTATGGATGGTCGAGATAGCTTCTTCAAACTTGTAAAGTTAAGCTTCCGATGGATAGTTTCTCTAAACCTCAAAGGATTAGACACTAGTCGTTGAGGTTGTTCCCGAAGAGAGCTTGGTTTGTATGGCTGTTTCGATCATGCCATGTATGCGACCAACGTTCGACGAAGACAGATTGCATTGCACCAAAAAAAAAAAAAAAAGACCGTCTGCAAGGTATGCTGTACGCAAGGTGCTCTGCACTGAATTGGTTGCCCGTGGACAAGCACCAAATGAAATTCTCTCTCAAGAACGGAAAACTTTTGTAATGTGTTTTCCGCTTGTGCCTTTCATTTTTTTTTTTCATGTAAATTAGGAAAGATAGAAAATTTGAAGAGTAATATGATAAAATAATTTATTGAATATAAAAATGTTATAAAGATTTAGGACAATCCAAGATAAGAAATGTTGCAAAGAATGTAGGATGAATGAAGTAATTTGTAGAAGAAAAAGGTACTACATTATTCTGCATCGGTACACGGCTGTTAAATCAGATTTCCAGTCTTTCACTTGGGTGATGATAATTCGACAATTTATTTGTAGTGAGATAAGCGTTGAAGGATTTATAGGCATAGAAAATAACCTTGAACCATTCTTTCTGTTCAGGTGATTTTGATTGGAAAGAAGTGAAGCAATGCATGGAGGGCAAATCAATTGGGTTTAAAAGCTAAAATTTTTATTTTATAAAAAAAATCCCTTCACAAAGTGCAGCCTGTAAGAGATGAATGCTCACGAACAAGATGTATGGACTCTCAAAGGCCATGGCACCTACGGTCAGTTGGGTTGTCAAAACATGAATTAATATTTTTGGGTTCGTTAGAAAGCAATAAGCCAATTCAAGTCCATGAAACTAATACCATAAAAAGTAGAATTCCTTTGTTTTATCATTCGAGCCAGATTTGTTCCCTCACTTATTCATTTAGAAGTTAAAAAGTTAAAAATACACATTCAAATAATTTTTATTTTTCCGTTCTTTTCACACTTATGACAAAGTTCAAACTTTTTGAACTAATACGTTCTGGAATGCATTTTGGGAGAGGAGAAGAGAATGTTTAAAATCAGAAAATAGTTTTGCTTCCGTTTACCAAAATAATAATAATAATAATAATAATAAAATAATGACATGGAACGCAGCGTTTTACAGCGCCTCAGTATTTTCCCAGGGCGCGGCCATTGAGGTGAAAACCCCATCATTGCTGAGGAGCTAACTAAAACCCAGGGAGTTCAAATTGTCGGCTCTGGTCATCAAAACCCGCAAATCGGGATGCCTCCAACGAGAATAATACACCAATTTTGCCGCCAAAATCCTAGCTTTTTCTCATCTCCATCCTGCCGCTTTTCTCTTGCGCAACACCGCTCCGTCTCCACCACCTTGCCGGTCCGTGGATCGTGGATGGATACCGTCAAGGGCGTCTTCACGGGAAAGAAAAGCTCGGCGGAAGATGCTAAAGTCACCGCTCAGTCATTTACTCTCATCGGTAGTACATCTTCCTCTCTCTGCGTCTGTCGTCTACTTTTCCTGCCAGGAATTCATGGTTGATCGACTTCTCCAAATGCGTAATGTGATAAAAGTTTTAGACTTGAGCTGACCTACGTCCATTTTTTTAACTATTTAAGTTGGCATGCTTCTAAAATTTCCGTCTACAACTTGGATCGTTCCTTCTCTCTATGTAGATTTTGCTGATCAATTGTCCAAGGCAAGAAAGTTGGGAACATTCAAGCAATATATGGTTGGTCGAAGCAGTGAAGCGACGTTTGCTGATGCTTTTGAGAAACAAGAAGCCATCCTTAGGTATCTTGGAGGTTGTGATCCTACGGGAGAGGTTGGAGTCTATTTACTTGGATGAGTGTGTATTGATGCTCATTTTGTGACTTGTGATGCGTTAAGTTTAGAAGATCATGTCTTATCGGTCTAACAATTACTCAGTAATGATGGCATCAGCATGTTGTAGTATATGTTAGTATAGATTTTACTGGTATAGGTGGTCTGCGTCTTTGTGCATTGCGTAGTTATGGTTCTTGGTGCTTTTCTCGTAGAATCTTCAAACTAATCTAAAACAAGAAGCTGCAAAACAATGTAGCTGCACAATAGCTGATGTTGAGAATGCACTAGCAAAGTTCACCTGGGCCAAGGAAGCACATAAGAAGTTAGAGAAGTTGAAGGAGGAAGGTAAACCAATGCCAAAGAGTATGGCAGAGGTACTGTTCCTGCGCTCTTGTCCTACTTGCTGCAATTTCTTTTTCACCATAGCTTCTGTAATTTCAAATTGTTCTATTTTTCAATGAATGGTGTGGGGTTTACTTTTTCCAGCTCATTGAAGAAGGGCAAAAGAGATAGTTGACGGTCTATCATAGTGACTGACACATCACTGTAGTAGATTCCTAGAAATTATTGTTGGGCAGAGATTAGAATGGCAGAGCAATTCATGCCCCCCCTCCTCTCCCCGCTAATTATATTTCAGGAAAAGATTATGTTTTGGACCATTTAGAAAACCGTTTATGGATTGGAAAAGCTCTCGTCACTTGGCTGAAATTTTCCTAGTTCCACCCTCACTGTCAATTTTCTTTTTTCACTAAAGTACCCATCTATCTTCCTTTACCAATGTAGAGTTCTCTGTTAGTCGAAATGATATGATTTTGTATTTATCAGCTCCTTATTAGTTCAAATGTTTTTGTTTTGCATTTATTCAGCTCCCTATTAGTACAAATGATAATGTTTCTGAATTTATCTTCTCTATGGATTGATATGTTATTGATAGATTTGTTATTCTTTTACGGAATGATTGGGGTGGTCATTGTATGTTAGTTTCTTTTTTTGTTCTTCTGTTTTTCTCTTTTTAACATTGTTAGTTTTATCATTGGCAAGTAGAGAAAGCACTGTGCATTTTTTCAAAGAAATCATTCATCTTAGAGTTTTATGTTAGATTCAGTACCTTCATGATTACTTTTCCATAAAACAGGATCATTCACAAATTTAAGGTTAAATATAATGGCTACTTGTACTTCTCACAGCATACTTCTACTTATTACCATCAAGCATATAGCAACATAAGCTCTCCGTCAGCATCACCACCTCTACTACTACCACCACCTCCATGACCACAACCAACACCCACTCAGCATTGAGGCTTTCCCATCTTGTTTAGAGTTTTATGTTAGATTCAGTACCTTCATGATTACTTTTCCATAAAACAGGATCATTCACAAATTTAAGGTTAAATATAATGGCTACTTTTTTACTTCTCGCAGCGTACTTCTACTTATTACCATCATGCATATAGCAACATAAGCTCTCTGTCAGCATCACCACCTCTACCACTACCACCACCTCCATGATCACAGCCAACATCCATGCACATGGACACACGATATTGAAACCTCTGCACATGCCATTGGTTGAAGTTTCTTTGAATCTTGTGAACATTTATTTCTGGAGAAACAGGGAAATCAGTTGTTTGGGTAAGTACAGTTGAATGCTCAGAATGGGGATCTGGGACCCAGCAAAATGCTTGCAATATTTTTAGCAGAGGTAGTGAGTAATGGTTCATTCTGACACAATGCACTCGTATGGTCATATTAGTTTCTTCACTGCATCACAATAGTATGATATTGCTTTCTATATTCCACTTTGCTTTCTCAACTTCCTCCACTCTTCTAGCCTCTTTGTTTGTTAGTTCTTGTCGCTTGTTTTACTTGGAGGGTGAACTTTATGTACTTTTGATGTTTTGCAGGTACAGAAGATCATGGGTTCAACCCCGTATGATCTTGCCAAGTCCAATTTGGCGAAGAGTGGGCAGATAAGCAGAAATGCTCTTTGTCCTTGTGGTTCTAAGAAGAGATACAAACGGTGTGTTCTCATACTCTGATAAGGAAAAGAAACCTTCTGTGTTATTTTCCATAAACCATCAGTCCAGCAGTCACAACTGACTTCCTTTTTCTTTCAGCACTTAGATGCTTAATAAAAAGAAAATGCAATTGTCATCGTCTGTGACTTGCAAAACAAGTCAGGGATGTGTGACAACCGTTGGATGGACAGTGGGCTCCCTGAATTGCCAGGGCGCACCTCAATCCTCCAGTAGGCATGTGTCCTCGACACAAGCCAGGTCCCTAACAGAATGAGGTTGCATGTCCTCCCTCCACTTGGAGCAATGCAACTGCATAGTGGCAATTTCTGGAGCAAATAATAGTAATTTCCTTGGAATATTGAAGATCCTTTTTATAGCGAAGCTCATAAGTATTTTCTGTTTATTGGACCCTTAACTTTGGTTCTTGAAGAGCTGTGTCTTTGAAAGGCCTCGTCCTTTACCCTAGAACGTTCTTCCTCTTTACGCCCCTTTGTGGAAAAGTCCAACACCTCCATTGGTGGTTTAATGTTTTCAAGGAGCTAAATTGGTCTAGCAACGTCTTATTCTAAGGTGCCTAGGTTAAGTTTATGCTCAAAAGTAGTCCTTCATTAGGTCATGTACGTTTCTTCCTGTGTTTTAACGAAATTATTGCCCTAATATTCTGTATGAAGATGCTGCGGTAAGGACTGAATCTCGGCTGGAGAGAAATGCGACCAATCATTAGGTGAGGTTCACATGAAGAGATCCCTTGGGAGCATTAGATTCGCCAAGCATATGCAGATGAGATCAAATTTGGGTTTCCTGGATCTGGGTCTTTGTTTCTCAGTTGGACGAGTTTGCCCGCAAAAGAAGAGATTTTGCTGATCACTGCTTGCAATTGTGCCATCTTATTTAGATTGCAAAATATATACTAGCAATTAGCAGCATCTTATCATTGGTTCAGAAAGAGTAAAAATCTGATTACTCATACTTGTTTATTCTCGCAGTAGATTAGAATGTACTAGTATCACCTCACGCCTAAATGATCCGCAGTTGGATTCATCACGCCATTTATGCAATTGCCTTGTTTTGATGTTTGAAGCTTCCATGTGGATAAGATTGGATACAGCATTAGAAGGTAAAGGAGGGATTGCATGCATCATGCTTGCACTCTCTCTCTCTCTCTCTCTCTCTCTCTCTCTCAAGAAAATGAAGGAGTAATGCTACATTGATAGTGGATGTTTCAGTCACCTCACTGGCGCCTTCAAATGTATACAGGCCTAATCTTTTGCCCTTAAACTTTGCTAACTCAGACATTTTTTTTATACTTGATCCAATTAAATGAATAATGTGTACTAAAATGAAAATAAAAGAAAAATTGAAGGGCTAATTAAATAATTTGTATAATTGTTGACTTTTGTGAATAAACAATAAGAAGTATTGACATAAATTTATAGGTGAAAATAAGGGAAAGATAAGTCATCTTAAATGTGAAATTGAAGTCTTTGTGTTTATTGTTTGCTCATAATGGTCAACTATTGGATAAATGATTTAGTTAGTCATTTAGTTCTATTTTTATTTTTATTTTTATTTTAATACGCATTCTTTATTTAATCGAGCTGGGGGATAAAAGGTTTTAATTTGCAAAGTTTGAGAAGTAAGTTGAAATCTCGGAGATAAAAGATCTGAGTTTACAAGGTTTAAAGGGCAAAAGGGGCTTTAGGTCAATGTGTACTTATGCCGGCAAAGCTTAATGTCCAAAAAGGCGGGAAAAAATTACCAAAAAAAAAAAATTCATAACCAAACAACTTTCGCAGGTATGCTGAAGAAGTTCTGTTGAAGCGAAACAAAATCGTAAAATAAGGAAACTATAAATACCAAAAATTTATCTTTTTCTTGTTGAATTTGAACTAAAAAAAACCAGGAAACTATAAAATGGAAGGGGGGAAAACAGCAAGTTAAACTAAAAAGCAGAAAATTGCAGCTTTGACAGACAGAATAGAAACAACCAAGTAGATTAATTTAAAAAGCACAAAGACGGCACCTTGTCTCCTGGGTCACCCTCCTCCGTTTCCCCGTATCGAGTCTCAAAAAATTCATGAGTTTTCTCACAATTCTCTATCTCTATCTCTACCTCAATCTCTGGTTCATCATTTCTGTCCTTGACTTTTTCACGCGAATCTTAAACGCAGTTTATATGTTGTCCAAGACCATCAAGAGATGCCCCTCAAAGTCCACCAAGCACCACCACCGTCGCCACCGCTGCGACCACCACTACCACCGTAGGAAAAGGTCTTCCACGACATCAACGATCACCAGAATCAACAGGTCCATCTCCACCTGCCGCCGCCGTCTCGTCCAGTTCTTCACCAACTTAACCCGCATCGCTGCCGACTCGAGTAGCAACCGCTGCACACACAAGGGGTTCAAGGCGTTGAAGCAAGACTCGGCGCTCCAACACATGATCAAGTTCGAATTCGAGAACGACGTGGTGCACTTGCGGCGGCACCTGCTCCGGGAACGCCCACTGCTTCCGCTGGTGAACCCCGAGAGGAAACGGACGGTGTTTCTCGATCTGGATGAGACCCTTGTCCACTCATGCCCGGACCCGCCTCCGGAACTGTACGATTTCGTGGTCCGTCCGAAAATTTCCGGCTCACCCATGAATTTCTACGTCCTGAAACGTCCCGGGCTGGAAAAATTCCTGGAAGAAATGAGCGAAAAGTTCGAGGTGGTGGTGTTCACGGCGGGGGTGAAACCGTACGCGAAATTGGTGCTGGACCATTTGGATCCGGAAGGGGTTTTGATAAGCCATCGGCTGTATCGCGATTCGTGCCTAAAGGCTGACGGGAAATTCACCAAGGACTTGTCGAGGACAGGGAGAGATTTGGGGAAGGTGGTGCTCCTGGACGACAACCCAAACTCGTATTCTCTGCAACCGGAAAACGCGATTCCGATCGACCCGTTTCTGGGCAACGTAAGAGATATAGAACTGGAGAGGCTCATGGCGTTTTTTGAGACTTGTGATCTGTACGAGGACATGAGGGACGCCGTCAAGGCGTATAATTTTCGGCGCAGTTTTTGCGTCGACGATTTTGATGATGGCGACGATAATTTCTTGGAGCGAAAGCAGCTTCTCGACTCATAATTGGTACGTAAGGTTTACGTATACAGGATCATCCATTTTCATGAAGCTCTTCCTACTTCTTTTGTTTTGTATCATTTTTTTTTCTTGTGATACGAAACAGAAGATTTGCCTCATCAATCGATCCATTTTTTTTAAATATTAATAAACTAGTTTACACACCCCGCGTTACCACAGGGTTATAAGTTACATTGGGATCCTGAAATATACACATATTTAAATGTCTTGAAGGTTTCATAAAACCAATATTTGAAAACATATTTCCATAAAATATCACAAATGTACTGTCGCTAACAATGGGATTAGGTAGACATATCATCATCATTCAAATGTTTTTCTCTTGTTTGGTCTTGAAGTAATGAATTGCAGGAATAATTTAGGTAAAAGAATGTGTAATAGGCATGTAATAAATTTGGAAAAATACGTATTGATTATTTCATTTTTATGTAAATTGATTTGAACCTATACAATGACTCATTTAATTCATCGTCTGATATTGAAGCAAATGTGACAAAAGTTATTGGATGAGTATGCAATTCATTGCTTGAAAAACAAGTAAAAGTATTAGATTTTTGGGGAAAAAAATATTGTCATAATGACAAAGGTATAATACTCATATTACATTCATGCGCTTAAATTGTTGTAATTGAAGGTAATAATTGTACTATCACTACCAATACTACAAAAATTTGGTTGACTATATTTGCAAAATATAGAATGAAGTTGAATCTCAATATGATATTAAGAATAATATAATTAAAAATTTGAATGGTTATAAATATGGTTAAAAATAAAATAATGTAATACCTTCTATTGGTCATACTGGGTTTAGCACTAATAGTTTCTATTCCGACTACAGTAGTAGCAATGTCACAATAGTCTGGGGCCTTAGTAGTCTTACTATAAAAGCACCAAATGTTTATAATTAGTATTCTTTCCATCCCACACTACTAAAAAAACCCAAATTTCCAACTGCCACAATTTCCAACGGCTAGGCAGTTGGAAATTTCCAACTGCCTAAACCGTTGGAAGACGAAAAAAAATTCCATATTTGTAGATAAAATTTCCAACGGCTTTAGCCGTTGGAAAATGGGCCAAATAATGTAAATAAAATATTTTTAATAAAATTTGATATATATATATAATTTCCAACGGTTATAACCGTTGGAAACTAAGTGTTCAGGTTCAAAATTTTTTTTTTCATGCATAAAATATTTCGGAAAAATGATGTGTAACAATGAAATTTGATAAAATTTCCAACGGCTTTAGCCGTTGGAAAATGGGCCAAATAATGTAAATAAAATATTTTTAATAAAATTTGATATATATATATAATTTCCAACGGTTATAACCGTTGGAAACTAAGTGTTCAGGTTCAAAAAATTTTTTTTTCATGCATAAAATATTTCCAACGGCTTTAGCCGTTGGAAAAATGATGTGTAACAATGAAACGGCTTTTTTTGCAATATTTTCCAACGGCTTTAGCCGTTGGAGAGGGAAGAAAATGATTGAAAGCACATATGTTTATGCATTTTTAAATTATTTTATATTTTCCAACGGCTAAAGCCGTTGGAAATAAATGGAAATAAAACAAATTTGTATTAAAATGTGTCATAAAACATTTCCAACGGCTTAGCCGTTGGAAAAAGAAGTGTGATAATGGAATGGTGTTTTTTTGGGAAATAAATTATTTCCGTTGGAAAAAGAAATGTGATAATGAAATGGCGTTTTTTTGCTGTGTTTATGAATTTTCGAACATTTTCCAACGGCTTAAGCCGTTGGAAATGGGGAACATAAATGAAATTGCATCTGTTCCTTAGTTTTGAATTTTTTTATTTTCCAATGGCTTAAGCCGTTGGAAATAAAGGAAAATAAAAAAAAAAAATTTTATGTGTCATAACTAATTTCCAACTGCTTTAGCCGTTGGAAAAAGACACAATTATTGACACAATTATTGAGCTGAAAATTTTCCAACGGCCTGAGCCGTTGGAACATCATTAAATGAAACGGTGCGTTTCACAAAATTGTTTCCAACGGCTAAGGCCGTTGGAAAATTAGTTTTTAAATTACCCCCCCCCCCCCGGCGATTCGTCTTCCTCGCTGTGCTCGCAGCTTGTCTCTCTCCTCTGTGTTTTTCCTTCCTTCCCACACGCACACACAGCACCTTCGTTTGTTCAAGTAAGAGGTTAATCAACAAATTGGAGCTGCTTTTCACGTGGATCTACTCTTCTTTTCCTTGATCTGCAGGTTAGTTTGAATTTTTTTGGATTTTTATATTTATTTTTTGCGGTTTTGCGTTTTTCATGTTTTTGTTGATAATGGGTTTAGATTTTGCACTTTGTAGCTGAGTTGAAGCTATTTCCAGGCATTTTAAGCAAGTAAGCTGTTGGATTTGAGGTAAGTAATTTTAATACGTATGTTTAAATTTTTTTCCCTTAAAAATAGTTAAAATCTGAATTATTTATGGTAATTTGGTTTAATATATGTTGAATGTGTGTGATTTGTAGTTGTTGATGGTTGGATTTGAAGTATTTGGGTTACCCATTATAATTTAACATTTATGTCAATTTTCTTACTTTTTTCCTTAATTACGGGATTAAGTTACAATTAGAAAATAATTAGTTTTAAGTAAATTCTTTAGGTTGTATATTTATGTATCAAATTAGTTAGTATAATTAAAAATATTTAATAATTAGTTTTAAGTAAATTGCTTACGTAGTATATTTATGTGTAAAATTAGTTAGTACATTAAAAAATATTAAATACTTTGTTGGGCTTAAATTGTTTAGGTTATATATTTATGAGTGAAATTAGTTAGTATAATAAAAAATAGTTACTAATTAGTTGTAACTAAATTGTTTAGTTCGTATTTTTAAGAACAGAAAATAATTAGTTTTAAGTTAATTGTTTACGTAGTATATTTGTCTGTGAAATTAGTTAGTATATTTATAAATAGAAAATACTTTGTATTTTAAGTACATAGTTTAGCTAGGTTCTATGTTTGTGTGTGAATGTAGTTAGTATAGTTGTATACCAAATCTTTAGTTTGAAATCAATTGTTTAGGTAATTTATTTTGTTATAACAATAGTAATAATTACTAATAATAATAATAAAAATAATAATAACAATAATAATAATAAACCCAATAATACTAATAATAATAATTTTAATAATAATAATAATCATCAGCATAATAATAATAAACCCAATTAAGAAGAGTAGTAAAAATAATAATAACAATAATAATAATAAACCCAATAATAATACTAATAATAATAATAATAATCATCATCATCATCATAATAATAATAAACCCAATTAAGAATTGTAGTAGTAATTTTAATAATAATAATAATCATCAGCATAATAATAATAAACCCAATTAAGAAGAGTAGTAAAAATAATAATAACAATAATAATAATAAACCCAATAATAATACTAATAATAATAATAATAATCATCATCATCATCATAATAATAATAAACCCAATTAAGAATTGTAGTAGTAATAATAATAATAATAATAATAATAATAATAATAATAAACCCAATAATAATAATAATAGTAATAATAATTATTATTGTTAGCATAATTATAATTATAATTATTATAATAAAAATAGTAATAATAATAAAAATAATTATAATAATAATAAACCCAATAATAATAATAATAATAATAATAATAATAATAATAATAATAATAATAATAATAATAATAATAATAATAATAATAACAATAATAATAATAATAATAATTATATTAGTAATAATAATAATAATAATAATTATTATTATTATTATAATTATTATAATAAAAATAGTAATAATAATAATAATGATAATAAACCCAATAATAATAATAATAATAATAATAATAATAATAATAATAATAATAAACCCATCAAGAGTAGTAATAAGTATAATAATAATTATAATTATAATTATAAAAATAGTAATAATAATTATAATAGTAGTACTAATAATAAACACAACAACAGTAGTATTAATTACTAATAATAATTATAATAATTATCACAATAATTATTATAATAAACCCAACAAGTGTGAAGCATATCTAATAGTAGTAAATTACTACCTATTACGTTTTAACAGTAAACCTTAACTAAAATTCGAAGTCACCTGTTAACCTTACGTAAACCGTTACTTAGTCATTACAATTTGTGTGTTTGAAATGACATGGTTTAGATTAACTAAACAACATAATCTATTGGTAGGACTTCATGGACCGTAGTTGGATGTATAGTAGTCGTTATTTACCTGGCCGAGTTGGGTACACAGAGGAGTGGGAGACAGGGATTGAGCAGTTCATAACATTTGCCTGTAGTAACCCAGCTCACATGGATGGCAACAAAATACGTTGCCCGTGTAGGAGGTGTAAAAATTTGAAGTTTAAGGATTGTGATGACGTTAGAGTGCATCTATACAAAGTGGGTTTCATGGCTCATTACACAAACTGGACAGCTCATGGGGAGGCATTTACAGAGCCTCCGCAGCAGCCGTTTCATAATTCTGATTGGTATGAGCATTCTGAGTTCAGTTCAAATGTCAACCCATATGCTCAAATGATATTTGATGCAGCGGGTCCAAGTATGCATCAGGATTCCACTGAACAGGATCAACAACCTAATGAAGGTTTTAGAAGGTTTTCTGATTTACTGAACTCCGCTAGTACACCTCTTTGGGATGGATGTGAGAAGCATTCTGAGCTTTCTGCTGCAGTTCGGTTGTTAAACCTAAAAACAGAATATCATATACCAAGAGGGTGTTATGATGGTATTGCAGCGTTGATGAAAGAGACGCAGCCAAGTGACAGCAAGATGCCATCCAATTGGTATGAGACGAAGAAATTAGTTTCACAACTAGGTCTTGCCCATCTTAAAATTGATGGTTGTGTAAACGACTGCATGTTGTTTTGGAATACTGATGAAGATGCTTCAGAATGCAAGTTCTGTGGTGAATCTCGGTTTAAGCCGAGAACAAATGGGCGAGGTAAGGATAGAGCAAGGAAGACTATGCACTATTTACCACTAACTCCTCGGATTCAGCGACTATATGCTTCACTCTCAACTGCAGAGCACATGCGGTGGCACAGTGAGCATCGATCCGACCCAAATGTTTTAAAACATCCTTTAGATGGGGAAGCATGGAAACATTTTGATTCCACGTACCCGTGGTTTGCGGCGGAGGCCCGAAATGTTCGCCTTGGAGTTTGTTCTGATGGGTTTACGCCTTTCGGGTACTCAGGTAAACAATACTCATGTTGGCCTGTCATTGTTACTCCCTATAATTTGCCTCCGTGGATGTGTATGAAGAAGCCATATATGTTTTTGACTGCATTGATACCTGGCCCTCGGAGTCCACGTCAGAATATTGATGTCTATTTACAACCACTTATTCATTAATTGAAGCAGCTATGGGAGGATGGGGTGGAAACATGGGATGTTTCACTGAAACAAAATTTTCAGCTCCGCGCTTCGGTTTTGTGGACCATAAATGACTTCCCGGCATATGGGATGTTGTCCGGATGGATGACTCATGGGAGGTTATCGTGCCCTATTTGCATGGAATATAGTAAAGCTTTCCAACTTGAGCATGGAAGGAAAACGTCATTCTTCGATTGTCATCGACAATTTCTAGAGTTGGATCACCCATACAGAAGGAACAGAGTCTCCTTTAAGAGAGGAAAAGTTGAGAAATCGTTGCCTCCTGAGCGTTTACCACCAGCAGCAATATTTGAACGTATCTCACATTTGCCTTCTGTAGTTCGCAATGGACAGGTTGTAACCATACCAGGTTATGGCAGAACCCATAATTGGACAAAACGAAGTATTTTCTGGGAGCTACCGTATTGGAAGACTAATTTGATCCGCCATAATTTGGATGTTATGCATATAGAGAAGAATGTGTTTGACAATATATGGAATACAGTGATGGATGTGACCAATAAAACTAAAGACAACGTCAAGGCTCGTAAAGACATTGAGATTCTCTGCAGTCGATCAGAGCTACATTTAATTTCTCAGGGTGACGGCCGAGCAGTTAAACCTAAAGCCACATTTGCACTCAACAGAGACCACAGAACTGATGTGCTTACTTGGGTTAAAACACTTAGACTCCCAGACGGGTATGCATCGAACCTTGCGAGGTGTGTTGACAGTAATGTAAGTCAACTGTCGGGTATGAAAAGCCATGACTGTCATGTGATGATGCAGAGGCTCCTCCCAATTGCACTTGAAGCAATGCCTGATAATATATGGAAACCGTTGACCGAGTTAAGCCAATTCTTCCGAGATTTATGCTCCCCAGAGTTAGATGTGAATCACATGGTCGAGTTGGAAGCAAATATACCTGTCATACTTTGTAAGTTGGAAAGAATTTTCCCACCGGCTTTTTTCGACTCAATGGAACATTTGCCGGTTCACCTACCTTACGAAGCAAGAGTTGGAGGCCCCGTTCAATATAGGTGGATGTACAAGTTTGAGCGTTGTATGCATGACCTCAAAATGAAGGTTTCAAATAAGGCTCATGTAGAGGGTTCAATTTGTGAAGCATATCTAATTGAGGAGACCTCTACATTTTGCTCTCACTACTTTGAATCCCATATCCCACATATGGCTACTCGAGTACCTCGTAATGATGATGGGGGCGAAGGACCATTTGATGAATCGGTGTGGTCTATATTTAGATACCCGGGTCGACCATATGGGGCATCAAGGTATCGCTATCTTGATGACAATGAATTGAGGGTCGCAGCTGCATATGTCTTACTGAATTGTAAGGAGGTGAAGCCGTACCTCAAGTAAGTGAATCAATACCCATCCCATATCCCACACATGTTTCTCTGAAACAAAACTTTTATTCTTTTCTACTAACCTCATCCAGTTTATGCTCCAATTATAATCTTATGCCATCTTGTAGTTTGTTCGTTGATGAGGTGCGTATGCATGCACCCAATATACAGATGGCAGACCTGGATGTCTACATTGAGAATAACTTTGAGACATGGCTTAGAAACTATGTAAGTTACTTACACTTCAAATTACCCATATTTTGATAAATAACAAAAATACATATTGATATTATGACTGTTTGAAACTAGGTGAATGATGTAAGAAACACGATCACGGACCGCTTCTTGTGGGATGTTGCATGCGGGCCATCTCGTCGTGTTGAGAGTTGGCCTGTTTACTTCATAAATGGGTACAAGTTCTTTATTAGTGACTGGGGTCGCGACAAAGCAACATTTAACAGTGGAGTATGTATTAGGACTTCAGGATCAAGTGAGGTTGAATGTGATTTTTATGGGGTGTTAGAAGAAATCATTCAACTGGAATATCCTGGGTGGCCACATAAAAAAGTAGTATTGTTTAAGTGTGCTTGGTTTGACCCTACTCCAAATCGTGGCATTCGGGTTCACCAACAATATGGGATAGTTGAGGTTTGTGATGGTCGTCGATATGGGAAGTTTGACCCGTTCATTCTTGCTGCCCAAGCTGATCAAGTTTACTACACCCATTATCCCACAAAGTCACGTGACAAAACGGGTTGGTTGGTGGTGTTGAAAATCAACACCAATCGACATATCAGGAAGAATTGCAGGCCGGGGTGATGTAGCTGATGTCGAAGATGCATATCAGGAAGAATTGCAGGCCGGGGTGAACAGTTCTCCCATAATTATGGATGACCCAATCGACAATTTAGCTGAAACAGGTGTATGGCAAGCTGTGGAGGAAGACATGGCATTGAGGGATGAAACTTTGGGAGATGACGACTTCTCTGAAAATGAGGAGTCCCTTGAAGGAAGTGATGAAGAAAATGATTTTGAATCAGGGGATACTGATAGTGGCGAATCAGAGAAATCAAATTCAGATGAAGTTGGAAACTCAGAATAATGTAAACGTGCATATGTTATTGTATTATGTAATATTCTCGTTTAGTAATTAACTTTTAATATATATGTAAAGAGCAACTGAAACTTTAACCTGGTGCCTACAATATGATTGAGCAAGTTTTATTTCAATGTTTGAATTTACGTTATGTAAACTTTTGTATGGGATTTCATAATAATGTAGATGCCACCAAAAGGAGATCAAACATATACACGTCGCCCAGGGAAAGGGCTATTTCAGCAAATGAAAGAAGTTTTAGCTGAACCAATAGGTAGACATGAGCGGGCACGCCAATCACACTCCCATGATTCGGATGCACAGCCATCAACAGAATAAACACCTGTTCATCATCCTCACCCTCCCACAGGTGGTATTCACATTGGTCCGAGACGTGGCAGTGGTAGTCGGTCTATCCCGACCCCTGTAGTCTCACCGGATGGTGGGAGTTCACATGGTCAGAACACGGTATCCCAAGCCTCCCTACAGTCTCGTTTACGGATAGTACCTCACGGGAACACGTAAGTAATGCACCCGCTTGTACCAAATTAGTTTATTTAACATGTAGTATCTGAAGTCGCAGTAAGACTAATTTCATGAATTCTGTGAAACATCCACTTCATGTAGCTTCCTTCCATCACGAGCAACAAGGTTGGTCACTAGATGCTTCACCACACACTTCAGGGGACATCATAACTGGACGAGTGCGAGTCCAGCAGATATTCAGGCGTGGTGGCGCGTATTTGAGGTTAGATACTTGTTATAATTATTTCGCCTTTATCTATATATGTTTGAATCTATAGATCCTTTTTAGGTAAGTTTATTTCGTTCATAATGTGCAGGGATTATGTGAGTGGGATGCAGCCCACCATAATGAGGTCTACCGCATCTGGCATATGTTGGCGGCTGATCATTACCGACAAACGCTGGGGGACATCCGCCGAGAAAAGAATCCGGAGAAACGCCGAGCAAGGGCATCTTTTATGACCGACGCGCAGTATGCAGAAATGGAAGCATGGTGGGACACCGCGGAGTTTAACGAGCAATCGGCAAGGGGTAAGACGATACGAGCATCATCATCGGAGTCATCTAACTCCACAGGTGCATGCAGTGCTACATATGCAGGAGGTTCGGTTTCCATTACTGAACACCGAGAACGAATGGTAAAATATTCATAATCTTTTACACATAATTCATGTAACTTTATTTGGGCAATCAATTAATGTGACTATGTTTCAAATGTAGCGTGATAAAGATCCGGAGAAGAGGGACCCAGGATTGTTCAAGGTGATGCAGCAAACGCATAAGAAAAAGAGCGGGGATTACGTTAACAGGCGTACTGAAGAACTTGCGGTAAGTAATAGTTACATAATGCTTAAGTATAATTTCTGATCTTGTTACTAAAGACTTTTCTGTACTGTTATATGCAGGCAATAGTAGCTGCTGAGATCGAGGAAGCAACGCAGCAAACGGATGATTCAGGTGGCGCACCTGACATAGATGAGGTTGCGATCATAAGTGCCGCTGCTGGGGGCAGGAAGAAAGGGCGTGTATTTGGGCTTGGATCAGAACAACATGTCGTGCCTGGACGACGGCGACCAGGGCTTACTCATGCAGCACATGTTGATGTGATGCAGACTCCGGAGTTCGCTGAACAAGTACAGCGAGTCGTAGCGGAGCAAACTGCACAGCAAGCATCATATTATGAGCGGAAGCTAGAACGTCTGAGGAGGAGACAACGATCTGACATATCCCACATATGCAATTCACTTGGCATCCCCCCCCCCCCCCCCCGCACCACCTGCAGATGATGATGATGATGATGACTCCGGATCGGATGACGCATAGATCAGGTATATCATGCTACTATATGTATTTATAGACAAACATTCACTTAGTTCGATTATGAAAGCATGTAATTTAAACTCTACTGGTATATCATGCTCATGTGGATTTAGTAGTAAATTTCCAACTTGGCTTAGTAAGTTTAAGGATTCTGTATGTTTGTTTTAACACACATTCACTTAGTAATTAAAATTTATGAAATTTTGCAAGTTTAAAAAATTGACTACAAACGATATCAGTATCCGCATAATACGAGGTTAACGTTTAAATAATACATTCGATTGGAAATGGACAGTATAGAGATAAATAATATAAATAAAAAAATATTTCGAAGCTAAAAAAAAAAATCTGGAAAATTTTCCAACTGCTGTGGCAGTTGGAATATTACACATTTTCCAACGGCCTGGGCAGTTGGAAATTTTTCCAATGGCTTAAAAAATTTCCAACTGTCAGGCAGTTGGAAAATTTTCCAATGGCTTAAAAATTTCCAACTGCTCAGGCAGTTGGAAACCAAAAAAAAAAAAATTAATAAAGCCGTTGGAAATTCTCCAACTGCTTTTTTTCCAACGGCTGACAGTTGGAATTTCCAACTGCTCACTCCTGGGCAGTTGGAAAATTAGCTTCCAACGAATGATTTTCCAACTGACTATTTTCCAACTGCCAGCCGTTGGAAACAGTCCATTTCCAACGGCTGGCAGTTGGAAATGGCAGTTGGAAAAACAGATTTTTTTAGTAGTGCCAAATTCTTTGCTCTATTTAGTTTTTTTTAACTCAAGTTTGACTTAAATTATGAAAAAATTACCAAAACAACCTTGAGGTTTGGTCAAACCTATAATTTTGCCCCTCATTTTTCAAAAACCTGCACTTACACTTACCTCTCCAAAATTAACACCATTATTCATAGTTACCAAAGAATAATTTTTTTTTTTTAACTTTGTCCTTCTAGCTTCCTTTCCTGTAAACTTTACCCTCAACTTTTGAATGAATACAAGTCAACTACCTGAACAAATTAGAAATTTCAATTAAAAGTTAAAAAAAAATCAAAGATTTGATTCCTATCTCAAATCTTCGAGCCCCAAAAATTCAGCAACCCCTAATCCAACCCACGCAAACAAAATCAGAAATAGTCATTGCCGGCATCCGATTCGGTGAAGAAGAAAAGCCCTATGGATCACGGTTAGTTTCATTAATGCCGTTGGCCATCCTCATTGGCACCAGAAGGGCTACGTCACCATCACCACCCAATTTTCCGGCATCCTTGTTCGCAATGAGCATCTTTTCTCTGGCGGATTGGTGGATGATTAGGCTTTCGCCACAGAAGTCACATTATCTCCGGCAGACCTTAAAGTAGTAGAGCTGATGTCTCAAGCCCCATGTGTTCTTGCTGTAATTAGATGTAAAAATTATTGAACATAGTGGTCGTTAAGAAATTTTCAGGCAATGTTAAAGAAGAAAATGAAAACAAAGGATAGCTACACAAAAACATGGCTTGACAAAATGGTTTGTTGGGTACTTGGATTAATAAATTTAACAACTTACACTTGCCATTGTAGAAATAGAGAGTGTATTGCTGCAAAACCAAGCCTTTTAGCTCATGTTCCCCTCGATCGAGAATAATTTTGATCAAGAAACAAAATATATTAATCAATTAAATCAACTACACACTTGAAATAAAATAAAATTAATTAGATGCAATATTGGAACCTATTAAATCATCAGTTTTGTTATTATTAGTGACATAATTTCTTGAAACTCTAACTCTCGATAATGAGCCTTGTCCAACGGATTAAAATTATTGCCACCAGAAAAAAAGAAACCATTTCCTTGATCATCCGTGCATGGCATATTGTTATTCCATTGCAGCTTCTCCATGGAATCATTGGCCTGATTCCACCCATCAGAGTGCAAGAGAGTTGTCCATATATGTAGTGATGTTGCTCATGATCATCCATAACTTTCAACATAACATTCTGACTGATCAAACTTCCATCGATGAAATCGCTGCTTTAGTGTATAGAAATGATGTATCTCACTTTTCTATTTATATTGTATTGTAGCCTATAATTATGCCTAGAATTTTGAATATAATTGTAATGTAATTAGACAAAAATATTCATTTACATTTGCTGTAATTAAATCTTTCTAAAAGTATTCATTTACCTTTCTCTCTCACAAGTTGCCATAAAATTCGTACAAACTGTTTAATGCCAATTTCGGCCAATGTATGTTAATGTAGTGTTTTGATGTTTTGAATATCAAGAAGGGCAACTCCATCAGTTTGGATGTAAAATATAAGATTTAATTTCCTTAAATATAAAATGTGCGACGAGTCAAATTAATATTCATTTTGTTAAGTGAAAAGACCATTTCACCGTTATGTGTATCTTGCTTTTATATTATATAATAGATTATGTGCTTAATTTCAAATTCTACAAAATATTTATATTTTAGAGTGTTCACGAAAGCTAGTTCATATTTCCCAATTACTAACTCTATATTTTTTTTTCCTGCTAAATGATATCTTGAATAACTAATAAGTGGACAATTCATGTTAATCTCCCTCATGATTTTGTATTCGATCATTATCTTTTACAATAATTTAACAAGGGAACGCTTAATTTATAAAAAAAAATATATTTTTGTGTAGGTTTAAGCATTTTCATTTCAAAATTGCATAAACGTCTCCTAACAATTTAGAGAGAAGAGAACCCTTAAAATTAAACATATATACTTTCATGACCTACGCAGTACCATAGAAAGGGAAGACTAGATTAAGATAATCTAATAACTGTCTATAAAAAAAAATCTAATAAGTGATTGGGTCTGTTGCTTATTAGGAGGCAAGTCATCCACAATGCTATAGATCGGAAAAAATGATTCGCAATTGACACTACTTTTTAGTAATTAAATTTGCACAGGACAACAATAAGTTTCTTCTAGATTTACAGTAACATCGCCAAGCAATAAAAGTAGCATGAAAAGGTACCACTTGTGAATTTTTACAGTACAAAAATATCACATTCTTTTTAGTTAAAACGTAATAAAATTTTAAGAAATGTTCGGATAGTATTTGGATGTGAAAAGTTTTTAAATTATTTTAAAATTTTTTAATAAAAATTTGAATGTATAAATTGTTTTCAGCATATAGAAAATCATGTTTTCTAAATTTTTGAAAATTCATATTATAAAATAAAAAAATTATTTTAAATAATTTCTATTTTAACACATAAATTTTTTAAAATTTAGATCATTAAAAATATATTATACACTCAAACTTTTATAAAGAAAAATTTTAAAAAAAGTAGAGAAAAATTTTCATAAGTAAACACCATCTCACATTTTCTTTTTGTTTACGTTCTGCTTAATGCAGTCAAATATCTGTGCAGATAGTAAAAAACTCTGCAAGTACATTGCATGCCTAATTGGCTTCTGACAAAGGATGACTGGCTAGTTAATTCTTCTTGTATCCGATTAATACTTTATTTCTCTAATATTCACTTAAATAATGTTTTCTACATATAATATTTTATAAATTTATTCTTACCCAAATGAAAGAAAAAAAAATATATAAGAATATTCACTATATGAGAGACACATGATACTAATAAAATTATAATAACTGAAAATTTGATTGCCAACAATTTGATTGGTTACCACTCGTGATCAAATTGCACTAGTAATCATTCCTTCTAAGCCTACATTTTAATCACTAATCAGTCACAATTTAAAAAATGACAGACAGACTAGCTACCCCCATTCGATTCATATATATTAGCAATCCATATCAACTTACCTTAGAATTTGAGCATGGATCTAAATAAATTAACAGTCCACCTCCTCATGATCACTCCACTGCCTCCTTTTAAAAACTATTGATTCATGATAAGTGGCAAGCGATGGTTATGAACCCCACTTTTATTTTAAAATGTAAATAAAAAGTATCTAAAATTAATTAAGGATCATATTTTAATTTTTTATTGGATCTCATTATTTCAAATAAACATTTAAAAAGGAAACAAAGACTTTGATATCTTCATAGGAAATTGTTAAAAAAAATAAAAATTAGTCATTCATTACAAGCTTTTTTTTTCTGTCATTCTTCTTTCTTATCTTAAAATCATGACTTAAATGCAATATTAACTCTTATATTTTACTTAATTAGTTTAGTTATCACTCAAATTATGAGTCAACATATAGTTATTAAACTTCACAAATAAACATAGGCTCAAAGTTTCAAACAAATCATGTCAATTCCTAATTGAAGTGTTAGCGTCGTTAAAGAAATAAGTCATTACTTGTTTTTATTGAGAAAATATAAATCCTTCTATATTTGGATTGTTTTATTCTAAAAAATTAGAAATAGTATTATAGGAAATTCACCCTGAAAAGTAGGGAGACCACCCATTATTTTTTTTATAAAACTAACTAAATATCTAATGCTTGACCCATAAAAGTAACAATACAATTTCTCTTTGAAATTCATTTTTAAAGTTTCTAAATAATTTTAAAACCCATTCAATTTAAAATTAAGTATAAAGCATATATATTTAGTGACTATAAAAGTACTTTATTTTGAAAATAAATAAAATCTAATAACTTACTTCAAATTAAAACTAAAGGTTAATTAAAATAATATTTATTTCTACGCATACTATTAAGAGATAACTCAAAGCATTTTTATTTAGATGGTCATGTTTTTTTAGTACTCAGAAATTTACAAGAGCATGGTTATAGGATATATATTCTCTTTAGGTAGTTACAGTTATATTATAGTTTAAAGTCTAGCTTTTGATTAATTTAAATTTTAGGACTAATTGTAACTTAAACTTATATATGATCTCACTTTAAAAATATTTTAAATCCGCTACTGTTCTTGGTTCAGCTCCAGTTTGAGATTGATCCATACACCAAAATGGAACCCAAATGAAGTATATCATTTAATACAATCTTTATTAAATAGTATTTGTACGATTATTATTCTTTCTCTAAAAAAAAGGGGGAGAAAAGCCTCATTTGAATCTAAGACCCAATTGATTTAACATTAAGTTTAATTAATCTAAAATAAAGTTATGGCTATTTCTATTTTTTTTTGAAGTAATATCATTAAAAGTTAATGCTATATAAATATAGTAATCTATTGAATCTTATTGTTTTATGATAAAATTAAATTTTTATGAAATTTGAACTTAGTCACCGTAAAATAAGGAAAAGTAGTGAAAATTTAATTACATTAATAAAAATTGTTATTCAGTATATTATAATATATGTATAGTCTGAGCTTTCAAATCTTATTGGTTACTGACAATAGAAACCGTTAAATTAATGTGAATAAATCATTTTGATTAATCTCACTTAATGCTAAACAAGTTGGTCTTAACATTTTTTCCATAATTATTATTTTTTTGTTCTGAATCATTACATGAGTATGTTGCTTCTATACTTGTGGTACATAAATCCTTATATATGTTTAAATTTTGATGGATTTAGTTACTTTATTTAAATTAAGGTTCACGGGCGATTTGATTGGATATTAAATTTTTCTGACTTGTATAGTTGTTGGAAGGGTTCTATCACAATTCAAAGTTATTTATGGTGATATTTTTAGAACTTCAAAAACTAAGAACCAGAACTTGAAAATCTAGCCATTTGATTTGGTTACTGAGTTGGGTTGGGTACATTTTTTGTGGAACCAAGCGCTTTTAATTCTGCACCGGGCCGGGCCGAGAGAACCTTGCACACCTTTTAGTTGGGACATTAATTAACTATATTTTTTTAATTTTACTTCTGTTTGCCCAGAACTAATATTATTTGAAAGTTAACCCTCCACTTATCTAATACTCTCTCTCTCCCACTTTCTTTGCTCCATTTGACTTAAATTTATTCATATTATTTTGTGTTAGAAAAAAAAATTAAATTATACTTAAAAATTATGGATCTTGATTTATCATTCATATATGAAGGTATTTCATTTATATACCAAAATGTTGAAAATAAAAAAGTATAGATTAATTGCTAAAAAATGAATGGTGCAAAGAATTTGGGACAGATGAAATATTTACTTGAATAATATTTTTTACAAAGTAATTAAATTTTATGATTTTTTTCCTCAAGGAAAAAATAAAAAAAAAATACTTGCTCCTTTACAAAAAGATGTTTTGAAAGTAAGTTTTCCGACTTCTCAAAATATAGAATATCAATCTATAAATAGATATGAAAGCAGGTATTTTGGTCAAATGGTCTTTTCATAATTATAATAAATTTAAAATTAATTTACAAACTAACACGTGTATTCTTTAACTGATTACAAAGCAACATGTGGCGATTTCCACTTTTGCCCCTAATAAGGTACATGTGTCAGTTTGAGATTTTTTATCAGTTTCCCTGACCACAGATTTGACGGATTTTCATTTTTATATTCTTTTTTTCTTAACGTGACACGTGTTATATATATGATATTACTTTATTTAAAAACTGCACCGCACTCACCCATGTCCAATTTATTTTCAATCCATGCTCATTTGTTTTTCGAACCACGTTTCCATTTTTACTCAGATCTTGGTAGTTTCTTTTTTTTTTTTCTTGCAGTTACACTCGGAGGTTTTGGTCCACTTCCTACGCCACTTACGAACCCAGCGCCCCTATCCACTAAAGCAATTATCCACTATTAACCGTGTCTTTTCAGCTATAAGTATATGTTTTAGAGACATTTACATTAATTTGTTTTGAAAAATTTACACTGCATAAGTTCTCCAACGGACAGACACTAAGCATCATCTTGGTTAGTTGTCCAAGCAGCCACAGCGCCTAAGCACCACAAGTCTTCTTTCTACACAGCTGTTGCTTCTACACCAGTCACATGCAGCAATAATTTCAATTTTTTTAACAGAAACAACATATCTCACTCACTCATGCAATTCACACAGAAATCTCAATTTTCTAATCAGAGGCAAGTGCATCTGGAAGGACTACCAAATCTGAAGACAGGTATAAATATTATTTTTTTTTCCTTAATGAACCTTTTTAAGTATAGTTATTTACAATGCTTTACTGTGTATTCATGGCAGACCAATCAACAGATAGGGAAAGCAAGAAAAGTGGATATCAAATACTCAAAATATCGAGACAATGTAAGAAATAATTTTGTCCTACGTCCAATTTCCATTTACAAATCCATTTACATAGTATTATCAGACTATTAATAACACAAGTATTGTTGTTTGCAGATAGTTATCAGAATCAGCAATATTAGCAACTTCACATCTATATCTAAGCCCCAACAATGTAAAGGTAGCGATTTCCTTAGTCCTATACTTTCTTCTTCTTAACCAAAAAAGAGTTATTGACTATACCCTTTTCTACTAACAGATTCCATTGACTGTAAACAAACAAGACCATGAGCAGCAGTTTAAACAATTTCCAGGTTCCTACTTCCTATTTAATTATTACAATCGTTCCTATTTTACATGTGAAATATATGATGGACTATCTTTGTTAGTAAAGTAGATTGTTGTGCAAGTGTTTAAACAAAGTATAAACTACCTATAAAAGATCTAGAATTTTAGGCTTCCTTGCATATTGACTAACTACTTACAGCTAAGAGTAGTAACTATACAACTAAGAGTAGTAACTATGGAAAAGTATTGTGGCTCATTTTTTTCTTTTCAGACATCCATTACTTCCTTGCTGGTTTATACTTTACTGTCAAACTGCAATGACTATAATTATTGTTTCCTACATAACTTTATGCAATGACTGCAATTACTTTTTTTTTTTTTGTGTTAAGGAGCACACAATATAGCCATTTGGTTAATTTTATTTCAATCTTAAATTTTAAATAGAACATCTTTTCATTGATCTGAGCTAACCAAACACATATGCTTAACATTTTCACAGTTCTGCCACCAGAATCAGCAGCGACAACACTTTGAAACTATAGTATTAGGTTGAAGTTTAATTCTCAGTTTCTTAATATTATTGAAATATGTTATACAATGTTCTTTGTGCATAAATTGCATGTCTAAAACTGAATTGTTTCTGCTAGAGTGAGGTTACTTTTTATACGTGGAAAATGCAATATGGTTTGAAAAAAAATTTCACCACCAACATAAACATTTGAAGCCCCCAAACTTTGTTTCATATTCAGCATCTTCTGTTCTTTTTAATATTATCATAATGCAATTATGGATGCCCTATGGTTACTTTTAAATTCCAAATTTTATCATACATGACTTATTTCTGAGTTTCAAAAAAATCTTATCACGGAAATTGAGGTTATTTTGATTCCTTTTGCCAAACTATCCATGCATGGGGCCAGAGTGCATTATCCTATGGAAAATAAAGGATGTGCTCTTTGGGCAAAACAGAAGCATAATTTAAACACTAATGGAATGCATGTTCAACGACAAATAATAGGCAGAATAGCAAGCATACTAGATCACATAAGTCTAATTTGTCTTATATACGAAAAAAAAAAGAAAAAGAATTTCATACCTATCAGCCGAAGAAGGCTAAAATTCCAGATGCTATAAACAACCATTATGCCTCGGACTATAATCCTTTCTTTTCTTCTTCATATTCATCAATATACATGCTCCTTATCTTGAAAAATTAATGTGACAAAAAAATAGGGCTAAGGTTATTTAAAAGAAATTACTTAGTTTGATGATACATAAAAAACAGAGAAGAAATTAGACAACTAGAACTTAATAGCAGGGTTGAAATGAGAGAAATGTTTACCTGAGATGAGTTCATCCAGGGCCTTCTCCAAGGAAATGGAACACTCGAGCCCCATAGAAAAAAGGCAAGAAGGGTCACTGACTAGGATCGAAAATGAAAAAGAGAGAGAACAATGAAGGAGATGGAAAAGGAAGGAAAAATTACATTCAAAGTCTCACGGGCGTTCGAGGCGTGTGACGCCACGTACCGATCCTATGACCCTATCTATCATCGTTCGTGGTGTAGTTCCATTCATTTACAACTGAAAAACAAAACCCTTTTAACAAGCGAACCCCAAAAAACCTTCCCAAGACACAGAAATGAAAATTTAGGGTTTCACAATTTCAACCATTAAATAGAAAAATCGGTTCAAATTTTGTGAAATTGGTTTAAAGGAAGTGAAATAGAAGAAGGAGGGGATGAAAGCTATCTAAGCGAATCAGATTTGTTGGAAAAAGTTTTATATCGAAAGTTGCCGGCAAATCTATAAAAAACCATTTAGTTTTCCAAGAAATGAGTGCAAAGAAAATGAAAGATGATGAATTAAGGAATTAAATGATGCAAACAGATCTGAAACCTGGAAAAAAAAAATCCGGTCAGGCGAGAGAGCCGCCGTGAAACTCATTGTCACTTACAAACTGGCTACGTTTAGTGAGAGAAGTAGTGCCAGAGGAGATGGAGAGCGAGAGGCAAAATGGGACTTCAGCTAAAAAAATAAATTTTATAGCTGACGGAAAGAGAAAACTCTTTTTTTGATCCTGATTTCCTATTCGTGTTGCACTAATCACCTCATACCTTTAAAACCTTCATTTAGAGCTGACTGGACCACCTTTCAAGTTTCAATATTTCTCCCCCTTTTTTTTGGCCCTCCAATTCTATTGCTTAACTATATTCGGCCATACAAATTTTAATACGAACCACTATTTTATGTACTATTTTAATTTTATTAATGCATTAGCTTTTGGTTGTTATAGTGATTCTCATTCATTTACGTTTTAATTCGGGCAACAATTGTATGCACTATTTTAATTTTATTAATATATTATCTTTTAATAAATATAGTGCCTCTCATTTATTTATAATTGGGCCACATGTCTCTTGGTCCAAATTACTTTCATAAATTTATCTTATACTACTAATTATATTGAGCCACATCACATAACAATTGGGGGCATGTTTTCCCTGTCCACTAATATTACATTTATTCATAGTTTTTTTAAACTATATTGAGTGACACCCTTTTGTTATTGGGCCACATCATTTTTTATTGGGTAAAATTTTTCTTGGGCTATTCGAATATTTAATCTTAAACTATTTTTATACTTCTTGTAAATAAGTTTATTTTCTTCTTCAAATTTTAAACAGTTTCACTTCCTGTTATTATAATTAAAATATATTAATTTTTGAAATAAAAAGGATAGAAACTTAATTTTAACTTATTTAAAAAAAAAATTATTTCATCAATCAATAATTTTTAAACAAAATATTACTAAGTAGGCTTTCACATTTACTTCTTTATTATCTCATGCGCGTTAATGTTATCTAATGATGGACATATTATTATTAATTGTGTATATTGTTAATGTTACCATATATCTTTAATCTTGTATTCTCCTCATTCGTATTATGTTATATTGAATGCATTATGTTCTTTTCTTAAAATTTTATGTTTAAAATCTTAGATATACATTTAGTAGAAGATGCATATTTATATAAACTACTGTCCCGTCCGTTAGACGGGTTATGAAACTAGTTTATATAGAAAGGTAAATAGAAAAGCACTATGTATAAAAATAGTCATTAATAACAACTTTTTAATGGTCTCCCTCGATTGTGTCCCCAAAAAAAAAAAAATTACTCTCTCAAATGCACCCTAAAATAACTGAAAGCCTGAAACGGGTTTTGTAAAAGCGAGTATACAGCAGCCTACGTGTTGACTTGATTCTTTTGGTAAAGTTTATTTATTTATTTTTTCTTGAGGAGTAAGCTTTTGTGGAATTTATGAACAAAAGATTTGAATCATTTGATAGTTGAGCTTACCTGTAACACGTAACAGCTTCTACTATTGACCATGAACAATAGTTTCGGAACTTATGCAAAACGAGTGTGCTGCTTTTCATAGCAAAATTATATAAACAAGAGATTAGTAGTACCTTATCTCTTCTAGAAAGCTTAGTCGATGAGGGCCCTGTAATTGAACCCCATTGAATGAAATACAACTTATCTTTCTTCTGGTCAAGAAACAAATATTACTAGTACGTTCGAAGTTTCTTACTTCATGATCCACATAAGGGAAAATATGAGACAGACTTGAACAATTTTTCTTACATTCATTTTATCTTTTGGGGACATGAACACTTGACTGTACAAAACCGGCGCTGGACTTGGTGCGGCATCAATAATAATGATACACAACTTACACTTTACACAAGCCAAGCCATTGCCCATTAATTCCTCTTACTTACCCACCCACTCGATGATCGGCATCGGGTTGCAAAAGGCAAAGCAAAATGAAAATACGAATATTGATACTAATCATATTCACAGTTGACGGATTGACATTTCAAGGCGTTGAATTTACTGAAATCTCCTGTGGCAGAGTTGAGCTCGGCTGATCCACATGCTGCTGGTGCTGGATAACAAGTCGCTGCAATGGCTTCAAAGCAGCTGTCAACTGTGCAAATGAAGGCCGCAAGTTTGGATCACTGCAATATAAATACCACATTACTTTTCACTTCACACAACTACACAAGCATCATATTATCTCCAGTACTGTTCCACTACTTACGTCTGCCAACACTCCCAAATCATTCCCGCAACAAGAGGATCGACTTCTTTGGGGATATCGAGGCGGCGGTTCTGGAAACCAACTGCCCCCACAACTTGCATCGGATTCATGCCACTCCAAGGCAATCTCAGCGTCGCAAGCTCCCAAAGAATCACTCCAAAGCTGTACACATCACATCTACAAATCAAAGAAGCATTTCAATTGTCTATCTCACTTTACAAACTTCCAAAACAAAAAAAAAAAAAAAAAGAAAAGAGAGAATCTAAATATGGTTCAACAAATTGCTATCCCATGCTAGAAGTAAGCCCCAATAGATCATTAAGCACCCCAAAACCTGCAAAGTTGATTGTTATTCAACTCAACATAGTTTTGTGTATCCTTAAAATCCAATTAGCTGCAGAAATGACAAGCTAACTAATATATGCACACAGATAAATGTTAGGGAAAGTTTAATACCAATTACTTTGGCTAAAAGAAATAAAATGCACAACTCACTTCTCATTTGAAGGTTCATTTCGAAGTACTTCTGGTGCCATCCACTCGGGCTGGTACCAAAAAGAGCTCAATCAGACAACTTAATTTAAGAAAGAAAAACAAACACAGCGGGCTTTTCCAATTCTTTTGGTGTATAGATGGATTAGTACTCACTGTTCCTGCAGTTGATTTGGATGACAAGAATGTATTGTGTTTCAAACGTGACAATCCAAAGTCACAAACCTGCATGACCAAAACCACAAGTCAGTGAACATCCCAGAGTGTTCT
Source organism: Aquilaria yunnanensis (assembly GCA_039654915.1). Lineage (NCBI taxonomy): Eukaryota > Viridiplantae > Streptophyta > Magnoliopsida > Malvales > Thymelaeaceae > Aquilaria > Aquilaria yunnanensis. The sequence goes on along the minus strand of CM077600.1, from coordinate 33,892,733 downwards.
TTTACCACATCATTGCACCTTTTTTTTCTTTCAGATTGCCGAAGTCAATTTTTCAGAGAAATTTGTAATACCTCATTATGTGTAAATGGCTATACTGAACATACAAGCAAATGCATAGAGTGTTGCTTTGGGAAGCTCTACTGGTTTTGCAATTAAGTAAGATGAAAAATATATGGATATCTAATGTCCTTTGTAATTCAAAACATAAGGTGAATACTGTAGCAAATAAAACAAAAACTTACGTTGTTCAATTCCAAAAGCACTGATGGTAGGGGATGAAACAGAATTCAAATGAACATACTTTAAGACTGAGAGAGAGAGAGAGAGACAGAGAGAGAGAGAGTAACTTAGGTTGTTCAATTCCAAAAGCACTGATGGTAAGGGATGAACAGAATTCCAATGAACATACTTTAAGAGAGAGAGAGAAACTTAGGTTGTTCAATTCCAAAAGCACTGATGGTAAGGGATGAAACAGAATTCCAATGAAAATACTTTAAGACGGAGAGAGAGAGAGAGATCATTGAATAAGAAACAAAAGTTGAGTGACTTAAAGGTTGCATGATCTACGGTGCATTCTACTGGCACTAAGCTCAAAGCCCAAATGTGTGAGTTGTGCGCTTTTTCTGAATCCTACATCCATTCAATTTAAGGTGTCCACCATATCATAATCATTAAACTTCAAGTCAGGTTTCCGGTACAAAAGCATGTAAAAGGTCAGCTACTTGGCCTGAATACTAGGGCTCATGTCATATGCAGAACACTGAAAGGGCTGAACTTGCTATTTGACAAACCTGTCATTTGAATTACCATTAACCAAACTTTTCCATGATGGGTAAACATTACCAAATCAGACATGATTGAGGTAAACATCCAAAGTATCATAAGACAACCTAATGAATTCATCAACTAAGGGAAGTTTGCAACTCAGAAATTGGGAAACAAACGTAATGAATAGAAAAGGATGTAAAGAAGCAGGAAGCAAGTGCACTGCACAAAGCTCTCAGCCAGACAAGAGAACAGTTGTAAAAACAAACACAAAAGGCCCCGAGTTTCTACAGAAATTACCATGCCAAATAAGAAATTATTGGTGCACAGGATACAACCTAGCTAACATATAAAGGTCAAATACCTTCACATTCCAGTTGTTATCAACCAGGAGATTTGGCGACTTCAAATCCCGATGAACAATGGTAGGGGTGCTCGTATGTAAGCAATTCATACCCCTCGCCTGAAAAGCAAAAGAATTTTATGATTTGGTATCATTATCACTACTTGCTCAGTTCTGTAATGAGAATCATGCTCAATTTTAAGCCTACTTATTCTTCAAGGCAAACAATAATACTGCTGACAACATGCTACCATGCTACAATGGGTCCTTACTGCTTTAAATTATTGCTGGAAATTAAAACAAAATCAACTCTTCTTCCAACTTTTTAGTGAAAAGAAATTATTCTCTGGATAGCAACCACACAAGCAGAGGAAGTTACAAGGGAGACTTGATACAGATGATTAAAAACATACCACATCAAGAGCCATTTTTATTCTTCGCTTCTCATCAATCTGAGAATGAGGACGGTGAAGGATCTTATACAAGCTTCCTCTGAAAGTCAAACATCACTCAAGCAATTTAGAAACCAGAGAATATAATGGACCATGTTCGCACACAAGAAATTACTTGTATCCAAACTACCAGCATATTCTATCCTTCTATCTCCCATTAGAACAAATATTATTCTCATTTGAATCAATATGCTGGTACATAATCATACCTGGGAAGGTACTCACTGATGATGGAAAGGTTTGGAGGGCGTGTAACAGCACCCAGAAAAAGTACGACATTAGGATGACGAAGTCTTCGCATTATCCGGACCTTGAACAAAGAAACCAAGAAAATTTTGAATCAATGATCTTCAACTGCTTAAGACCATGAATATAACCATAAAATATTTTTGTAGATAAAAGCATGTTTTGTGACTTTGGCATTTTAGGAGAATGTTAAATTCCTGATTGGCATTAGTATTAGAGTTCAGGAAAAGCTATCCAAGGGTAGCTTCTAGCTCTAGTGTGTTAAAAAAAGCTAATCTTCACCCTCAATAAATTATAAAAAAATAACTCTAATCACAAAAGCTTTTTCCCAAGTGGGAACTACATCCCACATACATGTCAAGAGATGAATAGATGTTTAGCTTGTGCTTACTTCTCTTTTGAATTCAGCCAATGCAGCACCTGAGAAATCCTGATCGAGGAATTTTTTTACAGCAACCTCCTGTTGTTTTACAAGTACCAGGCAGAAGATTAGAGATTTTTCACACTTTCTTTGGAATAAGTTAAGAACTTCCAATGACAATGAGGGAGAAAGAGTTGGCCAAGGAGGATAAACATACAAAACAGCAGTCACAGAATAACTTTAAAAAGTCCAAAAGCAATCCCAAAATACAGACACAGCTACATTACTTCTAGGACCTCATACACCAGCAACAAATCAGTAGACCATACAGCTTCAAGTCAAATATAACCGTAATAATCATACAACCTCAACCAAAGCATTGCACTTCAATGCATAGGATCAGGTTTAAACAACTTGAAAAAAGTAAATACGCTAAGCAAAAAAAAAAAAAAAAGAAAAAAAGTAAATAAATAACACCAAAGAACTAACCGTGCCATTCCAATCGGCATGATAAACCTCGCCATATGAACCTGTCCACAAGAAACAAGTATTCAAAACAACAAAAATGCTGAGACTATTAGAAGTACTACAATGAGATCCAAGTATGAGAGGCATTCTGCTCCTAATAACTCTTGGACTTTTAATGTTATATAGAAAAACTGCTCCATATTCATGTCAATGTAGCAGTAAAGACGAAACTCTTAAGAACCAAATTTTACAGTGCTGTCAAATTCACGCAGCCCCTGTATGATTTTCTAGTTCCTATATAAATTTTCCATATCTATTTGTAGAATTTACTCGTTAGAAACCTTTGTAGCTTCAACATTACTCTTCTTGAAAATGGAGAAATTATGAGGTCCTTGATGCAGCCACTTTTACGAGACATGCACTACTATTTATAGAAGCTACCTTTCTCCATATGAGGCTAATCTGCATTTAGAGAAAACCTAAAAAGAGTCCAAAATAAGAAATCTACCGTAACAACAGTTTGACTGATCCTCTCAGCAGAAATCATGCACTCCGCCAAAAAAATGATGATCGCAAAAGTTAGCAAAATTTCAAACTAAATGACCATTACCTAGTCCAATTCTTTCACCAATAACCAGGTGTTCCCATGGAATTTCACATTCACCTACATCCACATCATCTAAGAACTGATCAACCCGTCCTGCACTATGATCAATTGATGAATTAGGACTTGCAAGATCCTTCTGCTCAAGATTGTTTCCCATGAATCTATCATGTGCTGTTTGTTTGGGATCAGAGAAAACAACAGGATAACGTCGCTGCTCTGAAGCTGCACCCACTGTCTTCCTCTGCAAATTCTGTCCATCCCAGAGATTTTCTTCCTCAGATTTAATGCTTTCACCCCCAACAGTGCTAGATGCCAAAGATGGATTACCATCAAGTAAAGAAATGTTTTTGGATTCTTTATTTAACTGGGAAGAATCATTTGACAATGGTAAACCATTAGGATAAACATTTTCAGGTTTGGTGGAACTGGTTGAAGCTGGAGATGACTGATTATAATCATTAGGTTCACGATTAACCTTCGGAAAGAGACCATCGATATGCTTGTATTCTTTCTTCCTAGGGACCTCGTTATATGCAGGACGATTCTTCCAAGCCAAAGGCACAGGTAGCCGCCCAGCAATAGCAATATTTTTCTGTTTCTGATAATCATCAATTTTGCTCTCTGCGGGCTTGTTCTGAAGGTAACTTTTACCTGTTCCTTTGAGCTGGAATGGGTTCAAGTCCGCAAAAAGATTTTTGGGATCCTCTGAGTTAGTCTGATCATATGGAACAACATTGAGATTCATCCTCATACCATCACCACCCACATGTGCACCACGACTCCCTTTGTACAGTGAAGTCCCAATGGCAGTTGAGGGAAGATGGTCTAACTGATTAGAAGATGTTCTACCAGACATTCCGGAAGAACCAACACCAGAATCACTGCACGCACCTGGCAATAAAGGGAAGGAATCTGGGTATCCAGAACTTGATCCCCTTTCCAAATGTGAAGAACTGCCAATAGCAGAACTTCGACTACTACCTTCACCATTCAGCAAGTTGGTCCCAGAATAAATGGCTCCAACATCATCAGAGACCTGAAGAGTTGGTATATTGAGCAGTACTGGGTTATATGACTTAAAAGTTGCATCTTTTGCACTTAAAATATCAGCAGGGATAAGTGTTCCAGGAGCTGCCATGAGATCTACCAAAAACTCTCTGAAGACCAAAAGAAAATGTACTCAATCTGAGACAGGAACTTTATGCAAAACAAATAGCTAAAGAATGTATTACAAGCAAGTACCTGTCATCCTCCAACTTTATTATGTTTACAGCATCATCCTCAACACCGGTGTAGTGACTTCCTTTTACCAGTCTACAGGGCAATCCTATATTATCAGACAATACCTACAGCCAAATACACACAAAAAATCACAAAGGTCCGCACATAACAATTTCACATATCTATTGCAGTCTTATAAAAGGAAATTTTATGCAGTGTTAAGCAATTTGTGAATACTACAGAAAATTGGCAGCTTGCTATAACATCTAGGCTCAGTCATGTATTTAGTAGTTAAATGTTTGAACATCAAATGCAGTAAGTTTTCATTTCTAAAACCCAGCACACATAGAAAGATAGACAAAATTGATAGTATAGATTCATAAATATTAATAACTCAGAAAATTCCATATAAAATTAACTCAACAAAAAAGCTAAAGAGTCTCTTCCATTCTTATTAGTAAGAAATGTTAGTATTTTCATAATCAAATTCAAGGCACACAAAAAAAAGGAAAAAGAGAAGCAGATTTAGGATCGATTGCTTGACGACAATACTAAAATAAAGAATGCAAGTTTCATTTTACAAACATATGGTAATGGGTGATATCAGGAAGAACGCAGTGCAGCAAGACCAAGATAAGAGATCCTAAAGAGGGAATGGAAGAAAAAAGATTTTTCTCCAAAATGCATTATGACATTTTCTTCTCATAGCAGTTTTATTTTCAATTCCAAACATAACAGCTTTTAACCTAACCCCCAAAATGGCATTTTAAAATTTTCTTGATACAGGCTACAAGCATTTTCAGAAAACTAAAATGGCAAAAAGAATACACCATTGGCTCTGACCAGATGAAGTTCATAAAAAGCAACTAACTCATTCTCTCAAATACAATAATGATGGCATATTGCATACTCTTACCAATAAAATCAGCTAAGGCAGTTAAATTCCTTTGTTGGCAGTTATATGGGTCCCACAGTTGCCAGAACACAATATGATTGAGAGAGAGGGAGAGGGAGAGACAAGAGAGAGAGAGAGAGAGAGAGAGAAGCTGGTAAGAAACTGAATGAAGTTAAACCATCACATTGTGTTTGATTACAAACCTTGAAAAGCAAAGCACGATGCCTAGATAAGCCTATATTTATGGATCCAATAGGCAAGACACTGGCAGTTCTCAGCTCTGTGCGCCTCTCCATCCACCTTGCCAACATCATATTCGCATCTTTAACAGGCCCACCCATGTGGTCTCTAACAAGTTCAGCAAGCCTTTGCACTAGTATGCCAACATTAGTGGCAGGGCAATCTAATGAGATGCACTGTGCAATTTGAACCAACTCCTCCAAGGAAGGGTCAACTGCTCTATTGACAATCACAACTTCAAAACCAGAAAAACCCAGGTTTGTTTCAAGGTCCGCAAGAGATGGCATTTTGACTTGTCCTGCAGAATCTGGGGACAGACTATACACATCATAGAAACCATCCACGACCTTATCCTCATAATCAAGCACATTGTACTCCTGGAAGATATTAGTTGACATGAGAAATTACCCAAATTGAAAGAGGATAGAACAACGCAACTCAAATATCAGGACATAAAAAAATAGATAAAGTCAATGGTTGACACAATCTACACATTTTGTAAGGAAATGATCTGATTCCAGAACAATAATCTAAAAGCAATAACTACTAGTTAATTGTGCCATATGATCTACACTTTATATTTACATGACAATACTTAATGGCTAGTGTTCTGATTACACCATGGTATCCAATGAAAAGAAACTCTTTTGAGGTCTATCAACATGTCATGGCTGAATTGAACCAAAATTCTTCAATTTGCCTTTTTTCCCTTGAGGAAACTGATATGATAAATACTCTCTGTCCCAAAATGTTTATCACTTTTCAGTTTTTTTGTAAGAATTATGAATGTTGAGTTGAGACACATTATTATATATTATTTTTCAAAATTACCAATGACGAATAACATAATTGCTCTTGAATCCTTATGAAAATCAGACACAATCGCACTAATCTTGGATGAGAAGTGTAAAACTATGCCTAATAATGCATATCTCTGAAGCAAGTTTCAATGAACTCAGAAGCTTGAAATCTTGTCCAAGTTTGCACGCTTCATCTCTCCTATTTCAGAACACTTTCACATGTATGAGCTAAAGGGGGAAGAGAAAATTTTGGAAGAAATTGTACAAAAAAGTTAAAGGTGACAAACATGTTGGGACGGAGGGAGTATCATTATACAAAGCAAGTTCCTACATAATTCAAGCAGGACACCTTTTTTCAACATTGCTCTACTTAACTTCCATCCAAAATCAGTTCATTTAAATGGAAGCTCAGAAAAAGTGACGGAAAGCATTCAAAATTCAAATCAGAAATGGACAGGTACCATACAAACACAAACCAGAGAACATGATAAACATTACTAGTTATTTGCTAGCAGAAATTAACATGACAGTTTGGGTCGAGAAGCAAAATGTAAAAATATGCAATAGCTTAGAAAGTACAGGCTCTCTTAGTAAATTCTATTCTGGAATGAAAATACAATGCATTCAACCTGAAATGAACTTATGGAACCACAACCATAACAGTTGAATTTATTTTGCCTATTTTCAAATTATATCAAGTTAATTTTGTTCTACTCAAGAAGTACAGAATTCATTCATCACATTAAATTGCTATGATTAATTTTATAAATACAAAAATCTCTGCGATTTTGAATCTTCAAAATTGAAACTTACGCAATCTGTGGTTCCAAACAGAGCCAGCGTGACTACATGATTATCCCCAAGCATTAGCATGTACAGAAGCATAACTAAATGGGAACAAACACAAGTACCATTTACGACAGATGAACAGATTACCGACAAAATCATTTATACATCAAGACTAATACGAAACACTCAACAAAGCCCTAGTCCCAACTAAAACATATACAAAGAGAATATTAGTAGTGAGAGACTGCGAAGGCTCCTCCTCATTTCCCCTAATTTACCTCTCAGAGAGAACTCTGAACAAATGTAACTGAATTCACCCCAGCAACTTAGTCATAGGTAGGGAAACCAGCATGATTCACTTAATTGCTAAATAAATGCAGTTTCAAGATCGTTCATTTTAAGAGATGACATAGAACAGAGACTTCTGCTACCATGCTTCAGTACTTTTGCTTTACTCATCCTAAACACAACTCCAATCCACATCTTAATACTATAACGGTCAACTTAACACCAATTACAATAAGCCTAACAAAAATATAAGTTAAACCTTGTTAAAAGTCACTGTAAAAGAATAATATGGATAATTCTTATAATTCAATAACGCAAAACCAGCTCACAGTAAGATGTTGTAACTATGAAGATCACAAACATGATCTACAGGGGACCTAAGAGAAACATATAGTCAGGTTCAATCCTGTAAACCAGGATTGACTTGCGGTGGACTTGATGATACTCCATCTCGTAGTGTCAGGGACACAAACTACTTTAAACTCAAAATTTCCAAGTAACTTGGCCGATGTTGACCTATCTAATTGATCGAACTCTACAGCCCAACTAGTCCGATCGCTCATTCACCAAGAAGTCACAATAGCTAAACACAAACAATCAATAGCGACCAAACATCCTATCCAACAAAGGCATAAATAAAGCAATATTAACCAACACTAACCCAGTACTGCCTGGACAACGCCAACGAGGACGTCCCCTCCTTATCCCGCACATAATCCACCTGTCGATGACTCCCTAAGCTCATCAGAGTCGCTGCACAGATCTGATCCTTTTCCGGATCGTCGGAATTCGACGCGCTGATCGCCAGGGCAAGCTGAACCTGATATTCCTCCTCCGATAACATATAATCATTCCGGTTACTGGAATTGACCATCTCCACGGGAGTACTGCTGCCGACGGTAGCCGGAGTGGACGCCGTTTGCGGTGATGACGAGGAAGGACTGGTCGGGGAGCCGGCGAAGTTGGCGCGGTGTTGATCGGCGGCGCATGAATGAGGAGTAGGCGTGGAGGGAGAGGAAGAAGCTTCGTCGGGTCGATTAGCGTCGTGATTGGTTCCTTTGTGTAGCTTCTTGAAAATGTGCTTCATAGTGTCGTCTTGGGAGAGCAAGGACTGGTTGATTTCTATCGCAGCTTCCTCTCTAATTTCCGTCGGTTTCTTCTATCGATTTCTTCATCTTTCTGTGGTTTTCTCTTTTCCTTCACCCTCTCTGTCTGTGGTCAGGGTCAAGGGCAAGCGCTGGGAGGGAAAACTTAGCCCAGTAGCAGAGCCAGTGGAACCGCGGAGGACGGGATGGGCGTAATTTGGCCCTGAATTTTCGATAAATTACGCAACTGACACGACCTCGCACGCGCTTTTGGTTGACGATGCCGAAGAGAACAGACCAGTAAGAGGATGCCACGATGGCTACTGTTTGATGGAACACTTTGCTTTTTCAGATAATCTTAAGATAAATTCATTAATTAAATTCCTCATATTAATACAATTTAGGAGGATCAATATTTCACTCTGAGGCGGCTAACTAACTACAGGTGGCTGAATGAAAATGTCATGTGACGGATAACAATTTCATATAGAATCTTCCACTTAAATTTAGACTTTCTTTAAACCACTTGACATATGATATAATTTCATAAGAGAGTATTGTATAAAAGTTTTATATTTATAGCATTGTCTAAAGGCGAATTACACCCAAAAAGTAACAAAAATAAAGTGCGAGCCTTTCTACTGTCGGGAACTCGTTCCTTCGGTTGTGTTATGGTCAATCAAGAAAGCACAAATGTCATCATGGCACACCAACAAAGCCCTTATGCCATATATATACAAACTTCAATTCAATCTACTACCATTGAAGAAATGATGTCCTGTAACTCATCATGATCCTTCGATGAAACATTGGGACCTGCTAATCGACGACCCGTGATAGATTATAAAGATCACCATCCATCACCTCATCACGGTCCTTAAAGAAAAAGGAAAGGGTGACCTGCGAAAAGGGTCCTCAACAAACTCACAGCTAATTTCTTTTACCCCTTATTTCGTCTGGATGAAACTGCAACCCAACCATCGTCTTCTTCATCTGCGTGCTTTGGTTGTTCATCAATTGTCATGGGCGAATGAATTGAACTCCGCTCATCCACGCTCATTGTCCTTCTGTCATTGTTAGCAGCCATGACATCCCCATCATCATCCTCCACGTCCTGATCATCGTCTTCCTCTTCATTGGCCTGGACAAATTTTGCAACGCTGTGTCCATGCCAAAACATACTCCCCAGACAAATGAAATGTAAGGTAGAGCACCTCCGATAACAAAATACCTGCCGTAGGTGAGTTCTAGGGGGAAGGTTGGTCATCCTCATTCTCTCAATGGATTGGTAATTATCTTCTAGACATTCTTCATGCATAATCATTAATCTCTCTGCTACCTGTAAAGAGCTCACAAAATGGAATATTTTTCATGCTGAATAATTCTTTAGCTAGAACAAAATTTTACCAACCATTCAACTGAAAATCAAGTGCATGAAAAAGGATGCAAGTCCTATAGGTTAAAGTGGCACTTGTTTTCTCCTAATCCATCTGCAAAAATGAGTCTAAGATTCTTTGAAAACTGAACTGAATGATTCCAGATGAGAGAGGAACCTTGGTGTTCCAGGTTTGTTTTGTTAACAGCGAGGGTAACCACTGTGTTAGCAAACCAAAGATTTATGAGAGTGTGAATAATTGCATTGTTTCTCTAAGCAGAGAATTTGCTGGAACATACAGCAGGGACTTGTATAATTAAAGAGTTGAGCTGATGTTTGACTTTGAGTTAGGAACAACTTCTGAAACTGAGTTTTCCCTGACAAGTTCCAGTGATAAATTGGGACTTGTTAAGCCCATTTAGGGTAGAAAATAATGTGGTTTACAGTGAAAATGCAGAAGGAAACAAAATTCTGATGAATTGAGGTGGTTTTCAAGGGTTTGAAGATAAATAGGTGTTAGACCTGAGATCTTTAATGGTGAACAAATTTCTTATGATTAAAAACATCTGCATGTGAAGTTTGGCTGAGAAATATAGAGTGAAACTCAAAGTGACCCTTGAAACCTAAGCTTTCTAGCCAGGTTTGGGTTCAAACCGAAAGGCAGAACTTGGAAGTGACCTGTATGAGTTCAAGATATTGCTCAAATGACCTGCAGGAAAAGAATTACTTCAAACTCTTGGAAGAAGACTTATAAATTGGTGTTTTGGGGCTAAGAAAAATTTATTCTAACAAAGATACGGTGACTGGAATGTTTATTGGAACACTGGAACTCAAGATAACTCTTAAAACCAAGAGTTTAGCTAAGATAACCAGCAAGACAAAATAAGCTTCAAACTCTTAAAAGAAGGCTTCAAATTTGAAAGGTTGAAGCTGGAATAAGTCTTGAATGACTTGAGGAAGGTCACTGCAAAATTGGCTAAGTTTGTAGTAGTAAAACTCAAAAAATGACCCTTGAAGTTGCTGCTGCAAGTTGCAAAACCTGCTTAGACGGCTCAATGGAGCAGGTCTGACTCTAGTTTGACTTTGAGGAATGAGATCAGAATTTTAAAAGGCTTAAATACCCCACCGGTCCCTTAACTTGTTCGAGTTGGTCTGTCAACTGAAAATCGGTTTATGTTAGTCCCCAAACTTGGCAAAACATGACGACTTAGTCCCTGAAATGAGTTACATCGGCACGTGTCATCATGTGGGGGTAACGTCATCCATGTTTTGTTATCCCGGATTCTTGGTCATCGGAAAAGGACTCACAGGGTGCCGCCTGGTCGATCTTCCTCCCGCTGCCGCCCTCGCTCTCCCTTCCCCCCCTCTCGACCTCCCTTCCTCTCCCCGCCTCCGTCACTCTCCCTTCCTCTCGCCACCGCCTTGCTTCTGTCAAAGCATCCGATTGAAGAACGGAGATTTAACAAAGATTGATGTCAAGGATGCGGGAGAGAAAGCGAATTGATGGATTGAGGCTGGCGATTAGAGAAAGGAAGCGAATTCGAAGAGTGAATTGAGGATGAAGTACAGGGTTGCCGGAGGAGATGGAGGCAAATGGAGCATCGGGAAATCATAACGATAGGGATACGCAATTCAGGTGAGGCCAAGAGGGAGGGAAGGGAAAGCGATGGCGGTGGGGAAAGGAAGAAAGGCCGAGAAGGAGGGAAGGAAGAGCAAGGGCGGCAGGGGAAGAGGCCGGAGAGGGACGACGATGACATAAGGAAATCGAAGCGTTCGATTAATGTTGGGGACAGGGGAGAGAGCGAATTGGCGGATTAACGCTGGAGTTGGAAGGCAGACGACGGGTTGCTAGATGAGAGGGAGGCGGATGGAGGATGGGGAAATCCCGATGATGGGGATGCGCGAATCAGATGGTGCCAAGAGGGAGGGAAGGCAGAGCTATGCTGGCGGGGAGAGGAAGGCAGGCGAGGGTGGCAGGGGCAGGAATACCGGAGAAGGACGGTGGTGTTGGTGAGAGGAAAGTCAGAGAAGGAGGTTGCCCATTAACTGTGTAGCGACGGTGTGTGATGGCATTATTCCACGTGAAGACACGTACCGTTTCAACTCACTTCAGGGACTAAGTTAGCACATTTTGCCAACTTTGAGGACTAGCTGAAACCGATTTTTGGTTGAGGGACCAACTCGTGTGAGTTGGTCAAGTTAAGAGACTGGTGGGGTATTTAAGCCATTTTAAAATGAGATTTTCCAGATTTATATATGGCCTTAGAATGGATGCGTTCATGACCATAAACCAGAGTTTTGGCCTAGAAATTGGATTCTGCTTTTGGCTGCAAATTAAAGGTAGTATTGCTCTATGAAGGTGCATGAGCAATACTCCTGGTCTGTGAGCATACTTAGCTACTGTAGAGTAGTTTCTAACTGAGGTATTATGTACGGGACTGAATTTGTTAAGGCTAGAAAGGGTCTGCAAGGTATAGAAGTGTATGACCAGCAGCATTGCTGAACATTTCTATGGCAGCACCCTTGAAAGATTCACGGTTTGACTCATCCTTTGACAATCAACAGAGTGATTTGGTTGGCTCTGGAAACTTCATATATGAGTTAAGAACGATGGATAAAACTTGTCTAAGACAAGAAATTAGTGCACCAAAGGTCAGACAAGTGAAATGCAGCAAAAACAGTAAGAACTTGAAAGGTTTGAACTATAGTTTGACTTTCAACATTACATCCCTATTGAAGATGGAAATTGGTGTGTAGACCAGGCATAAAATCTGGAACTTGAGGGACTAAAAAGGGGTGAATGATTGGATGAGAGCTACTAGTATATGAGACAGGTTAGTTGCATCAATATAAAGCTGGTTACTTGCAATCAAGCAATCACCAAATTAAAATAAGACTTACTTCCCCAATGCTTCCATCCTCGGCCATGGTATTAAGAGTCATCAAGGCTTCCTCGAGGAGATTCTCCAAATCATCAATGTAAAGTGGCTCTAAACAAGTTCAGAATCAAAACAACAACAACAGAAAATTCAAGAAAACACCCAGAAAAAATTTAATGCATAATTAGACACAAAAAAACACCCAGCTACTAAGTTCATGTTAACCTCATTCGATTATAGTGCATTACAATTTCATTAATGTTGCTTTTGGTTTTAAAATTTAGTGGCAAGTAGCAGCCATATGAAATTAAATGAAATGCTGTCAAGTAAAGATGTCCTAATAAACATTAACACCAGGATCATTTTCCATTACAAAGAATCACAAAAATTATAAAATTGAACAAGCTCCAGAAACGGGGAAAATAAGTGGAGGGAAAAAGAAAGACGCTTCAATCAAATTGAAGAATAAAGAAGTGACCTTTGGTGTTAGAGAAGAAAGAGAAGACATCGGAGGCGAGGAGTTCAGCTTTGCGGCGGGAGACGCGGCCGCCCCACTCGTTGTCGACGGCCATTTGCAAGGCCTACCAGCGCGACAGGAGCAAACCAATGCCCTCGGTGAATACGAAAGCCGATTCGGACGACAGCTGCCGATTCTCCATCTCTCTCCAGCTCAACTTCCCCACCTAGAACCCTAATCAGGTACTATTACTAGTAGAGAAAGCTTTTCCTCGTCCGCTGATCAAACAGCTGCGAAAGAGCGAGGAGAGTGTACAAACGAATCTAGTAGATCCGGATTTTAGCTGAAATTCGTCTTCCGACCCGACACGACAGCACCAAATTCCACAAAATGTAGCAAATAGTTCCTCAAAGTTACAAATAGTTTCATTTTCACCACTATCTAACTAAATGTATCAATAAACTCATTAACCTTGACTTATAACCCATTTGGAATTAACATTAGCCATTAATGTTAGAATTTTGAAAAAATTATTCAAGGATAAATTTTAGGTTTTAGCTTTAGCGTTTTCATTTCAAATATTAAAAAAAATTATCCAAAATTCTAACGTTAATCATAAAAACTCTTCTCAAATGGGACCTTAATATGTGTTAATTTGGCCAGGTTTTTCTTTCTCTTCAGTCTCTCGTGTTCACAATGGGCTTCAAATAATCTAAATTGAGCCACATGAGACCCTGTCTTAGGAGAAAAACTCTCTCAATACTTATTTTTCTATTTACAAGACTCAAACGCAAGATCTTACAAAATGGAGTAGGGTCAACATTTAGTTAGCTCGGTTTGGAACCAATTTGGACATAATGATCCAATTGGTTTTTGGTTTTTTACAAATTTTATCCAAATTGGCAAAATTACACATCAAACAATTGATTCAAACCGTCCAATAAAATAAGATAAATATTAAAAATTTTACCTCTTATGCTCAATTTAAAGAAGAATAAGTAATTTATGGTCCAAATTTAGTAATAAATAACTTTATATTTTTAAGGCTAATATGGATAATAGCAAAATATGTATTACTATTCAATTTATTCAATCTCAAGTATATAAATCAATAACTGATATGATAGCCAAATGAAATTATTTTGGTCTGGATCAACTGAACTACACAAGTAATCGACTATTTTATCCGAGTATAGTCAGTTTTGTCAGTTTTTTTTAAATGTTATCCAAATAAAGTTTACTATAAAAGAAGAGTTCATTCTACTCCACCTTCCAGGTGTTTAGTTGACCATGTTTTTCACACATTGTAATCTTCCCATGTTTGGGCAATGGACAGCGAAGACAAGTAGTTGTGGAGTTGTATTATCAGATCATACTATGGTACACTAATCAGTTAATGATTGTGATTGTTAAAGCATAAATACGAACTCGTACAAAAAAGAGTTTTGTTGTTCAACTTCAAACCATTTCATTATAGAGAAAGACAGATAACACATTATTCCCACATCCCCATGCTGCACTTATCGGTGTAAAGGGCCCTTAGCTTATCAATACTACTCAATCTCGAGCTTGAATTGCTTAAGCCCAAATTTTGAGGTTCGAGCTCAGCCCGTGAGCCCTCTAGGCTCGAATTTACAATTGTGACACAAACATAATAATTTAACGCTTGAGGCCTAATATGATAAAAACACAATATCAAAGACTAAACTTGTATTTATTCCTAAAGATTTGACAAAATAAACTTGAGCCCACTCGAATTTACAATTATGACCTAAACATAAGAATTTAACACTCGAGGCCTAATATGATAAAAACACAATCTCAAAGACTAAACTTGTATTTATTCCTAAAGGTTTGTCAGTGTTTTAAAAAAACTAATAAATGGGAGTAAGATCCTGCTATTCGACAATTGTCAAATCCATCATTCGGTTGCCGATGAATTCCAGCTAATGAAACTATGGTGGCTTCAATGTCAGATGAACAGGATGAGATGAAGGAGACGTGAATGATGGTGGTGGACAAATTTGAAGCGACACCAGGAACAAAGATGAAAGAAACACAAATAATGGTTGGGCAAAAGGAACAATTGCCAGGTAGGGGAAGGGCCGGTAATGGTAGGGGAGGAGATGATTGGGAAGACAGCAGGTGAGGAACGAGGTCGATGGAGGCAGGGGCTGGGGTTGAATAGCGGCGGGGAAAGGGATAAGGAAATGTTTTTTTGGGCCAGACTTTTATAGAGCTTATAGACTTATGGAAATTAGGTTTGGGTAGAGATAATATACAAAGGCTCTATTGGGCCTAATAAAAATTAAGGCCAAGCCTCACCAAGCTCAAGCTTGACTTGTTTAAATACCGAACCCGAAAATAGCCTCAAGCTTGATAAGGCTTGACTTGATAAGGCTTGACTTGATAAGGCTCAAGCTGAACTCGAGCTAGGATAACCTGATAAAATCCCTACCCGTTTACACTCTTAGCGGTCCCTTTGGTCGATAGTTGTGGTGTGAAAGAAAAACACATTTTGCCTTTTGCTGGGAATCATTAGTAAAACGAACTCTAAAATTGAAATGGCCTACGCAAACCACCACCTCACCTCCAGAAACAACTTGTATACGAATTGAAATTTTTTAAAGTTTAAAAAGTATTTTCATAATTATTCTTTATTGATTTTTCTTTTCATTTGTCGGGGACAAAAAAATTCATAAAAAAATAGTTACTTGCTGAAAAAATTTTGTTCAAGTGGTTGTTAATTAGATAGGATATTAGCTTTCAAATGATATTATTTTTAAATAAAAAATTAGCAAGAATAAAAATAATGGGACAAGAACAGCGACGTATGCACCCAATTGAAAAGCAACAATTTATTACTTTTTGTCATAACCCGAAGAAACAATGTCTGGAAACAGTAACTTGCAAGGTTGATTACTATTCGTGTGAAATTGAAAAAATTGAAAAATTGAATTAATTTGAAATTTTGGTTTGGTGAATTTGGTTTTTCAGTTCGGTTTCGGTTAAAACCGAATAAGGTTAAAGTCGGTTTTTGTTCGGTTTCGGTTAAGATACTCAGTTATTTCAGTAACCGAACAAACCAAAATTTTTTTTTATATGGAATAATTTAACACATTTAAAAAGACTGGGGGCTAGTTGAAAGGTAAATACAAGGTTGATGGCTTTATTGGGATTTGGCTATCTTAACTAATGTCATCAACTCGCCCACCGTTGCCAAGCCCAGAAGGCGGCATTTTCTTCGGAGGTGGAGGAGGCTATGGCAGGGGGCGTCCAAGCCGTCATTGCCGCCGTCAAGCATTCAGATGAGTTGGGCTTTTTTTGCTGCCCACCTAGATCTCTTCTCGCGTCCGATTCTTGCTCATTTTTCTATAATATGCTCCATCTTAAATTTTTATTCTGGAAATTGAGCCGAAAAGTTAAAGATCTAGGTAGGATATATTGAAGGCCTCAAATAGCTCGTCCAAAGAACCTTGAATCAGCAATAATTCACGACCCCATGCTTGCAGGCCGAAGAGGAGACGATGTCTTTGATGAGGAGGAGAAGAAAGAAGAGGCCAAAGTGCCTGAACCCATACTTAGATCCTCTATTTATCATTAAAGGTTAAAAAAGGTACACATGTCCTTAGTTTTACATTTTTGTCACTAGGTTATAACTCATAAATAATTTTTCATTATTTTGGTGTCAAACCAAACCGAACTGAAAAAATTTCGGTTTGGTTTTATTTCGGTTTCATCCTTAAGTTCAGTTATTTCAGTTTGTTATAATAGAAAACCGAATCAACCGAAAAATTTGATTCGGTTTAAACTAAATTAACCGAATAATCACCCCTAGCCACTTGTAGTAAACACACCATTTTCTACTTTATATCTAAGGCATTACGAAAAGGGTAAATTACAAAATCCCTCCCCATGGTTTGATCTAACCTACATTTTTCCATAACTATTTTAAAAAATCTACACTTTACACCTACTTAATTTATAGTGTCTGACAACAACTTCTAAAATCTTAAATTAAATTGTCTGATAATTAAGTTGCAGTA
Organism: Aquilaria yunnanensis; assembly: GCA_039654915.1. Classification (NCBI taxonomy): domain Eukaryota; kingdom Viridiplantae; phylum Streptophyta; class Magnoliopsida; order Malvales; family Thymelaeaceae; genus Aquilaria; species Aquilaria yunnanensis. Next base: position 33,875,416 of record CM077600.1, on the reverse strand, counting down.
ATTTCAAAATTTTTAGTATTTTTTCATAGCTAACAGATATTTAAAAAATACTGATATGCATTTATAAGAAGAAAATTGCATTTACAGAAAGAAAAAATTGATTATTTAACATATCTATTAACACTGAAATTTTTTTTGGAGAGACCGATAATACTGGAAGATGACTATTGTATGGTTTAAATTATGTTTCAAAAGTTGTTATAATACAGTATAAAATATTCAGGGTGCAAAGTGTAAGTTTTAAAAAATAAATGAGGCAAACTGTAGGGTAAACCTCAGGGGGGTAATTGTAACTTTTCTTTGCAAAAAACAAGATATATATATATATATCTAAGGGTGATTTTGACTTTTCCTTAACGAAATATATTGTAGAGCTGACACATGGCACATTTTCCATTTTTAGTAAGTTAGCTGCAATATTTTACATGTAATCTACCAAATATACTCTTATCCCTATAAAGCAATAGGATAGTGACATGTGGCAATCAAAGCAGTAATTATTGAGTTATCTTTATATTTGAATTAAAATTTAAAAATTATGATTAAATTAAATTAATTCATGATTAAGATAAATACAATTTGAAAATGATATAATCTCATCTAAAATGATTTCCTCTCGTCAAGAAACAATAGAAAATTTATCTAATAATATAATTTTTTAAGAACCAATAATCATATAGGTTATATAAACTTAAAATGCAAAAATTTTAAATCATATAGCTTACAACGATTACACAACAAGCTATAGATTAAAAAAAAAGTCAAATCGTGTAAAGTTGGCTGGTTTTTGTTGATTTACTTTGGGCACGAGAGACTATAGTCATAATATGTAAATAAAAAATTCTTGTCAATGAAAATACAAATTGTTGATAAAAAAGCATTATTTCTTAATTTCTTCACCAATTAATTAGTGATTAGCTAACTATTTATGCAAATTTTGAAAAATCAATACACACACACACACACACTTATACTTATCTCCATTGTGTGTCAATTATTAGCTATAGGTAAAAATTGATAGCATGGTAAATTAGTACTTTAATAGATATAACATATTTATCACCAAAAGAGTTCTTCACTCTACCAAGCATAGTATATACTCCCTCCGTCTCAATTAAGTTGAATCATTTCTCTGGGCACGGAGATTAAAGTGTATGTAATTTGTGTTAATTTTTTATGTAGTAAAAGTTTAAATAATTATTAAAAAAGAAAAGATTCTTTTTTGAATTTTGTGCAGTAAGAGATTGAGTGGATATTAAAAAAAGAGCCTTTATTGGGTTATGTGTAAATGGATTATTTAATTTTTTAAACTTTTTCAAAAGAGGAAACGTTTTAACCTTTTCGGACATCCCAAAAAGGAATATGTTTCAAGTAAACTGGGACGGAGGGAGTATTAATTAGATAAATATATCTATATTATTTAGTATAACATAAGTCACAAAAAATATATATTATGTCTATCTAGTACTTCAAAATTCAATTGTTGATGCTAAAGTGTTTTTGGCCTCTACCAATGTTTATTGTTCAAAGTTTGATAAATTGTTTTGGAGATTTTTTTTTTTATGCATAGGTAGTAATTATATTATCATGACTAAGTACTAGAGTTGCTTTTAGGTTGACATTATCCATAGATTGAAATATTGTGATTGAATCCAGTGTGTATAAATTTTTTTTCTTGGTGTTCTTTTAAAAAAAAACTGCATCAACATATATATATATATATGGTCTAAGATTAGTTTTAATTGCACATAAACTTAAATTTTTCTTACAAAGTATAAATTAAAGGAAATTTTTTTTATATTTATTGTAATGATTTCAGTGTCTTAAGTTGTGGAATGTATTCCTGTTGGCTGTGTAATGGATATGGTTTTTAATATTACAATATATCATAGTATACAGACCGGTAAGCAATATATGGTACAAATATTTTCACATTTTGTCATTTTTCATGTGAAATACTCACTTCGTCCCATTTTAGTTGAAACATTTGTCTGAGCACGGAGATTAAGGTGTATGTAATTTGTATTATTTTTGTATGTAGTAAAAGTTTAAATAATGATTGAAAAATAAAAGATTTTTTTTTTTGGTTTTGTGTAGTGAGAGATTGAGTGGAGATTAAAAAAAAAGTTTTTATTGGGTTTTGTGTAAAATGGTAATTTAATTGTTTAAACTTTTCCCAAAAAAAGAAACGTTTGAACCTTTTGGGACATCTCAAAAAGGAATACGTTTCAAGTAAATTGGGACGGATGGAGTACTATGGTATACAGTGATATTTTATGGTATTTCATATAACGGTCAAGTTTTATGTACATTTTGTTTGAAATACTTTGGTATATAACAAAATACTGCAAGGTTCATTATGCAAGTTCCTATTTCTCGCGGGGTATGTGTAACATATTTTTTTAGTTATTTTATATCAAAATATCATATATAAATATGTAAAATAGTAAAATATAATTTATACACATATTTTAACATAAATACTTCCTTTGTCTTTTGGTTACTTTTTCTTTAACTATTATAAAATGAAACTTCATCTTAAAGATATGATAGCCGTAAAAGAGAAAGATAATTTGAGCCACCTAAAAATTTAATGTGGTATTAGAAAATATATTATTATTATTAGGTTATTTTTCATTTTTTTCTCATGTATCAATAAATTAGTTTTTTTTGTTGAGTGATATTTATTTTTCTATCTATACAAAAAAATCTATATTTTTTAATATTTATTTTTCTCTCCATACAAATATTTTTATATATTTATTGTATAAAAAATATAATCTTTCATATTTATTTTATTTATATTTGACAAATTATAATGATAAAAGTTAGAATACATATGAAAATGTGCAAAAAATTTTATTTAATGTATTTATCTTAAAATAATATTTTTACTTTTCTGTGAAAACAGTAACAGTATGCAATACAGTAATAGTATGGACTATCTAACCTCTACTTCTTCCTCTATATCATTATGGTTCTTGTATTTTTTATTGTTAGCATCGGCCATTTGTGTTATTGTAATAATATTTTTAGACACTAGCTCTAGTTTTAATTGCAAAAATGTTATAACTACTCAAATCTAATAATTTTGGTATGATTTTTAAAAAGGTTTTATTTTTTTCTTGAGTAACCCATAATTACTTGACTATTTAAATATAATTGTTTTGGTTTGATTTGCTATGATTTTTTAGACTTAATTCATTCTACTATTTTCTTCCAAAAAAATGTTGGAAGATAAAAATGTTGATATGACTAATTAGCATTAGAATTGTTCTTAGCTTGACATTATACATGTATTGAAACATAATGATCGAAACCAATGAGTATTTATTTTTTTCTTGGTGTTGTTTCATAAATATAGTTGTACCAACGTATATATGGTTTTAAAAATTTTTTGCATTTCATTTTTTTTTTGCTTGCGTGCTTTTACCCATTCATCAGTCATTTTCTATAAAAGAAAATATTCAACAATATATATAGTTGCTTTGATTCAAAAAAATACCTATTTATATCTAAATCAATTGTTTTACAAATATTGCATATGTTCATATAAAAAAAAAGTATAAGAAAATCACACTTTTGCTCTCAATAATGAAATTTTGTTATAAAATAGTCACATTAAAAAGTTGAGACGTATGGATGGAAGATCATATAAAAAGTGATTTTGGTGTAAAAAAATCTGATATTATTGACTTCAATAACAACATTGACAGAAATCAAGAGAAAGAAACTGCTGATAACTTTCATTTACTGGAAGTTTTAGTACATTAGTTAGATATTTATTTTATATTCAATATTTATGATAATTGTATGATTTGAAGTTGAAGTTAGAATAAAATAATTATAATCATTCTAATTTGAATTATAATATTATATTATTACTAGAAAAATTCATAAATTTTTATTGTACAATTAATGTTTAAAGAATTTTTTAATTAATAAATTTAATTATTAATAAAGTTTGATATAATGAATAAATTTATTGGCGATACTAAATAAGATTTTGAAAGAATTTAATGCTTTTAAATTCATTGGTTTTATTGTAATATTTTTCATAGTAATATTTCTATAACATTTACATATATATACTTTTCTAACCTTGATATAACTTCAAATCTCACTGCAACGCTAAGTATGTAAACTTGTTATAAATATATATATATATATATATATATATATATATATATATATATATATATCTAAGGATATATCTAAGGGATCTTATGGTCTTTTCCTTAATTTGGTTTATAAGAGAATGCAATGTGTACCTTTTTTTTCTTAAATATGCAGATTTTACACCCAAATTTTTGAATATGACCGATTTACCCCTTTAAAGCTTTAATTGGTATTATGTAAGTAAATAAGGCATAAAAGTAGCTCATTTGTTACATTTGATTTACAAAATCTTCAAAAAATATGTAGTTGACTTTAACTATCTCATTTTGTGAGGACCAATTCGTGAAATTGTATTTCAAAAAAAAAAAAAAGTTGACATTATAACATAAAAAAATCCTTCTTAAAATTTAAAAGGAAAAGTTTAGTTCCAGAAGTAGAAAAAAATAAATATGCTTTATCTTAAAAAAAAACTCTCTTAGATTTGAATGATTTGTTAAACATCTTTAAAATATGCTTAATACCTAACTTTCTTAGCTATCCCGCACAAATGATTGGTATTCTTTTTCCAGAAAAAGAAACGATTAGTATTATACCAAGGCACCCCACTCAATTTTTGGAAAATATATTATTATTTTCTCCTAGGTTTTCTGAAATTTAGAATTATACCCTCACCGTTAACACTTTTAGTAGGGAACTGTGTATTATTTATTTTAGAAGTTTGAAATCATGAACTAATATATTTAGTTTTTATTTTATTTTAATAACATTTTAGTGCTGTATTTCCTCAAAGAGTCTTTTTTGGTTGAGTACAGATCAAAAGAGAGGTTTATTGTATATATACAAGAATTAATTTCCATATATAATAATGTTTAATTAAATTCCATAAATTTATGCCTTAAGCACCAAAATTTTAACCAATCCGAGTCCCGACTCAAGCTATTTCTGTACCGTTAATATCAGTTAAAGTCAGTTGGCAACTTTATATTAATTATAATAATTTATAGGGTTAACGGGATAAAAATATAAACACATGTATTTTTCAAGTTTTTTTGCACTTTAAAAATGTTAAACTCAAAATATAAAATTCTTATGGTTTATGTTACTTTTTACTAAGCTTTTCAAAATAAAATAAGTATTGTTACTTCTTTTAAATATTCAAGTTTTTTTAATGTCGTAACAACACTGAGTATTTAAGTTAGTTTATTTGTAATGGTGCATAACCTCATGCACCCAAACAATACAGTAGAAGGAGCGAAAAGGATTTGCCCTCTAGTATTCTCATCACTTTTCTGTCCAAATACAGTTTTCCCTTTTTCAGTCAGAAAAATCTCACAACTTAAAAAATTTAAATTCCAGATGCTTCAACCCTGCGGTCATTAGTGAAGTAGTGGGATCAAATGCAGGAGGAAAAAGACCCAAATGTGTGAATACGTACGTACGTACGTACGTACTTAGCTGTAGAATGAGGTTATCTGAAGAGCAATCTTTGTCCATGGTCAATTCTCCTCCACCACGTTTTACCGAGAGGTAAGCCTCAGACAGGACATTAGGGGAAGTAACAATAATCAAATGTATATATGATAGAACAACATGCAAATCCTCTATTCAACTAGAAGAATGAAATCGTGAAAAACAAAAGGCAGTTACTAGTTCAGTTTTATGGTGACAGCTGAGATAAAATACCACACAAATGCCTCCTGCCTATACAGATAGAATAAGACCATAAAAGAAATGACTTCAACAGACAAAAGATCATCTGCAAAATCAACAACAATTCACATCCACGTATCAGCAAGAAAAACAGTATTTAAGCAAGGGTTACAGTCTTACAGAAAATCATGGTTTAGCTGCATTGGCAGATTAAGAGAAATCACCCAATCAAAGGACCAACAAGTAACCACTGGGTTTTTTTTTTTTTTTTTTTTCTCTCTTTCCAAGAGGATATTCCAATTAAAAGATGGATAGTTGAGCGGGTAACACAGTAAGACAGTATCTTGATTTCGCATGTTCAAAGAAGAAAATGGTGGTTATGCAAGTGCTGTACTTAATTCTAGCAAGTCACTTCAAACCATCTGGAAAATATCATATATATACACACATATAATAACAAGCTCAAACGAACTATCAGGAACTAACTGATTAGAGATCATTATTCAAGAACTATCAAATAAACAAAGACGTGTGCTTCACGAAGAAGACAGAAAGAGAAAAAAATGCAGTCACTTCCTACCCTGTCTTGGTGTCACCTATCTGATCCTGCAAAAATCAACGTCCGGCAGAGCGCAGTTGCTCCAAGGCTGCCTTAATTTGATCCTGCACCAGCTCCAACCGTTTTGAGTACACCTCCAGCTCCAAAATCTGCTGCTTCCTCCACCTCTCATCCACCACATCCCCACCACTACCACTACCACTACCAAGCCCCACAAAATTCAAAGGCATTGCGTTCATTGCTAAACCACATAAACCTTTAGCTCCATATGCCCCTCCTCCGATTGCACTACTCAACAACTCCTTGAACATTGGTGGCAAACAGCTTCTCAACGTCTCCTCTATCAAACCTGCAACTTTCGACCCAGTCAAACAACCACCACTAATCTTCTCAACATTCCCATTATTACTAGTGTTATTTGCGAAAATCCCTTCCCCTGAAACCCTTTTCTCATCCATCGTGACCGCAGGTTTCGACCTTGACCTCTTCCTTGAATTGGGAGTCTTCTTCTCTACGCCATCATCAATCAAATTCACATTGTGCCCATTTCCATCCTCATCATCCAACACGCTATCAACATTCCCTTTCCCCACACCACTACTACTCCAAATCTTCCTCGAAATTTCGAAGGTGGCCTGATCGTGATGGCTCTTAAAGGAGAAATCTTTCCCAGAACTTATCTTACTCATCACATTCCGATACTTCTTCTTCAACCTCCTCAACTTCTCCACCAATTGATTCTTGTTGAAATCAAGCTGCAACTTTGACTTGATTTGGTCATAAAAGAGCGCAGTGTCGTGATGATGGTGAGAATTCGAGTTACCTCTCTGAGTCGTGTACTCCAAAAACCCTTGAAGCAGCTCAATCTCGTCCTCATCGGTCCACAGTCTCTGAAACAAACGCCTGGATTCGTCTATCTGGGCCAGCGGTTTCTTCCCGTCGCCCACACGCTGCCGTTTCGGGTCGGGGACGGAAGGAGTGGAGGCGACTGTCACAGCCGGGAGGGCGAGAGGCACGACAGTATAATCAGAGGAGAGCGTCGTCACCGGGGCCGCGGCGATCGGGCGGGGATTGATGTCTTCTGATTCTTCTTCTTCCAATTCTTCGTCTTCCTCGTCGTTCACGTTCAGTACGTCGAGCTCGTTGTCGGAGGAGGAAGGATCGTCCTCATCGTCGAGGTCGCCGTCAGCAAAAACGACGTCGACTTGGTCAGAGGACATGGAGGAAGGACGGGAGAGAAGCGGAGGGAGGCAGAGAGAGAAAGCGGATCACGAGGATTCCTTGATTTTGTTCTGTTTTTGCGTGTTGGAGGAATCGAAAGCTTTTGGCATTTCGGGGTTGGGGTGGTGGAAGTGTTGACATGTTACGCGCCTTCGGTCAGCGTGGGTTTTCCAGTTCCCACGGGAATAAAATAAAAGCCCACACCGGTGCACCACAGCACCTAGCAAAGTGCGGTTTATTATTTGTTGGGGGTGAAATGGTGATGAAAATTATGGGATTTGATGATAGGATTATCTCTGGACTTAAAAAATTACGAAGAGAAAATTGAAAAGAACTACACTCATGGTTTCATTTTTTTAGTCTTCGATTTACGTTATATACTGATAACAATTATAAAATCTAATAAAATTTCACATAAAACAATAATTCAAAAGCTGAAAATAATTGAATTTGTCAGCATTAAAGATATATTTTTAGCACAATTTGCAATTATTTTCAAGCTTATATACACATATATTAAAACAATAAGGTCAATTGGAAAAGTTAGCAATGACATTACACTAGCACAAATCTTGCGTTTAAAACTAAAACAAAACACCTCCATAATATAATTTTTCAACAAATGAATATATTTAAAAATACATTTTTATGGAACAATAATCAACCCAAAAACTAATGAGTTTTTAATAGATGGTTGGGGTTGGTTTTTAATTCTGGCCACCCATGCACCCTGAGAAACAAGGACTGCGACTGAATAAATTCATTTCGGAAACTAGTAGTCCTCTAATTTTTACAACAGGCACATATAGGTCCTTTAAATTTCAATCCACCCAATCAAACCCAACGCCCTGCGAGCACCTTGTCTTAGAGATAAACCGGGTGAAGAAGACAGGAAAACGATGAAACCGAAATTTAATTCCGCCCCCCATATTCGTTTTCAACTCCTTTCCTTAATCCTTGGAAATGACTTCAATTTCAATTCAAGTTCTTTATTCTCTGGGTCCAGGACAAAAATCCGGCAGGCCAATTATTAGTCAATTGGCATTTAGCACTATTTCATGAGTTACAAGCTTTCATGATCTACATCCACCAGGTGCACGGGCTGGATGAGATCCAGCTGCTCATGACTTTGAGCATCAAAAGGAAAACCAGGGGACTCCATCATTAACCAGGTCTATTATAGTAGCTTCATGTCTCCAATATTAATCTTTTAACCTTTAAAAATCAAAATCCATATTGTACAAGGCTCGCAAGAGGCGTACATCTCCGCCTATAAAATGATTGCAATAATCATTCTAAGCAAGTATCCAAAAAATATTCACAAGGACTAATGAACTCATTAATTATTTGATCAAAAGTTCGTCGGCAGAACAAACAATCAGGCAGCTACGAGGTTATCAAAATCTATGGCAAGTTCCTACCATTTTATGATCCATAATGGATAAATTAATTCAATTAACTAATTTTCACAGCGAACCAGAAACAATTTCATGTGCAATCCTAATTTTGACAAACTTTGGTGTTTGTCATATTATCTGTTGGATTGAATATATTTGTCGACTGAAGTAGCAAATTGAATGGTTAAAAGAGTTCCCAGACTAACATAGAATATTTTCAAAAATTCAACACCCTATCAGCCATTTGTAAACTTGATATATCACCACAGCAGACTTCGGATGAACATGATAACATCAACAGGAGAAACAACAATGTATCAATCCTAAATAAAATTTCAAAACCGCTTGGAAGACAGACACTCGGGTTGGAAGCTATAACTAGTGACTAACACCACAAGGCAGCTCCCAGTGAACCCAGAAGCAGCAAAAACATCGGTAACCCGTTACAGTTGTAACTGAGCAGGATCGATCACTTCTTCTTCCCTGCTTTAGCCGCATCACCAGCTTTAGTCTACACCACAGTCAACAGATGTCCAAGTTGGAACATCAGCAGCATTAGCATCAAACCAAGTGTACCATAACCACAAAAAAATATCAAATTCACCAAAAACTGATTCACCTTTTTAACTCCACGAATTTTCTTAGCTCTGTTCTTCCGTTCCTTCAATTGTTTCCTTGACTTTTCTACCTTGGTATCAAGTCCATTCTGCAAGAGTAGAGAAACATAATTTCAGATATCATTTGTACGGGCATACCATGTTCATATGCATCTCAAAATTATTCGACCAAAAATGGAAAGGCAAGAAATGGTCCCAGAGATTTGAATAGCATCCATATGAGCAATCATATTTACACCCACCAAAAAACTATTTGAACAAGTACAAACAGTGTAAGCAAAAAAGCTTCATGAGATTTGAAGAGCATACATGCATTTCCAATATAATGCAAAAAAAACATGGTAAGGGTGTGGGAAGAAACTTCTTTCTCAACGAAAGCAAGTCCATGCTGCTGTTTTACTTTTCTTTTTGCCAAAGTCCAGAGCACAATATACAGGCATTATACAGTTTTGCATGACTAATACCTTTAATAAGGCGTGGTGCAGTAATATGTGCGGCAGTCATAGCCAACATTAACCAATAACAAGTGAAGTGATTAGCAGCTCCAGAGGAGATAATATAACATAGAGCATTACCCTGATTAGCCGATACTTGGGTTCATATTTCTTTGCATTCTCAACAGAGTCATAAATCAAACCAAATCCAGTTGATTTACCACCTCCAAAATGGGTACGGAATTTGAACACAAAGATTGAATTTGGATCCTTGACATCATACATGACTGCAAGCTTTTCCTTCAACATTGTCTTTAGAACGTTTGTGACAGAAAGGAATTAGATGCCATTCAAATCCAGCAAATAGCAAATAAGTGAATCCTCACCGAATCTAATAATAATAACAATAACAACAATAATTATTTTATTTTTTAAAAAACCACATTTTGGGTGCAACAAATATGGCATAACTGAAGATGAAAAGGGCAAGAAAATGTATGATTATAACCTTCGGAACATTCGCACTTCCCGGATGAAGAACATCAATAACCTGCAGTGGTAAATCCAACAGAGTTAACTATAGGGAACATATTGCAACTTCATAAACTTCCACCATACAGGGAAGACCTTCGGCACACCTTTCTATCTAAAAAACTAGAACTTCTCACAAGACCTTCAGATCTTTAGATTAAAAAAGCCCCCAAGTCTTCAGTATTTTATACCCCATCAAATTTATCCTCCGCAACGCTTGAGAAATTACCAAGCTTTGACAAAACCCAACCATTTCTCCTTTGAAACCCCAATAAATCGAATATAGCAAACAAATCTCTACAATATCGAAACCCCAATAACACAGGAAACGCAAAGCTACCGAACCAGCTCTAGTAGTTAGTCTCCAGTCCAAAACTCGAACAGACATGACACTAGAAAAGCAAAGAGAGAAGTAAGCAAAACGTACGAATTGCTTCCTAGACAGCAGCCTATTGGTCATGAACTTTCTGGTTCTGATAGTGAATGGCTTCTGTTTATCGCCCTTCTCCGCCATGGCTGAAAGATGTCAAGCCGACACGCTCTCTAGACCGTTGAGCAGACAACACCGCAGTCGCAGAAGCAGCTCAAGAGGAGAGGCCGACGTGTTAAAACCCTAGTTCCTTATATCGTTTAGGGTTTGAACTGCGTGCCCATGGTAATAGTATGAGACTTGGGTTAGTCTTGGGCCACTGTTAGTTTGGGCTTCAGCTTAATGGCCCATTATTTGGGCCTCAAACTGCAAGGCATTCCTAAGGCCGATAAAGCAAAGAAAATTGGGTTAATGACACTTTGTCCCCTGAGGTTTAGCTGATATTACACTTTTATCCTCTTCTGTTTTAGAAATATACATTTTAACCCTGCTTCTTTTACACTATCCGGTAGCAATTCCTGAAATTTTAATTTAAATTGAATAATAATCATATTCTAATAATTTCAATCTAAGTGGTATTTCTTTTATAATTATTGGGCATTTTAAATTATCAGATTTTTCTTTAAAGAGTGGAGGATCTTTTGGAGAGTTTATGCAAAATTCTTATTAAGTTTGAGAATATGAGAAAAGCATAAAAAACAAATACGTGATTAATGAGGGACTGCTTTTGCTAGCCTTAAGTCCAAGGGGAACCCTTGAGGATTGTAAACAAAGTAGGTAGTTAGACAAGGCCTCTGCACAAAGGGTAAGGAAGTGGGGGTAGGGCTATAAATAGGCTGAACCGAGCCCAAGGCCATTGAGCCCGAGCTCAGCTCGATAAGTTAACAATACTACCCGAGCGGCCGAGCTCGAGCTTGATAAAAAGTGATACCACAATTCCGGCTCAATCTTGGCTTGAGGGAAGATCAAGTTGGCACAAAAGCTTAATAAGCTCGACAATATTAAGGTTAAATGTAACTTTTCAAACATTAAGGGGACATATGTAAGTATGACCTAGCTTTAGGGGGTAAAATATAATTATTCCCATATATAATGGTCATATTTTAATAAGGGGTAATTGAAAGTTTTGAAACTTGAAGGCTCAAAAAGTTTGGACATTGAGTACCCCTAGGCTTGAGCTTGACTCATTAAGGTTTGCAGTCTAATTTTTGCTCAAAATTGAGCTTGATAAGACTCGGCTCAAAAAGCCTCAAATTGAGCTCAAACTTGAGCTATTTGATAAAAGTTCAACTTGTTTACACCTCAGTAATGGGAGAGAGGATTTCCTTAACGAATAACAGCGTAGAGAGAATCAATAGGTGATGCATCCATTGTGTGACCCTATTGGGTCCAAGAAGGGAGAGAGGAATATTACGATATTTAACAAAAAATACACATAAATAACTTTACGGGTACGGCATTAATTAATTAAATAGAACAAGAGAGTCAAAAGTTCGTTCTAATGGCTATAAATGGTTCCATGAAGAAAAATAAAAGGAAGTCCATATGGCGCTTGCAAGTCGGAGAAGTTGGTTGAGTATTGGACAAGTCATGGATCTGAGGGTGGGGGTTTGTTGAAGGTCTTTAAATCAAGTCTCCACCATGTGCGTGAAGTTGTTCCCCACTACGTCTACCTCTCGCAGGAGTCAGAGTAGAATAGCAAATCGATCAAGAACAATAATCAGGCGTATACACACAACACAAAAGTCGAGATGGGAGTAACCGTTGTCGACGCCAAGACCGTTACCCGATTCGTCGAATCTCCAGAGGCTCTTCAAGATTCTGTCGATCAATTCTTCAAATCCATCGACACCGACGGTAACGGATCTCTTTCCAGGGACGAGATTCGCGACGGGATCGGGAAGATTGTCGCCGTGGGAACGAAATCCCAAGAGGAAGTGGAAAGATTCCACGGCTTAATCTTCGAAAGGTTCGCCGGAGATGGGAGGGAGAGCATCGATAAAGAGGGGTTCAAGGCATTGGTGACGGAGATATTGCTGGCACTGGCTCGCGGGATTGGCGACGTTCCGGTGATCATGGCGCTGGATCCCGGTAGCTTGCTTTGGATGGCGGTTAAGTACGAACAATCGTGAAAAGCAATAGGAAAATCAACTACATGAAAGGTAATTAAATTTGGGATTTGCAGAATACTTGTGATAGGATGATGATTGATAACGATACTCCTAATTGATGTCGCTGAAATTGGAAACAATTTTCTCTTCATTAGCCCATGATACGTACTATTACAATGAAATAAGCCATGACTTTTGTCGTACGAGAGTTAGCACATGTGGACCGGAACCCCTGAGCTCCGGTTTTGTTTTTTGGCTGTAATAGGCGCTAGCTTTTCATGCAATGCCACCAATTCCCCGACATGTATGCCGGACATGGTCACGCTTTGAATGCCATCTCTACAATCCTGCACAAATTACAAATTGGTACGTTCACAAGCAGGAAAAAAACAAAAAAAACTTCTCTATGTTTCAGTAATCATCATCGTCACGGGCATATGACAGGTTCACAGAAAAGTGGCGTAGATTGGCCTCTAGGAAGGACTCAATGTCATTTAGTTTAGGATGAGAGATGTGTCCATGACTCCAAAAAGGAGTGTGTGAATGAAGCATTTTCAGTCGGGCTAATTAGCTACATGTTCTATGTGAGACTGGCAGGCAAATATTCTTTTACCCGAGTCCTCACTCTTCACATTGGTCCTGAAAGAGGATCCTTGCTAGGTGCGGTGACTCACTAAGCATACAGCGTGGCGTGGCCCATCTTCACAACTCCTGACTAGATCACATGCAAACCTTGAGATGATGAAAATGAATTAAACAAAAAAAATCCTGCCGGAAATGGAAAAGGGAAACAATAGCAATGTAACTTTGCCAATTCAGACATTCACCAGGCAGTCACATAGACAGGGTGATTTTATTTCTCAGAACAGGTTTTATACCAGACAATGAAGATTAACATTTTATTCTGAGCATTATCTAGTCGTTAGTATTCTGCATAGCGTCCAACTGCACTGGGGCGCCTTGGACACACAAAAATCTGCTTTTGCCCTTCTGGTCGGTGGGTGGGAAATTTTCATTAGTACCTGAGAGCTATCATCAGTAAAACCCTAGGCATGACCAGGCACTGTCCCAAAGCCTGGAACTTTCTCAAGACTTTTTGAGGTATGCCTCTAAACTTAAAACTCCCGCCAAAGAGCCCATATGCAACAACAAGATGATCAAAACAAGACTGGCATTTGAATTTTGTTCTTGTTATGCACAAGCAAGTATGCAAGTCTATTGATGCATGTTGAAAATTTTTCTCCTTATTGAACATCCTTGTCTTTCAATCTAGTTATCCTCTCCAGAAGTTGCAGGTTAAGTCCAGAAAGAGGGAGAAATCAATTTTTGCTGGTGAGTAAAGAAGATTATCCAGATGCGTAGCTGGTTTCAATCGCTATATAAAGGGACCAGAAAGCTTAAAATATTTTTTGAAGAGAAAACCAACTTCACTTCTCACTAGGGCCTCAAATAAGATATCCTTTCCCACGATTGCCTGAGATACAGAGCAATTACCTCAACATTTTAAAATCCTGCAACTGTCACTTGACCATTCCATCTAAGTTGCAGCGGCAACAGGACCACATGCCAGCTCGTAAATGTGTTAAAATATTGGCATTCCCTCCACTGTGATGGGACTAATCTTCATATTCCAGGCACATTAGATGCTTACAAGTTGAGAGATTTCTTCAGAAGAGGAGGATCTAACTATGAACCTATAACACAAGCATCAGGCTTGACTATCTCTTCTTGCTGGTAGACTGCAGTAGTACCGGATGCTAAGAGTAGGCCAAAATTATAACCTGCGCTTCAAAAACTCTCAACTTCAACCACGAAAAATTTTATAGCAAGAATAAGGTGTTTATTTATCAAAAGAAATAGGAGGGAGCGGGGGGAGCACCACTGTACTTGAAAAATAACAAGACACTAGAGACTAGACTCTACATCTGGATGCATAACAGTGTAGTTGATCGGAGTATCCCTATTCCCTGGTTCTTCCATATATAAAACTGGTAGTCACCTTCAACAAAATCAATGACAAAGTGAAGTTCCGTCAGATAGAATAACTTAGTCTAGTGATGGCTATTCCTTAACTTGTCTCTCCATCTGCATTTTTGTCCTAAAGTATATCTCCGCATCCCCACCTAAGATGGCACCTGATCCAGCAAAGAAAGATGTGAGATTAAGGAAGCACACAGAGGAACTAGTTAACTCTCACCCTCCTCTAATCATGTCTTCATTCTCTTCCAGTTATAGCTTTTGAAGGGAGCACATCAAATAGACATAGAAAGAGCCTTTCAGCAGGCACAGAAGAGAAGCCTTCTGTCTTGCTTGCTAGTAGCAAACGTTGCGAATATGGTAAGCATACAACAACAGCAAGCACTCATGTTTTTTGCAGTCAATAAACCCGAGGGCGTATACAGCAGACTCCCATATTCTCTCGATACTGGTTCCTGTGCCACCCTAGGATATACTAACCACTCAGGGAAGCTAGTCACCCATCACCTGAACTCTAAAATACTCTTATCAATTGCCGGAAGAAACAGAGGATGTTCTAATAACATACCCACTAATCTAGGAACCGCAGATTATGGAATCATAAGTATATTAGATGCTAATGTTATCTTAAAAAAGTCGAATCTTGTTACTTTTAGAGACAAATTACGCTGAAGAAGAACATGCACAAAACCCTTGATGTATGCAATTGAAGAAGATTATTAATTACAGGGAATTGCATAATTAGGGAAGAAAAACATGAGGAAATCCGCACCGAGCTGAATATATACATGGAGTAATCCGAGAAATTGGAGCACCCAAAGCATGATTGATCTCTAAAAGCTAACATTCTGCGCAGCAATTTCCTCTGTCGACGGCGAGGGACACCGGAGGATAGACGTTGTTGCTTCCAAACTCTTCAAGGGAATTGATTCAGGATATAGACAACGCGTTCTCTGGTTTGTCTTCCTGCAACGATTTCTGCTCTGCCTTGGAGAAATTGGTGACAGTGCCGGGCCCACGAAGCAGAATCGCAGCGCTGTCGTAAACCATGGCCGCTTCCTCGGCCGTATCGTAGGTGCCCAGCCAGATCCGTACACGTCGGAAGGGATCTCTGATCTCAGCAGCCCATCTTCCCCAGGGCCTTTGCCTGACTCCCCGGAATTTCTTACCGGCAGTGGCATTCGACGGGGCCTCGACACTCCGGGGGGGCGCAGACGATGGCAATCTGTTCCGGCTGAGTGGCGCCGTGACGCTCTCGCGCTCCCTGGAGCACGAGGACTTGATTGTTATCTCGCTCCTGAATCTCTTCACCCAGCTTCTAGAGGAAGTGCAAGAGTTAGTTTCCTCGTCGCTGGAGTCGTCTGTGGCATCGGCGTCGGCGACAGATATCCGAACGACTCTGGGCTTCATTTCCGGGCTGTTTTCTTGGGGGACATCGCGAGATGAACAGACGCGCTTGGTGTGAGTGAAATGCTCAGTAAATTTGACGGCAGGGGTAGAATCTGAATGACCAGCCATTTCTGGGTCTGTTTCTTTTCCCTCTGTTGTGTTCTTTTTTTTTTTTGTGTCAGATTCTTCCAACCTGGTCGGAACAGGAGGGAGGTCCGGTGAAATATAACAGGTAAAGACTAAAGAGAAGCAGCTCAGATTCCTTTCAGGCTGCTCGTGACGTGAGGTAGGGGTGAGCATGGGTTGAGTAAACCCGAAACCGAAACCGAATCACCCCCATTGGGTTGGGTAAAAATTGATCATGGTTCTCGGGTTGGTTCCACATATAGGAGAACCGACGGTTTTTGGGTTGGTTCTGGTTCCATATGAAACCAAGCCGAGGTGAAACCGAACCCGAGATATATATATATAATTATATAATAAAAATTATAGTATTACTAATATATCCATACACACACACACACATATTTCTTTGAAGTATTATGATGGTTATTTTGTGTTTTTATATTAAATTCTTAAACTGATGTTCCAAATTGAAACAGTATAAAAGTTGTGGAATCATTTACGAAATTTCTCCATATTTACTTAAACCACTCCTAAGTCATTTTGCTTTCGATCTTTCATTCAAGACTACTCTTTATGACACAATTATGATATTTTTTTTATTTGAGTCATGCAACATTAAAAATTTATGACATCAACATATTTTAGGTTTTGATACTGAAGAAGATGGTCTTAAAGACTCAATTTTTCATATTGAATGTCATACCAATATTAGAATTACTGGAATGAAGTAAACTAGTTGAAATAAAAGATACCCCACAAGCAACTCTTTTGAACCATTTTTGTAAGAACAACATTTTACACTCTTTTGAATGTATCTAAGTATATATATTTAAATATTAATTTAATTGTATATTATGTTGAATATGCCATAAAACTGATTATGGATGTAGATTTATTAAATTTTGGTGTTGTTATAGGTATATGGTATAAACCGAAAAACCCGAGAACCAGAACCGAAAAACCCAGAACCATGGTTCTGGTTCTGTTCGGTTCTCGGTTCTGGGTTGGGTAGAAAAATTTTAGAACCGAGACCATTTCGGGTTGGTTCGGTTCCACCATAAAACCGAACTAACCCGACCCATGCTCACCCCTAATGTGAGGGGTAATGTTGGCTCAAACTCGTAAGTTGGAGACTTTAATTGTTAGTTTTACATCCTTGAACTTAGAGGTTAAGTTTGATTTAGGACAATTTTGCCAATTTGTCAATTGTTTTAGGATTTTATGGTCAGAGATTATAAATAGGTAAATTTGGTTTAGTGTTTAGAGCAGATTCAGGGTTTAGAGTACAAAAGAGAGATCCTTGAGGGTTTAAAAGCTAGTGGATATGGGCTGAAAATAAGTCATTTATTCTTTACGGATGATTGCTTGGTATGTTTTGAGTTAATTCTACATGCTGTCCAAGTTCTCAATATGACTTTGCAAGACTTTGTGATAGTAGCAGGCCAATAAGTTAATGCCCAAAAGTCAAAATGGTTTTTCAATTGTAACATAACAAAGCCAACTCGGGAAAATATTCTTTAGATCCTTATGTTCCTTGTGAGTGATGGGATTCTTGTTTACTTGGGTATGCCTTTTTTGTCAAGACTTATCTCCTATCTAGCGAAACTTGTTGTTTGGTTGTAAGCTCCTTCAAAATCATATATAGTGGTCTATTGGTGACAGCTCTATGATTAGAGTTTGGGAGAATGCTTGGATCCTGGGTATTCTTCATTCTTTTTTATGTTCTTTCACATCAAATGTTCATAAAGACCTAAACTTTCATGTCCAGGACCATCTTACCTCAAAGGAGAATTGTTGGAATTAATCCATTCTCCAACAACTCTTTCCCCCACAAATAGTTTATCCAATTCTGCAACTATCTCCTCTCATCAACTCTCAAATCAACAGGGATTCTATCACCTGGTTGGGTAATGCCTCGGGCTCATTTACTGTTAAACAGGGGTATAATATGAAATTACGAAGCCAATCTACGACATTGTTATACCCTACAGGAAGCTCTGTATATGACTTTCCCTATTTAGAATTCTTCTTTTTCTTTAAGGATGTCTGAGCTTCTCAAATCCTTAGAAAATACAAAATATTCTTATGGAAGTGTCTTTCTAAGGCCCTGCTGACAAAAGGCAAATCTTGCAGTTTATGGTGGCTTCACATATTCTCTTTGCTCTCGCTGTCATTCTATGTCAAAGATTAGGTTTCACCTATTTTGGAAATGTGCGCAATTGTGAGAAATTTGGGGTAACTTTTGCACTTGACTATCATATGCTTTATATGCATCTTTCGAAAAATGGTCGGTGGCCTTATTATCTTATCATAATCGATATTTGCTAGAGTTGTTTCATTTTCTGGTGGCCACTTTTTGGATTATCTTGATTGGTCACAAAGAATGCACATTCAGAAATGCTCTATTTCATGTTGCTTCTTTAATCTCTAGATAGGATGATCTTTGTGTTCAACTGTCCACGACTAAGGACTACCAACAGAGGTTCTCCCACTTTCCTTTTAGCTCCTCGCCCATTTTTTGTCATTCAAGGGGATATAATTAGAATCAAACTAGGTTCTTACGCTTAAAATTTTTTGTGACGGATGAGGCATGGCGTAATAACTCTGAGATGAGGGCAGTTGCAAGGATATGACTGGGTATCAATGCTCCTCCAAAACATAGTCATAGTATTCTCCTTCCCTGGTGCGAATCTTGCTCCTCCAAGACATAATCATAGTATTCTCCTTCTCCAATGCGAATCTACATTGGCAGTTGAGCTTTACGCTATTAATGGAGCAGTTTCATTTGCAGTATCCCCAAGGTATGAGGGTAATCCCTATTCTCACAGGCTGCTTGCAAGTGTTATAAGCACTTTTGGGCTTATTATCTATTAGAAAGAATCTTCTTCGACTAGCTCATCAGCTTTAGAATAGGTTAGAATCTTTCTATTGTTACTCAATCCTTGTGCCTCTGCTGAAAGTATTGCTAGTCCATCAACTAGCTTCTACAACTATTCTTTTATGTCTTTAATTTTTTTTTATCTTGATTACAAAAAAAAAAAGGGGCTTAAATATAGAATAATATCCTGAACTTTGCCTATTGGATCACTTAAGAGCCTGAACCATGAACCAGCACAACTAATGACTTATACTTCTGAGTTTAGGGCATTTCAATCCAAAATGTAAGTTGGTTAGTTAGATGAATTCCGTTTGCCACCATTTGAGTACCTTAACTAGTGACGATGTGGCCGTGTCTATTAGCTTGATCAGACTGTGACAAACAATATCCAAACGCATGACTTTATTTGACTAACCAGTTCATTTTATAGATTGAACAGCTCCAAATTAAGAAGTATGAGTCCTGAGTTGTGTCAGTTCATAATTCAAGCCTTTAAGTATTCTAATAGGCAAAATTCAAAGTACCATTCCTCATTTAAGCAAAAAAAAAAAAAAGGAAAAAGCCATTAAGCTTTTTATAATAGCAAATATCACCTATTATAGTTTTTTTGCAGTTAAATTACCCATTAATGTTTTTGTTGATGAGAATATTTGCCACTAATGATTGCGATATAGGATAAACTAGCCATTGTTGGTGTTAACGGATGAAATATATCATTATTTCATGGAATATTTCGTCAAATGTGATAATGATATGACTAAGTGAAATAAAAAATTACACAATTCCTCCCTGAACCATATACTTTTATGCACATCAATACTAAAAACTTAAGCATAAAAACCATGTTCCTTCCCCAAACAAAAGAATTTTAGTTTCTGAATTTCAAATTTTGTAGTGTTAATCCTCTCCCGAACCTTCTCTATTTTCCTGCGTCTCTTGACTTTTTTTTCTTTTCCAAATTCTCCCTTGGACACTATCTGCTACAATGCGTCCCTTTTCCAAGGGCTCTCGAGCTCCCTGCTGCCAGCTGTATTGCAAGAAGCTACTATTGCAGCAGCGAAATGCCTTGCCACTTCGAGCTTGATGGTATCAACCGTTTGCACTACTAATTTTGTTGTTTTGCTATTGTCTGGGCTTTAATTTGTGATTTACTTTAATGCTCACTCTCGATTTGTTTTTTTTTGTTAAGAGTTTTTGGTCTTTTGTTATGTGTAGTGGGCAATTTTTTTGGGGATTCTAGTGTTTTTGTGTGATGGTGTTTTGCTGTGGTGTGGTCTAGGATGTGAAAGCTTTTGGTTTTGCTATATTTTGCTAATAAATTAAGTTATGTTCTGCCATTTTTTTTACTTTTGGTTTCTTGCCCTAGAACTGAAACAGTCACAATACATGTTTTTTATTTTGTTTTTTTTTTCTTTTCCTCTGGTGAGTAGTTTGACCTGGCTTCAATTTTATGTAAGTCCAGCTTGGAGCCACGGTTGCAGTGGCTCATGAAGTCTTATGAATCCAAATTAAAAGAATTTGTGAAAATATATTATTTGTGAAGATCGAAGAAGATGATGAGCGAGAAGTAAGATCCAAAACTTAGGGGAGATTTGTAAGTTAAATATTTTATTTTTTTGGAAATAAACTTGTCACGAATATATGACACATTTCATCGCCACATCATAAAATTTTTTCAAATTATCATACAACTAAACAAAAGTAATTGTAGTAGCCAATATCCTTCGGTACTGTAATATTAATGGGCGATTTAATTGCAAAAAGATTTTGGTAAGTAATACCTGTTATTATAAAAAGTTCAGTGGAAGATGTATCCCTTTAAAAACAAAAGGAAATTATGCCAATAATGATACGGATTTTGGAATGGAATATCCTCTTATTGACTAGATGCCTGGGATGGTAAATTGGTTGGGTCAAGCCCAAGCTCTGAAACCACTACGCTACCCCTGAGCTCCATTTAATAAGGTTTTATGTTACATTTTGAGCTTGAGGTCAAATCTTTAAATTATAAAATTTAGACTTGACATTAGTTTTATTTATATGCTCGACAGTTTAAAATCTTAAAGCGCTATATGTAAATTAAGGCCAACCCAGCATTTGTACAAAAGTATGTGCTAAAACTAATACTTTACTAAACTTTAGTCCGACAAGAGCAATGTACTAATTTTAAGAAGGGGCAAAATAGAATTTTTTTTTTTAAAACATCTATATCTATAGATCGAGTAAAATCCAAATTTGGTCATTTAATTATTCAACTTGTCTTAAATGGGTCCCCTAACTCTAAAAGTGACTATTAGAGTCCCTTAACTCAAACAACGAGTTCAATTTGAGTCTCATCCGTTAGTTAGGCCGTTAATTTAGATGGAATTGCTTATGTGGCACTTATAATGCCACGTGGCATCCTCATTTAACTAAAATGGGTGACCATTTTGTACAGAAATGAAAATTTAAACCCAAACTGATATAAACACAAAATATTAAAACTTAAAACATAAATTAACCCCAATTGTAAAAATTGACCCTTGCATATGATAGTGGCCGGTGACTGGAGATAGAGAAGGATGAGATGGAGGCGAGTGAGCTTCGCGTGAACCAAATTCAAGTACTTGAATTCGGTCCATTTCGTTCAATTTCTTCATTGTGCTGTTAGATCCGTAAGAAGCTTCGTGAAATTGATGATCAGAGAGATGGAATCAGCGAAATGGGATCTCGATGGGGCGGCCGGAGCCATCGATTCTGACGCCGGATTAGCCAAATTGAGCGACAAGCTTTTCATCTTCGAAGCTTTCATCTGCAAAACGATGCTCGAAGGCTTCGACTCTCCGGATTTTTTACTGAACAAAGATTCTCCCCCGCCGAGTCTCACCCGCGAGTAGTTCTCCGGCAAGTTCAAAGTTCTGAACCCGGTGAGCTCCATGCGATTCTTGACTAGAACCCGAAATCTTCATTCACGAAGTCCGCGGGCTCGGTGACCTTACCGTAGTTGGACTCGAGGGCTAGAAGAATCGGCTGGAGGACTGATTCGGCGTCTGCAGGGGAGAGGCCGAGGAGCGGCGATGGTGGATCAGGGGAACCGGCGTTGTAGATGGACTCGAACTGGTCGAGGGTGGATTTACAGGAGGAGACGAGGTGAGAATGCTTCCGCCAGGCGGCGTTCTTGATGATCTTGTCGAGGGAAGGGCCAAGCGCTCGACCACAACGCGACGTGCCGCCAAGTGGGGAAGCTGCCATAAGTCTGCGGAATGAATCAAGCGGCGGGAATTCGATCTACGTCGGACGGCAATGTTGAATCTGCCACATTGAGAGATTTGAATTGTGAGATACTAGATGAAGCCAATTTATTTGGTTTCCGGGGTGCCTTGCCACCAAGCGGATAAACGCCGTTGGACCATAAGGCCAATCGAGAGCTTCAAGCTGGAATTGGGGAAGATTGTACTATTTAACTTTTTAAGTACCTAAAATTATATTTCTTGTCAATTTGGGCCTAATATTTATTACTCTTAATCTTGTTACTTATTGTCTTGCCATGTGGCATTGTGGGACCAAGTAGGGAGGTATTAAGTGCCATGTGGCATTATAAGTGCCACATAAGCAATTCCATCCAAATTAACGGCCTAACTGACGGATGGGACTCAAATTGAACTCGTTGTTTGAGTTAAGGGACTCTAATAGTCACTTTTAGAGTTAGGGGACCCGTTTAGGATAAGTTGAATAATTAAGGGACCAAATTTGAATTTTACTCTCTATAGATCTATATATATAAAACATAGCACAGTGCGTGAGCGAGGGTGTATGACATGGTGACACCTGTACATAAGAAACGATGTCGTCTTGTATGTTTTCATAAAATGCTGTTGCTCTCGGTTTTTTTTTTTCTGATTGTTCTGTTGTCCTCTATAGAAGATTCCAGCACATCATACTTTCTTCCTTTGGCTATATTGGGGAAGAGAGCCGGAAAGGTGGATGATTAGTTGCTCTAGCTCATTCATCTGTGTCTTATCAGCAATGGTTTCTTTAAAACTGTGGTTGAGTGAGTATCAGAACTTTAGTAGCAGTCAATGTGGGGATGATTTGCATATGATATGACGTGGTTATATATTTGCAAACTGGGGTTTAGTTTAGTAAGTTCAGTACTGGATTTGCCTCAGTTGGGTGATTCAAATGTGAGGTTGGTGGGTTACGTGGTTTCTTGCAAATTTTTGCATGAAACTGATATGCTTAGAAGTTTGCAGTTCTAATCTGACACTGTGATCATGCCGCTTTGCTGATGTATATATGTGAGGTTAGTTATGCAAACACCTGAAAGTAGACAACCATATAAAGGGAATTCACAAGTCCTTGGTCGCCACATTCACTTGCAGCAGAGAAAAAAATTTCTCATTAACATACATACATTACATAGCTTTCCTACTTGGTTTTACAACACAACACTACTTTGTCTTTATATCTATTTATTTATACTCTTCTGCTTCTGCAAACAAGTGTTTGCCATAAAGTTCATTTTCAGTGTCTTGAATTTGTTTTTTGATGTTTCACAATATGTACGTCTGCATTGATTGTCCCTAACTTTCGATGTTTATAAGAATGCTTTCTGTTTGCCTAAAGTTGGCAATATTTGTTTTCTTTCTTTGTTGCAGGTTTGTCATTAATAGGTATGGACTTGCATTTGAGCAGGGCTTGCAGAAGAAAGGCATGGCGGTTCACAGGTGAGGACGTGGATCACGAGCAATAGATGAGTGAAATAGTATCTCTGTCAGGAATAATGATTGTGAAGCAATCAGAGGATGAATTTTAGGAATCTTATGCAGAACAGGGGATCATGGCGTTACAGGGGAGATCTGCAGGGGACATGGTGTGTTAGCATTCTTCGGTGCTAATGATTTTTCCAACCTCGAGAGCGATGAGGACGAGACAGGGAGTAGCATTGATTTGTTGATCTCTTCCGACCGCCATCTTGCCCCAGCTGGTGAATACACACACACGCTCTCTCTCTCTCTCTCTCTCTCTCTCTCTCTCTCGATCGAGTTTTTCTTATTCACCTGCCATTGTTGTTTCTGTAAGCTACTCCCTCCGTCCCGTTTTCCGTTTTAATTGAAACATTTGACTGGGCACGGAGATTAAGGTGTATGTAATTTGTATTAATTTTTTATGTAGTAAAAATTTAAATAATGATTAAAAAAGGAAAGATTTTTTTTTGGGTTTTGTGCAGTGAGAGGTTGAGTGGAGATTAAAAAAAAATTTTTTTATTGGGTTTCGTGTAAAAGAATTATTTAATTGTTTGAACTTTCTAAAAGAAGAAACGTTTCAACCTTTTTGGGACTTCCCAAAAAGGAATACGTTTCAATTAAATTGGGACGGAGGGAGTATTTTTTTATCAACTTAATGATTATCAACGACGTCGTGGCGGTGGGATTGTTGTTTTGTTTTCTAGTAGTGTCGGGGCGGGGCGGGGCAGGGCAGGAGGAGAAAGTAGTAGAGTGAGGTGCTGCACTCTAAATTAAAGCTAATTCATTTTAATTTAAAGTAAACTTACTTCTGTTTTTACATTTTTTTTGTTTGAAACCAAACTCATTTAAAAATTAAAATTATGTAGATGCAATAATTCATTTGAAAGTAAATTTTTATTAATTTTTTTTAATGTCTTAAACTAGAAAAATTTATAAAAATTTAATAAAATTATATTTTTAATGGATTATTATAACTACATAAAATTGATTTTTAATTAAAATTAATTTTAAATAATAAATATAAAAATAAAAATTAGTTTAAGTTAAAGTGCATTGAATGTAAGTCTTTGTTTCTCTTGACATGATGAGTTACTGTAGGTTGGTGGTCATGAGTTGTTTAACTTAATATTTGAAAAAAGTTTATCTTACGTTAAAAACACTAGGACAATAAGATTATGGTTAAAACTCCGCTTCATTCTCTAATTATTTTCAAGTTAGCAAAAAAGTTCACGGAACATATACAAGTCAATCCTATCTAGAAGTGACAATTATTTAAAAAGAAAATGAAAATAGTTTATTATTGACCATGTATAAATCTATTCACATTTTCTTGACCATTTAAATTATTCTTTCGAAAGAATTCACGATTACCCTTCCTTAATTGCTCCATGGTTTTTAATGCCTTTTATTATCCCATGTACTACGAGTAATTAATTGTCGCTTCGTATGAAAAATGAAAATTTATAATCTTAAGAAATGGAATATAAGATACTATTTTAAATTCTCTCTATAATCGAGTTTATCACTTTATTAATGAAACATGTTATTTTTTAAATATAAAATAACCTCAGACTTAAAACCAGAAAATTTGTTTGAGAAATATCTATATAAATGAGTTCACACCTATCCATGGGTAGGTGAGCAACACTGGCTTACCCATTTGGAATATGCGCATATGTGCACACACATACACATATATGTATGTATATATTCTATATTTTTATGTTTGTTACGTAAGTATGTTTTATAAAAAATATGTATATTACAAATAATTTATTTTAGAGTATGACTTTGTTTTCATATAAAAGTTAAATTTCAGATATATTCTCATGTATGTGGGTATATGATGAGGCTGAATTAGTTAAACTCGTGATCCTCCTAAGGCTTTACCGGTAGGCATAAGTTTGGGTAGCCGAGTTTAAGAATGGTTGTGACAGTGGAGTAATTTTTGTCATCTCTATTGGTAATTGCAAGCTTGGCCAGTTATACTTAACCTTAGATTTGATTTATCTCATGCCAAAACTTATCATTTGAATGTCTCGATATAACTATCTTCGTTTTCTTTTAAACACTCAAAAACACTTTGCTAAAGGTAATGATATTTGGACGTTGTTTTAAAGTATAGGGGTAACTTACCTATTTTTGAAAACTTGAAGGGCATAAGAGATAAAATTGGCTATTTAGGGGAATGGCAATACACTTCAGCATCCATTGGCGTAGCTGAACTAGGGCCAAGACTATGTACTTGAAACTAATACTAAAATCCTCATACACATTTTTTATTTTTCTTATTTTTCTTATTTACGTTTTAGCAGCGGGACACTCCATCATGAATATGTGTTTCTTGCACATGATGAATATTGAGAAGGAACAACTGGAAGAAGTATTAGTTGAAGGTAAAGAGATAAAATTAAAAGATTGATTTTGATTTTTCATTGCATGTTATGACGTGATGGTAACAAGCATGTCTCCTCTTTTTGAAAAGTATTGAGCTGACACGGAGTGATATAAAAGGAAAATGTATTGTTCCACACAATGAGGTAGGTATATGCATAGTGTTAAATACTATAATATATTGTATAGTATACCATTTATTGCAGATATGTGATATAAATGTTTTCATAATTTATTATTTTACCACATGGTATATAATGGTATTTCGTGGTATTTTGAGAATCGCTCACTTTTTGTATCCATTTTGTCAAAAAATCATAGTATACTGTAAATACTGTGTGGTATATACTGCAATATTTTATTTTTCACGGCTCTTTTTTTCATTTTTTTTCATTATACATCAAAATATCATAAATAAATAAAACATTAAAATATAAATAATACATATATATCATAAAATAAACATATATTTTTATTTTTTAGTTTAGTTATTTTTCTTAGTTAATATAAAAATTTAATGGATGGTAGCAGCTTGAAGGCCCTAACATGAGTTCAATTGGTGATAGTGGCTCAATGATATATGGATCATATGGATATCCACAACAAATGTCATCATCTTTTTTATTTGGACAAGTGAGTGGTATGTGAAAGAAATGTCATACTTTGAGCCACTTAGGAACTCAATATAGTATTAGAAAATGTATTGTTATTATTAAAATATTATTTTTTCTCTTTTATATCACTAAATTAGTTTTTTTAGTATTATTTATTTTGCTTTGTTTATAACATTTTTTATGTTTTTTGTATTAAAAAATATCTTCTATTATATATTTTTTATTTATATTTGAGAAATTATGATGAGAAAAATTAGAATACATATAAAATATGTAAAAATAAATTATTGAACAAATTATGTTATCTTAAAATAATATTCTAATATTTATTTTTGTGCGAAAGCAGTAATGGTATGCAATGTAATATATCATGTGGTATATCTTAAAAATTTGAGATGCAGTATATTTAGCGGCAACGTTATTTAACGCTTTGGGTATAAGTGATCGATCAAACTGATAACAAACCATGAAATTGTAAATTAGCTGCAGCAAACCAAGAAAAGTATCAGTGAGATACATATATAGAGTAGGAAGTAACAGAGCACTAATATGTTTAGAATATAAGATCTGACAAAAAAATCCATAATTCAACTTGTGAACTAGCTGTAGCAAACCATGAGAAGTACCAGTAATAGCTAGCAGGAAGCAACACATAGCACTAATATGTATAGAACAGAAAATATGATTGTTCACTCACTAGTGAGACTACAATTGTTGTTGTTAGGTTCAGTCTATATATAGGAAAACATAACGTTTCTAAAATGCACTCACTAATTAAGATCACTTAAATTATCGGTTAAGCTAGGATCAAGTTATTAGAAAATATAACCTGTCATTATAAGAATCCGTTGAGTATGAGGACCAACGTCCCCTGCAAGCCACAACCCTCCAGCTTTCGCCATTAAAAAACCGTCAATTTTCAAGTAATTAGAACTCCACCAAAAGTCATAAAAAATTAATAAAAATATAGAAATTTTATTTTCAATAAATTATTACAATTACATAATATTGACATTCAAATAAAATTGATTTTAAGCAAAATAAAAAAAATAAAAAAAAATTATTTTAAATTAAATTAACTTAAATTGAAATGCATTGAGTGAAACCTATAATATTTCCCACTAAAATAAAATCAAGCCAGCCTAACAACTCATTAGGATTCATTTAATTGAGAATTTTAGGCATTTAATGCTAGCTACAAGATATTATGACCAGCTTACGTGGTAGGGGTGAATATAGGCTGTGTAGAACCATGGTTTTACTCGACCCAATAGGGGTGTGCTGGGTTGGGTAAAAATTGATCATGGGTTACATGTTGGTTCATTTATGAAAAAACTATCGTTTTTCGAGTTGGTTCTGGTTCTATATGAAACCAACCGGAAGTAGAATCAAGAACCAAAGGTATATATAATAAATAGATACAGTGTGCAAATAGTCCTGAGGCTATGCCTAAAGTTGCAGATTTATCCCTAAACTATTAATTGTTACAACTTGACATCCACCTTAATTCATTCCTTAGACTATTATCCTCTGCAGTCCGCCGCCCATCGCCTCATTTTCCTCCTATTCTTTGCTCTCTCAACTCCTTTTGATCTCTTCTGTTTCAAAAAGACCCTAGATTTAGAATTAGAAAATCAACCTCTGACTTCGAACACTTCATTAGACGTGAGCATCGAAACCACCAGTTCAGGCATCGACCTCATAGCCCCTCCACATATGACAGTTTACACCACTGCCTAGCAGACATGCCAATTCCTTGTCTAGATCAGTTTGGTGGCATCGTTCACCATGTGGGCGTAGCTTCGAAAAGCAGATGATTTTGGCTAATCTCATGAACCAAAAAATCCCGAGAACCATAATTGAAAAACCAAAATCCATGGTTTTGATTCTACTCAGTTTTTAGCTCTTAGTTTGGGTTGAAAATTTTTGGAACCATGGCTATTTCAGGTTAATTCAATTTCACTAGAAAACCAAACTAACCTTACACATGCTCACCCTACTACGTGGGATTAGCAAGAGATGCATGTATCTAACTCAACTAAAACTCATTTCTTTAATTCTATTTTTTTCACAAAAAAAAAAAAAAACTACAACTATAATTATTCCAACTACTCCAATATTTATCAAGTAACCCATTTGTCTCAAATTTCTTGCACTATTGATTATTGCTATGAAAAACTTAACCTAGTTGCACCCTATCCTCTCCTTCCATCTTTTTTTCTTCTTCGTTCAATGTGTATCCGACCAAACTTGGATATCAATCTAGTCCTGACTAGTTGATTTTTCACCATTACTCAACTCTGATTATCCTTAATTACTTTCAGTATTATTTATCCTCTACAAAAAAAATTCACCATCATCGATAAGAGCATCATATGATTCACATATGACGTTTTACGGAAGACAAATCTAAGTGACCTGTTTTTTAAATTGGTGGCTATGAGAAAATCAAGTGGGGTGCAGAAAGTGGTGGAGATTTATATGATGAGATGTTTACAAATAATAAATTGGGATAATTGTATGTTATTTTTTTTCTATTTATCTTGTCCTTTATTTAGTTTTTTTCTCTCAATTACTTATATTTTATTTCTCTAGGATTATCCTGGTTCACTTGAAAGGTTTCAATTTGATCCGATTTTCTTCCATTCATTTGGTATCAGAGGAATGTATAGTTTTTTATTGACCAGTTTATATGTCTTTGTTGTTCTTTAATGCCCTATGTCATTTATTTGTAAGATACCATTTGGCTTACAAGTAATTGAAATGAAGTATTCTTCTATAATTTTTTTTGCACTATTTATTATCCATAATAATTAATATATAATTATTTATTTACAACATTTTATTATGTAATGTAAAACCTTTATATATAAATGATAAATAAAGACTTATAATTTTTAGATATGATTTGTTTAATTTTTTTTATAGTAATTAATAATATGAATAAATTTAAATCAAATTTAAGTCAAAAAAGTGAAATAAATTAAGGAACATGGGAAGGGGAGTACTACTTTTACCTTACAATGGATTATACGAAGTGTTGTACAACGTGATGCCGTAGATAATTAATTCACTATAATTGTGCATGTTATAATAATAAAAATTGGGACTTAATAGTTATGATTTGTGATTGTTAGCACATAACAATAACAGCAATAATAATAATAATAATAATCTTTGTGAGTTCATATTATCTTCCAGCTATTTTGGTATGACAAAACCGTTTCTAAGACGTAAGGATACAAGAAAATTGAAACAGTTACCCCAGAAGGAGGAATCTATGGACTGCAACAACCCCCGTGTACTGGTACTTTATAGACTCTGGGCCAGTCACCATCTGCAGTTGCCCCATGGCAGAGGGGAGAGCTTCATAGCTCTCATAAGCTTCTTTCATCACATGTGGGTGTAGCTGTGACCTCTGGCTTATGGGCTTCTTTTGTCTGCTACAGAAAGTCATGAGACAAACTTAGACTAACCAGCCTAAGCCTTTTCCCAGCCCCCCCATCCTCTCTTTCCTGTGCACGAAAAAAAAAATAATAAAAAACAAAGCCCTCAAAAAGAATATTGAAGGAATAATTTTTCCAACCTGTCACAATCTTTAGGTATATGTCCATATTTATCTTTGGAATTGTTGTTTGGGCTGTGGGTATTTGTTTTCAGCTCTTGCCAGCGAAACAATTAAGAAGTCTGCCTTTTGTCCCCCCTTCACCTCAGTTTATTTTACTTGCCCCACATTCCTTAAATTTGTCTTTGCATTTGGATTATCCCCACTTCATCTGTTTTCTACCTCTTCAGCTCTTTAATTAATTGCGTTTGTTGTAGTTATGGAGAATGTATCAAAATTGAACTGATCATTTCCCAGATCAAGTCAAGCATTTAGAAGTTAGACCCTGTTGAGGGATTTCCACTGATTTGTTGAGGTAGGCATCTATTTTACTTCTTTCTTGGACTTCGAATCTTCATTAATGTTTACTCTTTTGGTATATGTATTTCTGAATCTGAGCCAATCGTAATTGCGTTTTCGTTTAGGCTGCAGAATTGGGCATCCGGTGGCCCCAACACCAAGTGTTTGTTTAAATTCTGCAGAGGAATAAAGAGAGATAATTGAGTTTGTTATTGTCAGACCAAATAAAGATGAGAGATTTTCCTTCTTGTTTTGGGGAAAACGGAGTTCAAGTTGCAGATTCTTCATCCTCAAACACCTGTAAGAATGCCCAGAATTTGGTTACTTGTGTTTACCAGTGTCATATACGAGGCAGGTGCTGTTTGATTACATTGACATGGAGCAAGAATTTGATGGGTCAAGGCTTAAGCGTGGAGATAGACGATTCTGCTAATCAGTGCCTCTGTAAGGTCGATATAAAACCCTGGCTGTTCTCCAAGAGAAAAGGATCAAAGTGTTTAGAAGCATATTCTTGTAAAATAGATGTATACTGGGACCTCTCTTTGGCTAAATTTGGATCTGGGCCTGAGCCGTTGGAAGGATTCTATGTGGGTGTTGTTATTGATGGGCAAATGGCGTTGCTCCTTGGGGATATGAGGAAAGAAGCTTACAAGAAGACCAATGCAACTGGAGTTCCGTTGACTGCGGTTTTTGTTGCCAAAAGGGAGCATCTTTTCAGCAAGAGGGCTTTTAGCACCAAGGCACAGTTCTGTGATAATGGTAAAATCCATGACTTGATGATTGAATGTGACACGACTCATATGAATTGCCTCATTATCTGTATTGACGGAAGGAACTTGATACGGGTTAATCCGCTCCACTGGAAGTTCCGGGGGAACCACACCGTCCTGGTTGATGAGATGGCTGTGGAAGTTTTCTGGGATGTACATAGTTGGCTGTTTGCAACTGGGAATGCTGTTTTTATGTTCAAGACATGCCCCTCAGCCGAGAAGGTATGGTATGGCCGGTCTATATCAGATTCAAGCACGTTGCAGTCGTCATTCTCCCAGAGGTTTCTAGATTCCAAGTCACAGAGTCTTGGTTTCTCACTGATCCTTTATGCCTGGAAGAACGAGTAGAGGTTGTAAAGTTCTCCATCGCTAACAAAATTGTGTTAGTGAGCTATTTTTTTTTTTGTTTGTCTGTCTGCCATGTGATTAGTAATGATCTATAGATTCTATACATTACTTTCGGGTTTTTCTTTGGAGTTTCCCAAGTAAGTTGAGCTCTTTTGTGGACCCCGAGATACTGAAATGGTTTTGTTGTTCTTTCAGCCATACATCCCGGGACATGTTCTAATTCTCAAAGTCCCTATAGAAAATGTGCAGTAAAAATCTGTAGGAAATTAACCGGACAAACACAAATGCAATGACGTTGTTGTCAAGTAAGCTTGCTTGGCGACGCTTATGAAATGTACGGAGCATATCTTTCAGAAATTCCGAGCGGAGGAAAAAGAGGTATGTCTTCACAGTTGCAGATATTAGGCTTTGAGGAATGAGGATTAATCCTGCATCAGCTTTATGCGGTAGATCCTTTAGCATGATGCATACAAACAGTTGGAAGGCGGTGCTCTTAGCATTTTCTTTTCTAATGATGGTTTATAATCATTTGTGCTGACCCTTAAAAAAAGCTCCTTGATTGCTGGAGAAGACATCTTATTATGTGCGTGCTAGGCTGCTAGCTATCACTAAAGCCTTCATGGGTGTTGTTTTATCTGTGAGATCGATTTTGGGGATGATTTGTCAGACTTGTGCATGTTTTACGACCAAATTGAAGTTGTCACCTAGAGCTGATCTACCCATGTTTGTCCTGAGCAAACCAAAGTAAACTGCTGGAAACCGCCAGGTAGATTAATAGCTTTAGGATCCACTGATGGCATGGCATTTTTGACCCCATAAGTTGGTATACGCACTACAGAGACGAGTATCTTAAACTGGCAGGAAAATTAAAGGAAAAGAATTTACGCGTGCTGATTTCTGATAGGTAAGCATGGTATAACTATTTTCTTGATGAAAATAGTTGTAGCAGGTTTCTTGGTGAAAGAGAGAACAAAGGTTGTTCTCAAATCTCAGGTAAAATTTGTTGGGACAGGGAGAACGAAGCGCCTGTGCCTGTGCCTGTGCCTCTCCCTGCCTTGGGTCCATATGTCGTGTAATCTCTATCTGGCGTCCGTGATTGGCGCTTAACGCGTTCGCTGAATCTCAATCTCCGCCGATGGACCAAACCAATCATGTGCCAAACTCTTTACCTCTCCTCTTCTCTTCTCATTGTTACAAACACAACACAAATTCCCTTCTTTTCAAATTTATGACCTTTAGCTTAGCTGTTGAAATTGGCTCTTTCCTTTAACTATGGAATTTTTTGCGACTCAGTTCAGTAGGTGCTCCTTTTTCTTATTTTTATGGGAATAGATGTTTCAGGTACGTGTACATTCATGATCAAAATGCCGGACATAATTCCAATTAATCTACTGGACACCTACGTTCTCAAAAGATAGCCAATAATGAGCTGGCACACTACGGCGGCACCCCCCACTGGATTATTCCCTTTCTGCGGCCTCCAGCTGTCTGGTCCTCCTCCTTCGCCTCCGAACTCAAACCCACACCAGCCAAACGACGTCGTTACGGAGATTGGGGCGTCGTCGTCCTTTCTGGTCTACCCAGTTTGCCCCAGATGACCGTTTTACCATTCCCAACGGTCACTTGCCTGCCTGTGCGTTGTCCACAATAGAATACAAAATAAGAAGTAGTCAATGCGTGAATAAGGCTAAAACCGTCTTTGCCCGGTAGAACGAACGCACGTCGAGGGTATTTCTGTCTCGCGGAAACATAATCTAACGAGACACACAAAACGTCCGCAAGCAACACTGGAACAGAGGAGGCGCAGACAGACAGAACGAATGAGAACGATAATTTCATAGCAGTCTTCCTCGAGTTGCTTCACGACTTCTCTTCCGTTTTAATAGAACATAGGTCTGAGTCATGGGAGAGTCAAGCAACTCGGTATGTATAGAGATTGACTCGTTCTCTTTTGAAGGGAAGGTGAGTAAATATTTCTAATCCCACAACCCAGAAGCTTCGCATGTTTCTATCTTTAACAACTCGTTAACACAGTTATTTCGCTATCTTCGACTATCTTCTGTGCGTGTAATTGGCAGGAGTTTGTAGTGAAAACAAGTAGAGGTTCGATATCAGTGTTTGTAAGCGGCGACCGAGAGAAGCCTGCTTTGATAACTTACCCAGATGTCGCTCTCAATTGTATGGGTCCTTTCTTGCTTCCTTGTGCATTTCCATGAGAAATATTTATTCTGTAGTGAATTTCATGGGTTTTCTGTCTTGGGTTCTTTTTTAATGGGGTATCTTTTATTTCATCCTTCTTTGGTCTTTTTACTCTTTCACGTGTTACAAGGTTTTCTAGGAGTAATAGTTTTTCTCTTTTCGGTCCGAGTCATGTTTTAATCTTGATTTCATATGATGTCTACTTTTTGATATCTGGGTTTTGTGCTTTCTCCTTCTGTAGGCATGTCTTGTTTCCGAGGCCTTTTCTTCTGCCCAGAAGCAGCTTCTTTGTTGCTTGATAACTTCTGTATCTATCACATTGATGCACCTGGACATGAGGTCAGTCTAGGGTTGGACTAGGTTCAATAGCTAAAGCATTGTTCAATTGTCTTTCTGGATTGCTTCTTTGTTTGCGTGATGCTAACAAAGATTGACCATTTTTCTGTAAGAGTTTCTGCAGCTGGGAGCTGATGTGATTTCTTCAGCTGTTCCGTTTCTAGGTGTAGATGAACTTGCCGATCAGGTTGCTGAAGTTCTTGATTATTTCAGGTGCGTTTATGCCCTTCAACTTCCTTCTCCCTTCTCCCTTCAGGTTTTGTTTTCTAGTTTCTTTATGAGATGCTGGAAACAGTTTAGTATGACAATTGAGAGAGCGCACCTAGGTGCTTCCTCTTTAAAAATTTACATCTACCTGTGTGCTTAACTTCATATACAGGGATATTGTGTGCTAGGTCCTAAAATTGCATTACTTTTTTACATTTTAGGCGCAAACCTAAAAATTGTTTTGGAGATTATCTTGCCCTAGTAACATCCTTGGATGCATGATATTTTGAAAAAGAAAATTACAAAATACAATAGCTCTAACTGAATTTTCTATTTCAGTTTAAAAAGGGTTCTGTGCTTAGGCGTGACTGCTGGTGCCTATATCCTTACACTATTCGCAGTAAGTTGGAATTGCAGTACATTAAATATATTTCTTCTCTCACAAGTTCAAGTATCCTGTATTAGCTGCTTTATGCATTTTCATACTGCTGCAGATGAAATACAAAGAGCGAGTGCTTGGGTTGATACTTGTTTCTCCCATCTGTAAAGCACCTTCATGGACTGAGTGGTTCTACAACAAGGTTCTCGTCTATACTGCTACATAAACGGGAATTCTTTATTGAAGATGAATGTCGTTCATTATGCTTAATTAGAGATAGAAGGTCCAGCAAAAATAGTGATTCTGCCTGTGTAGTGACCATAGGGAAGTGCTGAGCTCAATTTTTTTTATATGTCAATTGATCTTCAACTTTCCAGTTTCTTTGCTTATTTAAGGATAGGGTGGTTAAAGGACTCAAACTGTGACCATGATTTGAAAACAAATCTGTGGAATCATTGTGTTGTTTCAAATATATTTCTTGCACTTGAAAAAGTATGGGACAATGTTTTCCCTTTTCAGGTGCTCATGAGCATGTTATACTTCTATGGTATGTGTGGAGTACTGAAAGAATGCCTTCTTCAGCGTTATTTCAGTAAGGTAATCAACATTTCATTGTCCTTGGTCATTCCAAGTCATAAATGCTTGTAACAATTATTAGTATATTTCCTGTAGGAGTTAAGGTGTGGCATGCATGGTGCAGAGTCTGAAGTCATCCAAGCTTGCCTTAAGGTGAGGAAGTTGTGCTAATTATGGTAAAAGATAAAAATTGGCACCATTTTATTGACCATCTGTGGGTTCTTGTACTTGGCAAGTTATGTATCTGTCATATTTGGATATGCTAAGGACCATTGCAACTAGCCTTTGCCTGTCCCTTCAATTTAAATAAAAAGATAATATGGTTTCAAATTAATAACTATGCACTCAATTTCAGATTCTAGATGAAAGGCAGAGCATGAATGTCATGCGCTTTCTTGAAGCTATGAACAGGTAAGTGTGATATTGGTAGCCACAAAATAATGATCATCTGGCCCTTCTTATTTGGTTGTACAATGCAGATATATCTTTTCCAGTTAGTTTGCTTTTGATGCCGTTTTAAGCACACACAGTTATGTCAAAAATGTTTCTCAACCCACTTGGACTTGCTGACCAATTTTATGTCAACGTTGTAGTTTGTAATAATCTGTAAGTTCTTTTGGGTGTCTGATCTGCCATTTTATTTGGTTTGCGTTCCCAAGGGCTGAATGAGAAGCCTCATTAACCATTGATGAATGAGAATCTAGGGGCTCCTAGGCTTAGCATGGTGGTTTTTTGTCCACTGTTTAACTTCTATTGGAGAGGGCCTGACGTATTTGCCAGGGTGTGCAAGATTTGCCAAAGCATTGATACATGCATGAACAGCTAGAATTAGGAAGATAAAACATCATTTGGAGATTCCTTTTCTTTCTTTGCTCTTAGATTTGAAAACTGTCAATTTGTCTGTCTACTTTACCACATGATATGCTCGAACTGCCTCTGTGGTTATTGATTAGTTACCTTCAGGCGGCATGACCTAACAAGTGGCTTGAAGTCGTTGCAATGTAAGGCGCTAATTTTTGTGGGTGATAGCAGTCCATTTCTTACCGAGTCTGTCCATATGAGTGAACAAATGGGCAAAAAATGTGCTTTTATTGAGGTAGGTTGCTAGTTCCATTAAATTTGACCTTTACTTTTGTCATGAAATTTAACGGTTCTATGGATGACGGATGTTGCTATTGTCCATGACATGCTGTTGATTGAGCTTGGTAATTTATACGCAGTTCCTATTATTTCAAATAAAGAGCTTTGCACTGCTTCCCTAATGTACAAAAGAGTCTTTTGTGCTGAAATGGGCTTTTAACTCCATTTTCCATCAATAAAATAGTTGGCTTTAACCCCTCGATTCAGGTTCATTTTTGCTCTCCTTGATTTAGCTGTCTATACGTCGGACCTTGATATGAACTGGAAGTTGTTGGCTAAGATATTTACCCCCGTTGTTTATTTTTTGGCAGGTTCAAGCTTGTGGTTCGTTAGTAACAGAAGAACATCCACTGGCTTTGCTGGTCCCAGTAGAATGCTTCCTAATGGAATTAGGTTTCTACAGACAAGCAGTATTAGTTCCAGCTGACCAGACCCGCAAACCATTGACCTCTCACCATTCCAGCATATCACCAGAGCTTCTATCTCCGCAGGGTTTGGGAATTAAGCTGAAACCCATAAAAACACGAGCAAGTATTGAAGTATAATGATGCTGCAACAATCCAGGGGATCTTCTGCTTATTGCATCAATTCATTCTCTTTCTAATATTATTTAGATGCAATTCTTTCATTGTTTTGATGAGGAAAGGATCTCAGGGCTCACTGATGAATTCGATTTGATTGTATGTATACGCGCCCACATCTCACAGCCAATAGAACAGTGATCGTTGTTTTGAGTTTATTTGTAGCACAGTAGTGCGAGCAAGATTCACCTCCGTACACATTCCTGCAGTTTTTGCCGTTTACTAGCCTTGTTGAAGAATCAAAGCGTCCAGGCTCGTTAGCTCATGGCCGGCCTATCATAATTCAAATTTTTTTCTTGGCCAGCTATACCAAAGTAAAAAAAGATTGAATAAAACAAAAAAATTTAGCAGTGTATGCTTAAACAACATCCCTCTTACATGATTGTCAAAATAACTTTGAGTAAATGGTATAAATGGTCTCTAAACTTTAAATATCATTTCATTTTAGTCTTTAATTTATTGAATTTTCTGTTTTGATCTAAAATCTATGAAAATTGTTTCCTATTGATCCCTCACTCACCCAATGAAATTCATTAACTTAGAATAATTGTTTAACAAATGGTTTTAAAATTATAATTTAAATATTCGGTAATTGTCTTCCAATAAGTTTAAATAGTTTAATGTTTTTTTTTACAGAGAGAAAAAGTGATTTCAATTTTTTAGTAACTGTAAAAAAATTATTATACAAATTAAATTTATTACAAGACAGATACCAAATAGTTTAAATTACGATATAAAAAGTTGTTATTTGAAAATATTTTGAGTTAACAAATTTTATTTAGTTGTGACCACAATGAAATATTTTTAATAGATTTAGGACTAAAACAAAACATTTTTAATAGATTTTGAATTAAAATAAAATATTTAATATGTCAGAAACTAAAAGATTTATTCAATATGACAGAAAATAAAATGAGGTTTATTCAAATTTTTTTCTTGGCCAGCTATACCAAAGTAAAAAAAGATTGAATAAAACAAAAAAATTTAGCAGTGTATGCTTAAACAACATCCCTCTTACATGATTGTCAAAATAACTTTGAGTAAATGGCATAAATGGTCTCTAAACTTTAAATATCATTTTATTTTAGTCTTTAATTTATTGAATGTTCTGTTTTGATCTAAAATCTATGAAAATTGTTTCCTATTGATCCCTTACTCACCCAATGAAATTCATTAACTTAGAATAATTGTTTAACAAATGGTTTTAAAATTATAATTTAAATATTCGGTAATTGTCTTCCAATAAGTTTAAATAGTTTAATGTTTTTTTTACAGAGAGAAAAAGTGATTTCAATTTTTTAGTAACTGTAAAAAAATTATTATACAAATTAAATTTATTGCAAGACAGATACCAAATAGTTTAAATTACGATATAAAAAGTTGTTATTAGAAAATATTTTGAGTTAACAAATTTTATTTAGTTGTGACCACAATGAAATATTTTTAATAGATTTAGGACTAAAATAAAACATTTTTAATAGATTTTGAATTAAAATAAAATATTTAATATGTCAGGAACTAAAAGAAAATAATGGCTAAAGATTAGATACCATTCATGAAGTTTGAGTAATTTACTCAAACAACTTTATATCCATCCATCCGGCATGTCCGTTGTTGCCACAAATTTGCAATAGCAAGTCTTTGACGGACAACGGTGACCGCCCGGCAGCGCTGAATCGCTGGTTGCAATTCCATCCCGGCCGTTGTTAGTACTTGAGCAATTTTGTGCTGCAGACCACTAGAAGTTAATAAATCAAATCCTTCATATTCTATATTTAAAAATAAATATATTTGTTTTTTTATTTTATCAGTTGGGGTAGAAAAAGTTGAAATTGGTTAATCTTTATGCATTTAGTTCACGGCACATTTAGTTGAAATTTGCCACCCATGTCGCATGGAGCAAGTTTACTACCATTGTGTCTTCTTTTTTCAATGCAAATTTGTCACTGATATCAGTGTTAAGAGAAGAAAAAAATGGTCACTGATTGGTTTAAAAGCAAGAATATTACATCAAATACGTAAATATACTGTACCATATCAGCGGCATGTTAGTGTTAAATTTATGCAGACACTAATAACACTTGAGAATACACAAGGAGTAGGGAATATTCCAGATTCATACATCTCATAAAATAACAAAATTGCTAGCCTTGATAGCTCTTCGTGCACCTTTCGATTTTCTTTAATTCCATTTTCTATTTTTTTAATGTTTTATTTCCATTTTCTTGATTACTTGTTTTGTTGCTCTTGTTGGGTCCTCTTCTACATATAAGTGTTTCATAATTATCAAACGACTTCAGATTCCTCTTGAGTTCCTAAATGCTAGATTCTTATTTGCTGTGACTTCATACTATTTTTCATTTGTTTTTGTTTCTGAAGCTAATATATTGGGAGTGTAAATATTTTATTTGACAGTTTGATTCATAATTACAATAGTGAGTAGTTGTATGCCCTTATATATAGGGTGAGCAGGAATTCAAAGACTACTTAGATTTAATTGTTTGGGATGTTTTACTAGTTGTCTGTTGGTTAGTTTTTTTGTATTCCCTCAATGTTGTGATTTTTACATTTCATAGTCGGCTCGGTTTCAGGTCAACCCGAATACAACTTATTTCCTTGCCTAACCTGACCTTAACTCGAAAAATAAGGTCTGATTTCTTGTTAGGGTTGAAACCTTACACCCCTAGACATAGGAGGCCTAAACTCTGGC
Source organism: Aquilaria yunnanensis (assembly GCA_039654915.1). NCBI lineage: Eukaryota > Viridiplantae > Streptophyta > Magnoliopsida > Malvales > Thymelaeaceae > Aquilaria > Aquilaria yunnanensis. Next base: position 33,835,152 of record CM077600.1, on the reverse strand, counting down.
TCAAACTACAAAATCATACTTCACATTAGGTAGAACCATGATCCAATAAGCAACTTGATTCTTGTTCACAAATGAAAACGTCCTCACAACATTGAAGGAATACCAAAAAACTAACCAACAGACAAATAGTAAAACGTCCCAAACAATTAAATCTAAGTAATCTTTGAATTCCTACTAACCCTATATATAAGGGCATACAACCACTCACTAATGTAATTATGAATCATACTATCAAGTAGAATATTTACACTCCCAATAGATTAGCTTTAGAAACAAAAACAAATGAAAACAATATGAAGTCACAGCGAGTAAGAATCTAGCATTTAGGAACTCAAACGGAATCTGAAGTCATCTGATAATTATGAAACACTTATATGTAGAAGTGGAACCAATAAGAGCAACAAAACAGATAATCAAGAAAATGAAAATAAAACATTAAAAAAATAGAAAATGAAATTAAAGAAAATTGAGAAGAGCACGAGAAGATAATAAGACTGACATACGCCGTAGAGAATTGAGAGCTATCAAGGCCAGCAAATTTGTGATTCTGTGAGATGTATGAATCTGAAATATTCCTTGCTCCTTGTGTATTCTTAAGTGTTATTAGTGTATGCACAAATTTGCCACTAACATGACGTTGATATGGTATGGTAAATTTACACATTTGATGAAATATTCTTACTTTTAAACCAATCAGTGACCATTTTTTCTCTTCTTAACATTGACACCGGTAACAAATAAGGGAAGATAAAAATTAAGGAAAGATAAAAATAAATTAAAATATTATTTTCCTATTATTGAAGTCTATTTAAAATGTTAATATTTGAATATTAATCATTTGTTAATAATATTAAGTAACTTGGAAGGGGTAGAATATTAGTATTTTAATAGTAAGTATTTGTTAATAATTACTTAAATACATGTTTTTAAAGAAATAAGAAACAATTTAGCATCTATTTTTCAATAAATAAATAAATAAATAATTTTTTTAAAAAATTCTTAATTTAGAAACTATAAATCAAATTTTGTTTGTTACAAAATTAATACTCCCTCCGTTCCAAATTCTTTGCACCATTCACGTTTTACCAATTAATCTATGATTTTTTATTTTAGACATTTTAACATATAAATGAAAAACTTTTATATGTGAATAATAAATCAAGACCTATAGTTTCTAAATATATATTTTTTAATTTTTTTTCTAACAATCAATAATATAAAAAAATTCAAGTCAAACTAGCCCAAAAAGTCAAATGGTGCAAAGAATATGGGACGGAGGGAGTATATTCTAATTATTTTTTTATAATTGGACAATAAATATTTAAAAATAATAATTAATTTATAAATCTATGAAACTAAATTAGTACTTATGTAAATAGAGTACCATCTATCCAATAATAGTGGAAATAGAAAAATAATGAAGAATATATATAATAAATAATTATGTACACACTTGGTTAAATATAAAAAATATTTAAGGACAAACCATAAAAGAATAAAGACAAAAGAAGTGTATGGTTAGAAAAAGTCAATAAGAACTTCTGAGGAGTCTTCAGTAAAAAATTATTTTTTAATTTAATTTTATTTATTAAGTTATGTATTACTGAAATAATAATGGCTATAAAAAACTTTGGTCCCGAAAAAATTATTCTTGGTCGAAATCCATTTAAATGTGGATCAAAACACAAAAGAAATCGGGCACAACCCAAATGTATATGAACATGGGCTGCTATGTTTAAATTATATGGCCCAGTAGATGAATGGGTGAAATGGGGTGGCGCATGAAAGGAGTAGCGATTGGGCATTGAGGTTTTATCCGGACAGCCCATAAGAGGATGCCTTTATAAAATAAGAAATCACAAATACCGTGCATAACAGAGGAATGAATGAGAAAAAAGTGAGAATGGATAGGAAAAAATAATAGGGGATAAAATGGCAAGCGCTGGTTCTTGAAATGGCTGATGTGTGTAATTATGAAGATGTTGCCAATAAATATTAGGGGTTTAAACGAATAGAGTGTTTGGCGAACCACTCAACAGGAATTCGTTTATTCAGTTAAATGAATGAATACGAACAAATTTTCTATTCGATTAGTTAAATGAACGAATATGAATAAGGTCTCGTACGTTTATTTATGTTCACGAACCGTTCAGTTATTATTCGTTTATGTTCATTTATTTGTTTGTTTGTTTATATCTATTTATTTGTTTATTTATATATTAGTTGTACATTTATTATTATATATATTTTATATATATCATATATTTTTATTAGTGTCTACCTATTCTACACACATATGATTATACCTTAATCTCTCATAAATTAATCTATTATTTTTATTTCCTCAAACATAATCAGTTATTTCTTTTACAGTGTGAATCTGTTGTAACACTAACTGGAGCCCCCTAGCCCTAACCCATAATCTCTCTCACTATCGTCTATCGCTCTGTTAGTCATTGCTAGACTTACTCCAATTTAAGTTGGTGGTAGCCATCAACTTTAATTTTTCGTATTCATTTATTAATAAACAAACGAATACGAATAGAGAAATTGTGTTCGTTTATTGTTTGTGTTTGTATTTGTTAAAAATTAAATAAATGAATACGAATATAACTTGTTTGTGTTCATTTAATTCGTTGGTAGGAGCTCTAGAACGGGAAAGGCAACTTAGAGATGAATTGGACATGGAACCAGAGATGGAATTGTCTTATGAAACGGGGAATTTGATTCCGAGTGATTTGTTCGGTGAAGTAATGTAGCTTAATATTAGATAATGCTATGTTCAAATTTTCATATTAGATAATGTCCAATATAATCATTTTAAAAAAAAACTATTTATATCACATTATCATAATTAAATATTTTTTTATTCAAAATGATTTTATCCTAAATCAAGTTATACTTTCAAAATTTTGAATTAATAGTGTGCTGTATGTCGCAATTACAATGCATAATAGGTTTAAGGGTGTTTCCGGTAAATCACATGTAAAAATGTGCAGTTGACTTACTAAAATGTGCTATCATGGGAAATGTCAACAATATCTTGCTTTATATATATATATATAGAGAGAGAGAGAGCGAGAGAGAGCGAGAGAGAGAGATGGGTTGTGCTGATATTTTGGATTAGAAAACTGAGCTCATCCGACAGCATATTTGCTTTCCTTTTGCCAATATAATTTTTTCACTTGCAGGTTAAATTACAATTTAGTCCTTGATCTTTTAGATATGTACATTTTGGCCCACATACTTTTTAGACTATTCAATCGAGTCCCTAAAAAAAATTCTGGTCCTTAAACTTTTCAAAAGATTACAAAATAGTCATATATGTGTGTGTGTAGACATATATGAAAAATAATATATATATGTATAACATATCAACACAGAGATTATACAAAAATTTGAGACTGCAAGAGTGTGAAAATGTGGGTTATATGTATGTAAATTAATTAAAAAAAAATTTTATACAAATATTCCACTATATATATTAAAACCATAATTTTCAAGGTATAAAAAATATAATTATAAATTTTATTTCAAACAATAGTAATTTTTTGTTATAAAATTAATAAATTATGCACACTTATAATATATTTTATTTAAAAATAAAAAAAAATCTAATTGGTGCCAAGATGATATGGCTAGTATATTCGGTACAAGACAGTACAGTCTAATATAGAGAGGATACAACATCTATTTCGGCTGTCGTGTACGATTTCCAATCTGATATCGATATGATACAAATTTAGAAATCATGATTGAAGTGATGTGAGTGCAATGCTACAACAGTAAAAGATTATTCCTATTATTATTTGGTCAAACTATGGGGTTGAGTTTGTCCATTTGGGCTTGAACATTAAGAGTCGGCGGGCTAGGGGGATAGGCCAATAGCATGATCCTAAAAACGAAAAAAAGAAAAAGTTAATTGGTAACTAAATTAACAAACCCTTCCAAACTGAAATTGAACTAAAACTGATATTTAAGAATTTTGGGCGAGTTCGTTTCCATTTAAACTAATTAATGAGATCTCATTAAACGCAGGGTGAAAATGGGTCAAGTCGGATTATTGTGCGGATCAAGATGATAGTTTGTAAACTTACCCATATTTTCAACTTATTTACAACATTATGCCACTGGACCCTTTTTATCTGGCCATCGGCCGCATCCTTCAACCAACCTAGTCACATCGCTGGACCAATTCTACCTGGTGAAATTTGGCCGACCAAAGGTGAATCACAGTGAGAACAAGTGTGGCGAGAGGAACCGATGCTGGGAAGAGTGCTTGAGGAACTAGAGGTGAATCACGGCGAGAACAAGTACAGCAAGAGGAACCGATGGTGGGAAGAGCGTGCGAGGAGCCAGAGGCGAATCATGGCGGTGTCTTGCCATATTTGAAACCGGAGCTCATGGTGGAACCAAAGCAACCAATAGCAAACCATATTTGCCGGAGAATTAGCGTGCGCATTTCGTTTTAGCAATCAATAATCGATAATTGATTTGGGCCAAATTCGTTTCAGCCAAATCATGGCGCATTAGCTGCCGGGGGCGCGAATCTGAGGTGATGGAAAATGAATTGAGGATGGGGAGGTTAGATATGTGAGAGCTGAGACCATGGGAGACAGAGTGAGAGAGATGAAACTTCTGCCAAATGGCAACCATTGTAATTAAAACCAACACCGTTCCCTATTTAATATCCCAAGTCTGACCCCCATTTGACCCAACAAGTAATCCGACCAGACCTGCGTTTAATGGGGTCTTATTAATTGGTTAAAAAAAAAATGAACTGAACCTTGGTTTTAACTGAAATCAAATAGAAAAATTGAATAAACTAAATAAAATTGATTTAATTCAAACATTTCAATTTTTTTTTTCAGATTCAGTCAAATAATGCATACCTTTGCCCTACTTATAGATCATTGTTGTTTTTCATCACAACCAAAGATCCTCTGAGTGTTGTGTATGAAAAACACAATAAAGAATTTGACAGATATGAAGACAAGCATGGTTTATCGTAGGTAAGTAGTATGTGGTACAAATATTTTTATATTTTATCATTTTTTTTGTATGAAATATGGCGGTATATCGAGGTATTTCGCGTACCACTATATACTATTTTTTTCACGGACATGTGCAAGATATTTTTTTTTATCATTTTACAACAAAATATCATATATATATATATATATATATATATATATATATATATATATGTAATAGTAAATTATAATTAATACTACAAAGATTCACCTTTATTTTTAGTTATTTTTCTTTTACTTTTGCTTTCTTTTTTTGGGTCATTTTCTACTCATATTTTAACATATTATTAAAGTATTGTTTCTTTTTTTCCCCCTTTTATATTAATAAAATAGTTTTTTTGCTGAGTAATATTTGTTTTCTCTATATATATAACATTTTTTTTATGTTTTTGTATATCTTCTATCATATATATTTTATTTATAGTTGACAAATTAAGATGAGAAAAATTAGAATACATATAAAAATGTGCAAAAAAAATATTTAATTTATTTCTATTAAAATAATATTATAAAATTTATTATTATTATTATTTTTTGCAACAATGGTAATGGTATGTAACACAATATACCATACGGTACACCTTAAAATATGGGATACGGTATACCTAGCGGTAACAATATTTAATACCCTGAAAATAAGAGCTAGATAAAATGGTTTAATTACTATTTAAGTCATTAAAAATTTAGTAGAATTCAATGTACAACAGTTTAAGATAAGGTTCTGTTTGGAACCTTCATTTATCTCTTTTTTTTTTTTAAGATTAAATTTTAATTAGAACAAGGGAAAATTATAAAAACTTCTATGTGGTTTAGTCTAACATATATTTTTTCCTTCTATTTTCAAAATCTTACACTTTACTTTCTACTTTATTTATAAAATCCAACAATAATTTATGAAACCTAATTTTTGTACAAATCCTTTTTTTTCCTTGGAGAAATGGTGAAGCCTTCTTTTTGCAGGCCGTCACTTCTAAAAGCAGGATGTTCTCCTCATGTTGGTCAATGCGAATTGAGAAGCAAGAAAAAGCAAATGGGGTCAGATTTTTGCTTATTCAAACCCAAGTTTGTTTCAAATCTTGGCATGATCCGGGAAGATGAAACTATTGAGGTTCCAGAAAGGGATTACACGCCTCCTGTTTCAGTGAAGTCAGCATCTCCGGATTGCAAGAGGGTTTCATCTCCACACCTTAAACTCAGTTTATTGACACCATTCCTGTCACTCTCTTCACCTTGTCTGAGCTATATAATATGTGCTCAACTCATCATGCAAGTCTTTCTGTAAGATAATCTTAGTATAATTATTATGTACTAGTATAATATTCCATCAGGACTTGAGGATAATCTCATATAAATTGTTGTGTTGGTATATAATTTTTTAACCAATGTCCTCTGTTGAGCCTCCAGAACAAAGTCAAGGGTAGCTCTTTTTCTACATTTACGAGCAAACATTTCTGCATTGAGGCTGGGCAAACTCAACTGGTGTTTGAGTTGAGTTTGTGCTTTTACTTGCAAAACTATCTCCAAGTGGGTCTCTTTGATGTTTCAAGGATTCTATGTTCCACCTCGTAGGGCTCTTTATTACAACAAACTCCAAGAAATTGGATCTTTGTCTTGATAGTAATCATTTGTTTCGCAATTGTGCAACTCATGTTAGTGTCAGTTACGCAATTATGTTTTGTCTTCTATTCTTTTCAAAACATGTTTATTTCTGCCGTTGCATGATTTCATTGGACAAGACGGTAGATGCCTACCTACTTGGATGCTTTATGGGAAAGCCCCTAATAAGAACTAAGAGATGAAATAAATAAAAGGCCATTACCATTAACAAGCGAGATTCTCATATCGCAGTGACAAATTAGTATCTAATATCTTTCATTCATAAACAACTCTTCAACCCAAATCAGATGCATGCAGCTGATCAAACAACTCTTATTCTCTTGTTCCTTGTCCCCTGCTGCACCGCAGTGTTGAATCTTTCCTCATCTGGCTCCTCCAACAATCTAGACTTAGACCTGGTTCGGGGTCCTGATCTCTCCAACACTTCCTTCTCCTTCTCTAGCCCTGCAATACGTTCTTCCAGCTTCACAAGTGGGAAACCTGACTCAAGCTTGTAATTCTCGACGCATCTAGCGATAGCCCTCAAGCCACTAATTTCTGTTTCTATGGCCTTCATTCTCGTACTTCCATTCTGTTTGCTCGATTCCGCATTCCTCTCCAGAAAACCCAAGTGTTCAAGCAAAATACTTGCTGGAGAGAATACGCCAACCATGTTCAACTCACATATGAGCTCTACAGCATCAAGCCTCAGTCCTTTCTTAATCAGATCCTGTACTCTTGACCTTGCTCTGTTGCAGCGTTGTCGAGTCATCTTGGAGTTTTGTTCAGAATCTTTTTCTTTCACTTTGAGCTCTTCTTCTCGTTTCTCAACTTGCCTCTCTTTTTCGTGGAGCTCTTCGTATCTATCCTCAATCAGCTTCTTCGTAGCAAGAAATCTTTCTTCTTTCAACCCAAGTTCTGTGATCTGATTCTCGAAATAACCCCTAGCGAGTTCAAGTTCATGGATCAAATTCCGAGTCCTTTCTAATTCCTTTCTACTCACATTTGATCTGCTCTGCAATTCAAGCTCCTCCTCTCTCGCCCCAAGCTCCTCGAACCGCTCCTTGAGGGTTTCTTCCTGCTGAAGCAACCTGTCCTCTCGTTTCTTGATGGACGCTTCAAGCAGTTTCAGCTCTTTGCAGCGGTCATCCATTGATTTGCCGAGCAAGTTGAAGTGATCTTCGACTTGTTTCCATTGAACCGTAAGGGTGAGAATCGATGAGGCCTTTCTTTGAATCTGGTTCAGGGTTTCGTCAAGTTTCACTCGTGTCAGGTTGGACAGAGAAGTCTCCATGACGCCTGATGGACTAGACCAAAGACCTCTGTTTCTGTCAATGGCGGACAATGAAGTAGCAGAATTACGACGACAAAGCGCAGGACAGGACAGGAGATAAAGCGAAAGGAACAGGGGACGATCAATTTAAAGGAAACCCTATTCCTTTTAAGATAAGGAATTAGGAATGTGTTGTTAATGATTTAACGTTCAAATAACAGAAGTCATGAAGCTTAAAGGTCACGCAACCGATATGAATTCGGTTCGGTTTCGGGGATCAGTTAGTAGAACTACATAGAAGATCATGAAAAGAAAGACAAATACAATATAACTTCTCAATTTTCCTAAATCGTTTTAAGTTAGTCTCCAATATGCCCAAAGTTTGAATTTAGATTTTCTTTTCTCTAGAAAAAAAATGATGTGTGTGATTATTCAGTAGGTTAAGAACAAAAATAATGAATATTTAACTTTCTTTTCGTTTTTTTTTATATTTTTTTGGTGATATTCAAAACTTAGAAGCATATATAAGGAATATTAGGGTATTATAGATGTACCAAGGAAAGATGGAAGGAAATTTGTTTGCTTCTTAAAACTTGTAAAACATCAAACCGCAATTTAGTAGAGAGTAACGCACAATTAGGTGTGATCAATATTTTGTTTAAACAGAAAAAAATGAAAAACCGAAATAATTTAAGAATTCGGTTTGGTTAAATCAATAATTCGGTTCAGTTTTTTCTTTTTTACTTAGACATACTCCGTCCAACCAAACAATTAATGCCCAACTCAATAAAATATTTTATTTATACTTAGCCAATATAAATATACAAATTCAACAATCTATAGTAATAGCAAAAGAGACTCAGCTATTAGTAATTTATGTTAGTTCTAAAGTCTAATAATAATTATAAAAAAAAAGAAAAGCCATCTAAAAGATCTTTTTCCAAAATTCGCATTTAGTCTATTTTGATTTATTTATATCATATCTCCTTCCAATGAAAACTCTCTCTGTGTTGATTGTTTTGTTCATTCAATTTAATAATTACTAAAATTCAATTAAAAAAACAACTGCATGAACCTAGCTCAAATGAATACTATTTATTATTTTTTATTCCTATGCAATGATCCAGTACAATGAATTCGTTAATTTAGATTACAATCACATGAGATCATGGTAAAAAGGTAAGACGAATTTACCCAAAAAAAAAAGAGATGCAAAAGATAAATTTTGTTTTTTTTAGGAAAACGTTAGGATTAGTTATATGTGAGTTAATCGGTGTACAATAACTCTTGCGGATAAAAGTAAAACAAAGACATATTTTTTTTGTGGACTGAGAAAATATAATAAATATATCATTGATAGCAATGGTCATATTATTGGCTGTAGTGAAAAATGATGTTTGCCATGGAGGAATTACAGTTTACTCGTTTAAATATATCTTATCTATTGTACAACTTAAACCCTTGTGCTAATGGCCAAAATTTTGAGATTTTTACATTAAGATCCAACCTTCAAATTGAGACTCTACAATGAACTAGACCATCAGATCCTCAAATGTGGTCCAAGGTTTTAAAACACCATTCATCTGCTTTCCCCCACTAATCCTTTTAACTTAACGCACCTTTTTTTGTATCAACAAATAAAGCACAAAGAGCATGTCAAAAGTAAAATTTGCCACTAGATTTGACACACAAATCCTCCCCCTTGTAATTGTCAGTTTGGTATCATATCATGTTTCAAGCAGCCCTGGCTTGAGATCACGAAAAGGAGCATCCCCAATGAGCAATTCAACTGGAACCAACATCAATCCCTCTCTGCTTCAAGAAGTCCTTAGCTTCGGAAATGTCCTGCAGACACACCAAAAACCAACATGCATTAGGGAAGGCTATAGCATCATCTGATCGTATTGGATGGATGGACAGAAAAGTAACTACTTGAGTTTCAACAAGAGAAGCACCTGTTGGAGAAGTGCTGCTTCTTGAGGGCAAGTTGGAAACCGCATTAAACCGGTTCCAACCATTAATAAACCATAGCATCCTAGTGACACAATTAAGTAGATTGGTAGCTGCATCAGTAACATAGCAATAGGTCAAGCAAAAACATGTCAACTGGGTTGGAGTTATGTGCTGCGAAATAACCAACTCAACAGAAAGGGAAAGCACTGACCAACCAAGTATGGGTTCGTGGAACTATTGAAGCCTGCAAGAGACCAACCCAAAAGGCAGAGATGGCCACTAAGATGGTCAAAATCTTCAGAACATGCTTCATCAGTTGTGATAGATTCAACTCTTCCGGTCTTCCCTAGTTGTGAGTGGATGGTGAATGACCTGTATTCAGTCACATTACCAAGAAAATAAATTAATCTCACTGAATCATAAGCTATTACAAGTTACCTACATATGTACACTTAAACAATGTAGATGTATCTTCTGATCCAAGTCTTGAAGGTAAAGTGGTTGTCTTCTCAGAACAGGATCAGAAAACAATATTCCTTCAAATAATGGCAGTTCAGAACTTGCAAAAAAACTTAAATTGTTGCCATCAAATGGGAATCATCATGAAAATGATCCAGGGTGATTAAACTCGAAGCCCTTGCACAAAATCCAAGTTCTCATATGGCTTTCAAGGAGGACAAAAAAAATTGTGAAGAACAAAAATATTTTGCTCACTTCAGAACAATGTCCTCACTACAGACTACAGAACATCTAAAATAATCAAGTAACACTATTGTTCACAACTTAGAAGACAACTGCCATCAGATGGGAAACATCATGAAAGATGATTTCAGTGTTCCATAGTGATGGAACTCAAAGCCCTTGCGCAATATCCCAATCATCATCTAGCAGTTCATAGCAGAACAACTACACTTTGTGTGCATTCCAGCTTACAGTTATCATAAATTTTGGTTTACATGAACTTGGCATGTCGCATATTTTAAATATTTTGAGGAAATCAGCAGATATGAGTGCTTAAAAATTAAACCAGAGAACTAGAAACTGCTTTCACTTTCAAAAGACACTAATAGTTTAAACTGGCCACAAGCTTGATATCATCGTAACAATTGTGGACACGAGGCATACAGAGAATTCATCCATCTCCATCCCTGAATTTATTTTCTCAACATCTCTGTTAAAAGCGGAAGAAAGGACTCCAGCCCCAAGGAAACTACTCGCATAAGATCCATGCTTTCAGCAAAATTGAACAACCTACTACGTTCAAAAGAAGGTAAAGAAACTTCCAATAAGAACATTATGGCCAATCTCCTTCTGAAAGAACTTCATCCATTAATGGGGCATGAATATCACTGAGGACACATTTTTCTCGGACAAAACACAAAGGCACTCTTTTAGAGATCAACGCTGTCTCTTTCCGTATAAGCATATTATGTAGTTCCTATTTTTGAAACAGCTGACGGTCGCAAGTTGCAAGATGTTGTTTTGAAGTCAAGCAAAGAATCTAAGTCCATTTCAAAACATAGATGCAAAACAGGAAAAGGGCCAAAAAAAAAAAAATGGAAACCCCGGAAAACAAAATGCGAACTTCATCCAACCAGTAGGCGTAAACATTTCAATGATGACAGGAACAAGGAAGGCCCTAATTCCGCCATTGAGTTATTGCGAACAAAACTTTGAAACCTTTCTTCTACCTCCAGTGTCTCAGTAGAGAGAAGAATAACAAAGAGCAGATAAGTGATAGAACGAAGAAATAAATCTTGCCCTGGACATTCCCACGAGTGAAAATAGAAACCGGAAATATACCTTCCTGCCTCGAAAGAGAGGAGACGAAGCTACGAAAGTCGGCGACTTGACGATGTGTTCTTCGAACCCTATGACAGCCTGAAACGAACGTGAAGGGAAAATGAGCCTCTCCCTGGATTTTATATTTGTACGGTAAAAAACTCAAAGCTACCAAAAATTTTTTTGTCCAATTCTACCACCAGTGTTTTTGAAACAGTTCAAATGTGCCACTGACCATAAAAAAATAATACAAAACGGTAAAAATAGTAAATTTTAAAATTTTGGAATATTATGTATTTTTGAAAAAGTATTGAAAACTTTACATATTTTTTTCTTATAGTCAAAAGAAATATTAAAATTTCATCTAATGTTTTTTTAGTGCGCTAAATCTTACTTTATATGATTATTCTTCTTACTAATTATGATTTCTTTATCTTAAATTTATTAGTCAACATGTGTTCAATATTTTTAACCCATTTACGAGCCATAACCATCGTCTCCTGGTGCAGGTCTCAGTTTTGACGGCCCTTCACGACACTGAAATCGCTTTTAACCCCTTTTGTGTAGTTTTTGAGGGTATATCGGGAATACGACATCTTGATCACAAATCTGATTCCACAGTATACGCCCAAGAAGTCGATCTGAGTGCCATATTTTGTGATTCTCGTGACATTAGCAGAGTTGATTGATTTGATTGAACATTTATTAATACAAGATGATGCTCATACCCAGAAACACAGTCACTAGTACAGCATCAAATTTGTGTTTCGACACCCAGGTCCATTAGACTTGGAAAATGTTTTCCAATTTTGCTAACTAAAAGGAAAAATATGAAAGAATAATAATAACAGAAGAGAACCGATATTGTGCAGTGCCAGGAAAAGAAAACAATCTTCAAACAATGCTATCTCATGAGTCTACGTGTAGCATTCTAATCATACATCAGCCTTGCAAAATGCGGATTTATATGAAAGGACCATGAAATTAAAAGGTCATTTAAGCTAAAATAATCGGGTAATTCAATACATATATGGAGCCCAGTCCAGTCTGCTGCCAACCATCTTCAGCTGCACCAGTTAGAGGAGAATACTGCAGCAAATCGCGGACAAATTGAAGCTAAACTTTCAAACTTCTTAATGCAGAAGTGAGCACATCGAGCTTCTCAGGTGCCCTCTGCTTATACTCTTTTTCCAAGGCTATTGCTGCTAAAGAATGCAACTCTGAGCCTTCTTTCTCTTCTTTGTTCCTCCCCTTCGAAAGCTGCGCTAGGGCGGATGTACACTAGATGATGACAAGACAGTTACTTCTCTTCTCTAGGTAGATTAGCTATTTGCACGGCTATATAAAATCAATGCTTGCTAGACATAAGGGAAAACGAAAAACAAATGGAAACACTTGATGGGAGTAAAAAAGCTCCGTCGTCCAGTATGAGAACTTTATGTCTAGGCCCACATAACACACGAGCACACAAGCAGAGGGAGAAAGAGAGCTTACCAAGCAAATACCAATAAGTGCTCTGGTATTCTTGCCACCAGTCAAGTCTATAGTTGAGGCATAGTATTTCTTCGCTGTCTGAAGATTTTCAAGTCCACCAAGGGTGTATAGCACCTGTTTCAGGTAAGACACCCATAAGTAACGGTATGCTTTGTAAGACAGTGTATTTATTCCAGATATAAGCGCAGAAGGGGGACATCATGAGCAGTATATGCAGACTAAGCAGAAATATTTTATGATGTAGGTCAGAAATTTACATCTGCATAAGCCAAGTGATATAGCGGAACCGTGGGCTGCGCTAATATAAGTTCCTCATAGCAGAATGCCGCCTGTTTGTACCTAATTAATCAAGAAAAGGAAATGCTTCAGCCATAGAAATCTTAAATTAGTAACGCAGCAGAAATATATTAGCTACAAGTATGCAATCTTACATTTGCAAGGAGACATAAATTTCAGCAAGTTCTCTCCAGGCTTCATGATCTGCCATAAATCTAGCACCAGGAAAACAGACAATTCAGTCACATCCTCTATAAAACTTCATGACGAGGAAAAAGTTTCCAAGGAGTATAAGTAAAATATCAGTCCCTGACTGTCAGCCAGTTTAAGGATGCGGAAAGGAGGGAGTTGGTTGGGGATAAAAAGGGGAGAGATTATATCTCACATATCAAGATATTTATTTAGACATTCAATTGCGCTGGAAATATTGCCTTGTGCCTTCGCCATTGCCACCCTCCTTTTATGGATTATCTGGAGAGAAACAAATTAAAGCAATCTGTTACTAGCTACTCCTAGATACAACCAATTCTTGACCAAGAGACGATGAATACTGATAGAAAGAACGAATTGGCTAGATGGTTACTTGATCAAGCGGGTTGTCCTCTAAAAGGCTCGAGTAGGCCTTTTCTGCCTCAGCCCAGGATCCCTTTGCCTCAAGCAACATTCCTTCAAGGCGACCTGAAATTGAAATAATACCAAAAATTTGAGGTCATCAATTATCAAATGTCAGCTAGCTATTACAATTTTGCATCAATATCATATATCTAATATCTGGGGAGACAGAGCAAAAGCTACTGAGTTGATGCTAGTAATGCAAAAAAGGCATTAAAATTGGAGTAATTCAATGCAATAGGATTTCAGTATAAGCAATCATTTACGATTCACATATGGCATATCAAAGACAGAGTTGAAGGTGGTTTAATAAGCAAAACTCCGAGCAAGTCAAGCATTTCATACTCATGTATGTCTCGTGATCAGCATCCTTCTGTTCAGCTAAAAGCAACTGAACTAACACATGCTAAGTCAGCTTTAATTGGATTATGCTTAGTTCATCTACCCAGCCATTCCAAATCTCAAAAATCATCCCTTTTTTTTTGGGGGGGGGGGGGGGGGGGGGGGCCTTGGATCTTCTAAGACAGATAATGCAGGTTGACACTGTCAAAATAAAGGTTGATCAAAATAAACAGACTTTATATAATAATGAATGAAAACAAAGCTAAGACACCATTCAGCAAGAATTGGCAAAAGCACATCTATTAAGCAGTACAGATAACAGAAATTTACAAATAACCACCTCCTGCGGTACAAAGATTGATTGATTGATTGATTGATTAGAAGCTGTCAATTTTTTTTCTTTTTTCCTTTTTACAAGAAAAAGATATCAAGTTGGAGGTTGAGATTACTGACCAACTCTTTTGCTTTCAGGAAACTGCTTTCGTAAAACCATGATGCAGTCCTGCAGTCAAAGTTGATCTAGTCAAAAAGGTTCTCATTATGCAGGTAGAAATATATAAAGTGTGGGGCTTCTCAGTCCAAAAATAGTGGATATAAATAAGACAATAAGCAGAAATCAGTGTAAAAGTTCACAATCGAGAGTAATTGCAAAAGGCTGTACTGAAGTTTCAGGAAATTAACATATTCAAGGAGTCTGAAAGAGGAAAAGCATGCACCAAACTCTGGGATGTCAAGCATAGTCAGCAGGAGAAGAGAAGTGTTAGAGGGAGAACTCTGGTCACATTTTACATAATAATGTTACAGAGCATTAACAAACTAGAAACATAATATATGAGTGCCACCATAGCACGCCAAGGTGAAACCAGAATCATGCAAGAGCATTCTGGCAAACAATTTATGGAAAATACAACTTTTCATCATCAGTGTGAATGCTAAGTGGTGATTACTATCATTAGTTTCTCGTCTTAGTATGAAAAAATTGTTAAAAAGTTGAATTTTTTTCGTGCTACATGATCTTGATATTATATACTTCCAGTATCAGGTCAGGCCAAATAATACTTATGAATTTGGAGGGATTAGGGAGTAACACCCTGAATCAAGTTCAAGGAAGTTAGAAGCAAATAGAATAAGAATATGCAAGACCCTTTCTTTTACATTAAGTTATATCAGTAATGTCCCTAACAGGGACCAAATGGTTAACTTATTCTACCTTTGCGACATCAAGTCGTTGACAGTCCATAGCAGCAGTAGCTACCTGCTCGTATAAGGTCCACTCTGTAAAGAGTCATAAAAATGTCACCAAAAGGATTGACTAGCTAAATTAGCAGAAAGGAAACATGTGTTAAGAAACTCTAGGTATCAAACAAGTAATTCAGAAAATAGATCATAGCCGCTCATCGTGTTCATTGCAAAAGATAGTCAACACTTAAAAAGCATAAAAAAGGCATAAAAAACATAGGTAGACCCTAAAACAAATAAGAGCATGGGAAAGAGAAAAGAGAAGCAGGGGATTTGGCGACATCATTTTCAACATGAGATCATTAAATAGAAATTGCATAGATTCCACCAGCATCTGAGACAGCCACTAAGATGATTTTGAAGCAAGAATATTTCAAGTGGCTAAACTTGCTTCTTTCAAGTCTTACAACTTAATTAATCCCGCAGGAAAAACCTAACAATCTAGGACAAACCAGGTTATGTGGATTGTGAACATTCTACTTGTCGGAATTCATTTTTAAAACCCAGGCCAGCAACAAAAACATTCGAGTGAAAAGATAAATCTCATGACCAGTTCTGAAACACTCGATCAAATAACCGATACGAAGCCTGGAGTCTTGATTGACACACACAAAAAAAAAAACAAAAAAAAGAACACCCACATCAGTTCCCAAATATCTAAAATCCACCAGTTTAAAGAGATAACTAACTTTGGATTTGAACTTCAATGAATAATGTTGTGCCACTGCAAGCACCCTAGATAACTCTTATGGACATGTAACGAAGAAACGGTTGAGCTTTCAAATTTAACAGAAAAAAACAGACCAGATCAATAAAGCAAATCGGAAGCCACAATAATCGTATGAAATTCTCCCATCCCCAATTCAAATGACCAATCGTAAATTCCAAATTTGATGGACTCAATAACTCCGATGATCACAAATCAACAGACGAGTCAAAAGCCTAGGCTTTGGTACAAACAACAGTTCCAGAATCCGCATCAAACAGAAGCCAGTTGAAAAACCAATGAAGAAAAAGAAAACGGACCCTCTGGGCCAAGAGCAGATCTCTTTCTGGGGTCATTCAAGATGGGCAATCCGTGCTTCAAGACCTTGTCAGAGCGCCTGAGCTTGAGCTTCTGGAGGAGGCATAAGTACTCCCAAGCTCCTCCTCCTCCATTGTCCACCTGGTTCTCCAGCCGATTCAACTCGGCCTCCTGTGTTCTGCTCACCATGTCGTTCTCTCCGCCTCTGGTCGCCTTAGCAGAAAAGCGGTGGTTCTTCGATCCAAAATATCTTCCCTCGGTTTCTCCTTGGCCGGTTAGGGGATCTGCAGTACCCCACGATTTGACTTGGGAACACTGTGCTTTCGTGTTTTTCGTTTGTTGTGTTGTGCTCCAATTATCGCTCTCGGGTTGGGTTGGGTTGGGTGCGTGCGTGCGTGCTTCTGTTGGGTTGTGTTGTGTTGTGTGACCTGTGCTGCGTCCACCCTTCACTTCCAAGTTGCAAGCAAAGCATCACACAACCAAGTCCCAGGTCTGCAGCTTTTGTGGGATCGGATTCGGATACATCATGCACCGTTGGCTTCTACCTGAGGACAATCGATCATTAGACCATTTATTTTCTTTTTGGGTTCTAACTTTACATGGCCGAATATGTAAATGGGCTGATGTAGGCCCATTAGAGTTTGGGCTCAGATTCAGATTGGTCAAAGCTCCCATGTAGTTGAATTTAATTTTCATATCTTGACTTTCACCTAAAAAGATTGAGTACTAGAATTTTAGAGAATATAAAGAAAAAAATTTTTAATTAATTATTTTTTTTGTTTGGAGTGGGGAGAAGAGGGAGCGGGTATTTAGTTCTCAATAGTCTAGCAACTGAGCAGAATTTTATATTCATTTAAGTTACATGAATAAATACGAACGAAGTGTTATTCATTCATTTATATTCATAAATAGTTCGGTTAATGTGCATGTATGTTCGTTCATTTATTTGTCTGATTATTTTTTTTTTGCTTATTTATTAATTTATTTAGCTTTTGTAAGTTTATTTATTCTTAATATTTGCTTTTGTTCCTTCATTGGTTTATGTTTATGTTGTTTATGAACACATTTATTCATATTATTCGTGAACATATTCATTTAATAGTGTTCACAAATACATTCATTTATTCAGTTTATTTGGTTCACGATAATGTTATTGTTAATGAACAAATATATTTATTTATAAACAAACCAATACAAATAGAAGATATGTTCATTTATTGTTCATATTCATGTTTCTATTTGTTTAAGGTTAAACAAATGAACAGAAATAGAGCATTCATACTCGTTCAGTTTGTTTATAGTACTTTTGTTGTCCAGCAATTGGGTAGCATTCAATTCTCTACTTCCTTGAGAATTGGTTGTAATGTAAAAATGGTGAGAAGCTATGATCCAAGATAAAATTGTGACGTCCTGTATTTGTACACCAAAATGGACAGGGTATTTGGTTACAGAACTGCTTATCGAACACAAATCTAGAAGCTTTCATCTCAAGCAACTAGTTATTCCCAGAAGTTAGGATTCCCATTCCTGCTGCTGCCATCGTCTTTCAGGTTCCTTCTTGGTCTGTACAGCTTCGCAAACCGGGGTCCCAGACTTTCAAATGTGGCTTCATCTGCGTTCGAAGAATACGAAGGTTGTCGATCAACGAAGTTAATCCCATCAAATGAAGGAGTTCTCTTGCTCTTCGGTTTCTCCTTCGATTTGGGACGCTTTTTCGGCTCACTTTGTGACCTGGATTTGGCTCTGCAAGATTCTGTTTTGGCCATGTAGTTTGGGATCAGTGAATTGTCTTGCTGAAGAAGATAGCTGAAAGAAGCTCTTCCTGGAATTTGTTGGCGTGTCGGGGGACACAGCCGAGCACTCTTGTTTGCTGTTGTGAAGGAAGACACTTGATTATGTTGATCTCCAACTCTACAGAAACCTGAGAGATCTGCGGAGTAACATGAGAATCTATGTTCTGTCTTTTCATCTTCCGTGTGTTTTCTGCTGTCTTTTCTGCTCTTCAATGCTCCAAAATTTTCGTAAGGATTCATGTCCAAAGTTTCCTGTTCGCAATAAAACTGTTACGCCAGAAACATGAGAGATCATATTACATGAACATTGATGATGATAAGCACATCAAGTTGGCTTTTCAAAAAGGGGTGAAGAAAGTTACTCTGTGAACTCTTTTAGACCCTTTTTCTGGGGTTACGATTCTATATCGCAATGACTGGCTTTTAGCAACAAGCTGTGATGATTCAGCCATCTGAATTCTCTGAAACCGAGCTCTAACTTGTATGGCCATCAATGCTTGCATTTGCCGGATAATAGCAGCTGTTTGTTTCCTCACCAGGTGGCCTCTAACCACAGCTTGTAGCTTGACCAATCCCCTTAAGGCTCGCAACGCTTTTCTTGCCTTGTCCATTATTAGATTTTTTGGAAATGGATTAGAAAATGGTATGACTTTAATGTTGTTTGAAATGGAAACGTATGGAATAATACCAAATAGGAACGATAGAAGGCTTGAATCTTGGTAGCTGCCGCAATTTCCCTTGCCTGGCTTATTCCCTTGGCCTCTTGTGTTGTTGGCAGTGACACATCTGCTGCTTTACTCACCATGTTCCTGTTCCCTTTGTAGTCCAAGTCCAGAGCAGCAAATGAAGAAATCAAGTCAAGAGACCTTGAACCCTTTTGGTGGGATGCTCTCCATTTCTCTTTTCGGAATGACATCCCGAAGCTCCATCGTGCAGGAGTTGCTGGAGAAACTGCAGCAGGGCTATTCATACTTTCTTCACTGAATGAAGCAGGGGCCTCTTTGATCTTATTCTTCCCTTTTTTCCCTAGCAACAAGTTCATCATCCATCTGCTTGCCTTTCCCATTTTGTTTCTGTCAGCTAGGAAGAAGAAGAAGAGGCAATGGTAGCAGTTATACTGCTATTTGAGAAAAAGATAGTGTGATCAACTTTGGCAATCATCTTATTTATGCGTTAACATGTTTTGGGGTTTGACTCCTTTGCCGGTGAGCTAGTTTTCTTCTACATTTTTTTAATTAGCTAAGGCCTGCAATTCTTGTCCTGCTAAGTCCACTTGCCAATTTCTCATCTCATCGGCAAAAGTCTTAACATCTGATGCAGCTTCAACTGCCCACTTTTCTTTTATTTAACTCATCGACGCCCATGTTTTGTCTGTATTCTTACTAAAATTCTCTATCCTACATATCCCTAGCAACCTGCTGAATGAATCAAGCAAAAAGCCAAGCCACTCTGACCAAGTGAATTACTCTCTTTCATAATTTAGCACTCCAGGACACAACAAAATGATGAGCTATAACGTTCACTAACAACATGAGTCCATGATATTTAGTACAAAGTCATTCCTGTCAAGGAAAACACTATCAGAAGTTGATACAGGTTGAAGGTGATCATAAAATATCACCAAAATGCCTAAATCTGACTAGGCCTCTCAGAAGAATAGCTCAGGAAACAGGAGTTATGATCAGAAGTCTAAAGATTCTTAGAAGAAAAACCTACGTGAATATAGTACACATAATAGCTATGGTAAGGCGTTAATCATCCAGCTTAGCAGTATTCTCCTTGAAGCTCTTAGTCAACCAGATTGCAGTTTCCCTTGGGGAGACTTTCCCAGGACCAAAAGGCTTTAGCAGCACATTAAGTTCATCATACCTTTCCTGTTGCAAAAGCCTTGCACTGAACTCAAGCAACCCTTCCAAAGCTTCAGCACGCTGCTGGAATGAAGATGGGTCAAACTTACGCCTGGATGATGTTTGGCTTGATGCCCCGGCTGTAGCATTTTGATCAGAAGAATCACTTCCCTTGTCCCCAAATGCCTGAAAAAATGAGAGATCAATCCCCTGCCATGCATCATTGCAACTCTGCTTGCTAGAAGCTTGATCGCTTGTCTGAACAGTAGTGCATTTGTCTTTTGTGATAGAACGGTTCATGTATTGCAGTGAGCCAGTGGAGCCCTGTGCTGAGGTTGATGAAGTTTTAGCCTCGGGGAAGAATGAATCCTCATATGAGGCTAATGGGAACTCAGCTATCCTGTCTATTAGGGGAGCATTAACAGACACATCTGGAGACTGTATGCCGTGAAAAATACCAGCTTTGGACCTATGTGAGGATTCTCGGAAACTAGCTTTTTTCTGAAGTGGTAAAGACATTCTACGAGATGATATGGAAGACGGTTTTGTTAAACCACGGGACACTGGAAGCTGCAAACAGATAACCAAGTGAAAAGTCATCATGAAGTGCAATACTTTGTGCACTCCAGCAGCATATATCTGAGAGTGAGAGAGAGAGAGAGAGAGAGAATACCTTGTCCTGATTACTCAAAGGCTCCATCTGTCTCCTTGGAATGGCAGAAGCTTTTGCAAGAGACTGCTTTACGCTTGATTTTTTGAAGGAAACAGTCTTACAAATTACTGTTCCTTCATGGCTGCTAGCTACAGATAACTCCTCCAGTCTTTCATTAAAAAACCTTGGCACATCATGATCTAGACCTTTAGTGTAAGAAACAGAATCTTGCTCAGTTTCAGATATACTAGGATTCAAGGCCCTGTTGTCACTAAATGACCTCCTTTTCTCCCTATATGGAGTGCAATGGACATCTATAGGATCTGAAAATCTGGTTTTCTTTATTTTACTGGGATCAGACCAGGGTGCTGATAAAGTGGTACGCCTAGGATTATTTATTTGGAGCTGAATTTTAAGAACATAAGGTTGAAGGTGAGGATGCTTGAGGAGCTCCTGAGCCTGTTGCAAAAAACAGAAGCTGAGATGAGAGAAGTTTTTTGTTTCTCTTTTCTTCACAGAAATGGATATAGGTAGGCATAAATTGTGCATCAAGATGTGTCCAAGTTAGGTAATTTGCTTGATGCATCACAGAAAATATACACACAAGTTGAGACATAGAAACGCTTCTATGATAGAGGAGGAAAGTTATACATACACTTGGTCTAAGTTCAGGATTTTTCCGCAGCATGCTCTTAATCAGGCCACGGCTGACAAGAAAAATGCGGAAAGAGAATCAGATAAACAGAATTTAGTACCTGAAAGTACAGACCAAAACGGAAAGGTACAAGCAAATTTAGAAAGGAAAACTTAGACATCTCTTTCTCTCCGGCAGAAGTTGTCTCTGTGCTACAGGATCTCTGATGCCTACTTTTTATGAACATACACCAAGCTGTCTAAATTGTTGAGCTTAGGAATTGTCTGGTATAATCACCATCAACACATTAGTTGAACCTCGTGGAAATAGAAAACTTACAAGGCACCAGAATATTTCGTTGGAAGTGGAGCAACTATTGATTTGTTGATTTTGTTAATCAAGGCTTGCATATCCTGCTTGGCAAAAAATACAGTTTTAGCATAGAAGACAAAAACAGTGCTGCTTTTAGCAATTACGGAAGCTAGAACAAAACAAAGCAGAAACATAACAGCCAATTACTTCTAAGCATGAATCAGTTCAGTTAGATGCACAGGAATCTAATGAGCTTCAGAAACTGCTAGGTGAAAATCTCAGTGTTGTCATAGAACCTAATCTCTACATTATTTATGGAAATTAACGAAAATTTGCTATGTAACCAGTGGATAATTTCCAAAACTTACATTTGTAATAAGATTGAAGAAACTAACGGAGCCTAATTATATAATTTGGAAGGTGTAAAACAAAAGAGTGGAGTGATTAGAATGCATTGACAAGAAGCTTATGTCAAGGATAGCCAAGACCGTTAATACAATCCAGAATTAGAACCCAAAAGTAGACAAACATGGAAGGAGTAATGTTATAGGTTTTCTATTTTCCTTTATTTTTTCACTCATATTTGTCTTCAGGAGATTCAAGAAATCTAGTCCCTAGGATCTGCAGCACAGAAAAGGAACAGTCAAATACTTACAAATGCTTTGAAGGCAGGCTTGAGAGCAGTCATTTCATATATACAGCAACCTGGATGAAGATTTCTTTGGTAACATTAGGCCAGAGAGAAGTTTAGGAAATGAATCCAACATCACATGCATATGAAAATAGTAGAAAGAGATGGGTAGTACCCAAAGACCAGATATCTGACTTAGAACCATATGGTATATCAGCAAGAAGCTCAGGACACATGTAACTGGGGGTCCCGACAACCTTGACAATAGTACATCAAATTTTGGAAACAATGTGAGTAACAGAAAATATGATGAAGAAATAACAGAACTATATCAATTTGTAGGCTTCGTCACTCACAGAGGAAGTAAGATCATCTGACAATAAAATTTTGGCCAGTCCAAAATCACCTGCATCAGTGGCAGGCAAAATTTAACTTGGAGAAAGTTTAATCCTCCAGAAATGATTCTGTAAAGGCAGTAAACTTACCAAGGCGTATGTCTTGATTCCTTGTCAAGAAGATATTTGAACACTGAAGGAGTAAGTGGAAAAAGTTTGACATTATAAAAAGAGAGTGATAGCTTCAGTATGAATTGAATGGTCTGCCACTGACCTTAACATCACGATGAAGAATATGATTTGCATGCAAATACTCAAGAGCCATCAGAAGTTGAACAAGCCACTTGCAAAGCTTCTGAAAGAAGTTCATGAACAGATTCAGGCACCAGGGCATTTCCAAATCATGAAATTTTAGTGTTCCAGAAACAATAATGAAGGGATCAGACAATAATTTTCGTTCCAGGTGGCCAAAAGGGTGTGTAGAAAAGATCAAAGAACCTTGAAAACCAACAGAAGAGAATATAATCATACCTCTTCAGGGAAATGTGTGCCATTTGCTTTCTTTATGGCCTGAGCCCTGTTTAACAGATAAATGGGTCATACACACTGAGGGTGAAAAGCATTGTGTTTTAGAAAAGAAAAAAAGAAAAAAGAAACACTTATAACTGAAATTGATAAGAGCTGCTACTTACATATCTCCTCCTTCACAGTAACCGATAATAATGCATACATAACAACCCTATATAAGTGAGATTAATGAACCACTGTTAGAGCATAAATGACAATAATGTTATGTTAATCAGTTAAAAATCAATTGATCAATAGATCAACTTGATCCCAACAAGCTAGGTCAGCAGCATGAATTTTATGTCTCCATTTTACTTTTTTGAAGGCAATGTGTGACTTATTAGCCTAATACCCTAGCAGTTAGAGCAGTTGGAAAATCTCCCTTATTCTTATAAATTGGGATGTTGACAGTCTTCCTCCACTCATCTTGCATCTCCTCCATCTTCAAGATGTTTAAACAACATGATCAGCCAAAGATGACCTATCTCAAGGAGTTTCATACTTCAGTAAGGATTCCATTTGGAGATATTCTTTTTCCTAGATTTTTTTTTTCTGAGAGCATCCTTACATTTGACACCCTAAATACCCAGGTGTATTTCACAATTTCATCATCTTTACAAGTACTAAGGTCCCCAAGTTTTAGGTCCATGTAATCAATTAATACTATAAAAAAAAATAAAGTTGTCAAATTAAGCAGATAAGAAAAATTTTATAAATTTGCATGTGGAGATTGTAGAATCAATAGAAGGAAAGGAAATATATGCCCTTCATCTTTATTACTGAAAGAAAGATGAAAAAAATGGTGAGATATTTCAAAGTTTGTTTGGACAGTTCCAAACAAACAAACCAAATTGTATTGGAGCTATAATAATGTTCCAATCAATTCCTATAGGAAACAATAATAAGCGTGACATACCTTTTCAATCCATGAATCCTTATATTCCACAATAAATGGATTTCTCATTTTAGAAATAAGCTCCATCTGCATGAACCAGTGGAATGATTGGTCTACAATTGCATCCAAAATCATTTTGTAACAAAGATCATAATATGGAAACAGGTTATAGAACAACTTTCAGATGTTCATTTGGATTTTGATATGTTCTCTGGGAATAAGATGGCCCCTTTAGTTCTCTTTAATCATTTCAATTTCAGATTCAACTAACCCACTAGAAACGTTCTTCCACCATTTACTAGAAAACTTTGATAAAAGCCTTGTAGGATATATGAAAGAATTGGTCAAAAAGGCAATCTGGTCTAACCTAGATTAAGTAGCTATCTGTGACTAAAAAGGGCATTGAACTCACCTCTTGATGTGCAGATCTTCTTGATCTATCTGTTTGGCGAGCAAGCCGTATTTTTTTCAAAACATACCTGAACAAGAGAAACAGAAATAACAGTCAAACAAAGGTTAAAGAAATTATACATAAGTGTGCACAAACACTCATATAGGTGATAGCAACTTTTCCTCCTTGGATGCGTGCAGGCACCAGTGTGGGGGTAGATGGAAGGCCACATGGGGAAACTGGGACATAAAGTCTTAAACCCTCGCTAACAACCATTAACCTATATCACTAGGACATCCTAGGTTGTTTACAACTCGGTATTTCTGCAAACAACTACAGGTTTTACAGTTGACTTCAAGTTTCCGTTGTCATCGTGCAAGTATCATGAAGGTAAAGTCACAAAATCAACACAGAACATGCTCTTATCAACAACATACACAGAAGAGAAAGCAACAATAGTGGAAAGCAAAGGGGGATAGCTTCATTCTTACTTCTTTTTCGACTGCTTGTGCCTCACAAGTAGGGCTGAACCAAAGGCCCCCTTTCCAATTTGCTCTAGCACTTCGTACTGCTCCATTTAGAAAACGCCTTTTGACTTCTCTATTAGGCCGAAAAGTTTTCACTGCCAAAAAGAATACAGAAAATCTGACAGCATGAAAATGTTGCTGTAAAGATACTCAAACGGGCAAGAACGAAAAATGCTACAACCATAAGGGATCTGCACATCCCATGAAGTAATTCATAAAAAAAGAAATCTGTATTCTCTGAGGCCAAAATCATTGAAAATGATGATACAGTATCGATGCCCTTGAAATTAAAGCAAAAACGGAGGCTGCTGAAGAGTTATGTTATGAAAGAGAATTCAAGCTATTCAATGCAATACTTCTACAAACTGTCAGCACTTTAACAATTAAGGAAGAAAAGGTCCGGAAAGGCAATGTTCAGGAAGAATCAAAAGCTAATAAGTTTTCAACATTAAAGGGGGAGAAAAAACTACGGAAGTGGGCAGTGTTAACAAATTATTTAAAATAAATCTTTAGTGCTAAATGTATCAGAAATACAATTCCTGAAAGCGGACATTTTTCCCTCATCTGAAGTTTGTAACAGACATTTTAAAGCCTTGCAAATCCTTAAAATTCTGTTTTGCCATTTCCTGAAGATTTTTCATTTTCATAATGCCATCCTCAGGGTCAAATCAACAGGGCTTCCAAACTCCCCTTTACTCTAAGCTCAACTTACTGAAAATGGAAAATCTTCAATTCGAGAAGAATCAACAAAAATTTAGGGAAACATATGAAAATGATCATAAAAGAAAAAAAAAATACTACATAGCAAGAACTTGCCATTCAACTCCCACACCCGATAAAGCCCATACAGATAAGGTTTATTTTAAATAGGCATAATGCAGATGGCGCAAGTTAAAACTCGCCTTTCTTGCACCTTCAGAAACACACGCTAAAGGCCCAGAAGCTCAGAGTTGACAACAAGTAAATACTAATGCTCTTAATTATTATTAGTATTATTGTTTTTAGAAATATATCCCAAACGTATGCATTTCACTAACCAATTTAATACAATGAGAACAAAACTATACATTTTAGCAGTCAACAGTCGAAAAACTAAAACGCTAGAAAATGAGAAAAATGCACTTTTTTCAGCAGAAATAAAAAGGGGAAAATTTTCAGATTCAGAAAGAGAAATGTACCTGGTTCTGGGGGCAGCGGGAGATGAGAAAGTGCTTGATCCAAATGGATCACAATGAGAAGAAAAGAGGCTTCTTGGTCATCTGAGAAGATGGTAGATGCAAACAACAGTGCTGAAGCAGATGGGCAAGGAGATGGAGGAGGAGCAGAGGAAGTTGCTGCAGCTGCTTCCCCATGGGTGTCTTCAGTTTAGAGGAAGAAAATGACAAACTCCCAGCGAGAGTAGGCTTGGACCACATTTTATAGTCCGAACTCCCAAGTAATTTCTTACAATATTTAAAGTCCACCTGGAAAAATAAAAGTAGCTTATCCTAGATTAGTGGGCAATTAAGAATCATTCAGACTCTCTGTACATATCCATGAACAAGATTAGCAAAAGCCAAGATGTACAAACCTAGACAGACAAGGGGCAATGTGACTCTGGTATTAACTCGTACATGTACTAACCTAGCAGTTGGCTTAAGCAAAAAAATAAAATAAAATAAAATTGAAATGTTTGCATTTAGCTGGAGCTTAAGACTATCAATAAATTACAGTAAGCAAAAAAGGGATATTATTGAAAAAAAATTGTAGGAATGTGACATTATCCATAAAAATAAGAGGAGTGGAGTTGAGCTGGTTAGAGAGTATTTATGGAATAAAGTGGAGGTTTGGTGAGACAAAGATGGGTCAAAAAACAGGAATCATGTGCAAGGGAGAAAATACAGTGAAAATCTACTGGAATTTGTAGTTGCAGATGTAAACAAGCAGAAGTTGGTTGATACTTTGTTTGACTGTGAGTTGTGAAAAGCAGAGAACTGTCAAAAAACTGAAAGAAGTGGGGTCAAAGACTGAATCTTTTAAAAGTAGAGGGGTCGCTCTATTGATATTCTCAGTTCATTCTGTCAGCTTTAAACTACTGGGTTTTTGCAAACTGTTTCTGCTCTTACTAGTTACTACGCTTGCCGTAGTTCTCAGCATTAACTTTATTTTTTACGAGAATCGTAAAGTCAGGTATGATCTTTGGTTTTACGTATTTTTTGGCTAATGTGGTGGGAAGCGAGATTTGTAGGGGTTGCCGTGGCCCGTGGATGTGGATGGGATGGGAGCGGACCGACCAAAAGAAACGGAGGGGGCCCAACACGCATCAACACCGCTTTTGCCTTCCATCTGCATTCACAAAGCTCATCATATGGACAAAATTTTAAGAATTTTGCTAAATTCCTAATTTAAATGGAATATATTTTTTTAAGATATTTTAAAAAAGTTAAAACATTTTATCTTTTAAAAAATTTTAAACAATTAATTTATTTTTTTACTCACATTTAAACTTTCATTACACAAAATCCAATAATTTTTTTAAAAATTTTACTCAATTTCTCACTACACAAAACAAAAAAAAAAAAATTAATCATTATTTAAACTTTAACTACACAAAAAATAATATAAATTACATATATTTTAATCTCCATACCCAGAAAAATGTTTCTATTATAGTATGGAGGGAGTACTAAATTTTATAAAAGTCTGTATCGATAATTATCAATTAGAAGGGGGAAAGTTTAAATGGTTTTATTTTTTTATCTATCAATAAAACTGCATCATGCAGGCATTGTAATGCTTCGTTTCAAACTTTTTACTTAATATAGCCATATTCCTTTTCTGATACAAGTAATATATTTCTGGATTAATCATACCTACCCCTGAGATTTGAATAACATAGACTTTCACCAGTGAGATAGAGAATGGGGGTGTAAGTGATATAGCAACCCCAAACTTTTTTAAAAAAATACTACTCTACTACATATTGTTAAAAGGTAAAATATTAAAACAAGATATTATAATATATTAAGATACATGTGTCATGAAATTAAAACAAGATGGTTGAACTTTTGTGAGCCAGGCTAAGAGCCCATGTGCACATGAATACAAAATTATTTGAAAATTAAAAAAATTAATTACAAGAAATGGGTAAAGACATTGTAAATGCAATATACTCGATGAAATCTACTTTGTTTTTACTCAATGACTTATGGGGATATAGATGGGGTTATTTTTTTCAAAATGTTAGATCTTTTTGTTCAAAACATGATCTGGATATTCCAGATTAAGTGTTGCATATTTTGTGGGGGTGTAGTACTTGCCAAAGAGATAATGTTAACATGGATTATTATTTTCACTTTAATGTATTCAATGAGACAATAGATTTTCAATTGCCAAAAATCTCTCCAAGATTTAATGCGCAAATTGTAGAGATTTTGAAACAAAGTTTGCGTCTGAACCTAACGCATTTGCAACTTGACCAATAATATTATCATTGAGATTTTTCACTAGAGATTAGCATGACTTAGTGGGATTCCATGTGAGACATTTTTCATATTGGTGTTAGAAACTTGCCTGATTTTCAAGGATTGTTTTCGATTGCTAAATGCCTAATTTTCAAGGATTGTTTTCGATTGCTAAATTATGTCAAGCTTTTAGCAACTACTAGAAAGTTAAATTATTATTCTCATATTGATAAATTGATTCATCTCATATTAGCTTTTCCTATGTCAACGGCCACAATTGAACATGCTTTCTTAGCTATGAAGACTGCAAAAACTAGATTGCATAACATAATGAATGATAACTTTTTAGATGATAATTTGGTTTTATATATTAGGAAAAATATTGCAAAGACATTCAATTTAGATTTGATACTTGATAATTTTGGATATCTAAAAGAATGTTGTGTCATATTATGAGTTTCAAAAACTTATTATTTTATATTTTGTGAACTTTATTTTTATTGTACTTTAACATATTATTCGATATGATCTATTATTTAATATAATAGTTTTATTTGTTTAGACCTTGGATATCAAGCACCTCAACTCTAAAATTCGGGCTATGTCATTGACTTTCACCCCGCATTTTTTAAAACATGTTGTTCCTCTACTATTTTCAACACCATTAGTAGGGAAAAAATTATTTGCATTTAAAAAATGAAAAAAATGAAAAATCGTGTGCTAATTTCCAAACAACTATAACTATATGATTAACTTTTTAATGGAAAACATTGATCGAACATTTTAAGGTAGGATTGCAAAAATTAGTATCAGACAGTATAAAAAGAAACAAAGGGGTAAGAGTAGGATTTCAAACCTATGATAGAATAGAAAATAGAATAGAACTTGGGGTGGGAGATTAATAGCCTCATTTATTTTCCCTTAACTTTTAGTGATTACCAGGATCGATTAGAGAAATTGTTCAACTCAATGGCTATAGGTGAAAATGAGTCAGTTTGGATCTAGCTTTTGTGAAACTAAATAAATTTGAAATAATCCAGATTCTAGAAAAGTCTAAAACAATCTGAAAATTTATAATTGAAAGGAACTAGAACTATGAGCCTGATTTTTCGGCTCACTTTGGTTTACATTATACATTTGTGACAATTATAAAGTCCAACAAAATTTCATAAAAAACGATAGTTGAAGAGTAGAAAAATAACTAGATCCATCAACATTCACTACAATGAGAAATATTTAAGGTAATTCACTACTAAATCCAAGCTTAAATACACATTTAATTAATATAGTTTAGAAGAGTAACACATTAAGTTATAAAGCTCGTTAAGAAAATGATCATATATGTTTCAAGTTATGAAAACCTCCTATGATATATTTTTAAATAAATGAACATATAAGTGAATATGTAATATCATAAATCATATATTCCATCCGTTTCACATTAATTGACCATTTTACATTTTTTATTGAAGTTTGATTTGAACATATTCATATTAATATGTATTGAAAAAAAAAATTTTAATGATATTTAGAAACTATAATCTTTAATGGTTCATTTTCATATAAAATATTCATATTTTTATAATAAATTTTGAAATAAATAAAGTTATAAATTAATTGTTGTGAATAATAAATAAGTCAGTTTTTATAAAAATGGATAAAGTAATATATTTGCACATATATTTTTTGCTTGATTCTACCTTAAATTAATATCATATGAAACTAAAACCAATCCAAAAACGGATAGTTTTTTAGTAGGAAAACCAACCTATAATACGTCATTAATTTTTGGGGTAAATTATATCTGTGACCTATAACATTTAATTATTATATCATTTTAAACCCTAACTTCGATTTTTGTCAATGAAAAATCTCTAACCCTGTTTAAGTATCCCATTTTGAACCTTTTTATGGATAAAAAAAAATGTTACTGTGGATGGAAAATGTCACATGGCACATCAACATAGACGATTTGCCACATGGGACGATAAATCAATTGCCATGGATGATGTGGAAAAGTAAAGAACAATTTTAAAAGTAAGAAAATTTTTAAAAAAATATAAAAATTTAAAAAAAAATTCAAAAAATAATCAAATGGATTGAGTACCCAAGTCGATTCCCCTTGCCCTACCATTGTTCCTCAAGCCCTACTGCCCTATTGTCAGTCACCCACTACGCGTGCCATTAGTCACCCGTCCTATTACTGTTCCCCGAGCCGTACTACCCCGTTGTCCGATGTTCCTCTGTCTCCAACTTGATTTGCATTGTCCACCACTCCTCCGTCTACCACTTGATTCGTGTCATTCGCAACCCCTCCGTCCTCCACTCAATTCACATCATCAGCTGCTCCTATATCTGCCACTTAATTCACATCATTTGCCCAAGCCCAACTGTTGAGCCCCCACTTAATTTGCATAAACCCCAAGCCCACCGTTGACAAAAATATCTGAGGGTAACGCCAAGCTATCAATAAACGGATGCAAGCAAAACAAGCTTGCCGTCAATTGGTCATTCATATATCATTCAATTTATCTTCAATAATCAATTTGCTAGAATCAGAAGCCCAATTTGTTGCCAGATTTGTATAAAGACATTGGCAACAATAGGTGGGTATCAGAAGAATAAAATCCAGGGACAAAATTCACGATAGAATCGGGAGGATTATTACCGTGGGAATAAAAGGTTCACCAGAGATGGGAAGGAGAGTATTGATAAACAAGGTTGCCTGATTCTGGGCAATGTGGAAGAGAGCAGCATGGGGGTGCGGTCGTTAGAAGGCGAGTCGAGTGGGATGACAGTAGAAAAAAGGGTTTCAATTTTTTTTTATTTTTTCTTATTTTTCCACATCATCCGTGACAAATTGATTTATTATGCCACATGGCAAATGTCCACGCTGGCATACAACGTGTCACTTTCTGTCAACATTAATATTTTTCATCTATAAAAGGTCTAAAATAGAACACTTAAATGAGGTTAAGGATTTTTTATGGACAAAATTGAGATTAGAGTCTAAAATGGTATCATAATTAAAAGTCAGGGGTTATGGACGCAATTTAACCTTAATTTTTGCATACCACGAACCGACATAAAATTGATTTGGGTTGGGTGTCGGTTCGACCGACCATTGCTCGATCCTAATCGGCAATAGCCAGTTTGCTGTTGTTTTTGCAAGTGTGGGCATGCTTTGTCGTTTCCTATACTGTGGGTCCCAGCCAAGGGCAGTGACACATGCTCTTATTTTGTCATCTTAGTTTTTTTAATACTATCGAGGTAAGTACGGAGTAATAATTATACTACAGTACAGTCTCCTAAAATTACATTTTGCACTAAAAAAGTTATTTGGGAAAGAATTTTTTCTTTTTGCCAATCGAATGTGAATTTTTAACTGTTTAATGTTAATCTTTTTTCTCTTTTTGGGTAAAATAATATTTTCGTTTCTGTAGCTTTGTCCTTAGGATTTTGTGCATAACAGGAAATTTATGGTGTTTGTTTAATTAGAATTTGATTTTTGTCTGGGTGTGTGTAAGACTATAGAAATGTCAATTTTTTTTAGTGTAAGATAAACTATTTCTAGACGGGAAGATTTAGTGGTTGGAAGAGGGATAAGTGACATAGGAATTGAAATGGCTGGAATTATCTTTGGTAATTCTTTTAGTATTTTTGTTAATGTTAGTGAATTCTCTGGTTCATTGACGTGGGTAAAGTTTATGCATACTTAGTTTGATGATATTTGGCTCCCACATATCTTTGATTGGTGTTTGAGAACCTTTTTTACCAACAAAAGATGATCATTTAAACAACTATATCATATTTATTGATACTTTAGTTCGTTTAGTATCAAATCGGATTAATTAAAAATAACTTATTTCCATTTTTTTACTGCTATTTTACTTGAAAAAAATCAATACCATTTGAAAGCTAACACCATGTAGGTATGGCAATCGCATTGAATAACATGTTTTTGATATGTAACCTAATTTTTATTATTTTTTTCCATTTTTTAAGATTGAGTAAGTAAAAAAAATCATAAATTTTTAATTATACTATAAAAAATATTATTCTGTAAATTATTACACTTATATAATATTAGTTCTTGATAAAAAGATAATGAGAATAAAAATAAGTTATTTTAGATTAATCTACCTTGTTGAATGTGAGACATGCTAAATAAACAAAGATTTTTATAATATTTATAGAAAAGGAATCCCCTTCTTTTTTTTTTTTATAAAAAATATTTCATTATAATTAAAAAATAAGTTAAATAACATCTTATAAACCAATAACATCGAACACTAAAGAACAAAGATATAATATATTGGCAACCAAAAGGGTTACTCACCCTTGCAGCATTGAATGAGAAGAAAAGAATCAGATCATGCACAACATTCAATGTAAATTAGAATAAATATGGGATAGTAACTTTCAAATAACTGAAACAAAAATCTAACTATACCAACACTTAATTAGACTAACAAACCTTCTAAGCACAAAATGTGGATGTCAACTCAAATAGACGAAAAATAAAAAAGACACCATCACCATATCTATTATTTGGAAATGCCTCACCCACCTATACCATGTAACTTTTCATGTTCTACTTGGTCTACTAACACCCAAATGGATCATTTAGGGCTATCTTACATGGAGCATCAGACAGATCTGAAGAGGAAGGCGATGCAGAGAAGAAAAGAAAGGAACAATGGCAAGGTTAAAGTTTTCATTAAGGAACCCCCTATTCTTGATAGGTAATACATACACCATAAAAAAATGTGGTAGCAAAAGTTAGATACAATTGATGCAAACCCCTTAATTATCCTTCAACAACCAGGCACAACACATAGACATGGATCTTGTTCAATTGCTCTAGACGTTTAGATTTAGGGGAGGATTTTGGGATTTTTCTAATTCAATAATAGCAGTAGCAAGATTAAATGGGAGATGGAAGTGGCAAAGGGCGGAGTGGAGAAGGGAAAGATTGGAGGGTAACATCGGCTTAGGGTGGAGTTGGCAGTGGCTGAGTAGTGTTGGACGGAGGTGACGATGGAGGAGGGCAGGGAGATAAGGTAGGGAAGTTAGTATGTGGTGGTTCAATTGTTATATGAAAAAATTTGAGCGTTTCCAAGACAGAAAATTTTTTTAGGAGTTAAAACTAGTTTTTCATTTTTTTTCTATCCAACTTAACGATTTCAGTTAATGGAAGGTTTAAAACAAAACACTTAAATGAAACTAGGAATTTTCTATGCATGAAATTAATATTAAAGTCCAAAATGATACAATAATAAAAAGTTAAGAACCACGGATGTCATTAATCGGTTAAAGTAGTTGATGTACCCAGTCCTATTGGTGCTAGTACATTTTATTGTTGGAGATATTGAAGATCGCATGAGGCTAAAAAATGTATCTCCAAATCCAATGCAAAGCCAACCAAAAAAGTGTGGGAAAGGAGACAGACATGAACAGAAAACATTTAGCAAGCGAGCGACCGAGGCTCCAATGGATCGTTGCTGTTGGTGCTCGTGTTTATGAGCTGCTAGCTAAGGAAAAGAAAAAGAAACGAAATGTCACATTTTCAACTACAAGTCTTAAAGAG
The DNA here is from genome assembly GCA_039654915.1 of Aquilaria yunnanensis. Lineage (NCBI taxonomy): Eukaryota > Viridiplantae > Streptophyta > Magnoliopsida > Malvales > Thymelaeaceae > Aquilaria > Aquilaria yunnanensis. The sequence continues at coordinate 33,800,911 of CM077600.1, read as the reverse complement.
ATGTGCAACCAACTCGTAAAGGACATGCATCACCCGTGAGATGTCATCAACAATCCCTCCCCTCTTTATATATATATATATATATATATATATATTTCTAATCTTGTACATATATATATGCTCTATTTGAATTTTCATTAATTATTTTCCACTCCTTGATTAATTCCAACCACTTAATTCATTTATTCACCCTCTATCCATAAATGTAGGTTGAACCAAAAAACACGTCTTCCAGACTAAAGTTGTACCAATTCCAAATCCATCTACTTCTACGTGCGTATCACACACAACACCACTAACATATCTGAGCATATGTCTAGTGAGCCAGCCATACAATACAAGAGAAGCTTTGTGTCATTTGAAGTGCTAACCACCACCAAAACTTGTTTGAAGACTAGTCAACCTTAGTACATACATATACATGTAGTTTCCCGGACTTAGCTCACCAAATGATGAACCGATAGGCCAATTCAAAGCAAATTCAGGTGACTGGTAATGCCGACAATGACGAGGACAGTGACAGCGAAGCTTGTGTTCTATGGGTCTAATGACAAAAACGTCGGGGTGCAGCTTGTGGTCATTGGTGAGCAGAGGTTGGGACACGGGAAACAATGGGTTCGAATGGAACCAGAAGCGGACCTTTCATGACCATTTGGGGAGTTCAATTAATTGATACTCTGTCCTTATGGTTGTTGAAATATCATTAACTTGCAGCCAAGGACAAGGGCAGACAGGAAGTGGGGAGGGTTTTATTAGCTGCGCCATACATTTCATGGAATTATCTATATCTTGGGGTGCCATTCAGAAAGCCGGTGGCAGGATGGGGTGATAAAGTTTTCAGCTTTCACGGCTTTTAGAGATTTCTTAGCCAATGATTGGACTGTTTGCTGGGCTGCGAATCAACGGTGGATACTACAAGCGTATCAATACGATCCAACACTTCGTGGTCGCATTCGAAACAAAAATAGTCAAGACAATAGTCTTAATAGGTTCCTCTTCTAAACTTTAAAACACAGGTCTCTCTTCTCCTCACTTTTCTGAGCTGTCTCCTAACTTTTTAGATACAAGGACAAACGGGAAATATTCTTTAGTGAAGGCCATCTGCAGTGCGCCCACTTTGCTTTTCCATATATCAGAATCAATGAAAGCCTTTCGCTAGACTGCCCCTGCAACCGAAAACGCCAAAAAGATGCAGCCATAAACAACAGAGAGAGCACTAGTGAGGATCAAGGTGAAAAAATTTGTTCCGTTCTATTACCCGCTACATAAAGGTATAATAATCTATTCAAATCAAATGGCCAATTGTATCCAAGGGCATAGAATGTGACTCTAACATCCTTATGTTTATACTGAAGCGGAAAGCAAAACACATGGAATCAGGTTTCTTGCGTCTGCACATGCAATGCTAGTTCTCAGTTTCTTAGATTCCCAGGGAGACGATGGATGAAGTAACTGCTGTCCGCATATATCATTGACAGCAAATGAGAAGCCAGTGAGCCATTATTCCATCAGCAGCACATTGCTACTGTTGCACTTGCATGTGTATCTTCTCTCTCTCTCGCGCTCTTGCTTTTGTTTTTGTTTTTTTGTATTTTTAAATTGTACATAGAAAACCTGCTGACATGCAGTTTTCATGCTGAGAACTATTCATGGCAACAGACATGAGTGAAACTGAAACCAATAAGCCATACAAACAGGTAATCTGTTTCACTTTGGGAGTCCATAAATTAAGCACTCCGGACTCCTGCAGCAATGCCACCGACCAGTTCCACTGAACCTCATAATCTTCCTTCATGGAAAAGCAGTTCTCAATCATTCCAAGGTTAAAGCTTGACACATGCAAGTTATAGGAGAGAATATATTCTGATTCTCTTCAACAAAGAGCAGATTTCTTCAATCCTTCTTTGAGCTCCTTCTGTATTCATATCCCACCAAAGATTTGCATGATAGATAATATCCCCATAGTGTTAAAAACATCTTACACTTTTGTCCATAATGAAAATTATGTATATAGCTACCAGAAGGCACATCCTAGACATCAAGCTTAACACAAGCAGAAATCAACAGCTAAGGGCAGTACAAACATCCATGTTTACCAAACATGCCAAAAAAACCCATCAACATTGCTAAACAGGAATTGTCATGCCTCTGACTTGTATAGGCCTAGGACTGGAAGAATGAGAGTTATATTACCTACAAGTGAAGGGAAAAGGAAGGAAATGCCAATTGATAGCATGACTAAGTGTTTTGCATTAGCCAGGTCTAAGAAAGTGGTTCTTACCGGATACTTGTAGATGGAGGATGTGTTTGCATTAAGGAAGGAACTGAGGCTTAATTGACAAAATTAGAAGTTATACCAAGTGGTGAAATTGGGGAAAACACAAGGAAGGAGAGCTAAGTGTATCATGCAAATACATGGGAAGCTTAAGTGGAGGTTTAGGCCAAATTTGGTGCCATATGTCTGTGGCTGAATGTGCATGACTCCACTAGCATGTGGCTGGTCCTTGGCTGTGTTTCCGGCCAAGTTTTGATGGAGAAGAAGGTGAACCGGGGACATAAGGCTGTGGATCGAGTTTGCTAAGGTGGAAGAAGGAAATTCAAGTGGAAATTCAAGCAAAGATGGTTGCTTCGGCCATAGGGCAACAAGTTCTTGGTGGAAGCAAGTTCATTTAGGCATCCGAAGGTTTGAATTGTTGGTAAGGGCTAAATAAGCTAGTTTCCCTTGATTTCAAAAGCTTGGCTGATAACTCTTGTGGAAATGTTAGGCTTTAGGGGATGGTTGCAATGCCAAATGAACCTATGAGCTGTTAGGGGCTAGGGTTGCCTTCGGTTAACTATGGTGTTTCTAGCTAGATATGTAGAAAGTAAGCACTAGGGCTATATTCTGGGCTTGGCCAATCCATTATAGAGCCTGGAGCTCTAGGGTTTTAAGCTAGATAACCTAAATAAGATAACTAAATGGATGTAGTGCTAGGGAGTGCTTGCTAGGCCCTGGAGGTTGTTAAGCTGTGTTGTGGTGTGTGTGTCTTGTGTGCTTCCTTGCTTGGTTGAGTGTGCTGATCTTGATTATATGTTTAGTATATTGTTTTGTATATGCTGTGCTTGTCTTCTGTGTCTTTGGGTGCAGGATGGGTCTTGGAGAAAGAGTTATGTTTATGATATGAACTATGTGTATATTTAGGCAATTATGCTGTTTTGGCCCTTACTAAGTGGCAACACTCATGCCCTATATGTTTTCTTTTCAGGGAAAGGTCCAGTTGACTGATTGTGGTCTGAGTACCCTTACTTTTGTGTTGTGTATTTCAGGTATGCTCTGGATTCTAAGTGTTAGTAACCACCTATTGCTCAATATAGTTATATGATCAAGCATTGTGTAATTATGCTTGTACGCACTTTGTTGCTGGCTTGTGGGAACTAGTTGTGTCAATGTTCTGTTTTAGTGCCTAGGAAGCTGGTTGTGTGGGCTTAATGCTATGTATGTGTGACCGTAATTATGTGGCTAAGCTAGAAGTGTTAGAGCACTAGGATATATTCTGAGGAGGGCCTTAGGTAGGCTTACCAAGGCACCAAGCAAACCTCTATGTATCTGTCTGACTCGGACTAAGTTGTAACTTGTTGTATGCTATGTAATTGTTGTTCTAGCTATTTTTTGCCTCAAAGTAGCATATGAAACTAGCTTAACTTGATTTATTGGCACAAAACACTTATATCAAGCCAATATGATTTATGTTGTTTCTTAAGCGAAACTGAGAACTAAGTGTCTTGGAGTGCATGACCTAGGCCACTTGATAGGGTTAAATGTTGATATTTTGCTAGAAACCACTTGAAATGCATGGAAATGCATAGGATAGGGGTGGTTTAGGCTATGACAAGAATAGCATACAGAGTAATAATATTAGTAAACAATGCTAGTGGAGTACCTAAGCGTGTGATCATGCTGGTGGTGCTGGTGGTGGATCAGCAATGTTTGCCAAAGCCTCTGGGGGAACATGGTTTCTGAGGAGTTCAACAAGTTGTGTTATTTGCACTTGCAACTGCGCATAACGATCATCCATTCTCACTTGCATCTCTCGCATCTCATTTCGAAGTTGTTGCACTTCTTCACTCAGTAGAGAACGAGCTAGGGTATATGATCTAGAACCAGATTCAAAATAAGTAGTTGAAGTTGGACCTCTTTGCACCCTTCGCACTCGGCCAGGATATGCTTTCCCCATACCTTAAAAACCAAAAATCAATACCAGCAGATCATTTCTTATTGGTGGGTCAGTCTCGCATGCAGTTGCATTTAATCAGAGCCATCTTTTGGTTAAGAATGTCTAAAAAGAAAAAAAGAACACAGATCAGTCCATTTTAACTCAATCCAGATTTCTAGTAATTCATCTCTAAACACTGATCCCATGACACAACCATGATATACCCCATGCAAGTGTCTCATAACCAAAAGCTGTAACAAGAAAAAGTTATATTTTTTTGAGGCAACATGGTCATAAAAACAAGATAGGACTCAATCTTGAATCACTTGCTGATGGATTAGCTGCATTCCAGAAAATAAATACAGGCATACGTTACAATAAAAAATAACACAAATACAAGAGCATAATGTAAAAAATACCGATAAATAATGTTTCTAACAGGGAGATGGAGCACGCTTTTAAACACACAAGGAAGTTTGCCAGAACCCTCCATTATTCATGACGAAACCATGTCGAAGCATTACGGACAACTGTCAAAACAAGCATGGCTAGGCTTCTCCAACACTTGGAAGACAGACCAGTACCTTCAAAGCTTAGCCGTATACATGTCCATTATGGGTATGCCTCTGACACCATATTCTAAGACACAGCAACGTATTTTCTTCAAAAGAAAGAGAAAGAGGGGGGGGGGGGGGGGAGGGGGGACCGGGTCTGCGTTTCTATCGGTTGAAAGAACATTATATTAACATAACAGCTAACAGACAATGTTCTCATTTTCCCTATAGTAAATGATATCTGTACATCAAACAGCAGGAAACTATGAGAACAGCAAGGGCATTGAAATTTTCATTCCACCATTCGGTACTCAAAATTCTTACGGAAATGTTCCAAATTCAGGAGTTTCCAAAGCTAGAACCCTTGAAATCAAACACCCAGAAAAATAGGATCTCGATTCGCTCAAGGATCATACCTGTGATGAAACGTCGAGATAAGAGATGAATTTAGTGAATCCTCGTTCCAGAAACCGCTTCGACTTTAGAGGGGATTTCTGGGCAATTAGATAGAAAAACTCGAGCGAGTGAGATCAAGATGTCAGAGAAGGAAAAATTCTAGGGATTTGTTTTTGGGTCCGCATAGGAACGGAACCGGATTTCGGATTTTCAGTGAGATGGTCGACCATGCGCCTCTTTGTTCTATTTTCATACGCCCCTGAAATGTATTAACAATGACATTCACGCCCTTAAAGTTTCGAATCGTGCTTTCATCCCTTTCAAGTTTATCTCCCTTAAAATTCAAATTTCCAAATATCCCGCCCACCCCAACTCAGTGGAAGTCTTCATGGTTCCATATCCACGGAAGCAATAAAGTTTTCCAAAAATCCAGAAAGTCACTGAGTGCCGATTACTAGAATTCCTTATTTTTTTTGGGTAAGAAAACCCACCAGGTAGGTGGGTGATGCATAATATTCACATTATTGCAAGTCCTAGGGGTAATAGCTAACCTTTCATCATCTAAGATGCATTCGAGACAAAATCCAAGCACATCCAATACAAAATGGTTATCTCGAATGCTAACAGCTTATATTTCAGCTTGCATGCTTATTGCATCATTTCTTCCTACATATTTCTTATCCCAATCATCTTGCAATCTCCATGATTCACATTTAATTCATTGAGATGTATCACTTAAAATTTGCTTATTTAATTATCAATGATAAAAACTTGTATGTGTAAAGTCATTGCCAGCCCTTATTTCAGAGCCTGCTGATGCCACTCCAACTAAGTTGTGGGCTGACCCAAACATTTCATATTAGTTGCATTTATACTGAAACTTCATAATCAATCATGTATAAATAGAACATAGTTGAATATAAGATCACTTCCATTTTGCTTATATGTAGAATCAGAATATACAGTGGATACAGAACTGAAAATTTTAACTTGGCTATTCCCATTAAGGACCTAGAAAACCTCTAATTAATAATTATGAAATTTTTACTAGTGTGAAAAATCAATTACTAGCATTACATTTATTCAATTATTATTAGTAGTATATATTTATTGTATTTTTTCGGCCTGTTAAAAGGCCCAATAGGCGGTCCATATACTGTCAACGATCGTGAATGATGCCAGGTCAGGCGTCCAATCCAACCTCCTTCGGCTTTAAGGTTTAATCCCTACGCCACCTGGAACAATGTTGAGGGAAATCCAAGAAAAAGATCCTGCTTTTACTCGCTTTTCCTCTTTTCTTCATGCCATTAAAACCGATCAACAGTAAATCCTATTCCCGCTCGCTTCGGTTTCTTTTGTTGACCTTCGAAAGCCATAAAAGTCTCCCCTTTACTCCTAAAACCCTCCCTAAACCCTAACCATGGCTGATTCAACGAGCTCCGGTGGCGAACAAAAATATCGCCTGTACCACCCGTATCAAGAATTCAATTTCAATGTCCCCGCTGAAAAGCTCTACAATCTCCCCACTTCCCCGGAAGTTCTCTTCCAAGAGGAGGCCCAAAAGTCTCGCCGATCGTGGGGTGAGAACCTCCAGTACTACACCGGCATCGGCTACCTCTCCGGCGCCCTTGTTGGCGGCCTCCAAGGCTCATACCGGGGAGTCCTCGCTGCCGAGGCGGGCGAGACCCTCAAGCTCCGCCTGAACCGCGTGCTGAACTCCGGCGGCCAGGCGGGACGGCGGTTCGGGAACTCACTTGGGGTTCTAGGGCTGATATTTGCTGGTCTGGAAAGTGGGATCGATGGGTTGAGGGGTAAAGATGATATTCTGAATACGGTGGTGGCTGGCCTCGGGACAGGGGCGCTTTATCGGGCCGCGGCCGGACCTCGGTCGGCTGCTATTGCTGGGGCAATTGGTGGGATTACTGCTGCTGCGGCGGTCACTGGGAAGCAGTTGGGCAAGAGATACGTGCCAATTTAAGTTTGGATTTGGGGGTTAAGATGGATTCAGGGTTGGGCCCTTGTAGATCATGATTTGGGATAAGTTGCAGTAGCTGGATTATTTTAGAATTTAGATTCTGTCAATGGCTTCATATTGCAATACATGCGTATCTGTTCTGTTTGCAGATAAAAGTTATTGTTTGTTGGCCTTTGTATGTTTCATAATCTTACCTCGTTTCTCTTGTGTCATTCGTTCTTGCTTTGGTGCTGTTATTTTGTTTCTTGTTTCATTGTGGACTAGAGTCTTGTTGGCAGACTAAAATTGTGAAGATCTAGTGGGAGATTGGTCTTGTAGCGGAATTTGGTGGTTGGAATTGATGGAACATTTGGACAGTATGTAGCTTCATCCACATCATGTTAAGGGTTTATTGAACTTGGAGTGTTGATGCAGTTTCTTACCATGCTCTTGCAGGAACATTCACTTTGAATCCGTCTTTTCTTACTTTTATATAGCCATCAGTTGAATGTACACTATTGTAGTGTGTTTTTTGGCGATCAAAATCAGAGAAATCATGTGAGGTTGAATGTGGTCCAGGGAAATGCATGGCAGGAAGCTACCCATTCAAACTTCATCTCTGACCGCGATCTGATAACAATCACAAAATTGTCAACTTTCCGCCTTCTGAACTGGTTTGTTCAGTTATTAAACATATAGTATATCTTAGGATTAGAGGCTGGCAACTCATCCTCCGAGACTCTCTGTCAGAACTTGGCAATCGCATGCAGCAGCGGTTCTTGTGCTTATCCAGTCGAAGAAAGGGGTTTACAATTCATCCAGCTAGTTGCCTTAATTAGCTATTTCTTTCGGTCTGCTGCTCCAAGTTGTCTCTGTTCATCCTTCAACAGACTGCCTTAATTATATATATATATATATATATATATATATATATATATCTTATCTTATATTATAAAAAGCATGAAGCTGCACAAATGTTGAACGACTTTTTTACCCTTCTATTATAAGATGTGTTGTTCTTTTAATAAAATCCAATTTTGTCATTATCTATTTAAGTGAAGTTGTATTAACACTATAACACTAAAAAAAAACCCTTAAGTTACCACTAAATTTTATTTTTTGTTACAAACTTGCATGCCCTTAATTCTATATTACAAAATTACACATTATATAATTTTTTTTTATGTTAATCTTACCTAAAACTCTTAAATTGCCATTAAAATTTTTTTGCTTAAAACATGTCACCCTTAGTTCTATGTTACTATCAAATAATACCTCAAGTAAATATTTTATAAAAAGTAAAATTTCAAATTATCATTCCAAAAAATTTTATACCCAAATCTTTTATTTGAAAAAAAGATTTAAATGTAAAAATCATGCTAAAGTTTGTACAACTAAATATTTTATGAAACTTAAACTTTCAACTTGGCTTTTTAAAAATCTTCATAACTAGAAGCTGCACAAATGTTGAACGACTTTTTTACCCTTCTATTATAAGATGTGTTGTTCTTTTAATGAAACCCAATTTTATCATTATCTATTTAAGTGGAGTTGTATTAACACTATAACACTAAAAAAAACCCTTAAGTTACCACTAAATTTTATTTTTTGTTACAAACTTGCCTGCCCTTAATTCTATATTACAAAATTACACATTATATAATTTTTTTTGTGTTAATCTTACCTAAAACTCTTAAATTGCCATTAAAATTTTTGTGCTTCAAACATGTCACCCTTAGTTCTATATTACTATCAAATAATACCTCAAGTAAATATTTTATAAAAGTAAAATTTCAAATTATCATTCCAAAAAATTTTATACCCAAATCTTTTATTTGAAAAAAAGACTTAAATGTAAAAATCATGCTAAAGTTTGTACAACTAAATATTTTATGAAACTTAAACTTTCAACTTGGCTTTTTAAAAACCTTCATAACTAAATTTTTTATTTGAATAAAAAATTAAATATATAGTAAAACTCAAGCTAAAATTTTTATTACTATACAAGGTACCTTTGAACATAATTTTTTTTCAATTAAGTTTTTTTTTTTGCAACTTGAATGAGTATATATTGTGAAAACTTATTATGTGGTAAAACTCATGCTAAAGTTTCACATGAAAATCTATAAGTGTTGAATATTAAAAAATAATTTTAGGTATAAAAGTATATATTAAAAATTATAGAAGTGAACATTTTATAATAGTTCACATATAGTTTTTCCTTTATCCTAAAATTATAAGTTCTTTTACTCTTTTAATGATAAAAAACTTATATTGTCTATTTAATTAGAATTGTGTTAGTATTAAGGCTCTAAAAAGAAGGAAAGAAAAGAATCCACTTACAGAAATCTAAATATATAGTTGCCTATTTAATTAGATATTTAGTAGTATTAAAATACTAAAAATTTAATAAGAGATGGAAAAAATGCAAAGTGGAATGCGTTTAGCCTTTGGTTTTTGGAAAATTTACTATTTTGACTACTAAACTTATTTTGACCACTAAACTTAGTTAATTTTAACAAATATGCCCTAAGTTTATTCTACTATAAAAAATATTTTTGAATATACAATTTTTTTCAATTAAGTTTCCTTTTCTCTATTTGAATGAATATATACTTTAAAAGCTTAGGTATTTGGTCCACATTAGAGCAATCATATAATTCACATATGATTCAAGTACATACTATGAAAAAAAAAAGTAAAAGAATTATTATTGTAGCAAAGGTCATTGTGAAAAATTTTAGAAAAAAAAATTCTTAGCTCTTAGAATTAGTTGATTATATGATAATAAAGAGGAATTTTAGTAGCAAATTTATTTTTACATTTTTCCAATATTTTAAAATATTAGAAAAATTATAAGAAGTATTTTTTCCCTCATGGTCATCATTTTGAATGTTGGAGCATAAGTTTCTATTCTTAGCAACTAACTATTTCTCTACACTAAATAATATTAATGTATTTTTATTTTTATTATTTTTTAGAGCCAATAAAATCTTATGAGTTGCATCAAATTAGCATTATGCATGCATTGTTTTTAGGCGTTAATCTTCAGAAAAATCATTACTTAACAATAAATTTAGTTAAATTTGACAAATGTGCCTTAAATTTTTTATAAATACTTTTGAGCATTAGTTTGGGTCAATTTATTTTCTCTTTCCTTTGCTTGATGTTCAAACTACTATCTTCATCTCAAGTTCTTTGCAACATTTCATTTTTTTTTTACTTAATTTTAACTTAATTTTTTTATATTAATATTTGCTAATTTTTTTAAAAAAAATTCTTTAAAAAGTAAAATTTTTATAGTTTCTAAACGTAATTTTGTAAATTGTTAATAGAAAATATTAAATTAAATAAGTTTAAGTCAAAAACCTAAAATTTTGCAAAGAACTTGCGATGGAGAAAGTATAATAATAATAATACTTAAAATTTACAACCTTTCATCAATAATTATTTATACATTAAAAAAATAATAACAATATACTAAAGTTTTAATTATATTTATAAAGAGAAAACTAAAATTTTTAATAAGAGTTTTTTTTACACTAGGAGGCCTTCTAAGAATTTAAATCTTCAGTTTCATCTATACTAATATTGGGGCCCCATACTGTTAAGTGGAGTTAGAGTTATACGATTGACTTAGCCTACTTATTAAAGAGTTATAGAAATTCATGAATGCTTTAACATAAAGATTTGTGATTTAAACCATACATGTGGAAAAAAATAGATAATTGTTTGAAGTTGATTATCCAAAATAATTTATTTTTACATAATTTTTCATCTAAAACTAATATCATTTGAAAACTAATTATATATATCTGTAATAATTTATTAAATAATTTTTTGTAGTAATTTTTTATGAATTTTTTTAATTATTCAACTTAAAAAATTAATTAATTAATAAAATAAATTTCAAACAAAAAAATCCAAAAAAACATATTTGGATTAATTTGAATTAATGCTAAATAAATTAAATCTCTATCTCAATGGTTAGGTTTAAGCTTTTTTGGGTTGATGTTCTATACTTTGTTTATCTTCTTACAAGTTAGTTTTATATACCAAAAATTATTTGATATACATTGAGAGTATAGTTAAGGCTTTTCTTGCTTAATTATAAATATTTTTCACCTGAACACTATTATCTATCTAAAAAGGAGTAAATAAATTCTTATAACATATATTGAGAGAGTATAAAGTTTTTATTATGTCAAACTACTAATTTTCCCTCAAAGAGAGTAAATAATGATTTTAATTTTATTATAAAGATTATACTTTCATGCAACATAATGCTCTATTATCAATATTAGAAAAATTATGAAAGCAGCAAAATTTTTATCGACTTTTATACTTTTAACCTATGGGTGTTTTATTTGTTTTTAATGAGACTCAAATTAATTTGGTGTTGTATATTTATTAGAGGTATAATTAACACTAAGAATCTAAAAGGAAAATAGAGAAAAAATAAAAGTCTCATATGTGCAGTTTTTAAAAAATAAAAAAGAGGAATCTGTATATTTTTTCGTAGCTTTAATACAATTACTTAAAAGTTATATATTAAGTATAAATTTTGATGGCAAATTTTTTTTTAAATAGCCATAGTAAGTTAAAATTTTGTAACAAATATTTCATTAATTAAATTATATATATATATATATTGTACTCTTAAACTTGAATGAATTATTTTAATTGGAACTTAAAAGTTTCAAAAACCTCATAATTATGTCTATTTGAATCAACAATTTAAATCTGATAAAACTCATAAAAAGTATGAACATGTCAAATGTTGAATCTTTTTATCCCTGAGTTTTATTTTATTTCCTTTTTTTAATGATATATTTTTTGTAATTTCATTATAAACATTATACTTTCAAGGAACGTAATGTTATATTATCAATATTAGAAAAATTATGAAAGTGAAAAAAAGTTAATCAATTTTTATAACCTTAACTTACATGGAGTTTTATTTTTTAAATGAGACCCAAATTAATTTGGTGTTGCATATTCATTAGAGGTATAATTAGTACTAAGAATCTAAAAGGAAAATAGAGAAAAAATAAAAGTCTCATATGTGCATTTTTTAAAAAACAAAAAAGAAGAATCTGTATGTTTTTTCATAGCTTTAATACAATTACTTAAAAGTTATATATTAAGTATAAATTTTGATGGCAAAAATTTTTTTAAATAGCCATAGTAAGTTAAAATTTTGTAACAAATATTTCATTAATTAAATTATATATATATATATATTGTACTCTTAAACTTGAATGAAGGATTTTAATTGGAACTTAAAAGTTTCAAAAACCTCATATGTCTATTTGAATCAACAATTTAAATCTGATAAAACTCATAAAAAGTATGAATATGTCAAATGTTGAATCTTTTTATCCCTGAGTTTTATTTTATTTCCCTTTTCTAATGATATATATTTTTTTAATTTCATTATAAACATTATACTTTCAAGGAACGTAATGTTATATTATCAATATTAGAAAAATTATGAAAGTGAAAAAAAGTTAATCAATTTTTATAACCTTAACTTATATGGAGTTTTATTTTTTAAATGAGACCCAAATTAATTTGGTGTTGCATATTTATTAGAGGTATAATTAGCACTAGAAATCTAAAAAATAAAGAAAAAAAATATAAGTCCCTTTGGAACTTTCTGAAAAACAAAAAAAAAAAAGAGGAATCTCCATGCCCTTTTTTAGCTTTAGTACATTTGCTGAAAGTTATATATTAAATATAAATTTTAATAGTGAAAACTATCTTAAATAGCCATAATAAGTTAAAATTTTGTAATAAATATGTCCTTAATTAAATTATATATTTTTTGTACATGTCCTTAAACATAAATTATCAATTTTTTGTACTTTTAAATTTGAATGAAATATTTTAATTGGAATTTAAAAGTTTCAAAAACCTCAAAATTATATCTATTTGAATCAATGATAAAAAGCATGAATATGTCAAAAAAGTTGGATGACCTTTTTATCCTTAATTTTTATTTTATTTCCTATTTTAATAATACTCAAATTTGTCATTCCCAATTTATTAGATTAAAAAAAACTAAAATTATTGAAAGGAATAAAAAAAATAGAATAAAGTTGTAACACCCCCGTGTCCTACATGGGTGAATTGTGGGAAGCCTTATATGGATATATAGGCTCCAATTCCAAAACATAAGCACCTAGCGCTTATCCTTTTCCTAAGGATAGCCCATGTGGTGTGGGCAGGTGTTCCGTTGACCAGTTATGGACTTACGTCATTACAGATGGTATCAGAGCTGACCCGGGACTATGATGGTGTGCCATAGTGGGTATGCACATGCATCGTCTACCGAGATTAATCCTGGATTCGAGAGGCTACTTAGCCAGGGGCTAAGTAGTCCGATTGACCCCAACGTCCCAATTTGTAACACCCCCATGTCCCACATGGGTGAATTGTGGGAAGCCTTATGTGGATATATAGGCTTCAATTCCAGAACATAAGCACCTAGCGCTTATCCTTTTCCTAAGGATAGCCCATGTGGTGTGGGCAGGTGTTCTGTTGACCTGTTCTGGATTTGGGTCATTACAGATGGTATCAGAGCCAGATTTGGTTCAAAGTATGTGGTTGAGTCCGCTGGTATGGGACGAAGGATAGCCCATGTGGTGTGGGCAGGTGTTCTATTGACCTGTTCTGGATTTGGGTCATTACAGATAGTATTAGAGCCAGGTTTGGCTCAAAGTATGTGGTTGAGTCCGCTGGTATGGGACGGGGGAACTTTCTTATACTAAGAGTCCATTCCTAAGTACCTAGCACTTATCCTTTTCCAAAGGATAGCCCATGTGGTGTGGGCAAGTGTTCTGTTGACCTGTTCTGGATTTTGGTCATTACAAAAGTGATGACAAGCTCTTAGGCTTCATATTAGGAAAATAAGATTAGTATTTGAAAAGGAAAAATAGAAAAAAAATTGTTGATTATTTTATATGTTTTCTATAAGTTTTTTATGGAAAAAAAAATAAAAAAATGCCAGTAAATTTAAAATTTTCTAATAGTAATGTGTTTGATTTATATGAGCTTAAACATGCCTAAAAACATAGTGTTTGTCAATTAATTTACCTTTTAAAATTGAATGTATTAATCAAAACTTAAAAGTGCAACTTAATATCCATAATTATCTATATGTAATTAAAAGTGCAAAGATATATAAAATAACTAAACCACAAATAATAAGTTATTAATTTTCCTTTTAGGTACTAAGCTTCTTTTCTACTTTAACGAGTTTATTTTCCTGTGATTAACTAATTATATTATAAGAACAATGTGTAGGACTAGATTTTCAAACTTTAGTGATATGAGTATAAATTTTAAATCAATGAGGAAGGATTAATTATCCAAAAATATAAAAAGCTACACAACATTTTTATCTCGAACTTTGGAATAATAACATTATATCTACCATAAAACATAGGGTAAGTGTAAATTTTGAAATCTTGGAGGTGAGTGTATTTTGATAAAAAAAAATTCAAGAGTAAAGCAATTAAGCTTTTTGAGTAATGTATAGTTACTTATAATTACATGCCTTTGAAAAAACTCAGTGTTTACTTACTAAGTTTATACTTTGGCATTGTGGCTTATATTTGTGTTACATTTCTTAAAAGAAATTTATTTTTACTTGATTTTTTAATTGAATGTCCCACCTGTATTATGTTCCTTTCAATTTTGAATATAACATAAAAAAAATTATTAAAAGTTTACCTTATGTCTCTTTAAAAAGTCAAAGTTATGATAACATGTTAATGGTAAATCTTTTTAATTATTTAAGGCAAGTAATATATATAGAATCTCCATTTTAATAATTAGCTTTTTGAATTTAAAACATAGAAGTTAAGATAAAATTTACTAAATTAACTTTTAATAAAATTTATAAATATGTAATACTATTAAGATATTAAATTAATATATTTTTTCAATAGATTGAATGCTATTTTTAAATATTACACTAATAAGAGGAATTTTGGCATCTTTGATTAGATTTTAAAAATACCATGAAGTAATTTTATAAGTACTCTACTATCACAAATAAAAAAACTTCTATCAATTTTTTTATAATAAATATTACCTACAGCGTATTCTACATTATACTATTATTGTTGTTGTTGTTGTTGTTGTTGTTGTTGTTTATATTAAGTAGAAATCTAATACAATGAGCTATCTATTATAATGAATGACACAAATGAAGATAGTTATAATGAAATATTATAATAAAAAACTACTACACAAGAGATAGAAAAATTAATATTAAATTATATCTAAACTAAAACAAAGTAAAATCATTATTACAATAATTTATTTTGGATAAAACAATTAAAATTATAATTATTTGAGAGAAAAATAACTTACTATTTAATATTATAAAAAGTAAAAAGGTGCACAAATGTTGAACGACTTTTTTAACTTTTTGTTATAAGATATTTTATTCTTTTAACGAAACCCAATTTTATCATTATTTATTTAAGTGGAGTTATATTAGCACTAGAACACTAAAAAAAACCCTTAAGTTACCACTAAATTTTATTTTTTGTTACAAACTTGCCCTCCCTTAATTCTATATTACAGAATTACGCATTATATAATTTTTTTTGTGTTTTAATCTTACCTAAAACTCTTAAATTGCCATTAATTTTTTTTTGCTTCAAACATGTCACCCTTGGTTCTATATTACTATCAAATAATACCTCAATTAATAATTTTTTAAAAAGTAAAATTTCAACTTATCATTCTAAAAACTTTTATAGCCAAATATTTTATTTGAAAAAAAGATTTAAATGTAAAACTCATGTTAAAGTTTGTACAGCTAAATATTTTATGAAACTTAAAATTTCAACTTGGCATTTTAAAAACCTTCATAATTAAATTTTTATTTGAATAAAAAATTAAATATATGGTCAAACTCAAGCTAAATTTTTATTACTATACAAGGTACCTTTGAACATAATTTTTTTGTCAATTAAGTTTTTTTTTTTTTTTTGCAACTTGAATGAATATATACTATAAAAGCTTATTATGTGGTAAAACTTATGCTAAAGTTTCACATGAAAATCTATAAGTGTTGAATATTAAAAAATAATTTTAGGGATAAATGTAAGTAAGTTTCTATTCTTAGCAACTAACTATTTCTCTATACTAAATAATATTAATGTATTTTTATTTTTATTATTTTTTAGAGCCAACAAAATCTTATGAGTTGTATCAAAGTAGCATTATGCATGCATTGTTTTTAGGCTTTAATCTTTGGAAAAATCATTACTTAACAATAAATTTAGTTAAATTTGACAAATATGCCCTAAATTTTTTATAAATGCTTTTGAGCATTAGTTTTCGGTCAATTTATTTTCTCTTTCCTTTGCTTGATGTTCAAACTACTAAGTGTAGATTTTGAAATCTTGGAGATGAGTCTATTTTGATAAAAAAAAATCAAGAGTAGAGTAATTAAGCTTTTTGAGTAATGTATAGTTACTTATAGTTTCATGCTCTTGAAAAAACTCATTCTTTACTTACTAAGTTTATACTTTGGCATCGTTGCTCATATTTGTGTTACATTTCTTAAAAGAAATTTATGTTTACTTGAATTTTTAATTAAATGTCCCACCTGTATTATGTTCCTTTCAATTTTAAATATAACATAAAAAAAATTATTAAAAGTTTACCTTATGTCTCTTTAAAAAGTTAAAGTTATGATAACATATTAATGGTAAATCTTTTTAATTATTTAACACAAGTAATATATATAGAATCTCCATTTTAATAATTAGCTTTTTGAATCTAAAACATAGAAGTTAAGATAAAATTTACTAAATTAAATTTTAATAAAATTTATAAATATGTAATACTATTAAGATATTAAATTAAGATCTTTTCTCAATGGATTGAATATTATTTTTAAATTTTACACTGATAAGAGGAAGGAATTTTGTGCTCACCTTGAGTATTGGTTCGATCAGCGACGCAGAAATCTTGAAGAGGAGAAAGATCAGATGCCACAGCGACGGAGAATAAGAAGATGGCTACGATGAAGCCGAGCAAAAGTAGCTTAGAATCCACTAAAGGACGTTTCAGGTCAGGAAGCTAGGCAGGCCGGTTTGGATTGCGGCCGGCGGCCTAGAGAGAATATTGAAGCCATCAAGTCATCCTTTTGGGTTTGTTAGGCTATTGGCGCGTCAACTGAACTATTACTCACTTGATTATTATTATTACAAGCTCCATCCAGTATCTTCCAATTGAAATCTTTTCGAACTTGCTTATCAATATTTTGCCCCGTTCAGCTGCAAATTATACTATATTCAAGATTTCTCTTCAAGAAACAAAAAAGCAACCAATCCTCATCAACAAATAAATAAAATTCTCTACACGAAAATTGTATAAATTTGTGATGAATAATACTTACCGAATTTCCTTAAATATAAAGATATCTGCCTACATTATCTTTTTTGATCTGTAGCAGCAACTTTTATTATTTCTTTTAATTTCGCAAAAATTCTTAAAGGTTCATGAGAATTGTGATCGGTGAAATTATATATGTAAATTCTACATCTAATTATGCCTCTATGTATTTGTGTCATACTCTTTTCAATTTCTAAGTATATAACTCACAGACGACAGTATACATTAACTAATAGCACACTCTATATTAAATATCTAAATATAAAAATATGTAATCCAATTTCCTTGAGTTCACTTAGACGGACATAGCAAACATATGAGAGTAATAATGCTAGTGGTGCAAATTAGTTTAGAAAAAAAAACCTAATTTATGAAACTTGCTTTTACAAAAAGTTAGACTTCTACTATACATATTTATTTTTTTAACTACCATAGTTAGACATCTACTTTATATTAAACGTATTCCGTTTTTGGTTGTTCCAAAAAGAATAAAACATTTCCCTTTTTAAAAAGTTTTCAACTCCCACTACATAAAACCTCAATAAAAATTTTAGGTAAAATTTACCGGGAGTCACCTAGTTTATTTTTTTGTCCTAAACATGTACCTTATCTTTAAATTGTCCTAGCGAGGTATCTTAACTCTTATTACACCTCATGTCTAGGTACTTTTGGTTGATTTCGGAGTTAACTTTGATGGAAATGATGATGTGGTAAAATATAATATTAAAATAAAATTTAAAATTACACTTTTAGTCCTTTAATTTTTTCTATCAATAATTTTAAGCCCTAAAATTCTAAACCTATTCTTTTCTCATTCCAATTTCTCAGTTTTTGTTGGAAACCTTGGAATCCAAAACCAAGATTCATCATTTCTCATTCCAGTTTCGTCTTTTCTCATTCTAATTTCAATAAAAAACCAAGAATGTTGCACCATTTGATCGCGAACGAGATTCATCAAATCAGAAAACAAACAAAATCGAAATTACCTTCTGTCACAATTCAATCTCGAAAACCGAGGACAGACAGGCGATGGTGTGCGGAGTAGCCATCTTTAGGCTTCATGAGCTCGACGAAGACTAAGCGGGTGACGCGGCAAGTAGATGAGGGACTACAAGAGCGAGCTCCAGGCAAGTCAAGGCGCTGCCTCACATCGCTCTACCACCTATTGCCACGATTGATCATCGGAAAAGCCACGCCGTCACTCCTTGAGGTACAGATCCACCTCACGGCGATCGGATTCGAATATCATCTTTTCCTTTGCTTTTTTTGGTGTCATAGATCTGACGGCTGCAGAGAGAAAGATGCCAACAAAGGTGGTGGTAAAGACGAGAAGCGACGGTGGTGGAGGCCGAACGAATGAAGATTTGGAAAAATCATCACTTAGCAATAGATTTTAAAAATACCATGAAGTAATTTTATAAGTACTCTACTATCACAAATAAAAAAATTTCTATCAATTTTTTTATAACAAATATTACCTGTAGCGTATTCTACATTATATTATTATTGTTGTTGTTGTTTATATTAAACAAAAATCTAATACAATGAGCTATCTATTATAATGAATGACGCAAATGAGGATAGTTATGATGAAATATTATAATAAAAAACTACTACATAAGAGATAGAAAAATTAATAAAAAATTATATCTAAACTAAAACAAAGTAAATTATTATTGCAATAATTTATTTTGAGATAAAATAATTATAATTATAGTTATTAGAGGGGAAAATAACTTAGTATTCAATTCACGTGCAACGCACGTGTGCAATTACTAGTATATATATATATATCATGTGTATATGGTAATTAAGCCATGCATGCGGGCAGGGCAGCAGACGTCAAGATGAAAGACAAATCACCTAGGGTCGCACTCGCACTCGGACTCGCCTCTAAGTTGATACAAAAATAAGGGATTCCCCGGGACAAAACATACAAATTCCTCGATTTCATTTGGAAGCACAAATACCTATGCTATTGCTCTGTATGTGCTAATTTTTTTAACCAACTCGATCGATCATTTGATTTTGATAACTAATTTTCTGCTCAGTCGTTCCCTAGCTCCCCGTAATAATGGAAATTGACTTTTTAAGTACTATATATCATTTGGACTCAAAAAAAGAAAAAAATAATTTCATTACGCTGATGGTTTACTCTATTCTCATTCTTAATTAGCGAACGTTATATGCATGTTTACTATATATCACGACTGAACATTTTACGAGCAAACATTTTCTTTATCATCACCCGAACATCAATGTAAATCAAAATATTTGGTCATTATTATACTTTAATGCTCATACAATAATGCAATAATATACTTGAATGTTTTTATATATATCGACGAAATTTGGGCATCTTATTAATGTTTAATGGTTCTTTGTTCCTCCTCCTTCTTTTTTAAAAATAAATAAATCAATAAATTTTCCAAAATGAATATCTCATTAAAACTAATGGCTAAAAATAGTATTCGCATGCTAAACAATAGAAAAAAATATATAAAATTTTTATTTCTAATGAAGAGAAAGTTAATTTTCAAATTAATGGTCATACTATTAATATCAATCCTCAAAAACTCAAAATTTGTTTAAAATCTTGTTTTCTATGGCCTTAAGTTTCTATATGCACAAAAGAGATCATCACCATATATAAATGTATGGTGTAACAAGGTGTTTTTGGGAGTCGCCACTAATCAATTTTATCTAGGTCGATTAGACACCTTAAAATGGTTTATGATAATTTAAGGGGTTTGGGAATATGGTTACGCTAAATAACTTTGTTATAACACCAAAAAATTGGCACATTAGTTTGATTTAAGTATCACTTTGCTTGCTTTAACTGATTAATTTTCCTAACCTTAAAACTTCAATAAAAATCAGTGTCCGGACAAAATTAGATGTCAATACATGGTTAAGTTGGACTCATCATTGTTTACAAGAGGTTGGGAACCCTAGCTACTTCTTCATTAACCGAAATAGAATTTATTGATTACGCTTGGATCAATCACTGAAACCAATCGACTTCTTACTTTACTTACAGACGTACAGCCGGCCAAGGCGGGCGATCACTCCCATTATAAAATTATCTGATTAACCCATATGTGTACGTAGTATACTATAGTAGCTAGCTACAACATACAATATCTCCTACTTAATTTCAAGCTTGGAGCGTCGAAACCTACCTGAATGGAGCTGCCCAAGAATCTTGCGCCGGACGCGGGCAGCCCCGTCTGGCTCAACAAGGGCGACAATGCCTGGCAGCTCACGGCGGCCACCCTTGTCGGCCTCCAGACCATCCCGGGCCTCGTCATCCTCTATGCCAGCATGGTCAAGAAGAAATGGGCCATCAACTCCGCCTTCATGGCCCTCTACGCCTTCGCCGCCGTCATCTTGTGCTGGGTCGGCTGGGGTTACCGCATGTCCTTCGGCGATCAGATGGTGCCCTTCCTGGGGAAGCCGGCCGCAGCGCTAGACCAGGCCTATCTGATCGGGAACCAGGCTTTGCTGGGATACTTCCCCAACGCCACCATGGTGTTTTTCCAGGCAGTGTTTGCAGCGATCACGGTGGTGCTGATCGCTGGAGCGCTTCTGGGGAGGATGAATTTCCGCGCGTGGATCTTGTTCGTGCCCTTGTGGTTTACCTTCTCCTATACGGTTGCGGCATTTAGTATATGGAGCCCCAAAGGGTGGCTGGCCGAGCTCGGAATCATAGATTTCGCGGGCGGCTTCGTCATTCATCTTTCCGCCGGCGTTGCTGGCTTCACCGCCGCATTTTGGGTAACGATACTACCGTCGCATTGATCCATAACACCTCCTGATTTTCGTACCAATCCGTTAGTAAGAGTGTTATTTGTATGCGATGAACCAAATCACAGGTAGGACCCAGAGCGGAGAAGGAGAGGGAGAAGTTCCCACCAAACAACATAATCCTAAGTTTGGCAGGAGCGGGCCTCCTCTGGATGGGGTGGAGCGGTTTCAACGGTGGAGCCCCCTTCGCCGCCAGCAGCCTCGCTTCCCTGGCAGTTCTTAACACCCACGTCTGCACCGCCGCCAGCCTGGTGACGTGGCTCGTCCTCGACACCGCCTTCTTTGGCAAGCCATCCGTCGTCGGCGCCGTCCAAGGCATGATCACGGGCCTCGTTTGTATCACTCCCGCCGCAGGTCCACTACTATGTAGCACTAATCACCTTTCTCTTTCCCTCACACCGTACAATATATATTTCCACAAGCGCTTTAAATCTTATTCGAATTGCGAATTTGCGATTTCTAATTATGTTGCAGCAAAAACCCCAATCTCCATTTGAAGTGGGATCTTCGTTGTCCTTATAACATAACTTGCCCCACCCGTGGAGACTTTTCTAATTTTCATGTTTTGTGTCAGCTACTTAATTAAAAAGATTTTTTTTTTATTTCAATTTTAACAAAATCTAATGTTTCGACCTGTATGACGTTAGTGATTAGTATCAAAATTCGAAAAAACCTATTTAATAATAACTTTTAACTTTTAACCTTAGTGGTTTAATTTTTATCATTAATAAATCACTAAACACTAACACTAATTTTAAAAATCTCTTCTCAAACGGGCCTTTCATCCGGTTGTATTAAGCTATTGATTTAGTGTACATATTCGTATATAAACCTCATATACTTTTTTTCTTTTCTTTTTGATAGGATGTTTTTTTTCTTAATTATTTTTCACTGTATGTGTGTGCGTAGGAGTTGTGCAAACATGGGCAGCCATAATAATGGGGATGATCTCCGGAAGTGTGCCGTGGTACACAATGATGATCGTTCACAAAAGGGTCAAGTTTTTAAAACAAGTTGACGACCCGATGGGCATGTTCCACACCCACGCCGTCGCAGGAGGCCTTGGCGGCGTCCTCGGCGGCGTTTTTGCCGTTCCCAAACTCTGCCGGCTCTTCTATGCCACCCCCGAATGGGACAAGTACATTGGACTAGCCTATGGGCTCCAGAGCGGGCGCACCTCAGCCGGCTTCAGGCAATTGGGCCTCCAACTCTGGGGAGTTGGGTTCGTGATCTTGTTAAATGTCCTTACCACAACCGTCATCTGTTTGGCCATTGGGCTCTTCGTGCCACTTAGATTGAGCGATGACGAGCTGCGGGGTGGCGATGAGGCTGTGCACGGAGAGGAGGCCTTTGCGCTTTGGCATGACGGAGTCGGAGAGGCGGCTGGCATCAGCAATCACAAGAGAAATTCCGTCTATGAAATGGATGTCTTCTCCCACTCAACGTCCAAGTCCCCCGGCAACATTCGGATAGTTCAATATGCAGCTGGCATATAGTTTTCAGGTGGGACGGTTAGTTGTACATAGAATAAAGTGAAGTACAAAAACACAAGACACGAAACTTTTCCCGAAAACACGTGTGCTTTTAAGCAACGTAGACTGAATTTTCACGGGAGAGTATGCCCCGTAGCTGACTGCCTTGGCTTATTTTACCCAGACAATATATTTCCCGTCTCCTGTACTACTAATTACGAGACATTTTATCCAATCTAGGTGAACAAATTAATTTAACCGCACAGGCATTTTCATGCTGTAATAATAAAAACTTGGTTCAGAAGCAACCACAGACTCATGTCTATGGGTGTCACTCCTTTCCATCAGCAGCTCTGAGTGCGCCCAGCTGAACCGGTGCTTGAGTGCCAACCACCTTCGATGTCCCATAAATGGACAAGTCGACACCTTGAGCCTTCTCTTTCTCAATTTGATCCTTGATCCAGAAGTATGTAATTCTCAGTCCATCCTGCAGAACACACAAACATGCAGACACATCACCAACGCGAGCACTTAACCCTTAGGGGCTGTTTAGTACGAGATTCTTAAAATCCCAAGTGAATGAGATACTTGAGACATAGGATTCTTAGAAAGTAACTTTCCCCTACCTAGAACTAGGGAAATGATTCTCTTAAAACTGTGAATGAAAGATCTCTTTTGAAAACTCAGATTGCTGCAAATTCATTTTGCTTAACTAACCAAACTCTAGAATGGTTAGGATCTTATTTCACGAGCATTTTGGGAAGTTAATATGTCCTGCAAAGCTACCCTCAACAATCAGGATCTCTTACTGCAACACGTGTCCAATAATTTAGATTGCTTTGCGGTGAAAATAGTTCAGGAAAAAACATCGAGCTTAAAAGGAGAAGATCCAGTCCAACAAACACATAATAACTGTGATTTTACCTTTAGCTTCATTGTAGGAGCCCAACCAAGTTTCTCTTTTATCAATGTGTTATCTGAATTGCGGCCGCGGACACCCTCTGGGCCAGGAATGTGATGAATGGGAAGTTTCTTCTCTTCAAAGCTGAGAACGATTTCAGCCATCTCATTCATGCTAACCATCTCATCACTTCCAATGTTGAGTGGCTCACGGAAGTCTGACTTTGTCAACCTAAACAAATTGATATTGATACAGTAAATCACTAAATCATAAAATCTCCCGAATCGTTGAAATAAAAATCAAAGAAACTCCCAAAGGGCCACTTGATCCGTTTCTTAAGCTCTCAAGTTCCATACTAAACTAGCTACTGTATATTCTGCATTCTATGTGCGACATTTTTAGCTCAGAGAAGTCCATATCGCAATGGCATTAATCAAACAAGAAGAACGAGATGGGCCATGAGCATTAGTCAATGAATGTGAAGCATGGTATAAAACTACAACACCAGAAATCTGGGCTCTCAGTTGCATATATTTCTCTGAAAATATTACACATACCTGAGCACACCCTCCACACATTCATCAATAAAGGTGAAAGATCGTGTTTGAAGACCATCACCCCACATCTCAAACTTGTCAATGGAAGTAATAGCCTTTCTGCAAAATGCGGCTGGAGCCTTCTCCCTGCCACCTGTTGTAATACAGTCTACATGAGCAAGTTCAGCGATTGACAGTACTACATCCCATTAAGTTTGAGGATAAGATTACCCTTCCAGGTACCAAAGGGACCGTAAATATTGTGGAACCTTCCTATACGACACTCAATTCCAAAATCCTTAGTGTAGTGCTTGCACAACTCCTCGGTAGCAAGCTTCTCCAATCCATAGGCATCTTGAGGCTGGCAGCAAATGATATCACCAATTGAATTTATTTAAATGAATGGCAAGGGTAATTGAGAATGACTAATAAGTATAGTAATGAACGAACCTCCGCAGGCCAAGCATCAGATTCCTTCAAGCTCACATTAGTCTCCAGCTGCTTGAATTCAGGGTAGATACAAGCACTGGAAGCGTAGAAAAGCCTGTGCAAACAAAATTGTCAAGTAATGACGAGATGAGGCCATTTCCAAATTCAAGGGAAGAAGGTACGTTATGTGGACAAACCTCTTAACACCATTGATCCTGGCAGCCTCAAGCATGTTGAAGCTGATCATGGTATTGTTGTACATGATGACGGAGTGGTTAGACTGAATAAAGCCCATGCCACCCATATCAGCAGCGAGATTGAAGACATGGTCGACTGCTTTAGTAACTTTCAAGCAGTTATCCATGACTCGCAGATCAGCCAAATGAAATTCATGACAGAACATGTCCTCTGACATGTGCTCATTCTTCTTCCAATCGGATGCAATGATGTAATGGCCTTCAGCTTTGAGGCGACGAGCAATGTGGGAGGCAATGAAGCCACCCGCCCCGGTAATAGAAATTCGGAGCTTCTCGGATGGCCAGTAAGGCTCCCTCTCAAGTTCCTTGTACGTGTAGGCGCCATAGTCGGTGCCATCAAGGCTTCCCATTCTGGGAAAATGTTCATTTGCAATTATGCTCATCATCTCGTGGATATGTCAGACAAATTAAGTTGAAATAACCAGAAAATATGGAGCACTACACCTTAGTAATGCTACTTTATTTGAAAGATTTTGGAGGAAATAATCACGACAAGCTTTGCTTATACTACAGATACAGATTCGGCATAAAAAAGCGAAAACAATGAGTGCATTTCTGTGTGTCTAGCAAAAACGAATCAAGATAAATCCCGTGCAAAATCATGTTCATGGAAACACCAATCTCAGCAACGGAAAAACAAGATCGAAAAAAAAAAAAAACAAACTTGCACAATAACAAAGCCTTCCAACCAGAAGAGAAATGGAAGAGGGGGCAGCCATTAGCAAGCAATTGAAGAGAGAGAGATAAGAGAAACTCAGAAAGAGGAGGGAAGATTTTCACCTGTGGTGGATTGAAGGAGGATGGTGGGCGTGGAAGAGATAAGAGAGGGCAGGCGTAGGCGCAGGCGTAGCGAGGTAACAAGATTATGAAGGGGAAAGGCTGTCCCGTCTCTGGGTTTGGGTTTGATCCACTCACCCACCCACCCACATCTATATATAGATGAGGCTAGCAACACTCGGCCGCCCTGCCAGTGCCAGTGCCAGCGCCACCGCCACCACAGGGACACAACACAAACAAAGCCCGCGATGGATGCACGTACATGGATTTTACACACAATTTTTCAATTACTCCACCACCGCATTTCTTTTTTCGGTTTTTCCAGTGCCCATATAATGTCAAGGAAAATGGCTATCTAACGGTTCTGATTCTTCTTTAGAGTGATGAACATATGCATCTCAACCATTGATGAAAACGAGATTCTGCTTAGAATTGTTTTTATTAGTCTCTTATTTCAATTTTTTGATTTGGTTTGATTTCATTATGTATATCATTATTTGATAGTCTTATAGCTTTTAAATATATTTTTTAAAAACCTTTTAGTAAATAGTAATATAAATAAATTTAAATTAAATTTGAGTAAAAAAACCAAAATGGAAGAAAGAATTTGAGTTGAGACAATATGTATTTTTTAATACATACGGCCAAATAGGTCTTCAATTTCTGCTCTTTTTGGCACCAAAAAAAATTAAGGGATAATTAAAATTTGCCCCTAAATTTTAGGGGAAATTATATTTTTCTCATTCTATTTTAGAAATATACACTTTGTCCCTTTCTTTTTAATGTAATCTAACAATAATTTTTAAAATCTTAATTTAGATATTATGATAATCATCTTTCATTAATTTTAATCTGTATGATTTTTTTTACAGTTAATGGACATTTTAAATTATTAATTTTTTCTTTCTGTATTTCTTTTATTTTTTAAAATAATATTTTTTAATGTCAATTAATTATAAAAAAAATACTATACAGATTAAAATTACTTGAAGATGACAATTGTATAGTCTAAATTAAGATTTCAAAAGTTTCTATTATACTGTATTAAAAAAGTAGGAGGAAAGTGTATATTTTTTAAATAAGAGGGATAAAGTGTAATTTTACCTAAACCTCAGAGGGAAATTGTAATTAACCCAAAAATTAACAAAAGATGGCGGAAGCAGAAGGCAGCGCTGCCTGGGTGGGGCCAGGAGGAAAATTCATAGAAAGAAGTTGTTTTTGGTCGATCAGGATGAACAGTGAAAGGGTAGTGAAGCTGCCCAGAAAGTGTCCGTACACAGGTGGCAACGAAAAAAAGGAGCTCCGTCACCGCAAATAATTCCAATTACAAACACTAGTCTTGCTCTCAAACTCTACGACTGTAAAAGACTAGCCAAATGTTATTGTCAATAGATTCAATATAGTGAGATTAAGATTTATTGACAAGGATTTAAGCTTACATTAGCTGCAAAATTTCAAGACATACACACCAATTCTTACAAGATTTTCATCCTTAGCAGGAATTTTCTTCCACCCTAGAATCAGAACTGTACAATAGATCATCCAAAACTAATTATAAAGAGCCTACTCGCATCAGCAGACTAGTTTTGCCAACTACTATAATACAGCGTACAAATCAATCTACCCCCCCACTACTCGCCCCTCCAATGGTGCACTGCTTTAGCTTCTCCAAAGCAGTGAGCGAGATTTCACCCCATCCGTCCCAATCTCTTACAAGCGTTAACAATCTTCAAACTTATTGGGCACTTGGTAGGATAGAAACAGGAGCCCCTGATGTTGGTGCATCAGTATTGATTCATCCGGCTGCAACAGACTGCATAAGACACAAGATATAGCAACGACTGTTAAACGCACCAGCAGCAGAACTTTCTTCACGACATTCGAAATGGCTAAAATAGTGGTTATGATACAATGTACGAACTCATCCTGCGCTAACCCCAACGGCATCTCTCAGCCCCTGAAGACACAAATGCAGAGTTCTTTGCACATTGTCTGCAACTGTTCTTAGCCTTCCTTGAGTCATATCCCCAGCTGAAGAACCACTGACTTCCACAGTTCGAGCTACCCTCTGCTTACATTTCTCCCAATCATCTACACGCAACCAGCAGGCCCTTCCTCCATGGCTCCCTTCCATGCCAAGAAAAGACACATTCTGGTTTTCACCAAAGGAATATCTCAATCTCACTGAAACACAATATGGCAGCCAAGCAGCACCTCCAGCAGAATTAATATGAGGTATATGCACTGGATCAAGAACAACTGTCAGTGCAAAGTCAACAGAGTTGTGGGGACGATTGTAATGAATGTTACTCTTGGATGTAGGTAAACTCTCAGAGCTATCATCCGGATTCAACCCATTATGGTTTTCAAGACATAATTCAATTCGGGGTTTCTGTGCTGGTGCTATATCTCCACTTTGCGTCTGTGACAATCCTTTTTTCCATGCTATTAGTTTCAGGAATTCTCTCAAAACCGATATGGGTAACGTGAGGAGGGTAATGAAGGATGCAACACGAGAAGCATCATAGGGCTCTGATGCAACACGACGACTGAAATAATCACATATCTCTACTATTTCATTCTGAGTTAATTCCTCCTGGGCAGAGTTTGGTTGTTGTTGTTGCTGTTGATGATGAAAACGCTTCACACTAAGAACCTGGAGAAGAAGCTGAACCCTGTGAACACTCACAGCAAACACATAACCCCTGCAGGAGGACATGCAATTTCAAGATTAACCATACAAACTGCATATAGTTAAGAAGAGCACAAGGTTATTGAAAATATAAAAAAGGCACGCAAAAATCAAAGAAACAAAACAAACTTACCCAACAAAAAACCGCAATGCAGGCTGCTCCTGGTCTAAATTCAAGAGAGCACCTTCATTATCCTTTAAGATTGATCCCAAGATCTCCTTTAGAAGATCTGGTAACTGGGCAAACAACCATAGGACACCAAGGTACTTGAGAATACCCCTAAGGACCTTCTTCAGAGCTACAAGAGGAACCCATCCACCTCCATAGCCCCCGTCATCACCAAGACCAATAATGGCTGTATTAAGTTCCCCTCTCACATGAGCAGGAACAGTTCCAGGGGTACGTCGAATTGGAAGTCCTGAGTTGACAACAGCAACATTTGAAGTTCCTGATACACCATTTCCAACACGGTTTAAGCCAGCAGATTGGTTTGCTGTCCTGGATGTTGCAGCAGTAGCTGCTAAATTAACTCTGTTTCCATTGGCAGATAGCTGCCCTGAATTTGAGTTCGGAACATTCACATTTGGTGCTCCAACAGTTGGTTGACCACCAGAAAAATTTGAGTCCAGGCCATTTAATTCTTGAGCAACATGTTCCATAATAAAAGGTCTAAATTGTGGGCAAGGCAAGGATCCTCCAACTGAAGAACCTCCCTTTGGGGGGGTTGCTGGTTGTAACCAAACCTGATCTCCAGCAAAGCACCGCATGTCAACTGCAAAATGCTTGCGATATATAATCTGTATCCAGTAAGGACCACGTAAAACAACAGAAACATCAATAGGCAGCAATGAACTTGGAACAATGCCAGGACCACCTCTCCCTGCTGCAACCAACATTCCTGCACCATGAAGGTTGTGATTCCCAAGGGAGCCTGCAGGGCTGGGTGTGACAGGATTCCCTCCAGAACCAGTGCCACCCTGACTAATACTGGTGGTTGAACTGCTGGTCAGAAGTCCTTGTGATGGTACATATCCAGACTGCTTTGACATAGAAGAAAGATTAGTAACCGCTAGTGGAGAAACCGGAGCAGGACCAGCTCTAGCAGGCCGAGTTGCAGCTGCAAGAGCGTTTAAAGGTCCAGCAGTGAGGCGAATGCAGTCCAGGAGGGATGCAACTTCAGCACCATTTATGAAATCTTCAAGGAACTGTATGAAGCATCCACAAAAGTAAGTGCAACTCCAAAGAAAAAGGACATTGGGAAATACAAATACGTTCTAAAACACTGGGAAATACAAATACATTCTAAGGATATGAATGTTGCTGTTAAAGAGTATAACTAAAAACTAAAGCAAAAAACTCGTGTTTACTTGGTTGCATTTACATTGAATTGCAATTCACTCTTGTACAAGGTATCTTCCTTCATCCATTTCAAATAGAACTATTCTCAACTTTACTGGAACTGAGCCTATTAATAGCCCACTGGAATTTTCAACAATGAAGTAAACATGAGAAGTGTCTGTGGATCTGAAATCTACTATTCCTTATAACTTCAAAGCCAAAGCCCAAATACAACCTCATTGCATGTTTATTGAGACAAGTGCCATTTCAATTTCCTAGTCATCAAATCTAAACAGGACAACTATATATAATTCTGAATATCATTATTCAGAGATGAATAAAACATACCGAGACTCAAACTGCTCCAATGTGCAATACAACACCAAGCAAAAGAAAATGAGAAGAACAGATTAAGAATTACAATTAATGCATGCAACTGAATATACAGATATACAGGGGCTGCAGAGTCAAAGGTTAGGGGATTCCATCACACCTTTAGTAAATAAGGCATTTGTCATATTTAGCTACATTGTTGGACCACAACTAAACTGGATGACAGGCCATCACGAAAAGAGAAGAAGCACAAACCTTGGTGTGTGGCCAAAGTTGATCCGGTGAAACATGCATTGTGCAACCCTCCTTACCTGACTCCCATTCTACAACAAAACGAGCTAGCACACCTGACCCAAAGCTGAACCAAAAGCTCAGCAAGCCTACTGCCTCAATCTTGAAAGCTTTCCTCATTTGTTCTGATAACTTATCAGCTGCCTCAAGAGCACTCTTGCTTGCACCATGGGGCTTCACATCAAGGATTTTAGTTCCTTCTTCTGATTTTTCATCCGCTCTCATGCCAAGAAGTTTACGCATCCCAAAAGCAAATGTTCTAGCATTGGAGAGCCTCTGTATATCTGCCACCAGCTTCCTAATGCTATCAGCCTCAACAGATTCATAACTCAGAACAATGCCTTCAGGATCAAAATGGATATGAGAATCCATGTACGATGCATTCGCAATGCGGACACCAAAACCCCAAGGTGTGTTACTGTTCCCTTTCTGAAGTTCCCAGAGATCCCTAAAATGCTGGTCATTTATCTTAACATCCCAGTACATGCTTCCAGGTCTGCCTAGTCGCAAGCATATGTGTTGCCATGAATCATCTCCAGCAAACGGTAATCGGAACCATATATTTGATGATGCATTTCTTAAACCTACTTCTTCAACAAATGGAATGTCCATTGCCTCCATCTGACTTGTTAGCCTAGCATGTTTAATACAGAGAGTGCCATGCCTGACCACATGAAGAAGAGCAGAAACATAGATGCTAGGAGGCGCATTCCCTTTATTGGCTTCAGCTAAAAGGTTACCGTAACTGTATGCTTCATTTTTTGAAACCATATCTGGTGAAGAAGGTGCATTTGGTGAAGCAGATAGACTAGATGACTCTAGGGTTTTCTTTCTCTTGGAAGGGCCTTCAGTGGTTGAAATACCTTGGAGAGATGGGATTAAGCTTAAAACATCTGAAATTGTCCGCTTTCGATGATTTCTATCACGCTGTAGAGCAACATCATGAGTAACACCATGACTAACTGTATTATCTGCTGCCTGAGCTGCAAGATGTGCATTTGGCAGGTCAATACTTCCTAATTGAGAGGGCAAAAAAACACAAAAACAAAAACAGACTCCAGGATACAAATCAATTTAGAGAAAGCATCTTACACAGTGGTGGTGAAGCCAACGGGACTGATCCAGAAACCCTGTACGATCCATAAAGGTTCCCAGAAGATGAACTTCTAGATCCAGAGACTCGAGTCACATTCGATCTGGATGGTGATAAAAGTCGGGATGACCTTGCTGTAGTGAGTGCATCCTTGGAAGATTCACCCAGCAACCTCATATGATCTTCATCAATAACTCCAACTTCATTTGAATGAGGAGATCGAAGAGAAGCCAAATCTTGTTCAGATTTTGAGATTGTAAGCCTATTGGCAGTTGTGTTTTTCCCTGGGCCAGAAGCTAGAGAACTGAAAGAACTGGATTGAATTGATCCCCTCAAAGTACCTGATGAATATAATGAGCTTTTATAATGGGTAACTGGACTTGAGACTTTCGTAACATTATTTAACTGTGACGACTGCAAACCCCCTTCCCATTTTGGAGACGCTATCCCTCCTTTTGCACTCTGGATATTCATTGGAACAGTACTACAATGACTACCAGGGGATTCACTGTATGTGGAAGGTTGATTGTGAGAAGAGTAAGGTACAGGTGCTCGTTTTTCCAGTTCAAAGATTTCATCAACGACAGACACAAAACTCGAAGGGCACCCAGTAGAGTGGACTGCACTGCTGATGTTAAAGTCAGAAAGAAGGTGATTTTCAGAGGCCTGATTAGCACCTCCAGCATTGGGCAAGAAGGTAATTGCTTTCCTATAGTCGAGTATGCTAAAACTCGTTTCATCTTCAAACATTTGCATTTGGCTGATGTCAATCTTCTTGATACGCATAACATGACTTAACTCATTTGGATTTTGAGTCTCTAGAAGCTTAAACAGTGGTTTGAAATCTTTATCAAGCTCCAATAGAAGCAAATAAGAATTTCCACAGCCTGGAAACCCCATCAATAACACTTCTGAACCACTCAACAGACTCTTGGGAACTTTTGATGCAGCAGAACCATGTTCATAGACCTGCAAAAGCACAAAATCCAAGATAATTTGATAAGAAGATGCTACCTACAGGATAAATTCTCAGAATTGTGAAATAATTTGCCACTCATTAGAAGAAAATTAATGCGAATATTGCATGGAATACCTCTAGGCCTAAGAACCTGCCAATCGCAGCAAACAAGTGCAAGATACTTTTGCTTCGCAAACTTATAAAAACTTCTCCTGCAGTCATGTTTCCCTGATTAATTGCCTCTTCACAATCCAACAATGCCGAAGGAGAGAGAATGTTCTGAGATGACTGTAAGAGAAAGTAGCCATTCCTGCAAGTCAAGAATGGTCTTTAGGTATACAAGAGGATCTCAGAAAGAAATGTTAAGCTTTGACAAGTATTAAACAGAAGTACACTAAATGATGAAGACTAAAACAACAGAAGTAAATGAAAATCTGAACAAGATACACCATCATTATTTAATCCAAGTCTTAACAATCAGGTGTATTATTATCTAAAGTAAGCATCTCCCCTCCTTTTCATGATTTAGGTTTGAGCTCAGTTGCTAAGTGATCAATGTCACAACTGTGTACTTTTATAATTCCACAACCCAGATAAGGAGTTTGGGTGGCTTAACTCTCCCAGCTATTCTGCAAATCTGAAATATCTCATAGCTACTTCTTTATCCTGAGCATCAAAATTTCCAAGAGTTTCATTCTATCACAAGCAGAATTCCAACAAGAAGGCCAGTGTAAAGGTTTTCTTAATTATCATTACAGTTTCAATATCCCCAAGCTAGGCCTGCCAGGAATCTTAGCAAAAGTGTTGGGCTTCCTCTCACAGCTAAAGATACACGAAGCAGCCAAATTCCTTCATGCAAATTATTCCCATAAGACAACTGAAATGGGTACCCAAAAAATGGAGCCACATGTTGATTGAAATCTGAAAGGTAAGGTAACAGAAGATACAAATTCTCTAATTAGTGATTTGGACAAGCAAAAACATTTTTTTGACATAAAATTATTCCATTATGAAGCAAAAGATGATTTTCCAGCTATACATAATCACATAAAGTTTTCAGGGAAGATAAATAAATTGCACATAAACATGCAATTTTTTCCCTATAGAGTGGGCGGATCATAGTGAGGAAGTGAAGAATGCACCTGATATTTATTCCAAGAGTGAAAAAGGATGATCCATAAGCACGCACACACAACACTTCTCGCCCTTCAGCTCCATTTTTGTTGAGCTTCTGATCCTTCTGCAGAACTAAAATTTGTTAGAGCAAAATAATATGGCTAATACCAAAAATAAAAATTCTCAAATTGAAGGGAGCATGTCCTCTGTTGGGAGGACGAAAGAGAAACAGATGAAACAATAGTAACATAGTTGGACTTGTTATTCATTATATGTCCCATGTCATGTGAAAGATCATCCTGATGACCAAACAGACAAATTTATTGCAAATTACGTCCTGCTCTCCTGCCAAGTTTTCCTATTTTAAATGCAAGCTTTGGCATCAATTCTCCATCTAGGGAATGTACTGACTTTTAACTAATTAGAAAATAGAGTAAAATCCAAGTCTTCTTAGAAGTGATCAATCAACAAAGATGCCACCTTTAGCTGTAGGGGCATAGCGTGAAATAATAATACTTTGATGAAAAAATTCTTGCAATTTTTTGGCCCTTGTGGAAGGAGGTTATTTGGGAGTATAAGTGAGACTTCCAAATTAAAGCCTGGTGTTTAGCCACTAAAACTACAGGGCTATCCAAATGTTCATAAATTTAAAACTTATAAAGAACTGATGTCCTTTTCAGCTGAAATCTTAAAAGATCTACAAGTATTGAAGTGGCAGACAATGCACTTACTCAGAAGAACAAGAAATAATACACTTCTCACAAATAATGCCTTCTTTATAACACAGAGAAATCCACACGTGAAGATAACAAACCTTTCCATGGTCAAGAAGAGCAGCTTCCATAGGGGCCTGCAAGACAACATCAGCAGCTTGAAAAATCTGAGCATTTTTCACAAGCTCTTTCTGTATTTCAAGCAAACGTGTATGGATATTGCATGATATGGCTCTCAGCAGCAACTTCTCAATGTCAATGCAGCTTTGGTCAAGAGAAAATTCAGCCTCCTTGCTTGTCACTGGATCTACAACAAATGTGCTATGTTGACACCCAATCTGCAAATCAGGCCCTGGTTCAATTTTTATATATGGGCATGACCCTGAATCAGATGAACCTGAGGACTTCTCAAAATCTAGCCAATAGAGAAGCTTCAGTCCTGGGGTTCGCAGGCCAGAAGAATCAGATTCACCATCCTGGCTAAGTGACATGGAACTGGAACCAGCAGTACCTCCATCAGATATGAGCTCAAAACGGATTGCATCTTTCCACCTCCCTTGACGGAGTGTTTGCACTTGCCTTATGACAGTATCCATAGCTATTGCAACGCAGAGCTCATGTAGAACTGAGTATAATGTAGCAAATGGATTTTCTGCTGCAGACATTCTACGCTCCAAATCATCCCCCAGGGCATGCCTTCGCGACTGTTCCAGCTTCACAGGTCCAGTGCTCTCACCAACAAGCAATTCCAGGTGCAATATTCTCCACATTGATAAGTGCCCTCGGTAACCAAGAGTAACTAGAACCTTAAACTCCCCATCCACTAGAAGCAATGCTGTACCATTGTAAATTTTAACTTCTTTTATTTCTCTGGGCAGTGAAACTTCAAGCAGTTTGGAACGGACAAGCATATCAAGCTTTTTCAAAGCTGGTTTCTGTTCTTCTTCATTAAGTGAGCTTTGACTACCCAAATCTCCCACGCATTTAGGTAAACGCTCATAAGATCCTGTTAATAGGATTTCAACAGCAGATGGAACGTCATATACAGGAGCACGAGCTTGCTGTAACCCCTCATGCATGAAAAATAATGAGTCTGCGGCCTGGGTGAAACACGTGTCATGATTGGACAAAGTAGATCCCAGCTGCTGGCAGTATTGAATTAGTGGAACCTGTATATAAAACGTGAGAGTGAATGCGAAATTTCCACCAACAAGCCAATTGATTCCAAAGTTGAACCCTACAGAACTTTGTACATGAACAAAAGGATGAAGGGTTTTGCATGTCGAAGAAATTAGAAGCAATGCGAGTATTCCCTACAATCTGACGAAAAAAAGAATTGAGATTTGAGAGCCCAACATGAACAACCCTAAGTGACCATGGGTCATCAGAAAAGGGAAGAGAAACTTCTCCACTGGCCTTCCCACTTAATTAGAGATATTGTTGTAGAAAAAGCGTTAGCTAAGAAGTTATGCAAACCTT
This sequence comes from Aquilaria yunnanensis, assembly GCA_039654915.1. Lineage (NCBI taxonomy): Eukaryota > Viridiplantae > Streptophyta > Magnoliopsida > Malvales > Thymelaeaceae > Aquilaria > Aquilaria yunnanensis. The sequence goes on along the minus strand of CM077600.1, from coordinate 33,765,199 downwards.
CCAAAGCCCTTATACATACATCTAACAACAGAGAAATCGATTCCCGCATCTGGTTAGCATAACACTGAACCAACATCCAAATATTCAGGCTAAATGCTTTCGCTAAATTTCCTTTTTTTTTTTCTAAAAGAATGAAAATTTATCAAATTTTGCACTTTGTTACGGTATCCTATTTCTTTTACACCCTAAATTTAGTTGAAAAACAAACACCAAGTCACAAACTCGAACCCAATTCAAAATAATTATACAGGAAGCAGTGAAGAGAAAGTCACCTGCTGACACCATTTAGCTAGGACATTAAGCCTTAACATTCGTTGCTGGGTCTTGTTTATAAACTTTAAAAGTCCAATCTTTTTTTCGGTATCGGAGAGATCGCTGGATTTGGACTTGTTCACCAGCTCCTTGAGCGACAGGAACGATTCCTCGGCAGCTCGGCTCACCAGGGTGGAGAAATCCACCGTCTGTTGCCCTAATTCCGCCATTGGAAAGGATATCGAAAAGGAAAGCAAGAATCTTTGGTTCGTTGATATCAACAGATTCAGATCTCTGGAGACCCGAGTTGTACGAAAGCTAGGGTTTTTGTGTCTCCTACTCACTCTCGCTTCCTCGCATTCGTGTGTCGCCCATGGAAGAGTTCTTGGAGGGTTCTGCTGCTCCGGCGTTTGGGGCTTGGAAGCCGCGAAACAGATTGGAAGCGAAGGAGATAGGCGAAGAAGCGTTGGCGTTTTATATTGATGTCTCGGGTCCGCTTGTCAACCCATACCATAGTAGGAGTAGGACTTGGCAGAAACTTCCGACACAACTTACATTGTAGCAGTACCATATGGTAATCAGAACTCCTGTGCATATTAGAATTGTCGTTAAAGGTGAAAAATTACAAAAGACTACCTTTTGGTTCAAGCTTATTTTCAAACTACTGCACGAGTTATTTCACAAGACAAAATACCACTTGAGGTTTCTTGGTAGTATATTCGTAAATCAGGCACTAAACTTTAAAAAACCGCCATTTATTATCTTCAACCCCCCACCGTCTAGATCTCTCGTCCGGCCGTCTTCTCATCTATTCCCTAATTTGAAGCAGTAGTTGCTCCAACTTTTGGCCTATCTAAAGCCAGCTGCTTGGAGTTCGGCTCTTTTTTTCATGTTCAAATTTCCATTACAATATTTTAGGGTTAAACAGTAAAATATAATCTCTCTCTCTCTCTCTCTCTCTCTCTCTCTCTCTCTATATATATATATATATATATATATATATATATATGAAGGGCAAACATCTCCATTCCTTTAAACCATTTTTATTAGCATTAATTTCTCTTTATTCTCTTAATCACTTCTTACTAGCATTAATTTGATATTTTACTTGTAGCGTTTTAGAGTTTTGTATATAGGTATCAATAATAATATAACTTAATGGCTTAAGTAATAACTTTTTTAGACCATTATGTCTCTTATCTTATATATCTCTAACTTTCATTTTTTATACACACAAGCCATAACTTTTATACGAAAGAAAAAATATTTTAGCAATATTCTCGAGGATATTTATTTTTAGTACATTGGTAATTTTTCAAACTTATATCCCAGATAAATTAGGTCAAGTATTTTGTTACTTTTAATTTCTTATTTTACTGATGATAATATTACAATATAAGGCTTTAATTTCTTTCTCTTTTCCAAATTTGTTGCTTATTTTTCCTTTCTTCAACACATTGACTTATGTTAACGAAATTGAAAAGAATAGATGGATCCAAATGTTAACAAATAACAAAATCATTATAGGCCATGCATTTAATTTTTGTAACTGACACATTAATTTAAACTAATGTAACTTTCATTCCTCTAAGCCACTTCTATTAGCATTAATTATTCTTTATTCCTCTTAGTCACTTCTTATTAGCATTAATTTGATATTTCATTTGTAGTGTTTTAGAGTTTTGTAAATAGGTATCAATAATAATATAATTTAATGATTGAGTAATAATTTTTTTGGACCCTTATGTGTCATAGTTTATATCTCTCTAACTTCCATCTTTTATACACACAAGTCATAACCTTTTATACCAAGGAAATATCTTAGCAATATCTTAAGGGTATTTACTTTTAGCACATTGGTAATTTTTCAAACTTATATTCCCAAATGAATTAAATAAATTAGTTTTTGACTTTTAATTTCTTATCTTGGTAATGATAGTAGTACAGTATAAAACCTTAATTTCTTTCTCTTTTCCAAAATTGCCTATTATTTTCCATTCCTTTAATACAATGACCTATGTTAACAAACTTGAAATGAATATAGAAGGATCCAAATGATAACAAATAAAAAAATCATTATAGCCCATGCGATTAATTTTTGCAACTGATAAATTAATTTAAACTAATGTAACTTATGAATAAATTGCAACCTATGATGATGTAATTTATTATATTTAACCATTTTAATACTATATATCAATTAAAAATGACATAATCTATAAATCAAATTAATACCAACTATAACCTATAAGTTTAATTGTAATTCTAAATTACTTAATTCCCTTTCCAAATTAAATTTCATTAAATTTCCTCTTGCAATTATTTTATTACTCAAGTTTCTATATATATGTGCATTTTACTTGAGTAATTCTTATTCAAGTTAAGTCATACCGAGTCAACCAATCTAATCAATACAAACTAATTCTTATTCAATTTTGACTATAGTTGCACTTTACAGAGTTGGTTTTCAAGGAAACTAAAAAAGAGCCTCCAATCCAATATCTTTATTGAACCATTGTCCCAATGGGTTTCCATAGTCCATAGGCGAACTTAGTAATACAAACATGTCCACCACACCATTAGCTAAAATGATGTACCATCTTAATGTTATTCAAAGGCCACCATCGTAGCCCATAATTTATAGGTTGAGCAAAAGGATGAGATGAAGTCTGCATCAATTTCTCTTTCTTTAGGCGATATATTATAGTGAATTTGAGTATAAAACAGTGAAACGGGTAACAATAGTCAATGATACTTTAGAGCTCCAAAGTTAATGGATCAAAACATAACTTATCTAATCTTATCACAAAGAGAAGAAGATAATTGTGATCTATTTTCATTCACAATCCTATTTTAGTCCTCTATTTTTTTTTTTGTTATTAATCTAGGCCACCCTTACTTTTATTTTTTTTTTCTTTTTATTTGAAGTCATTCTCCATATTTTTTGTTGTTCTTTAGTATTGTTTTTGTAGTATTGTTTGAGACTTTTTTTTTATTATGTATTGGTTTTTTATTATTAAGTGAATTAAACATAATAATTGATTCAAACAGATATTTTTTTCACCAAATGAATAAGTAATAAAAGAAAAAGGAACAAAAAATAAGGTAAAATAACATGAATTTAAATGTAAGTGGATATAAAACTTAAAGAAGACCAAAAGGAACAATGAGCAATAGAGAATTACAAAAAAAAAACACTAAACAACCTAAATAAACCAAAAAAAGGGAAAAAAGAACATCATCATATTTATTTATATATTTATTGGTAATGTTTTACTTATTTGTATCAGGTTGACCGGTTAATTTGACACAAGTAAGTGCACTAGGTTATTTCTCATTATCACTTGAATAATTTTATTTGAGAAATAATTTATTTTTAAATAAAATTTTCATGATTTTCCATGCAAAAAATATTATGAAAAATAAATTATTTTCAAAAAAATTCTTTTTAAGCATCTTTCAATTAAAGTTTCATAAGTTTTATAATATATGTATCTATATGGTGTGCATTTTTATTTAAAAATAACCTAGGGAAAATTTAGCCTTAATAACATTATTTTATGGTAACATTTTCCTTTTCTGATAATCCCAAAATCAATCTTACATTTTTTAAAATAGAAATATTTATCATAATTCATCTATGCTTTATGTTACATTTATTTTATTTTATTTTGTGCCAAAAGTCTTTTGTTTTGTTTAGTACATACTTATATGTTATGTTGTATTTATTTAGATTTTGATAGAGTTTCTTCATAATTTTGTTGATGTGAGTAATAAAATTATTATTGTTGTTGTTGTTGTTGTTGTTATTACATAAAATCTCCACTTCATACCATATTACACAAACATTTTAAACATGATAATAAGTTGATGTTAAACTTAATGTATCTCAACAAATTAGTGATACATTTAAATATATGAAAGTATTTATATTTTATCTTTATAATTTTTTCATTAAAAAATTTTAACACACTTATATGATGGCATGATACTCATAGAAATTTTTTAATTAAAAATTTTTAAATATTGAAAATTAGAAACTAAAATAATTAGATAATTTGGTTAAGGATGAAGGATTACTTAAGCAATTACATATAAGGTTAACTTTTATTAAAATTTTTTGAATATTTTTAAATGCAATTATACTTAAAAATATTTAAATATTTTGAATGCTAGATATTTTTAAAAGATATAAAAAAATGACAACAACAAGCTTCACTAACTATATAAGTCAAGCTTATCATTTTTTTATAGGTTAATTAATTACACTTTCACTTTTGACGTTTAGTTTTAACTACTTTTACCTAATTTTATGTGCCTATTCTTACCCTAATTTATATTTATATAAGTAATTAGCTTGTGTATCGCATGGGCCAAAAAACTAGTACTATATAGAAGGAGTTTTTGGAAATATGTTCTATTAACCTTCAAACTTAATGTTTATTATTAATCATATTGCATGCACTTATAAATTTATAATCAGGGCAAGACTTAAAGTATATTTTTTTCCTTTTTTTTTTTTAGATGGACATTCTATTGATCTTTCTGCAATTTATTGTCTTTTTGCTCAATGGATAAAGTTTAATAACTTAAATTTAAAATTTGAGCCAAATGTTTTTAATGGAAGAGATTTAAGAGAAATATCATGCTAGAATAAGGGGGAAAAATAAATTGATAAATCGATGGAGTACCTTGACTTACATATGTGTAATGAGAATTAAAAACCAATATTTTAGTTTTCCCCTACCCCTTTTTTAAATATTTTTTTTTAGTAATCATAATGGAATAAAACAACTAAGCCATAATGAGAGAAAAGGTACTGGAAGCTAAGGAATAAGCATCTTAGACTACCCTCCATTGAGCTTTAATGATGAAAACTTGGGTGAGCTTCAATATAAGTACTTGAGTATGCTCTATGAGCTCTTGAACATCAATTTGCGCAGGGACAAAATTAGCTATTTGTCATAACGCCTACAAACAATCTGTAACTATAGTACAACTCGAAGCCTTCGGTAGAATCGCAATTTTGGTTGCCTTGTGAATGGCTCAGATCTTTGTCACCAACACAGTGCCATAATTTTGAAGAATAAGCTTGTTGATAGTCTAAAACTCCCTCAAACCTCAATAGATCCAAGCTGCCACTCCCATCTTCCTACTCTCATGCCAAGTACCATCCACAATGAAAACTAGCGGATAAGATTGAAAAAGATTATAACCCTACACTTTAAAAGACTGGATTGGAGCAGGTTTCTGAAATCCTACCATGAAGGCTTTATATGCTATTGTAGCTATAAACTCGTCATGAAGCACGTTGTGGGCAACTTGTTTAGCCTCAATATTATTGTTATTGAAGACTTTCGCATTACGATTTATACAAATCTCCCAAATAATTGGAATAAAAATATCATACCTAGCGATAAATCCACTTATTAAAGTCGATTTTATCGTTTGGATTAGATAAACCCACATATTCTAACTACATAGCTTTAGACTCTGGACAACCAAAAAAAATATGGGTGACATTTTCCTGATCCGAGAGACATCTAAGACACATGGGAATGGGATTTTCAATAATATTCTTTTTTACAAGAGCTATTCTGCTCGGTCAAACATCAGTGCAACATCTCCAAATGAAGGTTCTAAATTTATTAGGAATGTTAGCTACCTACAACTTTCTGAAAAACTTATTGAGAAGCTGATGTTGCGATCCACGTATATTAATATTCATCTTCAGAGATTGATTAGTAATATAACCCTTCTTCATGGTAAAGATACCATCCTTAGCTTTTTCCTAAACTAGCCAATCTTTCCTCAGCTTTGACCATCTTGTGTCACCTATAATTGCTTGTACTGTCTCCTCATTAAACAAGGTATGTAACTTAGCCATATTCTAAATTCTAGGAGTGGAAAAGAGTAAGTTAGTCACTTTCCGCAGCCACTGAGATGAGCCAAAAACCTTGATGCACTTTGTAAGACAAGGAGGTGGAATACTCGATATCCAATAATCCTTAAAGATATTAACTGAGGTTCCATCTCCAATAGCCCAACAAGATGAAGGAGTAAAAGTTCTCAGCCATAAAGCAAGCTCTTCCAAATGTGTGGGGGGTTGCTGCCCTTACCAGCCTTCCACAGAGATTCAGATTTACCATATTTAGCCCTTAAAACCTGTTTGACTAAGGAATTTTCCTCAAAATGCATGATTTGCCAAAATGATTTGGCTAATAATGCCTGATTCAAAAGTCTCAATTCCCGAACACCTAATCCTCCATTATCTTTCGGTAGGGTGAGAATAAACCAACTTCTAGAATGGATCCGCTACTCCTGGTCAGAACCCTTCCACCAAAACTAAACCATTGGTTTGGTCATGTCATCACTCATTGTCACCAAAATTTTAAATAAATCCATTGCATAAATAGATACTGAAGAAAAAGAGGATCGAATCAACATAAGTCTGCCTACCCGATTTAACAGTTTCCATTTCCATGAAGTCAATTTTGATTCTACCATTTTTCTTCAAAAAGTCAAAGGAAACCATCTTGGACATATCACAATTGAAAGGAATGCCTAAATATTTTGTGATAACATTATTAACCTTGATAGGGATAATGTTTCTGAACAATCAAATAAATCTGTGTGGGATATTTTTGCTAAAGCACCACTCAGACTTATTATTATTAACTTCCTGACTATACGCCTTACCATAAATTTTAAGAATATCCCTGAGAGCAAGTACTGTAGTCATGTTCAGTTGAAATAAGATAAAACAATCATCTGCAAAAAATAAGTGGTTGATACTTAGGCCAAACATACTAGCTTTTTGCCAAGGAAGTCTTTCAATCTACTGCTGGGCCTCCAGGAAGCAAAAGAACGCTTCCCCACAAAGAATAAAGAGGTAGAGGAAAAAAGTCCTCCTATCTAAGGCCACGATTCAAAGTAAACCAATCCATGGGAGAACCATTCACAAGCACTGAATAAAACACTGTAGTCACACAATGCATTATCAAATGAACCCAATGGTCCAGGAAATTCAAAGTACAAAGGACCATCTCTTGAAAAATTCAATGCACCTTGTTATAAGCCTTCTTCATATCTTGTTTTAATGTTGCTTTATATCCTCTTGGCCCATTAGAATGTTCGGTGGGTTTTAAGGCATGCAACAATGCCTGGGCAATAATTATATTTCCTTGGATAGACCAGCCAGGAACAAAGGCATTTTGAAACTTTGAGACTAGGTGCTTTAAAATAGGTTTTAACCGATTCACCAAAAGTTTATAAATGATCTTATAAATCGTGTTACATAGGTTAATCAGCCTGAAATCCTAGACTGACTCAGGGTGGGGAACCTTTGGGATCAGGATTGTAAAATTTCTACTGACCTCATTTAGCAAAAAATGCCTTTAAACACATGAATGCACTGCATTAATAATTGATTGGCCCATAATGTCCCAATATTTCTTAAAACTATTGGTTGAATTCTATCTAGACCCAGGGTTTTAAGGTTTCCTAATTAGAAGGCCGTTTGATAAATCTTAACGTTTGAAAAACGTTTCACAAAGAATTGCTATTGTTGGGAGGAAAGCTTATGCTTTAAGGAATTATAACTCAAAATTCTGGAGATCAACATTTGGCATCTCATCCACCTTATAACTATCTTTGAAATATTGAAAGATATGACATCTAATCTATTCTTAATCTCAAAGCCATTCATCAGAACATAGGACTTTTAAATAATGAATTTTATTACTATTTCTTCTATGTTTAACCATAGTGCAAAAAAAAACTGAATTAGAATCCCTAATTACTAGCCAATTCAGATAAGACTTCTGAGCCCATAACCTTTCTTGATCAACAAGTAAGTCTGCCAAGTTTTTCCAAAATTCGTGAATCCGAAATGAATTTTCTACAGGATTTCATGTAGCTTGGAACTTAGTTAGGCTTCTCTAAAGAGAAGAAATGCTAGCTTGAAGATCACCAATTAACCCCTAGTTCCATTGCCACAATAATTTAAAAACACTCTTACATTTTGACACTAGTTAAAATATGAAATAGCATAAGACTTAGGTATCCCAGACATTCCTCACTATTTTTTCACAGTGGGGATATCTCATCTAAAAGCTCTCTAATCTCCACAACCTATGATGGAATTTCTGGGTAGGCCATATATTAAGAAGAAGAGGTGCATGGTCCGTCACTTGAATAGAAAAATTAAATAGATTAGTATCTAGGAAAATATGGAACTAATTCATAGTAACAAAGGCCTTGTCTAGTATTTCAAACACTACTTCATTACCTTGTCTAGCATTAATCTACGTAAACTTAGGACCAAGACATTTGATTGGTAAAAGACTTAGGTCCACAACAAAGTCATTTAAGAATTCAACCCCTTGAACAATATAAGCATTCTTCCCAGATTTTCCATTAGAATCATACGCCTGGTTAAAGTCTCCAATCAAAAGGGTGGGCAAAGAATAACACAACAACACCATTTTTCAACACCATTTTTATTTCATCCTGTGTAGAATTTCTCATATTTAAGACAAGATTACCATAGACTAACCCTATCAGTCATTCTTTTCTAAACTTTTGTTTAACTTACAAAAAAATGAGGTGCCTCCAGTACTCAAGAACAAGGCAAGTGATTTAGGAGGCCCAACCTACCCATAGACCCCATTAGCTCTAACTGAGTTTACAAAAGCAACATTTACAAAACCAAAAGACTGAAATTTTTTAATGACTTTAACACAAATAGCTTTAGTCTTCATTAAAAAAAAGGATTAGGCTAGTGAACACACAAAAGGCCTTTAATATGGTGTACTATAGTAGATTGGCCAATTCCATAACAATTGAAACTTAACACCATTATTGTTGACTTGGGGGTTGAGAGGGGTCAACCAGCCAAAACCCTTGAACACGAATTGGGATTCCATTTTGATCATTAAAGATTGCCAATTGTAATGGCAGAAAGTCATCTTCTGCTTTGAAACTGTTTGCTAAATCCACAGACTTCATTTCCTCATCTTCCTTTATAGTTCCTGTTGGGACAAAACAAGTTCTTTTGAAGTAGGACTTGAAAGAGATTTCCTAATCATCCATTCTGCTCATTTTAAGGCTAAACATTCCCAGCAATGCCATAAGGGGATTCTGGTATCTTCTACAGGCCCAAGGTCTAAGAAGGAGTAACACTTCTTTGGAGGCCTTAGAAGTTCCAGAAGAAGAACCATATCTACAGAAACATCTGTTGCTCCCTCTTTCCCATGCTCCACAAAAAGGCCCTGCTACTTTTCCCCCTCATGAGCCTTTACTCTAGAAGGCTATGGTTTCCATGCTAGCATGGGTCTTTTACCTAGTTTAATTTGCTTTTGTTTTTCCTTTTCTGACTGCACTTTACAAGTACTGCCACTACCTTGCCCTTTTTCTATCTTCTTTCTTTGAACAAGAGAAAATGAGGGGGAGTATGTGTTTTAAGCTCCGTTTAGAAATTTTACAACAATCACTGAGTCAAATAAAAAGTCACTATGAATTTCCATAACCACTGTAACATCGGTGATTAGACCTTCATCAATAAATGATGCTGAATAGTTATGGCTTGAGTGGCTTCCCGTCAATGAGTTAAAAGATGACATTATTGGGACTACTCCAAGCACTTGATTTTGGTGACCCTGCTACATCAGGCCATCTTTCACTCCTGTTTGCTATTGTTCTAATTCCTTTTCCATCAGCCCATTATTCTTATAATAAGAGCATTATTTTCCACATTCGCATCCCCTCTTATTTTTAGCCATAAGAGCTTCCACTGGACCATGGACTAAAGTTTTGATTGCATTAATAATTGCCTGGTCAATCTCATCATTGGACGATGATCTATAATGTATAACTTTTCTCTCGAGCATCATAACTCTATTCACTAGCTGAAGATGCCTTTCTAGTCTACGATACATGGTTCTCATGTCCAATGGACTTGATGCTCATAGTTCAGCAGAGAAAAAAAGGTAAACTGCATCCTCTCTATAATATTCATCATCATCCAGAAGCATCCAGTATTGTCTATCCCTATAGGCTACAACTGCTTCTTTCAATGATGACCTGTAATGAGGTTGTGAGTGCCCCACTCTCCTACATCTTTTATAGATTTTGAAGATTCTTTCATATTTGAGTTAAACCTAGGTTTTGTAACCTTCTAAGGTTTCAAGATAGAAACCTGAGAGTAAAGGTTATTCCAGGTTGATCTTTACTTTCATGCATAAATAATGCCAACGATGTGGCGCATCATCAGCCATATCGAGCTCCTACAAAATACTAGCCATTTCCATAATTCGGCGAGCCGTTCTTGCTTATAAAAGGGATGATGGCATTCTGTAAACTTGAATCCAAACTGCCGCATATCAAAACAGATGGTTCTCAAGACTAATAATAGGCATGAGGCTCTTATCTATAATGAGAGCATCATTCATCATCCAGGGGCTACTTCTTAGAAGAGCATGAAGATCTCTAAAACTAAAGAAAATGGTGATAAAGAAGTTCTGCCCAGCCGTATCAATGACTCGAGTAGAACCCTCTAAATCCCAAGCATAATCAATGTAGAACTAATGGTATGAAATGGTAAATTTATGTAAGTCTTATATCCTGATGATTAGACAATGGTCCAGTGTTCCTTGGATAGGGACATTGTAGGAGTCATCAATGACCATATGCCACAGTATTCTTTGGAGTGTGTTTGAACACGGGTTAGCCAGTTTGGAATAAGGGATATTTTGGTTGAAGCAAGAGGCTTTGGTGCAAGATGATTGAGTCCTTGTTATGCCATTCATCTCACTAAATACTTCTTATAGGTGAATAAGGTGATTTTTTTTCAACAGGGGAAATTATTACTGCTTCTTAGAACCAGAAAGAATTAGGCTAACTTGGTCTATATGAGGCCACTCTAGTCGATTTTGGAGAAAGCAACCCCTACAATGAATGATCAAAGACACTACTTTGGTTCCACTTGGCAAGAAAGGGGCGCTCACTTGGCTTGAATTAGAACGAAAACCCCTTAATACCAATAACAAAAAACAATTTTCATAACAAATTTACACTTGAAGGCCACCCCAAAATGATTACAGCCTCATAATTGGGAAGAGGACCAAAGGATTAGGCTTTAATTGTTTTTTCTAGGCCACTAATTAGATGAAACCCTATCTGTCTCTGAGTGAAAGACCCCAATCAATTGAAAACACCTTAAGAGAAATCTCCACATGCACCAAAACAAACAAGAAAACCAAACAAATAGCTAGCAACAAGAAATCAATTAAATCAAATGAATCAAATAAATGCGAATAATCGCGTGAGGCCTTCTTACCAAAGGAGTGGCAGCTACGGTCTCATCCTTTTTTAAATATTTGAAATCATTACAATGAGAATATAGTTAGGAGAATATCTACAATAAGAAATATAGACCAACTTTTATGATCTCCAAGATGAAAGAAATAGTAAACTTGAAAATATAATTTATATTGTCAAGCACTAGTACATTAACTAACAAGTGCAAGGGATATAAGGCTCCTTCACCTACTAGTCTTAGGTTCAAGCCCTCAATTCTTTATTCCCTTCCTTTAAAATTATTACCTTGTAGTAAATAGATTTTGAGTGTTAATAAGAAGAAGAAAAATGCAATTTATATTATTTTATTGATTTTCTTTTTGGGAAGAAGAGGAAGAAGGATGTAGTATTCTTTAGTTTTCACATCAACGATAATTTCAAAATAGATTAAGTGTACAAGACAAAAATATCTTTGAGAAATGCCAACAATTTCATTTTTCATGTTAAATATAGAGTTAAAAATCAAGAAAAACATCATATCATTATTTTTTACATATATATAATATCCCCTTAGATCAATAGTTAGCTTGTAGGAAAAAAAAAATAAAAACTAGCACAAAAAGTTACTATTAACATTGAGTTGAGTGGCTGTCAATATGTTAATGATAAATGTTAATTTTGTAGTCAAACATGTTAACTTTGTGTCAACTTTGACCACCATTTTCTACCTAACCACTCAACATTTTTGGGCGATTCTTGCTTTGATCCTTCATTTTGTAGGTTGGAGAAGCGGATCGTAGCATTAAAATGATATTTGGACAAGCAGAAAGAAAAACAGGCATGCATAAGTCAAGCGGATTTATAACTATAAGGCCTAGGCGCCACAATTCAAAAAGTGGCTGCCTGAAAAAGACCCCATGGAGACCTAGGCCCCAGGCACTAGCGAGTCTAGAGGCCTATGTGCCAGAACACCTTTTTCTGAGACCTAGGCGCTAAGCACTCTTGAGCCTGGAGGCCTAGGCACTAGAACACCCTCATCTTAAGGCCTAAGCGCCAGACACCTGGGAAAGTGGTCATTTACCTCAAATTTGAACTCAAGCTTGCTATTGGCTAAGAGTTTCTATCCAAATGGGTTAGTGAGGTGAAAAAGACACCTCCAAGAGTAGAAAAACCCGAAACCTAGCAAAAGAACTACTTCTTCATCTTCATATTCTCATCCTAAAACTAATTTTTCTCCACCACTATTAGCATTCTTGGTTTTTCTTGGTCAACATTAGAGCTAGCTTAGAGATTGCTTAGAGTGCTTAAGGGGGCTTGCTTGAAGACCTTGGAGACAAGCTCTTCTAGTTAGCTTGGGTTTATTCTTTCATTTTCCTTGTAGTTTCTCATGGATGATATAATGTGTATTTTCATGATTATGTTTTATTTAGTTATGGAGTAGTCTTTTTTAGCACTTTCTATAGATGTAGCTACTTAGATTGATATATTGTATGAATTCATGGTTATGTGATGTTAGTTTTCTACTAAATATATGTTTATTCTTCTTTTGAGATTAATGTTGTGTTAGCTAGTTGATGGCCACAATTAATTGCACTATAAATTGCCTCTAAATTCTTGAAAAAGATTAGAAGCTATTGGACCTAGGACAAGAATTTAATGGTTATAGGTTTGTTATTGGAAAATTAGTCTAAGTCATTAGGTAAAGGTAAATTGAGGTCTAATGCCTATTTCTAAACTTGTAATCGGATAGAAATCCTTATTAAACTTAAATTAGATAGATTAATTCTTTTACTTGGAAAAGTAAAAATTCACTTGAACAACTTTACCAACATGCATTGAAAACTAACTCACTAACTTGAATTCATCACTTAATCGAAATAAGTAATGAACCCATAAGAAGTGTACTTTAGTGATTTGTCAAAAACCTCACATTTTCATTGCATTCCTAGCATCTTAGTTTAGTGGCATCCCAATTAGACTAGCTTAACTTAGACCCATTAACTTGCTTGTTTAGCCTTTTATTTGACATTATTGGTTTAGTTAAAGTAGTCTTAACGTAGTGGTACTTGGCCAGTGAATCAATCAATTTTCATGGGAACGATATTCATTCACCTTATCTACATGTGACTTGTGCACTTATGGATAGCGGTTTCAAAATTTCACTACAGTTAATGGGCTAGTTGAAGCCCATGAACCAACCATCATCCTGAATCTAATTGGTGACTGATGAGCTAATGTGGACCATCCAACACAAACTGACATGATTTTTTTGTTGGAAAGGCAAGGCTAAGTTGAAGTCTTTAACACACAAAAAACATTCCAAAAATAGGAGCAATAGTGGTAAAATAACCCTTTTTTAAAATTTAAATAAGTAAAAATATTGTAAAAATGAAAACGTAAACATTATTTGAAAACATGACATTTTCAAATAAGAATGACTACTCAAAATGAAAGGATTATGTGATATAGTGAAGTCCTTGCCATCATTATTGCCTCACATTCTATGTTTAAAATTTAAGATTTTATGACTTAGTAATTCTCATTTTATTTTCAGCAACACAAGTCCAATCCATTCAAGTTCTTTACAGGAAAGTAATCATAAAAAAAATACTCAAGATATAGAAATTAGAATGTATATAATTTATGGTGTGCTTTTCAATTTAGAGTTACCCTTATGTTCTAGATGATATTACATTTCCCCTCTGAGGTTTGGAAACATAAACTTACCTCTTGCTTTGTTAACACAGTAATTAGTCGTTATTCAGAATTATGATATTTTATTTGTATAATATTTTTATTGTTAATGAATATTTTAAATTATTAGTTTTGTTATAAATAAATACAAAATAAGAAAAGTAGCAAATTTGCCCACAAGTATTTGGCTTCTGGGTTGGATTGCACTTAAGTTTTCTCTAATACTGATATTGTCACTGGCATTCTAATTTGGGACTAGAGACACCGATAATGTTACAACTTTACGGAGCCCTTACCATCAATTGAGGTAAAAGCGAGAAGTTGATGACTTTGAAATCTAAGGGTACTAAAGTAACTTTTAACAAATTTCAATTATATAATTTATCATTTTTATTTTGTGTGTGTTAGTCTCCGTATCCATTACCAAATCTGCCAGAAATGAAATCTAAATTCAACATTGTATTATAATGCATTTTTTATCATCTAATGACAACCTCAATAATGATGGGTACAGTAACCAGGATCTATGTACAAAAAAATAAAAATGGTAAACTGCATAAAGTTTTTTAAATTTGTTAAAAATTATATTAGTACCTTAAGTGATACCATACTTGGCTGACAAGCCCATACCAAGGCCCAGATTACATAACTAGTCAAACAAGGCCCTATTCACCAACTGCGTGGCCCAACAGACCAGTGTCCCCAAGGCTTAACAGGTCAATGCCTATGCTATTAGGGAAGAAAACACATACCTAGAATGAAATGACTCCTTTATGAGGCTTCCATTTTCATATTGATCTTTCCAATTGTTATAAAGAGAAACCCCACAACATCTTTAAGGTACGTTCTTCATTATGCAACCTTGGCCTTCATAGTTTCATCATTCTCCTATGAAAACTAACTTGATCGTCAAAGGGTTCTCCCCAGGCACACACATTATCCAAGCTTCAAGGCCAGTCCACTTGGTTTGGTTGGTAACTGAACACTTTAGTTATCACTAAGATTTCAAAACCAACAGCTTCTCAAATTTACCATGAGGTTTTAAATTGTAACATTAGTGACATATCTGGTCTCAGACAATAATGTTAATGGCAATATCATCTAAAGTTCATGGAGTAATTGTAAAAACCTTATGCTTTATTGGGTTGTTGGACTTACTAAATGTGGTTCACTAAGAAAAGTCCAATATGTGAACTATGATCCTAAGGCTCAAATGATGCGAAGGCTACCCATATGAAACACCAATAGTGCATAGCTAGGGGCAGCTAAGGACTTGAGTCCCTTGTACAATTAACTAAAGCAAACACATTATGACCATAAGTAATAAGTGACTCATGTACATAAAAAATGGTAAATGAAATGAACAAATGCTAATATGTCAAGAGCTAGTATTTATTGTGGAACAGTCTATTATTGGAATTATTGATTGGGGATAAGGTTCTGTAAACCGTTCTAGATATTAACCAATATTAAGATTTTTAGATGTTATAATCTAAGCCTATAATATATTTTTATGCATATAATGACTTTGTATATGCAAGTCTTAGATGATTTTCTTTTACAAGTTGAGAACTTTTATTGGGAATCCTAAAATTCTTATTCCCTTATTATTTTATGGTGCAAACAAGGATACAAATTAGGCTAATAACCAATAGGACTATAATTGGCTTTTAGGAAGATACAAATGTGTATTAATCTAGTTTGTGTTGCATTGTTTCCTTATTTTCTTTCTAAGATATAAATCATGAGTACTGACTATATTTTAGTCTGTGACTTGATAGGGCTGAGGATAAAGGAAGAGACTTTAAACACTACAAATTTCAGCATGGTATAGTATTGAGCTAAGGGGGGTTTAAGCCCTAAGATCTTAAATTTGTATATACATTCCAACACCAAATATGTACGATGAACATATCTATGTGCTTCTATTAGAATATTTATAGTGAATTCTATGAAACAACATAGTATGTTTAGTGCATTGCTTGTATGAACAGGTGCATGATTGTATAAAATTTTACTTGCATGTGTTTTAAACTGTAGTTGCACCTGTATGTGTACTTATAACTATTGGTTTATAGCCATATCAAGGCGTAACATAAATTCCTACAAATGCACATAACTATTTTAACCAACAACAAACACAGCAACAAACTACTTCATCCGTCCCAAGTTTTTTACAATATTCACAATAGTTAATTTATATTTTTTTATTTTTAACATTTTAATATATAAATAAAAAATTATTATATATAAATGATAAAATGGACCTATAGTTTTCTAAATATATTTTTTAAAATTTTTTAATGAATAATAACATGAATAAATTTAAGTAAAAAAATAAATAAATGTTTCAAACAATATGAGACATTGTTAGTAAAACACAAGTTGAACACCTAAAAAGTGAATAAATTTCATGAATGGTCCTTAACCTTTAGTTATTGTTCCTTTTTAGTCTCTAACTTATTGAATGTTCTATTTTGGACCTTTATCTATTAAAACATTTCATTTTAGTCCTAAATCTATTGAAAACATTTCATTTTGGTCCTAATTTGATGAAATTTATTAACTCAAAGTATTTATCTAATAACAGCTTTTTAGATTGTAATTTAAACTATCTGATAACTATTTAATAATAAATTTAATTTGTATAATAATTTTTTTTACAGTTAATAAAAAATTCAAATCACTTTTTTTTTATCTCTATAAATTAAACTTATTTCATTCAGAAAAAAAATACTAATTTAAATTATCTATTTACTGTAAAAAAAATATTAAACTATTTAAATTTACTGAAAGACAGTTGCTGAATATTTAAATTAGAATTTTAAAAGTTTATGTCAGATAATTATTCTAAATTAATGAATTTCATCTAGTGAGAGACCAAAATAAAATAATTTTAATAGGTTTAAGACTAAAATAGAACATTCAATAACTTCGACTCTAAAATGAAATAATGACTAAGGGCTAATGACCATTTATTCAATTTACTCCTTAAAATGTGCTAAGCATCTTGAGACCTTAATTATTGTGGGTAGGGTAAGGCCTCTGACATTTTTTTTTTGGTCTTGTATCCGATTTTGTTCAATAGTGTTTGATTAAATTTGTTTGGTAGCATTATGACTTGTGTGTTAAAGTTAATTTGGACGTGAAATCCAGAATAGGAACACAAATTCCTATAGTTAAAAATTAACAAAGTAACTACAACTACTACCAAGTTGCTCTCTGGCTAGTTGGTAGAAATCCTTGCCTATAAATTTGACGCACCTTCCTTGGCTGGACCAATTCATCATTCTTGCTAGCTACCTGTGCACTATATATTCCACAGGGACGAAGCCCTGATGTGTGCAACCAGTGACGGTGATGGATGCTGACGACTGATTTTCACCCCCAGCTGCCACTAATCGACTACCTATTAAGTCATCTTTTTCTCTTATTTCTTTTTGGCTTTTCTTTGCTTCATATCAACCTTAAATTCATTTGCCCCAATTTATAGGGTTCCTCTAATTTGGTATTCAGTGTGCTATTGTTGGGTCTTTTTCCTTATTCACCCATGATCCATAGCATGTGTCTCTCCACTCACTAGTTTTTTCTTTGTGGTCTACCTTCCCTTTTGCTTTCAGTGATTGTCTGCAATCCTATTCCAAGTTATTTCATTTTTGTCTCCTTTATTGTTCAATAGCCTGTCTCTTTGCTTTGATCGTTATTACCCGAAGTTCGAGATCCCTCATTCTACCTTTGGTGCATCCTTTCTAGAGTCCAAGTTTTCCATAGTTGCTAGTGGTCAACCCCAGGTAAAGGTTGAAGGAGCCCTTCATGAGCACCAACAAACTGTTCAAAGGACTAAGTATAAGTGGCAACAATCAAAGAATTCCTAAATCCTACCTCTTTGCAAAGCGACAAAAAATTTGTTCTCTAGTTGATCTATCTCATGATCAAGAGGTCTTTTTTAGTCGCTTAAGACGCTTATCTCAAACTCTGCAACGGTAGACATAAATTATCGCATCTAGTGAAGATCCTTGGAAAGAATTAGTTTGTTCAGGTGGCTTTGTTATGTAGCCTTAAGAGGCAAACACTCTAGTAGGCTATCCTTTCTTTTTGTTTTCTATTCTGATTACAAAACAAAAAATGCTATATATTCCTAGTGTACAATAATATATATGTGTGTGTGTGTGTTACAGCATGTGAATATGGAGATGCCGTGTTAGCTGGAGCAGTGGAGGGATGATGAGTGCCTTGTTTGCCTGTTGATGGCTTCCACGCCGACTGCTAGAGCCATGATAGCCGCGTACAATCCGCAGCTCATAAATTGGGACTTACGCGTTGCCTCTGTTCCATTAACGCTGACAAGACAAGCCCCCTGGAGTGGCTCCAACGCTACAGATGGAGATGGACTGCCTTTTGGGGACCATCTAGACCTCAAGCAGCCGATGCCTGTGGCCTATGCTTGCTCGTAATAATTAATTAAATTGTACTCGTACTCGCACACGTACACGCACACACACACACACACATAGACACACATAGACATGAATGATTTGGCTAGCTCTCTCTCTCTCTCTCTCTATTAATTAGCTACTTGTTTGTTACTATATGTATAAGATAGTTTGAAATTAAAGTTATGTACAATATTCGCATTGCTTCTTGGTGTATGAATGTAGGTTAGGAAGGTGAGAACAGGAGCTCAAGAAAGAGTGAGAATCGTAGACCAATGTGATATTGATAATGGAGGTTTAGATCTGGACGTAAACGTGTTTCTTCGGCTTGACACTGATGGAAAACTAGCATTCATAATTAACACGATGATGCATTAACCAAATTAAGTGATTTACATAATGTATGATAATCCCTCTAATCACAATTAACTGAAGCTTAATCAACATATATAATTAAAGGGACAAACCAGACTCCTCATCGTCGTCCAGGCTTGTAGTGTAGACACTGTAAAGTGCCCAGATCAAGCCAAACACCCCCAGCAGGATCCACCCCAGAAGATTGTTGCTTAGACCGAACGGGAGCCCCGTCCCCTCCGTGGTCATTCTCTCATCCACCAGTGCCACGGCTGGTCCCGCGCTCACGCTCGCCGCCGCAGCCACCGCCATCAGGGACGCCAACATGCTCCCCTCCCTGGCTGCGCCTGTTTTCATCTTCTCCGCCCTGCACCCAACGCCCCCATTTGCTGCCACCACCGGCGGACCTACATATATTACAAAATTTACATCACTACAAGAAATAAACTAAGCACTTATTAATTAGGTTCTTTAAAATCTTGAACATATCCACTTCATGTATTTTTAAGATCGAGGGTGCATTTTTTTAGGGATGGCGGCTTATGGAACTAAAGCGTTTGGACCAGGGTAGCATGTCACCAATTCACCTGTTGTATTCTATCTATAATTAATAAAATTCTGATCAAACTTTAGCGATCTTATTTACCAACATATATGTGTGTCCCGGCACATGCATGAGTATAAACGTTGGATATAAGAACTTACCGAGGGGAGGGAGAGATTGAGCTCTGGTTGAGGCCTTGAGGCTTGCACGAGGCAAAAGTGCTGCGAAGTTGCTGGCTGTGACACTGGCCATTTTCTATCTGAAGAAATGGATTGTGAGTGCTGCAGGATTTAGATGGTATCCCTAAAGCCAGATTAAGACAAATAAAGTTTTTGGTGCCTTATAGGAAGTTTTTGGTTTATGAGATGAGTGTCGCCACACATAGCTGGGTGGATAGAGGCCAGAAATTTCATATCCTTAATCCTTGTATGACCAACCGCCGGCCTCCAGGTGTGCATCTGATCTAGATGGGAAGATTTCAGGGTAAAAAGCACCATTAGTCCCAAACATTCAATTTTTATTGCAAATTGGTCATTCATTTCTATTTTATTACATATTGGTTTCAGATATTTATAATACATTACATATTGGTCCATAAACCTTGACAATATGACTAATTTCTTATAGAAACCTGAGTTATGAAGCAAAATAAACTAATAATCTAAATAGTTTATTACCCATCAAAAAATTATGGAATCAATTGAATTTATGAGAGGACAGTTACCAAAAAAATTAAATTTAAATTTAAAAAGTTGATATCAAATAGTTAAGTGACAGTTAACTAATTTTAAGTTACTTTGTTTTTGTTTTATAATAAATTCAAACCGTGTCATAATTTTTTTTTAGTTAATTGACCATTAAAACTATCAATTTTTTCTCTCTTTAAATCGGGCATTTGTTTCAATCTTTCCTAGGATTAGAAACCAATGTAAACAATTTTATTCAAGCTAATATGAAATAAAATGAAGGTAAAGGACCAATTTATAATAACAACTAAAGGTTTTGGACTAAGCGTGCATCTTACCCTAAAATTTTGCAACACAACCAAGCCACAAGCACCTCTAGGGAAGTCAACAGGTAGGGTTTGGGCGGGATATGGCTAATCGCAAACCCTCTCTCAAATAATTGGGTTCGGGCAGTACCCTTCCCGCAAGTAGGTGGGTACCCACCTACCTATTTTAAGGCATATATTTGATTTTTTTTTTATACTTCATTTTTATATATTTATATATATTTTCAAAAGAATGTGTATATTCACAATTAATTAATATTTAAGAAATCATAAACTAAAGTAATATAAGATAATTTATGTTAAATTATAATTTTATTTTTGAAATAAAATTATACTCCCTCCATCCCATATTTTTTACACCATTCACTTTTCAGCAATTAATCTATGATTTTTTATTTTCAATATTTTAGTAAATAAATGAAGAACTTTCATGAATAAGGATAAATCAATACATATAGTTTCTAAATATATATTTTTAAAATTTTTTCTAATAAATACTAATATGAATAAATTCAAGTCAAATTATGTAAGAAAGTCAAATGCTGCAAAGAATATGGGACGGAGGTAGTATTTTGAATATAAATATACTAATTTAAAAGATATGCGGGTAGAGTCGGGTAGGATAAGTTAAACCTATACCCTCCTCATGGCTTTGTGGCTAGGGTTGGGTTCGGGTTTGAGTAGCCCGATTTGGAGAAAGTAGGGTTGGGTATGGTATTTTTTAAAATCCCTAAGTGCCCATTGTTTTTTTCTTTTCTTTTGGATTTGAGGTCGATTATGGTTATGGAGCCTTAGCCCAATCCTCTGGCTTAAAATGGACTCAGATATTGCCCGAAGGCTTTGCCAAAGCTCAGGCCTGAAACTTTCGCCCTAATAATTAAGTGGGTTGTATATTTTTTTGTAAGGACCAAATGCATTTGAAAACCCCTGAAGTTACTTAAAGGTGTAAATTTTTGGACTTTACTCAAACTTCAGGGAAGTTTTTGTAGATTGTAGTTGGCCCTAATTTAGTTTTGCGTAAATACCACAAAATTTCCCTAAACTATATCTCATATTGTTTAATTGTTCTAAAACCATCAGGCGTTGTATCAATTATTCTTAAACTATTTAATTGTTGCTATCTTATCATACTGTCCACCAAACCATTAAAGTTGAATGGAAAAGTGATGTTACATCCGCAACTACATAATTTTTTCATGTCACATCAGCAACCATATCATTTTTTTATCCATTTTTAACAGTTGTAATGGACGGCAGGACGATTAAGCAACATTGGTATAGTTTAGGGCTCATTAAATAACATTTGATAGTTTCAGAACGATTAAGCGACATTGATATAATTTAGGGACAACTGGTGTTATTTATCCTTTAGTTTCTATTTATCTATCAAATAATAGAAATTAGACGCTAAGAATAAGAAACTAGTTTTAGGAGAAAGTATAGGTCGAGTTGCTTGATTTCTTTTAAACGTCAAGAAAAAATCACATTCAAGTTCAGCTAAAAATAAAAAGAAAAAAAAGGGGGACGTCCTGAAGGGACTAACAAAATGAAGTTTTATAATTCAATTCCATTATGAAGGCAAATAAGATTTCATTTTTTGAATCTTTGGCCACTAGTTTTAATAGGAATTTTGATAATATTTTTTATCGTAAGTTAAACACATAAAAATCTTATCCAAATAGGATAAAGTTAATAACTAAATTTGTAAATAGACGATGGAGTTGAATTTTCTAAAAGATCGGTTAAATATAACAAAAGAATCAATTTGCAATTTTTTACGTAAGTTGGGCTTCATTAAGCACACGAGAGAAAAAGGGTTTGGGGGTGGATTTGCAACAAACAATGGAGCTTATGGACTTTTAAAGCAATTTATCCTAATGATATTACGTGGTAATTTTACATCATTTAGAATGTTTAGCGATCCATTAAAAAGTCATAATTATTAACCACTTAAAACTTTTTATTCACTAATTAGAAAGATGATAAATAATACTGTAGTGATGTTATGACAATGTGATAATAGATTATGAGATAAAAGTTCTATAAAAATGTAAGTGAAAAATACATAATTTGGTACAAAATATCCATCTTATATTTTTTTCCCTATTAATCAAGAAATGGATGGAGTAGTAAAAACCAGTCTATTATCTAGGGGCAATTTTATGTTCTAGAAATTTTTGTTGTGGGTGTTTTTGTTCTATATAAGAATTGAGTGGGAAATGAAACAAGTTTTAGAAATTAGGAGGTTTCTTGGAACTCTACAGTTAGTTATTATAATATTTATAAATTATTTCAACATTCTTTGGACACGAAAATGTTCTAAATAAAAGTTGAAAAACGATTGTTGGGGCCGATATTGCACCTCCCTACATCCCTTAACTGTGCCATTGTCCCCATGCATGGGCACAGAAGATTTGGAGGACTTAAGTGGAGGGCAGAGTAAAAGCTACAAGACTCATTTGCCAATTGATAAACTCATGCTTTCTAGTAAAAAGAGCATGAGGATGGAAAGGGGTTTGGCAGAAAACATTTCATTTCGATCCAACATTACTATTATCCAAAGAATAGTAATTAATGACAAAAGTCAGTGGGAGTGATTTGCCAAAAAGGTGGACAACCTGTTCTCAGAACACATGCATGAGGAATAAAAACCTGCCCATAGCACCTTGGTGGCTTGGTCCAGACATTCCTAAAATTAAGAGGTGAGGTGCTATTTTTGTGACATTTTTCTTATATGCTTGTTGATGTTGATTTTATATCATTGCTACTCACCGATGAAAAGGAACAAAAATGTCCTCATAACTCCTTGGTTTGAGTATTCCCACACCAAGAAAAGTGAGTTGCTGTTTTAGTTGATATTTTTATATGCTTGATGATGATTTTATATCATTAGTCATACATAAACATATCCAATGTACTATTGTTACATAACACTTATAATGATTAAAAAAAATTAAAAGTTACAAATAAGCAATACTTATATTTACAGCCATTTAAGATGGGTTCTGTTAACTTGGCAACCCGTTATCATCACAGACCAATCCGTGCCATAGAACCTTCGCGATGAGGGACAGCCGTCATTTTCCTTGGACTTGAGAAGTCGTCACCACCAGTGACCGGGCGCAGTGATTATTCATACATACAACGCTAACACGAGTAGCGCCACGCCAAACTCGGCCCGAGACCCGCAATAAAAATCTCCCTCTCGGCGCCCAAACCCAAACAAAAAACCCCACGTAATTTCTCTGCAATAAAACCCCCATCCCTTGGCCTGATCTCACCTCCAGACCTTCGATTTTCGCCTCCCGGTTCCCAGAACTGAGCTGAATGTGATTTGGAGGCGGTGGCCGGGGTAAAATAACGACGGAGATGGCCGCCCAGGTCGTCCAAGTTAGGAGAAAGACTCTGGAGACATGCATGACTTGCCCTCTCTGTAATAAGCTCCTCAGGGAGGCTACCACCATTTCCCTGTGCCTCCATACGTGTTAGCTTCCCTCCCTTCCTCCCAATCCCCGTGTTTTCTTCTTCCCGAGTGCTTCTTCTGGGTTCTGCCTGCTTATGTAGGACGATTTCTTAATGTGAATTCTGATTTTCAAAATCCTGATTGCTCTAGCGTTCGAGTTTGACTCCTGTTCTTCTTGGCTTTTGATGATTTGGTTGCAAATAAGTTTCATTATTGGTCCTCTCCATTCGCTTACTTAGTGTTTTGAACGTGTAAGCTGTTTAGATTCTACTTACTGCCGATCATAGATTAGAGGCTTAGAGTTCCCATGTAGTTTTTTCCTACGCTGCAACACGCTTGGTGCTGCTAATACCTGTACAGTAAGAGTGGCAAGACAAGGAACTTAGCCATCTGGCATAAGCAACGTTCTGTTTTCGTGAACCGTCACATCCCATTTAAAATATCGTATTTATAGGTCACGTTAACATGTGCTATCCTTAATTTAGTGGGATAGTGCTAGATTGGCAATCGTCTGTAACTGACGAAAACGAGTTAGTCAGGTAATTCCTCTTCGCATGCACGGTATTGATTTGTCATATACAAAACTATTTCTTGTGGGGTGAGCCGTAGAGACATAGCTTTTAGCTATCTCTCTTATGTTCTGGTAATGTAAAAAATGAAAAGATTTGATTTGGTTTAATTTTTCCTTTTCCTCTTCTTCGTATGTTTTCTGCCATGCTTATGAACTAGGCAGTATTGAAAATTCTAGATGAAATGTATTTTTACATATTCTTAGAGGTTATTTCTTGTGCCAATTTTTGATACATTGGTTTTTTAAACTCAATGTAGTTTGCAGGAGATGCATATACAAGAAACTATCTGATGAGGGCGACGAATGTTGTCCTGTATGTGATATTGAGCTGGGGTGTCTTCCAGTGGACAAGCTCAGGTCTCTCTTTCTCTCTGTGTGTGTCTTTTTGCTGCCCAATAGAGCATAACGAAAGATGAATGCTGGTTGTACCTAGATCTTGTAGCCAAATTCTCTCAGCAAGCTTCACTTAGTGATTGACTGATTGTTTCAGCCATCTATGGGTGCTTCGTTTGTTTTTTCTTAATATTTTGCGTGTCTCGTTTCGATATGTTACTGGATTTCTCCCCTGTATGAATTTAATTTTGGTGACTAGTTGGTCCATCTCTCTGAACTATATATGGTGCTGTTCCCATCATATGTATTGTTTCACACTCTTTCTTTGAAGAAATATTACTTTTCATCCAAATCTAGTAACATTTTTTATAGCAACAGAATTTCTCCTTGTTACAACACACATTTCTATAATAAGCTAATGTGCGACATTTTCATTTTGAAACTTAATGTCCTCTGCCTGATAAATGGCCGTTGCTTGGTCTTATAATTCGAGGATGCTTGTTTTTGTTTAAATCTAATTTGTGGCAGTTGCAAGTATTAATCATTTCTGTGTTGAAACTGTTCAATCTTATAATCAGTGGCAGTCAATTAGAGGGATGCCCTGCTAAATTGCAGAGGAGTGCCTTTGGTTTTGGTTTGTAATGGGTTCTTAGGTGGAGACTAGTTTATCTTTACATAGATATTATGTTTATTCTGGCAGACCTGACCACAATTTACAAGATATAAGGGCGAAAATTTTCCCTTTTAAAAGAATAAAGATTGAGGCTCCAGAAGTGCTGCCTTCAGTTTCTCCACCGGCAAAAAGAAAGGAGAGATCATTGTCATCATTGGTTGTTGATACCCCTAAAGTTCCGGTTCAAACAGGCCTGACTGGGAAGAGAACAAAGTCCGGTGCAAGAAGAGCTGCTGCTCTTCGAGGATGTAACTTTACTGCTGACAATTCTCTCAAGAAAGATGACTCAACAGAAGATCATCCTTCAAGTTCAGGTTCACCTGATTCTTCGAGCAAAGTTTCACAAAATAAAAAGCAGGTAAAACTGGGCGGAGATATTTATATGCTCTTGTGAGATGCGCAATTTCTCAGGTACCATATGGAAAATATATTGGTTTTGGTGCAGGAGCCAAAAACAAAACATGGATACCCTATAATCTACACGAATTTTATTTGTTGGCCTCCCACCAATGACTTTTCTTATTTTCTTTTTATTGAGAACTAAACAGCACTGGGTACCCCTTTCCAATGAACACATAATTGTTTTCAATTCCCAGCCTAGTTGTGAGGAATTGCTGGAGGACAATAAAAACAATGTTGAATTATTGGAAAGCAAAACAGATCTTTGGACGCCATTGAACTGTCTTGTTGAAGCAGCTAACAGAACCAAGTCATCCAAGTCAAATCCACAGGGAGGAATTTGTTCCAAAACTGAGCCAACTAATGCTCCTAATTGTCAGCAACTCCTTACTGAAGGTAAACCTGGTGCTGAATCTACTCATGCTCCTGATGTTGAAGCATGTGCACTTAAATCCAAATATAAGGAGCATGCACAAAATACAAAAGTCCAAGATGATAAGAGTCGGATGCATTTGCTTCAAAAACGAGTGAAGCGTAAAAGACTACATGCAGCAGCAAGGGAAAGAGCAGCTCCATCTGACAAACAAGGTGTCTCAAGGCAAGCCATGCTAGATGTCTTAGGAACAAATTGGGACAGAAGAGACAGTCCAATCTGGTTTTCGCTTGTTGCTTCTGAAGACCAGTAAGTTTACCTTTCCTGGGATGTAAATTATTGTATAGTTTTCCTCTAAATATTATTGTTCTCCATTTTGATCCAACAGCAAGCACCAATTAATTATAGCTGGTGCTTAAATGCACAGAAAATTCTAATTTTCTTGCCAAATCTACTGATTTATATTTCTCTCTAGCTTCTGATGTGACTACAAATTGGTTTAGGAAAGGGGATGCTTCCTTGCCACAGATCTCATCTTGCTACTTGAGGATAAAGTGAGTTTTAGAAACATGTTCTCCTTTAATTTTGTAGTGTTTCTGACGTGTACAAGATAAAATATTTAAATTTTAGGTTCAGGTTATTTTTTTCCTTTTGTTTAGTTGCTTTTTGGAGGTTGTAAATGATTTGAAGCCATTTCATGAAAAATAATTCCTTGGTTTGAGGCTTAGATTATGCCTCCAAGTTGTAAATTTAATTCTGTAAATTTCTCTGCACTCCTAAATTAAAGTGATCACTTTTCATTGTTAAGTATATTTTTGTACTGCTGACATAACGTCTCTGGTAACAGGGATGGTAAAATGCCCGTTTCATTTATCCAGAAGTACCTTGTAAAGAAACTCAACCTAACCAGTGAGACTGAGGTGAGATTGTCTTCCTCTATTTTGTATGCCTTCTTGCAATGACGGAAACTATTGGATTGCTCTATGCGAGAAAAAGACTAATGTTGAACTGAATTATATAAGAAAGACAAGTTCTTTTAATCATTGTTTGTGATGTGAAATATGCATCTTATGGTTAGATTCCTTCTTGTACCTAAATTCACTGTTTTTCCAAACCAACAGGCATGACTTTCTGGCCTATGCTTTTGTTGAAATCAATGAACTTCCTGTTGTTGCATGCATTCACCTCCAAGAGGCAAAATATTCTGGAGATTTCGTTGCTGGCACTGCTAACTAATTTCACAAACATATCTTTAACATCTAGGAAAAAGTACCAACATTTATTTTGCAAACGCCTTTTTTCTTTTTTTTTTTTTTTTTGCAGTTCTGCACCATTTCACGACTTGTGAATGATTTTGATCGGTGTTTGCTGCACTGATTCATTAGTTAGAAACTTAGAATAGATATTAGAAGCAAAATCTTGACCTTGCTAATAATGGTGCAAGGCATTTGATGTGTAGGTGGAAATATTGTGCCGGGGTCAGGCGGTGCTGCCGACACTTGAGCTGCATAACTTGGTAGATCTGTGGTTTAGGACAGCTTCAACATCCAAAAAAGTACCAGCTTCAGTTGGCTCCTCGGCTAAGGATTTTGTGATGGTTCTGTCATATTGCCGGAAAGTTGAAGCCCAATTGAGGTCTACCGTGTAGGTTCTATATATATATATATATATATATATATATATATAAGAGTGCCCATAAGGTCATTGATTTTTTATTTTTATTTTTTTTTTGTTCAATATCCCTGAGTCTATTTTATTTTTATATTTTTCTCTTGGTATTATGTCTGTAGAATTTCGACATGTTAAATTGCACCGGCAATTGGTCATTCTGAATTTCAATGAGATTGTCTTGTGTGGAGCCTGTTGTTGTTATTATTATTAAGTGGAATGGATAACAATGACGTGGCATGCAATTTGTTGCCAAGGTGGCATCAAATGTTAACGTGGCAGTATTGATGTTGCAAATTAGGCACCTCAGAGCTGGTCAGCAAGTTAATGCCGTGGTGATGTGGCACGCATTTTTCATGTAATATACATGGTCCGAGCTGGCGTGGTATGTGCCTTTAATTTAAATGAAGGGTGGATTAGATTTTGACTGGACAGCTTGTGAGAGATGCAGTGCAGCCCTTGATGTTGTTATAGCTAGCTTTCGTTTCTCACTGTCTCCACTGCATTTTCAGGCCTAGGTTTCATTTGCGAATAATGTAAATGTTGAAATAAACTACCAATTGTTGTAATAGTTTTTTTAATTCTTTAACACTAAAAGTTACCGTTAAATAGTTTTTTAAAAAAATTACCGTTAAATAACTTTTTTAACTTCTAATGCTTAAAGCTAACGTTGTTTCTAAACAAAGTCTTGATTTGTTGTTGTCACTCACAATTCACCCTGCGTCAAGTCCTTTGTATCATTTGATCTAGCAGCTTTGTTCCTGTCCCGACATTTTACATATACATCAGCCTCCAGATTGACCTTGTCCATTATGCTCAGCTCATTCTGGTAATACTGTCTACAGTGCCATTGAGAAAAGCTATTCAATAATCGTAGCTGTTTGGTCTACCTCAAGTTGTGATGATAACTGCAAGTGCTACTGCCCAACGCAGGCAGGCTTTGCCAAACGAGGAACAAGAAAAATCATGCAGCAAGCAAAGCAGCCACCCAGTTTCTGAGGTCAGGTTTAAGTTGAAAAAAGCCAATCGTTAACTGATACATACGGCTTTCTCTGCCTTCCGTCTGTTACATTACATGTTAGTGCAATCCTAGTGCTCTTGAGCTCAATCTTTAAAATTTTGTGTCCCCCGAAAATACCATGTCCAGCAAATACTTCACTTAACCAGGAATTTCCAGCTAGAGAACTGATTTCAGACCTAGTATCATTAAGGAGGATGTCTATGGCTTTGGAATCGTGCTTCTTGAGCTCATCGCCCGGGTGGAAAAAATTCTAGCAAAATTACAAATTTCTTCAGTAATGGCCACAACAATCTTGATCAATGGGTTTTGAGTTGAGTCTGTCAATAACCTTCCAGTTTGTCAACATTGCTGACAAGTCTCCGGTGGGGTAAGGATTTGAGTTTTGATGTATTGCAGCTGCATCCGACTTAGCTGATCCATATCAAAATCAGATGCTAACCTAATGAAAGACTCAACAATGACGGCAACCTAATGAAAACAGCTTTGGACAACCAAGACTTGTTTTCCCAGCTTTATACTGTTTAAATAACTCTGCTTCCAGTTTAATCGAGTTGAATGGCAACTTGATTCTGATACCAAGTCCAATCACATGATGCCTGCAAATCAATGCATCAACGTATTACCGCAATGTTTTTGAACTGCCATGAGAAGCTGGATGTCCTACCGCCTATCCCCTGATGCTATCACCAAAATTTCAATGATGACAAGGGATAAGATAACAAACACCACAACTCACTAGTAATCAATTAAGTCTAGAGTTCAGCTATATGCTTGTTTCGAGTTTAAGCAAGCTGCAAATTTTATATCAACATAAAATTTGAAGAGGAGATCATGATCAGATGGCAGCAGATACGAAGGGCAATATCAGTTGAATGACTTGATCATTTAGAGTCATGACTTTTGTATCGGAAACATGCAAAAGGTTAACATCCTCAAATTTAACAGCACATGATAGAGTGACAAATCCGCATCATCAGTATCCCAACAAAATGGTAGCAGAAAAAGATCACCTCTCTGATCTCAACTTGGTGCTGTGAATCAGAGTAACGCCAAAGACTTGCACTAGTCGGTTTGCACCACAAAAATTGGCGATCCGCCTGACGCCAAAACTGCCAAATCTGAAATGCAATGCCGAAGCCCAACTCATTCACCATCTAATATCTGGTTTCTAGTCCTGTGATATCGTCCACTACTTCCATGATTAAGCCAATGCTATGCCAACATCCAGAAGAAATGCATGAACCAATGACATTACACCCACTTCAGCAGCATGATCTAACTAATGAACACATAAATGGGGATCTTTCGTACCATCCCATGAATGAAGGAATGGATTATCACCAGAAACCATTTCTTGTGGCTCATATACTCGTCACTACAACAACAAGAATCCTTGAACTATCGAGATTGCTGAATCCAGGAAGCATTGGCAAAAGACCTCAAGTTGCTTCCAGTTTGGAACACAACACCATGCTAGAATGGGGTGAAATCCCCAGCAATCACCAAGAAACAAGGCCGAAAACAAACTGAATCTCAGTATAACCATCACCAAATCACTACATGAGTCTCGCTGACATCAAAATTAGAAAATTGGAAGGAATCTAATACTAATACCACTGCAATAAATGTCCAACGCCTACTTCTCAGAGCTCAAATCAAGAACAGCGCCAACGCCGCAACTAATCGAAGAAGCAAGGAAATCAAATCTGGGAATAACCTGTGGAAGGCCTCAGTGGCCGGCTCCCAACAACAGAAAGCAACCCACCTTCCTCAGCGCTTTCCTCATCAACAAACAAATCATCCGTGCCTCTGAAAGCGGCATGAGCAGCAACAACCACAACCCCAATAATCAAAGCCACCAACACATTCAAACCCACATCAGTAAACACCAGACAAATCACAGTGAGCAAACTCAAGAAACCCAGAATCACCCTGTCGTCAATAGTTCTTCCAAGAAGCACAACAGGGTCGTCGCGGAAGAAGTAAAGAAACCACCATAAGGCGAAGACAATCAAGAAAACGATCATGGAAAGCGGATGCCACAGCAAGCTGAGGAAGAGGATCGTGAGCATTATCATGGCGTAGTTCACCCGAAAGTAGTAGGCGTTTCGCCTGATGCGGGCCATGGCATCGGCGGCCGAGATGGGAAAAGAGAGAGAGGAGAGGCTCAGGAACTCGCGCCATGGGCGGCGGGTCGGCTTGGAGGCGCGTGAGGCTGAGAAGGTAGGCGATTGGGTTGAGGCGGTGGCGGAGGGGATGGCGCCGTAGCCGGCGGGTGAATTAAGTGACATTATAGGTGGTGGATCTGAAGGGGCTAGGGTTCAGAAAATTCGGATTTGGAGAACGTGAGAAGCAAAGAAAGGAAGAAAACTTGAAAGCCTAATGCTTTCACACTTTTCGAGTCAATGATGAATCTGAATAGAGAATGGTCTAGCCCTTTTTGAAAAGATTACTTTTTCCTAAAGAAACTGCAGAATCCCAGGCCAGATCAACCCAGGCCAGGTCGGAGCGGAGCCATTAAAATGTTCCCTGCAAAATGTACATCGCGCTGCCGCTGTATCTCTGCCCTCTCTTTGATGCCAAACATCAGCATTAAATAGTACTCCATCCGTCTCATAATTTTTGATATATTTGACTTTTTATTATATTTTGACTCAATTTTATTCATATTATCATTTATTAAAAAAAATCAAAAAAAATATATTTAGAAACTAAATATCTTGAATTATCATTCATATACAAAGATTTTGTATTTATATATTAAAATGTTGAAAATAAAAAATCATAGATTAATTGCCAAAAACAAATAGAGCAAAATTTTTTGGACGGAGGGAGTAATTTATCTCTGTATTTTTTCTACACTGAGATTGAAATAGTCTTCTTAGTTTTTACTTCTAAAATTAAGATTAAAAAAAAAAAATGGGTCTTAGGCAAAGAAAGTTTAAATGAAAAGAGTAAGATAAATTAAATATTAAAAACTTTACTACAACGAAAATATTAGGCAAATTGTACACAGTTCCCTTAACCTTTAATTGTTGTTCATGTTGTAACTCTAACTGTCACTTTATTCGTAACATATCTTTAATCTCAATAAAATGTTTTATTTTGACATTTTTTTTATGGAAACCATTATTTATGACGAAAAAAGTCATGTCAGCATATTATTGTAGGAAAAAATGCTTATTTTAACGTCTATAAAAAATTTCCTTTACCAAAAAAGCCTTAAAACTTTTAAATTCAACAAAAATTCCAGCAAACCTCTCCTACGTCTCATTCCTCTCCATCGGTCCCATCTCCAACCTCCCTTTCCTCCTTCTTTGGGCGGTCCTATCCTTAGCTTCCATTTCCTTCCATCTCCACGCTCCCTTATCTTCCCCTTGCGAAATCGAGCAGACTTGGACGAGTTGCCCTCAATTTGACCAAATTGCCTCCTCTCCTCCCACTCACAAATCCGCCTCAAGTTGGATGTACTAGGAGAAATTGATGGAATCAAACAAAATAATGATGGAATTAAACGAAATCAAACCGAATTGTGACAGAATCAATGGGCATAACGTCACTAATGCTGCCTTTAAAATCCTCCTGGACTGGGGCTATGGCTATGTCTACATGGTGGTGGTACTGAACTGCATTTTCCCATAGCCAATCAATGCCGACAACTCTAAAGGCACACTCCTACTCTTCGCCTTCACTTCTAGCTATGGCGACATCAAATTCAACATCACCGACACAGTCCCACCACTGACAGAGTTACCCGCAAGTGTACCACGTGAGCCCGCATATGGTCCGAGAATGGATAGTGTAGCGCATGAGACTGTTCAAGGAAAGATCTCACTTCATGCTCTATGATGCTATAGGATTCATCTAGAGGTGAACGAAGGAAAAAGTTGGCTAGATATGGAGGAAAGGGAAGCTGGAGATGGAGGGGGGGGGGAGGCTGGAGATGAGAGGAAAGGGAGGCCAAAGATGGGACCGCTGGAGAGGGAAAAGTGGTTGGAGAGGTTAGTTAGAATTTTTGTTAGATTTAAAAATTTTAAGGCCTTTTTGGCAAAGAGAATTTTTACAGGGGTTAAAACAAATATTTTTTTCTTACAGTAATATGCTGGCATGCCTTTTTTTTGTCCAAGATAACGATTTCCATAAAAAATAGGGCAAAAATAAAATGTTTTATTGAGATTAAGGACACGCTATAAGTAAAGCGAAGGTTGGGGTTAGAACAAAAATAATAATTAAAGGTTGCGGGTACCATGCGTAATTTACTCGAAAAACATCCCATACTTTTTTGGAACAGCTTAAAAACAAATGCTATTTGTGTAGTTTGTCTATGCTAATATATGAAGAATTGAACGTTGTTATATATGTTTCTTAAAATCTAAAAATTGTCTTTTCGAATTTACTATTTTTTGTCGGCCAAGTATCATTTAGGGCTTTTACTTTTACTACAGCCCTTATTCTAATCTTGCTTTGATTTTGATTTTTTATTTAGGCCAGTTTATTTTGGATTAATGTAAACAAGTTAACATATTATTGAGTCATTCTCATGAAAATCATTTGAAATTGTCTATGAAGTTGTTCAAATTTACATGTCCTGCCCACCCTCAAATCTAAAGCCTTGTCGGTCACTATTTTCCTAGTTGTTGCCACCCAACTTGCTAGCTCGTTAACGCCCTTGATCTCTATCGCTATCCACCGTGCAAGATTGCACTTTCACCCATACCCCATTGCCGTCCAGCTAGATATTGAAATAAAGCTGACCGATTTCAAAATAAGGCTACCGCCCAATCAATCTTGTGATGAGACCACCACCCAACCAATCTAAAGACAAGGCTGCCACCCATATGATCTCTAAACAATGATGCCATACGGCCATATGTCCTTTCAAGGCCCGCAGCCTTCACCCCTGTCCTCTGATATCATGCTCCGCTTCTGTGACTTGGAAACAAAACACCCTTCCTTTTCTTCAATCAACTCATCGTGATGCCAAATAAGACGGAATCTGGATAGACAGTGGCACGGTAAGAAACATGGCTGTGAGAACAATGGATTGGCTAGACAGTTAAGTAGGTAGGAATGAGTAATGAGACCAGGGTATGACTATAAATATTGACAACTTTAGAGGCATTTAGAATTTGTT
Source organism: Aquilaria yunnanensis (assembly GCA_039654915.1). Taxonomy (NCBI): domain Eukaryota; kingdom Viridiplantae; phylum Streptophyta; class Magnoliopsida; order Malvales; family Thymelaeaceae; genus Aquilaria; species Aquilaria yunnanensis. The sequence continues at coordinate 33,730,977 of CM077600.1, read as the reverse complement.
TGAAACTGTTTGTGTGAATAACATATTAACACAATTGTGTTAAACTAAAATGAACAAATCATTAATTTTTTTCCATTTTACATGTTTTTAGAATTCTCAAAACCAATATAGAAAAGAACTAACTTCGTAAACTAAATTATACATTATAATTCAAACATTTACATAATTGTTCAAATTTAGATGATTTTTATATTGCACATCAACATCACCACAAACTCAACTCTTTTCACAAACCTAATTCTCTAAAGCCTCACTCACTATCATTTGCTGTTGTCGGTCAGATTCATATTTTAGTCTCGATCTAACTGGTTTTCTTTAATCCCTTTTATTATTTTGACTGACCTTATCCGACATTATCTATTTGGATTTTATAGTGAATACAATATTCTTAAAATCTTCGTGTTTCAAAGTGATTTGAGACTTCACAGGGTAGGTTTTTAGTTGAACATGAGCAACGATGGATCTAAGTTTTCTCTTTGATTTACTGGAATCTCAGCCCTACTAGAGTGTCATGCTATTTCACAATAGATACGAAAATGATTGTATAAAATAACATCTATCTTTATTTTTTTAGATTTTATTAGTTGTCTTTTTATTTTTTATATATATAGTCTTATTCATGCCTCTAATATCTAGTTGGTCTCAGCATTGCTTAGTTATTATCGTTCTGCCCTGGGCTTTGTTCTAGTTATTTGTGAGTTCTATACCCTAGATTTATTATGACTTACCTGGAATGTTTGACTTTACTCAATTCTTTTTCCTTCAACGAGTAGCATTTTTGTAGCTAGTTTTATATTTCTGTTGTTACTTCTAGTTTTATGCCATTGTTTGGCTGTGAGATGCCATTTAACTTACTTTTAATTGGAATGAAGCATCTTTTATAAAAAAAAAAAATGAGTTTCATGTACTTATTCTTCAATCGTTGTCAAACAAGTTATATATGTAAACTTATTTTAGTATTGGCATTTATAACTCTAATATTTAATAATCAATCCATGATTTTTTGTATACAATCCACCCACTAAGTCCAAAGTTTAATAAAATTTCCAACGAATAAAAAATCTCCTTCTCCCTTAAAATACCTAACCCACTACTACCACCACCATTGTGTCGTCGTCACCTTCTAATTGAAGCTTTACAAGCCGATTGTCACATGCATTCTCCACTTGATCATTGTCTTCTGATCTCGTCACTCCACTTGATCATTGTCTTCTGATCTCGTCATTGTCATTTGTCTTTGGATCTAATCACCGCCATTCATCTCCGAATCCCACTAGGGGCGGCGCTATGTTGGTGTGAGTGGTGGCAATTGCCATCATTGAGATTTGGGGAAAATATGTATATGCTATATAATTTTTAAAAGAATATTTATTCTGCCCCCATAGAATTTTTAGTGATGCCCCCACTGAAATATGAGTGCATTAATTTAGTTGTGATAAGTGATTAAAATGAAAATATGAAAAATTTAATGGCAAAACTACAAAACGTAAAAAATATTAGTACTACTATAAAATTAACCCATAAATCTATTTTATTTATTTTTTTGCACTAGCAAGACATACACTTTTAAAAATAGTAAAAAACCTAGCCTAAGACTTTCCCACTCAACTCAAAAGTCTAAAATTGCGGCAGTGTTAAAATTTTTCTTTCTCTCCCAGGCAAAGGCAAATTGTTCATTGCGGCGAGTGTTTATTAATTGTGCAAGCCTTCCCTAATTCTCTACTTTGCCATTCTTTTTCGTCACTTGTACTTATAGGATTGTTACCCCTGCCCGACAAACAGAGCCGTGCAAATCGTAAACCTCCCTAAAATTTCATTTCGATTATATTTGTCTATACTAATTTTTTAGGTAATTCTAAAATTTTAGAACTCTAATGCATCAATTTGTAGAATATAAAGTAGTACTTCCTCCATTTCATATTAGCAGTCCCTTTTACCTTTTTTGACTAAAATTTGACTTGAATATATTTATATTAATATGAATTGAAAAAAATTATCAAAAATGATATTCAGAAACTAGAATCTTTAAAGTTTCATTTTCATGTAAAAATTTCATATTTTTATGATAAATTTTAAAAGAAATAAAATCATATATTAATTGCTGTGAATAGTAAAGATGACAGCTTTTGTGAAACAAAGGGAGTATATATTATTATTATTATTTAAAATTTTAATTTTATTATTTTTATGCAGTTTATGTTATGGAGATATACTTGAAAAAAATATCAAAAGAAGCTCGATTTTCTCATGAAACAGATGTTGATACTGAAAACAATCAGTTGAAGTAAGTGTGTATTGAGATTAATTTAGAAGATCTTCTTAGTGATCTAGGACTAAGAATTTTTTTTTTTTATTATCATCTTGACCAGCGCAACAAAATTCATAGATATTATTTACAAAAAGACCCATGTCAACTCACAATCATAATTTTCCTTAGAGAACAATCAGAAAGACTTCACAAAGATTTAACCCCCATTGGTTTTAGAATTGTAAGAATTGGTTGGAGTATAGTGAATCAAAAGATGCTGCTTATTATCTATATTGTTATTTATTTAAGCTTGATTATGGGAAGCAATCTGGTGGTGATGTATTTGTAATTGAAGTATTTACAAGTTGAAATAAGCCAGAAAGATTGAGAGAACATGTAGAGCGCCATGATAACACTCACAATAAGGCTTGGAAAAAGTGTGAAGATTTAATGAATCAGGAGCAATCCATTTAAAGTGCTTTGCAGAAACAATCAGATCAAACTCGAAGTGATTATCAAATTCATTTGAATGCCTCTATTGATTGAATTCTGGTTTTTTTTAAGACAATGACTAGTTTTTCGAGGCCATGATGAATCAGAAACTTCAAAAAAATCAAGATAATTTTCTTGAGCTTCTACATTTTCTGACAAATCATAATGAATCTATCAATCGAGTTACTTTGAAAAATGCTCCAAATAATGAGAGATTAACAGCACATGAAATTCAGTCTGATATCATCAATTCTGCTGCAACTGAAACAACCAATGTCATTGCTAGTGATTTGGGGCATGGATTATTTTTTGTTTTAATAGATGAATCTCGTGATATTTCTTCTAAATAACAAATGACGGTTGTTTTATGTTATGTGAATAAAAAATGAATGGTGATTGAACGGTTCTTTAGTATCACACATGTTTTTAATACTAGTGCTTTATGATTGAAAAAAACACTTGAACAATTACTTTCTAGACACAACTTGAGCTTGTCAAGATTGCGTGGCCAAGGATATGATGGGGCTAGCAACAAGAGTGGGTAGTTTAATGGATTAAAAAGCTTGATACTGAGTGAAAATAGTTCAGCATATTATGTACATTGTTTTGTACATCAACTTCAACTGACGCTTATGGCAGTAGCAAAAAATGAAACTTCTGTTGCATCATTTTTCTCTCTTGTGACAAATTTGATAAATATTGTTGGGGCTTCTTGTAAACGATAAGATATTCTTTGAGAAAGTCAAGCTGCAAAAGTTGTTGAAGCATTAAAAAGTGGTGAGCTTAAAAGTAGTAGAGGATTAAACTAAGAAAAAGGTCTCCAACGTCTAGGTGATACAAGATGAAGTTTTCATTATGAGACTTTAATTGGTTTAATTGTTCAGTTTTTAGCTATTACTGATGTGCTTGAATATATTGTTGAAGAATGCTTAAATTCTGAGTAAAGAGCTGAAGCTAATGTTCTGTTAGGGTTGATACAGTCTATTGACTTCATATTTAATTTGCACATGATGAAAGATATTTTGGGGATAATAAATTGTCAAAAGCATTGCAGAGAAAAGATCAAGACATTGTGAATGCAATAGAACTAGTAGAAAGTGCAAAAGAAAGATTGTTCAAAATGAGAAATGATGGATGAGATGATCTAATGACAAAGGTTTGTTTATTTTGTGACCAACATGATATTTACACTTTGAAGATGAATGACATGTTTATGTTTCTAGAAAGATCTGTTCGTAAAGTTAACAAGGTAACAAACTTACACCATTATCGAGTAGATTTATTCATTGAAATCTTGGATATGCAATTGAAGGACCTTGATAATTGATTCACAAAAATAAGTACAGAATTACTGCTTTGTGTATCATGCTTGAATCCTGATGACTCATTTTCAACATTTAATAAGTAGAGATTGATTTGTCTTGGTCAGTTCTACCCATCAAATTTCTCTGCGATTGAGCTTATGGTACTTGATAATCAATTAGACACTTATATTCTTGATATGCGTTCTAATAGCAATTTTTAAAATGTTAAAGAAATAAGTGTTCTTGCTCAAAAGTTGGTTTGCATGAGAAAACATATTGTGTATCCACTTGTTTATCAGCTTGTGAAGTTGGCGTTGATTTTGCCGGTTGCTTTTGCAAGTGTTGAGAGAGCTTTTTCTGCAATGAATATTGTGAAGAATCGATTGTGGAATCGAATGGGAGATCAATTGATGAATGACTGTCTAGTTGCTTATATTGAAAAATATGTATTTGATGGTATAAGTAATGAGATGATCATGCAGCGTTTTCAGGCTATGAAACCTCGTCATTGACAGTTGTAAATGTGAAAATATTTTATTAATAATATTTTTATTGCCCCCACTGGCATAATTTTCTGGCTCTGCCCCTAAATCCCACGGCCATTGCTCGTATTCAGATTGCCTCGCTTTCCTCTATATCACTTTGATGCCCACCTTTGGGGTTTTACTATCATCACTAGCTTTGCCCTTTTGGGGTTATGTGCAGTCGTTGCTCACTTCAAATCAGGTCAGCATCATTTATCTTTAGATTCACAAATTATCTCCTCTAAACTACACCAGTTATCACCTCAAGATTTTGCCATTTTCTGCCTCCAATTTGCCCAAATCACCATAAATCCAAGCTATTGTAGGCTATTTGTACCTTTTTTTTTTTTTGCCAACAAACTGTGCACAAAAATAATTTATAGAAGATTTTTAAGACAAAATGCACAAGTATCGAAGGTAGTATGTCAAATTGTATGAAGAAATATGTAAAAATTTCTGAAACAATATGCAATCAATTGTTTTCTCCAGATAATATACACATAGTTTATTCTCTCATAAATATGTAAAATGGTTAAAATGTTTGAAGGCATATATAAAAATGTTCGAAGCAAATATATAAAAGTGTTTTGAAGCAATATTAAGATATTTTATTCTCTTCACAAATAAAAGTGTCTGAACAAATAAGTAAAAATATTTGAATAAATATGTAAAGTGTTTCAAATGATATGTATAAATGTTTGATGCAATATTATAAAGTGTTTAGAGTAATATATAGACAATGTTATTTTCAGAAGTAAAAGTGTTTAAAGCAACAAGTAAAAATATCTGAATAAACATGCAAAAGAGTCTAAACCAGTGTGTAGAAAAATTTGCTTTCCAAGAAATAAGAGTATTTGAAGTAACAAGTAAAAGTGTCTGAATAAATATGTAGAAGTGTTTAAACAATAAGTAAAAGTGTCCAAACTATTGTTCAGAAAAGTGTCTAAACCAATGTTCAGACAATTTGCCCTCCACAGAAATAAAAATATCTAAAACAATAAGTAAATGTGTTTAAATAAATATGTAAAAATGTCTAAAGAATATAAAAAAAAATATGTACACCAATATGTAAGGACTTGTTTTTAGACATGATATATCGCTGATGATGTGATCTTTCATTGGTTTCTAGAATTCTGGCACAAAGATCAATGACTGTTGCTTGGAGTTCTTTGCGATGGTAACACAACCTTTCTCGATCAACATTCAATGGTAGACACAGTGTTATGGGATAATCACTGGCTTCCCTCGTCGTACAGCATCATCTATGCAAAGCAACATAATCATTATTTGTAGATGGTGGCAACAACAAGAAAAGAAAAAGGTTTGCAATTCAATAAAGGTAACGTTCACAGCCACTCGGTCGCTCCAGATGTCGTTGATCGTTACACACCTCCAATATCTCACTGATCATTGCTTGTTATTCAATGAGTTGCTCATGGTTTTGACTTTTTTTTCATTTTTATTTTTTGCTATCTTTTCAGTTTTTTATTTCATCTCCACATTTTTACTTTTTTTTTTCTCTTTTTTTTTTTCATTTTCCTTTTTATTCTATATATTTTTTTTTTTTGTTTCATCACCATTTCATTATTCTTTTTTGCTCCCTCATTTTTTGTATCTTTCTTTGTTAGGAACATGTAGATTTAATATGAAACAGCAAAATGATACGAAGGAACAATTGTATTAAGCAAAAGAACCAAAATTATTCGATAAAGAACAATTGCTACATATATAACAAGTAGACATTAAATAGAAGAAAAAGCATATACTTTTCAAAGAACAATAATATGTTTTAATGAAGAGTTAAATTTAGAAATCGAACAGGAATAATATGGCAATGAATAATCACTACAGGCACAATATGTAATTTTTTAGGAAATAGTAATATGAGTTAATAAACAACAATAATATGACAATGAACAACTGCTACGACAAGAATAACAAAAAATTATTAAATATCAAACGAAATAAACAAATTTGTCAAGAAGCAACAAGATGCCAAAGTAAGACAAGGGAACAATTATATTTTAGTACGAGATTGGAAAACATCTATTAGGGAACAACTATTACAGGCATCGCAAGTAAGTATTAAATATAAAAAAGAACAAATATATTTGTTAGGGAACAACAATATTAGACAAGGGAACAACTATATTTCATCAGAAAACCTGAAGAATCTAATAAAGCAAAACTATTGTAGCCATAACAAATACTAGTTATTAGATATCAAAAGGAACAGATACATTTATTAAAGAATTGTAAGATTAGATTATGGAACAACTATATTTAGCTAGAGAACATGAAGAGTTTGATAAGGAACAACTACTACAAGTATAACAGATATTTATTAAATATAAAAAGAAATAGATATATTTGTCAAATAACAACAAAATTGGACAAGGGAATAATTATATTTAGCAACAGAGCATGAAAGATTTGATAAGGAACAATTACTACATGCATAACAAGTAGTCATTATATATCAAAATGAATAGATATATTTGTCAAAAAACAACAATATGAGACAATAGAACAACTATATTCAGTAAGAAAGCAAGAATCATCTAATAAGAAACAACTACTACAACTATAGCAAGTGGTCATTAAATATCAAAAGAAATAGATAGACTCATTAGGGAACAGTAAAATGCAACAAAAGAACAATTAACATGAGAACATGAATCATCTAATAAGAAATAACTACCACAGGTATAAACATACATTAAATAGCAAAAGGAATAAATAGATTGTCAGAAATAATAATAAAGGAACTACTAAATTTAGTTAGAGAACACGAACAATTTGACATGGTACAACTTCAACATAACAATTAATTACAATGTAGTATCACTATCGTAATTTATAGGAACTTGATATACGATAGTAGTTTCATGTTAAGTGTACACATGTTGACTGTTGCTGTGCATGTAATACAATTACTCTATTTTATAAGCTTTTATTTGACTAGAATGGTGCGATATTTTTTGCTACGTCTCATTCATTTTCCCCTCGATATGCTAAGGTATATTAATTCAACATTCTCTGCGTCGTAATTAAATGTTTCACTTTTTCTAAAGTCTGGCCCCCTTTGTTTTGATGTAATTGGTGTTACAGCGTACGACATCTCCTGTGTAAAACGTTTTACATGTGAAATTAAATTTCCAGCTTCACTCCTTTATTTATTTGAAGGTGTAAAATATGGGGAATCGTTATTTTTGGTATTTAAATATTATCTAAGTGGAAAATCCCACCTTATTTTTCCCAATGATTTTCTCCTCCTTCAAGAGATTTCCGCTATCGTGATTTGAGTAGAAAACATGCAAAAACACAAATAGAAAAGCCTGGTAAGCAATGAGTTTGGATACCTGGGGGGGAGTTGAGGCCATTTTACTTATTTTTGTTTTTCTCTTATCACCCCCTCCAAAAAAAAAAAAAAAAAAAGAGAAAGAAAAAGAAAAGAAGGTTGAAAACATTCTCCGGCAAATTGTAAACTGATAACATTTTACATCACTCAGTGTGAAAAATGTTTTCCGCCTGGAACTATTTTACAAAGAAATCAAACACCTTATATTTTTCAAATTACATGTAAAATATTTTCTGTACAATGAAACTAACAGAGCCAATTTTTACCCACAGTATTTATCACCTTCGCTTATTTATACAGCTTCTTCCGGCTTTTGCTACCCCCTTTAAGCAATTCGTATATGTAAAGGTGACAATAAACTTTCACTGGATTTTAAGCTTCTGAGTTGATTGAAAGTTAATTATGAGTTGTATTTTTTTTTTACAGAAATAAGTATCTTACTTATCAATAGTAATTTTAAAAAATAATATATATTATACCTACGTGTCTCAAAATTTAAACTAATATTTATAAACAGCAGTAAAGTGATAAGAGTACACAAAAAAGAAAAAAGTGAAACATTTCAAACGAGGGGGAATATGATATTTCTAAGTACTTGGAAACGATGTTTCAAATTGTAACCCAAGCCAAACGTCATTGAAAATCACTATGCTTCAAATAATGTTACTATTGGATCACTTCACCATATATTTTGTCTTGAAATGCATCATTTCCAGTATCCCCGATACTTGAGACGTCGTCAACAAGAAAAGCAACCAAAAAAGGAACACAAACTGCCAATCCAGACTGCCTTCTGTTCCAAGCTAGCTAAGACTTGCTTTCATCAGTACTATGAAACTTTCTCCCTGCTTCAACAGTTTCCCTGAAAGTATCATGTCTTAGCCAACAGATATTCCAATTCAACAAAAGAAACCATCTGAGAGGGCCTTTTCAAGCACTTCTATCAGATCTTTAAAACATCTTAAGAGTGGCAGTAGAAAGATGATGAACACCAAAAGAACATTGATCAACGCCACTGGCATGCACACACTGAGTTAATCCTGAATTAATATGGATTAGAGACATGAAATCCATTATGTGTTGACCAAAACTGTAGGTGCATATAAGATAAAGATGCTACAACAGTCATGTGACAACCAAACCACTGTTGAATCATAAAAAGGGGAACAGAGAGACAAAAAAGGCATGACAACCAACCTGAAAGCATTTACAAGTTCTTGGTTTTCAGGATCAAGCTTCACGCCCTCGTAAAAGGCATTCGCTGCCTCATCAAATTTCTGCAGTAAAAGGAACACTAATACAGGTCAAAACAAGTGCCTATATATTTCTATAACTACAACGGATCAGATGGACTGAGGACACATGCCTGCAATAGACGCAGAGCAGCACCTTCCCGATAGCAAGCTTTTGCCCAGTCTGGTCGTAATTGTCTGCATGCTTTTGCATCTGTTAAAGCATGTTCAGCCTGTCCAATACGTATCCAGCAAAGGCTTCTATTTGAAAGCAATGTTGCATCAGTTGGGTTCAGATCAACTGCCTATACAAGAATTAGATTCAAACTATCAAAGATGTGGCTGAATGTAATATGTTCATGCTTCAGGTTTAAAAGAAAAGGACCAAGAAATTTTTCAGTTGTGAAGTGTTTATTCGATTTGCAATGGAAGACGTAGAACTGAAGCAGATTAATCCACATGATATGACATAGATCAGGACAAGAAGCTAATGAAACACCCAATAGATCATGAAGACAAACAATACTAACTTGTGTGTATGCATCAATGGCTATCTGATAATCCTTCCTTTTGAATGCCTCATCTCCTCTGGATTTTGCGTCAGCAGCTTTCTGTTTGGCTTCTTTTGTAACCTTTATTTGGTATTCGCTCACAATCAGAGACAGAAGGCCGAATAATTGGTATGATAAAACAAAGGTTATGACAGCAGTTGGAGATATATGATTGTGCAGTGGAGTTTTATTTGAAAAGAGGGGAAAATTACTTTTCATGGATGTCATCAGACAAGGCAAAAGGGTTTGCAATCTTGAGTTCAAACATAAGGTATCTTTTTAAAATTCCCACAACTCGACAAAATAAACTTGTACAGGAAACTTAAAACCTTCTTACTAGCCTTACAAGGTACTGAATAGAAAAAGGGCAGTACCTCAGGTAGATTATTCTTTAGCAAGGCAGTGTCTGGTATTGCATTATTTTCCTTTGGTTTTCTTGTTTCCTCCTACAAGAAGATAAAAAAAAAAGCATAAACAAAATAGCTACAGCAAAACAAACTTTTTAATCTATACTGAAATTATGATAAGTAAATAAACAAGAAGAGAGATTGGCCTCCAATTAGACAGAAAGGAGAGTGAAACAATTTCGTTATAACAATCATAAACTAAATAAAGACTTGTTTGATCTGCCTTCCATAATAGCTTATCTGCTGCTACTAGTATAGAGGTTAAAGAAGCCAAGCAGGTAACAACTCTTTCATAAGTTGTCACCCACCCTATAAACAAAATAAACATGCAAGCAACAGCTCAAATATTAAGTTTCCGTAGAAAAAGGTATTCTTCAAGAACATGTCTTGCAGAACAAAATTTTCTTTGGTAGTCCCTATGCCACTATCATCATTCAACACTGACAATTCCAATTCTCTCCTTTTTGCTATACATATTTTAGAAGCTTCATGCTAATAAAAAAACACATCATAAAGGTGAAAAAGTGATGCCGTAACACAGATATGCCAAAAGTATTTGTAAGTCCAGAGTGTTATATACTATAGTATTTAGTACTTCTCATAGGTAGTGACAACAAAACTAGGCTTGACACAACCAAAGATTGACAAAAAACCTCCACAAAACCAAAAGTCAACCTAGCTAAAATTGGATTGATGTATCAAAACCCAACCAGAGGTTGTTCATGAATGAAATAAAACTAAAATGACACCAGACCTACAGTAAAGAATGATCAGAAGCTTTGTGACTTGGAAGACAAATCAACAAGAACATATCGACTACTCTTAACACTCCCTAGAATTTGACACACATTAACCTAAAACCTAAGATGACCTCACCTGAACCTAATACAGCTACTTTTTCCATGTCTACTCTCTTTTGTACAGGGAAAAGAATTCTTGGCACCAAAGATTTTTTTTCCATGTTCTACTCTTAAGCTTCATCGGAATCAAAGATTTGGAATTAGCTCCATGGGTTGGCAAAAATTGTCAACAATAGCAACCAACCAGTTAATTATTGAGGCTAAATGCTATGTCTTAGAAATCTTTCACCAATCATTAGTGCCAAATCCTAAATCTATTGTGAAATCGACCCTAATTCCTTTTTCCCTCTTTTCCCCTTTCTTTGTTCTTTCCCCCCACCTCTTTTAAGTTTGCTTAGGGATCAGGTCAACAATTTCAGAAGCATGGAAGGCGGCGCAACAATGGGCATTATAACATTAAGCTAGACATGATAAAAAATGCCAAATATTTCAGAAGCACAAAACCTAATAGAAAAAGGAAAACAGACATGACTTGGCATATAAACTTGGGGCTAATTTCAAAATCAGAAAATCGGTTGCCCTCTAACATCAGAGTGCATATATTCAACCAGTCCACGCTTGATTGGACATAAAAAATTGAAACTATATTTGGAAAGTATAAAACCTGTTGCTTGCTAACTTCAGACTGCAAGTATTCGACAAGGCCATTAACAGACCAATCTTGGATGGCATCAATTCTAGATGTTAAAGGAAAAAGAATCTCAACGGCCACACGATGACCTCTTGCTGCAGCTATTTGCACTGGCTTCTGGCCATCCTGTCATGAGATTCAGAACACAGCACATAATATCAGCAGATACTACATTCGAGCAATTTCTCTTCTCTTTTCTAAATAATTGCTTGGACTTTTGACAGTTCATATAAAAGTGAAGAACTATCTTAACCAACAATGGTTTTACTTCAAAGATTAAAGGAAACCAACCCCTATTTCTATGACTCCGTCCAAAACACATTAGCTATTAGTGATCAAGGTCATTAAACATTGTCATTTTTGAAGGGTAGTGGCAGCAAGGCCCATCATCAGGCAATATTTATGAATGTTCAGGACAATGGAAACTGTGTCAACATTATAATCTAAAGTGAAATTTCTAACAACTGAAGAGTTTCTCTTTGGATATGCCAGGTTTCAAAGTTTCTATGAAGCAAGAGTTCTTTCAAGTCAGTTAACATACAATAAAGAATAGGAAAGCAAAGCCTCTCAGCATTTCTGCATCCAAGGCCTAGTTAATATAACAATGCAGCAGCACAGAAGCATTTGCAGATTGTTCAAAGTATTTTCCAAGAAAACGGATCAAAATGTTAGAATCCAAACTAGTAGCTTGGATTAATGTCCTTTCAGCTATACATTTTTTAATGTAGACCACTCTATCCAAAGACAACTTGCTATGCTTTAAGGAAAAAGGGAACTGTTGAAAAAAACATGAGTGCAAAACAAAGGATTTTCACAAAGATAAATGATCTAATTGTAACATTACCTCATCAATTGCATTAGGGTCAGCTCTAGCCTCCAATAAACTATTTAGTATTTCTGGGTCTCCAATATCAGCTGCAATGTGCAGCGGAGTTGCTCCACCAGCAGTAATATTTACATTAGCACCAGCCTGGAAAAAAATGTGCATAGAAGCATATGATTAGCAAGCATTTTTTTTCCAATAAGACTTGATCTATGAACTTGAGAGCATTTTCAAGAAGCAACAGTTTGTTCTACAGTAACACCTAATCTATGAACTTTCACAGGAAAAAGAACCAAGCACTTGTTTCTTGCCATTTCATTCAAGAATCTAGAAAATCAAAGAATGAGAAACTAAGTTAAACTTTTAATAACCAAACATTTAAGCATAATATATGCCAAAAGCCCTAGGAAAACAAACCGTATTATTTATCATTTAAGGGTAGTTTATGAAACCAAAACAATTGGTTCTACCATTTGTTAAATCCAAAGGAAACCCAATGCAAGTTCCACTCTGTAACAAAGGGAAGAAAGCATGTCATCTATATTAATCTTTTCACTTTTTCGGCCATTTGGAAAACTTAGTTTCAAGCATATTCAGAAAAACAAATCCTTTCTTAATCTAACAATAACCCAAGCTTATCCAAGTGATGAGAGCTGCTTTGTGCCCGTTACAAGAACAAAGTTTGACTACCCTTTCCCTGTTGGCCTTCCATATGTGTACCAAAAGAAAAGACAAAAAAATGAAACAAAGTCCAGCATTGTAGAGGATATTAAAAAGAAACAGAACCTGAATCAACAAGTCTAAGCATGCTAAGGAACCAGCTGCTACAGCTGATAGCAACGGAGTAATATCATCTTCAGTTTCAGCATTAGGCTGCAAAAAGATTTGGAAAGCGTAAATTAGAAGATCTTCACAACAAATGAAAGCTCCTATCCTGATGCTCTTCCCCACCCGCCAGTTTCAGTGGGACGCAGAAAAGTAGCACAGCAAGATGGATACCATCTTTATACCTTGAATATGATTTTAAATCTAAAGAACAAAATGTGATACGGCTACAAGATTAAATTGCAAGTGAACAGACATCCATTCCAGATATCCATAAATGATTTTGAGAAATTTCTCGAACGGAAAAAAATCACTGGATGCATGTGTTTCATATCTGACCTGCCTATTTGTAAACAAACATCAATCATGGTTTTCCAAATTCTTAAGAACAAAAAAAGCAGCCTCATGTCCAAACTAGTTTACCAATGCTTAATATTAATGCAGGACAAATTATTTCCCTATCAGCTCACAAGAACTGCCAAAACATGCAGTTTGCCAAATCATTTGAAGACCCCCACCCCCCCCAAAAAAAAAAAAAAAAGAGCAGAGAAGTAGTCATTGCACTACACCCGCATGCATGATTTGTGGACATCAGAAGATTAAATCAAAAGTAAAACATACATCAGCATGATACTCCAGTAAAACTTTTACAGCATCGTGTTGACCATGACCAGCAGCCCATACTAAAGGTGTGCCGGCATCACTTTGTGAGTTGATGTCAACACCTTCTGATAACAGATGCCTTAGCAATTCAATGTTTCCTACAATTAAGCATCAATTCATCAAATGAGATATTTACAACAAGCTGAATTTTTCAAAACATCAAATAAGATAAAACTGAACAACAGAAATAAAAATTGCAGTTGTGAAAATAATAGAGATCCATATGAGCATGGCCAAACTATTCTATATCAAGCTACCCACATCATGAAAATAATGATATTCACATTGAAATGAGCTAGGACTAAAAAACCCACAAGCACTACAAGGGGAAAAAAAGAGTTTAAAATTTGACAAAACTTGAATAAGACTGAAATCTTTACACTATCACAGGCAATATAAATAAAGAAAAATATGTATAACTTACACCTTGCTAGGATACTATTTTAATACACCAATTGGAGCATGGATCAAGTGATCCATTCCAGACGTTCTTGTGCTTGTATTAGTTGAACAGGGGAAGAATGAAGGGTGCACACCTGTTCCAGCTGAATGATGTAAAGCTGTTGCACCTAAATCACTGGCTATCGCAGGATCAGCACCATGTTCAAGAAGGTACTTTGCAGTTGCTATATGTCCTTGCCGTGCAGCATGAACAAGAGGAGTTTCACCTGTATTTAGTTCACAATAAGTTTAAGAATACAAGCTAGAAGTTGCACATTATGTACAGAATATAATCATTCCCTTTTATGAAATTCTGACAACAAAATTTTGAACAAGGGGAAAAAGTTCCAATGTATTGTATGTATGTAATGAACGCATACCATCATCATCTTTTACGTTGACATCAAGCTTTAATTCTTCCAACAAGTATTTGCACACCTCAGTCTGGCCCTCTCTTGCTGCAAAATGAATAGCCCCTCGTTTGTTTGCATCCTTGATAGCTGCCACAGTTTTCGCCAGCTCCTTTCCATCATCAAGTTGATTTGCCATATCTGCTCAATACAAATATAAGTTAACAATTGCAAGGAAAAGGCATCTTAGATTGATATCTAACCAAAGAAATAGCCTTATTCTCTTGAATAAAAAAGTTAGGAGGAAGAATGAACTTACTCTTGAGAAGATCAAGATTGCCGGTACAAGCAGCATTCAAAAATTTCTGAACCTTCTCCCTCGCTGCAAGTGACGCGTGAAACAAATTGGAAACTTCCAGGGGAAAATATTTCTCTAAAAAAAAGGAGCCAATTCGTTTTACCTTACGTCAACTTAATCCAAAATTACTTATTTTTATTTTTACATCTTTTTTGCCTCGAACCAATTACATTTGAAATCCAAAATTATGTAGATACAACTTTATTCATTCCATTTTGTCAAATAAAACAGAAAATAAAAAAAAACATTAACACAATCAGGAAAAGTCACTAAACCACTCCAGTTCTAGAACAAGAGACACAAAATTCCAGGCTCAGGTAAATGTATATATTGAGCGAAAACTTAAATAATCCAGAAACAATGCAAGTGCTTCAGCAAAAGTGTAAGAAAAATAAGAAAAACCTGCAAGAGCGGCAGAAGCATCAGGAGCCATGGTGTGAACACAGTAAATAAGTCTCAGCCTTCTTTTTCTGGATTTTCCCGAAAGGTAAGAAGATGGTTGCTTTTGCTTGCTGGTTGTCTCGAATTGAACAGCTTCAATCGTCGAACAGTGGAGAGAGACTTCTGGTTCTGGGGTTCTGGGCTCCTTTAAACTGAACGGAAGACAGGGCGCCTGTTGGGCCTGCTTCGGGGGTTTATTAGTTTACGGTTACTCAACTATCCATCAAACTCCCTGGGTATCCTAGCTCAAACTCATCAAACTATCCATCTATTAACTCCCTGGGTATCCAAGTAGAGGAAGTCAAATATGCGATCTACCCTTATATTATATATATTTACATTTCAATACCATCTTTTATAATATAACACAAGTGTAAATATATCAAGTTTATTGTCCCCTTAAATTGAAAATATATGTAAATTAGATACCGGATATATATAACATTGATATACAAAAGAATAAAAGATATATACAAATTATGTATAACATATTTGTAAATAACATCATAGATTTGTTACAAGTTCAACATCACATAAAAAAAAAACAACCATAAACACGTCAAAATTCATTTATCGCCAAAATTTGAAATATGTACAAATGGACAGCAAATATATATGAAACTTTATGTATAAAGCAAGTGATAGATATATATACAAAATATACACCACATATACACAAATAAAATCAAAGATATGTTACAGATATATACAATTGTATGTATGAGATTTATATTTTTTAAATGAAATAGAAATTATGATAAAAATTCAATTAATAGTAATACAATAGTGATATGTATGAATCAGGTGGTAGATACGTATAAACTTGATATACAAATAAGGTTAGAAACATATACAAATCAAACAACTAATATGCATATTTATTATAAGATATTTGTATAAATATATGAGACATGTGTACAAAAAAAATTATGAGAATTGTAATTGATATGTATAAAACTTGATAGATAAAGTAAGTGACGGATATGTACAAAATATATGATATATATCCACAAATCCCATTGCTCTGCCAAAATTTGAGATATGTATAAATTGGATGACAGATATGTATAAAACTTGTTATATAGATCAAGTCATGGATATGCACAAAAATGTGACACATATATGTACAAATGTGATTACAATTATGTTATAAATATATCCATTTATATATACAAGATTTATATTTTTGTAAATGAAATGAAAATTAGGATAAAAAATCAATTAATAGTAATATAATAATGATATGTATAAATCAGATACTCCTTCTGTCTCAAAACTTTTACTCTATTTGATTTTTTTTTTATATTTTGACTTAAATTTATTCATATTATTGTTTATTAGAAAAAATTAAAAAATATATATATTTAGAAACTAAATGTCTTGATTTATCATTCATATATAAAGATTTTTCATTTATATATTAAAATGTTAAAAATAAAAAATCTTAAATTAATTACTAAAAATAAATGAAGTAAAAGTTTTGGGACGGATGAAGTATTTCATTTGTATGAACTTAATATATAAATAAGATTAGAAATATGCACAAATCAAATACTTAATATGTATATCTATTATAAAAAATTTGTATAAATTATATGAGATATGTGGACAAATAAAATTATAAGAATTGTAATCGTGTTTATGTATATTTAGCTTTTAATACTATAATTTATACATATCTAACTGCTTTGGTTGTTTCATAATGTTTTTTATGCATGTACATTTTCTTTTCTCTCCTTGTTTTGGCGTCTTTCTTCACCGCTTCAATGGTTTTGCCTTCGACTGCCACCGCCACCGCGTTAATTTTCCCCCGTCATGGGTCCGTACCCGAACAAGAAAAACAAGAATTCTATGGTGGCGATGAGAGAGAAACAGGAATAGTCTACGGTTAACCGGCCGGATCCTTCGAAATCCTTGGTCTGATTAAGAGCATTCCTTCGAAATCCCTTGAAATCTTTGGTCGCGATGGTTAACCGGCCGGATCCTTTCAAATCCTTGGTCGCGACGCCCTCCACTTCTCCTGTAGTATGCCTCCTCCAGTTCGTCGGAGAATCTGCCACCTTCACGGGCTCCGTCTTCGGCCCCCGTTCAAGATTGGTTTTATGAGAGAGAGCACAAATTCGATTGAGGGCAAAGAAAAGAGTAGACTTGAGAGAAAGTGGACATGCAGGGAAGAAAGTAGATCTTGGAGGAGAAAATGGAAAGGGGTAAATTACATTTATGATCTCTAATCTTATCACGTCATCCTAAACAGGTCTTCAATCTTTATTTTGTCATTCTAAAGTTCTTAACCTCTTTATTTCTGTCTCAATTGTAGTCATTCCGTCATTTTCATGGTTAATATTGATAGAATTTTTATGACAAATGTCGATATTGGTCTTACTTTTTTTTATTTTCATTCAAATAACCCTTAAGCTAATAAATTTATCACTATAACCATTATCTCCTCCCCTATTCCTTCCTCATCATCTCCAGCCACTACATCCTCCCACGTTAACAACTGGTTTCATCATCAACAGTTGCTGTTCAACACTTCCCCCAACCAACCCAGCCTCGCTAACTACAATCGACAGCCCCCGTTTGAAATCGATAGCCCCGTTTTTGAATCAACAGGCTCCTATTCTTTTCTCCGCCGCACTCCTATCGATCTTTGCTATCTTTGTTAAAATCGTCGAGCGATGAATCGGATGAATAGTGTGAATCAATCGGCCACTCGCAATTCCTTATGCTAGCTGTCACTGTTCGTTTGCAACTCACCTCTCTGTTCTGATTTACCTTCAGCCGCACGATTCCACATGATTGGAATAGAGACCTCCAGCTGCAATTTGAAAGAGGCACCAGGTGCAACTCAAAAAAAGCTTCCAGGCATGGGCGTTGGCTGCGAAGCTTGGGGTGGTGTTGACACGGGTGACCGGCTACTTTGTTCATTGATCTTTGATTTTTGACATAATTAAATTAATTATATTTTTTTGTAATTAATTATATTACTTGAAAAAGTATCATTTTTTTTATTGTTTTCAATGAAAATTTTCTTTGTTGATTTTATGGATATAATGCATTATATTATTACCAATTTCACCGATCTAGGCCATCTGGCCTTGGCCAAGCCAACTTGCATCAATTCAGAGGCTCTCCGCCTAGTAACCGACGCAATCTGGTTCAAGGGGAGTTTGTACACTATGAATGAATATGGGTGTGTTGATATTGTTAAGGATTATTGGCAATATTTTCAATAGGTTGGGATGTGATAGCTGGAGATGGTGAGGAAAGAATAGAGGGGGAGATGATAGTTGTAATAATAAATTTATTAGCTTGAGAATTATTTGAGTATGAATAAAAAAATGTAAGACCACTGTTGGCATTTATCATAAAAATTCTATCAAGGTTAACCATGAAATGACAGAAAGACCACAATTGAGACAGAAATAGGGAGGTTGGAGACTTTAAGAGGATAAAATGAAAGTTAAGGATCTATTTAGGACTATACGATAAGGTTAGGAACCATAAGTGGAATTTATCCAGATGAAAAGGCATGGAAGAGAGGCAGAAGGAAAGGCATGCTCGTAATTAATATGTTTTAAGGAGGATAGAAAAATAAAATTGCCCCTATGGGGCACGTGAAGTATGGCATATTTTTGGATAGCTGATCCAAATATCCATTGAGCCTTCTTCTTTTCTTTTCTTTTTTCTTTTTCTTTTTTTGGTTGTTGATAAAATTGGGAAATAGTATATCACTCATTTTTGGGCCAATGAGATAAATCATCCACTATTGTACATTTTTAGGCAAATATGTCATTAATGTTTTATTTCCAAGCAAATAGGCCACTACGACTAAAGATGTATACTAAGATTAATACTCTTGACTCGAATTGTTGTGAAGAAGAAGTAGATTTTGTTCGGTCATACATGAGGAGTAAAAGCCCCATTGTCTCTTGCCCTAACAATTCACTAAGAATCCCTAATTAAAACTAAAGTCATTTTAATATGTTAAAAGTTTTAGTTAGACTTTAATTTCAATTTTATTCAATTCAAATAAAAAAAAATCAAAATTATAACTAAGTTGGATATGTTTGAAAGTCATCATACATCAAGGGAAAATTTTTCCTTATAATTAACACCCTTTAATGAGTAATTTGCCCATAATATAATACATTAGAGAGTTATCTGCCTGTTTCCAAATCATTAGTATCATATTTTCCTTAAAAAAGACTCAGTGGTGGTTGATTTGTCCCAGCCTTAATCTAATTGGCATGTTTGCTTAGTTTACCTTTTTTTAAAAAAAAATTTTCCCTAGATTTAGCTGGGTAAATTGCCTTTTCTACACGAGATATGATGAAAGTCACATTCTTTCTACCAAGCATGTAAGCTAATTTAAATTAGCATATATTCACCATTTTTTGTAATTGGCCATGGTTTAAGTCCTCACTTTTGGATAGATTTCTCCTCTAGTCTTCTTTGTAATCAAAGAGCAACTTAGATAAGTTGAAGTGAAGCGTACAATTAATTTCATAATAAGATTTATCTTATAAAATAATATTCTAATGTAATATAAGTATAAAAAATATTTCATCCATCTTAGATTTTTTAAATATTTGAATTTGGTATGGAGATTAAGAAAGATGAACAAACTTCTATGTTATTTGCACTTTTATCCTTAACTTTTACATGTAATAAAAAAAAAGATGAAAAGTGAAAATTGAAATGACAATGTGAAGAACAATATCATAAAATAATTTCTCTAAACATAAAAATGCCAAAATGATTTAAAACAGCTAAAACATTAAATATTGCAAAAATGTGAGATCAAATGAGTAATATTTCTCGTTATGACTTTAAAAACTACACTTCCTTTCCCCTCACCGTTAGCTAATTAATAATGGGGCAAGACTATTTTTATCCCAAGTAAATAAAGATTACTAGTAGATTTTCTCTGCTATTAAACTCACTTCTGTAAACTGCTGTATCGAGTATCATCAAAAGTCAGCTTAAATGTTGGCTTCATATATAGTTATATTCAGCTTATGCCTCAAACCCAATAGTAATATATAGTAATTTATCTTTTATCTCTATCAACCCTGCTACATGTTATGGTAGGTATGGTCAAATTTTAGACTATTTGCCAAAAAAAAAAAGCACTCAAAATTTGGACCGTATGTTATGAATTATCATTTAACTTTAGGTAGGAAACTTTAAATTATGAATTTTTTATGTTATTTTTCTAAATATCATGTACCTAAGTATCACTACTAAAAAAATCATATTTTCCAACGGTCAAAACATTGGAAATTTCCAACTCGCTAAGCCGTTGGAAACCAAAAAAACAAGCCGTTGGAACTATGAGGATAATAAATGCTCAATTTAAGAAACACTATTTCCAACTGCTTACGCCATTAGAAAATTCATTAAAAGAACTGTTTGAAAATTTAATCATTGATTTCCAACGACTTGGGTAGTTGGAGAATTTAGTATTTTTCAAGCCGTTGGAACTTCATTTAATGAAATGCTGCGTATTGTTTTATTTTTCCAACGACTGGGACTGTTGGAAAATACTAATTTATATCGTCTTCTTCCTCCAAATCTGGTTCATTTTCGTTTCAGACCATCATCTCTCTTCCTCTCCTCTCCCACACGCACACACCATACATAGCTAGCTTGAGGGATGGCACAAAGCTTCAACCTTTATTTTTCAAGGCCAACATTGGCTTTTCTGGAGCTCAAACTTCAAAATCTGGTAAGTTTTTCTTATTATTTTTTTCTTTTTTGTTTCGGATTTTCAAATTTTTTTCTTCTTTGAGGTTTAGCATGTTAATGGGTGCAAGATTTTGTTTGTGTTGCCAAATTCAAAGCCATTCCCATGCATTTTCGAAGTTCATTTTTGGATTTAAGGTAAGTTGTGAAAATATTTATTTTCTCATTTATTTAAGTTTTTTTTACCGAAAAATGGAAGTAAATCCGAATTTTCTTGAGTTATTTTGGTTTGAAATATGTGAAATGTATGTGATTTGTAGTTGTTGATGGTTGAAAGTGAAGTATTTAGGTTACCCATTGATATTTTGAATTGTTGTGGATTTTGTAAATTATTCTTAATTTCAGGTTTAATTTAAAATTAGGATATAATTAGATTTAATTAAATTTTTTAATTGGGTTGTATATTTATGTGTGAAATTATAGTTGATAGGGACCCATTCATATAATATAAGAAATAAGTGGTTTTTTTTTAATTTTGGGATTTAATATAATATTGGTGTACTATTAGTGTTAATTAAGTTTGTATAGTATTGGGTGGGATATTTATGTATGAATTTTTTTTGAATTAAGGATTTAATTGAAAAGTAGTATATTGTTAGTTTGAACTAACATTGTTTAATTGGATTTATTTTTAAATTTTTGTAATTTTGAGAATTAATACAAAGTCATAATATTGTTATATTTAAATAAGTTTGTTTGATTAAGTTTAATTTTTAATATAATAAATGTAAATAATAATAATAATAATAACAACAACAACAACAATAATAATAATAATAATAATAATAATAATAGTCGTCGTCATAGTAGTAGTAGTAGTAGTAATATGGATAATAATAATAATAATAATAAGAGTAGTACTAGTAATAATAATAATAATAATAATAGTCGTAGTAGTAGTAGTAGCAGTAGTAGTAGTAGTAGTAATATTCATAATAATAATAATAAGAGTAATAATAATAATAATAATAATAATACATTAGGGAGATCCAAGGTTACAATGTGTATTAAAACCAAAATTACTTCTAATGTGTTAGGGAAATATAAATTATTTATATAATAATAATAATATATCATTTATGTAATAATAATAATATTGAAATAAACAGCACTGGAATATTATTATTATTATTATTATTATTATTGGAACAAACAACATTGGAATAAACAATATGAAAAAAAAAATATTTCCAATGGCCTAAGCAGTTGGAAATATGAAAAATTTTCCAACAGCCTAGGTAGTTGGAAACTATTGGAACATGGAAAAAAAAATTACTTACAGCCGTTAGACATTTCCAGTGGCTGATTATTGAAATTTCCAACAGCTCTCATCTAGGCTGTTAGAATGACAACTTCCAACGCATTAATTACCAACGGCTTTGTGTTGGAAACTGGGAAATTTCCAACGCGAAACCGTTGGAAATGACCGTTGGAAAATGCCCATTTTTTATAAAAAAGAATAATTAAAATACAATAAATTAGATGGTTCGATCGGTTCTAATGGTGATTCAGATCAATTTTGTAGAATTCAAAAACTGATCAAATTATTGTGTTTAGATTAATCCAAGTGAATGAAT
This sequence comes from Aquilaria yunnanensis, assembly GCA_039654915.1. Lineage (NCBI taxonomy): Eukaryota > Viridiplantae > Streptophyta > Magnoliopsida > Malvales > Thymelaeaceae > Aquilaria > Aquilaria yunnanensis. The sequence continues at coordinate 33,708,141 of CM077600.1, read as the reverse complement.
ATATATAATATATCCCTATCCATCTGCAACTTAACTAATGTTTGAAGGCTGTATCTCGTAAAATAAGAGTTGGATGGCTTAGCTGAACAATGTGTAGGACTTGGACGGCGTCCGGTGCATTTGAGCCGATCATTGCATAAAATGGTGAAGCAACAAAGCTCATGATCTAATTAATTATAACCTGGCATGCATGCTTATATTATAACCGTAGCTAAACATTAATCTGGTGCTGTTACAACATCAAGCAAATCAGACATAAAAATTCGGTTGCATGCTTTAATTTGTCCAGAATTAATAAGGTTTTGAACGCATGGAGCCGAATAAGAACGACAACAAAAAGGGTAAAGAATTATAAGAAAATCAATAAAAATATGAGCCCTAAACTTCTCCTCAATGCCATCTGCCCGTTTGGAGATTGAATTGACATTTAATTACCATCTTAGACTGATTTCTAGCTCTTTGGATTTGAGCTGTGAAATTTGATTCAATATCTCTTTTAAATTTGTTTTTTGTCCCAATAATTGAGAACAATTTTTTAAGATAGATCAAGGGACATTTTCAGGGGATTGATTTTTCTTCCGGTTTGAGTTTTGGAGATCATGTCGATAAATTAATCTCCTCTTCCTTGCCTTTCATCCCAAGGTGTGATTTGTTTGGTCCACTCCAGTCCTTTAATTTCTGTTTTCTAAATCTCTCTCTCTCTCTTTTCCTCTCCTTCTCTACAATTCATCCCACATTTTAGCATAATTGCATTACAGAACATGCAACAGCTTGTGCCCAATGCCTCAGTTTGGCCTTTACTTGCCGAGGATCATCCCCTGAAAAATGAAAAACACACAAAAATGAATCAAAGTTATTGATTATATATGATTTGGTATATCCAAACAATGCAGGGATTCTTCAGCAATAATTGAGACCTAAGTCTCAAAATTAAGAAGTCTTAGAATCAAATATATTTAGATAGGTAAGTATAAACTCTATATGAAATTTGGTCAGTTTTATTTTTGGTTGGATTATGAATATGCATATTGATTTTGACCCAATTTGTTACATATTAAGTTAGATTCATCCAAAATGGCCCATTTTCATTTTCATGATATTTTTGTCTGAAACTAATATCACTTGAAAGCTTGTGTTATATAGATACAATTATTCATTGAATAACATTTTTATATAACTCAATAAATTTTTTATTAATTTTTATTTTTTTAGTTCAAATCACAAAAAAAAAATTATATTCCAAAAAATAGGTTATTGTATCTTTATACTATTAGTTTTCAAATGGTATTAGTTTTAACAAAAAACTGTAAAAATGAAAATAAACTATTGTAGATTAATCTGAATTACTGCTAAATGAACTTGGTCATAAATTATTAGGTATGTATAGGTTTATGATCCATGTGTGTTAATGGTGTCAGAAGCCTCTAATGAGGTGAACACTCTAAGACTATTGGGAGTTTATGTCATCCAATAATTGTGATGACTTCTTCATCAATGCATTAGATAGTTATGCTATTTAGAATCCTTATATTAATGTCAACCCTATTTCAACATATATTCATTAGTCCTATTTAAGACATTGGGGATCAACATTATTGAATGTGATTATCATAGGACAAGTCCATAAAAGTCCCAAGAGTTGAGTGTGGTCCATTATTAGTTGACGTCGTTTATGAGATGAGAGAAGCAAGAGGCTTTACCTGGGCTACAAATTTTCCAATCCGAGTCATTTTTAGGGCTATCAACGGATGAAGACTGGTCACCGAGAGAAGCGGTTGATTCCGCCCTCCTCTGAGGGCTGGACACAGGGCTCGGGGGCAGCTGGCGGTTGACAGCGAAGTACAGGTCCAGCGCCGGTAACGTGCCGCACAAGCTTTGCCGCGCTTCTTCGTTGAACCCAAACCCTAGCTCGATGCACCCTTTGAGCTCCCGCAAGTCATCGTCCGTCAACTCCTCCGCCTCCATCATTCCGTCTCTCCGCCGCTCCTGGCAGAGGCACTGCCGCCGCCGCCTCTCCCATGCGATGTTGCGCGACGTCTCGCACATCGACAGCTGCTTCGACAAGAACTTCTTGTTCTTCATCTGCTGCGACGCTAGCGGCATTCTCTGAAGCTCCTCTGCCTCCGACTCGCACGTTATCATCGACGATGATAACTGCGAATCGGGCGATTCCGAGGAAGATGTCATGCTAACTGCTCTCGACTCCCCTTTCATTCTGTCTAATATAATATCCTGTATTAATATTCTTCGATTAGCTTCCACCTGGCAACGGCAATTCTATTAGTTTCTCTCCGGTGAGAAACTCGGAGAGAATTGGAATGATAAACAAGAGAACTTTGTTTTAGGAAGTTGGCCGCGACAGGGGCAGAAACTGACGCGGCCAACTAGTGAAGAAATGTCAATTTATGGATGGGGGTGAAAAATTGAGAAAATGGTTGCAAATCCAAGAACAGATCTTGGATTTGCTTTGTTAGAAAGTTTTGATGGAAGCAGCACCAGCCCGACCGGTTGGGACCGGAGGCCAATAGAGGGCTTTAACAGAGGAAGACTGAGACAGGAAAGCCATTTTCTGGGAGATTGGTTTTCACCACCCGTTTGTAACTGTCGGCAGACAATAAGAACTGGAACATAGTTAAATTTGGAGGGTGGGTCTATTAACCATGGAAAAATAAACATTGTCAAAATGTTGTTTTAGCGTCATTTCACTATATTTAGCATTTTGCTTTCCAAAAGAAAAAAGAAAAATGAGTGGGATCCTCTTGTGGGGTATAGAAACTATAATGTCAGCTATTTTTCCTCTCATTCGTTGGTCTTCAACCTCCACAGTGTCGGTTAGGATAAACCCCAAAAATGGAATCGAAAATCAAAGAACCAGAATAATGGGCTCTAATACGAGAAAAAAATAATAATAATTTTCTCTTGGCTGGCTTGCTCCCTCCAACACCAGGCAAGCCTTTAGAGAGATGACTGAGTCCAGAAGAAATGGATTAGTTTTTTCGGCAGGCTAGTTGGGCGTACAGGAAAGCTTCCTTTCTGTTCTCTTCTCCCTCCTTGCTTTTCCTGTACGCCAACCTTCCGTGCTTTTTCTTTAACCTTTCCAGCCATGTCTAACAGAGCACAAATTCTTCTTTTAATTGTCTTCGGTTCTGTCATTTTGAATGCAATTTATGTGTCAGGCGCGAATTTGACATTAGCTTTGGATTGTGGTTCTAATGGAGGAAAAGACGAGGAAGGAAGAACTTGGGAACCTGACACAAGGTATCTCCAAGGTGGCTCCAGCTCCGAGCAACTTCAAGCCACATATCAAGACCCATCACTTCTTTCCACAATGCCTTACATGAAAGCTAGGATATTTAAATCTCCAGCGAGCTATACCTTTCAGATAGAACCCAAGGCCCGGCATCTCATCCGCCTCCACTTTTATCCTTCCTCTTACCCCAAAGTCAATGTCTCCAACTCCTATTTCTCTGTCACGGCGAACCAGATCACCCTTGTAAGCAATTTCAGTGCAGCCATTACCTGTGAAGCCCTCACGCAGGCATTTCTGGTCGAGGAGTATTCTCTGGCACCAACGGATTCTAATGTTTTGAACCTCACCTTTACACCTTCTTCAAACTATTCTGGTACTTTTGCCTTTGTTAATGGAATTGAGCTGATCCAGATGCCAGACATGTTTGGTTCTGCGCAAATGGTGGGATTCCAGGACCAAACGGCGGATGCTTCAACCCAAAGTTTGCAACTTATGTTCAGGTTAAATGTTGCAGGTCAATATGTCTCTCCTGTCAATGACACTGGTGGCCTTTTCAGGAGCTGGTACAATGATGCTCCTTATTTGTTTGGAGCATCAGTAGGTGTAGACGCTCAGGCTCCTCCTAACTCTAGTGTCAAATACGCGGATTGGCCCGATTATTCAGCACCTGTTGATGTCTATAAAACATGGAGAGGAATGGGACCTGACCCAGAAGTGAATAAGAAGTACAATCTCACTTGGGTGTTCCAAGTTGATCCTGGATTCATGTATCTGCTTAGGCTTCATTTTTGTGAGTTCCAGTTCACCAAGGTCAATCAGAAAGTTTTCAACATCTACATCAACAGTAAACCGGCTAATGCAGACCCCCAAGCCTTCGATATAATTGCTGTTGCAGGTCAAGATGGCACTGCAATGTACAAGGATTACGCGGTTGTGGTGGAAGCCACAAATGAAGATGCTACAGTCAGGTTGGACTTGTTTCCCTCACTGGCCTCAAAGCCAGAGGTTTTAGATTCCCAGCTTAATGGATTGGAGATTTTCAAGATGAGTGACCCAACTAAAGGACTAGCAGGGCCTAATCCTCAACCATCTGATATGCTTCTTCAAGCTGAGAGCGAGTCTGAGAGGAGTTTCCACTCAAATGGTCGTGTGATCGGAGGAGTTACTGGAGGGGTTGCTGCTGCATTCGGGATAGCAGCTGCAATTGGTGTTCTTGTCCACAAAAGGAAGAAGCAATATGGTGGTGCAGATACCCATACATCTAGCTGGCTACCAATTTATGGGCACTCCTCAGTGTCTGGAAGCAAATCAAGAAGCAATAACAGCAACCTGTCAGCTTTGGCTCAAGGACAGTGTCGCAATTTCTCTCTAGCAGAAATGAGGCATGCTACAAAGAACTTCAGCGAGTCACATGTAATTGGAGTTGGGGGATTTGGTAAAGTGTACAGAGGCGTTCTTGATGATGGAATGAAAGTTGCGATCAAGAAATCAAATCCTCAATCAGAACAAGGAGTTAATGAATTTCAAACTGAAATTGAGATGCTTTCAAAGCTGAGGCACAAGCACCTGGTGTCCCTGATTGGTTTTTGTGAAGATGGAGGAGAAATGTGCCTAGTATACGACTACATGGAGAAGGGAACTTTGAGAGAGCACATTTACAACACCAAGAAAGCCACCTTATCATGGAAACAAAGGCTAGAAATCGCCATTGGAGCAGCAAAGGGGCTTCACTATTTACACACAGGTGCCAAGTACACAATTATTCACAGGGATGTCAAGACTACTAACATTCTGTTGGATGAGAACTGGGTAGCTAAAGTTTCAGACTTCGGCCTCTCGAAAACCGGTCCTGATATGAACCAGGGCCATGTATCAACCGTGGTAAAGGGTAGCTTTGGTTATTTAGACCCTGAATACTTCAAAAGGCAACAACTGACTGAAAAATCTGATGTATACTCATTTGGGGTCGTTCTGTTTGAAATCCTATGTGGGAGGCCTGCCCTGAATCCTAAACTGCCAAAGGAACAAGTTAGTCTTGGGGACTGGGCTCTTCATTGCCACAGAAAAGGTACACTAGAGGACATAATTGATCCTGCCATGAAGGGAAAGATCAACTCGGAATGCCTGAAGAAGTTCACTGAAACAGCAGTAAAGAGCTTGGCTGATCACGGCATCAATCGCCCCAGTATGGGTGATGTTTTGTGGAATCTTGAGTTTGCTCTTCAATTACAGGAAAACACAGAAGGATCTAGTCATGCCTCGGGCTCGCATCGTCGTGGGGCTAGCGGAACTCCTAATGAAGAGTCTTAGCTTGAGAAATCTGCATGCATGGCCTTTGCCTTGCGAACCAAGCCATTTCCTCAGTTCTTAGGCCAGTAAAAAGAACCCTATCATTCTTAAAAGGGATTTCCTAGAACAAACTCACACACATGAAATGATCGAAAGCAAACTTATTTGTAACTTTCGTACTCAAGAGAAACCATTACTATTTGTCTAAATTTTTGTTCATGTATTCCTGTTTGTTAGTCTTGTTAGTATCATTTAGGCAATACGACTTTACTTTGGTTCTGGATTTTAAAGCCCTAAAATCATCACCTGTCCTGGTACTATTACACGTCTTTATATGAAAAATACGAGTACAAACAACATTACGCCACTCCAACACAAAAGCAAAAGAAAATTAATAGTTTTTTGTTCCTATATATTGATAGATAAGAAAGCAGAAATGATCGACAGTATCGACTTTCCTTTGTTTTGATATAATTTTATCAATTTTTTGCAGACTTGCTACCTGTATCTCAAATAGAACCAGATGGGTGCCATGTGGCAGTTTTCATTTTCACCTTAATAAAGGACACATGTCGGAATCCTATTAGACATTGGTTATTTGGTTTGACTTTTCCCCTGTTTACAATTATTTTAAACTCATATGAAATAGTCCGAAATCATGCCACACAAAATCAATTTACTGTTCTTATTTCTGCCGATTTTTATACCAACCCAAGTTATTTTTATCACATTGGTTTGACTTTTCCTTTATTGCTTATAAACTTTGGTAACTCAAACATATAACCTTTTGAATTTTAATTTGGGCAAACTCACCCACTCAAATTTTATTAAGTGAGACACTTAAGCCCCTCAAATGATAGAAATGAGGCACATGGGAGCATGTGATTTACTTCCATTACGAAATTGATGCAATTGATTGTACGGTATCTAAAACCAAAATTAGAGAAAACTCAAATGACATAAAATGGTTTCCTCCTCATAAACAAACATTTAACAGAACTTGATAAACAAGTTAACGACAACCAGCAATCCAAGCTGCTCGGCAACGTGGCCAAGAACGTTGCTTTGATCCAAGAGGTTAATGGAAACATCTTCAAAGGTCATCTTCCCTTACTCTGATCTTAACTCCAATTTCTTTGACATGTTTCCAAGAAAGGCGAAGGCAGAGTCATAGATACAGAGATCGTTGATGACCATGACGGCCTAGTCTTGAAATTTTGATCGAACTAATTTCTTTATTGTTATTTGATACTTGCACTTTCTTGGCATCGGCCATATATTTTATCTATTTAAGGAGTTGCCTACTTGGTGTATGAGAAATTGTTCTATAAGCCTTTGAACAACTAGTGACCAGTTGGTGCTTCTATGATATGTGCTCATGTGGTGGATGATGTATTGTAGATGGACTTAAACGTGTTCTTGGTTCTTGGGACCTCTTTTGTGGTAGAATGACCAACCTAGGAAATGAACAAAAATATGTATATATAATTTTTAGTGTATGACTTTATTGTTAAATAACATTGGAGATGTATTTTGTATTTTTAGATATATACTCCCTTCGTCCTAATTTACTTGAAACGTATTCCTTTTTGGGAAGTCCCAAAAAAGTTGAAACGTTTCCTTTTTTGGAAAAGTTTAAACAATTAAATTATCATTTTACACAAAACCCAATAAAGACTCTTTTTTTAATCTCCACTCAATCTCTCACTGCACAAAACCCAAAAAAGAATCTTTTTTTTTAATCATTATTTAAACTTTTACTACATAAAAAAATAACACAAATTACATATACCTTAATCTCCATGTCCAGACAAATGTTTCAACCAAAATGGGACGGAGGGAGTATAATTCACTTATATTTTATAATTGTTGGAATTGTAGAATAGGACAACATTTCAATATATGTAGGATTAATAATAATAATAATGGCCATTGACTAGTAAAGGCGGACCATTGCTAATTTAGTGATGACTTGTCTTCACTAAGTCTAGAGACGGTTAACTTTTACTAAAGTTAGCGACGGCTAGCTTTCACTAAATTAGTAACGGTTAATCATTACTAACTCAACGGCAATAGGCTGTTATTGGAAAATTAGTGATTGTTGCTTTTACAAAGACTGCTCGTCGTTATGAAGAAATTGCTCCCATCACTAAATTATTAGCGGTGAATAAATTAGCCGCTAGTCATTGCTACATTGATTTAATGACAATTGGCCATTGCTAAATCACTTTTTTGTAGTAGTGGGAGTGCAATGTTTGGCTTCCTAAAATGAGTATAAACCCTGACCAAAATGCTGTTAAACCTGACCAAGTTGAGGTACTTGTTGGCCTTAAAATCATGCAAAAAGTTGAGCATCAACTTGTAGTGCTTGGCCTTGGAAAGAATGTTCAAGATAGAGTGGATAGTGGAGCCGACGTGGTAGAAACCAAGTTGGTGGCCGTCCTACTCGAAGAACTTGAGGCAGTAAAAGATGTCTTGGGTAGAAGAATAGCTGTAAGAAAGGATCTGGAGGATGAGGTGAAGTGGTTGAAGGTGAAGTCATGTGCTACAGAGGTGTCTTTGGAGGCTAAGACACTAAAAATTTAGTTGATAGAAAGAGTTTTTGTGGCCCCCAAACCACTTTTTGAATGAGGCTGCTATACCCTTGGCACTTCAATTCAATTAGGCCACCATCATCATCATTATCGCAACTATTACATTCCTGTTATGGTTGCTCCTTTCGCATATACATGATAGATGGTGGGAAAATCATTTTGTGTCCTTTGAGTTCTCTAAGATTTTCATTTCAGTCATTGTATAATCAATTGTATCAATTCTGTAATGAAAATAAATCATGTGCCTCTTTTTCGTCATTCGAGGGGCTTAAGTGTCCCATTTGCTGAAGTTGAAGGGGCAAGTTAGCTCAAGGTGTGTATGTATGTTGGGAAGCTTACAATGGAGCATTGTTATTTTAGATGTACACATTGGTTTCATTTTGCATGAAATAAAATATGAGGTCGGGGAAAAACCACAATTAGCACTCATCTTTTAAGCTAAGGCTAAGATTGGGCCTTAACATAATTTTTTTGTTATAATCAGAACAATACATATTTAGAACTTCTGTTGCATGGTGGTGTATGGTTGGATACTTGGATATGATGTGGAAGCCCAAAGCCATGCGACAACTCCTTTCTATTTTTCCCTTCTCTTCACGGGTTTAGGTGTAGAAAATTTAATGCTTATTTTCTCAGTTTGTTACCACCTATTTGAGAGCACTGCAAAGAGAAAATAATTGGGTTATAGTGAGCTACAAGAACAATTGATTTAGTTTTAGAGTAAGTGCCTGATTTCTTTTGTTAATATGACTGAACTTTAGACACATATTAAGAAACTAGAAAATGAAGTTAGGAAGCAATCATAAGGCTTACTTGACTCTTTGGTAGCAATAGATGAGATGAAAACTCATATAGAGAACTTTAAAGATGAGCACATGACGTTTTTGTATATATTTTTCACAATTTAAATGTCTATGATCCACATACAATTTCTTAAATTGATTTTTAAAGAAAATTAAATGTATCCGCAGCGTAGTGTATGCAACCTTCTAGTTTTATCTATTATCTATTTTTAATTAGTAGAGAGAACAAACTTATAGTTGCAACTCATATGATTATTATGCAATGAAATTCTACTCCTAGTGCTTGCTTTTCCTTGCAAGATTTTGATCTAATTCTAGGCACATTTTGATAAATTTAAGACTAAGACATTCATTCATGAATTATAATTGCACCAGCTAACAATAATATGGATATTTTTCATAAAACTCCATAAAACACTTATGTAACTATTTATCTAACTATTTGTAGAATTAAAACAAAAACCGACTTCGACCACTTTAGATTCAAGATATAATTACTCCCAATCCTCTAACCCAAACAAGACACAACGAGCCACATCTAAAAACTAAGATCCTTCTCTATCTACCAAAACAAATCTCATCAAAATCCGTTAATCACAACCCATATTAGAATTCTCAGAAATCAACTAAAAAACACACCTTAAGTTCATCCCCGACTTGAAAGTACTCGAAATCCTTCCAATCCAACCCACAAGAATCCACGGCCTTGACAAACTTAGATTCTCTGCCGTCGATAACTTCCCCATCTGACGGTTCACATTCAAATTCTCACATACTAAGCGATCCCCGTCACTTCCATTTCCACCAATCAGATCCCACCATTTCCGCAATATAAACTCCACCGCAATTTTCTCGACTAGCAATATTCTTTCAGATCTCCGCCCTGGTGCGTTAAATTCCATAGTCTTCCCAACTCACCGACCTGTTATTTCCGATTCGCTGAGTTGATTGGATGGCCTCAGCCGTCACTGCAGCACCCGAGACGGCGGCGAAGAAAATCGCCAAGAAACCTGCCGCCGTGAAGAAGCCCAAGTCATCGCCTGCCCATCCTCCTTTTCTATCGGTATATACCCTGTCTATGTGTTAGGATCTTATGATTGTCGTCTCGAATTCCTTTTCTAATTAAATCTGGTTTTGATTGTTTCGTTCTCTTTGTTGCAGATGATAACGGAAGCGATAGCGACGCTCAAGGAGAGGACTGGATCGAGCCAATATGCGATAGCCAAGTTTATCGAAGAGAAGCACAAGCAGTTACCGTCGAATTTCAGGAAATTGCTGCTCGTTCGCCTGAAGAAGTTGGTCGCTTCTGGACAGCTCGTCAAAGTCAAGGCGTCCTTCAAGATTCCCTCCTCCTCGGCTCCGGCGTCTAACAAGACGGCCGAGGCGAGGCCAAGGGCTAAATCAGTCGCGAAGCCCAAGCCGAAGAAGACAGAAGCCGCCGTTCCAAAGCCGAAGCCTAAGGCTGGTGGCGCGACAAAGCCTAAGGCGAAGGCAGAGACGGCTGCCAAGCCGAAAGCAGCAGGGAAGAGGAAGGCCGCCGATGAGAAGCCGAAAGCTAAGGCAGCGAAGGTAGCAAAGACGGCAGCGAAAAGCTCTCCTGGGAAGAAGTTGGTGAAGCCGAAGAAGGCCGCAGCCAAGAAACCGAAGAGCGTGAAATCGCCGGCGAGGAAGAAGGCGACGACGAAGAAGTAAATGGGGTCTGGTCTGTAGGAGGGTAGGTTGTAAATGTGATGAAAATGAAGGGGGGGATGAAGATTGTGAAAGTTTTATGTTTTTGTTTTGGGAATTTGTAGTAATTGGATGGGATAGGGTCCCAGTATTCTCTTCCTTGCGTGATTCATTGTCCAGGCCACAGTGTGTAATTTCGCGACTGCTAGAGATTCTTTAGCGTATCATATCACGGTGTGTTTCGAGTTAGGAAATCGGCGTTTCCGTTTCCATATCCAGTTTCCGATGAACACAAAGTAGATGAAATGTCTGAACAGGACAGCTAGTTGACAGTTTCCAAGTTGGGACGTTTTCTGTTGAAGAAGAAACCTGGGCGGTCTTGTGTTTGGGATTTTATTTTATTTTATTTTTTTCGGTTAAAGCTGGACGGCTTTGATTCGGAACTAGGTTTCACGCGTATTGGGTTATGACCACCCATGAAATGGGAAGTGCCAATGCCAAATCCAACGTCTTTGAGCTCGTCATCATGCCCCATTTTCAATCTAAATCACATCATAACTGCCATTAAAACTTTTGTAGCACCTCATTATAAATGTGGATTCTACGAACGTACGTTTGGATGTGATTTCAAATGGACCAAGTCTAGAATTCTATTTTAGTCACAACTTAACTTTGTAGGAATGCTTTTGTATAAATCCTTGAAACTATAGATACAAAAAAAAAATGTAGGACATACAATACTCCTAATATCCCAATATCGGATATTGCAACTTTACCCACAAGACATTTCTCTCAAACATACATGAACCCAAAGAAGGAAAAAGAAAAAAAAAAACTACCAACATATATGCATATTAATTAACATTTCACTGTTTTGAAAATAAAAAGATGTCAAGTTAACATTTTTTTACGGATTCAATATTAATTTCATCCGAGATCATGTCTGACTAAATATTTCGTGCATCTAATCTAATACACACACAAAGTAAAGGGTATGGTGGATTTTTCACATAATAAGTAAATTGTGGTGCTGACATGTGGATTGTTTTTTTAGTAAAATAGTCTCAATTTTTTATACATGATATACCAAATGTGCTTCTGACCCTGTTAAGTAATACTACAATGATATGTGGCAGTCAAATCCATAATTTTTGAATTTTATCCAAATTTAGAATTAAAAGAGAGGGTAGAATTAGCATTCAAATTAAAGATAGATGTCACATTAGAAAGAAAATAGAAAAATCTATAAATATCGATGCACCCAATTATAATAAATAAAATTAAGATATAAAATTAATTTGATAGGCTTATTTTTTCTGCCTAAAAATAAATTGTTAATTAATTTTTTTTTGTCAACTGCCCCAAAACACAAGCCCAAAAATTTTTATTCAATTTTACCATATAATAGTATTATCATTTAGTAAATGTTAATATTCTATTTGAAATTTTGCTATCAATAATTAATTTCTCATAGTGGCATAATTTTTTTTGAATTTTTTATTGATTATGATATTTGTTTTAGAGTTTTTATATGCCCTTTAATTATCTCTTTCCTTTTCGTGACTGGAACAATGACCATTATATGGTTGACAAGTTTTTGTGTTTCCTTTCTAATGAAATACTGACAATATTTTAATTCTTAGCTAACAGAGACATTTAAAAAATGATTCCGTACAGATATCACAAAGTTTGTGTTTCTTTTCTTATGATACTTGCTCTTCATAATTTTCATGTAACAGTGTAAGGATACATTTGGTTCAATAATTTTAAAAATATCTTAAAAGTAAGATTTTGAGAGAGTAAGGACATATAAAAATAAAATTTTAACCTTCCAATAGTTGTTCACATCTCATAAAGGATGAACTAAGTTAATCTCTGTGTTTTCATAATAATAAAATTTTATGTTTAATAGAGGAATTTTGTCACTTTCGTCAAACTTTTAGCACAATCACTAAAATGCCATTTTTTAAAGTTTAGTAACATATGTATGATTTATAAAAGTTTTGAGATTATCTTATGTATATTTTTAAGAGTTCATGGACGAAGTATTTTTTTTTCTTTTGGGCTTTATTAAAAATTTCAAAATTTTCTAGTTATCAAACTAAAAACATTTGAAAGGGCTACTTTAAAATTTTCCAAAACATATATACCTTATGGATTCTTATTACACTTAACTTAAAACTAGAAGAATGAATCTTACAAAATTTTGTAAGATAGACATTTTGTGAATTATGAGAATATTAACGATTTAATTTTTTAAATGTTACCAAATACAATTATTCCTTCAAATTTTCTTCCATGATTGCGTGCGAAGTTTTATTGTGATTCAATTTTCAATTTTCTTTTGCAGGTCTATATTTTTTCAAATACATGTGCTCAATCTAAACTTTTTTTGTTTATTAATCCATCTAAAAATATATATATATGTGTGTGTGTGTGTGTGTGTGTGTCATATTTCCATTTTCTATACTTTGGTCTTATATTCAAAGGCATGTTATACTTTTACTATCTTTCTTTTACATATTCAATATATATAAAAGATGTCACAATTTGAAGGTTTCCACAAGGTTTAGTGGTGATAAGAGACAAAAATCGATGATCACATCAAAAGTTTTCTTCTAAAATATGATTTTGACTTGATTTTTGTAATCTCATGGTAACACTTGTCATGCATGATTTTTTTAGAAGAACGATTCATTTTAGAGTTAAGATTGAAGATGATTATATGTCTGCTTGAATTGTTGTTATTCAAAACTTAAAAGTTTGATATAAACAAATAAATTTGTTGGTGATACTCAATTCCATACTATAATAATTTGATACTTTTTAAACTGTTCGTTTGATTGTACATTTCTATAATAATATTCTTATAGTATTTAAATATTTATTATTTTCTGAAACTCAATACAATTTGTAATCTTGTAGCAACATAAGGTACGTAAACTAGTTTCAAAGTAAAGCAGATACTGGTCATATTTTAGTATGAAACTTGTGATTGACCATTGTAGGTTGATCAATAAATATATGAATTTTTTGTATAGATTACATTTATAGAGAAAAAATATTTTAGAAACAATTATGAGTTCAAAATTAAGTCATGATCAATTCAAATATTTTAAAAAAGATTTAAAATATTCCAAAGTTGTTGTTTGGTAACCAATTTTGTAAATATGAAACATACGACAAAAGACCAAGGTAATGGATTTGGAATTTAAGAACAAATTAGTTAATTGGGTTCCAGATTCTTGATTGTAACTCATGAAAGTTCTGGGTTTTAAAATGTAAAAACCAAAAGCGTCAAACATTCTTGTGTTCATTAGGACAAAGTGACAACAATATATAATTTCAAAGTTTAAAGACTAAACCATAGTATTATACACAAATGGAAAACCTATTCTTTAATTTCCTTACCCATAAATAGATATAAAAAATTTAGGACATTCTATAATTCTATACTCCTAAGATCCTAACATCGGAAAGGTTATGTTTTTCAAAACATTTTAAGTTCTAGAATGAATGATATTTCAACTTTACCCACAAGACATTTCTCTCAAACATTGATGAAACCAAAGCAGGAAAAAAGAAAAAAAAACTAAAACAAACATGCATATTAATTAACATTTCACTTTTTCGAAAATAAAAAGATGTCAACTTAACATTTTCAACAGATTCAACATTAATTTCATTGGAGGTCATGTCCGAAAAAATATTTTGTGCATTTCAGAGTAAAACAAATACCTGTCATATTTTAGTATGGAACTTGTAATTGGTTGTTGCAGGGTTGATCAGTAAAATATAAATTTTTCATATAGATTACATTTATAGTGAAAAAATGTTTGAAAAATAGTTATGGGTTCAAAATTAAGTCATGATCAATTCAAATATTTTTAAAAAAATTAAAATGTTTCAAAGTTGTTGGTTGGTAACCAATTTAGTAAATATAAAACGTATGACAAAAGTCCAAGGTAATAGGATTTGGAAGTTAAGAACAGAATAGTTAATTGGGATCCAAATTCCTGATTGTAACTCATAAAAGTTCTAGGTTTTAAAATGTGAAATGCAAAAGTTTCAAACATTCTTGTGTTCATTAGGATAAAGTGACAACAATGTATAATTTCAAAGTTTGAAGACTAACCCATTGTATTATACACAAATGGAAAACCTATTCTTTAAGAGCCAATTCGTTTCGTCTAAAGTCAACTAACTTTTTTTAACTTTTTCATCTTTTTTACATGAAATCAATTTTATTTGAAAGTCAATGTTATGTAGATACAATAATCAATTTAAAAATAAATTTTTAAGATGTTGTTAAATTTTTATGAAATTTTCTTTTTTAAGACTTGAAACTAGAAAAATTCATAAAAATTTAATAAGATTATAAAAATTATATTTTCAATTGATTATTGTAGCTACATAATATTGGCTTTTAATTAAAATTAGTTTCAAGTAAAAAAAATATAAAAATAAAAAAAAATTATTTTATAGTCAATTGACTAAAATTAAAACGAATTGGATGTAATTTACGGGTCAAGACTTCTTTTGGGCTAGAATCACAATGCGGCTTCAGCCCCAAAAATTAGTGCAGCAGCATACGTACAGTCGACAACGCTCTATCAGTCGTACAACCTTATTATGTATGTATATATATTGACAAACTTTAGTATGTTTAATAGTTTGTGACTTTACATTGCGTATAATTGAATATTCCGTTCTTTTAGATTCTCTTTTTTTTTTTTCAATTTATTTTTAAAATTTAAAATAACGTAAAAAATAAATGTTTCTATCTTATAAATATGACATAGAATTATATTTTTATAGAGAAGTTAAAAGGGTTAATCACAATGTGCTTCCAAGATTTAGGAGATATTACACTTTGTCATTTGTTTCATAAATATATACTTTTCCCATACCTTACACTTTATCTTCTTAAAAAAAAATAGTTTCACATTTACAGAATAAAAGAATAAATAATTTAAAATATCTATTACCTGTAAGAAAATATAACATACAAATTGAAGTGATGGAAAAATAACTATTGCAAAGTGCATATTTCTAAATAATGAGAAGACAATTTTTATGGTAACTCTAGATCACTTCATTCACTTGCCATGGAGCCAAGTACGTATGATATATGTACCAGAACCAGATTGAACTTGCACAAACACGTATACAATTCACAGTAACAAAGGACCTCTTGAAAACAAGTCATGTCTGCTGAAAACAAACTTGTATTCTTTCCCGGACATCCACATGGTGCTTACTAAAATTGGATACCAATTCCTCACTTCAAGGATCGAGTTAAAGGGGGCGTCTGTTCAAGAATGAACTGCAATATCACCACCATTCTGCTCGGAGATC
Source organism: Aquilaria yunnanensis (assembly GCA_039654915.1). Lineage (NCBI taxonomy): Eukaryota > Viridiplantae > Streptophyta > Magnoliopsida > Malvales > Thymelaeaceae > Aquilaria > Aquilaria yunnanensis. Next base: position 33,692,179 of record CM077600.1, on the reverse strand, counting down.
TTGCTCGAAGCGGCTTCTGTAACGTCATCAACCTGTTTACTTTTATCTTTAACCTTACGAGGGCCATTACCAATCGGCTTTGTCTTACAACTGCCATCAAGAGAAGCGATACGTTCTTCCTTGTGGTTACCAAGACTGTGTCGTTGAGCCCGGCTACATAATTTTTCCTTCTTTTCATCACTTCCGTGGGCTGCGTCACTGTAGCTCCTTCTCCTCATAAGATTTGGTGACTTGGGCCGAGTCAATGGCAGCTGAAACAAATGGTGAAAAGGGATTGAACATAAGTATCCATCAACAAGGCAAAAAGGTTGTCTATCACTCTTCATTGAACCTCAGGTCCTCAAACCAATAAGTTCTCGAGCCTCGTAACTTCATAAGCCTCAAATCTTAATCTTGATTTGAATTTCACCTAGAATCTTAGAGTAGCTTCCAAATAAATTCTTCCCTTGAACTATAAGTCAGGAGTACCGCTGGAGTTTGAATCACTAGAAAACCGGGGAGGATCTAACATATTTTTCCACTGAGGGAAAACAATCCAGCAAAAGACTAATATCTGATGTAGGGGTCTAAAGCCATGACTCAGGATTCAATTGTGAACGAAATATGGATCTCATGGCTTGTCTGTTTTGTGCTGGTTTTCACCTTACCTTCTTCAGTTCAGCCTTTGGTGTCGGCGCCTCATAGTAGAAACTGGGAACTGGATTTGCTTTGACAACCATGGACTTTCTAAGCTGCTTAATAGCTGCCTCTTCCTCTTCCTGTAACGAAACAGTTAGTAATCAAACAATCAAACATATAGACATAAACGGAAAAAAGACTTTGACCTGTATTGCAGTTCAAGGATATTAGAGCAGTTGTTACCTTAGCCCTTGCTTCAACCTGGCTTCTCTCTGCCTCTAGAGCTTGGTGTTTTTCCTCCAATTTATGGTAGAACTGAGTGAACATATAATTACAATGACCAGAAATGAGATTAGCCTAGAAAGTAAGGAGCAGGAAAGGAAGATTGAAAGCAGCATACACCATAGGCTAAAGTTAGTTCTCGATATCCAGATCATACCTCTCTCCTCTTTTCTGCACGTTCAGCACTTCTAAATGTAGGCGCTGTCCCAACAGTGACCCTAGACCTAGCAGATCGACCAGATGCTGCAGTACTAAGCAATGCTAAGGATAAATCCAACTTAACAAAAATTTTCACAACTAGCAAGTAGAAAGATTAGATATTTTTCTTTCTCCACATCAAAGACAGAAAATTTAATGCCACTACAATCATATAGTATTAAACAACTGCTCAACCAAAGGATACGATGAAGAACCAGACCAATTATCTTCTTCATCCTGAGTCCGCTTATCTTCAGATTGAAATAACTTACTTGATCTTGTGGGAGAGCTAGGCTGAAATAAGATCAAAGATATAAATAATGGTTTCATCCTTTTTAACAATTACATGGAAATAGTGAAGGAGAGGACATTTAGGACATGCTTCAATCTTAGAAGCGGCCAATTCTGTAGCACTTCTTTTCAGAAATTTGTACACAAAGCAAATTACATTTATTGGTTCTGGTTGTTAGGAGGATCGATAGCATGATTTTTCCAGACAAGAGAAGGCAGGGTATATAAAGGTTGCATTCCAAGTTCTGACACACATTTGCGGGAACACAACTTAGCTGGAAAGCATGTAACAAGTGTTTATATGATATTTGGCATCCATGTCCACATCCTGAGATCACATTGGTCCTAAATAAGAATTGAGGGTTAAAGCGAAATGACATGTGCCACTTCTGTCTTGTGAACTATGACAAGGAGCTCAAAAATGAACACATTTCCCCGCATGATTTTGAGAGATGGAGCACTGAAGCTGTCAGCCTACCACTTAAGTTATTGTAACATGAAGCTTGTGTTGCCAGAGTCTCTAAATAAGAGTGACCATTTGTAGATTTGACATAAGAAACAAAAAGGACATCAGTTTGTCGCTAGGTTTGTTTGAAAGAGGAGTTCACTGTTTTGTTCCTTGATAACCTATAGAAGATAGAAAGGCTCTAATAAACACTTGGCACAATTTTTTCCTAACACACCTAATGTTTTCGAGCTCAAACGAAGTTACTCATGCATTTCAAAAGTTTCTCTGTGGAGAATGAGTAATCACTTCAGGCATCAACCAAGGATTTACTTACATTAGAACTCTTTGTAGGCGTGCTGCTAGTGCTGGACGGGGAACTTACAGAAGCTCGCTTCTCAGTTTCCAGTTCAAGTGAGTTATCAAAATTGCCCTGAGGGGAGCCATTCTTGCTGTATTTTTTGTATCCAGCTTTCTCAATTTTCCTATCAGGGCAATCGGATTCTGGATTTGCAGTCCCAACTGAAAGTTGGTCTTCCTTCTCACGATCATTGTGGTCTTCGTCCATGCACGAATGTGGGTGTTCACTCTGCAACCAAATGTACAGAAATCAATATCTCAGAATCTGAAATACTTTGCAGGAGAGCCTGAAAATTTTTACCCCACAAATGTGTGAAAAATCGAAACCTCATTCACATGCTAACAGGGCCAAAAGAAAAATCATAATTTCAGAAGGACAAAACGAAGAGGCGATATGTCCTTCATGCTTTAACCATTTGTTCACAGAAATATGTCAACTTCCAAATGATATATTAGGCAACTAGAAACAAGAGATAAGTTGAAACAAAGAACCCGAGAAGGCGTGAATGAAACACTAAATAAACTCACACATGCAAAAGCAATCATCCAGAACTTGACATGAAGATTCAGATAAAGGCCTAATATTCTGAAAAATATTTGCGGTGCTAATTCTGCCATAACATTGAATTCTAGCTGGAATCATCTTGCAAATGAGAAAATTCTCAATTTCAATTCAATTCGGAAGCTTTCTCACAAATACCATATGGACATAGAATAACGCATTCTAACAAAAAGGTGAACTTTGTACCGCACCAACTTTAAGCTCTGTTTTGTTTTAGCAAACAATTTGAAACGGCACTACAGAATCCTAACAAAGGAATCGACGCAAATGTCGTCAGCTCATAATATACAGATATCGTGACATGAATTGAAACCAAAGTACTATGGCTTCAAGATCCACAATGCCAGAAAGCAGGCAACTAAAAGATGGAAGAGAAACATGGCCAAACACAATGACCAAAAAAGCAAGAAAGAAAAAAAAAAAGGGGAGAGACAAGGGAAAAAGCCCAAAAAAGAAAGAAGGAAAGAAAAGAAAAGAAAAATTCATAAACCCGCATTTATCCACGGGAAGAGGGCGACCCGTAACTCAAAAATCCAATTTTGTCAAACATTTAAGAGCTGAAAAAAATGACAACAAAACCAGAATCAAGAACAAAAAGAGAGCTTCCGAAACAAAAAACACATAACAAGACATTGACAGAGACGGACTTTAAAAACAATAAAACGTCGCAGATCGAACCATATTGCTATTGGGTTCGCAAAACCAGACAAAGAAAGTAACAATAAACAATATCCTAGGGTAGCTGGAACCTGAGAGATGTTCTCGCAACTCTTGCCCGATCTGGCAGGATCCTCTTTCTGTTTGTAGAAAAAGTTTAATGAGCTCCTTTTCTTGCTTCCTCCCTCTGTCTCTCTATTTTTTGCGTCTTGAAAAAGACATTGATTTCCGTGATTTTCCTTATATTTAGCTGAAAGCCTGAAACTTGGAAATTGCAGCTCTGTTTTCCGATGGTCATTACCGGTCGGTTAATTTATAGCGCTGTTTTTTTTTTTTCTTTTTTCTTTTTAACCAGAAACAAGGCGCTGTTCTTTCGGTCATTCACCAACCCGCAGTTTACTTTATACGGCGTCATTTACCTTGCGTGTTTTAAAATTTTGTTTTACAAGATGAAATTTGGCCAGAATTTTAAAATATTCTGAGATTTTTAAAATTTTTTAATTCAGAATCATTATAATGAGCCGAGTTAAGTTGAGAGAAAAATCTATAATAATCTTTGTTTTTATTAAAGCTGAGCTCTAGACTGTAATAAAAGGATTAAGCTATTAAGTCAAAATATTAGTTTCATTATTTTGAGATTATTAGTTTGAAATAAAAAAACATTATTTCGGTATTTTGTGATTTTAGAGAGCATAGATAAGTCACATTTAACGGGGCTTATATTCTGCATATTGATAAATCCAGTTCTTACAATACATTATCAAAATATACTAAATGCATACATATTTAAAGTCTGATTGAAATTGTAACTTGAAATATACATTAAGGTTGCTTTTAAGGGTCAACATTCAAGTCAGGAAAAAACCAACCCAACACTTAAATGAAAGTTATTTTTCCATTTTCTTTATCTCAAACTTAAAACTTGTAACTTAATTGTTCATAGTAGATAATAAAAGCATGCATATTTTACTTTTTCTATAATATGCAGTACATACAAGATATAAAAGAAAAATAAAAAAATACGTATAAATATATATCAATCCTTACGGTATATACCAACATATAAAATTGCTTCCTCTATCCTCTTACTAATGCTGCTCTATTTGTTTCGGACTGAGATTAAGAGAGTGAAAAAGGTTTGCATATTATTTTCATTTTTTTAAAAAAATTGTTTACACATAAATGAAGAAGATTGAAAAAAAGTAGATAGTAAAATAATAGTTTAAGTGGTAGTATGGTAAAGTAAATTATTACACGTGAAAATATTGTAAAAATTTAGAAAGAACAAAAAAAAAATTGAGTAATATTTGTGCGACAGAATGGTATATAAATTTTTTGCCCTCCTGAGTTTTTACAATAGCCCATGTAAACTTAAAGTGATAAATTAAATTTAAAACAAAGACAACCTATTGCCTTGCATATTCACATGTGTATGAGAGCACTTAACAAATGAATATCGTGAAATATAGAAATAGTGTGCAAATTTTATATGAATTACACAGAACAAGAAAAATAAACAGATAATTATGGTAACGAGCGTAACTTTTATATAGTGTGTAAAACCTATGTATGTATTTATGCAAATCTGTGGCTGGCTACTTTTATGCAGAAAGAAATAGAATTGAGAAAGAAAACTATATATATAATATATCATAAGACGAATGAAAATAATAGTATAGTAGTATATTATTCTTACTTGGGGTTCAAAAATTGAATGCAAACCCGCCTTTTCCTCTTACTGGGTCCGCAACCAATAACTTGGAAGAAAAGGTATCAACTGTCTATTATTAGGAACCTCGTCTCTCATATAAAATGTTGTCTTCTCCTCGATTTTCGTACTACCCAAATAGAAACGATCGAGAAAGACATAATTAGGGAACACAAATTAAGACACAAAAAAACGATTCGGAGGACAAGATATACATAGGAAACAAAACACAGATCGTAAACTTAGGGCACAAGAAATCAATAGATCGACCGGGACAAACCAATAGCGAGACAAAAGAGATGATGGCTGTGGAGACAGTTGCCCCAACTCCAACTGCCATTAATCCCGACCAGATTCACAAGAAGAACAGAATCCAAGTCTCTAACACCAAGAAACCCCTCTTTTTCTATGTCAACCTTGCAAAAGTATCACCATCCCCCATCCCCCCTTAATTCCTTTCTTTCATTTGCTTTTCTCTTTTGTCTCTTCTGGTGTTATTAAAATTTGGTGGCCGGGACTAAGTCTAAGTGAAATGTTAGGTACCAGATTGGACATTTTCTTTTATATCGACAAAATGATTGGATGGTACTATTACAATCCTTTTCAATAAACATTATAGGTTTAAATTCTCAAGCCAAGCAACCATGTTTGTTGCTAATAAACCATTTTCTGACAGTTACCTTTTTTTTTTTTTGTGGAACACCGTTATCTATGTATGATTACAATATGTTGTTATAATTTGTATTTCGAAGAAAGAAGTTGCTATATTTAAATATATTCCTCAATTCAACTTTGGGAAGGATCAAGTGTGTGTGTATATCTTCTATTCTTTCTCTAGAGAAATCTATTATCTATACTAGCTATGTTGACATTATGTCTTTGGAAGTGATTAAATAATGAGTTATTTCATATATTATTCTCAATTTTTTATTTTTTAATTATTCTATATAACAATTGAAATTCTATAATTTAAGAAATCCAAAAAATTATTTGTTCTAAATTTTTTTTTGAAGAAAATAATTATTTTTAAATTTTTCCTTTTTTTAAAGCCATTATGGAAAAGTTCATACAAAGTTAATTACTTTCTAGAAAATATTTGTTCCAATAATTATTAAATAGGTAGAGCATGAACTTACAGATAAAACGAGTTTTGAATAAAAAATAAACATAATTAAAAATTATGAGTTTTTTTAATAAGGAAGGAATGTCATACACACACAGTCATGAGGATCAAATTGGATTGGAAATTCCAATTGCTTGTTTGTATTCGTTTATTCATATGCATGTAACAACCATGTGATAATGATATATATAGCATGTATGTATATATTTATGTATGTGTGTATGTATGGATGTATAATATTGTACATATTTATTCTCTATACATTATTTGTTGAAGCAGAGATATATTCAGCAACATGATGAGGTTGAGCTCTCTGCCCTTGGCATGGGTACGTACCCCTAGCTGCTCCATTTAAAGGGTATTTATGGAGCTGCATTCCTTTTTTTTTTTTTAATTAATGAATTAATTGCGTTTGATTTTCTCTCATCCTTTTGCTTTCTTACTTTCACCGCAGCAATCACTACGGTTGTCACAATTGCGGAGATTTTGAAAAATAACGGACTAGCCACTGAGAAAAGTAAGAAATTGCACAACATACTTTTTAGGTGAAAGAGTTCGATACTATCACTCACTAATTGATCGCTTAATTAATTATACATGGGGGCAAAACAGAAGTTTTGACATCCACTGTTGGCATGAAGGATGAGAACAAGGGAAAAATGATCCAAAAAGCCAAGGTGATGAATGATCTTCTCATTCTTTATCACAATAAAGATAAAAGTTACTAACTCATCTCAACTGATGTTTTTTATTCGAGTTTAACAGCAAATTAATTATTTACAAAAAAAAAAAAAATTACATTTGTTTCCTGTAGATTGAAATTATATTGGAGAAGTCCGTAAAGTCGGATTCATTGGTGAGAAGAAGTACCAGTTTGGTGTCTGAGAGTGCTACAAACAACAAGGAATGAATGATCATCACACTGGGATTTGAGCAATGCAATTGCTAGCTTATGTCATGTCATGTGTCCTTTTTGTTGTTGTGATATTTTTCATGTTTTAAGTGGTTTAGATTAATGAATATAACTTTGTAGGAAGATGTGTTGTAACTAGTTGGATCTTGTTTATTCCATGTAAAACCGTTACTATTATCCTCCGTAGTCTAGAGGTTGGACAAGTCATATTTTTTATTGTTACCATATGTTTCTATTTCAAGTGGATCTTTGACAATGCCCATGTTAGGAGTACATCTCTAATGCTTATCAATTGGAGTGGATATGCTATAATTGTTTTAGTTAGTGTCAGTATGCGGCAATACTATGTTTTGGGGGTAAATACACCACTAACGTTGAAGCTATTGAAGAAAAACACTTCTTTAGTTTTAGGTTTTTTTTTTTTCAGAATCATGATTCTCAAAGTTTTTCCTTTTTTTTTTTTTTTACTTCTCATCGCTATCCTAGGTCCTGTAAGGGTAGTGAGAACCATTTTCATGTGGTTATGGTTTATCATTAAAGAAGAATAAAATCTAGGTGATATATCATCCAATTCGTTTTAACTTAAGTTAGTTAATTTTAAAATGTATTATTTTTATTCTTATATATTTTTTTACTTGAAACTAATTTTAATTAAAAACCAATAATATGTAGTTGCAATAATATATTGAAAATACATTTTTTGTAATCTTACTAAATTTTTGTAAATTTTTCTAGTTTAAGGTATTAAAAATAAATTTAATAACATCGTGAAAATTTACTTTCAATTGAATTATTGTATTTACATAATATTGATTTTCAAATGAAATTAATTTTAGGCAAAAAAGATATAATATTATCTATTTCTAGTCTCACATTTTTTGCTCTTAACTCTCTCTCTCTCTCTCTCTCTTCAAAACTTTTGCTTATTATTATTTTTAGATAATGTTTTTCACCCTTGCACCCGCTCTCGGAGTGCTTTGGGTTATTTAGATTAAAACTCATACCTTAATGAGTGATAATTGCTGTTGTAGGTGGTTGGAGAAAGTAGTATAACAAAGATTGGGTTAATTTATTTCAACCTGTTCGAATCTTTTCTTTTCTTTTCTTTTTTTTTGCTTAGCCTTACACGTAGTAAGATTGATTGTTGAAATCAATAAATGGCAAAAGATCATCAATCACAATTCAAGAAAATGAATTTGGAAAATCAAACAAGAATGCATGCTACATATGTGTGTGGATTTGCTGGTGTCCGTAAAAAATAGTGTTTGTGTCTATTAATGTATTTAAAGCAAGATTGCATGTATTTGTTAGTGTCAATATTACTCACCCATCAAAATATCCGCAGAAAATGATGAAATATTCCATACGTTTGGTATCACAATGGTCACTTTGCTTGGATTAAAAGATATTAGTGGCGTATTTGCACAAATAATTAGACAATAGCGACATACTTGTACCAGCTAAAATAATTGTAACATATCCACTCTAGTTGGCTAACATCAGCATCATATTTGTTGTTTTTACCATTTAGAATTGATACACATATAGTAATCCACATCCATGTATAAAAAGGAATACAAGATGTAATTCTAAGTTTTAACAAACAGTTCTTAACAACCCTAATTACAAACTTTGATAGGTATATAGATTGTTACAATGACAGTATAATATCGAGACATACAAAACTCTAATTCTAATTCTAGCTCAGATCAACTAACATCTGGTGGGAATGACGCTACACTTTACACAAAATAAACACTAAAAAATGGGCTACTTGCTACCAAGATCTTTCATGGTTTGTGCAGTAAGCCATTTAACAAAATAGGGTTAAGATTATTTATTATCATCCCTATTTTTGTAATAAATTGTATTGTATTCTGTGTAAAAAAAAACTAATATCTGTAGTAATAATTTAGTAAACAATTTTTTTAATTTAATGTTTAATAGATCTTACAGTGTTCTCCAAAGGGAAATTGGAAAACACCGTTACTCTTACAGAGTAGAGGGACTTATCTGGATACATAGCAACGTTGTGGGCTAGAATGAACATTTAACTTTTCCTCCGGGATCAAAGAATGAGATCACATTGACAAATCACAAATACGAAGAAAGATAAATCTCAAGACATTGGCCGTTGCAGCTCTCGCTTCTCTCGTAATCGCAAAATCCCTCAAAACGCAATCTAGCCCAACACATCGACATCGAGCTCTTCTCTTCTTGCCTCAGTAGAAGTTCCCTCCTCCTTTTTCCGCTGCGTTAGCGCTTCTATTCTCATAAGTAAGTCTAATCTTATTTCGCTGCTCGTTCTCAAGTTTCTAGGGTTTTACTGATACGCCTCGCGTATTATTTATTTCTTCTTGTGTTTTCGCTGAAAAGTTTCTCTGGTCTGAGTAATTTCTATGTTTTTGTTATTCTACTAGGCTTCATATATCGAGCGGTTTTCGAAATGGCTATATGGGGCTGGGAGTTTTTCTTTTTCTTTTTTATACTCTCAATTATGTTCTGCCCACTTAAAATTTATTAGTAAATTGTAGCTAGGTTAGCTCTTTTCCTCCTTTTTTATGTTGAGGCATCTTTTTGTGCTGGTGTTTTTAGAACATGAACCGTCTCAGAAGGTTAAATACTACATCATTGTAACTCTTTCTACTCTTTTGTGTCCCAAAATATTTGTCAGTTTTCTTTATACCCATTTTGTAAAACATATGAATGCATATTCTTCAGGGTAGCATAGGATAAACATGTCTAATATGCTCATGTTTCAAAACATTATTAATATTTACAAAAAATTCAAATGTGACAAATATTTCAGGATGGAGGGAGGATAAAGTATTGGGTCATCAGAATGAAATCTAATTAAACAAGGGCGTGCTTTATTGCAACGCCAGCTAATAACTTATTCTGTTTTACTTGCCCAGTAAAGGCTAATTAAGGGTAATTATTACGAAGCTTTACCTAGTTTTCGGGGGTTTTCATGCGTTACTACAAGTTATTATGTAGCTGGAGGAATATAACCTGCAGTTATAACTGTGACTCAGTGTGCGTGTTCCTTTGCGTCCTTATGTTTTAAGCATCTGGGAATGAGTTGATTTATTTATCCTCTCTTGCATATATCACTAGCTTATAGTTTGTATAACTTGCAAGAGGAGTAAAGATTGGAAGGAGTTCTTAGCTTTCATCTTATTGCTTACTATCTGTCCATTTTCTTCCCATTGCCAATCTTGTCATATTCCCCTTCTGCATTTATGTCGCCAGTTCTGTGTTAGTACAATAGGTTGTGTCTTAAAGAATTCGAGTTGTGTGCTCAGCGATGTTGTTTCTTTCTTTTTCAGCTTGATCCTTATGGCTGAAGTTGACCCAAGCTATATTCCACATGATGAGGAACAGAAACAAGAACCTGATAACTTGGAGATGAGATTGGAGCTTGGCTTTGAGAAAAACTTGGGGGAGAACTTAGAGCAGCACTTGGAGCATGAATTGAAGCAAAATCTGGAGCAGAGCTTGGAGGAAAACTCAGGGAAGATGGCAGAGCAGAACTTTGGGCAAGACTTAGAGCAGAACTTGGAGCAGGACTTGGACCAAAGCTTGGATCAGAACCATGGCCAGAGCCTGGAGCAGAGTTCAGAGCAGGATTTGCAGCATAATTCAGAGCAAGACCCACAGCTTCAGCAGGAACAAGAACATAGAGATGACACAGTTGCTGAAGGTACTGAAAAGAGGTGGCCAGGGTGGCCTGGAGAGAGTGTTTTCCGCATGTTGGTCCCAGCCCAAAAGGTTGGTAGTATAATTGGGCGCAAAGGGGAGTTCATAAAAAGAATTGTTGAGGAGACGAGAGCTCGTATTAAGATCCTTGATGGTCCTCCTGGTACAGCAGAAAGAGCTGTAAGAAAACTTCTTGATTCTGATCTGATTACTCTCCAACCTCTCTACTATGCTGGCAGAGCAAATGTTGTGTTATTTGTTTGGCCTATTGTTTTTGCTAACCTTTCAATATGGTGCTATTCTAATTCTTTTCTTCTGTTGTTTACATTTTCAAGGACATTACATGTTCATTTAATGTGAATTCTCTGTGTTCACCCACACTTCAAGTAATTTCACGTGGTCTATGTAGAACATTTTGTCTTCAATAGAAGCTTTATCTGGTTACAGAATGAGGTAGATTAAGTCATCGGCTGAAAATATTCTAATAAAGGAAGAAAATTTTCAAATTTTGCTTCATTTCCTAATTACAGAATTTTAATTTTTTTTAAAGAAGAAAACAATGCATCACAAACCATAGAAATAAAAGATGTTATATATGCATTATATAGTCAAAGTAAATCTTTAAAATTCCTGAGTTATATAAAAGTAAAGCTTTAAGATTCCTCAATTCTCTCTCTATATATATAAAGTTCCTGTAACGTATGTTGAACAAGAAGGCATTATTAACTAAGAAATGGGGACAACTCTAGTGGTACGAGTACAGAATTGAATATTGCAATTTGAACCTTTGAACCTTTGTATGGTTATAGTAATCATTCGAAGAGCATAGTTCTATCATTGTCCGTTAATTAAAAAGAAAAAGGAAGAGTGCTTAAAATTGAGCTTATAAATCTAAAATAATAAGCTGAAACATCGTTAAGAATGGAGGCAATACATAAAAGGAAATGCAGCTCCCTTTATTGCAATAACAACAATAAGTGTGTGCAGGTTCAGTTCGTACATCAATAAGATTCCGTTCCAAACTTGAAGAACCAAAGTCCCAGAATGCAGGGATCAGCAATGAGTCTTAGAAAGTGCTGAAACCTCATGTACAAACAACTGTATCAAGAAGCTCTGCCTTCAGTCTGGTAACTTCAGAAGCTGGATGGTTGATGTATTTCTGCTGATTGTAAGCACTTCTGAAGAACCTATGGAATTAGGACAAAGGAACACGTGTGAAGAGGCAACTCTGAAGTTATATTTGACTATAATATATTATATATATCTTATAGAAATAGGAATAAGTCAATAAATTTACGCGTTCAAATAATTATTGGAAAAAAGTGAGCTATGGAAAGGAAATTACTTAGGCATTTACTTTTCTTCCTTATAAAGATGGTATCTTTCCTAGTATTACTGAGTGTCATGTCAGTGAAATTTTAATTGTTTATGTTATGAAAATAGCTCTGGTTGACTTTAATGTTGAACTTTGGGAACAAATAATCTGCACATCAGTTTGGTTGAATGTCATTATCTTCCCATACGTCAGTACCCTGCACATTGGCTTACATGAAATTGAGGGAGGGAATTTGTCTATTATCAAATGACTATTATGTTGAAGAGGCTAAAAGTTATTGAAACGTGCTACTAGAAAAACTAAACAGCAAGGTCTTTTAAGTCATTATTCCAAATTAGCATTTATCTTTCCTATTTGGTCTTGTGTTTCTGGCAGATGACATTATGTATTGTGTACATCAAAATATCAACCCCTTTTTCCTATCTCCCTTTCCCCTCTCCTTCTCCTCCTCCTCCTCCTCCTCCTCTCTCTCATCAGTCAACGTTATTTCTTCAGAGCCCTGAAGCAGATTAGTGCTTATGTTTATTTTCATGATGGAAAAATGCCATAGTAAGTATCCTTACAGATATTATTCTTTTTCTAGAATTGGTGACGATAAAGTAAAATTTAGAACCAATGGATGTATTTGTTTTGGAAATCATGGGTATACTTGACAATCTATAATATTTACGTCAAGTTTAATCATGGGAAGAGAATATTAGAACCCTGTAAGGTAATTAACGGAAACATATGTTAATGCACTTTCAGGGGACTAATGAATAGAATTTTGGGTGAGGACTTAAATGCAGAAATTTGTAAATCAAGAGCTCATGATAAATGTTGTTACTTGGGAACACATTTCATGGTTGTCAGAGTTTAACCAAAGTAAACTCGTATTACCATGCAATGGATTTGAAAAATTCAGAAATCTATGAAGAGAAGCCTATAACAAAAGCCTGGAAGATGCCAACTATTCAGCGCCATTAACCTTAACAATTTTATGTGGGACTAGGGTTTTATATTATCCTTTAATGAAGTTGCGCAGCTATTTTTCTTCAAATTTCTGTCTTGTCCTTTGATATGGAAAAGCCTATAATTTATGTTATTCATTTGCTTGCATGTTATACATTTTCAAAAATGGAAGTACTTGGGCACACCACCCTAAAATCCTGTTCCCTCCTCTGAAATGCAGCCCACAGTTTTGTTTTTCCTTTGTTTTGTCTGAACTGATTTTTTTGCACTTGCTTTGGAACAGGTCATGGTTTCTGCAAAGGAGGAGCCTAATTCATCCCTTCCACCTGCGATGGATGGGCTTTTAAGGGTCCACAAACGCGTTGTTGATGGTTTAGACAGTGATGGTTCTCATGCAGCGCCAGCTGCAGGAACGAAGGTTTCTACGAGGCTGCTAGTCCCAGCTTCACAGGCAGGGAGTTTGATTGGAAAGCAAGGGGCTACTGTCAAATCTATTCAAGAGGCTTCTAATTGTATTGTTAGAGTTCTTGGAGCAGGTTGTCACTTTGGATCTTTTTCTTACATTTGCTAATACACTGAACTGTATTGAAGAGAAAATGACTGGGCAAACAAATTCAACAGGATAGTTACATTTGTGTGTGGAGGTTGATCTGTGTTCTGCAGAAACTGCAATTTTGTGCCCAAATGTGCTCAAACACAAGATTTATAATCAGTAGACCTGAAACAGAATGAAAAAAAAAAAAAAAATCGTCTTCCTGCCTTCTTGATGATCCATTTGGGCCATTTCTTATATGAACTTTACTGTAAAGGTTTCTGAGCCTTGTGCTTGTCTAAACTGTGGTTTGTGGATGAAAATAAGCTGACATCTTTTTTCTGTTATATAATTTAACTTTTCAGAAGACCTTCCAATCTTTGCACTCCAAGAAGATAGGGTTGTTGAAGTAGTAGGAGATCCAGTTGGTGTCCACAAAGCAGTGGAGTTAATCGCGTCTCATCTCAGGAAGTTTCTAGTTGACCGCAGTATTATTCCACTATTTGAAATGCACGTAAGCTGCCTCTTCCTCTTCCTGCTTCCTAACTTCTGCAAGTGCTTTGTTTTGTATAATTACAAGTCTTACTTAGTCTTGTTCAGTTATGTTTTTTTAATTCCTTTTCATTTCTTAATTCAACTATATCTTGTAATTGAATCTGCTTCATTATTCCATCAGATGCAAATGCCAAATCAGCAAATGGATCAGTTGCCGCCCCATGGTCCACCTCACCAGTCATGGGGCCCACCTCAAGGTGTGCCTCCACATTCATATGGAGGTCCTGGTTATGCACATAATCCTCAGTACATGCCTCCTCCGAGGCAGCTTGACAATTTCTACCCTTCTGCTGATATGCCACTTCCTATGGAGAAACAACCACATCAAGGTATATCTGCCTATGGAAGAGAAGCTCCAGTGAATGTTCCATCGGCAGCCCAGTCTGCTCCATCAATGGTGACACAGGTAACCCCATTACTGTTAGAAGAGCTTTGACACTATCCCTATTCGTTCAGTGTGTGGAAGTTGCAAGGGTAGCTTAGGTTGAACTGAGTCTTTGCATTACAGAGATGCCTATCTGAACCTGGATTGTCTTTTCAAATTTAACTAGTTTTTCTATTTTCTGCAATCAGCTTTGGAACTAAAAAAGGAACGGTTTTAGTTGGGGAGTGAAAAATGTACTGAGGACATACTGACATGCCACCCCCCTCATGCGGACATGCACAGCAAAACTAGGAGAAATGAGGAACTGATAGCTGTCACGGGCATAATGTCCTTGTGCTCCTGATGCAGACTTGGATTGAATGAATTGCAGCATGCCCTTTTTTACTGATCCAACTTTTTTGCTGATACAAAATTTGGCCTTCTTGACATTTTCCCGCTGTAATTCCTTTGCTATCCAAAATTCCTGAGTTGTATATCCTTATTCAGTTAACAATATTCTCTTAGTTTGCTGATGAAATATATGTAATATACATACACACACACACAGTTGGTACCTTGATAAATGATTAAGCTTTGGCAAATCAGCATTGAGAACTTTGTCTTATGATTCAATGATTATTGTCTGTTGCAGGTTACAAAGCAAATGCAAATTCCACTTTCTTATGCTGATGCTGTGATTGGAACAGCTGGTGCAAGTATTAGTTATATCCGACGGGCTAGTGGGGCAACTGTCACTATTCAAGAATCTAGAGGTGCTCCTGGAGAGATGACAGTTGAAATAAGTGGAACTGCTTCACATGTTCAAGCTGCTGAGCAGCTGATACAGGTATTTTTTCATCTCTTGAGGCTTTTTAGAATTAATAATTGATACTGTAAGCTTCATGCTACCAACCCTACCATATTTGGGATTAAAAAGCAGTATGATGATTATTTTGATTGTGTTGTATGCATATTTGAAGCAGTTCTAGCTTTTTTAATTTTTTTCTTGTGGTGCTCTTATATGGCTGGGGTCATTGTTTTCGTAATGACTTCTTTGGCCTGCTAATACGAAATCCTGCTTATGCCCTAGTAGGTTTATAGCTTGTTATGCAAGGCTGCATTTGATGGTTATAGTTAGACAAAATGGTCTGCCATTAACAGATGATTGCTCAGTGAAAGTGTTAACAAGAAAATAATCCAGAGAACCTTGACTACTGTTGGAGTATGGGATAACTGCTGATGTTTTGTTGCAGAATTTCATGGCAGAGGCTGCAGCACCAGCACAGCCGCAAACCGGTGGATCTGCAGACCAAGGTTATAATCCTTATGCTGCACATGGTTCTGTATATGCTTCGCCAGCATCAAATCCAGGTCACGCTGGAGGCTATAATGTATATGGTTCGAACTACGGATACTGAGTTGCTTAGTACTGAGCCAAACACTTATGTTTCTGGTTGTCTACGTAGCAATTGACGGTGAGTTGGTATTTGCTGTTGTTACGGCTTTGTAAGCTTTTCTCGGATACAGGGTTCTTTGTTGCATCTCTTCCCTTGTCAGTCTTGTTTCCTCTATATGTTAATTGACCTAACTCCTATTCCATATCTTCTCGTGCGCGCAAACATTATCTTTCTCCCTAACATATTAATTTCCTCAGCTAGGTTTAGACTTTCAGGTGTATAAAATCTTTATTTTATGGTAGGCTCGAGAGAACGAATGGAGCTATAGAGGAAATAACACACTATATATTTTTGCAACGTTTTTTTGATGATATTTGATTTTCATTTCGAAACATCTCTGTAGCATTGACGTTAGGCACCTGGTGATTTTGTGAGGTGATGGCCGGAGAAGGTTGGAATTATAGGAAAGGGCTTGGTTCTTGTAACGGGTATGGCTAACGGTGAGAATTTCTTTTATTAGACGACGGGGATGATATTAGATTGGAGTTGAATAAATTAATTGAGAAGGACCTTGGGGGCCTCGGTCAGAAGTCAGAACCAGCATGCAAAATTACATTCCCTCTCGACATGAGACCTCCGTCGTCGGAATATCTGTCTAGGACTCTTTCACCGGTTTTCTGGTTTCAACGGTGGCTTTGGTTGGCTGTGGGCGGACGATTCCTTCCTACAGAGCTCTGTGGTCTGATCGTTTGCTTGCGGACTGTTGTTCTTGCTATCTTCGGAAGATGGATGCTTTGGGGGAGTGCTTCACCAGTATGAGTTTGAGTGCCAAGGAAGAAAAGGCATGTCAGCTCGAATTGACGAAGGACTATTGCGTGATCACTTTGGAACTCATGGTTGCTCTAAAGATCTTGACAAATCGCACTGTTAGGGCAGATGGCTTGCGTGAATCTTTGAGGAAGAATTGGAGATTTGAAGTACGGTTCACTAGTCAGGCTACTAGTTCAAACCCAAGCATGAACAATAATGGTAGCTTTACAGTAAAGTCTACATATTGCCTTGCTTATGCTTTGATTTATGGACGAGATCCCATGGTAAAATTGGAGTTTTAGTCTTGGCTTTGTAACATTTCGCTTCCCCCTCTGTTGTGCTGAGGCACTCCCCACAAGAGATAATTTGGTGTGGCGAGGCATGGAAGTATCTAAGTGGTGTCCGGTTTGTGATCAAGGATTTAAGTCTACAGCACACCCCCCCTGTTTGAGTGCACATTCTTGGCAAGGGCTTTCGCTTAACTTGCTGTACACACCTCACATGTTGCAAGAAGGGTTTTTGGAGAATAATCAGCAAAGAACGCTAACCATGGTGATCTACGACTAGTTTATTTGGTTTAACAGGATCAAAGTGTTGCATGAGGGCTTTAGTCAACCACCCAAGTAAGACGGTTGAGGCTATCCAGAGCTGGATTAAATGTTGGGCTCGGTTTGAGCAACCTAAGACTCACATAACTGCGGCCCAAAATGTCAGTCATTCTTGCTGGAAGCCGCCGCCTGTAGGTGTTTTTAAGCTTAATTTGGATGCGGCTATGGAGCTGTCAACAAATAGAGGTAGCTCATCGTCTTGGTTTTCACTCGATTACTGTATAGTCTGATTCATCTAGTTTGGTTTCAGGATTGAATAAAGGGTCTAGCTCATCTCTTTTCTACTTCAGGGCATTGATAGATGAAGCCCAAATGTTAGGTCTTTTTTTTAGTCTTGTACATTTTCATTTGTTAGACGTACTTGCGCATGCCCTAGCTAAGAGAGGTCTTCGGTCATTAGGTAGAGTGTCATGGGATCCTCATTTTCCTAATTCGATGTCTTATGCTTTTCTTGGTGATTAATTAAAGAAGTTTCCTTTCTCAGAAAAAAAAAAAAACAATGAGGAGGACCTTGATTCTTCATTAGGTAACGTGCAAATTTGTCATTATTGTTTATGTAGTGGAGCAATTTGGCCACCAATATTTTTTTTATTGTAAAATTACCATCTTCATTTTGTGTCAGTAGTAAATTTGTCAATGTCATTAATATTGGTTACATGATAAATGTAAAAAAAAAAAAATGAGAAAAATGTAAGATCCAATTTCAAGTTTTCTTTACCTGACATCTTGGGCCTTAAGTTTCTGAGTCTATCATTTTCACTATCATCTTCGATATGACCCTTGCCTTAGCAACCCCTTATAGCCTCCACTCTTTAAGCCATCAGCTCAACCTCATTCTTTCACAAATTTTGGTAACGCTTCATAAAATAAATTCTGAACAACTATTGATGTATGAGGGACTAAATCCAAATGCATAACAGTTTTAGAATAAAGAACCAACAACATTGGTAATGGAAGGTTATTCAGGGACAATGAGGAAGGGGAAAACATGAAGGCTTAACGATGTGGTGTGTGAGGTTCTAACTCAATTTGGTGTTATGAAAAGTTAAGGTAATTAGGGGTTAAAGAAAAAAACTTTTAGGGATTGTTTTAAAAGTTATGCTATGAGATATTCTCTGAATGAAAGAGATATTCCTAATATTTAATGGTAAATGATAAACTTGCTTTCAACATAAAATATTGATGCAAATTTTTAACAAAAAAAACATCGATAGCAAAATTGCTCTATTGCGTAAATCATAGTGGCAATTTTGCACCTTTTTCCCTTCTTAATTTGATTGCCTCTTTACAAATCTTGATGTTAGACATGGTCTTTAATTTTGTGAAATTTTGCAATATTTCATGCAAAATTTTGTTTGCCGTAGGTATGTGGCATGCAGTACAACTTTTTTTTATTTATAATTTGTCATTTTTGTGCATGATATTACGGTATTTCTCATATGGCTGCACTTTTATGTCTATTTTGTTAGTTTACCGTGATGTATAGTAGCATTTTGCGGGACACATATTGCTATATGTTTGTTTATTACGGTGTATAGGGAAGGTATTTTTTATTATTTTACATCATATTGCTATATCATATCTTAAACTCTGCATCAAAATCAAATGGAGCAGAAAACATGGGACGAAGAGAATTTAAAATCTTAATGTTAGAGGGTGCCTCTTCTGATTTGAGCCACTTGAGAATAAGATTCATTGCTTAAATTGTTGGCTACCATCAGTTTTCTTCGGGTCCCGCCCGCGAGAGATGCGAACAGAAGAAAAGGTTTAGTGTTCTAAGCTGATGTTATCAGGCTATTAAACCCAATTCGAAGGAGGGATGTATGTTGTTCAATTGAGTCTTTAATTCCAATTTCCCTCCATGCACAAAACACTTGCGAATCTTGGTATATGTTAAAGTTTCACATTTCGTACACATAGGCTATAGAATAAGATCCTTTTCCTTCCCTCTTTATCCATCTCTTAATTTTCTTCCGTCTCCCTTGTATGTGTTTACATTTTTTTTTTTCTGAAAATTGAGACTGTAGTAGTTGGTGACGGCTGTTGGCTTAAAAATAACAAAAGATGTTGGTGAACTTGAATCACGTGTAGGCTAATATTCTTTGGCGGAGCTATGCAGGATTTAGTAACTTCTCTGAACCCATTGAATTTTTCAAATTTGTTTAGTAGGTATCAAGTATTATTTTTTAAAAGAAGTTCATTGAAATTAATTTTGTAAAATGACTCCTCTGACTTAATTTAAAAAGGAAAAGAAATAAAAAATGAATTATTAAAATTATTGTTTCCATAAATATATTAAAATTGAAGTCCAATCAGCACTAGATTTATAAAACCCTCGAAGTGAATGTGAAAATTTATTACTTTCTTTGAGATATATGTGTTAAACAATTATACATACTAAGCCAGATATATAGGGATCCTGATAAAATAAAAACTTCTAGATCTGTCACTGCCTGCACTGATCAATGGCCCGTAATGACCATAATCCGCCACAACCGGTGACAGTATCATATGCCTTTTTATCTTTTCGAGCAAGCGCCTTCTCCTTTATAAGTGAGTGAGGAAGACCACCAAATTAATATACAGTACTACTTGATTTGATTTGATTGGTCGGTTTCTCCTTCCTGGGCCATTCATCAGCAAGCAACGCTACTTAGTAATCTCCTTAAGGTAATTGCCTTTTGCTGTTCTACTTCCAATTCAGGCAAACTACGTGCTTACCCAATAAATAAATAAATGTACCTGGTATTTTGTATGTAGTGATATTTCTATATGAAATGAAATTAAAATTTTCTCCTCTTATAGTACGTAATTAAACTGCCCAGTCACCCTAGCCAGCTGTTCCATTAATTTCAGCGAATTTGTTATGATTATGGGGATGGATGGGAAGTTGTTTGAAGCAGCTGAATCAGGTAACGTGGATTTCCTCAAGGGAACCATATCAACTCAGCCCGACCTTCTGGAGGTCCAAGCCACCCCTCGCAACAACACCGCTATTCACATTGCTGTCCAGAGCCACCAACTCGACTTCTGCACCAAAATTCTCGACTTGTGCCCCAAGCTTCTGTTCCAGTGCAACCTCAAAGACGAGTCCCCGCTCCATGTTGCCGCAAGGGCCAGTGACTTGGAGATAGCCAAGCTTCTAGTCTCTCGGGCGAATGGTGTAGATGGAGAAAATAAGGCTGCATATCTAAGGATGTTGACCAAAGACGGAGACACGGCTCTGCATGTTGCTGTAAAGAACCGTAGCTTATCTGTGACGGAGCTTCTTGTTGAAGAGGATGTGGGACTGTTGGATTTGGTCAACAATGAGAAATCGACCCCACTTTCCCTCGCGGTAGATTGTGGTTTCCCCACCATTGCTAGGTTTCTTTTGGAGAGAACCTCGCCGTCTGATCTGCTTGGAGATAAGAACAAGACAGTTTTGCATTCAGCTGTTATTCATCATCACTACGGTATCAATCTTACCTCCTGTCCTGTCTGTATAGCTACAGATGTCTTGTCATGGCTTCGTTTGGTAAAAGCATATTCATTTATAAGTAGCAAGCATCATGACGTACATTTGCCGACCTCTGAAGCTAAAAAGCTAGCTACTTTATGTATAATTTTTCTCAACTTGATAACTAGCTGGTTCAAATTAATATAATGGCAGATATTATTGAAACGCTGGTGAATAAAAACCCGGATCTGATAAGGGAGTTTGATGGGATTGGATGGACTCCACTTCATTATGCAGCTTCATACGGTTGCCTTGCAGCAACTAAAATTCTGCTCCTTACGGACAGCTCTGCTGCTCATCTTGCCGCTGCTGAAGATGGAGCCTCCCCATTCCACATCGCTGCGCATGCCGGTTTTGTTAAAATAATGGAACAAATGCTGTGTGTCTGTCCTGATATTTATGAATCGGTCGATCTCAAGGGTCGGACAGCACTTCACCACGCGGTCCTGGGGTTACATGACCAACAGGACTTGTTTGTTCCAGTTCTGCAATTGCCGCGAATGCTTAACATCATAAACGAGAAAGATGAGAATGGAAACACAGCGCTGCACCTAGCTGTCCTCAATAGGTATTACTTTATTGCGTCAGTCATAGCAGCCTTGAAGGGTACTGAGAGGACGGCCTTGAATAAAGACTCGTTAACACCTTCTGACACTTTCTATCTTCAATTCCAGCAGGTGCCTAATCTTACTTTTCTCTCGTGGAGTTTAAGAATTTAGCTAGCATCAGATTACTTACCATAAGTAATTGGTGGTGATTATATATTTATGTTCTTGATATATAATTATTCAGCCCTCGATGAGAGCTACAATGATTGGTTACTGGTTGGAAGGGGCTGGTAGATTAGTAGGCAGACAAAAATGGGTGAACGAGTATTGGCGGAGAAGGGTTGAGGAGAAAGACATGGGAGACAGGGAGCAGAAAAGCAATGCCTTGCAGGACAAGAAAGAACAGAAAGACGTGGGAGATATGGAGCAGGAAATCAATGCCTTGCGGGAGAAGAAAGAAGAGGAAGGAGCGATGTTCATGTTCCAAACACAACAGCTGGTAGCAATCCTGATCGCAACCGTCACATTCCAAGCAACCTTCACCATGCCTGGGGGCTACTCGGATGACCATCACACGGCCAACTTCATTGGCAAGCTGGGCTTTGCCGCGTACGTGTTCTTTAACACTACAGCATTCTACTTGTCCATAGCTGTGGTCGTGATCCAGTGGGCGACTTCTCCCATCGGCCAGAGGGGGCCCCTCCGATATGCACTTCTGGTGCAGGTTCTGCTTTACTTGGACATCCTAGCCTTGAGCTTGGCCTTCTCTTTCGCCATTCTCTTGGTGCTTTCGCCGTCCATCTTTTTGGCTGTCCTAGCTTTTCTATGTCTAGGAGTGATGGTGCTGGCTCATAATGTCGTTTCCTTTGTTGATCCAGTTGCAAATCGAACGGGGAATCCTCGTATCGAGCGAGCAAGGGAATCTGCCAGGAGGTTTCTGTTTCGTCATCTTATGGCGAGCTTCAAACTAGACACAGTTACCGCACCCAACTATAAAACATAAAACCAAGTAATTTTCACATATCCATGTCTTTTAACTTGTACCCCAAGAGGATTTATCCTTAGTGTGTGCAACGTAATGTTTGCCACTATATGTAATGATCTATTTATACACGTTTTAAGGATAAAATTCGTTCGCAATCCTTAACTTTAATGTTTGTTTTAAGGTGGTCTCTTATCTCAACTTATGTTATCATAAAGTCCCCTACCTCGTAACACATGTCCCGCCCGAGTCTCTTTAGTTAGTTTCTTCATTATATTGAACGAAACTTGGTAATTTGACATCTTCTAAATTGATGTAATATAGCCATGTAGTCTAAAATGTCATGTAACATCTTCTTTTATAACAACTAATCACTGTATTGAAATAATAAAAAACTTTAGGCTAAAATTGACATAAATACATAATTACCGAGAACAGCTTGTAAGGATAGTAGAGCATTTTCATTTCTTGCTCCAAAAGACTGAAGAACATATTATTTTGCATCCTTACTATTACACTTACATGAACTAACGTATTGGTTGCCTCCTTCAGCCCTCCTTTTCAGTGGCAAAAATGGGTACTGGTTAAAAGGAACATGGTCGTTACTGGGCTCCCAAATCCATATCCAGACCCGCCTTTCAAATAGAGATGGAAGAAATCAAGAAAATACTAACACTATCCCACCTCGAGAAAAAGAAAAGACGGGTAAGGGTGAGCATTCCTACGAGAAGGCAAAGTGTAGACTTGAAACGCATCTACTGGTTGCTGCACTAATTCCCAGAGTCACTTTTCGAGCAGCCTTCACGATGCCTGGAGGCTATAAAGAAAATGGCACAGCATATTTTGAAAGAAAGGCCGCTAACGCTTTTACAGCATCTTTGAGGGTTCTATGTACCTAGTGTTTGCCCCATCAATTGGGCTGGCTTTGCTGGCGTTGATGCTAATCAGTTTCATGAAGTTAGCTCGCCACACTGTCTGGTTTGCTGATCCATTAGAGAATTAAGTGCCAAATTGCACAACTTCAGAGATTGAGGAGGGATGCAAGGGACTTTCTATTTCGTACTAGTCTTTAATTACTAGTACGCTCATAAAAGGGCTTTGACTTGTTCTCCATATGTCGCACGAAGTACTTTTTTCCACGTTTTCCTAATGTAAATTACTACCTCTCTCATAAATGCGCTCTGAAGGAACAGAATTGAAGAATGATGGAAGGGAAATTTGAGGATAGGCGAAGAGTACATTACCGGCTGGAGACGGGGACTGCAACAGTAACCTTTCAAGCAGCCAGCCTTCTCTATTGAAAGCCCGGCCGGTGGAAACAAAGATGAAAGCGATCCTAAGGGAACTGCCCATGCCCATTTCCTAACCTAAGAAAGGATATTTTCCTAGCATTTGTTAGTTCCAACACTAAAATGCCAGTGCATTTTGTTATCCAGCAGCTAGACTGCTAGAGTTCTGCTACAATTGGGTACTAGCCATTAGCGTCAAGTAAACCCTGGATATAGACCTCGCTCATAGTCTACTTCCCGCAAAGGCCCAGGCAATGCCAATGGTTTCTGTTACCATTTACTCCTCCAATTGCGGCTCTCCCAGTGTTATAATTAAAATCATCAACATCTCTGTCAATAGTTAACAGTAAAACTAGCAAATTCTTTCTAGCCGCGCACATTGCAATCAATAGCAGTGAGAGAAACGAGCATTCAACCTGAACTGAAGATTACTGGTAAGTGATAACACACAGATAGTTTGACGATATGAAACACAAGCATAGAAACCAAAGAATGAGACACAGATAATCAATTTATTCTCATGGCAAACATTCATATCAGACTAGTAATAGCTGCCAACGAGCACAGTGTACATAAATTTCACAAGAAAAATAAAAACACCTACCTGCCAAACTAAAACTAATGATAACTCAAGCAGAAACATTTACCCTTTTCACATGTTGGATATTATCCAGGATATCTCTAGCAGCAAAGAAACTCTCAACCGTCAGATTTAGAAATCAAATAGGTGCTGCACATGTTGTCCTAAAGTGGCCTGTTTGGTTGCAACGACTACAATGTACTACTCGTTTCACACGTCCTCGATCCTCTGCTCGAACACGTTTCTTTCTTGGCCGACCAGGGGGCCTGAGTGACTTGGGTGGATTGATTACAATCTCAACAGCTTTGCTGACATTTGGATCCCCCTCAGACAACTCCTTCCAGAGACTTTTGTCAGGAATTGGATGAATGGTTTGAGAATATGTTTTCCTGTAGGTAGCGACAGTGAAACAACTCTCTGTAAAACGATGGACATTCTGCCTGCAAGAAAGAAGTGCAGCCACCGCATGTGCACAGGGCAATCCATAGAGCTGCCATCCCCGGCAGAGACAACAGCGGTTACGAATATCCACAATATTTGTTCCCTCATGAGATATAACCTCAAATTCAGCTTCATTAGCACGAAGCACCTGATAAGTGCGTGCACGTTCAAGAGCCTCTGCAACACGCCTCTCAGCAGAAGGCACAAGAATTGATGTCCATTGCACACTTGTTTCCCTGCGCTCATTAAACCAAGTCATCAGCTGCCTTCTGATGCATTCCATCATCTGAATTATAGGAAGTCCAGAGGCTTCTGAAATCCATGAATTTAACGATTCTATTATGTTTGCTGTAAGATGCCCAAATCGTGTCCCTTCAAAATAAGCAGTTGCCCAGAGCCGAGGTGGTATTCGTCTGATCCAATATGCAGCATCTTGTGATATCTCTTCAATCTCAAGAATTTTAGCTTCAAACTCAATCACTGTAAGGGCATGTGCAGCTTCCCACAGAAGGTTGACAAGCATAGTATTATTAAACTCTTTCCTGAAGCTTTCGCTCAAGTGACGCATGCAAAATCCATGAAAAGCAGTAGGGAAGTTAGCTTCAACCCCATCTACAATGCCTTTTTGTCTATCAGACAAAATAGTAAGCCTAGGCATGTTTTCAGTATTAAGTTCAAGTAGGTTATGGAGTTCAGAAAGAAACCACATCCAGTTGTCATCATTTTCCTCATCAACAACACCAAATGCCAATGGAAACAAAGCACCATCTCCATCAAATCCTGAAGCAAGAAGCAGAGTGCCAAGGTACTTGTTTTTCAAAAACATCCTATCAAGCCCAAGGAGTGGCCGACAACCATTCAGAAAACCATAAATTGAAGCTTGGAATGAAATAAAGAGACGCTGGAAACAATTATCTGTCGGATTTGCATGAACTGATGCAATACTCCCAGGGTTGGTCCGCTTAACCTGTTCACAATACTGTGGAAGCAAGCGATACCCTTCCTCAAAAGATCCACGCATGGCAGCCATTATACGCTCCTTGCCGCGCCAAGCTTGCTTGTATGACAAGGTTATACCATGAGCCTTGTGGATCTCTTCCAATATCTCTTTTGGCTTATAATTGGGGTTCTCTCTCAGTCGCTGCTCAACTGAATTAGCAACCCACTGAACAGAGGCTTGTTGATGCCCAAGATGTGCAATCCCTCCACATGTATGTGTCTCATGGATAGTTCTGATAGTAAACGTAGGAACACCTGGGAGTTTTGCTGCATGAATACGCCATGGACACCCTTCACTAGCGCATTTTGCAGTAAACCGGGTTTTGTCAGATTTTATGGTCTGCATCTCAAAGTGAAGGGCAATAGCTGTATCTCTCAATGCCCTCCGGCAGCTTTTGACATCTGGGAACTCTTGACCCACTGACAGCTGAAAACTTGGATGTGAAGCGCGAATTTGGAGGATTTGAGGACTATTGATCATCAACTGATTTGAAGACTGAATAGCTAAATCACCTGAAGGTTCCATCTCCATCTCTGGGTTTTCAACCAATGATAATGCAAGATTTTCATCAAGTTCTTGATTTTCTGAAACAACCAATTCATTGTTCTCGGATAAAGACAACTCATGGTGACCATGATCAGGTTTTCGGTCCACGCTCAATTCAGTATCATGCCGATAATGATGACTTTCGTTATCTTCTTGGTCATGGTTTTGGTCTAATTCCAACTCATCATGGTCATGAGAATGCCCTAAACCAAGTTCATTGTCATGATTCTCGCCTAGACCCATGTGATCCTCCTGGGGTTTTCCTATTTCCACATCATGTTTCTGAACCATTCCCAAGCTATGATTATGTCCTGGCACTAGTTGCTGATTGTGCCCAAGTGCTAAGTTATGGCTTTGTCCATGAATTAAATCATGATTAGCCATTGTACAAAACAACCACAGCGAAGCAAGTGCTGGAACAAGCTGCAAAAGAAACTACCAGTTCACAACCTGACTCTTGGTCAATCTGATCTCCAGCTTCATCTGCAGATGCCAGCCAACAAAGTATTATTCACGACCAAACTACAAATGAATGGCGCATGAAATACTGGGAAGTGTTTTTTTTTTCTTCAAAAAGAAGAAGAAGAAGAATAAGTTAACTCCATCTTCCAAACTTGTATTTTATTTTCCCTTCAAAATGAATTACCCTTCTTCGAAGTAATCATATAGCCTAAAAGCCTAAGAACCTAGTGACAGCAAGTAGCACAAACAGGACCAGGAAGCAGTCTTTTGCATAAGCATATTCGGCAATCATAAGCGAAGGCAAACTAAATGTTTGTGTGCGTGCGCCCTGGCAAATGCTTATACGTTCCAGAAATTCTAAACCACAACCTTTCTTTTTTTGCTTCAGTTTCTAAGCGAGTAAACGAAGGTTCATACTGAAAGAATAACAAAGGACTTCTTTTATCAAAAAAAAAAAAAACAAGCAACTTTCAAAGCGAGTTCAAAGAAATGCTCCTGAAACTGCCAGAAAATGAAGAAAATGATAAAAATAAGCCAAAACAGAAGTCGAAACCTTTAAAAGCATATCAATTCGATCCCTCCATCTAAAGTTGGAGTTGACAAACTGAACCAAGTGAACAAAGCCTTCGAAGGAGCAACCAAAACAAACCATCAAGCACGAACAAGCATAAATAAGAAAAACACCAGACCAGACAAAATTCCTTCTTCCTCACCTCAAAATAACAAGTCAATAAACAGAAGCCGCACAAAATCCAAATCAAGCCCGCAGCTGAAACCGAAACCAAAGGCCAAGCTTCCACACTCCACGGAGCTAAGAACAGCGCAACCGGAAAAGAAGAGCAAAGCGACGACAAGATCGAAGAATTGGGGTCAGCGATTGAGGGGAGAGAGCGGAAGAGGTGGGAAAAGCGAAAATTTGAAAAGACGGAGCTTTATAATTGGCGGGTAAAAAGCGGGAGAAAATGGGGAATTGGGGTTTGGGGAAGCAGAAGGGCAGTGCAGATTGGAGGAATTACAGGGGCAGAAGAGGCAGAGCGGCGAGGGTTGATAAGGGAAATGCAGGAGACGGAAGTGATTGCGAGAGACGAATTGCGGGTCATTTAGGTCAAAGTGTTGATGGATCGAGGGCATTTCTAGGGCTGCGCTCAAGTTCTGTTTATGGGCTTTTTGGATTTCCTCTTTTGGCCCTTTTAGTTTTGTTGGGGGCTTCCAAATGACAGAAGCATATATGTTCACTTTTCTTGTTTTCTACTGGCCTAACTACAGAATAAGCCCCTGAACTTACCCAACTCGAGCGAGTTGGTCCAAAACTCAACACTGACTAAAACCTGGCCCCTGAACTTTAAAAAGGTAAGCAGTTTAGTCCATTCCCTACGGTAATAAACGGACAGCATTCAGCCTCAGCCTAATTCATCCCTTACAAAGCATGATTTACTCATTTATTTATCGCTTACACTTATAATTATCAAGTCCCAACTTTAATTTCAAAAAAAAAGTTTAAAACTTTAGTGATCTTGAATGAAAATTGAAATGAAAATTTTTCTTACTTAAATACTTGCAACTGTATAACTTAACAAAAAAATAAAAAGCATAAATATTTTTAGTTGTCCCTAAACTATGTCCATGTTGCTTATTCATCTCCAAACTATCATGTATTGCATCACTCATCCTGAAACTATTTAATTGTTATTATTTCAACCTGCTATCAACTAAACCGTTAAATATAGACAGAAAAGTGTTGCCACATCAGCAGCCACATCATTTTTCTATGCCACATCAGCGATCACGTCATTTTTCCGTTTATATTTAACGATGTAGTTGACGATAGGATTAAATAGCAAAATTAAATAATTTTAGGACAAGTGATGCAACACATGATAATTTAGGGACGAATAAGTAACTTGGGTATAGTTTAGGGACAACTGAAAGTATTTACCCAAGTAAAAAAGAATTGTAAGCACATAAAATGTGGGCAGTTCTGAAGACTAAGAGTTTTGAGGGCAATAGAAGCGTATTTGATCAAACTTTCCTTGCCAATCATATTATCCTCTTTAAATCTAACATA
The DNA here is from genome assembly GCA_039654915.1 of Aquilaria yunnanensis. Taxonomy (NCBI): domain Eukaryota; kingdom Viridiplantae; phylum Streptophyta; class Magnoliopsida; order Malvales; family Thymelaeaceae; genus Aquilaria; species Aquilaria yunnanensis. The sequence goes on along the minus strand of CM077600.1, from coordinate 33,663,358 downwards.
ATGAAACCCAAACAATATAAATCGAGACTAGCCAAATTACTTTGGAACGGCCATAAAAGGCCTTTTTTGGCAATTTTTTTCCATGTTTCTTTTCATTTTTATGGGAAGATGCAAATATGTACTTACAATTGTTTTTGGTACGTATACTAAAAACTGAATGCGTGACCGTGTATGCAAAACTATATTTGTATTTAGCGGCATTTGTGCGATTTTAATGATATAACATTTCAAAAAAATAAGAAAAAGGAAAAATTACTAATTGTTATTTACTCTTCATGATTGGATTGAGATTTCATCCTTAAATCATATTACTCTTATGATTCTATCATTGAAGTACCATTCTGTTTGTCTGATTGTTGGAGTCTGGATTTATGTTTGTGAGAAACTAAAAGACACAATTTTTTTAATTCTTAAGAAACTAATTATGGAGTCCAGATTTATGTTTTAGGATCTATATTTATATATGATTGTTGTTTGAGTTCCTTGTGCTCTCATCAATAAAAAATAGATCATTTAAAATTAATGAAAATTTTTTCAATAAAAATAAGAAAACAATAATCTAGTTATTGCCACATGATATGCTAACCAAGATCATCTCACATCACATGTAGGCACATCTTCCATCAATGACATTAGAAATGTATTAAAATGCATCTTTACAAAAAGCTTCAGATTATAATGTGATGTTTGAAATGTTGAACATAAGATATTCAATTTAGACACATATACCCAAATGAGCATTATATCTACATACGGTGCATCTAAGTTGAAATTTCTAAGGCGTTGATTGAAGAAGACATTTTGGAGTATTTCACACTTAAAATGAAACCAAAGATCTTCAATTCTTATAAGGAGCCAACGAAATGGGCAATATTAAAGCACAATATTTATATGACATGGTTATCTTTTTATCCCTAAAAAAGAAAATGAAAAAAAAAAATAAAGGAAGCAGAATTTTTATCAAGCAAAAACATAAAATTCACGAGGCAATTAGAGATTACTCAATTTTTCCCCGCACTTTGTTAAAATTTTACTCCCCCATTCCATATTTTTTGTACCATTTAACTTTTTCATTTTGTTTGACTTGAATTTATTTATATTAATATTTATTCAAAAAAAAATTAAAAAAAATATATTTAGAAACTATATGTATTGATTTATCATTCTTATATATAAATTCTTAATTTATATACTAAAATGTTAAAAATAAAAAATTATACATTAATTGCTAAAAAGTAAATAGTATAAAAAATATGGAACGGATGAAGCAATTAATAACCGAATTGAAAGTTCTGTTCTTTTTCGCCCAGGGACTTTGTTTGTCCTATGACAAATTTTTTCTTCCCATCGAAGTTATTGCTTTCTCTAAAGTTCCATCGACGTTAGTTTTGCTGTTTATATTCTTTTATTACCAGTGCTTAAGTATTCTATCTACAAGCATTAAATATAGTAATTAACTAGGGTGATTGGTCGAGCATTGCAGTGACAATTTGTTGTTTGGTCCCTTGATCATAAATAAATAAAATTTGTAGCTTAGAAAGATAAATAATAATGTTTTAGAAATTAAAATACTACAATTCAAAGAGTCAATTGTCTAAAATAAAAGTGTGAGAACCAAAAAGGTAAAATGCAAAACTCTGGAGTTGCAGTGATTCAATATGTGGTAGCATTTAATATAAATGCAGTATAATAATCATTAAATAATAAATAAAGTTTGGCGATGAAGAGATAAAAATTTATAGTTAAGTGGGTTTAACTATTGATAAACTAAACTTGTACATGAAAATAAAAAAAAAAAATTGAGATTTGGAGCTAACCTAAAATCAGGTTTAATCTCTATATAATAAATTTTTGAGATTAATAGGATAAAAAATGAGATTTTAGAAACTAATAATGCCCAATTCGTTTTAACTTAAGTCAATTAACTCCAAAATAATTTATTTTTATTCTTACATCTTTTTTACTCGGAACTAATTTTAATTAAAAGCTAATATTATGTAGCTATAATAATTCATTGAAAATATAATTTTTATAATATTACTAATTTTTATGATTTTTTTCTAGTTTAGGGCATTAAAAAAATATCATAAAAATTTAACAACATCATGAAAATTTACTTTCAAATGGATTATTGCATTTATATAATATTAGTTTTCAAATAAAATTGGTTTCAGGAAAAAAATATGTAAAAATAAAAAATAAGTCAATTAACTTAAATTAAAATGAATTAGCTTTAAAATTGATGTCTTACCGTTGACACAAAAAAAGCAATAGAAAATAGAACGAATATCAGGGTTTAAACTGGAAAGTTCAAGTAAAATCTAAAGATGTGAGCAGTTCAAGTAATGACCAAAATTAAACAAATCATAGCAATTGAAGTTTTTCTTTAAAAGATATAAATAACTTGTTCACAAAAAAAGTGATAGTAAAATATTTGTACAAAATTTAAAGTTTCGGAATCAATAGATAAAATGGAAAGACTACCGATAGTAAAGGTTTAACATTGGCAAAAAAAATTTAAAAAAAAAAAAAGAAAAAGAAAATGTCAAAAAGTACCTAAATGGCAAACACATAGAACTTATGACTAGAATGAAAAAGATATATAGCTCATGGACTAAAATGGGTTAAGCCAGAAAATGATAAAAAACCAAAGTTGGAGAAATTTCTTGTAAGTTTTTGCTTTGGAAGTTGCAATTCCCAAACTTGTCAACCTTGTCATTGCTTTCGTATTGTCTTTATATGTCAGCTCGTTAGATAGGAAACTTTAGAGACTAAAATGGAAGAAATAAATTTTGTATGGGTTGAAAAAGAGGTTATAACATTACATAAGGAAAAAGTAAATAATAATAATAATAATAATAATAATAATAATAATAATAATAATAACAACGCAACACTGTAGATCTATAATACCACCAACTCCAATTTAGTGTATGTGTGTGTGTGTATAATAAAATTTTTATCAATAAGTTTGTAGGACAGTTATAGATCATCAATGATGCATCTTATCCTCTTATTTGTGGATTAGAGTTGTGAATAAAGTCATTCTCATCACACAATAGTTGGTCATGTCAATTAGTCAAGTTTGAGGAAAAAAATATCACATAATAGTTGGTCATGTCAATTGGTCGTGTTTGAGGAAAAAAATATCATATAGCTCATATACTTTCAAATATTTTGCAATTAAGTCTTTATTTTTCCTTTTTTTTCTTTAAAAAAAAGGTACATTTTGGTAGGGGTGTAAGTGGTAACCCGAACCTAAACCCAACCCTAAATTTTGGGTCCGAATTAAATTGCAATGTATAAAAAACGCTAATTTAGGCCAACCTGATTCAACTTGATTTTAAGAACTCTAAAATCGGGTTGAATCGGGGTTAACCTGTTAAACCCTGAAATAATCCGATTTTAATATTTTTTTATACCATTTTCTATACCCAGCCAGACCTACTTCCCTTACAACCTATTATATCTAACCCTTAACTCATTACATAACATGACCCAGCCCATTTCTCCTAAGAACTCGGCCCACCTGGCACCCTTTATACATATAACCCTACTTGTTTTGTGCATGCGTTCTCTCATGCCTCAATCGGCATCCTTTCTCTTCACCTTCGCCATTGTTCTCCCTCCATCGTTCTCTTGTCATCGTTCCCCCTTCATCACTCTCTCATCATCATTCTCTTCGCATACTCGCCATCTTCTCTCAATTCGCCTTCCATTTTCACCTATCTCTCTAGCCTCCATTTTTGACTTGCTGCTGTCACACACGCTTTCTCAGTTCGCCTCCCTTCTCACCTTCATCTTTTGCCTGCTCTTGTCACAGTGACTTTTTTATTGCGATGAAGGCGAAGATGGCATAGTATGAGTGGTTATCAGGTTATAGAGCACAAAAGAGTGATGGCAGGCGGGTGGAGGAAGGGAGCACCAAGTAGAGGGGAAAGTAAGCAAGAACCCAACTTTAACACGAAAAATTTTGGGTTAGGATTGATTTGGTTTGTACATGCATTTAGGGTCAGGTTGGGTTAGAATTTTTCAGGTTAGAGACAAGTGGTAAAAATCTAGTTTTAACCCAAAACTGACCCATTAACCCAAACTTTCACCCCCCTACATTTTGGTTCTTAAACTTTAAAAACCTTTCAAAATAATTCAAAAACTTTTTAATTTTGCAAATATGTTACTAAAATTTAGCATTTTAGTTATTGTGTTTAGATGTGTTCATTATTTCCATAAAACTAAAAAAATCCAAATGTATTATTTGGAGAGTATAAAATGTTTTAGTTATTTGATTATTTTGTTCAGATCAATTCAAAACCGAATTTCATGTTTGATTATCAGGTCAGTTGTTAGTTCCTGAACTTGAAACGGAACAAACTAAAAAATAATATGTATTTTGCAATTATTCTCATCAAGTCTACATATATATATAAATCGTTTTTCTCTATTTTTGGACTAGATTTTATGCCAATATTTAACTTTAGACATGAAATGTAAGGTTATCAACTTTTATCTTATTTTTAATTTTTTTTATTTTATTTTTCTCAATTACATTGTTCTTAGTTTCAATAAATAATATTTGAATTACAAAATATGAATAAATTAAATTACAACTCGGATAGTTTGGACAAAAACCGAACAAATCAAATCATAATTCAGATGATTTAGAATAGTTCAACATACAATTTGGATAATTTCAGTCAATTTTATAGGAATTAAAAATTGATCAAATTGCTTAATTCGATGAGTTAACATTCTCACCTGTATCGAAAGTGAAAAAAATGAAAATGATAAATTAAGTGAATTTGAATTTTGACACTTTTATTCATGACATTGTTAGTAGTGGTACACGTAACGCCCTTGTCTTCCTGGGTTCATAAAGTTGCAGACTTTGGGGTTTTGGACACTGAAGTGAAATCTTTGTGGAATCTTCGCCGTTTAATCCATTTGAATGATCCACAAAGCATAGAGTGCCCATCATCTTTGTTTTGCTTTCGGTAGGTGCCCTTTTCAATTATCAGCAGCCGACCTTCAGGCTTTTGTCGGCGCCCATTTCAACTTTTACCCGTTCAAGCCATATAAATACAAACTGCCTTTTGTTCATACGCACATGAATTGTCTTTTGTTTCTCTTCTGCCAGAATCTTCAATCTCTTCCTCCGGTTAATGGACCATCCTTTTTATCCTTTGTCTGAATCTGAATTGGGTCACTTTGATTAGCCTCTCTCCTCCGCTTGCTCTGGCTCTTCACCTGGATTCTTGAGCTTCCCATGAATAAGGTTTGTACAATAGAACTTGTTTCATTTATTGGTCAGCTTGCAGCCGAAAGATCAAGTTTGAATCTGATCCTCGCTTCAGTGCCAGTAGTTGACCAGCTATGATGGAATAATTATTGCAGTATTGGTTTGTTTTTACTAGCTATACTTAGTATGATCTGAACCCAGTTCATGTTGACTTATTTCGATCACCTGTTTTAATTTCTAGGAGGCTTGTTTTATTTGGTAGGCCGCATGCGATCATTGGTTTATAACTTGAGCTTTTACTACCTTCTGATTCCCCTCCGGGGAATTTTTGTTGTACGCTTTAATTGTTCTTTGGGGAATTCATTTTTTGCGATGTTTTCCAGTTATTGGTTATTCTTTTTTCATTCGTTGGTCTTCCTAAAAATGATCACTTGTTATAAGCAATATTATAGGAGGAAAAAGAAAAAGATGAATAAAGTAACGCTCTTCTTGCCAATTCATCTGTTCTTTTCAATACCTATGGAATCTGATTTTCCTCAGCTCTTCGTTGATGATTACAGTGAATTGTTGCTACTCTGGAGCTTGTTATTTCATTGTGAGACCCACAAATCTCTTGTGTTGTTCTGAAAAATACGGGCATGGCTGCTGGGATAACTTCATCTGTCCATTTAGGGAAGGTTACTCCTGGCATTACTGAAGCCTTAGCATCAGCATTTCTTGAATGGTTACTGATTTTGATGCTTTTTGTCGATGCTTTCTTCTCATACTTAATAGCAAAGTTTGCTCATCGTTTCAAATTGCAAACTCCGTGTTTATGGTGTTCAAGACTTGATCATGTTCTGGGGAACGAGAAACTAAAGTTTTATTTGGATTTGATCTGTGGAAATCACAAGTTTGAGATTTCATCCTTGGTGTATTGCCGTTCCCATGACAAGCTTGTTGATGTTCACAGAATTTGTGAAGGCTGCCTTTTCTCATTTGCCACAATAAATAAGTCAACTGCTGAAACATACAGATTATTGGTAGGAAAGATAGGAGAGAATTCTGAGATTGATTTTGAGGAGGACCAAAAACTTGAGGGCAAAGGAACTGGTAATTTGACTTCCAGTCCCAGACACTGTTCTTGTTGTACTCAAATGTGGATGGAAAAAGGTTCTGCTCTAGAACACGTACATAGAAAATTGGCAACATTTGATGGTGCTAAATTTGCTATGCCCTTACCAAATTCTTCTGGTAGCAATCATGATCTTGGACAGGGAAGACGGAATCTCTCTGTCTCAATTGGAGCTTCTCATCAAAGAATTAGCGGGCTTAACCATACATCTCCTGGAGGATATACTGAGGTGAGGACTACTACTGATACTGGGTCTGACATTCCTGAGAAAGCTGTTGATAATTTATGTAATGAAACTGATGGTGTTATAGAAGATAATGTAATCCGAACACTTGAGGCAGATCCACACACAATTTTTCTCTCTGGTGAATTATCTACAGATAAAATCATAGATCATGTTTCCGCACCTGAGCCTCCACATTTTATTTCAAATGAGACGCCAGATAACATTAAACCCCTTGATCAGATATCTGCAAGTTGTGTTGCGGCTATCAAAGATGGCTTGCAAGCTCCTGCTTGGCAGCAAGCCTCTGGGGAGAAGAAACTATCTCCAATTTCTGAACTTATTTCCATTGGGATATCTCAGTCTTTGACAGCTGGAGAAACTTGTATTGATTTTTCCAAGGAGAGCATGAATATTTCCTCCAATAAGGTCTATCCACTCTCAAATACTGGTGAAATTCCTTTTCAAGAATCTCTAGATAGCAAGCTTGTTTCCCTTGATGACATCCCTGAGTCATCAAATGATAGTGGAACCCGTATTCAGGCATCAAGCAATTGCAAGTGTATATCCTGTCCCAGTGAAATCCCTTCAGTTGTAGCCACAGAAACTCCAGTTGAAGTGTTACAGGAGAGCAAGCTCTTGCCACGTGATGATGTTCCTTCATCATCAAAAGAGATGGTTTTACCTGCTGAAGTATCTGAAGAAAGTTGTAAGTTTAAACCACCTAAATATCTCTTTCTTCCTGCTCACTTATATAAAACTCTGCACATAAAATGACACTGAAATGGAGAAATCTTTGTATGTTATTGTGGCATTTGATTTTTTTAAAAAAATAAAATTGTTACCCTCTTCTTTTGTCTCCCCCCCCTCTCTCTCGTAGTTCATAAATATGAATATTTTCTTATAGATGATACCTTATTTTGGAAAAAAAAATCAATGAATTGCCAAAATTCACCAAGTTTTTTTTTTTTTCAAGGAAACAGCACAGTAGGTGCATATTTCATTGCTTAAAAAGTCCAACGGCACTTAACCAAATTGTTGCTTAGCGCATTTATGTGCATTACTTGGTGCTTATAAGAAAATTCCCTTCTGTCCTCGCATAAACTGCTGTTAATGGAATGGGTATTTCTTTTAAGATATTTAGGATAAGAATCAGTGGTGTTGATAAGTGGATTTTCCCATTACAAGTGAGTCAAATATGTGCATCTTTTTTTCCTTTTGGTCTCTTTCTCTTTCTCTTTTTCTTTTGTTTGCAATATAACAAATTGGATTGAATTTTATTTTAAGACCTCCTCTTAATTTTACACCAAATTTCCTACCTGCAGGTATTATAAGAAATGCCCAAGTGGACAAAACATGTCAGTTGGAGTCTGAGGCTACCTGTGAAGCCAAGCCCAAAAGCGAGGCAGTAAAAACTAATGAAATATCAAAGGAAACAAGACCTAGTGATGAGGCAAGTAATGGTAGCATTCAGATACCGAGTTCACTAGATCTCAGTGATGCATATAAGCTTGCTGTTGGCAATAGTGGCAGACAGTTGTCTGGTGTGCTTGCAGAGCACTGGTTTGGAAAGGATTCTTCGAGGATTAGTGAAGATCTGAAGGTCTTGATGTCACAATTGTCCCCAAATAGAGGGTTTGAGCAATCAATGAGCCTTATAAGCCCTAGGATCTCTGCCACTAGTGATGAACTCAAATCTTTAGATTCTTCTACCTATAATGGAATCCAGATCCTTCAGAAGAGGATCTCACTTGAGAGAAATGAATCTGGCCTGGAATCACTTGATGGAAACACTATTGGGGAAATTGAGGGTGAAAGTGTGGTTGATCGGCTGAAACGGCAGGTTGAGCATGACAAGAGATTACTACATGCTCTATACAAAGAATTAGAGGAAGAAAGAAATGCGTCTGCTGTTGCTGCGAATCAAGCATTGGCCATGATAACTAGACTCCAAGAAGAGAAGGCAACACTCCACATGGAAGCCTTACAGAACATAAGAATGATGGAAGAACAAGCCGAGTATGATACTGAAGCACTACAGAAAACAAGCGACCTTCTGGCAGAGAAGGAGAAGGAAATTCAAGAACTAGAAGCGGAGCTTGAATTTTACAGGAAGAAGTACCCCAATGAATCAGTGTTGAATACCACAGACGGGTCACCATCTGGTTTGAATGGCATAGAAACCAAGGTGGATTGCTCGAATTCTGATTTTTTTGGCAAAGAAAGCACAGAATTTTCTAATCCCTCCAACGGGGAAAACTGATGGAAGCTGTTCTTGAGGACTGGAACCAATTGTACAGTGTAACCAGTCTCGTAACTCCGTACAGTTGAACATCTACAGCATGACTTGGTGATTTTTAGTTAGCCAGGGAGAATTTGCACGCATCTACATGTATAGTTGGTGAGTATTTGATCCTTTTCTTTCGCCTTTCACTACCCCATTCCCACATTTTTCTCTTTTTTACAGAGCTCGAAGTTTTTTCTAAGCTCGGTTTTGTTTCCTATTTTTGGTTTGAGCTATGAGTGATTGATGAGTGATTGCTTCATATCAACAACTGCTTTTATGCACAGAATCCACGATGCTGAAGTCATAAGACCAACCTCGTACGTTGTGAATGACATTACCCTTTCGTTTTTTTTGCATGAATCCATAATGTCAGTGCTGCAAGTATATTCTTTACTTGTTCATACGCCTTGTCAGATCATGAGATAAACTTGGCTACCTCTGAACGTAGTTCTTTGAAGGATTTGCTCGGAATTCTCTCCTATGACCAGAATAAAGTAAATCTGTTTGTTAAGATATCTCAGCGTCTAATATGTGTTTGATCAACTACTTTATTCTGATTAAATTTAGCAAGAAAGATTGATTGCAACAGCTGGGGAAATGATTGTCTGCGCCGCAGATTTTTCAGTTTCTGTCACCCTTTGTCGATCAATTTCTTTGGTTTTTTGTCTAGTATCGAAGGTTCCTAAGACAGCAGCTGGGTTTACTCACCTAAACTGGTGCATGCATGTCCAAGGATACGATTTAGGAAACCATGGGACTGGTCAGGTCAAATGAAGTCCTTGTTTCGCCTCACCTCCTATCAAATTTTACTCGGTACTTCAACAACTTTTTTGTTTTCGTTGAACCTACCAAAATCCTTTTTTTTTTTTTTTTGTTAATTTACTTAGGGAAAAGAACCAAAATTTCCACTAACATTTGGATCCTAGACCGAATAGCCCACTAAAGTTTTCTTTAGTACCAATATTGTCACTGACATTATAGTTATGAATCAAATAAGTCACTAATGTTACAGTCTGAAATTGAATATGTTACCGATCATTAAAAACCTAATGGGAGAAGCAAGAAGTTGTTGGTTTTGAAATTTTAAGTGCTAATGTAATCTTTAACAAGCTTCAAAAACTTTATATAACTAGTCTACATGTCCAATATTACTACAAGATTCCAAGTTTTAGACAATTTTATAACCGAAAAAAATTAAGAAAAATTAAAATTTTACAAAAGAAACCATTCAAATGAAAATGAAATATAAGAAAAAAGATTCTGAAATAACAACAACAAATTAATATCTACTCTATACCCTTGAGAAAGTCATAGAGGCTCCTCCATCTAACTTTGATTGAGATATCACTTATGTAGCATTCACAATCAGTAAGCGATAGCTTTAATGTGCCATTATGATTCTTCAACCCTGATGTAAGTCCTAATTCTATGCCATCAATTAATCAAAGACGCGTTGTTGAAGGATTAATACAAAAGATAAGTAGATAAGTAAAAGGTGAAACCAAACAGAAACTTGATCCCTGACATACAAATTCAATTAGCTCACCTTTCAAATATCAATGAAATTCAATTTAATCTATAACGTGTTCAGCAAAAGAAAAAAAAAAAGCAAACAATTTGGAGTGTGGAAAAATCAGAACTACTAGAAACTGACAAAAAAAGCAAAACAAACAATCTTTGTTTTAACCAGAAAAGACATGTTTTAACCACATAAATCTGAAAAAGTTCCCAACAGGGATTTTATATTGATGCCAATTAATAGTAATAAAAACTATAGTGATGTTTTAGTAGTAGTTTGATTCCTCCTTAATCGGACAACCAAGCCGGCAAAACAATCAGATTTTCCAACTGGAAAATGTATGATGAAACTTTATTCAAATCTTGCCTGGCAACTGTAAAGATATCTCCGAATCTTGCATTGGCATTCATTGGAAAGAACTATGTTGAGGGTTCCAGTAATGGTCAGACTAATCAGCTATACTTGATCCCAACAAAATTTAGATTATCAGTTAAACTGTAAATCTAGACGATCATTTTGTGATGGAGGAATCAATTTAGTTTGGAGGAATTGCTAGTTAATCATTTTAGCAAGCTGCAAAATACAATGTTGTTACACCAACATATAAAAGAATGAAAAAATAAAGGGGGAAAAGTGGGTGTCAATTGAATACAAGAACAGACCTGGTTCCATCTCTCTGCTGGATCAACAAAAAGGCAATCTTTGCACGTACAACTGAACCATCAGGAAGGACCAGCTCTGTCAGAAGTTCAAAGTTATGGTTCCCTGACTTATCACCACATACAACATTCCACAAAAAATTGCCACTTTATCTGCTTACTAAGTAATATTTAACATTTATGACATAGATTGCGCATCCACTTTTTCTACCTTCTTTGTGCTGCACCACACCACACCACAGGAGGTATCTTCTGCATGCCTGATTGGTCAAATGTGAGCTTTTTCCAGTTACAAATGAATAGTTTGTTGTTACAATTTTTTTCTTGCGTTTAACAATAGGATATTGAGAAGTAACATTTCACTATCTTAACCAGTCAAGTTGTTTTGAGCAAGTTGGTGCGAGTGATGCCCATGATTACCCTGCTACAAGAAGAGCTAGCTTTGGATATTGTTGTTTTATTACTGAGGCATTCAGCTGCTTCTTAAAATAAGGCTAAATGACCTCTTTGCAACACCCTCCTCACTCCCTCCAAAAACAAAAAAATTCTTTCTATCTTCTCAGGAAGCTATTTTTCGAGTTGTTGCTGCAATCCTTCATCATGGGAACATAGTGCTCTGTCTTTACATGATAGTATGACTTTATTCTACTTTCTCTTCCTTTTTTCCTTTCAGTTTCATGCCAACATATACTTGTCAGGTGTGATGCGCAGGCCTTGGAAGATGCATTAATTGTGCAAAAATACCCCTGAGGAAGTAATTAAGTGAAGCCTTGATCCTCAGAGTGCATTAATGAGCAGGGATGACAATATATTCCTGGCTATTTGACTGGTGAGATTCTAGCATGGGATCTCATGACAGCTCGTGATTGGGCGCATATAGAGGCTAGTGGACAAAATTAACAAGTCACTCGGACAATATGCCAATTCAAAATCTTTGATTGGGGTCCTTAATTGGCTTCTTCGCCTTCTATCACTCACAACTTTTTAATTTCAATGTTTCTGGTCTGTTGTACAGCATGTGTTCAAGATGAAGCAAGAAGATTACACAAAAGAGAAGATTGATTGGAGCTATATTGAATTTGTTGACAATCAAGATGTTCTTGATCTTATTCAAAAGGTTTTACCACCTGATTTCTTATGTTAGCCATGTTTCAGTGACAATGGTTTTTTTTTCTCTTTTTGATTTGTTGGAGAATATTAGGAGTAGAAACTAAGGGCTTTATAATCATAAGACCCTCACAAGGCCCTTTATATAATATACGAGTGTTGAATACAAGGAAATAAAATTCCTAACAATAAAGAGGAGTGAATCCCTTAGAATAAAGAGAGAATATTATGTTCCTAAAATACATGACTTTCCTTAACATGATTGACAATGTATTAGTCCTAGAAGTTGGTAGTTTTCAACATATTAGTCCGAAAAGTTAGCATGCAAGGTATTTACACAAATATTCTCCTTCATCAATGTCCAACTGTTCAATATGTACCTAGTCTATGCTCCTAATTTGGTTTCTTTGGCATTAAATATTGAATCTTTTTCTTAAGTCAGCTTGTGTATGCTATATGCTGTATCTTAGTCTTTTACTGAGGGAGTGCTGCTTATTCAGTAATGGCGAATATGCTAAAGATGGACTGGCCGAATTGGATCACTAGTGTTACAAATTAAGCCAATGATGAGGTATCTCAGAGTACTGCACCGGTGTCTTAAAGTGTGATTGTCAAAATTAGCTAATTTATATGCAGTATGCAGGATCAGCCTGGGATGAGCTCAAACATATTAGACAGGCTATAGGATTTATGCTATTTCTATGTTAATTTACAATGTCTTACTCTTGCTCCTTTAACTTGTTTGATAATCTAGAACATGCACAATGGCAAATTGAACCAAACTGCACCGTCTTCTGGTCCAGGTAATGAACTAGAAACCAAAGAAGACCCTAGATGAAATGAGTCATGATTTGTGTCCAGTAAGTACAAAATGAATTGGACAAGAATATTCATTTTATATATTAAATTTGCCCCTGGTCCTAGCTTTTTACTCTTACATTTACAAGTCCTTAGTATCCAGCAGCTATATCGCATCAATACAATGTACTGGGATGACAAATATGGTTCCCATAGTGTTGCATTTGATGTAAGTTGTATGGATATCATTTCCTGAACTCTGTTGGAGGCATTTTTGTTGTGTGTGAGTGTCATTAACATGAGCTTTTGACATTACTTTATTTTGGGTGCTAATGAGAGAAGATTCCAACAATGCAGTTAGTAATTCCTTGCTCTTGGATGATGATTTAAGGTTGGCCCTGCAATTCCACAAATGCCAGCACTGTATATTTTGAGTGTGTATGTTTGTGTGCTAAGGCCTGTGTGTGGAATTGAGACCAAAAGACTGAAAGGACATAAAGTAAAGAGTTATCGAGAAGAAACATGTGAAGGCACACAATTCTCATACCTTTTTTTTTTTTAATATATATCTGGTAGCATTCCATTTTTAGTTGATGATCTATCAAAGTCGATACAACAAATAGATATTGGTGACATTGAGCCGCCAACACTAATTCGGGAGAATTCTGGCTTTGATTTCTTGTTACCACACCACTTAGTGCTCTTGGCACAATTTAACTTGGCAATACTTACAATTGACTTAGGCACTTAAGCTAATCCTTAGATGCATCTTTAACCTTATAGCCCCTTACTGCCCTATGTATGGTACCTTTTATGATAGCTTATTCTTAGCTTTCTTATGTAGCTTTTTACATGTACTACCCGTGGCCTCTTAGCCACTTAAGGGCTCCCACAACCACAAGCTTGATGCCCCTGGCCTTGGTATAGGCAACCTAGTCTACATAAACCACTTATCTTTGGCTGTGATTTTCTACTACTCAACTCTTTAACCCTTGACTCCTCTAAATAATCACTTAACATGCTCAGGGTCCTCATCTATTCCCCTAGCCGTCACGTTGGCATTGTGCCTCATCACTTCAGATTTTGCTCGCTCATTGAAACTGCAACAGTTTTACCTCGCTCTTTTTCCTACAGGTAGGTCGTTAAATAAAAAAGGATGAGCGTGGACAGTTTAGCATTCAGTTTTCTTCCTTCTGTTGGGTAACTAGTTAAATTTCACCATGTGAAAGAAAATCACAAGAACATATAGAGTTTCCATAGATCGTGTGTCACTTTCTTTTGATGCTTTAGCCTCAACTGACAGCAGGAGCATTATTTTTTGAATGGAAGTAAAACAGTTGAAGAATTTGAACATCAACAATAATATGGTGCCTCAGCATTACACTCGACTTTTTAACTTTATCATAAACTAGATTGTAAGTACCTGCCATTCTCATTGATCAGAACAAAAAAAAAAAAAAACACTGGAAGAAGTTGCATTAGTTTCTGCCCCAATTCATTATAACATAGCAGGCTTCCACAACAGGGGTAAAACAAGTGCTTGAAGCACTGAATCGACTGTTCACCAATCTTCCTCTTCAGGAGTCATCGAGGAAGGTGTAAGTTATCTTATCAGTAACATCTATGATCTCCTTCCATTTCCTCCCCAAGTTCATCTGTGCAGCCTCATTGACTGCTGTTTTTGTCCACAATGCTAGTTTGTCCCCCTTGTTGGCAAATACTCACAACTACACCACATATCTTATGAGTCATCAAATTGCTCCCAAATAATGCCATCAAAGTTTCAACATGTTATCAGGGCTAGCCATTCTGTTGCCAGTGAAAGTCCACTTTCCTCCATTAGCACATTCTGGACCTTCCATTTGGGTCCAACTCCTGCTTTTAAAAAGTGGAAATCAGCATTGCGAGGCAGCTTACTAGGCTTGAATATTTGGTTATACAGACACCAAAATTCTTCGATGGTGTTGCCATCTCTGCCACAGAGAAGGACCCAGCACAATACTCGAACTCAGGACACCAGGAAATTGTTATTATAAGAAGTTATCCTCTATGCCAAGTGGGGCTCGTAATATGGGCAAAGTCCACTTGGTTTTGAGTGCTTTCTGCTGCTGCTGCAATATAACCTTAAACAGCATATGGAATAGAAACAGTCTACGTTGACGTGCCTACGTGATACCTCACACAGGTCTTTCCCAAAACAGATGCTCTCAGGCAAAGCCTGTCCACCTTTGATAAACAAGTTCTACTCACGGAAGTATGCTAAAAAAGAGCTCTTGCTAAGCATGCGTGGTACTTGAACTGGTAGTTAAAGATGAATGAGGCCACGCTGGTCTAAAATATGGTACTACTTTAGAAAAATCCCATGCTATGGCAGATCCACGACCTTCGTACTGGAGTATTTCTACCTTTTCTGACCCAAAGTGAAAAATAAATATGTTGGATCCAGATCTTATGTACACAGACCCCGAATTATGAGGGAGAAAGGACAGTATCTCAGTTTCTTTCGAACGTGAGATGAATCTTGTTCCAACTGCTGGGTTTTTCCTCCACATTGTTTTGAAATTCAATCTGTGTCTCAATATCCAACGACGGTTTGAATGAGAATCTTGAGCAAGAGCAGGTGTGCAATCAGCTTGCTCCATTTTGAGAATCCATATCTCCATTCCCGATTTAATGCTCCCACCATACTGCAAATACCCATCCGAGGACTCTCCAAGAGTCCATGCATCAAAATCATGTGATCCTGGTAGTTTAACCAATGCAATATGCCTCTCATCATGAACAAGATCATAAATAGCTATATTTCCTCGTGATGCATACCAATGGATGACACCTTTAATTACTGTAGCAACAGTCCAAGGACTAAGAGATAAAGTTGAGGAGCAAGTGAGCATGGAATAGTACCATGTACGTGTCTTTGACCAGAATGTCTCAATGGTAACAGTGTTGATCTCTTCGAGCCTGCATTCACATTTTGCACGAATTACCTTGTAGCAAATCTCCTCATCAGGATGGTCTTCAACAACAAATGCCATACAGAACTCCTCAAAATATACCCGAGGATGAGGTAGCTGTTGTCGTTGCTTAGTAACTGGATTCCACACATAATAGGTCTTGGGGTGGCGGCCACATAGCAGAAGGCCACTGGACGAGTCAATGAAGTAGCCAACCTGTTTAAGGATCCCTGAAGCCTTTATATCATCGCCCTCCCTACTAGTAGACAGCAACAAAATAGCTGGTTCTGCTCGTGGACGACGAACACCATTTTGAGGTCTTCCAAGATACAGGGAATTAGACACAAAAAACCCCACCAGGTTATGACTGATGCTCCATTGGCCCACGTAAGTATGACGAAATGAAGCGCCACAGATGAAATGAAGCCACCTCTTGGACACAGTAATGAACCTCACAACGCATTCAGAGGGTACTCGCAAGAGGATATTGCATAATATGTCATCACAGCCGAAAGCAGCATCTACACTGCTGACCATCATCCGTCCCGCCTTCATGACAAAAAGTAAACCCTAGAATATCAATGCATCATAATTATATCAAACATGGTGAAACCAAAATCAGCAAGTGCATGTTAACTTAGCTGCATTTGCATGAAACTGCAACGAATTGTGGATACAATCGATTGCAAGTAAATTCAAATGCAGCCCAAAAAAAAAAAAGCATGCCCGAAGTTCATTCCATTAATTTAATGGTTCAAGCACGCACTGCATCAATTTAGACCTCAAAAGGCAGCCTAAACTACTTCTGGGTATGCATTTGCTGCCAAAGTTCAGTTGGGTTTCCCTATAGCGCGCATCGGACGCATCCAAACACCAAACTAGAAGAATCCAGATTCATGTGGCAGTAACAAGAAAAAACAGAAAATAGGGAGGGGGGGGGGGGCGCGCAGAATATATTGGGGAAGGAGAGAGTTCCTCACCAGATACGATCCGAGAATTTCCTGGTGGTCTCGATCGTGCGCCGGTACTAATCGTAATCGGCCAAAAGAAACGTGGGTTTAGTTCGTCGGAACTCTGGGCCGCTGTGGTGGCGACTGATAACCGCTAGAAATGCAGGACGAGAGTGCGGGCAAGTATTTCTATGCCAAAGATAGAAGGAGAAAGCACACTTTCAATCCTAAACCTTTTTCTCGTTTTGTGAATTTAGTCCTAAGGCTCCTCAACCTACCAAATAAATCCTAAAATATTTAAGGAGCAGTTCAAATTGTTTTAATCTTATTAATAAGCTCACATTATTCACGGTCATATGCGGGTGTTCATAGGTTGAGACAACCTGTGACTTTAGATAGAAAATTGCTCATGGTTTTGGTGTTATTTTCATGATTGGGCTATTAGTAGAGTAAAACAAAAAAAAGTCTCTTTTGGCTATCTTAGACAGACTCAATAAGGGAACATCACGGGGTTTAGTCCATCGATGATACCAATCCAAGCCTTCCTCATTTCTTTTGGCCCTGCTGTCGATTTCCCATCTTGGATCCTATTCATTCACGCTATATCCATTGCTGGGGAACTAGAACGATCCCCTTGGACGTCTCCAACTCATTCTCTCCTCACCTTCTCTTCCATCCGTTTGCTACCGCCTCTCTCCTCCTTAGGTAAATGAATCCTCCATGTGCCCTACCTTTGTGGTTGTCTCCCTAGTTGAATATAAAATGATTTGTGCCTTCTTTACTCGATTCTCCCACATATTTGCCTTTACTGTGATCTTTATATTATTGGGCTTATATGTCGCCTACTGATGTATTGGTTTATTTCCTGTGTCTAACAAAATACTTATAAGCATCCTCAATTTTATCCAAATGTGAGAGACAAAAGAGAAGCCTCTTTTTATTTTACTTTACTAGTGGTCTACTAATGTAAATAAAACAAAAACCATGACCAATTTTTTATCCTAACTTGCAGTCATCTCAACCCGCAAAATAACCTGCACATGATGTGAGCTCATTAATTAAATTAAAGCAATCCAAACTACCTAAAGGTTGTTACTTGTTAACTCCATCAGTCCAAAAACTATTACATTTTTTGCCAGCTGACCAATAAAAGCATAAAAATGGATTTATCCCTTTATCATATCAAGATTCTCAACATGCTCTGTGTGGTGTTAATGTTGGTGTTTAGCATTAAAGTTTAAAAAAAACTATGTAGATGTAGCTTCTAAAAGCCTTTAACTTTTAACTTTATTAGTTTAATCTTTATCAGTAATAAATTATTCAAAATTTTAACACTAATTGCAAATAGCTCTTCCCAAACAGAGCTGTAATCCAGAATAAGAAGGACAAGGCTTAAGTGGGATAGTCCTCAATGACAATGACACATGATTAAGAGCTAATTTGTTTAACTTAAGTTAACTTAATCTAAAATATATTATTTTTTATTTTATTTCTTTTTTGACTAGAACTAATTTTATTTAAAATTTAATATTATATAGGCATAATAATCCATTGAAAATATAATTTTTATAATTTTATTAATTTTTTATGAAATTTTCTTTTTAATGCCTATAAATAGAAAAAAATAATAAAAATTTAATAATATTATAAAAATTTACTTTCAAGTATATTATTATATCTACATAATATTAACTTTTAAATGAAATTGATTCTCAATAAAATTATGTAAAAAATAAAAATAAATTATTTTTAAATTAAATTAACTTAAATTAAAACAATTTCCTTGAAACATCTATTCACTTACGAGTTGAAAGCGGATGGTGACAACTACGCCGCATTCTAAATACCGCAGAAACATTGAACTCACTCACCATCGGATTGCCCCCTCTTCCACTACGATCCATCCTATTCCTATCCATCCCCCACCATAGCCATAGGGGACTTCACGTTCAATTCCGATAATGGGAAGAAAGCACTCATCATCTCCGCACGAAGAATTGCTATACCCACTGTTTTTAAGGTAACCCGTCAAATTAATCAACGAGAATATCCAAATTCCAAGTAATTCCTAAAGGCTAAACCCCAAAAGTTCAATATCAACTTCTTATCCCTCCTACTGCTAGAGTTTCAATTTCAGTTCATTCTATCAACATCATCGGCAACCAACCAAGCAGTGACACAAGCAAAAACAAACTGAAAACAATATTTTAATACAAATATGAATTAAGGGTGTTTTGCATATAGATTTTAAAATGCGATTTTATACATGCATACATACTCTCTCTCTCTCTCTCTCTCTCTCACACACACACACACACACACACAAATGTAATTTTGGCAACAATTAAGTATTTTTTTTTATTAATTTGATTTGAGGTCGTTGGATATGGAAACAAATACATTAAAAACTAGTTATTTTATAAAAGAATATTATTTGAATAATTATTAATTAGGTAAGGTATTAGTTTCTAAATGCTCTCAATTCCACGCTCAAAAAAATTAAGTAAAAATGCAAAATAATGCAATTTTAATATTGAGAGAAATGATGTGAGTCTCGGGTATAATTTGCTAGTTTGAAAAATACTATAAATGGTTAAAACCGAGCAAAAATTTTCAGTTTATTCTACTTTTGATTTGAAAACCGAATTAACCGAATTAAGCATTGAAATCAAAGTAAAATTAAATTAAAATATTTTAGTTATGTTCAGTTTAAATCCCAAAAGCCAAAATAAAGCATTCATCCAAATCTAACGATGACCCTACGACACAACATAACATAGCTAAAAAATTATACAACAAGAAATGCAAGACGAGACCTAGAAAATGAATGAACAAATCAAGAAACTAGCTAAAGGTCGATAATTGAGCTCAAAATTTGGAGTCAAAAGTACAAAAGTCAGGAAAGTTAATAAAAAAGTAAAACATATCAATGTGTGCGAAAAAGTTTATAAGCATTAATATTTTATAAAAAAAAATGTGACTCAAGTGATTATTAGTTGAACATAATATTAACTTTTAAATAGCATTAATTTTAAATAATAAATAAGTAAAATTATAAATAAGTGGTTTTAGAAGTGATTATTTATGTGAGGCGAATGAAACCATAATTTTTATCTTACACAAAAATTACTACTACAAAAGATTTATATTTTGAATAATTTCACCATTAAATCCAAACTCGTCTATGTTCTTGATGCACTAACATTCACATGCTTTTTAGGATTTAAAATTTGTTCCTCTCACATAATTACTTCGTAAGAATGTATTACAGAATTTACTCCACAACACATCTCAGCTTACTTAAGCTCACCATCTAGTTGTAAAGAAAATAAACATCTTGCCTCCTATCCCTTCGGCCCAAACTACCCAAGCACAATATTTGACCACAAAGAGGACAGAACTTTTATATAGGCTAAGATTTGAACACTATCCAACCAAATTTTATGCCAAAAAGCCAACATATGCAATAGAAAGAATAGGGAGGTTCAAATTTTATTTTTGCAATTACTTTATCTATTTTACATTCTTTGTAACATTTGCTATTTTTAGTTGTTCCGAATTCTTTGCAATATTTTCATATGTGGTAAGTTTTTACAATAAATTTACTACACTACTCATTTTAGCTTTAACTTAAAAAAATATAGTAACAGTTACTAATTTTTTGGATCCTTGTAATTTGGTCCCTATGCTTTTAAAATTTTCATCATAGTCCCATGTTTTTCACAAAATTTTTAAATGACCCAAAAACTCTAGTAAGTTTTATAAGTAAGTGACTAAAATTTTGAAAAGTGATAGTTTTATCCTAATTTTCATATGAAACAAATTGAAAAAATGTTACTCCCTCCGTCCTATATATTTTGCTCCATTTTTCTTTTTGGGTCATCCCATAACTTTGCACAATTTACATTTTTAGTAACTTTTCCAGATCTCATTTACTACTATACCCATTTTAACTTTCTCTCTCCTTCTTTCTCTCTCTCTCTCTCTCTCTCTCTCTCTCTCTCTCTCTCCATTTTAACTCATCTCTCTCTCTCTCTCTCTCTCCATTTTAACTCATCTCTCTCCCTCCAATGAGGTTTCGCCCTTTTACCAAACATGTTAGCAGTCAACGCGAACAAGGACGGCATTTGGAGAGATGGATTATGAGGGGATGACGCGAGAAGGAGGCAAAGAAACAATGCGAATCGAGGATAGAGGCGGAAAGGCAACTTGAATCAAGGTTAGAGGCGGAGATGCAATGCGAATTGGGTTGGTAGCGGAGAGGCAACGCGAATCGAGGTTGGAGGTGAAGAGGCGATGCAAATCGAGGCTAGAAAAGTAGAGGCGATGCGAATTGGGGCTGGAGGAAGAGAGACGACATGAATCAAGGTAAGAGGCAGAGAGGTGATACAAATCAAGGGCGAAGCAACGTGAATCGAGGATGGACAGACAGATGGATATGAATCAAGGATGGTTGGATACGAATCGAGAAATGGACGAACGGATGGACGGACGTGATTGAGGCAGTTCCATTTGTGTATTGGGCTCCGATTTTATCCTTGTCGACACAGAGGGACAAAGAGATTGAGGGAGGTGATCCGGGTCAGCGAGTAAAGACATGCGGCTTCAGCGTTGGCGAGTAGGGGTGAATAGGGACAAGCGGCTTCAGCCAGCCTAAATCAAAGCGAAGAGGGCAGCAAGTAGGGAAAGGGCAAATCGGGAAAGAAAAGCAAAACAACTAAAGTTTCTTGGTCTCCGTGTGAAGTCAAATGGAGCAATTTGACTGGGACGGAGAGAGTATAAAATTTAGGCCAAAATGCGTATTTTATCCCTTAACTTTTCCAACTCTGATGAGTTAATCCTTTATATTTGACTTAACGTGACTTTGTCCCTTAACTTTATAAAATTTAGCTAGTTAGTTCAAATTGGATATATAGGCAAACGGGTTAGATGTGTCCATTTTTATTGCTTTCAAGTGCCATATTTTCACAAAAAAAAAAAAAAATCCTCTTTAGCCTCATTGCCTTTATTTCTTGGCTCAGGTTGCGACCCCATCGTTCCCTCTTCCACATCCACGATGTCTACGTCTCAAGCCTCGCCCAACCTGTCGACTTCTAAAAGGGTAAAAAACGACAAAGATTTTCACGGAAACACTGAGCAAAGTGAAGTTGACAGTGAAGAATGTGTAGTGGTTAAAGTTCCTGGAGAAGGGTTCGGTGCCTTCCTAGTTTGGCCATCTCCGATTTTGTCCGATTCGATTGGACATCATCTAATTTGATTAGGCCTCTTCCGATTCGATTGGACGGTGAACAACACGTGGTGATGAGTGGCGATGACATTGTTTCCATGGTGGATGGCATATGGTGGCGGTGGCTTTGCCATCAAATTACCCGTTGGCCAAAGCGTTGGCCATTGTAACCGTTCCGCAACGCATTGACTTGGAGACGCCCCTCGTTGTCGGCCTTTTTCCCTCTCTTCGTCATCGACAGCATTCGCCTGTTCCAATTTTCCCAGAATTGCTCCGTTCACCAACACCATCAGTTTTATATGACAACACATGTATGTTTTCAGTCAACCTATAGGCTAATTCGCAAAAATTATCAAAGTTTGAGGACTAAGTCACATAGTTTATGAAAGTTGGAGGACTAAGTTATTATGAGTCAAAGTTGAGGGACTAACTCGTGTGAGTTTACAAAGTTGAAAGACCAACTACGCATTTAGGCCTAAAATTTACTACACCTTAATCTCCATGTCAAATTCAAATGTATTAAAAAAATTTAGACAAATAAGTATATTATAAGAAAAACTACAAAATTCTTGTGGTTTAACCTAACATACACTTTACCCTTCTTATTTTTGAAAAGGCCAAAATGCACGTATAATCCTCCAGCTTGACAAACTCGAGCGAGTTAGTCATTTTTGTTTGACTTAGTGTGAGTTAGTCCTTTAACTTTCCAGATTAAGCGTATTAGTCCCTCAACTTAGCAAAATTAAATGAATTAGTCCAGGGGGTGATAGAAAGCATCTAGCTGCGCTGCCTGTGCCTTTAACAGATGCTTAGGTGGATTAAAATTGGGGCTTCGCTCGAGTGGTAGTTGGAGAGGAGAGGGTCAAGGATGGAGAGAAGAAATCAGTAACAAAGGTATAGGCGATGGAGAGAAGTGGTTGTGTGGATGAGCCACGGGGATGAGGCGGCTCGTCTACTAGAGGGATTTGAGATAGTGGCGAGAAGTTAGAAAGGCGAGATTTTACCGCAAAAAGTTTGCTGCAATTGGACAAAAGCATGGCTGGGATGGCAAATCAGGAGGAAGATGTTGTTTATGAGCAAAGCAGACTCCAGAGAAGGTTTCTTTCTCTCCCTCACCAATTGACAGCCATTGCTTCATTGTCTCCTGTACCTTTGTCTTCTATGGATTTCAATTCCATGTCCTCTGATTTGTTGTGCCTGACCTATTGCCCCTGATTTATTGCTTCAAGAAAGCAAAATTGCCTCCGATTTGTGGCACCAAACTAATGAGGGCGGAGACACCGCCATGGATGACCTTGAAGGATGCACTTGTGGGTGACAGTGATGCGACCGATACATTGGCGGGAGAGAGGTAATCGAGGACGTCGAGGGGGAAATCGAGGATGGCGGATAATGTCAATTTGAGTGCGATGAATTAGGAAGCGAGGACTCTGGCAAGAGGAGGTCCTTGATTTGGAAATCAACGATGCTGGAAGCGAAGCTGGCAGTGAAGAAGGGTTGACGGTGAGACTGGAAAGAAACGTCGTTTGTTCCTCCATACAATGAAGGGCTAACTTGCCCAATTTTTCAAAGCCGGGGGACTAAGTTGCGCTGAGTCATAGTTAAAGGACTAACTCGCTTGAGTCAGTGAAGTTGAGAGATCAAATGTGCATTTTGGCCTTTTGAAAACTGACATTTTGCCCCTACTTCTTTTATGCTTTTTAACAATAATTTATGAAAAGCTAATCTAAATTGTATAATAGCAATTTTAATATCTTCAATATTTTTTTGTAATTAATTGATATTTTGAATTATCAAATTTTCCTCTTTGTAAATATAAAACAATATTTTTTTGAATGTTAGTTAACTATAAAAAATATCAAATAACTTAAAATTATTATAATATAATTACTAGACAGATTAAATTATAGTTTCAAAAGTTGCTGTCAGATAGTATATAGGAAGTAAAGGATAACGTTTAGGTTTTTAAAAATAAAAAAGGTAAAATGTAGATTAAGTCAATCCACTTAGAGGAGTTTTTGTAATTTTTTCATATTACAAATGAATGTTAATCATAATATAGACCCGATATAACGTATACTCTACACTTCACTGTGCCCAATTTTAACTCATTATTTAGATGAAGAGAAAAGACTTTTTACATCCCACCGCATTTCTACATAAGATCACTATTTGGCTCCATAATAAATCAAAATTTAAACCTTAACTAATCACAATAATTTGTAGATGCTGTGCCAATTAGTCAATAGGAGAAAAGAAATATTTAAATTTTTCATTTAGGACATGAAATGACATTACAAAAGAGAGCCACAAGAAGAGGGTTATTATAAAATCCATCGTACATTCTACTATACGCTACTTAAGCTCGTCATTTTGCTATAAAGATATGAATCTTGTTGCACCTCACTCTACTTTACTTAAGCCCACAAATTGATGTCAGATATGATAATATTCTTACAAAAGACAAAATTGGAACCTTAACCAACTACAATAAATGGCATATATCATGTTATAAATGAGCTAATAAGACTATTGCTAAACTTTGATTTTAAACAATTTTTTCGGTGCATAGTAAGGAGACCAAGGGAAATGAGATATTGAACTTTAAACTTGGTAACAACAACCATAAGTTAATCATTAATTTAATATTATAGTTGTTAAATAATATATATAGTCTGAACAGGAATCTCATTCTTTTGGGCCATATTGTTACTCGCTCTTTTTTTTTTTTGGGGTGAAATAGGAGCAAGATATTGTTACTCACTCCATGTCACTCAGTTCATGGTTTAGAAGCTTTCCTCGTAAACATAAAGGTTAAAATGCAACTTTGGTCCTAAACTTATTACAGATGTTGCAAATTGATTTCCCAACTTCCCTTTCCTTGCACCTTGGTCCCAAACTTTTAAAGTCTGCTAGGTATTGGTCTTTAACCCGACAAATTAGCGCGCTAACATAAATATAAAACATTGAATTTTTAAGTTTTAACTAAAAATGATCAGTAACTGTCTTCTAATTAATTTAAATTATACCATATATATTTTTATACAGGGCAGAGCCAATGTGGGGAGGGCTAGGGGGTGCCTAACCCCTTTAAGTTTTTGCAAAATGTATATATGTTTTATAGAATAAAGCTTATATAACATTTTTCTCTCTTTGATGGCCCCCTTATAATTCTTTTAGCAAGTGTTCTCCAATAATTTTAAGTAATGAAAGTAACACTTAGTCATCAAAATCGACAATTTTATCTCTTTTTGACATTCTCTATAAATATAATTGATTTTTGTGAATAAGATTAAAAAAAATATAATATGAAATAATTTTTTTATCATCTTAATGAAAAATTAATTATCTTATATTTTTGAAAAGAGTAAATTGCATAAATGGTTCCTAACCTTTGATCATTATTTTCATTTAGTCCCTAACCTATTGAACGTTCTGTTTTAGTCCTAAACCTATTAAAATTATTTCATTTTGGTCCCTTGATGAAATTCATTAACTCAGAATAATTGTCGGACAAAAATTTTTAAAATTCTAATTTAAATATTCAGTAACTATCTTCCAGTAAATTTAAATAGTTTAATATTTTTTAACGGTAAATAGACAATTTAAATAAATAATTTTTTTCTTTCTGAAAAAATAAGTTTAATTTATAGAGAGAAAAAAATGTGATTTTAATTTTTTATTAATTGTAAAAAAATCATTATGCAGATTAAATTTATTGTAAGATAGTTACCAAATATTTTAAATTATGATCTAAAAATTTTTTATGAGACAAACACTTTGAGTTAACAAATTTCATCAATTTGAGACCAAAATAAAATATTTTCAATAGATTTATGACTAGAACAAAACGTTTTAATAGGTTTAAGACTAAAACAAAACATTCAATAGGTTAGGAACTAAAAGGAAATAATGACTAAAGGTTAGGGAACATTAATAAATTTTACTTATTTTTGAAATATTTGATAATGTAAGAAGATGATTATTCATTTCCTTTCTTGCTTGTTCTACATCCATACACTCAAAATCTCTGTTCAAACTTTTTCTTGTTCATACATGTTGGTACCATTTTTTTTTTCTTTTTGCAAAAATTGGAACATAAAAGGTTAATTATTTTATTTGTTTTCTATTTCAATATATAATTTGATGGCCTTTATTTTACTAATTTTTATGTACAATTCATTCATGAAGTTTTCTAACTATCAATTTTTATATCCTATGACAAATTATGTATTAAAATTTATTTTATTTTATGATGGATCATTTAAAATTTCTTTTTTTTCTCATTTAAAAATAATAATTTATTTATTATTTACCTTAGTTAGACCATTTCTTAGTCAATTTTTGTGTTTGTTTCTTAGGCTCCATTTGGTGAAAAGTTTTATAAATAATTATTAGTGATTGTTTTATGTTTGTAGATTATTTGCTCAACTTGTATGTACCAATTAGGGCTCTACACTTTAAAAGCCCAAAATTTCTCTTTTAAAACATTTTTTTTCCACAAAAGACAATAATTTTTTTATTGATTTCTAATTTTTTAAAGCTAGGTATGAAAAAAGAGTCCATCAAAATATTTTTTTCCAAAAAAATATATGATTCAAGTGAATATTAGATAAACTTTCAAATGATATTGATTTTAAAAAAAATTTAAAATTTAAAATTATATATATATATAATGGAATTGCATTATTTATCAAGCATTTTCAAAATAAAATCTAAGGACCAATATGTAACACTTCATAAAAATTAGGACTAATATCCAAGAAAACAAAGGTTAAGGATCAATTTGCAATGAAAATCATATGTTTGGAAGCAACAGATAATTTTTACCTAAAAATAAAAATATAAAATCATTCGGACCAAAAAACATGGGTAAATTGCATGATTAGGCCCTAATATTTAGTTATTATTTCAGTTTTAACCCCAACCTCTAGCTTATATGTTTCGACTTCCTAACTTTGTTTAGACGTTTTATTTTTGACATTTGGGTGACGGAACTCATCAGTTTAAATGGAAAATGTCACATTATCATAGAATTGTAGGGAAAAGTACTAACTTTAACCCTTGAAAAATTTTCCCTTTTAACGAAAAAACATTTGAAACATTGAAATTTAATAAAAAAAAAAAAAATCTCCTCCACATCTCAACGTCTTTCTTCAGCCAACCCTTCTCCTTTGTCCCCCCCCCCCCCCCCCGCTCACCGCCCCTCACTCAATTTGCCACTCACCCCCTGCCCCTAACTCTATTCACCCTTCCTTTCCCCTAACTTAATTCGCCTTCAAACCGTCAACCTTTCCTCGCTTCTTTGACGCCTCCCTTTTTGGCCTCTTTTGTTGGCTTGACAATTTACCATTGCTTTTCAACTGTCACGTTTCAACCATCACGATTTCAACCAGTGTTCCAACCAACGCGATTTCCCGGTGCAATTTCCCCTTACCTAATTTGCCACTCCCCCGTCATGTTTCTAGCTTGTCACTATGGGAAGCATAGAAGGGTGGCGGAGAGGAAGATAAGCCAAAGGATAAGAGGGATGAGGGTGCCCAATTCTGTTGATTTCTTGGAGGTCCAATTAGACCAATAACAGTGGGGGCAGCTGGGGACAGAGGCTGGGGGTGGTCAAAGAGTAAGAATTGGCAGCAAGAGAGGCCAAATAGAGAGGCTAAGATGGGCAAATTTTTTTTTTGTTAGATTTCAATATTTTAAAGAGTCTTTGTTAAAGAAAGATATTTTCAGGGTTAAAGTTAACATTTTCACCTACAATTTTATGTTAATGTGACATTTTTCATTTGAACTAATGAGTTCCGTCACCTAAAGGTCTAAAATAAAACATTTAAATGAGACCAGGGAGTCGAAACGTGCAAGTCGGAGGTTGAGATTAAAACTTAAATAATAATTAAAGATTAGGGTCAAATCATACAATTTACTCCAAAAAACATAGATCCAATAATCAGAGCCTGCCAGTTCCAACTTGTAAATTTATTTAAAGGCAAACAAGTTTTGAAATTTTATGGTGATAATGTAACTTTTAACAAAATTTAAAAACTTTTTTTTGTAATTAGACTCTTTTTTTTTCTTTCTCTCTCTCATCCGGAGAGGAGATTAGACAGCAGAGACAAAGGGAGGCGGCAATGAGGCTAAGGTGCTGATGACGAAGACAGCAATAGAGCTGAAGCACTGATAGTAGAGATCAAACTCTCGTTTAGCAAAAATCTCAAAGGTCTTCATATTTTTTGAAAGATACACAATAACCTCAAGATTTTAAAACTTTATATTTTACCATTTCCGTTATTTTCTAACCGGTAATGATATATTTGACTTGTTTTAAAATATTAATAGGAGATTAGACAAAAAAAAACTATAGTTACATATCCGCTCTTTACTCAAAATATTAGTGATAAATTTGATATTTCTGCCTTTATTAAATTAGAATATTAATTTTCAAAAATCCTAAAAATGGTTAATAAATAGTATTCCTACTCCTACTCCTAAACAAAGATACTTCATAGGTCAAAACATCAACCAACCCCATGTCCAACGGCTCGGACTAAAAATATCCCATAAATTAAAATATCTTCAAATTTCCTCCGAGAAAAAACAAATAAACCAAAAAATAAAAAAATATCTCTCCTCCTCTTTCTAAAACCTTGGGAAAAGAGGTATGGAACCTAATGACGCCCAACAACACTACTTCACCACCGCCAACACCGCCACGGCCGCTGCAACCACTTCTCCTTCGCCATCCAATGGGCTTTTCTCACGTAACGACGGAACCCACATGGTTTACCCTCACTCCGTGCCCTCGGCGGTGACGTCTCCTCTGGAGCCTGGGAAGAGGAAAAGAGGGAGGCCGAGAAAGTATGTCACTGCAGAGCAAGCGCTGGCCGCCAAGAAAATGGCGTCGTCCAGCTCCAAGGAGAGGAGAGAGCAGCAGCAGAAGCTGGCTACTCTTGGGAGTGGTGGCCCCTCAGTTTCGCTTTCTGGGTCTTCAAACAAGTCCCAGTCCGCTGCTCTTGGTGGGGCTTTCTTTTTTCTGTCTATTTAAAGAGTTCTGTTCCTTATATTTCCATGGAGATTTCATGGCTATTTCTGCAAATTAACTGGAAATCAGAGGATCTGTTGCATTGTTGTCCATGTAAATTCGGCCCTGGATCTTTTCTTTAGTATTGTACTCAGATTTGATGCTTTTGATTCGTGATTTTAATGGCCTTTGAGCTTTAATATTGCAAAGCATTGAAATTTGACATTTACTGGCATTTGAGGTTTAATATTTCAAAGCATTGAAATTTGAGTTGCGTAAAGGTTATGAGATTCTCTTAATTATGGAATCATGGTTTTGGAATTACAAGGTTGATGTTCCAGGATTGTTGAATCTGCAATGGTCTTGCTGGATAGGCCATCCCAGAATGATTTCTGGTCCTCACTGCTTTCTTTCAAAAATCAATTTTAGAATGTAATATCTGTCCTTTATCTGAAACTAAAAAGAGCATTCTGGTTGATATTCTAAAGTTTTTTTTTTCATCGGACTCACTGTATTTTCTCAATATTATCAGCATAGTATATGCTTGAACTGATAAATACCTTACACAGGCAACCCTGGTCATGGTTTCACTCCTCATGTTATCAGTGTTGCTGCTGGAGAGGTATGTTCGTGTTTGAAACCCTTTGCATCCCTCACATTCTAGTTGCTATGCTCATTTCTGGTTACACTGACAGATATTATTTGTACAACCTTAACATGATGTGAAGTGGCTTCTCTGATAGTCTTATATGAAACTAATTTTTATATGATTTCACATTGCTAGCTTTTGGAGGTAAAGAAATAAATAAAAAAAAATAAACGAGAATGATTGGCGAAAGCTTTATTTTTTGTTCAGAATCCTCATTCCTAACTACAATGAAATTACAAAACATAGACCGCAAAAAACCATGCTTTAGAATTGTCTTGGACTGTGATTTGTAGGAATAGTTTTATTGGTCAGAAATCAGAAAGACTTGATCCATGTTTGTCACTCTTAAATTTATTGCACGTCTATGGATTCTTGCTTGGGCGTGTTGGTGAACGCAATGAAATTCTCTATATTTTGCCCAGAACTTCTCTCAAATGTCTCTTTGTATTACTTCCAATCCTTTGTGTCAACCTCCAGTCACGTTTTTTATCTTTCACATTAGATGCTCCAGCAGCATATAAGGTTTTTATTACCCAAGAGCTGTTTTTGGAATTGCATTTTGTATTTGCATACTTCACTTTTTACATTGTTGGATTTTTCATTATTTAATTAGATAATGTGTCTTTCTGCATTCACTTATTCATTATTGCCATAGATGTTCTCTGTCTCTCTCTCTCTTTCTCTCTCTTTTCCCAAGAGTGGATGCAACTCTGAGAATATCTGCATCTGTGTGTGTTTTAAGGCATCTATGTGCTTGGTCAGTTGTTTGATTTGCTATCTGAGAGAAAAACAGCTGTGATTTTATGACCATGGCTGATTCATTTAGACAATAGTTATGAAACTTTCTTCTGTTCGCATTTGTCAATTGTAGCATCACCCTGACAAAATATATTGATTCTTTCATTAGGATGTAGGCCAGAAAATTATGATGTTCGTGCAACAAAGCAAGCGTGAAATATGTATACTTTCTGCATCTGGTTCTATCTCCAATGCATCTCTTCGCCAGCCAGCAACATCTGGTGGCAGCATCACTTATGAGGTAATTTATGCTAATGTGCTCTGGTGTTATATATTGATCTTTAGATCAAGAATGGTTGGAGGAAGCAACAGACTTGGAATTTTCAATAAAAGCTGCATGCTAGAACTTTAAGTCTACTGGTTATAATGGGTTATGGCTGGAGGGATTTCCTGAATATAAATAAGTGGTAGAACTTTAAAAGCAATACAAATCTTCTATTATAATGGCCTTGGAGATGGTTTTTCTTGTTTCGCAGACTGGTCAGTGATCTTTAGGTTGAACTAACCATACTCGTACTCATTGACTTTGCTATTCCTTTATTGATTCATTTTGTTGTTTTGTCCTAACCAGGTAGGTTAAAAAGCACATTGCACTTCATCCCTTCCAATTGTTTCAAACCTGAGGAACAGAGTAGCAGTTGCAACTTTTTTTTTTCCTGTTACCTACTTGCTCTTGCATTATAGGTACACTAAAATAAAGTTTCCTTCTCCATGGCTCTTGCAACCATAAAATTGGTGAAAATTCCTCTTCTTACCTTTTATTAAGAGTGAATTTATTGAAAAAAGATACAAGGCATTGCTGAAGCGCATTGAACCACTTGATACATGGCAATACATTGTTGTATGTATTGTCTTCCTCTTTGTTGGCTTAACAGGGAACAGTATTTTCTGACTGATCTGATATCAGGGGCGGTTTGAGATTATTTCACTTTCTGGATCTTATGTTCGAACTGAACCCGGAGGGAGAACTGGTGGACTTAGTGTGTCCCTAGCCAGTACAGATGGACAGATAATCGGAGGAGGAGTTGGTGGACCTTTAGAGGCTGCTGGCCCAGTTCAGGTATCACTACCATAATTGATGTGATACAGAGGAAAATGAATATGGACAAATTTAGGGAAATATCAAAATTAACCATGAAATGGGATTATCATCATTGATTTGCATTGCCCCCCAAGAGAGATCTAATACAACATTAAAAAATGGCCGCATATTACCATCTACAGATTATTGTCGGTTCATTTCTGATTGACTCCAAAAAGGATTCTGGAGCTGGTGCAAAAATTGATCCCACTGGCAGTAAGTTGCCATCACCATTCGGTGGAGCAGTAGCATCAAATATTGACTTCCGCTCAGCTTTTGATTTCTCTGGAAGAAATCCATTTGGAGGAAATGATGATCATCAGACTATGGGGGGGAGCCCTTTCATGGTTCAGCAGCATGGCTTGCGGGTACCACCTCGCCAAGTTGAATGGAGGAATGCTCCTGATGGAAGGAGCACACTTGGATATGATATGACGGGTAAGCCATTTTCTTTCAATGTATGTACGCACTGAGTCCTTATCATTTCATATGTGCTGCACGAGTTGCGGACACTTAACATTGGTTGCTTTTCTTTCCCTGGAAGAACAGATCACGAATCTCCAGAAAACGGTGGTTATGAGCGCATTCCAGAATAAAATTTGATATTATGTTTTGCTGACCTCTCGCGGTGGAAACTACCAACCTGCCAATGGACAACTTTCTGCGGCCCTCGCCGGAGTGTACTATTAAACTCCTGTACAGATCTGCCGGTTACTCCTATGCTGGTTCATGCTGTTTAGAATATTCGCTGCTATTTGTTGAGGAGCTGGGGTTGAGATATCCCATGCCTCTGCGAGTTGTTAAGCGACGGTCTTGGCAATTAAGCTGATGTTGTGTTAGGTTCGTGTAGTTATTATGTGAATTTGAACTCTTGGAAAGAAAGCTGTTCTATCTGTCCTCCATGGATTCCGACTTTGTTTATATTGAGAATTTCAAGTAGGAATTTCAAAAATTTCTTATCGGCTTGCTTAAGATAAAAACGATTCGTTTTCGTTTGGTCGTTTTTCTCATGGTGGGTCTTTTTCTGTGTAGGATAGAGTCATTTCCCGATTCACGGGAGTGAGTGCCTTTGGTTTGTAGATATTTGAGACTGAATTTGGGTAAGTTTGTGATGGATAACCCAATGAGCCGATCCATATATAGAGGTATTTGGTTCTAGAAATCCCAAATTTATAAGAAAATAGGATTTTCAGAAAATATGATATAGAAAGCAATATTCTACAATTTTAGGAGGCAACTGGTTCATTTGAAAAGTGTGATTGTACAATACTGACATTTTGGGAAGTAAAAGTTAAGCATAAAATGTCTAAACCACTTTTGGTCCTTTGAACTAGAGGTGGGACCTGGGTCAGATTGACTGGGGGCGAAATCGGAACCAACCCAGAAGTCAACCCTACCACGCCCTAAAAAGAACCCGCAATATATTGGGCCGAATATGAGCATGAAATAGGAGAATGTTGAAAAACGGCTTAGCTCAGCTCATTTTAGAACCCAACTTGACCCGTGACCCAGATTGCCACGGCCAGGGACCAGCTGGTCCTTGCTTGGGGCGCAACGGTTAGAAACGTAAACCTGCAAAAAAATTAAAAAAAAAGGTTAATTACAGTATAGGTCCTTCAACGGTTTTCTGTTACATTTTAGTCCCCAAATTTTTATTTTCACCTCTCCTAACAACTAAATTTTGAGGACTATTTGATCCAAATATTTTTTTCCCTTCCCCTATAAATACCAATGTCATTTTCACTCTATCCTCACACCACCACTCAATCTCTCTTCTTCCCCTACTACATTTTCTCAAGCATTTGAGCCATTTTCTTAATCACTTCCAAATTTTTACTAATCTCCCCCTAATATGTTTATAATCTCCTCTTAATTTTGCATTAATCACTTCTATTACTTCATAACTCATGGCTTCAAGCGAAAAGGGTAAGGCGACAAAAAGTTCATCTTCCCGCACCACCGGCCTTCGAGGCTTGTTTCGTTACCGTTCTTGGCCCGCCGATAAAGGCATATCAATTGAAGAGTTGCACAACAATGATGCTGGAATCAATATGGCGAATTATGATTTAAGACTCGACGATCAATTATCGGATGATGAAGTTGAAGAGTTAGATGCAATGGTGGCGAGGAATCTGTCAACACAATCGACGCCGACTAGTCATGGACCCGCTGTGGAGGAAACCTAAGGACAAGGTAAATCATCGAGACTAACTGCATGGGTTTGGGAGCATTATGAGCTTATACACAAAGGGGAGTCGAGGAACAGGAAATACAAACATTGCGGTAAAAAATTGGTGTATAAAAAGAATTCTGACACTGGAAAGCTAAAGCGACATATTGAAAATCAACAACCTAATGTCATCCCTAGTGTCGGTATTAGTTCTGGAGGACAAACACAACTTGGGCCTATAACCGGCGCTGGCGGGCTAAGTATTTTTCGTTTTAACCAACAATCTTGTAGAGAATACATAGTAAATTGGATAATATTTACCGAAAAATTTTTTTCACAAGTTGAAGATGTGTATCTAGAATTTTGGATAAAATCACAATTAAATTCTGCATTTAAAAAGGTGTCTAGAAAAACTACTATAATAGAAAGTTTTAGATTATTTGAAGCCGGAAAGTCAGATTTACAAGACTATTTTTCTGCTCTTGATCATTGTGTCGCATTCACTTCTGATATGTGAACATCACCTATAGGTCAATCATTTTATTGTGTTACTTCTTATTGAATTGGTTCTGATTGGATTATGCAAAAATAAATTTTGTCATTTAGGATTATTGAAATGGATCATAGTCGTTATTATATATTCAATTGCATCTTAGAAACTTTACGTGATTATTTTGTGTTGATAAAATCCTGTGCATTTCATTTAATAATGCTTCAAATAATGATGTTGCCACTCATCTTTTGAGTCAACTATTGAAATCACCTCTCAACGGTGCATTTTTTTATGTTAGATGTATATGTCATTATTTAAATCTTTGTGTGTAAAAGGGTTTAAAAGTTCCCCAAAATGAAATTCTACCTATTCAGAACTCATTGACATATTTGAAATCAAGATCTGTTGTATTTCATGAATTTAAAAGGTTTTGTTTTTAAAATCAAAAAGAGTTTTTTTAAACGGTTTCAATTGGATTATCCAACCCCGTTGAAATTCCACATATTTGATGTTGCAATATACTTTCTCATATGCAAATTTGCTGACGCATTTCATGACCTTAAAAAATGAGTTGTGAATTTTTATGACTGAAGTTTGGGAAAAATGTTCCAAAACCGGTTAATTGCTTAAGTGTTTTTACGATGCTACTGAATTTTTATTTGGTGTTTACTACCCAACCATTCATTAAGTTTTGCTTCATTTAGTGAATATTACATATGCTTTACATCAGTTTAAAGATGATGAGTTGTTAAAATCAACTGTCGAAGCCATGCAGGCTAAGTGACTTCAATATTTCCAAAACATTCAACCTATCTTTCTAGTTGCTTATTTGCTTGACCCATATGTCAAATTAACAGACACAACAACATTACTTGAAGGAATTTTTCATAGTTATTTAGAAATGTCTCATATAAATGTTTTGGCTATGCCTGCTACTGCTTTCGAGTATTTGCATTCTTTATACAAGTTATATTGTGAGCAGCATTCAGATAAAGTAAGATATGAATCTTCTCAAATTGAGTCTCCAAGGAGATCAATTTCATCAAGATTCAACCCGACTCTCCAAATACTTAAATGACCCCGACTGACGATACGGGGATTAGTTGAGGTCGATGACTATCTCAACACATCATTCGAGACAAGCGACTTCGACATATTGGAGCGGTGGAAACAAAAGAGATCAAGGTTTTTGATCTTGTCGATAATCGCACAGGAGATTCTTGCCATTCTAGTCTCCACTGTATCATCTGAGGTAGCATTTAGTGTAGGAAAACGGGTGATATTGGAGCAATGATCAAGATTGACACCCGAGACGGTAGAAGTATGCATGTGTAACCGAAATTGGGGCATCGCAGTACTCCGGCAGCAAGACCAAAAGAGTTCGGATGACGAGGTAATATCCGATACCGAGACTTTATTATTTTTTTAATCACACATGTAGTTTCTATTTTATCTGATTATACTGTTAAGCACAGATCATAGGTTTCTATTTTTCATCATTTTAGAAACGTTTTGTCGTTTCTAAATATAAGGCCCATTCTGATTATTTGTAAGTAACGTTTGGATTTTTAACTTAATAAAATATACACCGGATGTGATATTTTTTCTTAAAGATATTTATTACATATATAATTAATTATATTTCTAATTTTTTTTGTACAAAAAGAAAAAGGGCAAACCCACCCCACCCCACTCCAAACCTGCCCTGGGACCAGCTTAGGACCGTCTTGCCTGGTACCGGGCCGTTCCCGGTCCTCCACAACCCAAGCCTAAGCCCGTCCAGTCCGGTCAGGTCCCGAGTTGGGTTAACCCGCATCCCACCTCTACTTTGAACTATGTTGATTCAAGTTTTAGTCTTTAAAGGTTAGGGCAGGATGACTTGATTCTTAAACTATTCATTGGTGAGCATTTTGGCCCTTTAGGGTCTGCTATGTTAATTACGTAAGGTGACTAGAGCCAATTCGTTTTAATTTAAGTCAATTGACTTATTTTTATTTTTTCATATTTTTTATCTGAAACTAATTTTATTTGAAATCCAATAGTATGTAAATGTAATAATCCATTTGAATGTACATTTTGATGACGTTGTTAAATTTTTATGATTTTTTTAATGTCTTAAACTAGAAAAATTCATAAAAATTTAGTAAGATTACAAAAATTGTATTTTTAATGGATTATTATAGTTACATAATATTGAATTTTAATTAAAATTAGTTCCAGATAAAAAAAATATAAGAATAAAAATAAGTTATTTTAAAGTCAATTGACTTAAGTTGAAATGAATTGGGTGGAATAAAAGGTTTTAAAATAATTAAAATTTAAGTAAAGGCAGTTGATAGGTGGTTAGCAAGGTTGAAGTCCTCAAACTTTGGAATTTGAAACCCTTCCTTTGAATATGATATTGAAATCCCCATTTTTCTAAATCTTCAACGAGAGGGGCTTAATCGGTGATGTCAATTGTGGATTCAAGGTTGTCTTCAAACATTGGGCAAAGAAGCAAGCCCATCAAGGATGACATCCCTATTTGCGCATGTGGAGTGCAAACCCGTATTTTCAAAGCCAAGTGTAATAATGAGAGCTATGATATGAGATTTTATAGTTGTAAAAACTATAAGGTATGATTTCCATTAACCTATGTATGATCTCTATGTGATCTAAGACATTGAATAAGAAACCTTTCTTTTTGGGTGTAAAGGAAACCTTGGTGCTATTTGGAGTAAAATGATGACCTTTTTTAGAACAAACATAGAAGCTGACAAGTAAACTAGTATATTGGGAGAAAGGAGTGAAAATTGAAGTTCAATTGTTGAAAATGGAACTAAAGGACATTAGGGCATTAAGAAAATAAAATGCAAATCCACAAATGGCCCTAACAAGTAATTTTGGTTCTGTTGAAAGGAAGGTTGACAAACTTAAGGGTTATGTTTTTTCAGTTCATAAGTTGTTATGGGTTATAGTTGTTAGTTTGGTTTTAGGCCTATGTTGTTGGTTTATGTGAAAATGTGAGAGTGTATGGCCTTATTGGCTTTTGATGGCAAGGGAATGTGATGCCATCTTGAATCTATGCAACACCCCAAGCCCTTTGGCCTAATAGCTGAGGGCTTTAAGGGATATGGAATCCTGGTCTCCCCACTTCTTTCAATATGTCATACAAAAGTTAATTCGCTTATCATTTTGGTTCCAAAAAAACTAGCATGCCCTTTTCCCTAATTAATAGTATACCTATCACTGTAAATGCAACATGATGTAAAGAAAAATATGCTTCTATGCATCTGTAATGAAAGAATACTTCTATCATAGCCTATTATACTTTTATTGTTGAATAGTTTGAATCGCATATTAATCAAGTTTGCAATAGGCAATCGTTAGGGAGCAGTTTGTTTGGCATTAATGACACTAATCTAACCCCATTATTCAGTTGGTCAAGTGAGGGTCAATATGAAGAATTAAAAAAGGTTCACTATTTGGCATATTTATAAGGTAATGCCATCGAGAATCCTTTTATGCATACATTTTCCCCATTCTTAGACAATCCACCGCTGTTTCATCTTTAATGATGGTCAATGGACAGACTATCTGCTATGTTGTCTACCAATAGGTGGATTCGGCCTTGAGTCTACGGATGCAATTTCGTCGCTTGCCGGTAATCACAAAGTAAGGTGATGAAGGAGTAGGGCTGATCATTCAGTTTATTTGGTTGAAACCGAACCAAATATATCAGTTTATTTTGTTTTCGGTTTATTATGATTAGAAACCGAATTAACCGAATTAAGTCTCTATACTGAAGTAAAACCGAACTGAAATATATGGTTTGGTTTAGTTTAAAACTGAAATAACCGAAAAAAAAGTCACATCCAAACACAGTGATGCACTTATAACATAGAGAAATGTAATGGCTTAAACAACTAAGTAGCAAGAAATTGTGGACTATTCTAAGGTTTGTACTTATCTCCCCCAATTGAGCAAAACATGATGATGGTGGAGGTCGGAAGATTTCGAAAGATTGATTTCAACTCTTCTTTTATCGAATTAAATGCATAAGCCATTTATCAGCAATGTTGGATTAGAGGTGGGGGTGTAGTGTCTAGCGGCAGCTATCGGAGAAGGTTGGGTCGGAGAAAGATGCTGAAGGGGTGGAGGTAAGGGCAAAAAATGAGGGTGAGTGGAAGGAAAGGGCAGACAGCTGGGCGAGGGTAGGGGCAAACAGCGAGGGTGAGGGCAGAGGCCAATGGAGGGCTGGGGTGACGGTGGGGGTGAGGGCAGACAGCGTAGGGGAGGGCAGAAGTAGGGGGTGGACGGGGGGACGGAGGCGACGGGCGAGTGATGGGCAGAGGTGTGGATGACGATCAAACCCCAAAAAAAGCCATTAATCTTTTATCTATTTCCACTCAACCACTTCTCTTTTTAAACCTATCAACTAACTTACCAAAACCTTAAATATGACTTAATTTTTTTTTTGTTTTTTCAGTTACCGAAATAACCGACACTCCTAACCGAAATCGAACTGAAATTGAGATTCTTTCTATTCGGTTTCAACCGAAACCAAACCAAAAAACCAAATTAACCAAATTGAATTTCTGATTTATTTATTTATTTATCGGTTTTAACTGAATAGTGATCACTTTTATGAAGCAGCAAGGTGGCTAGAAAGTGAAGCTTACCTCTAATGAACGATGGTGCAAATGAAGACTGGAGCAATGGCGAAGGAGGACGGTTTAAATCTGACTTGGGGGAGTCAGAGCAACCAACTACTATTTCTGGTGGGGAATGGGAATGAGGTAAGGAATTGTCCTAATGAAGAATGGCAAGCCCAGTAATTTTTTGTGATCTTCAGACCCACCTACAGACCTTATGGCGGACTCCCCCTCTTGACCAGCTTAACTTTTGACCAATTAATTAATTTAATGTGAACCAAACTCCCCTAAAAACTAAGTTAAACAATTACTGGCCAAAAGCAATATACATGGCTATTACAAATTGTTTAACATTTTTATAGCTATTACAACTGATTAGACAACACATCTTTCAAGTACAACAAATGCATTAAGTGTTGGCAAACTACACCAGAAGCATCATCCATGATAAGCTAAAATGGATATTATAGTAATCATTTAACAAACACAAAATGCATATCACAGTCAACAATTATACATACAAATGAGTCCATCAAATGGAAAACCGTTCCATTCATTGAGTTGGGCTATTATGCCTTAAAATTAACTTTTTTTATTTTTTTTCTATGAGCAGTAGAAGTGCCTTCCCTGCTAGATGGTATTTTGTAATAACTCTTTTAGGGGCCATGTATAGTATGATATAAGCTCCATCTTGCTAGAAATGAACATTGTGCATGAAATAAAAAATGCATTAGTTTTTGCCAACTCAAACCACATTGATAGCATGACATGATCTGGCAATATGAATGATTATGTAAAGTATGATAACAAAACAAGTGTCTTGCAATGCTTCTCAACCTTGTTGGCATTCATAGATTCTTGTGTAGGGTTGGCCTACAATTTGATACAGAATAATGTAGTTAGTAATCTAAAAGTAATTGAGTTCAAGTGAAGTATAGAAACAGTTGCTTACCACTTCTACTGTGCATGTCCTTTGGTTGTCATCATTTCCATGACAAATACTGCAATGCATGACTCTTCCAAAACATGAGAACTTTCTCTTTCTTTTTTTGGTTTATTCATTCCATTATTCTTTGATTTCTATGCCCTCCCTAGCATTCATTTTTCAAGAAGAGACAGTAGCTCTTGCAAACCACCGTTTTCCCAATGTTTCGCACTAACCACTGGTCGAATAAAATGCTGTATGCTTTTTTAAATCCTAAATGACACTACCTAGTATTGCTAACCTATTGAATAGCCTAACATGACTTTAGTCCTCTATCTAATCATTTGTTAGTTTAACTCTTACAAGCACTTGATGAATGGTGGTCTTAGTTGCATGAGGTTCTGGGTGGCAATGATCAAACTTTGATTCGGGTAGCTCTTTTCAATTGGTTTATGTGGTATAATCATAATCTCGTTGTCCATGAGGCTTGTTGCCAAGTCCTGAAGTATACAACTAGCGTGATTTTGTCATGGATCGAGCAATGGACTTTTTTTGGTAGGCCAAAGAAGAAGCAAAGTAATACATGCTATCATACAAAGTCTCGATGGCAATGGCTCGAAGCTTTGGTGTTAAAGGTGAATGTTAATGTGTTGTGGGAAAAGGAAGCTAACAGAGCTGCAATTGGGGTAATTGGCTAAGATGCTGAAGGGTCTGTTCGGTTCACTATCTTGTATAGCTGGAACTACAATGGAGAGGATGTCAATTACCTGGAAGCCATGGTTGTAATATAGGATTTAAAGGAGGCACGTCGACATGGTTTTGGTTCTATCGTATTGGAATCATATTCGTTGTTGGGATCAATAAGGCCTAGTCTTCGTCTTCACTTTATTTTGGAGTGTTGATAGATGAAATTAGGACATTTGCTAGTTTTTTTGTTTTATCTTTGCTCTTTTTCTTTTATTAGGTGAGTTGGGAATGATATCTCTTATTTTCTTGCTTCGAAAGACCTCCGTGTGTTAGGGAGAATTTCTTGGTAATCCCCACTCCTAGCTTGGTTAACTGTTGCTTTGAATCTACATTAATATAATTCTCATATTTCCCTAAAAAAAAAATAAAAGCAATTTGTATTTTTTATTAAATAATATAACATACACGATTTAATGACTTTTATGTGGTTGAAATTTAATAAGACATTTTTATATATGTATATTTTTTAAAGTGACGGCTTTCTACTCCACGGCTCACTCAGGGTTGCGACCTGAGTGGGCTGTCACTTCCTCTTGCCATTTTCTAACCCAGACACGAGAATCTCTCCCTTCGGTCCGTTCCTCTGAAAATCTGTCCTTCCAATTGTCATTTTGAAACCTCTTAAATCCTAAAATCATACATCCGATCTCTCTTTCTCTCTCTCTCTCAATAACTTTCTCATAATGTCATATATATCTATACTGTGGGCTTGATCTTGTTGAGCGAGAAAACGATTTCTTCAGATGATTTGACGAAGTCGGCACACTCGAAAAGTTGGAAAAAGTCATCAGCTTGCGTTGATTGAGACTTTTCTGGCGCTTTTCGGCTGCTGGTGGGTGTTCCTTTAAAGCTCGGCTCCTTTTTGTGTCATTTTCTTAGCTCTGATTCAATTGAGGTAGGAAGATTCCGATGTTGGGGTCCCCCGATCTCTTTAAGGCTCAGGGAAGTTGCAAGCATTGCTCGACTCATCTTTGCTTCCAGAATTGTTTCACCTTCTCTGTTTTATTGGTGATGTGTTGCTAGACTCTCCCTTTTGCACTGTAAAGAGTGAATAATAGGATTTGAAGTTGTTGGAGTCTGGAGTTGATTGGATTGTAAGCGTTGAAATTTGTAGTGAGCTGGGTAGGTATATCTAAGATTTCATATGCTTCAGACTGGGGTTGACTGTTATCGATTGAAGTAAACTTTTGAAGCGGAAGGTCGCTACTTAAAGGCATAACAGCTATGTAATGAAAAAAGAAAAAGAACGAAGAAGATGATGAGGAACTCAGGCGCAATCTTAATGGCCTTAGCTGTGGTCTTTTGCCTTCTTATGTCTGCTTTGGCTGTTGATAATGAATTTGTAAATTGTAATTGTGATTATGACGGTTTCTGGAGCATACAGAACATTTTGGAATGCCAGAGAGTTAGTGATTTCTTGATTGCAGTAGCATACTTCTCGATACCCATTGAGCTACTTTACTTTGTTAGTTGCTCTAATGTTCCATTCAAATGGGTCCTCCTTCAGTTCATAGCATTCATTGTTCTTTGTGGATTGACCCACCTGCTAACTGCATGGACCTACTATGGCCCTCATTCATTCCAGCTGGAGTTGTCTCTCACCATTGCCAAGTTACTCACAGCCCTTGTTTCCTGTGCAACTACAATAACACTTTTAACT
Source organism: Aquilaria yunnanensis (assembly GCA_039654915.1). Classification (NCBI taxonomy): domain Eukaryota; kingdom Viridiplantae; phylum Streptophyta; class Magnoliopsida; order Malvales; family Thymelaeaceae; genus Aquilaria; species Aquilaria yunnanensis. The sequence goes on along the minus strand of CM077600.1, from coordinate 33,621,109 downwards.
CTGATCCCCCTCTTACTCAAGGTCAAAGTTAGGGAGCTCTTTTTGAGGCAAAATGTGTTAGAATTGGACCAGGAGGTTGGAATGATGAAGAGGAAGAAAGAAGCAAGTTCACATGTTCGAATGCTTACGCAAGAGATAAGGAAGTCCCTTGACAGGCATACTATACTGTACACTACTCTGGTTGAACTTTCAAAGACTTTGGGTCTTCATAATTGTGCTGTGTGGATAACAAATGAGAGTCGAACTGAGATGAACCTCACCCATGAGTTGAAAGCCAGTTCCTCTAGGAACTTTCACCTTTCTATTCCAACTACTGATCCTGATGTAGTTGAGATAAAAAAGAATAAAGGAGTGAGGATCCTGAAGGCAACTTCATCCCTCGCGCTTGCAAGTGGTGGTGATTTGAACGATGCAGGGGCAGTAGCAGCAATTAGGATGCCCATGCTTAGAGTTTCAAATTTTAAAGGTGGAACACCCGAAGTGGTGGAGACTTGTTATGCCATATTAGTATTGGTTCTTCCAAATTCTAGGGATTGGAGCTATCAGGAGATGGAAATCATTGGAGTGGTTGCTGATCAAGTAGCTGTAGCTCTGTCACATGCTGCAGTTCTTGAGGAGTCTCAGCTCATGAGAGAGAAACTGGCAGAGCAAAATCGTGTGTTGCAACGGGCTAAAAAAAATGCAATGATGGCAAGTCAGGCACGAAACTCATTCCAGAAAGTTATGAGTCAGGGTATGAGGAGACCAATGCATTCAGTTTTGGGCCTGCTTTCATTAGTTCAAGATGAGAATATGAAATTTGAGCAGAAAAACATTGTTGATACATTGATAAAAGCCAGTTCTGTTCTGTCAATGTTGATAAATGATGCAATGGATATTTCAGCCAATGACTCTGGAAAATTGCTGCTAGAGATGAAATATTTTGGCCTACATTCTATGATAAAAGAAGCTTCATGCCTTGCCAAGTGCTTATCTGTCTGTAAAGGCTTTGGTTTTGAAGTTGATGTTCAGAGCTCCTTGCCTGATCATGTGATTGGTGATGAGAAGAGAACATTTCAAGTGATTTTGCATATGGTTGGGTATTTACTGGACTTGTATAGAGGAGGGCTGGTTAAATTCCGGGTTTCATCAGAAAAAAGCAGCCAAGAAATGAATGAAAAAAGGTTAGGTCTATGGAGATCAAGCACCTGTAATGACTATGTTTGTGTGAGATTTGAAATTGAGATCCGTGATGGCAATTCTCTAACAGACTCATCAATGCTGGCTTTAGATTCTTCTGGCAGGAAGCCCAACTTTGATAAAGCTAATGAGCGTTTAAGTTTCAGTATGTGCAAAAAGCTTGTACAGGTTAGTCTCCAAAAGCTACAGATTTTTGTGTCGTTTAACAGTTAATGGGTGTGCAATTCTCTATATTTTGATTTTACCTTTTATGCCCCAGACAGTGATGTTTCTTTGAAGTGCTTTCGATAGTTCAAGCTTATTGTGGAGCTCTTTTCATTTGGTCTGAGCAAACCATCTTGACCACGCACCAGTGAATCAAGTGGAAATGATATAAGGATGTTGTTTATAAATCAAAATTATCCTTAATGAAGTATGCAGTGGTTGTGGCTGTCTTTACTGGTCAAAGGAGCTTGAATAACATAATTTTTGATGTTCCTAAAACATGGTGTCTGGTCTAGTTGGAAATCTTATTGTAGAGTGGTACTGTTTGTGCGGCTAGCTCCTCGATGATCGGGAATCATGAATAGGTGATGGGGAAGGCACCAATATATGTGGCTGTCCAAACACCCAGAGCAGACTAAATAGATATACAGAAGTACTGAACACACACACACACACACACACAGGTGTTTCCTAAAAATATCAATGAAACATACTTTACAAGTTAGGTTTTTTTAAAATATTTTCAACAAATGTCAGGTTTCTTTTTATCAGCTTGTATGCATTAGAATGAATCATACACAAAAACAATTCTAGATGTGAAAACGGCTGATACAAAGAGCTCTCTTGTCCTAGTAGCTAGGTGGCTTGCGTTTCACTCAGTCAAGCAGGCTTCAACTTTCCCTTTGACTGTGCTTTGTTATAATCATCCAGCATCCAGAGGACCTGAGAAAGAAAAGAGAGAGAGAGAGAGAGAAGGGGGGAGGGGGGGGGGTGTTGATACAGGAATTTGTTTTGCTTTAGGACAAGCAAATGATGCTAGAACAAACTTATATGCTTATTGATTGTAATTCATGTGATTGCAGATGATGCAGGGTGACATCCAAATATCCCCGAATTCTCTGGGATTTGCCCGAAGTATGACATTTCTTCTCAAGTTTGAAGTCCAATCTGATTCCGGAAGAACCGTCTCTACAATTGAAAATTCCTCCAAGCAACTGACATTGGACCCCCGCTTCAGAGGACTCCGTGTTTTGCTAGCTGATGATTGTGATGTAAACAGGAGTGTAACGAAGAAGCTGCTCGAGAAGCTGGGTTGTGAAGTGGTTGATGTTCCATCTGGATTTGAATGTCTGAGTGCAGTCACCCATGCCGAGAATTCTTTCAGAATAGTTGTCTTAGATCTCCAAATGCCAGAGATGGATGGATTCGAAGTTGCAACAAGAATCCGGAAGTACCGGAGTCGTAATTGGCCATTGATTATAGCTCTGACAGCAAGCGCTGAGGATCATGTGGCAAAGAAATGCTTGCATGTGGGAATGAATGGGATCATCCAGAAACCTGTTCTCTTACAGGGAATGGCGGATGAGCTTCGTAGGGTTCTGCAACGGGTTGGAGAGAGAATCAAGAACTGATCCCGAAGATTTGCTAGCTCTGGTACTTTTTTAGGTCACAGCATAGGCCACATACATAGAGGTTTCAACGCAGGATTAAGTGATTTAACTGATGAACTTTGCTAATGGTTTTGATCGGTGAACCATATAACTACTACTCTAAAACCATTGTCAGTAATTCATTACAGGTTTAGCTCACCTTGGAATTGATAAATGTACGGCCTCCTTTTTCTTGTGTTCCTACTTTTTGGACGATCACGAGGAGAAGAGGGTCTGAAGTTCTGAACTAGGCACATAAATGAGCACCACAATCTTTATACCTCGCTCTTTCTTTCAACAAGACTTTTTTCCTTCCCTTCTTTCCTTTCCTTTTTTTTTTACTCAAAAGCATGTCATAAAGTAGAGGGTACATATATATCAAAGAAGGAGAAATGTCTTGTTTTATAGACTTAGAGCTAATTTATTTTAATTTAACTTAATCTAAAATAGCTTATGTTTGTTTATATCTTTCTTGCTTATAATTAATTTCATGTGAAAATTAATATTATATAGATGCAGTAATTCATTTGAAAGTAAATTTTAATAATATTATTAAATTTTTATGATTTTTCATTTTTAATGTTTAAAATTAGAAAAATTCATAAAAATTGTTTTCCAATGGATTATTACACTACATAATAGTGGCTTTTAAATAAAATTAGTTTTAGATAAAAAAGATGTAAAAATAAAAATAAGTCATTTTTTATTAAATTGACTTAACCTAAAACAAATTTGCTATTAGAAGGCATTGGAACCATAAGTAAGATGCATGTGTATGCACAAATTTTGTATGTAAAAGCTAGGCATTGAAATTAATTACAATACAAATTATGATATTTGAAACTCGAAATGTAGATTTTGGTGGTCGATTCTTTTTATATGCTTCAAGTGTATAATCTTCTCATTAACGCTTTGAGGTCTTATGGAGAAGTGAATGATTTTTTAGTCACATGTTCCAAATTGAGATCTGCTAGAGATGAAAAGTGACTTCTTCATGGTCATGACCTTTAGACTTAGATTTGGTGGAGATGTGCATGGTTTCTTCTCTTTTCTTTAACTTGAGCTTTTGGCATACTTCACTGTTTTTTTTTTTTTTAACTTGAACTTCTATTGTACTTTACTTTTTTTTAATCAAACTTGGACTTCAGGTGCTTTTTGCTGCTTTCCTTGAACTTGGACTCAAATATGAGGCCGACTTTTTCCTCCTAATTTACAAATCTACAATTGATCTCTTGTTCCTCTCAAATCAATGCTTTGCTCCTTTACTTTCCTTTAATTTTTTTCTTGTTTTTCTTTTTTTTTTCTTTTAGTTCAAATTTATTGATTAAATAGATTCTATGCAACTCTTTCTATATAATTTTCTGTTTTAAACCTTACCAAATACCAATCAACTAATTTTGTTCACTCTTAACTATTTTAACAACCATTGATCTTTCAATTGCTGTTGTAATAGTCTTCCAGGAATCGCCATAGATTTTCCATTATTTTCTACATTCACTTTCCAATGATTCATCTATTGGGCCCGTTGATGCTAGTTAGTTAAAAGAATTATAGTGTTGATATACCACATGCCTTGTTAAATCGGTGAATCGTAATCCAGATTTTCAATCAATACCTTTTGATCTTTTGACAATCGAATGCCAACTAGGAGCATTTGCAGGATTGCTTCCTAATCAAAGTGCACAACAGGTGTCACTTTATTGAAGATGATTTGGACACTATCCAACCAACTAGAGCTCGCCTACTTTGACTTGCAGACCCATTTCCAAAAGTCCTCTAAGAGAAAACTTGGATAAGAGGTGTAATGCCCTCAAGTTCCTAAGTGCTTAAGCCATAGGTGATGTAGAATGAGAGCTTAAAAAAAATGAAGAACCTTAATTCTGAGTTTGTGGAGCTTAGAAAATGAAGTTTCATTAGAGGATGATAAGTAATTGAGTGTAGAACACTCACAGATCCAACTGGAACACTCTCAGACTCAATTAGAACACTATTGAGTTTAACTAGAACACTTATGGATTCAGTCATGACATGACCAAGAAGAAGGAGATGCTAATAATGATTTGTGGAAATTAAGGGACTTAATTAACAAGTTTATCGAATTGCCAAATTGAAGGAATTTTTTATGTGGAGGTCTAATTGCTTCATGCAAAATTTTGACTTGACTAAGCTAGCGATTAACCCATTTTATTTGGGACACTTGGCCATTTCCGGTTATATTATGGTCCCACTAGACTATCTTCTTCCTTATCCAATTGACTCCACCATAGTTGAAAGCTTGAGCTCATGTTTTTGGTGAATTCATGCAATTTCAAATACAAACAGAGACTTTCTAAAGTGGATTATAAGTGGAGAAGATAAATTCAAGCACCAATTGAGGTAAGGAGGAAGATTCTGACAACAAAGGGCTAGGAAAAGCACAAAATTTAGCTTTCAAAGCTTTGGGCAACAAGGGTTGCTAGGAATCGTAAGGATTCTATGGATTCACTAAGTTTCATAGTTGAACCATGTTAATTTAGTGAATGTTAGGTGCTTAGGTGATGGATTTTGAAGCCAAGTGATCCTAAGAAAGCTATGAGAGCTACGGTTGTTGGACAACTATGAGTAGGATGCTAATTAGCTATGTTTAATTAGCTCCGTTTGGCAAGCATTATGGCTAGGAATTGAGAGGGCTAACTCAATTTCCAAGCTATGAAGCTCTCGGATTTGATTGAGATTATGCTTGCTAGGCCTTTCAGCTGGTGTTTGTGGTGTGTGAGTCTTGTGTGCTTCTATGTTTGCTTGACCATGCTAGCCCCTTTATATTGTTTATTGTTATGTATATGTTGTATCTCGTGTTTGTGTTTTTATGTTTTCTTTGTCAGTGCTTGGAGTATGATTTGGTTAAGCTTAGTCTTAACCTATGATAGGCCTTGGAGGCCATATGGAATCCTTATCGAGTTATCAAACTCATTGCCCTACTCTTATGGTTGTAGGGAAAGGTTTACTAAAGAAACAAAGAAGCTAAGAATGGTTGTTACTCTTTCAGGTTTTAGCAAGGTAGTGTACTAGTTTATGTGTACTGGTGTTCTAGTCCCTGTGCTTCAGTGTTTCAGTTTATGTGCACTGGTGTTGAAGTCCATGTGTTTTAGTGTTTTAGTTATGTGCACTGCTCAATATTACTATTCTAAGTCTTACTTATGTGGCAAGCTAATGTGCAGGAATTTATTACTTGCAGGCTTTATGAGCTATGTGTCATGGGAACAAGTCATAACAATGATGGATATGCTTAAGTTGTGATTTTATAATGGTTTTGTGTGTATGTGCACTTTCGGGTTTTAGTGTACTAAGGTGGCCCATGGTCAGCTCACCAAGACTATGTATGCAAGATGAAGTTGTTTAGGATGAATGTGTGTGCCAAAAATATGTTTAAACTACTGCATGGTGAAGGTGTTCGTTTGTAGTATATTGCTGTTCGATTTTAGTGTACTGATGTTGGACTATTGGTGTATATATAGTGAAGGTGTTCAGTTGATAGTATACTAGTGTTCGTTTGTTAGTAAATTGATGTTCGTGTGCATGTGAGTTGTTGTTCGTTTTGTAAGCTTACGGAGACACATGTTTGTGTTGTCATGTGCATGAAACCTATGTTTTCAAAACTTGAACTAGTGTTTTAGTTGACATGCACATATGGAATGATTGATTGAAGCTTACGTTGATACAAGCATGAAATCCATCTAGGCACTTAACTTGTTTCGAATGAGCAAAGAAATTTTAGATGTTTAACAAGTTTTGTGCTACGTAAGTATCCTAGGTACATACCTATGAGTCCTGGCGATGTCCAGGCATGCCCCAGTGCCTCTTCCCTGTGCCCTAGCAGGGCCTAAGGTACCTGAACTCATAAGTCTAGCACACACTGCATACTTATAAAATAAGTACTAGAACTAAACCCAATAAGCATAATTGAGTGTCTAAACCTTTTATTAGAGGTTCTAAACCTCTCAAATGGGCTAAGGGCTATGTTGGGCATAATAAGAGGTTTGATCTCATGGCACAAAAATGTCTTCAACTTATAGACGACGGCTATGTGCAACAAAGCACATGAAAAACAAGAAGGGTTACCCATTGGCATTATAAAGTCCAAGCCAAAACGGATTTGTCTTTGCCCAGTTCTAATCAACGGAGTCCAACATATGCTAGGTTAGCCTCACTGTTAGCAATGTTAGTGCCAATTAAGCCCCACCATGAACTTCATTCCAATTAGAACCAACAACTAACATGTTTTTGTAGTTTTTAGACTGAAATAGAAAATTAAGAATTTTCAAGACTAATGTATAAAAGAATGTTAAGTTTTAGAACTAATAATGCTCTTTTCCCTAAAGAAGAGAACAAAAAATAAGGAGAATCATATCAAGTCTTTCTCTAAGAACTTTTTTGATGAAAGTCATTCTTATTCATCATAATACATACAGTATCTACTAAAAAATTATAACACTAAGGAACTTCTTAACCTGAAAAGTTCATTGGTGATTTGCATAATAGATACTTTTATGTTTATGTGTATTTTGTGTCACTAGTGGACACAAAAACTTTAATAGTATACGTGATTTCATTATATTCTTATATGATTTGTATAAGATTTTCATTAAAAAAAAAAGATTTCACTAATTTAAACATATTTTGTGTGAAAAAAAAAATTATCTTGCGCGATTTTTGGGCATATGCCACATATCTTTTTTTTTGTTTATGTTTTTGTAAGGTGTGTTATTAGACATTTTTATGTGTTAGATTAATTTTCAATAATCACTCAGAAAAATCTCACAATTACATATGGATTATAAGATAAATAGAAGGAGGAAGCAAAGAAAGAAGAACTTCATTAGAAACTTCCACCCATGAAAAATTTCAAGCGCATCAAAAATTGAAAGAAACCAAAGATTGGGATCAATATAAAGAGTCTTTGAAACATTGTAGACCATTTTGTGTATTAAGTGGTCGAGAAGTTACATCTGATCTGGTCAGATATCAAACGAAACCGGTTCTGTTCTTCGACGGCGGTACGCGACGGTGGCTTCTGGAAGTCGTAAATTCCATTACGATTCGAATTCCGGCAACGCTTGGTGGAGAGAGAAACAAGTAAATCGTATTCGCAGAGTCCAGAACACACGCTCTCAGAGAGAGAGAGAGAGATGGACGGAAACTTATTCGAAGGATTGCCGCCTCCATCTCATCGTCCACAAGAAGAACAAAATCAGCAGCAAGAAGGAGAGAAAAACGATCGAGCACCAGAATCCTCTCCTTCTAGCACAAGAGGTGCTGGCAAGAGAGAGTCCTCTCCAAAACTAGTTCTCAAAAGCGCTCTCAAGCGACCCAAAGCTTCTGAAGTATTGCCTGAAGGTGATTTTGTAAACCCTAGACCTCTTTTCTGCAGAATTTATATTAGGTCTTGGTTTCATTGTTTTGTTTGATGGATTGTTTCCTTGAGAGTAAATCACGTTTCCTGTCATTTTCCTGCTTCCGTTGGTCCAGATTTGATACTTTAAAGCTTTCTTTCCTCATAACTTGTGGTTTTCCTTCTAATGATTTTGTTTATGTTTCAGTTCTGGCATTTTCACTCCCCCCCCCCCCCCCCCCCCCCCCCCCCCCCAAAAAAAAATGTTATCCATTTTTTGTTTCTTATTCTTTATAGCCAGGTTTTAGCTTTTCTAAGTAGGATCCGGTTTTTATACGTTTTTCCTGGGAACTGTCGCTTTGTTCATGCTATATGTCACAGTAGAGTGTCTCTGGTTTTGAAATAGGTACCAGAAATTGAAAGCAAAAATGCGATTTCAATTGCTCTGGGAAGTTCTCTGAGAGTCGGACAACAAAGCAGAAGAATTGCTTTTCACTTTGCTTTTCAAATAATATGATGGCAGTTATTTTTTTCTCTCTTTCTGGCGATAATGACACATTACATAAGTTGTTCTTTCTGTTTCTTGTTCTCAGAAACTGTACCAGGAAAACGTTTGAGATTTAAAACAACTACAGATGCGTCTGAGGCACAAGTTATCGAAGCAATGCAGAAAATTGCTTCACACATTAAGAATCCCCCAAAATTTGCTAAGGCTTCAAAGCTTGCCATACAGCTTATCCAGGCTGGAAGTGTGAAGCCTAGAACTAGTGATTATTTCTTTTCCATACTAGATGCTGCAATGTCGTCCCAAACTTCATGTACTGATCCACTAGTACGAGCGGATTATCATGCACTTTTTTCAGCAGCACAAGATGTAAATGAGGTATGGTTAAATTTGGTCTTTTCCCTATGTACGTGATATATCTATTAGCAGTTAAGTACAAAAAGGAAAAGCGACTTCCCCTTACCACAATGTCTTCTTGCAGTTTTTTGACAAGAAGCAGAAGAGCCAATTAGTTATATGGAAGCTACAGGCAGTGGTTGCAAACGACTTGTTTACTGATGATAGCTTTGTGGTATGCACTTTGACTTTTTCTGTGAGATAGATATTCAGCACCAATATGGTTGTTGGTGAACTTTCCTGTGCATGTTTTGGAAATAAAGTCATTCCTGATCATGCCTTGAGTGATATAATGTTACTTGCTGTTATAACTTTGGCCATTAAACATGTGTATTTTTTGTTATAGGATTTCTGCCTGGAGGCTGTTATGCACCTGTATAACTTAGATATCTTAATCCAGTTTGACAAGCTTTTTAAGTGCTGATAACGTGTGTCTTAGTTACTAGGTGTGTAAGTTAGTTTTGTTCAACTAGGATTCGAAGTATATTTTCTATGTTTGCTTAATGTTAAGTGTCATCAGATTTGCAATAGTTAAGTAGGATTAGGAGTTAGTAAGCAGTTATTTAGGCAGTTTTCTAGGAGTTAGCAAGGCAGTTGTTTAAGCCCTACTTTGTTGAATACTTAACGTGGGAAGTTATTGTAAAGTATATATATTAAATGGAAAACAGTAGAAGGAGGGACAAGTTTTGCCAATCCAAACAAAGTGAAGAATGTGAGTTTTCCAGGTATCGAAAGGTTCTCCCCAACTATCCTTTAAGGTTGGAAGGTTTCCTTTGTAGAGCTTTTGAGATCTCTCCGATGAGCCCTAACCCCTCTAACAACAAGAAAGTCGCATAACCTGATCCTAGGACCTTAACCTGGAATCGGAGCTGGTGGTTATGGAGGATCCTTTACTGATTTTGCAGCAGCAGTTCAAAGCTTTTCTGGCGATGTACAAGCAGGATATAGAGGAAAGAAAGCGTGAAGGAAGGAAGCTAGAAATAAAAGGAGTTTGAGTTTAGAGAGCAGCAATTGTTGGAACAACTTCAAGAACTTGCTGGGGAAGAAGGCCAAAGTAACAAGGAGCAGCCAGACGGTTTGAGTGGCATGGAGGGCCAAGAACATGCCTCTTGTATTGGTCAAGTGCAGAAGCCTGTAGGAATTTCGCATTTCAGTCCAGCAGGGACATTGTTCTGAATTTAAGCTGTCAAGTCTTAGATACAAGGAAAGCAAATGTTACTTGATGTGCGGTAGACCTGCAAATAATGCAAAGAAGCTAGGTTTCTTGCAGGATATCTTTGCAGATTAAGGTTTTGTCAAGGATCAACACATATTAGATAAGTGCTGTTAACATATGTTTTAGCTACTATGTGTCTTAGTTTGTTCTGTTCAATTAGGATTCGAAGTATATTTTCTATGTGTGCTTAACATTAAGTGTCGTTAGATTAACAATAGCTAAGTAGGATTAGGAGTTAGTAAGCAGTTATTTTAGGCAGTTTTTTAGGAGGTAGTAAGGCAGTTGTTTAAGCCGCACTTTGCTGAATACTCCATGTTGGTTGTTATTGTAAATAATATATTCTGAATGGAAAACAGCAGTAGAGGGAATAAATTTTGTAACTTCAGAAGCAAAGTGAAGAATGTGAATTTTTCAGGGATCAAAAGGTTCTCAGTGACGAGCCTTTAAGGTTGGAAGGTTCCTTTTGTAGAGTGTTTGAGATAGTAGGGTCCTCTCTAGTGAGCCCTAACCCCTCTAACGGCAAGAGTCCCATAAACAGAACCTAGCACCATAACAGAGGCCTTAGACATTATAACAACCACTTTAGCAAAATTCCAAAATGTTTGGTAGGTTGGAGCGAAAGGAACTAGAGGCTTGAGATGGACTGGAGAGCTTGTGAGCTATTTTTGTGTAAAGGGGCTGAAATTGCTCTGATTCTTAGTTACCAGCAAATTCCTTTGTAGTCATTGACGTGACACAGAAGAGTTATTGGCATTATTTTTTGTACATGGTCTTGCACCTTGGTGTTTTCCATTGGCATTTTCCATGTGTGTGTGTTTTTTTTTTTAAAAAAAAGAGAAATATGGCAAATGTTGTTCAAGGTAGTTTAGTTTTTGAAGTGAAAATGGATAAATATTTAAAGAACCTCATTCATTAAATATGCTGCAGTAATTGCATTGGTTGGATTAGATTATAAAACCAGAGTTTGTGTTTTGGCTCTCGACTTCACATGCCTTTGTTTTATGTGATTCATCTTTGTGCATCATGTCAATGCGGTAAAAGCTGTTTGACATTGTTTAAGTGCAAAAGGTGCTTTATATGTTGAGTTTTGGCCTGTCATTCTTTTTTCAAAAAAGAGGAGTTTATTTGTTTGCACAAAAGCACCTAGATCATGTAATAGGATATTCCTGTGGTTAGCAATATCTCATTATATTTCTCTCTCGGGTTGGCTTGGGAAGTGGGGTTCTCAAGTTTGAAATGTCTGGTTAAGTGTATTTTCTTATGTATCCTTGCTTATTTTCTTGGTGATGTTCCATGCTGCACATGTTGATCTTAAATATCACTTTTTTGATCGGACACAACTTTAGTAACGATTTTCGTTTATCGTCATCTCATGATACTTTTTCCTTGAAGCAGAGATAATTTATGGGTATAATAATGGTTTTGAAATTGTCTTATTATTTCATCTCAGAATTGCACCTGAAAAGGGCACGTGAAAGGCTTTGTCACACTTTTTTTTGTGTGCATGACTGCATATAGTATCTTCGTGTTTTAACAGTTTATTAGCATTATGAACCTAGTCGTGCCAACCTGAACATAGTTGGGACTGGGATCAAGGGGCAACATGATGATGATGATGATTGATCCTCATTTATTTTTCTTGATGTTTTTTATCCATATGTTTATTCTATATTATTTTTCAAAAGGTAAAAAAAGAAAAATGAAAAGAAAAGAAAGCGTATGAGTTCGCTTTCATTATATGAAGCAGAATTACGTTCATTGCTATTTGGAAAAATGACTCTATTCTTCACAGTTCAAGATAAAATTTCTAGATTAGACTTTCTTTTTATAGTATCTAGATTAATGAGGCTAATTCAAAGCCCCAAAAAAAGAGGATCTTCAATACTAGTTTTCGTAATATTTGGATCTGTACCATTTCTTACCTTTTGGAGCAGCTGTAAACTGAACCATTTAATGTTTTTACACCGCACTAGCCTTCTCTTGCCCACATGTATATAAGTTTAATGTATTTGAACAGAATTATGTGTTCTTGCAGAAGAGAAAACACAGCATCATTTACTTACTTTTTGTATGATTTTGTTTAATATCATGATTATATCAATAGCTTTTTTTCCTGTTTGTAATGGTGGGATGCCAGAGAATATGCTTGTGCTCTCCTAATTTTTTTTCTTGACAAAATAGAGTAAGCGTTAATATGGTACGCCAAGCCTGAGTGTCACACTATCAAAAGCTGTTAGAAGAAAACAAGCCATTTTTTGGTGCCTATAGACTATCACATCCACTGTGTTTTGGGAACTGTTGGTTGGAGAAGCTGTGGCGATACATGTCACATAGTTGCTTGAACTTCTGAGTTTTTCCTTTTAAATATAGGTTTTATCTGATTCAAACTTGCCTTTTGCTGTCAAAATTTGTCTATAGCTGACACAGTTTTTCTGAGTAGACTTCTCCAAGAACTGTAACTGGCCCGGTGGGTCAATGTAGTTGGTGTACCAGCAGCATGTGCTAATGCGACTGGAAATGCTTGTAAGTGATAAATTAAGAAGTTTCTGATGGCATGTCTTGCCATGGGCTGTGGCAGGTTTTTCTTGTTTCATTTTGTGCCATGTCTAAAGATGTTGGATTTCAGAATCTATAACCAGTTTCCAGTACATCTTAGATTAAAGCACTCTGTGCAGCCTGTAATTGAAAACATTCAATTCTGAGATGAGTTCCCCTGCTGAAGGTCAGTCAATAAAATAGACACGCATAAATATTGGTTGAAACCTGGCCATTTAGAAATAAGCTGCTGCTGTGAAAAATGTGAAATTTCCTTCCTGATACATTGATATGACATATTTTATTGCTTCTAGTGTTTGGTTGACTGATGCTCGTGAATTCCATTTTCGACCTTAATGCTTCTCCGTCTCTATTCTGAATGTATGGTCCCTGAAACCGATAAAATGTTGTCTGCTTTAATATAACCATTCATGTTGTCTATTTCTGTCAACCGATGGTGATATTTCTGTTCAGCAAGGAATAAATGAATGAATGATTTTCATGAGTTGGGATAACTTGTGCTTCTGAATTTCTCATGTCATTCCCAATTTGTCAATGCACTTATACCTTTTCCATCATGTTCTTTTGGATAGTTTTCAAAGACCGCTACAATGCTAAAAGATGCAATATCCGCTCTTCCACTTGCAACTGAGGATGATGATGCGGAAGAAGCTGTGAGCCTGAAAGATAATGCTGAAAACAGGAATGATGATGGTTGGAAAGATCCTTCAGAGGAAGCACCAGGCAAGGAGTGTGACCCGTTCGGCCTCGACTCACTTATCCCGACCAGCGGGAAGGGGGATGATAAAGCAAGGGCAAAAAGAGACATGGGGGCCAAGATAGGCAAGGATGATGACAAAGATAAAAGGAGATTCCTCAAATCACAGAGAGAGGCATTGATAACTTGTTTGGATATTGCCGCAAAACGTTATAAAATTCCATGGTACGGCTGGTTTCACTTTTTCTGTTCTAATTAGATGGTAGGTTCAAAGGTAGTTGTTAAATTCATCTGGTAGAATTATTTGACTTGATTCAATTCATCACCTAACTATTGTTCTGCACAAGAATCTCAAATTTCATCACGAAGCAAATAGAAGCTGTTGTTCCTTTTCAGGTGTCAGACGGTCATAGACATCTTGGTAAAGCTTGCTTTTGAGCATGTGGAGAGGTTCACATCACGGCAGAGGGATGCCATTGAAAAGTTATGGGCTTCCGTACGTGAGCAGCAAGTTCGTAGGAAGCAGGGGAAATCAGTGAGTGGGAAGCTGGATGTGAACGCCTTTGAGTGGCTTCAACAGAAATATGCTACGGAGAAAATCAGCATCCGACACGCTGTTGGAGGGAGTGGGGATCGCCGTTGTGAGCAGTGGCTTGGTTGAAAATCTCTGGTCGAGATTCGCATTGAATTATTCAGAACAGAAGCCTGAGATCTGTTGATTGATGTAATTGTAAAGTCTGCTAGCATCATTGATCTGATGCTTTGTTGTATAAAACGTGTCCCTCCTTTTAGTAGCACCTCTGAGAAATCTTTCACGAGGAGGGTGAAATTGGCTTACTGTTATGATCGAGTTCTAGGACAGATTTATAGGTTTGTGTCGTGGCCGACCTATGGCTATGATGCGGTCTGGACTACTATCCGTGATTATGTAAAGGAGAAAATTACAAAAATTTCCTGTTGTTTGGCCCAATTTACACTTTGTTTTTTCTATTTTTAAAAATTTACATTTTATCCCCTATTTGGTTTATATTGTCCAATAATAACTTTTAAAATCATAATATAAATTATTTGATAATAATGTTTTAGTAATTTCAAGATTTTTTATTTCTTTTTCACAGCCAACCGACTTTTAAAAGATATTGATATGTATTTACAGATAAAAAAATATATATACAGAAAGAAAAAAATTGATAATTTAAAATATCTATTAACTGTAAAAAAAATATTGGAGATATTGAATTATTGGAAAATGACTATCTTATATTTTAAATATAATTTTAGAAGTTGTTATCAGACAGTATAAAAAATATAGGAAGCAAAGTGTAAGTTCTAAAAATAAATAAGGCAGATTGTAGATTAGAACATACCTTAGGTGTGACCAGCAAGAGAATACTCTTTTAAAGTCCACTTGAGCCTCCAGGACAAATGTATTGACAGGAATCAGGAATGTGCCACACTCTTTAGTATTTTTTCTTTACAGTTTTATCTCATATCGAACGTTTTGTAAAAGTAAGTTTTTTATTATTTTTTTAAAAATAAGGTATTTAAATAAAACTTACTGAAAAAATTAATAAAAGAATTTAGTTTTTTCATAGATTACTGCAACACAGCGTATAGCAAATCACTCAGAATAAAGTATATTTTGTGAAGTGAAATGAACCAATCCGAAGTACTTATTTAGATCGGCCTTCCAAGTGAACATGATAGCAGTTGGAAGGATCCTACTTACTGGTTTAGGAAATCCAAGCATGGCAGATTAGGGATGCATCAGTGCCGTCAAATGAGTGGGCTGCACAGCATCAAATGGCACGGACTTGTTCGTCACGCCACAAAGGTCCTACTGGCAGCAGTTCTTTTATTATGCACCTATGTCTAATTAGACATATTAACCCATCCCTTAATCTTCTATATATAAGGTATAAATCATAAAAAAAAATTGACAAAAATACCCTTAGTTAAAATATTTTTCTCTACAAAAAACCCTAGCTTGCTACTACTATCTCCTCCAATGCTGGCGTCGGTATCGACATCGGTACCGCCACCAAACTATCATATGTCATGATCTTGCCGTATACGTCATATTTCGTATTTGAAAAAATGAAAAGTGTCTGAATGGATACCGAAAAGTGTCTAAAGAAATATTTAGAAGTGTCTGATCAACATATAGACACTCTCTTAAAAAATAACTAATTGAAACAATAAAAAAGTGTCTGAATGAATGTGTAAAAGTGTCTAAATAAATATTTAGAAGTGTCTAACCAATGTGTAAACAATTTACTCTCTTAAAAAATAACTAATTGAAATAATAAAAAGGTGTCTAAATGAATGTGGAAAAGTGTCTAAAGAAAAGTAACAAAATGTCTAAAGCAATACATAAACAATTTATTTTCATGATAACAAAACATATATACGAAATAATAAAAGAAATGTCTAAATAGAAATTTAAAAGTGTTTAAATCAATATTTAAAAGTGTCTAAATAATCATTTAAAAAATTAAAAATGTCTAAATCAATATTTTTCCTCACAAAATGGTCTGAAACAAATAAGTAAAATAAATGTCTAAAAAATATCTAAAAAATGTTTGAATAAATATAAAAAATGTCTAAATATTATCTGAAAAGTGTATGAATAAACAATTTTTTTTTGCCTGCTGCCCATCTCGCCTCGTCTCCCATCGTCTTCCTCAACTCCGGTGGCTTCTCTCTTTCTCCTCCTCCGATTGGCACTCGCCGCTCCTAGATCTGCCTCTTCCACAACCGGTTCCCCTTTCTCTTCCTCCGATCAACGCTCTCGCTCCTGGATCTGCTTTGCCGCGGCCACTTCCTTGTTCTCCTCCTTCATCTACCACTCCTGGCTGCGCCTCCGCCTCCTCCAGTCGCTGCTCTTAGCTTCGTTTGCTGTAGCTGATTCCTCGTTCTCCTCCTTCGGCCACCACTTCTGGCTTCATCTCCGCCTCCTCCAGTCGCAGCTTTTGGCTTCGTGTCTTCCAATCCCCGCTTCTGGTTTCGCTTCGTCTGATCACCGCTTCGGGCTTTGTCTCACCTAATCGCCACTCCTAGCTTTGCCTCTGCGCCTCCTAGAACAACTACTGCAGAAATAGCCCTGGACGGACTCCGATGACGAAGGCGCCACGGCGAGTTTGTTAAAATTGAGATGATAGAGGAGGGCCGGAGGTGGTGCGAGAAAAGAAACGTAGAATAGAATGAAAATTAAGATGGGGGTAAATTTGTAAATCAATTCCTATGTCTAATTGAACATATGTTCACAGTATCCTTGGTACTACCGGCAGTGGTTATGCATCTGGTGACGAATAAACGAAGGCCGGGACTAAATAGGAAATGCACTAACATTAACAGAAACGGTGTCCAATAGTAATTGAAATGCAAAACCGAGGCTCATGAAGCTGGAGTCCCTACCAAAACCCTAACTCCATCCCTCTCCCTCTATATAATGCAGAACCTAAACCCTCCCGTCCCGTTGTCGAATGCTCTGGTCTTTGGTTCGCCAACCTCAGGTAATCTCTTCTTCTGCTTACTTGTCATCATCCTTTATTATTGAATCTTCGGCACTTCTCTGCATCGCTTGACTGTTTCAAGGTTCAAGCACATATCGAAGGCTTGAGGGTGTTTTTACTGAAAAGCCCGTGAGCTCAAAAGCTGTGCGAGAGCGTAGAGTCATCCTAGTCTTTTTTATCTCTCAGGATGCCCCAATTTCTTGAGGGTTTGTTATGGATGATAACATTTTCGTACCCCCGTTTTCAAGATTTTCTTTTTCTTCACATTTTTGCCCAATTGATCTTTATGTGCATCTTTTCCCCTCTAAGTGCTTTCAGAACATCTCTGGTCGTTTGGAACCCTGCATTTTTCTGAGCTAATCTTGTGTTATTTTCTCTGGGTTGTTCGTTCTTGTGTTTTTAAGTTTTAGCTTCTGTGTTGTGTGTTCTGGATGGCTATGGGGATTCAGATGTTTGTAGTGGTGTCTGTTATTGGAAATTCTGATCAAGGTTCATGTAATGTTGCCGTAGTTACTTGTGGATCTCAATTGTGGACCCATCTTTTACCAGCAATAAAGCAATAAGTAATTGGATTTCTAACTGCTTTTAGTTCTTACAATGTGGTTGTCTTTCTTTTTGTACATCCTTAATTGGAGCGAATTTGAAAATCTGTTTTGTTGTCCTATAGGTTTGATCTAAAGCGTGACAAAATGGCCAACCCAAAAGTTTTCTTTGATATTGTCATTGGGAGAGCAAAAGCTGGTAGAGTTGTGATGGAGTTGTTTGCTGACGTAGTCCCAAAGACTGCTGAAAACTTCCGTGCCCTCTGCACCGGTGAGAAAGGCATTGGAAGAGCAGGGAAACCACTGCACTATAAAGGCTCAGCATTTCACCGCATCATTCCGAATTTCATGTGCCAAGGTGGTGACTTCACAAGAGGGAATGGTACTGGAGGAGAATCCATCTATGGTGCAAAATTCGCAGATGAGAACTTCAAGCTAAAGCATACTGGCCCTGGCTGTCTCTCAATGGCAAATGCTGGACCCAACACAAATGGGTCTCAGTTCTTCATATGCTCTGAGCAGACACCATGGCTTGACGGGAAGCATGTTGTGTTCGGTAAAGTGGTGGACGGTTACAGTGTTGTTAAGGAGATGGAAAAGGTAGGTTCAGACAGCGGTAGAACTTCAGAGACAGTTGTTATCGAAGACTGTGGACAGTTATCAGAGAACTGATGGTGGTATAGTGGTGAGAAACATTTCGAAGCAATGTGTCTACTTGTTCAAGTATAGAATCGGATATTCTCTTCCCTTTGCTAGCTGTTTAGACTGTAGACTACTTGCCATGTGTTGAGCTGGTACTTTGTTGCCTCAAGCAAATTATTAAGCTAATTGTGGCAATAATATGATCGAATCCTATTTCATCTTGAGGTTTAATTCTTAACTTAAGCTCATTTTTGCAATGAGTTATAAGGAGGAACATGTAGAATAAGTTGCAACCTGCGCATGGGCTTCTGTAACGTCTTTAGATGAATAACTTGAATGTATTACAGGTACATGTCAAAGAAAAAGAAACAAAAAAAAAAGCTGAGCTGCCTCTCTAGGCCGCAAGGCGAGCTTCTTGGAACTGACTCTTTAAGGCAAACTCGGTAGCAGAGCGTCAGATGTGAAGCTCAAAATGAGTCTAAGCTTGAGCCGAATCTTGTTCAAGTTCCAGGCAGAAAATAAAATTTCTGCCAACTGTCAGCTACAGCTATTCTCTTCATTCCCAATCTTCATCACTTAATTGGTCATCAGTCTCTTCTTTTGGTGGCCGTACCACCAGCACCACCGTTCCTAAGCTCTCCCCCACTCCTTTCCTCTTCAACTCCGAGCCCCTCTCTACGTTCAGTTCACCACCTGCATCACCACCTGCCACCAAATAAAACCCGTTGTCCACCTCCACAGCTTCCCTCTCTCTATCAGCCACTACCAAGATAGCCTCCTCCTTATACCATCTATTTACCTTCCAAGGCAAGGCCCTTGCATCTGAAAAAGCCACCACCAGGCCTCCGCCTTTACGTAAGCCAGCAACTGGCTCCCATCCAGGTAGAACCACCCACCTATGCCACCCTTTCTCTGCTACCATCACCCCGAACTCCCCCTCCGTCCTACATTCCCAGGGTACCTCCAAAACCTCCCGCTCCACCTCCTCAGCTCTACAAACCGGCAAAACCACCACTCTACTCGCCTCTGCAACCTCCCCAAACTTCAACCTCACCACGGGAACCCGAACCCCATCAACCGTTTTCCCTTCTTTTCCCTCTTGCTCCTCCTCTACCCCCTCCATCTCCTCCAACACAGCTTTCTTAGCACCCTCTGATTCGGCCACTCTTAAAGCCTGGTTCAAAGCAGCGGTCCTCTGATCTGAGGGATTCTTGTGCTCTAAACCCTGCCTAAAATACATAAACGACAGGCAATCTCCTGGCACATTGTACTCAAATCTATACCAGGCCTTATCTCCACGGCGACGAGGAAAATCCTTCATCGCCCGGGCCAAATCCTGAGACCCCTTCACATCCAAGGAATTCTCCACAATGTATCTGGCAGCCTGAGCCCGCTGAGACGCGCTCAGGAGCCGTATCTCGTAGAGCAGCTCAGAGCCACCAGTATCGAAGAACCTGACGACGTCCGGGTCGGTATTGGATTGGATGAGCGACTCACGCACCTGGGCACCGACGATCAGGCGGTTCTGCTCACCGCCGGTAATGCCGGTGGCTTCTTCGATTGTTGGATTGGTGAAACCCTCCTTGTACAAAGAGGGGATGAGGAGTGCGTACTCAAACCAGAGGCCGAGCCGGTTGGCGAGGACGTCGAGGCGGCCGACAGCGTCGAGTGAGCGGAATTGAGAGGGGATAGGGGAAGGCGGCGGCCGGAATGGCTGGTAGACTTGCTGTGGCGGCCGCTGGGAACTGGGCTGGATAATGGTGGCGGAAATGGGTTTAAGGAGGAGTTTAGAGGGGGAGGGGCGGGTGAGAGTGAATGGGGCGGGGGTGAAGAAGGAGGAAGAGAAGAGGGTTTTGGGTTTTAGAGAGGTTGAAGTGAGAGAAACCATGGTTGACTTAGTGGAGGCAGGCAGACTTTTGCAATTGCAGGTGAGGTGAGGAGGTCGATGACTTGCTCTGCCCTGCTGCCTGCCTTATCTGTAAATTCGAAGAGGCTGTGGAGTGGAGGACTCATTGGGCCTCCCGAACCGTTTTTTGGTTCTCGGGCTTATACTTGCTTCTTATTAGCATCAGGCTCGGTCCTGTATGACTTTTATTGGATCATGGGCTCATAATTCTTCTTCTTGTTTGTTTTTTTTTTCACTCTTAGAAATAGTACTAATGAGATGCATAGAAGCTGTGCAGTGTGGCAGTTCATATGATTATTGTATAAATTCATGAAAAGACGTAGCGACTTGATATAACAAAAAAAATATGTTTTTAAGTTCCAGCCATTATAATTTTGGAGCAAAATAATGTTCACACATTGCTAGATGGAAACTGGAGTAAAAAATGCTATTAGCAGAAACATAAAAGAAACAAATTATGATTACTAATATTTTGCTTTAGAAGACAATAAAAAAATGACAACTAATTAGAGACCAAGAAAATAAATGGAAAGATTTGGTGACCCATACATTATAATGGATATTTTTTTATAATAAATTTTAATAATAACAGTGTGACACAAAACAAATTACATACTTCGAAACAATGCATATTTGGTTTGTTAATTAAAAACAATCCAATAAAGATTTTCAACTCCTATTAACACAAAATTTAATTTTTAATATCGATAAAAAATTTATCTAGAAAAATTTACTATCAAATTTAATAATTATGGATCAAATTATTTTATTAAACTATAGAGTTTGAAATAATTAATTGATATTACAAATCTCAATAATCAATAATGAAAAAATAATGATAAAAATAATGATTAAAGCTTCATTTTAGAAAATAACAATAAAAGAAATCAATAAAAAAAAGTTAGGATCATGACAAAAAAAAAAATGAAATAGGCTGTGGAGGCAGGCAAGCAGGCTTTTGCAATTGCAGGTGAGGTGAGGAGGTCGATGACTTGCTCTGCCCTCTTGCCTGCCTTGTCTGTAAATTCTTATCTGAGAGAGAGAAAAGGCTGTGGAATGGAGGATTCATTGGGTCTCCCGAACCATTTTTTTTGGTTCTTGGGCTTCTACTCGCTGCTCATTAGCATTAGGCTCGGTCCTGTATGACTTTTATTGGATCATGGGCTCATAATTCTTCTTCTTCTTCTTCTTTTTCACTCTCGGGAGTAATACTAATAATATCAACGTCTCATGTTACATTGTTAATGTACTCTTCTTAGTACTAATTCAAGTGTACTCATTTCTAACAGTAACATTTAAGAATCACAAGATTACATCTGAAATTTATATTTTAGGTCATTGTTCATGTTACAACACTTCAAATAATAAAAACCATATATGGAAGCACCATACAATGGCATTCTTTTTCTCAAAAACAGTACTTTTTTTCCCCCAATAATAGCAATATTGCTCGCTTAGTAGGTTTCTGGGTCTCAAAAAAGCAAACATTCCCCATCCCATGACTATACAAACATCCTACCCTTGTGGATTTGTAAACATGCTTTTGTGTATAAAAAAGAAAGTTAATTAATGCTATTATATAAGTATAATAATTCATTTGAATAACATTTTTCTTAAAAAGTCATTAAAATTTTATGAATTTTTTAATTAATTCCACAATTCGAGCAAATCACTCAGTGTGGATCTGAAAGTTTTTTTAATTGAGGTCCGCATACATAAGTGAGTTTTGTTTTTCTTGGGGTGCATAACAAATACTAAAGATTAAAATATTCAAATGCATAATTCACATAAAAAATATAAAGTCAAAAGTGCCGTAATAGTTATTTAAGTTATATATTTATACCTACCTAATACTTAATCCCCCCTTAACCTTATCATGTGTTTAACTTTTTCTATGTTTGAAGGAAAAGTAAACAACAAAAAAAGCTCATGATTAAGATGAAAAGAAATATGAAAGTTAAAAGGTCAAAATAGAACTTTTTTAAATGAATGATTATCTATATAACAGACGTATTATAATAAGGTAAAATGAGTCATATTTTTCATTCAAATGGATGTTATTAATTTTAGGGTCCACCACAAAATCAATGAGGTTTAATTACCAACATATATAACAAAAGTTACTTTAAAAAAAAAATGGGGCTCATACACCTCCATAAAGCATATGCAGATATGCCTTTGAAGTCACTATATGTAAACATAAGTATGAATAATCCAATTAATCCACAAGTGAAATGAATTTTGTAAAGTCAATGATAAAATCATAGTTTTTAGCTTTTCACATGGTCATCATAATGCAAATCTCCACTTTTGCCCTGCACCGTTTGTACCCCTTAATTTAAAAAAAAAAACAAAGTACTAGATATTATAAATACTTCATTCATTCTGCAATTAGTGAAACTTTTTATAAAAAGCACTTTTGTTTGTGAACAAGTACTTTTGTACTTGCATCTTCTTCAATATAGTCCCAAAATTTAATTGGGTAATTAGATTAACCAATATGCAATATTACATCCTTAATTAATTGTTATAAAAAAACTAATAAAATTGCCAACCTATAGGAAACGGGATGAGTATGTATTCTGGGGCAATTTTGAACGTAATCTAATGGTTGAGGGGCCTATCAGGATCTTACAATCAATTTGTTTTAATTTAAGTTAATTGACTATAAAATGACTTATCTTTATTCTTATACTTTTTTACCCAAAATTAATTTTAATTAAAATCCAATATTATGTAACTATAATAATTTATTGAAAATATAATTTTTGTAAGTTTACTAAATTTTTATAAATTTTTCTAGTTTAAGGTGTTAAAAAATAAAAATTTATAAACATAAAAAAATTTACTTTCAAACAGATTAATATACCTACAGAATATTAATTTTTAAATAAAATTAATTTTAAATTAAAAAAATATAAAAATAAAAATAAGCCAATTCATTCCAGTTAAAACGAATGGCGCTTAATTATTCCGAACTGCCTTATACTCTTGCAGGTGTTGAGCTCGTAAGTCCTAAACTGTGGCCGTAGCATTCATTGGCAAATGGGACATTAAAGAAGTTAAAAGATAAGTCTCCTTTTGACCACAACAGAGCTTCATAAACTTACACTTAGAAAGGTTATATATGGAATTTTCACTGGAATGGAGCCCCTTCAATGGCAGGAGTGTGAACGAACAGAACGTTCGGTGAACCGTTCGGTAAGAGTTCGTTTATATTTGTTTATTTAGTTAAACAAATAAACACGAACATATTTTTCTGTTCGATTAGTTAAATGAACAAACACGAATAAGGTTCCGTTCATTCATTTACGTTCATGAACCGTTCAATTATTGTTCGTTTATATTCATTTATTTATTTGTTCATTTATATTGATTTATTTGTTTATTTACATATTAGATGTACATTTATTATTATATACGTTTTATAGATCATATATTTTTATTAGTGTCTACCTACTCCACTCATGTGATTATGCTCCAATTAAGCAATCAAATCTGTACATAATTCAATATTGATTTTTTGACCAACTTTTGGAACCCATGATCTATTTTATTATATAAATTAAACCCACTCATAGTCATGGACATATCCATCACAGGTTATCATAATCCTGAATTTCAAGCTTCCTCAGCATATATACTCCATGATTATATGAATCCATAAAGAACCAATGCAGATAAATTTTCCAGCTTAAAATTTTGCTAAACGGACTGAAAAAATTGTGTGGAAATTATTTGTATCGAATTCTCAGTGATGAAAATAAATTGAATATTGTATAAAAGATACCATATCTTACATATTTTTTTCAACCATCAATCAAAATGTTTCATACAAAAAAAAATATATAAAGCCTTACGTTTTTCACTACTCTTTGCCGAGATCAAATATCCAATCAAAATCAATATGATCGATATTGGAGCTATAAACATTTATGTAAAAATGTTTCTAAAGAAATATGATAAGTATAACGGTCTACAATTCAAATAGAATTATGTGCTAATTAAACTCACTTAAATTTAAAATGTTCAACAACTATTGACATAAACATTTATAAAAGTTCACTTTTAATTTTTTTTAGATGTAGCACTAGTTGATCAAATATAAATAAACAGGGTTTCACATTTTTTACAATGTTGGTGTAATTCCTTCACAGACTCTGGTTATCATGTTCATCTATCAAATATCAACCTCAGAGCGAAAGCCGTCATAGAAACATATTAACTTAGCCCACACATGAGCCACACTCGTTTAACAACCAAGATGAACAAAATATGCTCATAAGTTATGCTGATTGCTTCTACTCGTGAACAAAAAAAATATTACTTCTTATGTATCAGATTTTTTCAATATTTGGGTTCAGAATAAAAATTAAGAAAAAAAAACAAAATCTGCGAATTGTTTCATTTTTAAATTTATTTTTTGCATGTAAATTAAGAATATGAAAGAAAGTATTAAAATAATAGGTTGAAAGAATATAAAATAAAATAATTTAATAAATATAAAAATGTTACAAATATTTGAAACGATGTAAAATAGTTCTAATAGGGAAAAGAATGTAGGATGATGGACATACATGGAAGTCATGTCATGCATGTAATCGGATTTATTTTAGTTTTTCTTTCCAATTACAAAAAAAAAAAAAAAAAAAAATCCTTGTTTTAACATCACTAGTTAATTGTGTTCCAATGACAAATCATTGTCTCTTCAGCAACTTGATATGAAGAGTCAATGTCGCAGAACCGTTTCCAACAGCACCTGCCGGATAAGTCTTTTTTTTATAAAAAAGATAACTCAGATGATGTGGAGTTTTTTTTTTTTTAAATTCAAAACAAAGCAATACAAGAGAAAGAGAATTAAGGAAACTGGTTCGCCGCCACATTATGAGCCAGCATTACTTTCTCTCTAGGAATTATCACCACCGTATTCCTAGGAATTGCGTTGAGGTTTGCTGTAGTCTGCTGAGTTCTGTGCTGAAGGCGTGGACTTAAGAGTTATGGATCCTTAAAGCGCATATAGCACCTACACATAGTTAGAGCGAAAAGTAACAACTAAAAGTTTATGGTTGCATGCTGCTTTGTTAGCTTCAAGGAGGCTTAGATGTTCTGCTTCTAAGGCTGATGTGCATAATGGCAAAAGAGCTCCGTATTGAAGTTTTGGTTGACCACTTATTCCCATTCAGATCCATGTAGTAGCTTCTAGCCTAATGGATTGACTTCAAGCCCCATCTATGATGATAATTTATGAAGTATAAAATTTAGCTGCATTATTACCAGAACCCCATACATGGCATAGAGGGTTTGGATGATTATGGAAAGAGTGAAGATGTTTGACTTGATATTCTCTTGTTACACGGAGTTGTTGGATAAGAGTGTCTCTTCTTGCTATAATGGAAGAAGGCTAGAAGGTGGCATTTTGAAATGTGCACGCATTCCTACCTAACCAAATTAGCCAGAGTGTTGAGACCATATATACAATCCATTCAAATTGCCATTTCTGTTGTCCTGCTACTACAGCAGTGAGTCATGCTTCAAAGTCCGGATAGCTTCCTGTTAGTGGTCTTGTACAGGAATTTCCTAAAATTTCCTGCATTCCTTTGCATTCCCCAAATAAGTGGAATGATGTTTCACTTTCTGTTTGACATATAGAACATAAGTGTGGACCAAGTATCCTATGCAATGCTAGATTACTTGCAGTGGGAAGGACATTAAGAAAACATTTCCATAAGAAAGTTTTGAACATTTTGGGGAGTAGGGATGCCCAAACCCTTTTAAGAATAGAAGTGAAATTAAGGTGGGGAGCTATGGATAGCTTGTATGCTGCAGTGTTAAGGATGAGGGCTGACTGCTTTTTAAGTTTTAAATTATAACTTTGTTTGGTAGAGAATCTGCCTAAACAATGACCCAACCAGATTGTTGAATCTTGTTTTCCTGGATCAAAAGGACATGAAATTTTGGTAGTTTGGTCAATGATCTGTCTTGGGAATAATTGATTAAAGAGAGACCATGACCAAGTTTGATTTGAGAAGTCCATCAGTTCTGAAACTCTAATATTCATATTGGGATGTGTAGTAGAAGCCACATTTAGGCATTGGGATGGGCTAATTCTAAGTATCCAATTGTCTTTCGAAGATCTAATGTTGCTTCAATTTCCTACAACCCAATGATGATGGTTTCAAACTAGTTTTCTCCCATAGATTAGGCTATGCCATAGAGTAAATCAATTTAAAGCCACTTTTACCTACCATATTGAGTGATTATGCCCATATTTAGCCATCAAAACTTGATATATTAATACACTAGTAAAAATTTGCCATAAGGTCTTTGCAAGGAGAGATTAATTAAACAACCGCATATCCTTGATTCCAAGTCTTCCTATTCCTTTGGAAGTTTGATGAGCCCTTGATGTTGCATGTGGACTCCGTGCCCATTATTTGATCCTTTCCACCAAAACTTAATAAATTGCTTTGACATGTTATCAGCCATAATGACAGGTACTTTGAATAGTGACATCAAATAAATTAGGATAGAGGATAATGTAGACTGTATCAATGTTAGTTTTTCAACATTATTGAGTAAATTTAGTTTATGGTTTTCCAATCATTTTTTGATCTTATCAGCTAAAAACTGAAATGAGGAAGTTTTGCTAAGATCTTGGTAGAATGGCAACCTAAAGTAATGAAGTATGCCTTTATTAATTTGGAAAGGTAACAACTGGCATGCCTCTTCTTGAATTGTTGAATGAACATTTTCATTGAACATTCATTCTGACTTGAAAAGTTTTTTGTCTTCCCTTACCGCAATTGAATAAAGCTATAAGGCTTCTTTGATGATTTTAAAAGAAGATGTCATTGGCTTAAAGAACAAGATTGCAAAGAATAGATAACTAATGGTAGGGCCATTTCTTCTTGCTTTTAGGTCGATCAGGGCCCTTATAGATTCAATGTGGTTAAGATAACTTGATAAAGTTTTAGCATAAAGAATGAACAAGTACAGGGATAACAGGTCTCTTTGGCGAAGTAAACAAGTATAGGGATAATATGTTTTCTTGGCAAAGTCCTGTAGTGGATTAAACCATTCTGTTATACCACCATTTACTAGGACTAAATATGATATAGTGGTGATGCATTGCATAATAAGATGGATCCATTGATCCAGTAACTTCACAGAATATAGCACTTTCTCAGTAAAAGACCATTGTAAGCAATCATATGCTTTCCGAATGTTAAGCTTTAAAACTGCTTTGTAAGGTTATGAGTGTTATTTCAATTTGTTCTATGAAAAACATGCAGAATCTTATGTGCAATGATAATGTTATCCAGAATAAATCCACCCGGTATAAAGGCATTTTGAAATGGAGATACCAGAGACTCTAACAAAGGTTTACGACAATTCACCAGAGCCTTCACAATAATTTTGTATAAAGTGTTGCACAAGCCAATGGGGAGAAGATCATCTACCTTTTGAACTTTGTCGTGCTTTAAGATTAAAGTGATGAACGTCCTATCTGCTTGTCGACACATATATCCTCCAGTAAAGAAGGCCTGTGCTATTACCGTGACTGATTTCTCGACAATTCCCCAAAATTTCTTAAATACTACAGTCTGAAATCCATCAGGCCCTAGAGCCTTAAAATTTCCCAATTGAAAGGCTGCCCATTTTATTTCCAATTATGGGAATACAACAAGTAAAGGGGATTTTTGTTAAAGGGATAAGGTTTAGGTAATGAATGTGCAGATGGTATTATATGCCTCATTACGGTCCATATCCAGAGGGTTGTATTGTGTAGCAAAAGAATCACAAATGTGAGACCGAATTGCGTGTTCAATATACATCCATTGCCCATTGTTATCTTGAATTGTTGAATTCAAAGAGAAAACTTGTCTATTCTTTGTTGTCCATTGGTGTTGAAGCAAACACCACTCTCGATGGTCTTGGTTAACATAACAAAAGTATATACGTAAGCTCATTACTTGAACCAAAATGCTTGTTGCTGAGACTGTTTTAACTCCAGCTGATGCCTCCCCCTCCTCTTTCTTAGATACAACAGATGCAGCTCCCATCGAGGATACCATCCACTACTAACACATCGTTGGCACCTTACAATACTTGAGTCTCACACGACCTGACATTGCTTTTGTTGTAAATTGGGTTTCTCAATTCAACCACAATCCTACAAATCCACATTGGAAATAAGTCAAACGCATCCTTCGATATTTGTTGGGGACAATGCAACATGGTTTGCTACTTCAAAAGTCATCTTTTCTTCAGCTCCATGCATACTCAAATGCAAATTGGGGTAGTGCTCCTGAAGACTGAAAATTCACTACTGACTTTACGATTTTTTTTTTGCTCAAGGCTTATTTCTTGGACATCCCACAAAAAACGAGTAGTATCCAAAAATCATCTACTAAGGCTGAATATAAGGCTCTAGCATCAGTTACAGGTAAAGTACAATGGTTATGTTCCCTCTTCCGAGAGATTGGTTTTCCACCATCTTCATCTCCAACTTTATGGTGTGACGATTAGGGTACCACATACCTCATAGCAAACCTAATTTTTCATTCCCGGTCAAAACATCTTGAAATAGAGTTCCACTCTGTTCGTGATCTAGTATATAAAAGACAACTCCGTGTTCTTTACATCTCTACAACTGATCAAGTAGCTGATATTCTCACCAAGCCCCTATCCAAGAGCAAATTTCATTCGTTCCGGGACAAGTTGATGGTGAAACCACTCTTAACTTGATGGAGAGTGATAAGGAAATTATTATTTTCTATTTTCCACGTGTTGATATATCTCCTTTTAGCTAAATCTCTTAACTAATAAGTCTTCTCTTTAAAGCCAATCTCGTTGTATCTATCATAGTCTATACATGATGTAAATACTCTTTGTATATAAATGGAACGCATGCACACAGTGTGCATTGCAAGCCAAACACTTTCAAACAGCATGATTGCAACTCTGAGTGCAAAAAAACCCTAAATGGAGTAGTAATACATATTTTTTAAAATAGGATAAGCAATTGTTGGTTGGGACAAATCTTTACAACGCATTTCTTAATTTCCCCTTATGTTAGTTAAGGTTGAAAAAATGGAAAAAAGGAAAAAAGGTTAACCACCTAGTAGGGAATCGACAGGAAAAGTGCCAGCTAAACTGATTTTAGCTTCAAATTTTATACAGATAAAGTAAGCTCTAAGTTATACAAAATATCATGAAAGCAAGAGAGGGAAGCGGGACATGATGCAAGAAGCGTCACTTTTTAAAATTTAAATAAATAAAAATATTATAAAAATAAAATTAAAAGTGAGAGTTGAGACCAAAAGCGTGAACGAGAGAGCAGAAATAATGACCCAAAATATAAGAATTATGTAACTATAATAAGCTCATAATAAATCTGCCTGATCAATAACCGGTTTTACAATACCAGAAGGGTTCAAATCATAGGAAGGCCAAGTTGTGAAACGGGAGGCAATAACAATTTGAGAGAATTCGTATATTAATTATTGAAATGCTGATATATATATATGACGATAACAACGCCTAACCTATATATGTATAAATCGCACGTTCTGATTCAAATTCAATGGACGCTGGCTGTAAGATTCATGCACCCTTCTAATCACTCATCTCACTACAATCTTTGCTGGGTTGTTCTATCCCAAATTTATTGTCACTTTCTGGATAGAAATGTTTTAAAAATTTAGTATTCCCTCTGTTCTAAAATAATGAAAAAGACATTCTATTTTTTACTATCCCAAAATTTTAGGACATTTTCATGTTTAATAAATTATATTACTATATTATGATTCAAATTATAATTTCAATGTCCAATTTTTTCATTTTACTTGATTTACATATAAAAAGTGAAGAAAAAAATGTAAACACCACTAAACTTTTTTTCTTTTCCTTAATCTTTATGTTGAACTCAGACGTTTTATCTAAAGTGGAACATAATGAACATATTTTATCGCAAAATATATTTTCAATCATCTGAAAATGTTTTTTTGGGTCCGAGAGTAATGTTTATCTTCGTCACTTGCAAAAGTTTCTTTAAAAAAAAAAAAAAAGAAATGGACTTCAGTACTGCTAATGATAATAAATTATTGCAAAAATCATATGGACATTAATGGGTTAATTGCATCCGTGGCCCTATACTTTTATTATTATCTTATTTTAGACACTAACCTCAAAACCTTGCATATGAGGCTTTTAACCTTAATTTATTGTTCCATTTTATACCTTTAAAGAATGAAAAGTGTTAAAATTGACTAAATTGGCCATATGGCATGTCAACATGGATGATTTGCTACGGTGGCACTGATATAGAAAAAGGCGGAAAAAAAGAATAAAAGGAAAAATAATAGCTTAGATTCCTAATTTTTGACTTCTATCCCCAAAAACCTCAACTTTTCCTCAACTGCTGGTGCCACGCTTGGACTACCGCTCCTCCATCTGCCTGACACCATGTTAGCAACTAGCCCCAGCTTTCTAGCCACCACCCCTCCTGCAACCGTCGTCCGTTCATGTTGTTGTCTGTTGACACTGCTGTCCATTCATCCCGCTGTCAAATTTTGCGTTTAATTTCAACCTCCTTCGCATTTGATTTCAACCTTCTTTGCCTTTAATTTTAGCCTCATCCACCTTTGATTTCGTCTTTGCGACCTCCCCCACCTTAGTGTTCAATTTCAACCTCTGTTGCAAATTGAGTAAAGAGATTTCGCAAATGAGCTTGGGTACGAACATGGCAACCATTTGGGGCCATTCATGCCGAGGGAGTTAAGGGGCCATTGAAGTTGAGATTGAAAGAGGGGCCGATGTGGGGCGACATGGCGGAGGAGGGGAGACGTGGCAGAAACTGGCATAGGATGTAGACTCACGACGGTAGAAGGCAGCCGAAAGGTTACAAATTTTTTAATTTTTTTTCTTCATTTTCCACATCATTATCAAGGTTGATTCATTGTGTCACGTGGTCAGTCACCTTACATTGGTAGGCCATGTGGCTAGTTCTGTCAATTTTAACACTTTCCATTAGCCAATGGTCCAAAATAAAATAAAATAAAATAAATTGAGGTTGAGGACCTCTCATGTGAGATTTTAAGGTTATAGTAAAAAATAGGACAATAATAAAATGTTAGGGGCCACAAATGCAATTAGGTCGGACATTGGTGTATAGATATCATATAGGGAAAATTACAAAAGGCCCTATGAGGTTTGGTGAAACATACAATTGTGTCATCGCTATTTCAAATACCTACAGTTACCCCCTAAGAAGTTAACTCTTTTATTCACCATTACCTCAGAAAAAGGGAAAATATTTGGCTTTGCCCTCCAAGCCTTCATTCATAGAAACTTTACTCCCTAATTTAAGAAAAAAAAACCAACAAACAAAAAAAAAATCTACGAGATCAAAATGAAAACCCAGACTCTCGATTGATTAGAACAAAATAGAAAAAAAATAGAATAGGTTGAAGGAGGAGAAACAAAAGTAGCCATGACGAAAGAAGGAGAAACGAAATCAGCAAGGATGATTTCAACACACTCCTCAAGATGGACGCAATCCTCCGCTCCTTAGGCACCACCGCAACATCACTGCCGCACACTCCTTTGCTCCCACACCACTTCAACATCACAATGCATAAGTGCAGGCTAGGGTTTTTCCGTCTCTTCACTGTCTGTTGCCAACCCCTCTCCACTGCCCCGCTCTAAGTCGATGAACCCATATAGGCACAATTTGAGAGCGAAGGAACGAGCAACCTCAACTAGCGATTTGAGAGTGAGAAATGGGAGAATTAGAGTAATTAGAGGCATCATTAGGAGAAAAAGAGCAATTTAAGATGGTGATGTGGGCTTTCGGGAGACGATGATTTGAGACGGTGGTGGGGGTTTCTAGGAGATGGTGATTCGAGGCAGCGGTGCGGGTTCTAGTAATCAAGGGCGATGAGTTTGTTTTATTGGCAGGTTTCTAGGTTTGTTTCTAGAAATGGATGAACTGCGTTTGGGGGTTAGGGCGACAAATAGAAAGGAGTTAGTGTGAAGGAGTAGAGTGGGAGAGATGGAAGTTGGGGGGGGGGGGGGGGGGGAGAAAGTTAGGATAGTAAAATAGAGTGTTTTTTTCCTCTTTTTTTTTTCCTTAACAATCATTAACGGCGATAATTTTGTAGGGGTAACGGTAGATATTTGAAACAGTAAAGAAACAATCATAAGTTTTGTCGAACCTCAGGGGAATTTTTTGTAATTTTTCCTAGTATATATCTGTCTTGTCTCCTCCGCCAACATGGTGCCTACGCTTGCCTTTTAATTTAGGCAAGGGAGGTCCTTTGATTTCTTCTTTGGCGGCCTAAGCCATCAAAGGAGTTTATCTGGATCTGGGTTTGAAGTCTTTTACTATATTGCGATACAACTATTTCTTAGTCGAGCTTAATTGAATTTTGCCAGGGAGAAATTCTCTTAATATTTATTTCTTTATCCACAATAAATACGATGTATATGACCGGAGGAAAAATTAATCCCCACTAGCTAGTTTTATTTAGCAACCAGTGGCATGTATTTAAGTACAGCAGAAAGTAATAAGATGGAGGAAATTTTCAATCCTCTTAACTACATATCGGGAAGAAGATATATTGTTCCCAACTTGTTACAAAATGGACGCAAAAACCACAATATAGATAAAATTTTTAATTAATTACATATGTGTTGAGATGAAAGTTTGATCTCCAGCTGGCAATTTCTAACGAAGGAACAGCTATCGATCGAGTAATGCATCTAGATCAGTTAATTTTAATTAAGAATACTTGAATCGGGGCAAATTAGAATGAGCGATGGCTCAAGCATTAGCAAGGTTTGATGATTCAGAATTTTGTGGGTAAAGATCGTGATAGTAGTAGCACAAAATATTGACTAAATATTACTTGTATTGAAAGAATTTTTTTTTTTCAATTTTACCTATATCACTATACATATGGTCATTTAGAATGAATTATTATTGCAACATTCATGTGATTTAATAAAAACGCAATTATCATTATAAAATATACATATACAACGTTTTTAATATTTACAAACGAAAAAAACGCACCAAACGATCGTTCATTTTTAAAAATGGAGAGTATACTATGTAACCCACTCTTAAGACATTTTGAAAAAAAGTAAGGTTATCCTAACACTCTTGACTTAGTAATTGAGGGCTCAGAGGATATGAAAGAGGTCTAATATTTGAATTCTGATCCCCAATTTCCTATAACATGCATAATAAAAGTTAATTCGATTGCCAATTTAGTCAAAAATAAACCGGCATTCCCACTTTTCTAATTACTATAATAATAATAGTATATATCTTCCTATAAACTTATTTGATGTTTCTGAATTTAAAAAAAAAAAAAGAGTAAGTTTATAGTATATGTAATCAGTACTTTTAAGGCTTAAATGCACCAATCATCCCTTAACTTTGATGAATCAGATGAGTTGGCTCCTAAAGTGTGACTCATCATAACTTACTCCCCGAAGTTTGATGCATACTGCAACTTAGTCCTGAAAGTTCAATTGGCTACTCGCCTTAGTCCCTTTAGCAAGCATAGGCTATCACATGCACCTAACTTAGTTAAGGAGGGGATGATGTGGATGATTGGAGAGGCCGAACAAATCTAAAATCAGTTCATCGGCATCATCGAGGTGGGACTTAGAGAAGAAATTGACGGCAAAGAGTCGGTGGTGGCAATGAGTCCGTCAAAGGTAATGAATCGATTGAAGACGATGAGTCGAGCAGAGGTGATTCAAAATCGATTGGAGTCGATCGGTGATGAAAAGACAATGAGTCAATTGGAGTCAATTGGAGACGAAGAGATGATGAGTTGGTTTGGAGTCGATGAATCAATTGGAGTTAATTGGAGATGAAAAACGAGACAGTGATAAACCGGAGTGGTTGAAAGAACGAGCTCCACTGTGTAACCTCACCAGATTAAACAAAAGAGACGAGACAGGATGATGTGGACAAAAATAGACTAATATGGAAAAAAAAATAGGCTGGTGTGGCCTGACCAGCTCAACATAGCTCCACGCATCCATCCAATTTAGATGAACTTGCCCAATTTTGCAAAGTTTAGAGACTAACTCACACTAAGTCACACTTTAGGGACCAACTCGCCAAATTCATCAAAGTTGAGGGATGATTGGCGCATTTAAATCATACTTTTACTCCATCTGTTACAAGGACAATTGTGACTTGATCTGTGATTGGGTACTCAGATTCAGCTAGTCGTTCAAAGCTAGCCCTGCACACCACATGTCTTGGAATTTCTCAATCCTTATAATTGTCACTTGCTTGCGTTAAAACATTTTGGTGCCCCTATAAGACATACATCTCATGTCAAAAGAGAAAACTAAACAACTGTATATAGTCTACCTTAATTTATCTTTAAATTAATTATTGGTGGGAAAAAAATTTTCCAATTGCCCATCACGTGCAACAGAATAATAAACATGAGACAAACACATACAAATTTAACGTAGTTCGGCTCTAAACTAGCCTACATCTACAGATGAAAGAAATTCATTCAAACAAAATATAGAGATTACAGTATATATATGTCCTTAGTGCTTATGCTGGCCTATAGATCCCCTACATACCACTGATAATCTTAATATCTTACTCTCACACAATTATAAGTTATGAGAAATCATAAAAGGCTCATCGTCTTAGTCCGCTCCGGCGTTCGGACCTTTCATCTATCTTGAAACTCTTACAACTTACCTCTTTATTACATTGACTTTTCTCTTATACTAAAACCCCAACACAACAAACCTTTTTTAGAAATCACACACAAACCCAAACCATAACAAAATAGAAAAACCAAATCCTAAACAAATAGAAAAACTAAAATCAAATCTTAAACAAAAACAAAATGCTAAACTTTCTTGAATTTGAGTTAACAAACTCAACAATTACCTAAATCGGAGTTCCATTTATCTTTTTAGAGAACATCAAATACCTTAATTACATAACATCCCATGATCCATGACATATTTGATAAGGATCGAAAATAATTGTTTTGTTAAAAGTAATATCCTCTCTATCTTATATTCTTTTATATATTTATATTTGGTATGAAGCTTAAGGTATTAATTCTTTTCTAATTTTGTATCCTAAAAAAAAGTTAATGACTAAACTATCCTTTTTCAAACTTTAGTAACATACTTGAAAATTTTATTAAATTGTTGGAGTCAATTTGAAAGCTGTTGAACACAAAAGGACTAAAATGAAAAATTTAAAAATACATGGACTATACTGTACTTTTGATGTAAAATTTGAAAATGAAAGTAGTATAGTAAATTCAATGTAAAAAGAGTACCAAACATTAAAATAATGTAAGGAATTTGGGATGATTTAAAATAGTAAATATTATGAAAGATCTGACAGTATAATATTGAGATCCAATATTTAAAAATGGCTAAAGGGACATTGAGCGGGTTGAGGGTTTGAACCCCACATCACCTCTGCACCACACACTATCATAAAAATGCTGATTTTGGTGTCTTCATATTAAAAAATAGGCATTTTTATACTAATCACCATATTATATAAAGTATGACTTATTGTTTAATAATTGTAAAAATGCTTATATGTACCATAAAAATAAATCAGATAAAAAAATTAAAAATAAATAATTTTCAAAATTATCATATATTTATTAATCAAGGTTGAAACTGAGTTGACAGAAGGATAATATATTCATTTTGCTTGCTATATTACTTTTTTCTTTTTTTTATACTCAGAACTTCTATACTACTAAAATGAAGATTTTGTAGAGTTAAGGAAGAGGATGAGTGTCTGAAACACTAATGATCTCTAGGGATGATCACTATTCGGGCCAAACCGAAATATTTCAGAAATTCGGTTCGGTGTTTCGGTTCAGTTTCGGTGAAAACAGAATAAAGGTAATTTCGGTTTCGGTTCGGTTTCGGTCTTATGAGTCGGTTATTTCGGTAACCGAAATAACCGAATTATAGTTTTTGGGCTAAGCCCACTTTTCATTCGCCTACCATCCCCAGGCCCCCAGTAACTCAACCCCTTTTGGCTTGTGCCCCCTTGGCCCGACACTCACTCATTCAGTTAGGCCTCATTCCTCCCCAACCCGTCAGCCGGTCAGCCTTCTATTTGTGACTTGCGAGTCGCAGCGCTCGCTCATCACTCGTCAGTCGTTTTCTTGGTCTCGCTTCGACTCCGTCGCTCATCTTGCTCGTCTCGCTCGTCATCCACTCCGGCATTCCCTACCCTCACCTAGCCCATTCGCACCAGGCTCCCAGCCCCCGCTCACCGGTGTCGGCCTCAGCTCCCCATCCCTCGCATTCTCCCTCTACTCTGCCCGTCCTACTATCCTGTCCTAGTCCTCGCGGGTTGCGGCGGCAAATCGCCAAATCCTTCTCAGCGTTCTCCTTTCCGGCGTACTAACAGCGGCATTTTCTTTCTCAATTTTCGGTTAATTCGGTTGGAACCGAAATATTTCGGTTCGAACCGAAATATTTCGGTTCGGTTTCTATCAACAATTCATTTATTTCGGTTTATTACCACCCAAAACCGAAAAACCGACTTATTCTATTCGGTTTAAACTGAAATAACCGAACGATCACCCCTAATGATCTCTACCGCATGGCAGAACAGTTTACTTAAGTTGAGATGCAGGAGATGCTCTGTTACTCATATGTTTTTCCTTATTGGGAGTCAAAATAACATTTATTTTAAATATTTTTTTTTGTCTCTTATACAAAATTCTGTATCAATTTCAAGATCACTGGGGTTGACAAATTCACTATATCTTATTTAAAATAATTGAGGCTTCATCGACGACAAACAACAGGCAATAATGTTAAACTTTTCTCATTTGCTTAGCCTAGCTAGCCTTGCCCACTCGTGCAAGATGATTAGATTTAATTAATCTTGTGGAAGTGGGGCAAACACACAAGTGGTTTTAGTTTTTCTATACTATATACAGTTTAATATATATATACATATAAGGAAGTGGCTTGGTTATCAAGTATGTTTCCACCGAAAGCTATCACCATCCCCTTGATACCATTGTTAAAGCGTGATCAAAGTGCGGTTGTTCATTTTCTCTTGTAGTCAAAAATAGGTGAAAATGTTAGTCCTCCCCGTACTGAAATAATAGCTTCCTCAACAAAATGATAATTAATTTGCATGGATGAACAATCATTTTCTTTATTTTATATATACACAAAAATATTTTTACAAATAAAATATACTTTTATATTAAAAAGAGTATGAAAACGTTTGTTTTTTCGATCGGAATTTAGAGATTTACAAACCAAAATATATAATTGACATTTATATATGATTAATTTAAACGAAAGCGGATTCTAAAACCACTTGTACCTGGACCTCAATCACTTGAGTTGATTTTTTTTTTTTTTTGTTTCTTGGGTGAAGCAACTGCATGCTGTCTGGCAATAAAGCACTTAAGACTGGCAATAGTTTTTACTAGTTAAATTAAGTGTGTTCAGACCAGGTCAAAAGAATATGCATGCGTCAAAAGAATTATATTGAACGGATAATTCCAAACGGCTTTGAAGAAAAAAAAAATAAAAGGAAGAGTCAAACGTTCGATATAGCTCTTAATTAATCAGCTTCTTGTTTCCGGAACACATCATGAGGTCGCTTGGATGGTCAATTACCCCTTCTAAAAATATTTTATTTTAATACAGCAACCTATATCCTGTTTTTTTTTTTTTTTTTTTGGATTTCCCCGCTTCACTAACATATAGACACACACACACACTCCAAATTCCATTGCCATTATACAAATCTAATTAATATGTAGTTCATTTTTGTAGTTAAGGTATATTTAACAAAGGATCATGAGTTTGAGAAAAATGCATATATTTAAAACATTTACGTTGTGCAATGCTTTGCTTATTATGAGATAAAAGACTGATGATTGAGTTGGTGCATATATATATATAGGAGATGAGGGTTGACTTTGAGACTGGAGATCACAGGTAGCTGTTTTTCTCCCCCTAAAAAAAGAAGCCGATCGAAAGAAAGTAGCCGGATGCATGGTTTTAGTTCATTTCTCTTCATTCACAAATTAAAGGTGGTGAAACGTACACCAACACTTGAACGGATTGTATTATATGAAATCATTTTTGGACTTCTCAATAAACTTGAATTCAAGGAAAGTACACAACCGTAACGTTATAGAAATACAACTGTAAATTGGAAACTTAAAAGATTTGAGAGCAGGATCAATTATGACAAAAGTAAATAGGATTATGTTGAGGAGATCATGGCTTGCAAAGAGAAGCTGGTACCTACATTTCCCAAAAAAATAAAAAAAAAATGCCCAATGAAGGAAGTCATGAGAGCAAACTGATGTTCTATTTTCCTCTAAGATATGGTGGGTTTCTAAAGGTTTCGTGGTGTTGTTAATGCAAACTTGAATTTTGATTCCATTTATGATATTTTTTAAAAATATGTTTCTTGTAATTTTTGTTCACATTATAGAGTTTTAGAAAAATTAAAAAATAGAAATTGGTTTTCAATGTCGACAAAATTTGGTCTTCAACTCATTGGCTTTTACCAAACAATTTCACATTAATCAAGCCTCAGCTGCAATTTACGTAGAGAGAGCGAAGAAGGAAAAAAAAAAAAAAAAGATTAGCGGACATTTTCTTGGACTTTTGTTGTTAATGTAGATTGTAGGCGACCTCCGTCACCGTCCTCCGCCCTTGTTCTGTCGTCTTCTAAATTCGAGGAGTAATTGCCTAATTGGAGATTTTTCATAATAACTTTCTCGACCATTCGGCTCAATTGTAGGAGATTTTTCAAAAGTGAGGCGTCCAGTTCCGTTACCGGCTCAGGTGATAGGACATGCGTAGGCACTGACGTCTCGGCACAAATACCAAACAGACCACCAATGTTTGTTCTATGGCTTAATTATACATTTCAACTTTAATTTGAGCTGATTATATCACCAAGGTTAAAAGTTGGTTCAATTTATATCACTGTAGTTAATAATTCACTTATTTTAGGATTGAATTGTTCTTAAAATTTGTTGGAAATTAAACTTAAGGTATTAAGATGGAGTCATTGATGTGTAACGAGCTTAAGGAAGCTGACAGTGGATTTTCCTCTACTGCTATTCTTCATCAATTAGTGTGCTAGTGGTTGGTGGTAATTACTTGGTTTTATAGTCTGATGCTAGACAA
The DNA here is from genome assembly GCA_039654915.1 of Aquilaria yunnanensis. Lineage (NCBI taxonomy): Eukaryota > Viridiplantae > Streptophyta > Magnoliopsida > Malvales > Thymelaeaceae > Aquilaria > Aquilaria yunnanensis. The sequence goes on along the minus strand of CM077600.1, from coordinate 33,581,735 downwards.
GATGATAATTCAGTCATACAGTTTAAAGCAAAATAGCAAATATGCCAATAGAAGGAGGGAATTGTACAATTTATTAACAAAAATGGTTGAATTCAACAAATTTAGTAACATTGGTGGCCTAATGAGCTACTTAATTAATGACAATGGTGGCATAGTTGGACCCGCTTAATAATATTGATGACATAATTAATCCATAAAAAAAACTTTAATGGTTATTTTTTTTTTATTATTTATTTTTTGCCATGATCGTGATTGTGAGGTCTCGAAACACCACAAACAAAACAAGAGAAAATTACCAAAAAACCCCTTAAGGTATGGTGAAATCTACAATTTTATCCTTTGTTTAAAAAACCTACGGGCCCCCACCCCCGCATCATTAGAGCTATTAGTAAGATCATTAGAGAACTAGGAGCTAGAGGATGTTGAAAAGTGTTAACCCAAAAATGCCCCTTGTACCAGTATATAAGCTGGGACCAACAGCACTCCCTTTCATTAGCTACCTCCATTATTTTCAATTGAATCTTTTCATTACTCCTTTCTTTCTGTCATCATTATACAAACGATTTTTAACATGGGATTGAACCTAAAGCTTTGCCCAATGCCTACCATTTGTCAGTGTTATTGGTGAAGGTGTATTATTTAATTGAATAGATTTTTTTGTGTGATTTTAGGGTTTTCAGTTTGAAATTGTAAATCAGGTTTGGGACGAGGCACATGATTAAGGGTTTTTTTCATAAATGTTTGTAGATGTCTGCGAGTAGCATAAACCAATCCGATTTCAAACATCTACAGTTTAAGAATAGTTGTGCTAAGAAGAAATGCAAATTTTGATGTTGGTGTGTGCTAACACAAAGTGGAGGACAGACCAAAATTGGTGGACATGGTCAAAGCAATAGTTGAGATGCAGGGGTTGTTGGTTTAGGCTGTAATGTTGGAGATGGGTATGAAGAGGGAGATAAAAGCGCTCTTCTGGGTGCAATTACAAACGTATGTGACAAACTTAAGAAGGTCGAAGGTGGTGTTAAAAGAATAAGGGGATTTATGGCTTTAAGTATAAAAATTAATGTAATTATGTTTGTAATTGTAGTTAGTGTTTTCATGAAGGTAATGAAGAAGTAAAGTTCTGTATTGAAACATTAATGCGCACGATACACTGGGTTCACTGTTGTGTTTATGAGTTTGGTTGAGGGGGTTTTTGCAAAATTTAAAATTTGTGCTTAACATCTTATGTGTCAATCTGGGAATTGTATTAATGGTGAAGTGAACCTAAACATAAGGGGGCAACTGAAAAATTTAGTAACATTGAATCCAGCAAATTATCATAATCATAATCTTTCATTTATCAATAAGGATGATTACACCAAAATCTAACCCTTCAAAAAGACAACCTTCGTCTATAACAGAGATCTAAATCAGCATTCGCAAAAGTGTTTTCAAGTTTCTAACTTCAACATATAGCTATCATTTTACCTAGATGCTAACTTAATCCTTCAAAATAAGCTACTATGATACTCCTACAAAAGTGTTTCATGACAACCATAATCACAAAAATGATCCTGTCCTCCAACCTAGTTTAGTTGCTTGGACCTTTTCTCTATTTCTTGCACTTAACTTTAGTCTACAAGTAGAAACAATAGGGGCCAAGCAAGAGAGGGCCTTATGTGACAAAGAAATAATGACTTTAGTGAATGTACCTTCTTAGATGCTATTCTTTGGTTAGTGTAAATTTTTGCATTATGGCCAATTATTTGGCATTTGCTACATGTCACTATGCTTGACCCTGCTATTGATTCTCTTTCATCAACCTCTTTTCATCTATTTTTCTTAAGCCTCATAGGTTTTCTTCTAATTGGTGAAAAAAGTACAGCAGTTTAAGCTTCTTTAAGTAAGAGATCAATGTGAGGCAAGAGGTGCATAACCTCACCATATGCTTTCAGATAAGTAAACACAGAGTAAGCTGGATCAACATAATCCTCTACATTGACCATTGTGAAATTCATACGGCATATAACATGCTTACATGGTATACAAGAAATTCCCCATTGATTGCATGAACAGGTCTTCAATCCCAATTTTACAACATTCGTTTCTAGTTTATAAAGTACCTAGAATTCACCTTTACTAGCTAGCAAAGAGGTGCACCCTTGAGTGGCTTTAATCCTTCCATCAAGTTGCTTCATGACATGTAGGGCTAACTAGGCAGACTACGTGCAACCAATTAAAAATCTTTTGTGAAATCTAGCCATGACCTTTAACCTTAGCCTCTCTAATAGGGTAAGAATTGGAGGCTTCTGATCTTTCTAATCTAGCTGTTAAATTATTCACTCATATTGTTTGTAACATTTTCAACTTTACAAAAGTGGTCATATCTTAGTCTAAACTAAGACTCAACTAATTTTTCTCTAATCCACTTAAATGCAGCCCTACTTTTATCAAAATTGGAAATAGACTTCATGGTAATATTAAACTTCCAAAACTTTAACCTATAACCTAAACCCCCAAATTTTACTCTGAAGTTGGCATAAAAGTGTCTAATATAGAATCTATCTTTGGCTTATGGATATGTCATGGCCACAACTTCAATTAAAGCTTGATAATTCAAATCAAAATACAATTAAATCCCACATTTGATAACATAAACCAATACATAATAAAATGACGCAAGTTTTTTACTTTTGTTTGTCGTTAATAAACGTATATGACCCATCACCAATGACTTCTTTCAGGCTTTGCATGAAGAACAAATAACTTTCTTTACACTCAGCCTCTACTAAACCAACTACAAAAAAGAAGATTCCATTATTTCAATCTAATACAACTGCATTCAAACACACTTTTTCATAGGGACCTTTGAGGAAACACCCATCAACTCCAATATAAGGTCTCCATCTTCTAAAGAACCCTTTCATACATGCATCAAAGCTCACAAATAGCCTTTTAAATTATGCCTATGTTGTAGTTGGTTCAGGTCCAAGGTAGAACTCCATTTTTGCTACACTGCCTATGTTATGTTCCAAAACCAACAGGCTCTATTTCCTCAACATAACATAAGACTCAACATGCTTTCCTTTATTTTTATCCCATGCCTCATAGCCTTATACAACTGCATCGCTAAAACTTCAATTCCATAGTGTTTCTCTAAATACTTTACCATTAGACCATAGCTCATGTTTATTTCCTCTTTAAGAAAAGATTCAAGTTTGTTTGCAATCTATCTTGAATTTGCATTTGAGTTCTTAGAAGGTATAAGGCATCTGTGTTCCCCATCAAAAGTTTTCACCAAAAATATCTTCCAATTAGGCAATAAGGATGCAAGGATACATCAAATACAACCTTTACTCATGCAGATAGTTGTAACTTATTCAGGTTCATTTTTTATCCTTTTTAATTCATATTCTTCTTCAATATAATTCCTCAACACATCTTTGAAGTGGGTAACATCTCTAAAAACCTAAAATCTTTCAAACACAATTTTACCCTTTAGGATCCTCTTAAACTCCTTAGCTATTGTCTTGATGTTTTTATCAAATTCCTACTTCCACCCTCTTCATAAACTCAAATGTATTCTCATTTGTTGTATACCCATCATCAAATGACTCAGTGCCTAACTAACTCAAATCATGGTCATTTTCATCCTTTTCAGCCTCAAAATACTATTATTCTTCTTCACCTTGACTTTCATTCATCTACTTAACATCTCTCACATCCAACCACTTATCATCACCAGAATCTTCTGAAAACTCAAACGCTTCACCATTCAAGTGCACCCCTTCATCATTAATCACAGTGCCATCATTTTTAATCTGGTCACCATCGTCCTCATTACTCATTTTCCTTTTTTTCTTATCCCTTCATAATTGAGTTCCCCTCCTTCTACCTCTCCCTTTCCCTCTTTATCCCACCATCTCTTTACCTTCGTCCTCTCTCATGTCTACTTGATTATCAACTAAAACCTTACTCGCTCCCATGTGTGGCTCATTATCACCTTCAGCCTAGTTTTGAACCCCCTTACCTTCCTTTTTTTTTCAGAACCTCTATTCTCTTTATATTCAGCCTTTGACTCATTACTATCAATATTTGATAAGTACTCATAAGTGTATAGCTATTAAATATTTAAATTATCATTATACACTTTGAGTATGATGAATTTCTCTAATTTAAATGATTATTCCACCGGGTTATTATTCATCCATATTTACAAAATATGCTAAATAACTGCTTTTTATGTAGGTAAATAAAATTATGATATCTCACAATTCTTGGATCAGGGGGCCCTCAAACATCTATAATTCAATTCATGGTCCAGTATAATTAGGAGATCGAGAAGGCTAAATTTGGATCGCAAACAAAATTAGTTCCAACATTTATGCACTTTGTGATCTTTCACGAGAAAAACCATATTTGAAGCTATGGAAGTCAGAATTAATTGATTCCAAATTTATTTGAAAGCCAACATATCGATCTTTAACCCCACTTCATGTTGAGTATCAATTTGATGCTTTTCATTACCAAAATCAGGTTATAAATAAAATCTGTTCTGTCGCATGTTGAAGAGCAATTTTGGTAGAAAAAAACATAACTTGGGCTACAGATTTCAATTTTGAATGATCAAGATACTGTTTTGAAGATAAAGAAGAGATCTACAAATCTTATGTTTTGAGAAAAAGCTAAATCAATCTGTATAATGGTCACAAAATTAAAAGAAGTTTGAGTTGCCCTTGTTAATTTGTATTCACCTACCTTTACTATTTTAACCTACCATTTACTATTCTGCCTACCCCAAGGCTCTATAAATAGGCAGCTTGAGAAGGATGAAATTAAGTTTGTTTCTAGATAATTTTAAATTTTTTGTATTAAATCTAACTTTTCTTCTTTGATTTTATTTTTAGTTTTCAATTCCGAAGCTCTGTTCAAGGTGCTTTCTTCTTATTCTTCCTTTGATCTTTCAATATATGTTTAATTCATTTTTATACATGTTGTTTACCCTTATCATGACTAATTAATCTTTCTTTTCCTAAGGTGAAAGGGTGAAGCTTTTAGTATAAAGATTATGACTAATTTGAATAAATCCTAACGTTATTAGTATTAATTTTTCTAATTGATTTAGCTACACTCCTTATTAAGTGAGAGTCCTAATTCATCACAGTCAATTACTAGCACAAAAGCTACTTGATTCCTTCTATAAAGTATAGCTCTACTGGCTATGATGGAATCTTGAGTTATTATAAATAAAGGTTGACATGATAAATACTTGAACCCATTTACAAGTGTAGGCATTATAACATCAATGAAGGCTAATTCTAGCTCATGCCTAATATTTTTAGAATTTGATTATTAAATTCTCAAATTTGAATCTCTTTTATGTGTAGATCCCAATTGAGAGGCAAGACGGGCTAAAATTAACCATAATTGATATACTAAAAGTGGATCCCCTTAAACAAAATTGTTCACACTTTTTGTCAAATCTTTTTTTACTTCTATAGTTTGTATTTTTTTTAATTTACTTCCCTGTGGTTCAACACTCAGACTCTTAAGATTTTACTAATTGTAACAACCTATACTTGGGTTACAACTGCTAAAATGTAGCAAATTTTTGGTACCATTGCTGAGAAAGTAAAATTAAAGTACAAGTTCATTTACTTTTCAATTTTTCCCTCTTTATTTTTTTTATTTTTGTTGTTAATCATATGAAAGGTTAAACCTCATACCTTTTATTTTCTATTAATCTTATTTTTATTTTATTTTTTTTATTATTGTTGAACGGAAGGCTAAGCCTCCTACCTCTTCTGTTCATCATATGGAAGGCTAATCCTTTTACTTATCTTGTTATTGACATTGATTTTTCTTATTATTATTTTGTATATGCATGAAAGTTTGGTCATGTACATGAAGTGGTAAATTGATAAGAAAATCTCCATCTTCTTCAAACACGGCTGAACACATTAATGACAAAAAAGATAATCATTCTCTATATAATGATCAAGATTGGCTTAGGACCCTTAAAGAACATATTAACCCCATAAGAAATAGTGCACATTATGTCTAGTCTTTCCTCCTAATGTATCTCACTTCAACTCCAAGCCAGGCATTATTTAATTTTTACCAAATTTTTATGACTTTAATTCTGAAAATTCATACCTACATTTGAAAGGATTTTAGAAAGTTTGTGATATACATAATAACCTAAACTGTAGCATGAATACCATCAGGTTTAAGCTTTTTTCTTTTTCTTTAAAAGATAAAGCTAAAATGTGGTTACAAAATCTTAGATCAAGCTTTGTTAATTTATGTGATGAATTGTAACAATAATTTATGAAAAAAAAACTTTATCGTTCACAGAACAAATCCTTTCAAAAGGCAAATCATTACTTTCACACAAAAACCAGAAGAAAATTTTGCTGGGTGTGCGGAGGTAGATGTGATAGTTGAGCATGATTATCACTCCCCAACTGAAGTTTAGATATATACAAAGAGGTCACAACTACCTCCACATACCCAACAAAATTTTCAACAATCTCAAGGGTATGCACCTTATGTTCCTCATTTTAAAGAAAATCTTAAAAATACATTACATTGATTCATTGAAAAAAAAAAGTCGATACAAGTCAAACCATGATTGATTTAAAAGATACTTTTATAAAATTTGCATCTACACTCAAAATTCAAGAGAAAGAGCAATTTCTTTCTCAACCATAACTAAATCCCAAAGGTTAAACCATGGATTAAGTGAAATCAACCATTACACTCCATAGCGATAAATTTATTAAAAATCTATCTCTGATCTTTATGAAGGAGACGGTGAGTCCATTTCTAAGAGTAAAGAAAAGATTGAACCTATACTAAGTGAAGAACAAATTGAATCTCCACCTGCACCTCTATTTCCTTAGACATTAACTATTCCTAAGAAGATGAACCATAATTCTGAAATACTTGATATTTTCAAATAGGTAAATATCAATATCCCTTTATTGGATACAATTAAACATGTATCTTCTTATACCAAATTTTTTAAGTATTTGTGTACTGATAAAAGAAAGCTGAATGTGAAAAAAAAAAGTCTTCTTCACCGAATAGGTAAGTACTGCTATTCAAAACAATACTATGTTGAAATACAAGGATTTTGGTTACCCAACAATTTCATGTTTCATTGAAGAATATAAAATTAAGCAAGCATTACTTGATCTTAGGGCTAGTGTAAACTTACTTCAATATTCAGTTTACCGAAAACTAAATTTAGCTGAGTTAAAACCAACCGAGATAACTCTTTTACTTGCTGATAAATCAGTGAAAATACTCAGAAGAATTGTTGAAGATATGTTAGTCCAAGTTGATAAATTCATATATATTGTAGATTTTATTATTTTAGACACACCGCCAATAAAAATTAAGAATTCAATACCTGTTATCTTAGGACATCCATTTTTAGCAACTACTAACACTTTGATTAATTGTACGAATGGACTAATGAAGCTGTCATTTAGGAATATGACATTAGAGCTAAATGTTTTCAACTTACTTAAACAGTCACATGAAAAAGAAGATGAAAGTGAAGAAGTTTGCATTATCGATGCTAATGAGAAAAATTATATCCAAGAATGGAGTATATCTAATCATCTAAAAAATTATCTGGTTAATTCATTCAAAATTGATTATGCAAATAGATCAAGATACATTTAACATATGTGCATTACTTAATTCTTCACAAACAAAAGGAAACAGGGTTAGAACAAAAGTTAAGGAGTTAAAAGGAAACACATGTTGGAAACCAAAAGTTAAGGAGTTAAAACAACCCAAAGTTAAAAGGGAAGAAAAAATACCCATACCAGAGCTAAAGCCTTTACCTAAAGAATTGAAGTATGCATTCAAGCAAAAATAAACTTAGAGGATAACGCTAAATATTGTCAACAACCTCAAAGAAGACTCAATCCACACCTGAAAAGATGTAGTAAGATCTAATGTTCTTAAATTACTTGATGTGAGAATTATTTATTCTATCTTTGACAGCAAATGGGTTAGTCCAACCCAAGTTATTCCAAAAAAGTCTGGTATCATGGTGGTAACAAATGAGAAAGGTGAATTTTTACCAACTCGAATTTCATCCAATTGGAGGATATTCATTGACTATAGGAAATTGAATCTTAACACCAAAAAAGACCATTTTTCATTACCTCTTTTTGACCAAATTTTAGAACGAGTAGTAAGACATCATTTTTATTACTTTTTTTTATAGCTACTCAGGTTATTATCAGATTCCATTAGCTCTTCAGGATCAAGAAAATACCACATTTACATATCCTTTTGGAACATTTGCATTTAGACGCATACCTTTTGGAGTATACAATATCCAAACAACATTTCAAAGATGCATGCTGAGTATTTTCAGTGACATGATTGAAAAATATCTTGAAGTTTTTATCGATGTTTTGCACCCAGTTCATTTTAACTTAAGTCAATTAACTCCAAAATGACTTATTTTTATTCTTACATTTTTTTACACGAAACTAATTTTAATAAAATCCAATTTTATATAGTTATAATAAACCATTGAAAATAAAATTTTTTTAATTTTACTAAATTTTTATGAATTTTTCTAGTTTAAGGGATTAAAAAAGAAAATTTATTAAAAATTTAACAATATTATAAAAATTTAATTTCAAATAGATTATTGTATCTACATAATATTGGCTTTCAAATAAAATTAGTTTCAGGCAAAAAAAATGTAAAAGTAAAAATAAGATAGTTGACTTAATTTAAAATGAATTGGTTTTTAACCGTATATGGAAATTCTTTTGATAATTGTTTTCAAAACTTGAAAACTGATTTAAAAGGACAGGAAGAAAAACACTTGGCACTAAATTGGAAAAAAAAATTTCATTATATGGTCACCTCTGGAATTGTTTTCGTTTATGTTGTATTTTTCAAAGGAATTGAAGTTGATAAAGCAAATGTTGAGCTTATTGTTTAGTTACCTCCACCCAAAATAGTTAGGGAAATTCACTCACTTTTGGGACATGTAGGATTTTATTAAAGGTTCATTAAGGATTCAGTGAAATATATAGACCTCTTTGCAACCTCTTTGTCAAAGATACTTTATTTGAATGGACTTAAGAATGCCAAAATTCTTTTGATAAATTAATTGGCATTTTAACATTCTCTCCGATCATGCAACGCTCAGACTAGTCATTTTCTTTTGAGGTAATATGTGATGCTAGTGATTATGCAGTTGGTGCTGTTCTCAGACAAAAAAAAAAAAGTAAGTCATATGTAATTTATTATGCAAGTAGAAGTTTAAATAGTACAAAAATGGATTACACTATGACTGAGAAATAACTATTTGCAGTAACATTTGTATTAGATAAATTTCATTCTTATCTAATTGGTTAAACAACCATTATTTATGCTGAGCATTTTGCTGTCAAGTATATAATGTCAAAGCAAGATGCTAAACAAGGCGGATACGCTGAATCTTACTACTTCAAGAGTTCAAAATTGTGATCAAGGATAACAAAGACACCGAATATGTTGTCGCTAACCATTTGTCAATATTCACAACGGATTCAATAATTGAGACTATACTCATAAATGATTATTTTCTTAATAAATTTTTATTCTCTATCTGTTGACACCCAATTTCGTCCGGCCTTTTTTTTAAAAAAAAAAAATTTTTAAAAAAAAAACTAATTAAAAAAATTATTATTATTATTATTATTATTGCTAAAAAATTTTTAATTATGTTAATTAGTTGTTCGGAAGTATCAAATTTTATATAAATTAATTTAAAAATCCACATCCGATTAATTCAGTTAAAATTTCTTGTTTGAAAATTAACTGAATATTTTCTAAAAGCAAAGCAAAACAAAATTAAAATCAACTAAGGTGCCAATTTTGGGCGCTATAACAAAGTTGTTTTAGTGTAACCGTACTCCCGATCCCCGAACTCTCGCAGACCAATTTTAAGGTGTCCAATAGACCTAGGTGAAACAGATTGGTGGCGACTCCCGAAAACCCGACGTTGCCACACTATCACTACAATACCTAGGTTTGCTAGCATCGTCAATTTTTTTTATGACAAGGCGGATGCTAGCTGAATGGAATACCTAAGATAAGAATAAATTTCTATATGAGGTGAAAAAAATTTATTAAGATAATCATTATCTTTTCAAATACTACCCTGATCAGATATTCTGGAGATACATATCCAAGGATGAGGTAAAAAGTGTTATTGAATTTTATCATTAAGAAGCATGCATGGAGCATTTTTCGTCAAAGAAAATGGTTGTAAAAATTTTGCAGTCTCGATCTTACTGGCCCTTCCAATTCAAAGACGCACATACACTCTACAAAACCTATAAAAATTCTCAAAAACTAAGTTCCATTTTAGAAAAAGAAACATGATGTCTTTGACTCTTATATTTGTGATTGAAATTTTTTACTGTTGAAGAATAGATTTCACAGGACAATTTATGCCATCATTTGGATTTATGTACATTTTAGTTACAGTGGATTATGTTTCAAAATGGGTAGAGATAGTTCCATGTCAAAATAATGGTCATAAAACTGTACTTAAATTTTAAAAGGAAAATATTTTGAGTCAATTTGAAATTGCTCAGGCCAATATAAGTGATGCAGGAACACATTTTTGTAATAGACCTTTTGAATCTTTATTAAAGAAATATGGTATCACACACAAGTTTATCACCCCTTATCACCTACAAACAATTGGACAAATAGAACTGACAAACATGAAAATAAAACAGATCATTGAAAAAACAGTCAACCCAAATTGAAGGGATTAGTCTTTGAAATTAACCGATATACTTTAGACTTATCGCACTACTTTTAAAACATCACTGAGGATGTCTCCATATAGATTAGTTTATAGAAAACCTTTTCATTTCCAGTGGAACTTGAATATAAAGCTTACTAGGCTATTAAAGCTTTCAATTCAAATTTTGATGATGTTGGTGTATTGTGCAGGTTGTAACTAAATCAACTTGAGGTGTTAAGAAATGATATGTATGAGAATTCAAAATTATATAAAGCTAGAACCAAAGCTTTTCATGACAAAACAATCTTAAAAAAAAACACTCAAGGTTAATCAAAACGTTTTGCTTTATAACTCTTGACTTCACATATTTCCTAGAAAACTGAGATCTAGATGGAGTAGCTTTTTTGTTCTAAAACATATTTATTCTTATTGAGCCATTGACATTGAAAATCCTAAAAATGGTAATGTGTTTAAAGTAAATGAACAAAGAGTAAAACCATTTTTGGAGAATCAAGATTTATAAGAAGAAATTGTTCATCACAGTGATCTTCACAATGATCATGGTAAGTAAATGTCAATATGTCTTCTCTTATTATACAGTTTTCTTTTAAATTTCATTTCATTTTCTTTTTCTTTTTTCTTTTTTACTTTTCTTTTTTTCCCGGTTAAGTACTGTATATAGCACATGGTGGTTCTCAAGTTGGGTATTTTAGTTTTTCATAATAATTATTTTTACTCTTCCATCTTTTAATTTCTTCTCAAAAATGGACTTTGTTCTTTCTATTTTGTGAAAATACTTTTCTTTTCTCCTTCTAAATATTCTTAAAAAGATTTACTAAGCTAGATATGAAAGATTAATAGTTTTAATGCACAAAGTCATTTTTGAAAATGAATGTTGGTTAATTGAAGCTTAGGTCCATTTGACTGTTGAAATCCCAAATACATTTGTGTCCTACATGTCTGTCTTAGGCAAAAGCTTTTATGCCAAAAAATAAAAATAAAAAATGTTACAAGTTTATCACAAATATAGTCGATAGACTTATAATACTGGATGTCGATCTTTAGGGATGATGTCCTATAATCGAGAAAATAAAATACAATTCATTAAGAATGTCCTGAGTAAGGATTCTTTGGATGATATCCAATTAACTCTTGAGATGTTTTCTTGTGGATTAGTACAAAACAAACTTTTTGGTTTATAGAGTATTTTTGTTAAAGAACGAAAACATTACAATCTTGAGAATCTGACATTAAAATACCCTGTTTGCTAGTTTTCTTACAAACAGGATGGGAAGCAAACCTCCGACTTATAAAAGGCGTTGAAGCAGTTATTGGATGTACCATTAGAGGAATATGTGAGTCATAATCACAAGTATTGCACATAAATGCCTTTATTTTTAAAATTTTTTATTTTTTTTCTGATAGTAATCTACCTACTCATGTAGGTGTTATCATTGCATCATCCTTTTATCTTTATAAATAAGTTCTTATTTTCATTTTTTACAGGGTTAATGATATAAATGAAAAGAACCTTAACTCATAAATTCTGAAACATATGTGTATTTTGTGGATCTTTTCTTAGAAAGGATGAAGAGTTTATGAGGGTAGCAAATCATTCGGGTAGAGTCCTAGTTGAGCAAAAAATATATTTGGTATATGGGGGAGGTAGTGTCAGGTTGATGGGAGGTGTAGCAACAACAACATTTGTTAGGGGTAACCAAGTTTTAAATATCATTCCGGCAACTTTGATGTAGATTTTTTTAGGCATAATTGGGGAACAATTAGTAACGCCAAATATGCAAGAGTGTTTGTTGCAAATACTTTATAATTATGATACCTTTATTACCCTACCGGGAGGATTTGGTATATTGGGAAAAATTTTCCAAATTATTTTCATGGCCCAACTTAATATGTATAAAAAACTAATTGGATTGTTGACTGTTAATAATTTTTTTGCAAGTTTGTTATCATTCATAGATCAAGCCGTGCAAGAGAAATTTCTCTTAGAAACGGCAAGACGGATCCTAATATCTGTTTCAACTGCTAAAGAATTGTTAGACAAAATGCAAACATTTGTTCCTGAATTAGATCTCTAGCAATAATTCGGATTGACTGGGTATGGCAGTCCTTCCCAACAAGCTCCATCCTACAACATTATGGAAGAGAGCAACCTGGACTTATGAATTTGTCTGTTGTATCTTGTCTTTTTTATTTTACTATCTACATTCTCTTTATTTTGATTTAAGTTATTTTAAGGTTTTCATTTTCAACAACTACCATTTCAGATAACTTATTCTTCCCTTTTCTGTCTATATTTTAACATTAGGGACTATGTCTTAATCTAGTTAGGGGAGGGATAGTTGACATTTGAATTTTTTTTTTCTTATAAGGTAGTTTTTCTTATGCTGATATTAAAACAATTAGACAAATCCATTAGTTTAGGATCACTGAGTAAGAAGTAATTGTACTCTTGAGATACATCCTAGTAGGTATACTAGTCATAGCATTTTTTTGTGGGTTTTTGAACCTGTACAAGATGACACACTCACAAGTAATATATATTTTCTATCTTGAAAATTTCTAAACTTATTGATGAAATTATTGAGGTAATGAGCTACATTAAATCTTACATGTTAGAAATTTTATTTGACATAATGGTTTAGTTAAATTTCATTCACTTTGACAAAGGATTAGGATGTTTAAGTTATGAATTGCTGCTATCATTACACATACTGAAAATGTTAATTTTATTTTTTTATTTTAAAGAATACTCTAACTATGTAGCCAGTGAGACTTTTAATGAACCATACCTTAGCTTGATTAAAAAAAAAAAACAATACTAAGAAGTGTTGAAAAAAATAATAAAAATAGTAAAAAACTTTTGAAACAAAAAAAAAAACAAACAAACAATGTTCACTTTTGGAAATAGCTACCTATTATTGGGGTTTTCCATATATGACTTGAGCCAAAGTAAAAAAAAAACCCTCTTGTAATGTAATAGCGTAAAAGCCACCAAAGCGATGATTTTGAATTAGATTTGTACTGATAAGATACAAATGTTGGTATGATTTACCAAAATCTTTTAGACACTCTTAATAATCAGATACACACTTACTGCACTTAGCAATTCATAACCTTTCATACTTATCCCTTATTCGACTGATTGAAAAGTGTATAAATCATTATGAAATTTTTTATTTTTTTTAAGTACTATAATTTTGATACTCATTACTTTAATAGTTTCTGATCTATGGTATAAAGATTGATTGTAGAAAACATTGGATATAATTTGAGTATTCATTAAGTACATCGTCTTACTTGTTAAGGACTAGCAAGAACTTGGTTAGAGGGTTTGATGAATACTCATAAATATATAGCTATTAAAGGTTTAAATAATCATTTATACACTTTGAATATGATTAATTTCTCTGATTTAAGCAATTATTCCATCAGGTTACTATTCATCCATATTTACAAAAATATGTTAAATAACTGTTTTTATATAGGTGAATAAAATTATGATATCTCACAATTCTTAGACCAAAGATCGGGGCCTTAAACGTTTATAATTTTCAGTTTGTGATATAGCTTAATTGAGAGAAAAAAAAAGCCAAATTTAAATCACAAACAAAATTAGTTTTAGCATTCACGCACTTAGCGATCTTTCATAAGAAAAATCATTTTTGGAGCTGTGGATATTGGAATTAATTAATTTTAAATTTATCCAAAAGCCAACACATAGATCTTCAACTCTATTTCATATGATGAGAACCAATTTGATCATTTTCATTGTCAAAATCTAGTTATAAATAAGACCATTTGTTCTATTGCATGCTGAAGAGCAATTTTGGTATAAAAATGATAACTTAGGCTACAGAAGTCAGTTTTAAATGATCAAGTTATCATTTCTAAGCTAAAGAAAATATCTACAAATCTCATGCTTTGAGGAAAAGCTAGATCCATGTGTGCTGGCTAAAAAATTAAAAAAAGTTTGGGTCGCTCTTGTTGACTTGTATTCACCTACCTTTGTTATTTTAACCTATCATTTACTATTTTGCCTACTCTAAGGCTTTATAAATAAGCAACTTGGGAAGGATGAAATTAAGTTTATTCTTAAACAATTTTAGAGTTTTTATATAAAATCTAGCTTTTCTTCTTTGATTTTATTTTTAATTTTCAATTCCAAAGCTCTGGTCAAAGTATTTTCTTCTTGTTCTTCCTTTGATCTTTTAATATCTGTTTAATTTTAGAGTTTTTGTATCAAATTTATCTTTTCTTCTTTAATTTTATTCTTAGTTTTCAATTTTGAAGCTCTATTCAAGGTGGTTTCTTCTTGTTCTTCCTTTGACATTTTAATATATATTTATTTCATTTTTATGCATGTTTTTTACTCTTATCATGACTAACTAATCTTTTTTTTGCT
Organism: Aquilaria yunnanensis; assembly: GCA_039654915.1. Lineage (NCBI taxonomy): Eukaryota > Viridiplantae > Streptophyta > Magnoliopsida > Malvales > Thymelaeaceae > Aquilaria > Aquilaria yunnanensis. Next base: position 33,566,544 of record CM077600.1, on the reverse strand, counting down.
AAGGTGAAAAAGTGAAGCTTTTGGTATAAAGGTTATGGCTAATCTGAATAGATTTTAATGTTATTGGTATTAACTTTCTTAATCGATTTAGCTACCATCCTTGTTAAATGGGAGTCCTGATTAATCATAGTCAATTATTGGCATAAAAACTACTTGATTCATTCTATAAAGTATGGCTTTGTTGTCTATATTAGAATATTGAGTTATTGTGGATAAAGATTGACATGATGGATACTTAAACACAATTGCAAGTGTTAGAGTTATGAGATCAATGAAGATTAATTCTAACTTATACCTAATATTTTGGAATTTAATTATTAAATTCCCCTATTAGGACGTCCTTTATGTGTTAATCCCAATTAAGCGGCAAGATGAGTTAAAATTAACCATAATTGATATACTAAAAGTGAATCCCCTAACCTTAGCTATTTTCTTTAAATTAAATTTTTAAATAAAATTGTTTACACCTTTTGTCAAATCTTTCTTTATTTTTGTAGTTTGTATTTTTTTAATTTACTTCCCTCTGGTTCGATATTCGGACTTCCGAGATTTAACTACTTGCGATAACTTACATTTTTGTTACAATTACTAAAGTGCAGCAACTGCTCTCTCACTCACTTCTTCATTATTTGAAATTCTTCATCTACTTCCCATTCCACCTCCACGTCCAATGGAAGACATAGTTTAGTCTTTACATAAACATAAAATTCAATTGCTTCATAATAATTTTTGAATATCTTGATAATGTTAACGTCATTATCAATCCTCATACCATATCCAGTCTTTTTTTCTAGAATGGAATAATGCTTTTTCGAAAAGAGTTTAGCCCAAATTGTGTTTGTCATGTCTAGAAATGCATAATAGTTAGGATTAACCCTCTTCTACATATACAGGCAGTGTTACTACATCATCATCATCATCACTATAAAACATCAGGTCATGTAGCATGGTTCCTACAAAACAAACAAACAAACAAAACAATTTCATAAGCAGATGCAAACAACCCAAACCCACTCCAAAAATTCCTTAGCCATGCAACAAAGTCGAAAAAAGTTCAAATTTCCCTACTTGATTCACTCTCCAGTTGTAACTCCATTAGAATTGCTTCGTTTCCAACACTAACAATGATGAAATTCTTTGTTCGCACAAACCCTAGCCTCACGTTAAGAAGATAGAGCAAAATAGAAAACTGCGAACAAGGATAAGTACAATGCTTTTTCTTTTTGGTAAAACAATGTTTAAGGAAAAGGGTTGGACCTAAGAGATTGGGAGGGAAAACTGGCTCCTAATTCCCAAGGGTTTTTCTAACTTTTCATTCGTCTTCTAACGATCCTACTAACGAAGCTAACAACCTGAGGGTAAATTATAATTTTTTAAAAAATAGAGGATAAAACTGTAGGTTTCACCATACCTACCTGGGGGTTTTGCAGTTTTCCCACAAAACAAACAAGAAAGTGAAGTGAAATCACGAAGCGGACGTCATCATAGGTAATTTCCCCGGGACCCGGCCGCCATGACCACGTGCATGTTTGACTCACGTGCTTCTTGAAGTCCTCGGGCGCGGGACCCCCCACTAACGACCGAATTATTTTGGTTCAACATCGACAACAAGCCAATAATCCAACAAAACATATTCATGTAAATCTGACCCTTTTCCATCCCTTTCATAACATTTTAAAATTTATTTCATAGTGTTACTTTTGATAACAAAATAAGATTGTCTCTCTCTCTCTAAAATAAGTTTACAATTGTCCCTCTCCACCCACACTCATATATATACAAGAACCCTACGCTTCCAAATTAATTCTAACCCAAAGTGACCAAAGACTTTAAAACAAAAAGGATCCAGGTAACCAGAGTGCAATTTATATGTGCACAGATCCAACAACAACTCAATCGTTAAAGTCTTCAACTAGTTCCATGGATTATTCCTCCCCAAATGATCAATCTTTTATCTCTTCTCTTCCTGATCAGTTTCACGATTCATCAACCCTACCCTTCAACGAAAACGACTCTGAGGAGATGCTTCTCTTGAGAGTCCTCAATGAAGCTCCATTGATCATGAACGTCCCTTCCTCGCAAGCAGGCGCAGATTCTGATCAGAGTAGTGAAGCGACTTCGTACAGAGGGGTGCGGAGGCGGCCCTGGGGGAAGTACGCAGCGGAGATAAGGGACTCCACCAGGAACGGGGTGAGGGTGTGGATAGGGACGTTCGACACCGCAGAGGAGGCGGCGCTGGTGTACGACCAGGCTGCGCTGGCCATGAGGGGGTCAACGGCGGTGCTCAACTTCCCCGTGGAGAAGGTGGTGGAGTCGCTGCAGGGGATGGATTACGAGCTGTTTGAAGAAGGGAGCTCGCCGGTGCTGGCGCTCAAGAGGAAGCACTCCTTCAAGGGAAAAAGTGGCAAGAAACAGAAGCAGAAGCCGAAGAAGAAGAAGGAGAAGAATGTTAGTACTATTGGGGTGGGATCAAATGATAGTGAAATAATGAAGGAGGAGAGTGTTGTGGTGTTGGAGGATTTGGGAGCTGAATATCTAGAGGAGCTTCTTGCTCTTTCTGATCATCAAACTCCTAATTATTCCTCCTGGAGATCGTATTAATTAGGTAAATTAATCTATTTTCTTAATTAATTTCTTCTTTAATTTCTCTTTCTGCTGTAAACCCTAATCTTAGGAGTTGTAGTACTACTTGATGGATACACGAGGTTTCGTCAGGGTCCAGCTAGGTACCCTCTCCATGCATGCCCTTCTTCAAATGTTGGCATGCATGCACCTGGATTTTCCATTGGATCCCTTTTGAGAATGGGAATGGCATGCAAATTAATGAGATGAGGCATATAGAGATAGGGGATGTGATCTCCACAAGTTGTCTTGATTAATTAATTAGAGATCTTAATTGGGTTGCTATAACATTCTTAATTTCTAAGTATTTGTATAATTAAGAAAGATTCAGACCATAGTGTCGTCATCGTGATGATCTTCTTTTGAAGTAGCCATATATATATCATTACTGCTCATTTCGGAGCCATGACTTTGATCAAATTCATTACTGACATGAGGGAATCATCCAAATTTCTTTGTGGTTATTGTTATTGTTAAAAACAACTGGCTTAACTAATTAACTATCTAGCTTCCACGCATGTTGAAGGGGGAGTAGGGTTTGGTTCTCAATTTTTTTCTTGCAATCTACCATGCATGTGATAGTCTTCATATGTCACAAAAAATAAAAGGCTGATCGAGATTAATTAATTCAAAACTTAAAATTTGGTTTTTTTTTTTGTTTCTAAATATTACTCATAAGCTTTTGTTGTACGAAATAGATAGAGTATTATTATATACACTGTGGTATCCACTCTGTCCAATTTAAAAGTCACTCACTAGCTATAAAGGAAAGAAGTCTTATAAATAACCTAGAACTTGAACCTTGGATGCATGGCCAAGTCATGGACGTGATTGTCTTCCTTAGAATATTGGCCTAAAGCTCAGTTTGCTAAAACTTTAAATTTGATAGATAGAATCGAATGTGAAGTCTAGAAAAGAGGCTCTATCTTCTTGCTGAAACAACTTCATATATTCAAAATAATCATCCTTTTGCTTTGGACATCATAATCGAAGTGGATATAATAAGTATGCCTTTAAGGAAGCCAAATTCTCATGAGTAGTATCTAAAGTGTTACTATGAAACAATCGCAGTTAACATTTTAATGGTGAAAAAAAAAAAAAGATTTAGAAATCCAGCTACACATTTGATTTTTAATACATACGCACAGAAGCATTTGAGGCTGCAAAAGCCTGAATATCATCATAAGTATAATGCACACTCTAAGACCATATCCCTAGCTACTCAGTCCATATCCTTAAATATAGCCTGAATATTATTAAAAATTGAACCCTGTCAAACTGTGAAAAAATGTTGCTCTTGTGCCAGCCAGTCAACTGATTGGGTCCCCTTTGTTTTAAGGGCAAGATATACTGTTGAAGAAGTTTGCATGCTTATAATTAAGAGGATATATATGGTCAGTTAATGCGCTCAAAGTATTAACCTTGGCCATTCTAAATGAAACCAAAAAAGGAAACTGAGAAAAAATTACAACTGTCAATATTTTAAAGGTCTAGTGAGAGGCTCTCTCTTCTCTTCCTAGAATTTGGGCCTTTATAATGAGATTTTATTCATAAATTCATCTTTTGATCTTTAGGGAAAAAAAAAAGACTTCCATTATAGTTAGTGGATGGGGGGAAATTGAGAACGTGGTAAGAATTATAAAAAATGGTCTTCGATATCAAAGTTCAATTTATCCCATGGGGAAAGAGATTGAGTTGTTCTTTTCCTTTAAAGAAAATTCCAATGGGTGACATCTTGAATTAATGTTTGAAGTAAAAAAGATCCAATTGTTTAAGCATAATAATCGTAGGAGGTGCTAAATTGCAGGGGTGGCGTCAATTTTTGTGATTGTTGGAATTTGTGGTAGACAAAGGATGGTTCGATTGTGGGTGCAGCGTTAGGTCCATCTGACGCAACTAAAACCTTCAAACCCGTCTGGTTTCAACGATAAGTTTGGAAGATTAAGGTTGGAGAAAGTGGCAACTGTGAAGGCAATGCAAGTTCAGGCATTACTAAGGCATGATGGAGGAGAAACATCGGCCATTCATTGAGGAAAGGAGGCAAAGAAAGCGGAAAAAGGCTCGGGAGAAAAGGCAGCTCGACATCGACAAAGATGTGAATTGGTCAAGTTAGGGAGCAAGGCTAATTAATGAAGGGGTTGATGGGGCGCCCCATTCTGAGAGCGTTTAGTTGAGGTAAGACGATGGCTGGCTCCTTCTTTAGCGGCGACAAGTTTCTGCAATTCCAGGATGGGGTTTCATTGATAATGCTTGGAGTGATCCGGGTAGATGAGCCTATTTTGGTAGAAAAAAATGATCCTCTATTTGATTCAATTAGGTCAAAAATGGTAGATTTAAATGGGCCACTTTCTTCTAGTAAAGGAGATAATATTAAGAAGGGTGATTTACGAAACCGAGTGGTGGTGAATTTTTTAAGGATGGATTCTTGTGCTGAAACTATTGATAGTAAAGTGTCCAATTTTTCTAAGGAATCATTGGGTGAGTATGAGGGGCTTCCGGTGGGTGTTTTGGAAAGGTTTGACAAGGTAAAGAATCAAAAGGAGGGATGGAAAAAAAAATCGGTTTTTGACCAAAATGTTCAACATTAAAAAATAAATTGAAAAGACAGGAATGAAAGGTTATAGGAGTGAGCTATTACTCTATTCTAGATTTTCTTGTTTGGGCTTTGGGCTAAAGTCTTTTTAGTTTTATAGTGTGTTTTATTTTTGTAAGCTTTTATTTAGATTGATCTCTTTGAATTTTTGGGGTTTTTGCTCTATCATCTTTATCTTTAAGATGATATTGTACTTCTTATTTTCGTCTTTTACATTTAATAACATTTATCAATGCCAATAAAAAAAATTACAACTGAGAAAACTTAGTTGGGTACGAACCAACTCAATTTGGGCATTGCAAGTGCATGAAAAAGAGTTTCTTCACTTTAAAAATGCAAGAAATGGTTTTTAGTAATTAACATAACAGTACTACTACTATTATAATAATAATGATAATATATATATATATATATATATATATATATATATATATATATATTATTGTTGTTGTTGTTATTATGTCATTAGTTCCATTTTAACTTTTTTGTATAACCTAAGTCATTTGGAAAGTTGGGAAATTACAATAATTTTCATGGTTTGATCTAAACTACATCTTAGTCTATGTTTTTTTTATAGTATCCTACAACAATTTATGAAACTATAATTTAAAATATATAATATCCATGTTCAAATAGTTCAATCTCAACGATATTCTTTTACAATCAAAAGACAATTTAGATTATCAATTTTTCTTCTCTATAAAAATGCATTTTTCTCTCTATAAATGTAACTTAATATTTTTTAAATATTAGTCAGCTATAAAAAATATCAAAAATTTTAAATTTATTGGAATATAGTTAACTACCAAATATTTTAAATTAAGATTTTAAAATTTGTTATTAAACAGTGTAAAGAAACTAAAAATAAAGTATAAATTTAAAAAATAGAGAGGATAAAATATAAATTATGTTAAATCACATTAAAGTTTCTGTATTTTTTTTTTTTTAAGTTTAGGCCCAGTTCGTTTGATGTTACCACCTCCCCGGCTCCGCCTTAGCGTGTTTTGACACCAAAGCAGGGGGGAGAGTGGGTGTTCTGGTTTTTCGTTCAATATTTGCCATAATTTACAAATGTGCCACATTTTTTTTCTTTTCGTTGTAACCTCCTACTATCTCTCTCGCTCCTCCCCGACGGCCTCCCTTCTCTTCCTCAAACCTGTCGTCGATGGCTCCTCCTCCCACTGGAATGAGAATCACCCTAACCCCTGCCGCCGATCTGGCATTTCCCACATTAATGCTTCCAGCTTCCCTGACCCACGTATTGTCGGAATCTCTGTCAGCGGGAAGAATATCTGCAGCAACATCCTTCCCGATCTGCGAGCTCGATTATCTAGTTTATCTTTGCTGGTTGAATCTCCATTACAACGCCTTTTATGATTTGCTCCACAACATTTTCCTCTATGGTAATAATCTCTTTGGTCCACTTCATTTTTCAATCTACAACCTCTATCATTGCCAAAACCTCAATCTCTCCAACAACTCGCACTTTGGTCTCCTTCTGCACGTTTCTCAAGGGCTGAAGTTGCCTATTTTCAGTCAAACCACTCAAGATTTCAAGCCAAAATTTTTTACCCAATCTGGCAGGACACAGCAAAAGAACAAGAAAGTATCAGGTCCTGGGCAATTCAAGATAATTTTTATCTGTTTAGCTACAAATTCAGGATAATTATCTTGGAGTAATTAAAAGGTTGATTGGTTGTTTGTCTGATCCTTTTTTACCAAGCCAGAGAGAATAGTTCAGATCATTCACCTGGAAAATTGCGTTGATCAAGCCTTTGGGTTGAAATCAAGTTTCCTGATACTCTTCTCCAGGAATTGAGTTCTCCATCTCAGAAATTTGGCTCTCTTCTCTCATCAGAAAAACTGTTCCGATACAATTCCTTGTCTTGAAACGCTCTGTAAAAATTGTAGCAAACTGGAAGAGAGAGACAGTGGAAGGTCTGGAGGAGTTGGTGCGATCAGAGGAAAGAGAAAAGTTTGACTGGGTCTAAGTCATATCTAAAAGCAATTCTGTGGGCATTTGTGGTTGTGGTTTAAAACGGGCCATGTAATGGACCTCAGCACAATACTATACACTAAAATCCATTTTCGGGTTACTGTTTATTCTAACAGTGAGAAACAGTATCTTTTCGGTTTTACCCTGGTTTTGGACTGATTCGCCTGACTTTTTTTTTTTTTTTTTTTTTTTTGGACGCGATTGCTTTGTTTATAAGTTTGGTTAGCTTTTTGAAATAAAGTAACTTTTTAAAGGTCTTTCTTAACATTTTTTCACTTTTATTCTGTTTCACGTTTCTTTTTTGTGAAACACATTTTCAGTTACTGTTAGGCGTGAGTATGGGTCGGATTGGTTCGGTTTTATGGTGGAACCGAACCAACCTAAAATGGCCTCAGTTCCAAAATTTTTCTACCCAACCCAGAACCGAACAGAACCAAAACCATGGTTCTGGGTTTCTCGGTTCTGGTTCTCAGGTTTTTTGGTTTATAATATATACCTATAACAACACCAAAATTCAATAAATCTACATCCATAATTAGTTTTATGACATATTCAACATAATATACAATTAAACTAATATTTAAATATATGTACTTAGATACATTCAAAAGAGTTTAAAATGTTGTTCTAACAAAAATGGTTCAAAAGAGTTGCTTATGGGATATCTTTTATCTCAACTAGTTTACTTCATTCCAGTAATTTCAATATTTGTATGACATTCAATATGGAAAATTAAGCCTTTAAGGCCATATTCTTCAGTATCAAAACCTAAAATATGTTGATGTCATAAATTTTTAATTTTGCATGACTCAAATGAAAAAAATATCATAATTGTATCATAAAGAATAGTCTGGAATGAAAGATCGAAAGCAAAATGACGGAGGAGTGATGAGTTTATGAAGCAAAGTGATTTAAGTAAATAAGGAGAAATTTCGTAAATGATCCCACAACTTCCATACTGTTTTAATTTGGAACATCAGTTTAAGAGTTTAATATAAAAACACAAAATAACCATCATAATACTTCAAAGAAATATATATGTGTGTGTGTGTGTGTATGAATATATTAGTAATACTATAATTTTTATTATATAATTATATATATATCTCGGGTTCGGTTCCACCTCGGGTTGGTTCCATATGGAACCAGAACCAACCCAAAAACCGTCGGTTCTCCTATATGTGGAACCAACCCGAGAACCATGATCAACTTTTACCCAACCCAACTCAACCCAATGGGGGTGGTTCGGTTTCGGTTTCGGGTTTACCCAACCCATGCTCACCCCTAGTTACTGTATTGTTTCTATTTCTCATATTAGGCCACGATTTTGATCAGCTTGATATTTTGGACCCTAAACTTAGTAACTACTTAATTTTAGTGTTTTTGTTTAATTTCTTGATTTTTTTTATTTATGGTGTGTTGTTTTCTAAACTAAAACATTGGCCATCCTGGTTTTTTTTTTTTTTTTTAGTGAAATAGAGCTTTTTTTCCTTAACTTTTTTTAAGTTAATTGTTAAACTCTTAATGCATATGATTTTTACATTTTCTCTTTAGGTCCAAACTATTTTTATTATTTATTATTTTTTTTTTTCTTAATATTGTGATATTATGTATCCGTGGGCCTTTTAACCTCGTTTATACGTTTATACCTAAAAACAGCAGCAACAGCAGCCAGTTAGGCTGCTTTTAATTGAACCGAGCCCTTTTTAACCTATGCCCGTCTATCCTCCCTCTTTCAGCTAATCCCCTTTTTATCTATGCTCGTCTGTCATTTATCCCTCCCTTTTTCATCTACAAGTCTACACTCCTACACCATCGAAATTGTTGCTCTAGATAATTGCAAGAATTGCAATCAAAGAAAGATTATTGCTCGATTTTTGATTTGTTTCTTTGTGTTTCTCTCTCTTTCTCTCTCTCTCTCTCTCTCTCAGCTGTGTTTCTTTGTTTCTCTGTTTCTCTGTTTCTCTCTCATCTCTGTTTGTCTCTCTCTCTCCCATCTCTGTTTCTCTTCCATCTTTGGTGAAGTGATTGGCTTCGACCAAGGTGCCATGACAACTCTTGCTTGTGTCACTCTATGCACTGCCAGAGAGCGCAAGTTCAAGTTCTACCATAACCCTTGCTCCCCAGGGCACTCGTCTCACTCCCTTACCAATAAGCCCTCCCCTGATGGAAGGTAGCAGACCGCAAACTAGATTCGTCTCATCCGAAGTCTGGGCAATCAAACTACGGCCTGGTGCACAAACTCCAAGTACTTGCGCCGCTTGGCTGCCGATGATGCAGCGGCCTCCACCGTCTAGCTCCCTGGTTGTATCCTCGTCGCCAACTTCAAAGAATATAAAAGGAGTTCTCGAATTGCAAGAATGGAATAGAATTGAATCAACAATGCGAGGAACTGAATTTGGGGATTGGGTTAATGAAATTGGGGATTTTGCCGGGACGAAGGGTGAGGAACGGCTACGCCAGCAGATACATTGCCATTTGACCAAAGGCGAACTGTAAATATTGTTAACGTTAGAGTGAAATCCACGCTGCCGGCCTGAGTTTGAGACATCATTTGCCCCTCCCCTAAATTCTCAATAAACCCTCAATTCTCAACTTCAGCATGTAAAATATTCTGAGTATAAAAAAAAAAAGATAATTTAGATTATTAATTTTTTCTCCTCTATAAAAACACATTTTTCTGTCTGTAAATGTAAATTATATTTTTTTAAAAATATTAGTTAGCTATAAAAAAATATCAAAAATTTAGAAATTATTGGAATGTAGTTAATTACCAAACATTTTAAATTAAAGTTTCAAAAATTGTTGTTAAACAGTGTAAAAAAAATAAAGACAAAATATTGATTCAAAAAATAGAAATGATAAAGTTAGGTTATGCTAAATCAGTCATTTTTTATTTGAAAGCTTATACTTTATACCCTCCATTCCAAGTTGACTGGCGCTTTTCAGTTTTTATAAAGATTAAGGTTATGATATTGCATAAACATAATGTGTATATTTTTCAGTAGTCATCCATAACTAGACCAAACAATGACAGATAAAAATTATTCGAGATGAGTATTACTTAGTGGCATTGTTACTGGAAGTTGTTAAATATACAAAAACTGCCATTCATTTTGGATGAAAGGTCTTTTCAAGATGTCAACTATTATGCGACACATAGAGTATTTTATTTACTTATAATCGGTTGAATTATATTTGCAAAAACTAAATTTTTTTTTTGTGATTTTTTTCCATCCTCATCGCATAAAAAAGTTAAAAGGAATAAAAACAGTGGTTTTTAAAAGTTTTTTTCAGTGCAAATAAATTATTTTTGTTATCTCTGTTGGTGGTGTTTTCATCATCATCATTATAATAATTATTATTATTTGCATAAAATTTTCAATATGTACTTTTCAAACTCTTTCAAGTCTAACGTTTCAACTGGTGAAGAATATTAAACAATCTTCGTATATACAAATAAGTGTTTTTTTTTACTTTTTTTAGAACTTTATCCTGACCAATGAAGCTGTATACATATATAAATAAATGTGCATAAAAAGTAAAATTCTTTGAGAGTCACCCAACTTATTTTTTTTGCCCTAAATGGGTACCTCACTTTCAAGTTGTCATAGCGATTTACCTTATTTATTATCACGCGTCCTATTTAAATACTTTCCGTTACTTTGAGTTATGTCCGATAAAAAATACTGACGTGATAAAACAAAACATTAAAATAACTTCTAAAATAACATTTTTAGTCCTTTAAATTTTCCTATCAACAATTTAAACCATAAACTTTTCCCACAAACTCCCCCGTCCCTCTCCTCCTCCTCCTCATTCTTTTCACTACCATCTTCTCCTCGTCTCAGCCTACTCTTTGCGTTCTTTTCCATAGCCCCACTCTCTTCGATTCACGCCCTACTCTTCTTGGCCTCTTATTCTCTTCAATTCATCACTGATTCTTGCCTTACTCTTTTTGGCCTCTTCTTCTCCATCACCCAACTTTCTTCGATTCATCATCTTTCCGATTCCATTAATCCACATGCTATTTCTTCCAAACTCCTTATTCAAGACCTCCGCCTACTACTTAAGGCACCGATGATGAAAGACCTCTGTTGCTACTACAAATCCAAGATCTCGATTTATCACACTCGGTAGATGCTCAAAGTCCCAAATCCTAATTTGTCGCTAAATCCTAGATCTCGATTCCCTGTTTCTGGTGTTAAAACAGGAGGTGGTCGCAGAGAAGCAATGGATAGGAATGACAGTCGATTTGGTGGGAGATTTTGGGGTTGTTTTAGGCACATTCGGGTCTTCGGGCTAAAGGATTTGGGTTGTTTTGCAAGCGGTAGCACTAAAAAATCACAGCTAGGCGGAGGCGAGAGAGAATTAGAGACTTTGGAACCTTTTTCGGTCTTTCAGAGATTATTGGGAGGTTTGCTGGATGGAGGCCAACGGTAGGGGTGGTGGCTAGAGAGTGGTCAGCTTTTGGGCTATTGGTTGGATGGAGGTCAGCGGCTGGACTTGAGGGCGGGCGGCAGGGGTGGTGGGCTGGCAACTTTTGAAAAGGCGGTATTAGAGGTGAAAGATAAGGGTTTTAGGAGTAAAATTAACTTGAGTAGAAGTTTAAGAGTTAGAATTAGTGATTGAAACAATTTGAGGATTAAAGTTGACATTTTAAATTTATTTTAGGGTTATTTAATGCCACATTAGCATTTTCTATTCAATTTAACGAAAAAATTTATGGCAAGTAATTAAATGGGATGCACAATAAGAGAAAATGTACCACACTAGAACAATTCAAAGATAAGGTACCCGTTTAGGACAAAAAAAAATTAGTTAGGTAACCCTTGGTGGATTTTACCCTTACCTTTTATGTTGTCAAAATATTCCAATCAATTAGTTCATTTCTTGTGACAGTCTTGCCTCTTACTTCTTATAAAAACCCTACTTTAGCTTGTTACAAAATAGTAGTTGTGGCTACATAACCTAGAAGGTCCAACACCTATATCCCAATTAATTTGGGGGGTTAAGGTCTAAAAATGCCACTGCCTTTAGTTTATATGGAAAAGCCATTTACCATTATTGGGCCCCAAGTCCCATTTTGTTTCTTCACCTCATCTGAACTTCAATACATCCGAATTGACCACACGAACTAAATTGCATCATTTTACTATTCATATCAATTTTATTTCAAGTTTTTATTTTCTACCCTCATGTATATTAAATGTAAAACTTCTATATTTTCTAAACATAATTTTTGAAAATATTTCTAGTACATAACAATATAAATAAGTTATAGTTAAACTTAAGTCAAACAACTAAAACATTAGAAGCTAGTAATAGTTACTTGCACTGTCACTGATCAGTCGCAAAAAAGTATCTTACAGTTTTTAACAATGGACTAGCTACTAAACTGACCGTTAGTCAATCACTAATTCATCTCCATTCAATTGCATGGTTTTTGCAACTGGTTTTTTTTATCACTAGTTAATCACTAAAATGCAAAAAAATTATTGATTCACGATTAAATAGCCAGTTGAAATTTTGAATCCATCTTGTGGTGAATATGTTGCAAATATTTCATGATTTTACACAACATTTAAGATATTGTAATAACCATAAGTATACCTTGCTTTGTTGATACATGCATTTAGAAATCAGAAATCCAAAATAAAGTTAGAGTACTTAAACCTAAGCCATTATGCCAAGTGTTGAACACATACTTTAACTCAGTGAATCGGTTATTATTTGCATAATACTTCACCAGTTACATTTTTCTCTTAGTATACATATTTTTTCCTACTTAAATTTGGCTTCAATTTATTTTATTTTTTTACTAAATTTTTAGAAAAAAAAATTAAAAATATATTTAGTTCATTTACAATTTATGTATAAAATTTTTTTATATATATACTGAAATGACAAAGATAGAAAAAATATAGCTTAATTGATACAAATACTAAATATATCAAAAAATAATATAAAAATATATAACCATCTAAATATTTTTTAAATCTTCTATTTTACAATATTTTCATTTACTAATAGTCTAATATATACGATAAAAAAAGTGCAAAATCATATACATGTAACATAGGAATTAAAATTTAAATGTGTTGTTAATTCAAATGGAAGTTTAAATACTTTTGAAGATATTTTGGATGACCCGTTTAGAAAATGGATAACATTGGGTGTTTATGTGACAATAAGACATGAATTGGAGTGCTTTTTGAGGTTTAGCTATTTGAGTTCGAATTGAAAAGACTAGGAATCATGAAATAGAAACCGATGAGGAAGAAAGAAAAGATGGTGCTTAGCCCCTACAAAATAGAATGAGAAGACACAAAGACAAGGACACTAGAATGTAGGCATTATGTACTAAGAGGTAAAGATAAGATTTTTGGTTCAGGGAGATAAAAGGAGAACCAGACAATCAAATTGAGTTGCTATAAGGTTGTTTGCTATTTTTTTCTCATCCTACATGGATGCAACAAAAAAGGGTATTTGGAGTTTTAGGCTACAAAAATCACGTGGCTTGGGCTTTTGTATTAGTTATCTTCTTTACTTACAAGGAAATGAGAGCTTTAAGCCCAAGTTTTATAAGTTTTAATACACTTGTAGGTCACTCAGATAGAGACATAAGAGCACAAAGTTTTTACGTTTCTACTAGTAAAGTTACGACATCTATTCATTTTATAATAATAAATATTTTGGTATATTTTGACATTTTTTTAATTTCTCGAGTTGTAAAAACATGGCTTAAATATGTTTGGCCCTTAAACTTAGACAATTTGTGCAAATTAGTCTATAACTCAGTATTCAATAAATTTTGGCTCTTGAACTTTGTAAAAGCTTGTGACTTAGTCTATTTACTAAGACTTGTTGATGAAAAATTACAAAAGCTCTGTTGATCTCTTTTTCTTTCTCACAAGAAGCACTTCTATTGTAGATTCATTTAAATAAGTCTTCTATCCTTCTTTTTTTCTCTTTATACCTTCATAAAATTCACCATAACCATACTACATCATCAAATACCAAGTCATTAGTGCCTTCTTTTCCCTTAACTGCTACATTAGCCAAGTTGGCTCTATCACCACCTCAATAGTCATTGGTAGGGTTGTATTTGAACTTATAACCCTCATAAAACCCTTCCACAGAGTGTCTTGCAAGTTGCCACTAAGCATGAGCTTGTAAAACAGGATCATACAATGTCATTTCCTGTCCAATGAAAGGTTGTGCACCAAGACAACAAACAGGGAATCAAATCTCAATTGAAGAATGGCTCATTTTGAAACTTATGCTTCCCTTTAAAAGTATCTGTGTCCTTGACCTCAACAGTGACTTCTCAATCTGTCTTCTACAAGATAGCCTAGATGACGAAGCCAAAGTAGCCCAAGAAAGATGGAAAGCTTATTTCAATTATTCTAAAATAAAAAAAATACTTCTTATAGAACATTAAAAGGTATCAAAGTGGGATTTTATAATTTTTTCATCAACATGTCTAAGCATATGACCTCTAAGTCACAAGTTTTACAAAGTTCAAGTGTTAATATTTATTAAATACTGAGTTGTGGACTTACTTACACAAGTTATTCAAGTTCAGGGCCTAAATATATTTTTAGACCTTTGTACATGCATACAAGGATAAGGATTAGAAATTACTAGTTTCACTTTGTAGTATCAAGCCTATAAGTTGACAATTAACTAATTTAAGCTAGCTATTTTAGGCCAGAAAGTATTCTTGTGCCTTCTTGTCATCTACGAGATTTTATTATGTTTAAATTGAAAAAAAAATGAAATTTTATAGAAATTTTATTTGGTGATTTTGATTTTTCGACTCAATTTCATTTGAAACCAAATACAATAAATTTCAATTTTTATTTAATTTTGATTTGGACAATCAATTGTTTCAGTAACTGAATAAATTGAATAGTTTTCATGTATATTTGATTGCTCTTCATAAGCTCAAGTGGCCATTCATGGTTCACAATTTTATTGTTGGTTGGTCCTGTAACCACATAATGGTTCTCTATTTCTTATTTTATACTCCCTCCATCCCATTTTAATAACAACATTTCTCTTGACATGTGTTTTTAAGGTTTTCATTTCTTTTTCCATTTTTTCCAGTTTTGTCTTTCAGTCCATATTTTGTCCTCGCCTTTTCTTAACTCGATCGTCTTCAACCACCGATGATTCTAGCGGTGCTGTTGATGGTCTACGACTACAATCATTGTTGAATCGTCTCCCGCTCGAATCATTGTCGAATCATCTTCACTCGTCTCCATTCATTAAATCATCTCCACTCAAAGATGCAAGTCATCGTCGAATCTCTGCTTAAATCGTCATTGAATTGTATTTAATCATCTTTGATCCTTGTCGAATCTTCATCAAATCTCTGTTTGAATCGTCATCGAATTGTCTCCAATCATCTTCGATCTCCATCTAATTTCCATTAAATCATCTTTAATTTACCAATTTGTGTCTTTGATTTGCCAATTTGTATCTTCGATCACTGATTCACCATTGATTTCCTCTTTTTGCTTCCTATCTCATTGGGCTATAAGAAGAGAAGTTAGTGATTGTACAAGGGAAAAGGGCATCGGCAAATGTGGAGGTTATTTTATGGGTGATACTAGCTATGATTATAGAGGGGAGGGAGAGCAGAGAGGTGAGGAAGAGCAGAGGCGTGTAAGAGATTATAAAATAGGAAATTGGGGGTAAAAAGTTACTAAATTAGGGAACATTTCATTTTTTTTTATAACACACAAACAAAAACATTGCATTCTTTTTGACACCGCGAAAGTATTTTTTTTAGATTAATTTACCATTTTTAAATGAAAATGAACCAGTTGTAAATTTGAATAAAGTCGTATGGTTTCTTACTTTTTAAACTTCATATAGAGATGAATACTTTATTGCCAAGAAGCTATTTTACACTATGGCATAGCTTTTGGTAGTTGTAGAACAGGCAACTACAACATTCCAAGTGTGTATGACGTGTTTTAATGAGCTCTCGCAATTGATCCATAATATAATTTTTCCTAATAAAAGCTAAAGCGAGTCCCCGCTAAAGATATATACTTTTAAAAAATATATATAAAAGGTGTAAAACTTTTAATTATTAAAAAAAATTGTCACAAAGGCAATTATTAATTGGTTGAAGTCCATTCTGAATTCAATTATTTTTTAGCATTGGAATGCCTTTATGTTGGGGCAGTTGTTGACTTATAATGCATTAATAGCACCCAAAACTTGTCACCACATAAGCTTAATGTACAGGAAGTTAGAAGGGGTCATGGCTGTAAAACTTGATATGTTAATTGGCTACGATTGAGCCAAGTATGCTTTCTACGAGGCATCTTGGCAAAGCTGGGTTTTCAGTCAAGGTGGATTGAATTAGTAATGGGCTGTATGGAATCAACATCTTTCTTGGTTCTGATCAATGGTGCTTTATCTAAATGCTTCTTTCCATCATGTGACTTCCCGTAAAACGATACTCTATCACCCTTATTGTTCCTTATTTGTGCTGAGGATTTTCTTCCCTACTTTGCCATGATGGGGCATAGAATCTTAGTGCTGGGGTATCGAAAAATAGGTATACCCTTTGATAAAGCACTTGTTATTTGCAAATGATAGTATTAGTTTTCTTTAGGCTTGAGAAGAATGGACAAGGCACCTATTAGCTATTATCCAGCTCTATGAATGTGCTTCAGGACAGAAAGTGAATATGAGTAAGTCTTCTCTCTTTTTCAGCATGAATATCTCGCATCATTAGTGCAAAACCTGTGTTGCACCCTTGTTGTTTTTAATTACTTAAAGGAAGATATCTACTTGACTGGGCAAGAAAAATACCTCACAATTATAGTATCTCATTGAGAAGGTTACGAGGAAACTTGCTTATTGTAAAACTTTATTGTTTTCCCAAGTAAGTAGAAGGACGATGATTAAAACTGTGATTCAGTCAATGCCTATTCATCTGATGAGTTGTATCCTTTTACCTACAAAAGTATATGATAAATTAAAGTCTTTTTCCATTAAATTCTGGCGGTTAGCAGACACATACTCCTACTCAAATGTGTGGAAAGAGATTCTTATTAGTCATGGAGTCATTAAAGTAATAGGCTTTTGGAGAATTGGCTAGGGTGTGGAGGTATCGGTTTAGAATGAAAATTGGATTTCAGGACCCCATATAAAACCCATAACTACACCCCTCCCACATTTAACCCATCTTTCAGTGGTGGAGTTGATTGACCAAATCACTTTCCTATGGAAGAATGAGGATATTGATGCATTTTTCCACCCTTCAGATGCAACAATTATTAAGGATATACCTTTGAATCCCAGGTTCTCTAATGGCCTCTTCACATAGAGGATGACAAACAATGGGCAATTCATGGTCAAATTTGCATAATACCTTTCTTTTATCATTTTATATGGTCACAACCCTCTAGTTAAATTTGATTTTTGGTATTGATTATAGGGATTGTGCCTTTTCCTTCATATTATGGTTTTCTTTTGGTGAGCCTATGTGAATATATTACCTACAAGGGACAATTCACAGGCTCCTGGAATTCAGGTTATTCTTTCTTGCTCGATTTTGACACCAAGGACAAGAAATAGTACACCAAAATTTTTTGGAATGTCAGTTTGCTCGATCGGTGTAGAGTTTGGTTGGTTTAAATATTCCTTTTATACTTCACGATTAGGTGGATGATGTTCAATCATTCTTCCATGGTGAACTACTCAAAATACTGAAATTTGCTATCACATGTTGGTTTTCTGGTTTAACCACAATAAGGTTGTGCACGAGACATATTGTCAGACCCCCTGTCCCATCTTATTTATAGTGTCCAAGCTTGGTTGGATAATTGGTAGTGGGTGAGCTTTTCCTCTAAGAGTCCACTACGGACGAACTCTAGGGTACCTCTAAAGTGAAGGGTCCCACCACTCGAAACTATAAAGATTAACATTGATGCAGCTTAGAGATGCGAGTGTGGGCGGGCTATTATTGGCATAGTGGGTCAGGATCATTTAGGGCATGTTGGTTTCACCGTATCCTGTAGCTTTGGTTACTCTAGTGTAGACCCATTATACTTAGAAGCACTGGCAATGCTATAAGGTCTAAAAAAGGCTTATCATTGAGGATTCATAGGCTTATTGTGGTGTCTAACTCTTAGGTGCTGGTTATGAAAATCTTAAGTTCTCATGTTCCTTCTTTGTTTTACTTTAAAGTCATTGTTGATAAGGCTCATTATTTTTGAAACAATTTTTCTTCATGTGTTTTTCCTATGGTAGTCATTTAGTCAACGGTGTGGTGTATTCTTTTGCCCGAAAAAGTCTGGAGTGTGCTCGGTGTTATTCTTGGGAAGACCTTTTTCCATCTTGGCTTTATAATGCTCTTTTAAGCGATCAACAAATTGGCCAATGGTTCTTATTTAAAAAAAAAAAACAATAATAGGAGCAAAGTCTTCTTCTAGATCACCACTTAGGCTTATTTGTGAAATGTTGAAAATGTTAACAAGAAATCAAGAATAGAGTTTTCAATGGGTATATTGGTAATAACAATATTTATAGACATGCATGCATATATATGAAGAAGACGGTCATTCTGTTTAGTTTTGTTTAGGCTTTCTAAATTGGTGTTAAACCAACGTCATCAAATTTTAAAAATTCCAATCAATCCTGAACCATTCCTCTCAGTGTGGTTTGGTTTTGATTAACTTACTTCAGTTTTTAATTTTAACCAAAACCACGTGTAACAGTCAATAAAGTGGTAAAATGTTTAGACATTCTTGGCCACTGAATGAGTTCAACTCTCACCAATGACCATAGTGTTAAATATTGTAGTATACCATTTACTTTGGGTATGCGGTACAAATATTTTACCATTTTGTCATTTAATCACGTAGTGTACCGCATATCGCTCACTTTTTGTATGTATTTTTTCAAAAAATCGAGGTATACCACAAATACCGCGTAGCACATACTGTGGTATTTTATTTTTCACAATTTTTTTTAATTTTACATAAAAAATATCATAAAATATATAAAACATTAAAATATAAATAATACACATATCATAAAATAAACATTTATTTATATTTTTTTGGTTACTTTTCTAAATTAATATAAAAATTTAATGGATGATAGTAGCTTAAAGATCCATATGGTGTTAAACAATATTCCCTAATTAGATTTCTAGTACATGCTACCCCAATTGAATATCTTTTATCATATATATTTTATTTATATTCAACAAATTATGGTGAGAAAAATTAGAATACATATAAAATGTGTAAAAATAAATTATTAAATAATTATTTCACCTTAAAATAATATTTTAACATTTATTTTTTTTGTGAAAATGGCAACAGTATGCGGCGCAGTATATCTTAAAAGTTTGAGGTGTGGTATACCTAGCGGTAACAGTATTTAATACCTTACCAATGACACATTGTTTGCCCACACTGCAATTTGTGACTTAAAATCCCATTAGTTTCAAGAAACATACAAAATCCTCAAATTTTCCTAAATACCCTCTTATACCTTTAAATATATACCTTGTATTCAAAAGGGAAAAAAAATAGCCAAATCGAGATCACCTCTAAAATTTTCATTCCCTTGATGCAAGGTTGTTAAAATTGCGATCCTGATCGTAAGATCATACGATCGTACGATTCTATGATCCTAACATAGAAAACCTTGTCAAAACGTTATAGGATCGAAGGCATGGTAGGATTGTAGTAGGATCGCGACTAGGATCATAGGATCGTAGGATCGTCTTTCGATCCTACCTGGTTATTGATTTTTATTGGGGGTAAATTACATGGATGGTCCCTAAAATTTGATTTTCATTCTGTTTTCATCTCTAGTTTATTAAATGCTCTCTTTAAATCCTAAACATATTAAAAACATCCTATTTTGGTTCTAAATTCATTAAAAACATTTCATTTTAATCCCCAATTGGATGAAATTTGTTAACTTAAGGTAGTTGTCTAATAAAAACTTTTTAAAGCATAATTTAAATTATGTAATAACTGTCTTACTATAAATTATATATATATATATATATATATATATATATATATATATATATATATATATATATATGTATGTATGTTTGTATTTATGTATAATGTAATAATAATAATAATATATTTACAATTAATGGATATTCAAATTACCAGTTTTTCCTATCTGTAAGTTGAACTTATTTCATCAAGAAAAAAAAATTACTAATTTTAAATTATTTACATACTGTAAAAAAATCATTATACATTTTAAATTTATTAGAAGTCAATTATTGATATTTAAATTATGGACATTGTACTCTTTTCTATTTGTCAATAATGTGTTTGTTCATGAATTTTTTTCAGACTTGTATTAATTATTTTATTGATTATGTTGATGTATACTCTATTAAAGTTTGAATTTTGCTTGTATTGTATCAATAATTAGGTTTTACCATTACTATGACACTAAAATTTTACTTGAGTTTTTAATATAATTAGTTTTTTTATATAAATTATATTATTTAGACAAGAAATTTTAAGTTTTTTGTAGGATCTTACGATCTATGATCCGATTTTACGATCCCGATCTTGCACGGCAAAAAACGATCCTTGGTAGGATCCCGATCTTAACAACCTTGCCTTAATGTATGAAATACTCCTAACAACTTTCAAACCATAATTTTTAGCCTCACCAATACTACAATATACATCTAGGTCATTTAATAGAGTGGCTAAATGATATTGGTTTATGCTCGGCTAGCCTCGTCAACTAATGTCTCTTTGATTGCCCCTCAAGCTTTTGATTACATTCTTAACTTGTCCTAAAGTGGGGAAACTAAATACTGGACAATGTTTTTTTTAGCAGGTTTCTACAATAGCAATTCAAAAAACTTAATTATTAGTCATAGTTTTTAGTCCGTTTAGTAAAGATGATAGGGTCGTCACTAGTAATGAATACCTCATGTGTGGCTTGGATGAAGAGCAAAAATTTCAATGTTTCATTAACTAATTGCCACTTAATAAGATTGAATGATGTTTAGTGTTTCTAAATCTTGTTAATAAACCCATTGTTAAGTTGATCCAGTTGAAGTCAATGCACATTGAGTTGCATATGATGAGAATTATGGGTGACTAGGGTTGTTACTGGTTGGATTAGCCTGTACTTTAACAAAATCTGCTTCTAAGCCACAAGACTTATAGTCAACTCACAACTCTGGGTTGTGTGTCCTTCTAACGGGCAATGCCCATAGCTTAGAGTCACTTGTGCAAGTGTTTGTGAAAAAATTTGGTCTCATATTCACCATGACTTGGGTTACAGTTAGGCAGATGTCAAATTGGCCTTTACCTAAAAAATTCATATGATATCCGCCTTTCCCTTTTGTATTTTCCACTTTCCATTCCCTATCAAGTATTCAAGCAATTGCAAATTTGCAATACTAACCACTAGTTGTTTCGTTTCCGCTTCAAAGTTTCTAGAGCGAAATTGCGAATGGCTCCGGGTCCGACTTTCCTCCCCGACCCCCATTAAATTAAACCCACATCCTCAAACCCACGCTTCCAATCCACCACCCTCGTCTCCCCTCCCCTCCCCTCATTGGCATGAGCCTCTCGTCCGTCCGCCTTCTTCTGCTCTGCTCCTTCCCTCCTATACAAGAACGTTGACTTTCTTGACAATTCTTGGACTCGAATAGAAAAGAAAACAAAAATTAGGTAGAGAGATAGAGAGAGAGAGAGAGAGAGAGAGAGAGAGAATGGACCAGGCTGTTCTCGATGATATTATCAATCGCCTTTTGGAGGTCCGAGGCCGACCCGGCAAGCAGGTCCAGCTCTCCGAAGCGGAGATCCGCCAGCTTTGTGTGACTTCCAGGGAGATTTTCTTGCAGCAGCCCAATTTGTTGGAGCTCGAAGCACCCATCAAGATTTGTGGTATTTTCCTCCTTTTCTGTTTGGGTTTTTGCTGCCTTCAACTTTACCTTTTTGGCATCTAGTTATTGATTGGTTCTGTGTTTCTATAATTACTTCGCTTGTTCTCACTATAATGGCTGTCTTGAAGGTTTTCAGTTGGCTCTTTTAAAAAAAAAAAAAAAAAAAAATAGTGTTGAGGCTCATATTTCAACTACTGTGGTCCCTTGGTTGGTTGCTTATGTGCTCTTGAACCTTCTCTGGTCCTGTAGTTAATTTCTATATTAGGTTTTAGAACTGGGTGTCCAGCATTATCATGACAAATGTTCTCATTGCCTATGTTTCATGCGCCTTTTGAGGGTCTTAGTTCAGTTGTTGCCTTTACTTGATCCGTTGAGGAGTGGTTTGTGAAGATTGATGATACTGCATGAAATATCCCGTGATATTTCTTATAGTGTATTGGTCAATGCTTGGTTAATTTGACCTACAGGATTTGGTTGAGCTAATAGTTACTCCCAATTCGGTTGATCTTATATACACGGCACATCTGTACTTGTCTTACAAATGTTGTTTTTAACTGTCCAACTCTCGATTCGGTTGATCTTATATACACGGCACATCTGTACTTGTCTTACAAATGTTGTTTTTAACTGTCCAACTCTCGATCCTAACCGTGTCAGTGGTCTAAGGTAGTTTCATAGAATTACTCTTGCAACTTGATTGGTATCTTTCTTTCTATCACACTATTCCCGTCGTGTTCCTGTAATACCCAATTGACATACGGGTTAAGTAGTTCTTCTCTTTATATGAACCAACCAATTGTGGGAGGGTTTAGTCTCTGAAGCCTGTACAAATCACTGTAAGACACTTTTTCAAGTATTATGGTTCAAATATAACAATGCTCTTTACATCTGGTGGTGTTATAAGTTTTGCCAGTTCTTTAAATTCCAAGTTAGTGGGATGGACATTTTATGGTGGACTTTAGATCTTTTCAGGATTTAACTTAATTGTGCAAAGAAAGTAAACATGATTTTATTGATGTTTGGTTATCTGCAAAATACTTAGCTTAGTTTTGCTATAGCATGTATGGTTTATTATATTCAATTTGCAACGTGAACCTATATAACTTGAAATAGTACTCATCCAATGTTATTTGCTCACACTTTCCTTCTACTGAACTTGTTCTTGTGAAGTGATTGTACTGTTGTGCACAACATCTGGTCAACAACTTGCACTTACATGGGCGTGGCTTCCCTCAAGTCTCTCTTTTACACTGGACAACACCGTGTCTAAAATAATGTTGACAGTTAATATTAATGTTTAAGGGACAGCTAGAAATAGATTTCATCACATGAATGGAACTTGAATTAATTACTAGGCTATTTGTGATGACTTAGCTATGGCCTCTCTTTTCTTTTTGCTTTCTGCCTTCTTATATCCATGTTCCCCTACCTTATGAAGTCTGAACACCCCACCTGTACCTGCATCACCACCCCCTGACTCACCTCTTTCTTTGTCTTTGATTTCTTCTCATTCTTTCTTCAGGTGTTCTTTGTTTGATATGTGTGGAAGGTTTAATATTCTGCTCTGTAAGGTGATGCCAATTTTTGCGAGTTCGATTATATAGAGTAAACCATCCTAGTTGGTATCTATTGCATGGAAGGATGAGTTCGGACTTTCTGCTCTTCTATATTAAAGTCTATAATTGTCACGTATCTCAGAAGCCTCTCCTCACAGTCTACTCTCTGTGTTTTTCCAGAGCAGTTTTGGCCTTTTCTTAGATATGTACCATTATTAGATGGAAATGTTTCTTTCTAGCATGGTTTAACAAATAGTGCGCTGCATCCATCTAATTGAATTAGTAATGAAAATGTGTTGAATGGTATCTTCTTGCTGTATTTACTTGTTCTGTTATTTCTACTATCTAGTTTGCTTTGTCCATTGTCAATAATCTTAATCAAGATGGTTTAGAAAACATTATTAAAACATGCTTTACATGAAGATGAACAAATACATGCTTCAATTCGTAGATAATCGATGCTAGCACATCAATTCACAGGTGCTTTATAATTGATATTAGATGAAAATCAGCACCTCAAAGGTTACGAAAAACTTGTGTATTTATGAGTATGTGTATAAGTGGTTCCTAGGCAATATGGGAAAAAATGCCAGGGCATGTGTCTGGGTTGTAACCTTCTTATGGTGGTGTTCGTTGTGCTTTGGCTGAGCACTTTGGCCATCTATCTTATCACCATGAAAGCCTTGGAACCTCTTGAAAATTCTGTTTATAGTTCACTTATACTCCTAGCTTAATTTATGGTTTCAATATGGAGAAGTAAGCTAAATATCCTTATTAATGTACTAATGCAGTGAATATCTTTTTGTCCTCGCTGCTTTCTCAATAGAATTTTCCTTACTGAAAAATCAGTGAAAATCTTTTGGTGCCAGCTACTTTTTCAATTGAGTTTGGACAGGGATTATGCATCACTTCTTGCAGATTATGTGGTAATGGAAGTAGCTTACTCACATATGTGCTAATGTCCTAATTCAGTGAATATCTTTTTGTCCTTGCTGCCTTCTCAATTGATTTTTTCTTACTGAAAAATCAGTGCAAATCTTTTGGTGTTACCTACTTTTGGAATGAGTTTAAGCACGGGATTATGCATTACTTCTTGCAGATTGTGTGGTAATGGGAGTGGCTTACTTGCATAGTTCCTACTGTTATTATACCTAATTACGTGATAATCACAAGAATGGAAACATACAGTTCAACAAAAAGTGAAGCATTTGCTATGAATGACTCCCCCCCCCCCAAATACAACAAAAAATATATATAAATAAATAAAATAAAACTAAAAGAGACGTAAAAAATGCATCTGCATACTTGTAATTTAAGTGTTTTACAACTTTTTACAATTCCTTGTTTCTAGTTCACATCGTGTTAGAACAAGTTGGATTTTATCTTTTCCTTGGAAGTTGTATGTTAACTGATGCTGAATATTAGGTCTGAGAATGCATGAAACTTCAATCAGTTAATGGGTTATTTGAATGTGGTAATCATGATGGTATATTGACTCTCTATTTCAAAGTTCATACGATCAACTAGATCGAAGACGAGAAACCCAACTTCTGGTCATAATTGAGATGAGCCAAGACCAGAAAGCTGTTCAGGACAGAGGGGTGGAAGGTGACGCTGGAGTTTGCTGGAAGGTGATGCGCCAAGTGGACAGTTTTCCGGCGAGCTGCTGGTGCTCCTCTGGTTGCTGGTGACTCATGGCTGTGGCTGTGTCCTTGGTTTTTGGTTTGGTTAAGAGGAAACAAGGGTATTGATCAAGGCAGTGCAAATGGGAAGGTGTTTGAATTGTTCTCTTGGTGGCTAGTTCAGAGCACGGCTTGGGTTAGGGTTTAGGCCATGATACGATGTTAAACAATAACAGAGAGATGAACTGGGGGCTTGAAAGGATTGCAAGCCCTCATAACCTTTATATAATAAGTGTGAAATGTATACAAGGAAAGTCAACTGTAGGAATAAACAAGAAACAAATCTACTTCCTTGACATACTTTCCTTAACAATTCTGTACTGGGTTTAATTATTCTTGATATGGTTTCCCTAAGCATGTAAATGTTATTCACATCGTTTATGGTCTTGCAATTTCAGGAAAAAAACTACTGTACTATTCTGCAATGTCCATAAGAGAATGTCATTCTTATGTATTTTCACCTAGTTGGTTGGAATAAGTGCATTCTGATATATTGATCTCTAATGGCAGGTGATATCCATGGCCAATATTCGGATCTTTTGAGGCTTTTTGAGTATGGCGGATTACCTCCAAGTGCCAACTATTTATTTCTAGGGGATTATGTCGATCGAGGCAAGCAGAGTTTGGAAACAATTTGTCTTCTACTTGCGTACAAGATAAAATACCCTGAAAATTTTTTCCTCTTGAGAGGCAACCATGAGTGTGCTTCCATAAATCGCATATATGGATTTTATGACGAGTGCAAGAGAAGATTTAATGTTAGACTATGGAAGACTTTCTCGGATTGTTTTAATTGCCTGCCAGTGGCTGCACTGATTGATGAGAAGATTCTCTGCATGCATGGTGGCCTTTCTCCTGATCTGCATAATCTGGACCAGATCAGGAGTCTACAACGCCCAACTGATGTACCAGATACTGGCTTGCTATGTGATCTTCTTTGGTCTGATCCCAGTAAAGATATTCAAGGTTGGGGGATGAATGACAGAGGAGTTTCGTTTACCTTTGGCCCTGACAAGGTGTCAGAGTTTCTTCAACAGCACAATCTGGACCTGATTTGCCGTGCTCACCAGGTTCACTCATCTGAGTTGGTTCCCTTATCTGGAGTTTTTGGTTGTTTTCTGGACTATGTTTCTGAAATTCTCTCATTCCCCTGCTGTCACTCTGTATTGTAGTAAAATTTTGGTTCATGACATTTGCTTATGATGTCATGCACCTTACTGCTTGGAGCAGCTCGTTTGATTGGTTCTGACTGCACTTTATGTTACTCCTGTGATTGGCTGCCACCAATTAGTTTTTAGTTTTGCTTTATATGTTATTTGTAGGTTGTGGAGGATGGGTATGAGTTTTTTGCCGATCGACAACTCGTAACCATATTTTCGGCACCCAATTATTGTGGAGAGTTCGACAATGCCGGTGCAATGATGAGTGTTGATGAGACATTGATGTGTTCCTTCCAGATTTTGAAGCCTGCTGATAAGAAGTCAAAACAAAACTTTGGCAGCTTGATAACAGCTAGACCTGGAAACCCCTCTGCTGGTTTAAATTCATTAGGAAGCACAACTGCAGCAAAGCCCGGAAGCACTCCAGTTAAGGTAAAGTTCCGAATATCTGGTATCAAGAGGGTAAAGGTGGGGGGATGGTGTGCAGGTGAGATGATTTCGAGGCACAGCACAAGCAGGCCATTTTTCCAGTGCTTGACATAAACTTGTACAAGTGGCATTTTAATTTTCTCATTTCAATGGCTCACGGTTAGTTTCCTTGCTTTGCAGTCCTTCCTTGGTGCAAAGGTTTGAATTGCCATCGCAGTGAAGAAACTGGAAACCAGAAAGGTCAGAACACCTCAGGTTGTTGACAAACAAAGCTTGGAGTCCTCATGATATTTTTTTTTCTTTGTACAATTTGCCCAAATTGTAAACAGGAAGAAAGAACAAAAACAGATGAGAAGAATCCTTTGAAAAGAACGTATGAATTGGGTGTTAGGTAGAATGCTGTACTTTTGTGAATGAATAGCTGCGGGTATAATGCGTGAGCATAAACCTCTCTTTCGGTATGACCGAGGTATTCTGGTTTTCTTACTGGCAAGGTGCATTAATGTACGTTAATGTTTACGTTAGGGGTTCGACCCATCACAAGTGAATATTTGCACTTCTTGAGACCCCGACCGAGTCCATGGTTAATGGAGCCTACTCGCTGGAGTAACCGAGCATGTCTTATGCTGGTATTGTGGTGTTCGAAACTTCTACAGAAAAAGTGGAGAAAAGAGCTATTGCGGGAAAGGAACTCATTGCAAAAGAGAGAGCTTTGTTTAATATTAGTGTTAGCGGTTAGTGTTAAAATAAAAAAAATAAATAAAACTTTTATGGTTTAATTTCAACTGTTATGAAATCATTCAAAATTGTAATGCTAATTGAAAAGGCTTGTCTAGAACGGGCAAGATGGAATGGGTATGGGTATGGGGAATCATATAATTGATGTACAAAATGGGGCATTGGGGTGTCATTCTTAAATTCTCCGCGACTCTTGTGTTACTAAAACCATTTTAAAAAGGGTCAGTACATTCTTTCTAGGGAAAAAAAAAAAAGATGTAAATTCTGTTAGAATCTTGAACTAAGGTATTTTAAAATTCTAGTATTTAAATTTTCTTGTTTGAATAACACTTTCAAACTATAAATTCCAAATTAAATAATTCACAACCCGATCCTTAACGTGTCTTATTCTTTAGTAAGGACAAAATCCTTTCTGTTTGTCTTGAAAATAAGAATCATGATCCTTTCTATTTGTGTTGAAAACAAGAATTCTAATACTTATCTAACATTGATAATGAAAGCTCTGCGAATTTTAGCTATTCTTGTTCATCCTGTCTCTACAATCCTGAGTTTAGTAATAGCTTCAGCTTCATCTCTCTAAATTTCTTTTCTTCCTCTCTCCCCAGTTTCTTGTCCTATCAGCTGTTATTTAATCATTCTGGTTGAATTCCTATAGTTATGAGGTAGAGAGGGTGGGATGGGATGGGGCAGGGAATTGGCTGCACGATGAATGTGGTGGGGTTAATGACTCAGAGGTTGAGAGTAATGGCGATGGGGGATGATTTACATCCTAGTCAAAAGAAAATAGATATTGGGGAATGGTTGCCCCCTAAAAAATTTCAACAAGAATGGAATCATTTTAAAACTTACCTATTTTGGTTGTAATTTTAAATTAGAATATTAATGCATCAAATTCAAGTTTTGAATTCCTTATCATTTTAAAATTATATCATAGAAAATATATCCAAATAGAGAATTTTTCTTAAGAAGTTTTTTAAGTTTAAATCCGCTTGCTATAAATATTACTGAAAAATAAATCCTATAAGCGATTATATTATCGTTAAAAATTAATTATAAGTGATTACTTTTGTAAATTATTTACCAATTGCAACTTTATACTTAGAAAAACTAAAAGAGAAACATATAAAATATTTCGCAGCGATTTTGGACTCCCGTTCACGGTGGGACTCGAACCCACAATCTCCCGCTCCGGAGGCGAGCGCCTTATCCATTAGGCCACGCGAACCCACCGATGCTTTTCGTTCCTGAGCATTTTAATGGAGTACACATATTTTCATGAGCCGATCACGATGACAAATTCTGAACGGTAAACTACTGTCCGGATTTCTCACTCAGAAACCTCTACAGAACCCTTACTCGAAACTCAAAAGTCGGGATTTTTGCTTTGTCGAAGGTTGAACCCATGTCACTGTCCATCTCCAATGTGCTTCGTTGTCCAAGACCTCCGATTTCTCCTAGGAATTGTATTCCAAATTCCTCAACCTCCCAATTCTCGTCCCCTTTTCTTAGAGTCAGGTACCAATCCGGTCTTCTTACTTTTTCCTTTTTGTTCTTTTTTCAACAATATTTTGGATGTCTTCAATATGAAAAATCGAAATTTCCAGGCTTCCAAGGAGATTTCTAGTGAAGAAAGTAATTGTTTCTGCTGCTTCATCTGCTGCTGGAGGTTCTAATCCAGACAGCAACTTTAACCCATATGAGGTAATTGACTATTGCACTTATTGTGATTTCGCTTAAGATATTATAGTCATTGGTGTTTTTGGTTTCAGATTCTTGGTGTTAATCCCCTTCAAGGGTTTGAAAAGGTTACAGCGGTGTACAAAAGAAAGCTAAAGGACGCCGAGTCCAGAGGTGATGAAGCTACTGCTGCTCTAGTAGGTTACTACTTCCTATTTGAACAATTATTTTTGTTATGGTTTGGTCAAAATCTTGCAAATGGTTGCTTAATTTTCGAACTTATGTGGTTTGAAATTGGAATGATTCAGCTTGAAAAGGCATATGACAAACTGATGATGGCACAACTAAGAAACCGCAAGGAGGGTGTGACATTCGGTTCATTTAAGGTATCATTATGATGCATTTTCTGATTAAATATATTCTCTTATCTATAAGTCCATTCAAATTGCGTAACTGTTAATTATTTAATTTGGTTGGTCTGGTACGTAACTTTTTGGATCTAAATCCGTTGGCATGATACGCTCAACTTTTTGGATCTAAATCTGTTTGCAGCTTGAAACCATTTGAATATTTTACCATGTTCCTTTTCTCTTGTTCTGAAAGTTATATTTTTGGGTGAATGTCACCTTGAGTGTTGCGCCAAAATTAATTTTAATAGAAAAAATAAGGTAGTTCAAGCTTTGTCTCACAGACAAAATTTAAAAAAAAAAAAAACTAGGGTCTTATTTATGCTGGTCTGAGCATGCTGACCACTAATGACTTTGAGGCCATGCTAGAGGTCGTGGGATTTGTTTAGCGTGAGGTGATCGGGTGCAACCTTATTTTGCTGATGTATTGTATCCCTTACAATAAGGTGGAAGGATTGAAGGCTAAGAAAAGCATGGCCTGAAACATAGGGAGATGACCTGTTGTCTATATTCAAGACTATGGAGGAAATGTTAGAGGGAAGTCTTATTATCCATTGAGGATGTTTTTCCCTATCTCTTCTGCGGCATTCTTACTGCTGTATTGTTTACAAACTTTGTTATGTTGTTTGAAATGCGTGCTTGGAAGTTTCTTTGAATTAGTTTGAGATGTTCTAAACTGACTGATGATATTATTTTCATGTGGCATGTATTTTAGACTTAAGGCGATCTCTAGTCTCAACAGTGCAACATTGATTATGTCATTGCAATGTGCACCTTATATCTAGATACCCAGTTGGAAATTTCTTTTTTTATATATATTTTGCGGTTGTGCTCCATGACATGTCATACTAGTTGACTGAGAGGTATTATAACTAATGACACTCCTTTTGAATGAGAAGAATATCCATATGTATTGTCAATTTTTTTAAAGGTTTTTGAATCCTAAAGGCCGATTACTGCCTTATACATTTTTTTTTACAATTTCTGAATTCAGGTCTCTAAGGATGTCAAGTATGCTGATAGGCAGCCTATTGTACCATGGGGTCCAAGGTTATGTGGTTGCTCTGCTTTTGCTCAATGTAAATAAGAAGCTGCTGAAATTAGAAAAGGGATTGTTGAGAAAAGAAGATGCCAAATTAAAAAAGAAAAAATCCTTTGGATTGCATGTTTTCTAAAAGGGTTTTCCCAAAAAAGGGATCGATGGAGGGGTATTTAAAAACTTGAAGGGAGAGTTGGTTATTTTTACCCTTTGATATATAAAGAAGGCTGTGAACATCAGAGCCATCTGGTTTCTGTTACTCTGAGTTAAAATCTGGAGTCAAATACACATTTCTTTTCTAATTGAAGTCAAAATAGGTCGTTTTGCTCCATCATGGTTGAAGTTCAGCAATTATGTTTTCTGGTTGGTCTCATTCTGTGTCTACTGAGCCATTGTCTTATGCTAAAACAGGATCATGATATGTTTTCAGGTTCACCAAGTCTAGTACCCAAGATATGCGAATCAACCTTGCAATTGCTGCTGTATTTGTAAGTAACAACTATAAGCAAGATCTTCATTCTTTTTTTCCTGCAGCAATTACTGATTATCTGGTCCATGTAAAGGAATTTGTGGCAGTGAAAGTCTTCTGTTTTACGAATGCATAGTGTTACATTATATGCGTGCAGAAAAATGCTCACTCAATTTAGTGTCCTAAGGAAACAACATTTTTGAACTTCTATTCCTCTCTGCAGTGTGTAAATAACCAAAGAAAATAACTTGGACTTTCTTGTACATTTTTCTTTACGGCTTGATTTTTTACCCCTCTCTGCAGACGGCTTGGATTCTTATCAAGCGGAATGCTGATTATAAGCCATTGCAGTTTTTGGCTTTTGCATTTGTTTATCGGATTTTTGAGAAGTTGAAATCCTATGAACCACCAGTATCACCAACATTTACTGTAAGCTACATATAGATCTTCCAACTTTTTTCCTTTTAACCCTGACTTGGACTGCCAAATCAGCCAGGAAAGTTAGGAACTAAGTGACAGTGGTCATCATAGAATTTTTTGCTGCTGATGAGATTAATTTTTCATATTGGCTGCAGGAAGAAGGTGAAGATGATGGACGGGCAATCCAAATGGGGAAACGACTCCTTCGGTCTCTTGCATTAGTTTTTGGTTGTATTGCACTGTCCTCTCTGGTAAGATATGTTGACCTGCTGATGTGTGAAGTATTGATCTAGGCTCACATTACTCATTAGATGTGCTGGAACTAGCCTCTATGTTTTTTGTTCATGTGTGTATGTTAGAATGTAGCAGTTAACCTGTGATCTAGTGCTTGGCATATGCAGTTTCATGTTGCTGGATATTGAGCTTCTTATCAGCCAAGGCCTTGTTTTCAGATGTTGATGGTAACAATAAGGATAAAGAGTGAACACTAGTTTGAAAATGCTTTAAAATTTAAGGATAAACACTAGTTTTGTTTTATGTCAGAAGAGAGTCTCCATACCATAGTAAAGAATTGAGGAACAGATCAGACTAAACTTCAACTGCATGTTAACCCTGTTTACCCTATACTCTTTATTATAAAAACAACTGGGGGGCACCACTCCTTTGTTCCAAGTAGTGTCTTATATAGTCGGAACTAATAATAATTTCTCTCACATTAAGATTTTAGTTCTCCTTCCCTTCTTTGTTGGTGATGTTTATATTTCCATTCCATGCAGGGATATACTGGTCTGTTGAATTTGATAGAGTACACTGGCAGTTATATACCTGCTGTTCTTTACAATAGCCAGGTATTACTGTTAACTTTCTCCTTAAAATTTGACTTCAATCACAATATCAGGAACGGTTGCCAGATTTTGTGGGCTGGTCTTGTTCAGCGTGCATCATGAAATCTATTTTATAAGAAATCACGTGTAGATCTTGTTCCATTCTGTGCAACCATTTCATACATGGACTTAAATATCAAGAATCAACAGTCAATTCATCTGTAGAACCAGTTTATCAGGTCTTAAATATGAAGTAGGAGTTCCTCTAATGAACCCTGCAGGTTCTCTTTCCTTAGTTGAACCATTGAAATGACTGGGATGACGGTTAACCTATCTGGAAAACTTATTGACAAATAATTGTAGTCACCTTCCTTTAAGTCGCCTGATGCTGCAGTCAAAGGCTAATGGTAGTTATTAAGCATGTCCGTGAACGAACGTGGAAAACATGCCAACATGAATCTTGCATATGGCGTTTGGTCTTGCTTATATATGCTGTGTAGCTTCGTTGTAATCATGAGTTCCTGTGCGCAGGAATTGATAATCACAGCATCATCAGCTGTCTTGCTTTTCATAATGGCTTCATTCTATCGGTGACGATCTGTGGTGGGAATGAGGCGTAATTTTGCAGGCTGAAAATTACTAGAGAGAAGCAATTTGGTTTTGATATGAAGTATTGTAGGCTGACTGCTGACTGCTGCCTTCAGCTGGTTTTACCAGCTTCTGTTCCTTGTTACATATGGCTTGAAGGCTTCTGCTCAGCTTCTTTAAAGTTGTTTTGAGTTTGTCAATGTCCTGAAACCCCGTTTTGTCCCCTGAATTTTGCTAACTTGAACATTTCATCCCTTAAATTTGATTTAGATTCACTGTCTTGTAAACTTTTCAAATTGGTACCTTTAACCCCTTTACTCCATTTTGTCAACTTGAACCTTTTATTCCTTAAACTTTGATTTGGGTTCACTTGTCCTACAAAATTTTCAAATTGATACCATATATCCCTTTACAAATAAAGAAAGGATGAATGGCTAATTAATCATCTGCCCCATATAAAGCTCTAGAAAAAAAAGGCCTACAATTACAATAATGTTGTTAATCATACATCTAAAGCATTAAGAAATTTAACTTAAAGTCACTTTATCCCTAAAAAAATACTAGCAATTTAGCTTATAGCGTTATACTTTTTTTTCTGTTTCTTATTTTTTTTGTTTGTTTCACAGTCTGTTTTGGCAGATTTGAGAAACAAAATCAAAACAAAGTTCCTCCGGTGGTTCTCGTTTGTTTCCTCCGCTCGCTGCCCGCAGCAGGTATCGTTCCTCAGCTAGCCCTCCTTCGGTCGTGCCAGCCCTCTCCCTCCTGGATTCAAATCACAGCCACGCCATCACATCTGATTCGGACCCTCTTCCCTTGGATTCGTTCTCAAATCGCCATTGGGATGCAGATGGTCATTTCCTCGGATTCAGTATCTAATCTTTGTTTCCTCGTCCCATACTTTTTTCGGTCTCGATGGGTTTGGCGTAAGCGCAAGCGGCGGCGAGGGGCTCAGAGTAGGAGCGAAATCCAACTCGCAAAAAAGAGGAGCGAAATCGAGGGTCGCGAAATCCGACTCGCGAAAGAGAGAAGTGAAATCCGATTCGCAAAAAAGAGGAACGAAATCTGATTTGCAAAGTTCGGACCACCTCGTCGCCGACACCGTCCACAATTCGCCAATCAACCAGAAAAAAAAATCAGAGAAGAAATTTACCAGAGAATCCGACAGAATGATTCGCGATGTCTGACGGCGTTGGTGTGGGAACGATTATGACGAGAGTCCAGAAATCAGAGGGCTGATGAAATCGAGCAGCAGAAACACAAAGCCCAATTTAATGTCTGTTTCATTATCAGTTGGTTATATTTTTTTTTTCATATTAATTGGTTTGCAATGAATGAGTTTTAGTAGTTGGGGGTAAAGTATCGAAGTAGAAATGTTAGGAGGGTGAAGTCTGACATTTTTGTTATTTTTATGGTAATAGTCATTAACTGTGTTAACTTGGTAAAAGGGTAACTGTAGATATTTAAAATATAAAGGATACAAGTATAGGTTTTTGCAATTTTTCCTATTGCTTATGGCTCAAGGTTGCGGTATTATGATAGTGTTCTCCAGGTGAACGCATTTGCCAATTATTTTGATCTAACATCTTTTATATATGAGAGCGAACTCAAACAATTAACAATAA
Source organism: Aquilaria yunnanensis (assembly GCA_039654915.1). Lineage (NCBI taxonomy): Eukaryota > Viridiplantae > Streptophyta > Magnoliopsida > Malvales > Thymelaeaceae > Aquilaria > Aquilaria yunnanensis. Next base: position 33,531,799 of record CM077600.1, on the reverse strand, counting down.
TGAATGAATAATGTTAGAGCTACAAACTCTATATAGGAATATTTATGATGTGACAATCTATAATTTGAGCATAATTATATGCATAACCTACTCGAATTAACATGGTTTATCATATAAAAACTTAGAGATTTATATTCGGTTTTATTGCTTTAGCACTATCTAGTATGGTATTAGATTGTGTCTCAATTATAAAACCATGCCAGCCTCCCTTATGAGTGAGAGTAAATCATATATCTGGCTGTCAGGGGCGGCGCCACGTTGGTTGCCACCACTGAAATTTGGAAAAAATATATATATGATATATAATTTTTAAAAGAATATTTGTTCTGCCCCCATAGAATTTTTAGTGACGCCCCCACTGAAATATGAGTGCATTAATTTAGTTGTGATAAGTGGTTAAAATGAAAATATAAAAAAGTAAGTGGCAAAACTACAAAACGTAAAAAATATTAGTACTACTATAATATTCGACCCATAAATCTATCTTTTTCCTTCTCTTACGACTTGCAACACAGACGCAATTAAAATAGTATAAAACCTAGCTACGCGAAGGCTTTTCAACGCAAACTAAAGTCCAAAATTGCGGCCGTCGCGCAAGCATCAAAATTTTGCTCCTCCCAGACAAACGCAAATTCAATCTCAGATACGGTGAGCATTAATTATGTGAGCTCTCTCTACTCTGTAAATCTTTTGTACTTATAAAATTGTTACCCCTACCCCCAACGAACAGAGTTGTAAATCGGGACTCTCTCAAATTTCATCTCGATTGTATTTATTTATATTAATTTTTTAAGTAATTCTAAAATTTTAGAACCCTAATGCATCAATTTGTAGAATATAAAGTAGCATATATTATTATTATTACTATTATTTGAATTTTTAATTTTATTATTTTTATGCAGTTTATGTTATGGAGAGATACTTGAAAAAAATACCAAAAGAAGCTCGATTCTCTCATGAAACAGATGTTGATACTGAAAACAATCGGTCGAAGCAAGCACGTGTTGAGATTAATTTAGAAGATCTTCCTAGTGATCCCGGACTAAGAAAAAAAATTTCTGATTATCATCCTGACCAGCGTGACAGAATTCGGAGATATTATTTACAAAAAGGCCCATGCCAACCTCATGATCATAATTTTCCTCAAAGAATAATTGGAAAGGCTTCACGAAGGTTTAACCCCCATTGGTTTGAGAATCATAAGAATTGGTTGGAGTATAGTGAATTAAAAGATGCTGTTTATTGTCTATGCTGTTATTTATTTAAGCCTGATTATGGGAAGCAATCTGGTGGTGATGCATTTGTAATTGAAGGATTTACAAGTTGGAATAAGCCAGAAAGATTGAGAGAACATGTAGGGTGCCATGATAGCACTCACAATAAGGCTTGGAAAAAGTGTGAAGATTTAATGAATCAGGAGCAATCCATTCAAAGTGCTTTGCAGAAACAATCAGATCAAGCCCGAAGTGATTATCGAATTCGTTTGAATGCCTCTATTGATTGCATTCGGTTCCTTTTAAGACAAGGACTAGCTTTTCGAGGCCATGATGAATCAGAAACTTCAAAAAATCAAGGTAATTTTCTTGAGCTTTTACATTTTCTGGCAGATCATAATGAATCTATCAATCGAGTTGCTTTGAAAAATGCTACAAATAACGAGAGATTAACTGCACATGAAATTCAGTCTGATATCATCAATTCTGCTGCAACTGAAACAACCAATGCCATTGCTAGTGATTTGGGGCATGAATTATTTTCTGTTTTAATTGATGAATCACGTGATATCTCTTCTAAAGAACAAATGGCGGTTGTTTTACGTTATGTGAATAAAGAAGGAATGGTGATTGAACGGTTCTTTGGTATCACACATGTTTTTGATACTAGTGCTTTATCATTGAAAAAAGCACTTGAGGAAATACTTTCTAGACACAACTTGAGCTTGTCAAGATTGCGCGGCCAAGGATATGACGGGGCTAGCAACATGAGTGGGCAGTTTAATGGATTAAAAAGCTTGATATTGAGTGAAAACAGTTCAGCATATTATGTACATTGTTTTGCACATCAACTTCAATTGACGCTTGTGGCAGTAGCAAAAAATGAAACTTCTGTTGCATCATTTTTCTCTCTTGTGACAAATTTGATAAATGTTGTTGGGGCTTCTTGTAAACGACGAGATATTCTTCGAGAAAATCAAGCTGCAAAAGTTGTTGATGCAATAAAAAGTGGTGAGCTTAAAAGTGGTCGGGGATTAAACCAAGAAAGAGGACTCCAGCGTCCAGGTGATACAAGATGGAGTTCTCATTATGAGACTTTAATTGGTTTAATTATTCAGTTTTCAGCTATTATTGATGTGCTTGAATATATTGTTGAAGAAGGCTTGAATTCTGAGCAAAGAGCAGAAGCTAATGTTTTGTTAGGGTTGATACAGTCTTTTGACTTCATATTTAATTTGCACATGATGAAAGATATTTTGGGGATTACTGATGAATTGTCAAAAGCGTTGCAGAGAAAAGATCAAGACATTGTGAATGCAATAGAACTAGTAGAAAGTGCAAAAGAAAGATTGTTCAAAATGAGAAATGATGGATGAGATGATCTAATGACAAAGGTTTGTTTATTTTGTGATCAACATGATATTTGCACTTTGAAGATGGATGACATGTTTGTGTTTCCAGGAAGATCTGCTCGTAAAGTTAATAAGGTAACAAACTTACACCATTATCGAGTAGATTTATTCATTGAAATCTTGGATAGGCAATTGAAGGAGCTCGATAATCGATTCACAGAAACAAGTACAGAATTACTCCTTTGTGTAGCATGCTTGAATCATGATGACTCATTTTCAGCATTCAATAAGCAGAGGTTGATTCGTCTTGGTCAGTTCTACCCATCAGATTTTTCTGCAATTGAGCTTATGGTACTTGATAGTCAATTAGACACTTATATTCTTGATATGCGTTCTAATAGCAATTTTCAAAGTATTAAAGGAATAAGTACTCTTGCTCAAAAGTTGGTTTGCATGAGAAAACATATTGTGTATCCACTTGTTTATCAGCTTGTGAAGTTGGCATTAATTTTGCCGGTTGCTACTGCAAGTGTTGAGAGGGCTTTTTCTGCAATGAATATTGTGAAGAATCGATTGCGGAATCGAATGGGAGATCAATTAATGAATGATTGTCTAGTTGCTTACATTGAAAAAGATGTATTTGATGGTATAAGTAATGAGGTGATCATGCAGCATTTTCAGGCTATGAAACCTCGTCATGGACAGTTGTAAATGTGAAAATATTTTATTAATAATATTTTTGTTGCCCCCACTGGCATAATTTTCTGGCTCCGCCCCTGCTGGCTGTCACTTGTTGGGGCTTGGATATTGGTTTAAAAGCACCCATGCCATGTACGATAGTAAAGATAATTATTTTTTTTGTTCATATTTAATGATTTGCAAGAATCTAAGTTTCTTAAGACAATTAAGGCCTAGGGTACTCCATCCCGAACCGTCAGTAGATGGATTTGGCATCAAGTTGGGTGAAGAAAAGCCAACACAAGCTCGATAGGAATAGGATAGAGTCACTTGAGCTTTAACTTGAGTTTGACTTGAGCATAACGTAATTTCTTCTAGAGTAAGAAAGGGGCCTCACTTCTATAAACAGATAGTATTACTACATTGCTGTGGCCAGTATTTGAAATTTCTCCATTTTTTAATATTTTAGGGAAAATTACAAACTATGTTTGTGAAATTTTTGCTATGATCCATCCACCAAATAAATAAAATTGATGTTTGTATATACATAGCAAAGGCGACTTTAAAACTCATGAAAAAAGAACTGGTATTTCCATGAAAAGTTACAGAAAAAGCCTGTGTAGTGTACTAGCTTTCACTCCCTTCAAATGAGGTTAATTTAAATAGTCGAAATCTAAACGGCACTTCAAATTAAAACACCAGAAAATATTAATTGTGTAAAAGTCAACTGGAAATCGTGTATATATTTATGTATTGTACAGAGTAGATTGTTTTTCCACAATAATTGGATTTGGAGTCCCAGAGAGGCGTATCAAGGTGCCCTAAGGCCCCTAACCCATGCGCCTGATTCATCAATTTTCATGAATCAAATAAAAGCAGCTGCCTTTATTACACCAAATTCATTTTAACTTTAATCAATTGACTACGAAATGATTTTTTCTTATTTTTACATCTTTTTTACTTGAAACTAATTTTAATTAAAAACCAATATTATGTAGCTACAATAATCAATTGAAAATATAATTTTTATAATCTTACTAAATTTTTATGAATTTTTCTAGTTTCAAGTCTTGAAAAAGAAAAATTCATAAAAATTTAACAACATCATAAAAATATGCTTTCAAATTGATTATTGCATCTACATACCATTGACTTTCAAATGAAATTGGTTTTACTTAAAAAAGATGAAAAAGTTAAAAAAAATTAGTTGACTTTAGACAAAACGAATTGGCCCTTAATCATTAGAAACTACAAGCAAAGAAGGCGTCCCAGTCATCGCAACCAAACGTAATACGTAAGTAGGAATGGACGATCTTCCCTCTCTCTCTCTCCCTCTTTATATATATATATATATATATATATATATATATATATATATATATATATATATATTCAGCTTGCATCTTGAAACTTGTAAGACTACAAGCTTTAATTAGTAAAAATTATATACAATGCATCTGTTAGGCATTGAACTTGTGTTGGAGGCCGGGAAGCCTGACTGTGGAGCCGTGGGGCTACCATTTGCGGACAAAAACGTCTCTAATGTCCGCCTATGTATCTCTATGCTTTTTGGTTTTCTCACACCGTAGAAGCTAATCAAAAAAGTATTTGCCTAACTTGTACTACATTAATTTAAATTCTACATTTTAAAAATTCATAAATATTTTTAATTATTTTTTAAACAAATATTTGTTTATTGATCTTTTCAGCTGGGTAAGGGAAAAAAATTCTTAAAACTTGTTTTTGAACAAAAATAGGATTTAAATGATTGTTTGCTAAACAAAATATGAGCTTCAAATAACATTATTTCTATAAAAGAAAAATAAAAACTCAATTTACATAAATGTATGGATAAATTGCACATGTGAATCATAACCTTTAACTATTATTTTATTTTGAGTCCTACCCTCCAATTTATTCGTAGGGACTCCTTAATGTCGTTAAAATATATGCCATTATTTTCCCATGTTTTGGACTTGCATTATATTGGATGAAAAATGCTACATCAACATAAAATCATATCGGAAAAAGCAAATTTTAACTTTTGGAAACTTTTCCTTTGTTATAGAAACATTAAAAATTTTCCATCTAACGATCCAACCACCATCAACCACCACCCTTTTGCCTCCTTTGCCTTCACCTCCCCCTTTAGCTCCTCCACTACCACCTCGTATGATGCCTCCACCCTCCTCACCGCCCCTTCCCACTGTCTTTCACCTCCTTGGCCATCAACCGCATCTTCCTTTTGAACCTCTCCACCAAAACCATTTGCCACAAATATGTCTGCTGCCCTTATCCTCTCCAAATCCCATAGTGAATGCATTCACTGAATCATGTAGAAGAAAGGAGAGGATGAGGTAAAGGACTTCGATGCTCTTGACAAAGCCCATGTTGTACTGTACTTTTTCTTGAATGTATAAGGTGCATTTGCCATAGGAGTTGGAGAGGATGAGAGCGGCGAATGCAAGCTGTGCTGTGAGAGTTCTGGAAGTTTGGGGTTTTAGGGGAGAAGTTTAGAAGGTAGCTAGACACAGGTCGGTGGTCAAGGAGCAAATGAGTGAGGGAGGTGGTGGTGCCATAGATTTTATGGTGGAGCTAGAAATGGAGATGAAGGCAATCAGTAATGATTGGATCATTAAATAGAAAAATTTCAAGATTTTTATGACAAAAAAAAAAATTCAAGGTTAAAACTAGCTTTTCCTTTGACAATCCTATGCTGATGTAGCCTTCCATCCAAGAAATGGGCCAAAATGGAATATTTTAATGACATTGAGGAGTCCCTATGAACAAAATGAAGATGAGGGTCTAATATGGAATGATAATTAAATATTAGGTCCACACGCACAATTTACACCTAATGTACTTACTACCTAAAAAATATGATGTGTAATGTGAATGGACTTTATAGCATGATGATTGGGAGACAGAATCACGTATAGATATTGACCTTTCTTTTGTGCATGGGGCCCAACAACTTGAAAGAGCACTTGTCCTGGTCTTGATACAATAAATTCATCCAAGCTTTTAAGAATTCACACTTAACGAATTAAATTTTATTATTTTTCAAGCATTTCAATTTTACAATTCCTATTTAACAAATTGGCAACAGACATATCTCTAATGCCACTTTGATGCTAGATGTATCTAAATTCATAATAATAATAATAATAATAAATACGGTTTTGAATATGGAAAAAGGAAAAAGCAAAATCAACATTTGTGTAATGATAAAAACTAATGTGTTTGACGGTGATTTTAAAAAATAAGTAATTTTAAAAAATTAGTAATTAATAATTATTTTGATATATATAGCTGTTATTTACTTAACTTGAATACTAATTGGAACTTTATCTTTAAAAATTTTAAAAGTGTTTTTAAATTTTTCTTAAAAATAAGGCATTTTTATTGATTTTTTTATTGGGTACAAAAAAGAATCATACAAAATTTGTTACCTTACAAAATAATTTATTCAAATGATTATTAAGTAGATATAGTATTAGTTTTTAAATAATATTAGTTATCCTCAATCTATTGACCTTGTGGCTAAAGGGCCAATGGGATATAAGGGAGGTTAGATGTTTGAACCTCGACATCTCCATTCCCCTATAATGACCTAATGTTTATTTGAATGCCCAAAAAAATAGATATTCTTCCATTTCCTTACATATGAGTGTCTTCTAACCCTTATACCCTGTATAGATATTTGTAATTACAAAAAAAAAAAAGATAATACCAATTTTAGATTAAATAAAGAAAAAATAATGGATTATTTTTAATGGTCTAAAATAGAGTTTAAAACTTACAAAATACTGACATCATATTAATTATATTAATTGAATTAAATAAAGATTCTAGGGATGGGTGATTTTTGTGGATGTCCATAACCTTTAAATCCCATTTTTCATTAACCTATTCATTACTCTCATTTGGTCCTCAGCATTTTAAAATCTCAATGCAAATTATCTAATAACTATCTTTGAATAATTCAAAATATAAAAAATAATTTTTTATAGTTAATGAATAATTTAAATTCTTAGTTTTTATTCTTTATAAATTGGGTTCCGTCGAACTTTTAGAATGTTTCGATTTCCTAGCCTATTTTTTATATCCTTGATTATAATAGCTTGGAATGTTTTACATTTCCCCTCTCTAAAGTTTCTTCTTCGTCTTGTTTCTTTAGGTAAAGTTAGACAAATTTCTAATCGTAAGTATTATTGATCAATATTAAGAATTTAAACTGCTATCTGTTAAAGATTTTACTCCAATTTATTACCCTTGTAACTTAATAACTAGTCTTATAGTAAATACTTGACTTGGATGATAGTCCAGCAGAAATCTTAATAGCAAATTTTAACTATTTGGAAAATGAAATCCTTTAAATTTTAGCTAAGTCTAAATTAAAAGAAATAAGGAAAAAATTAAACTTTAGGGATTAGAATGTAAAAACAGTAAATTTTAAATAACTAAGCAGTTAATAAGCCAATGCTTCTCACTGTTCGGTGGTGGGAAACGTCTGTAATTGTTTTTCAGAGTTACTGTTCGTCATGTACCTATTTTCCAATTTTAATTGACTTATTCACAAATCAGTTAGCAACGTTGTACACGTTCCAGAATTTCACGTTCCATTCATCCATGAGGAAAATTGTAAGGTGATTATTAGTTATGGAAATATATACTCTCTCTGTTAAAAAAAAAATGCAACATTTTCTTTTTTAGACTGTCATGAAAACAATGAAACGTTACCTAATTTAGTAATTTTTTATACCCATTTTTCTCTTTTACCCTTATAATACATGTATCTGCTCTTCCTCATTTCTCTACTCGTCATCCCCTGGACACCATTGACCATAAAATGACCTCCATCTTCACTGAAGACGCGATCGAAAAATCGAAGATGCAAATTGGGAAATCAAAGAAGATTGGAAATGATTCAATAATGATTCAACAGAGATTCAACAAAGATCGAAGACACCATTGACCATAAAATGACCTCCATCTTCACTGAAGACGCGATCGAAAAATCGAAGATGCAAATTGGGAAATCAAAGAAGATTGGAAATGATTCAATAATGATTCAACAGAGATTCAACAAAGATCGAAGATAATCAGAGATGATTCGACGACGATTCGAGTAGAGATTGACTTGATTTATTTAATTTTTCTTTCAATATGAGCTTTCAAGAAGTGATCCATTTCAAGATTGAGTTCTTGAAGAAAATCTTGAAATTGGCCTTTTTCTTTCTGTTTTTATTTTTAAGGGAATGGAAACTATTTTAAATGTTTCAGATAATTTTCTATAAACATAAGGAATCATATTGCAAAGATTTTTAAAAGTTGGGGAGGAGGATACATAACTTTGAGCAAGCTGGATGTTGAAGGACACTTCTATTAATCTCTAGTAATTAATCCTGAGCACATTTTATTCATTTAAGTAGATAGATTTTTTTATACAAATCAGGATTTGAATTCGAGCCACTTATAAAAAATGTGATTTTTATATCAACAATGAAGTTTAGACATCAAATATGAAAAATAATAGGAAGAATATCAGAATGTCATTGAGATTTAGTTGAAACTATATTTATTCCTTTTTATTTTAGAAACATCTTAAAAACCCATAAGTTTTCAGTAAACCTACTGTTAACCCAATAAGTCCATTTTGTAGGTTAAGATCAATAGATGAGTTGTAGCTTGAGGCCTTAGTTTTTAGATGTTGTTTGAGATTTATCCTTGAAATATAAATTGCTACATAAGTTGTACCTTTTCAAATATATTTTTATATATAATTCCTCTTGACTTACTTTTTTCAATAATTTTTCTTTATAGTTCAATAATTTTTTCAATAATTTTTCCTTAAAGCTGCACTTTGTTTAATCTTGGCCATCATTTGAACTGTTTCCATACTTTTCTTGGATTTCCGTTTAAACCCCCAATTAGTTCAATTTTTATTACTTTTTTTTGTGTCAATAGAAAAATAACAATTTTAGTTCTTAAAATTTCATTTTTACCTTATTAATCTCACAACTTTACTGTATAAATATTAAGCCTAATTTTAGGTCAACTCCAAATCTTAATTTTTTGTTTTCATGAAAAAGTTTATTTTATCAATAGTTAAACTCACTTTTCATTACTATAACTCTAAACTTTCCTCTCTTTAACCCTAAACTTTATTATTTAAAGATTATTATACAATATTTATATTAAATGCTATTGCAGATTGAACCACCACAACTCCAGAATTTTGCATTTTGCATTTTTGGTCATCATACTTTTCTTTCGTACAATTGATCCTCTAATTTATAGCATTTGAGTTCTTAAAATATCGTTATTTGTCTTTCTGAGTCACAAACTTTGGTTGTTTATGATCAACTGCCCAAATAACAAATTGCCACCGTAACATGTGGTCAATTCACCTAATACTAACACTAAAATATGCAATGACAACAATAGATAATTTTTACATTTGATGTTAATTAGAAAATAAAAGATATTCTTCTAGTTTGTAAGTTGTAATTGTAAAATAATTGACTAAATCTATGATTTCTAGTGCATTTTGTAGTTTAAGGAAATTCATAACCATTTTGTTAAGTAAGACATCCTTAAAAGGTGATTGATTAATTAAAAATACATAAATATAGAATCATAATCATCCATTGATTCAAATGAAAAGGATTTTAAAGTTTCCATATTATTTTAGGAATGACTCTTACAATTTCTTTTGTCTTAGTTTTAGGAAAATCCTAATAAGATGAATAGTTACCATAACCGACATGTTACTATCTATCCAATTGAAGCGCTTGACACCACTTGCTTGACATGTTAGTCACGGTGACCATACATCACCGTTTGGTATTTAGTTTTAATAGTAACCATGAAAATTCTAAAAAATTGGGTATGAAAAGAAAAGAGGATAATAGTTAATCTTAAAAACAAAAATGACATTCTTAATTAAAGGGAACTAACATTTGAAAATATATAAGAAAATAATAAGTACATAGATTGAAAAGAAAATAAAAAATAAATAGTAAATAATTAAGAAAAATAATTGAAAAAATAAATTAAAAGGAATAATATATAAAAATATATTTTTATGACTTGAAAAATATGATTTATGAAGTAATCAATATGTTAAGAAGAGATATTAAACAATAACTAAAAGTTAGGATCTCAAAATACAATTAACTCATTGATTTTAACCTCCAAAGTGAACTTTAAGAATAACTGTGTGTTTATTAAAACTTGAGGGGCTCTTAAGAAATTTCTAAAATATGAGGTGGATAACTGTAATCCTAACTAAATCTCATGTGCCCAAAGTAGTAACAATAATAATAATAATAAAATATAATTTGGAGCATAACTCCCCACCAAGTTGTTTCGCGGGATAGTAGCCTAAACTGAAACGGCAAGTTTGTACGCCCAAACGGTATTTTCTGTTGGTCGAAAATGGTTGGCTTTTGCCAGTACAAGTTTGCTTAAAATTGACTGGGATATAATTACTCTAAAAAAACGTTGATTGGGATATTTAGTCACAGAAATTCCAAGGCCAGGAAAGGCTGATTTGCCCCACTTATATATTGCGAGCTCTTTCCTGGTGGCGGTCGCACCAAATGCAAAGAATCAAGTGACTGCGAAAGCATTTGGCTCTTGTTTTGGATTTTAGCGCGTCAGAGGTTCGCTTCATTCATAATTCTCTCGTGGTTTCCTGTTTCCCTTTTGTCTCGTTGCCTGCCCGTTTCATTTTCAGTCCAAATTTCGGTTCTTTGTTCAGTTTCTGCTGGTTCTCACAAGTTGATTCTGAGGTTTTCATGAATTGGTCTGCTGAACGAAGCAACCTCTTATTTGTACATCTCATTACCGTTGATTTAGTTTTGTGTTCCTTGCTTCTTCCTCTTGGGGTGATTCAGGGTTTTGGAACATGCAATGATCTTGCTGTAGGGTTTTGAGATTGTTGAGTTGCTTGCAGTGGTAAAGTTGTTCATGCGTTCTGCATGCAGTCTAGCTTCAGGAGGTTTTCGGTTTCATTTCTTTACTTTTTATGTGTTGTGTGGGCAAAAAGATTCTAGTTTTGTTTTGATGAGTATGGCTAGTGAAACCTCTCTTACTGTGGTGGTAAAGGTTCTTGCAATTTCTGCAGAAAGGCTAGGAACTGGGACGGCCATTTCAGTGAAGGAATTCTCCAAAACCCACATCCTTTCTCTCTTCAAAGGCAGTAACTCGGTTTGTCTACATTATTTATGTTGGATGCCTAATTACTGGATGTTATTAGCTGATTTTCTGGCTCCTTCTTTCTTCTGTTTTTCACCTTCTCTGTTTGTTTCAAAGTTGATTCCCAAGGTTTGTGATTCATTTCAGAGAAAATGGTGACCAGAACAGTTGATCTTCGGTCTGACACCGTTACCAAACCAACGGAATCCATGAGGGCTGCGATGGCAACTGCTGAAGTAGATGATGATGTATTAAGTTATGACCCGACGGCTTTTCATCTAGAAACTGAGATGGCACGGATTACGGGCAAGGAGGCAGCTCTTTTTGTTCCTTCTGGAACTATGGGTAACCTTATAAGTGTGCTTGTTCATTGTGAAGTTCGGGGAAGTGAAGTCATCCTTGGAGACAATTCCCATATCCATATTTACGAAAATGGTGGTATTTCAACAATTGGAGGTGTGCACCCAAGGACAGTGAAGAATAACGAAGATGGGACAATTGACATTGATTTGATTGAAGCTGCCATTAGAAATCCTGCTGGCGAGCTAGTTTACCCAACTACGAGACTTATTTGCCTGGAAAATACGCATGCCAAGTGAGTTGGATCTGTTTACTAAAGGGTCTTCACTTTTCTTTTTATGTTTCTTTTTCTCCCTCTTGTTAGTTGAAAAAGTGCCAGTGCATGCACTTGAATGTTGCCACACTTTTAGTCTTCCGGTTGTGAATCCCTCAAAAACTGGTTATGGTACCTTAGATTGCTGCTTCAGTGGGTTTTTCTGGAATTTGGGCTGAAAAAATTCTGAATAGCTCACTGCTCCTCTCTTACAAAGTATTGTTGCCCCAATGTAATGTTTGTCATGATTAAAAATAACATTTGTTTTTATCTTCAACCCACTGGGCCTTTAAAATGTAAAGAAATGAAATTGCCTATATGAACGAAGTAGAATGCAGACTACTTGTTTAGCAGGATGTACATCACATAGCTGGTTTCTTTATTTGATTTACCAGTTCGTGACAAATGTAATACTCTTCTGCATAAAAATCATTAAGCCAAGTTTTTTTCCTAAAAAGTAAAGGATGCATTTAAAATCATCACATATGCTCAAAATAGAAGCCATTTTAGGGTTAGTTCTTTCTCTGAGTTCCTTAAGTGTTGATTGAGTTGCTTTTCTCTGAATACAGCACCGGTGGTAGATGCCTGCCAGTAGAATACATAGACAAAGTTGGTGAGGTAGCTAGGAAGCACAATTTGAACCTTCATATTGATGGGGCTCGCATCTTCAACGCGGCAACTGTGAGCAAATCACTCTTGGGATGTTAAGGGTTTTGTACATTAGTTATCTTGTGCTAATATATATCTCTGGTAACATGATTGATATGACTGTTCAGCTGCTGAATATTTCTTAGTCCAAAAAATCCGTTGAAGCACTTTGTTTTATTTTCTGGTGTGGGGAGGGGGCTTTGTTGAATGTGTTTGTTTTATGAAGTTGGCCCTCTCTTCCATGCCCATGCCATAGTTACTGGAAAATAGGGAAATATTATGCTCAGAATGCAGGAAGTTAAGAGCTGATTGATTCAATTGGTTCAGGTACCACATAGAGAATCAATCGATTCACTACTACATTCCTTATTCTCTGTCTCTCACTCACTCACACTTAAAAACACACAGAGGCACAGGCACACCTATCCACATCCTTTATCACATCATGGATGCCTGTTTGGTAATTTCTGATCCTCCATGAAAACTTGATGTATTATCATCTTCAATATGCCAGTTTTGTTTATGTATTGGTCAACCATTATAAGATATTGGCTAGAAACTTCATTTCTCTTTGCTGTCCAAACGATTCATCCCAAGGTCTTTTTATGTGATTGTATTGGTAAACTATTATGTTCTTATGAAACCGTCTGAGTAACTGCCCTGAAAAGCTTATTATCTCAGGCACTGGGAATTCCAGTTGATAGGCTTGTACAAGCTGCGGATTCTGTTTCTGTAAGCCTTTGCTTTTCTACCATACTATTCATCACATATTTCTCTGAACTGTCATGATAGTATCAAACTCTTAAGAAAATTTGAACCAGGTATGCCTATCAAAAGGTCTGGGTGCTCCTGTAGGAACTGTTATTGTTGGTTCCAAAAGCTTTATTACAAAGGTAACTTTGATTTAACTGCTGTTCAGCCATGCTCCTCCTCAAACATATGCCCACAACTCATCTTTCTGCAATTTATTAGGCTAGAAGGCTAAGGAAGACATTAGGAGGTGGGATGAGACAGGTTGGAATCCTTTGTGCGGCTGCTTTAGTTGCTTTGAAAGAGAATGTAGGGAAGCTTGAGGGTGATCATAAAAAGACCAAGGCATTAGCAGGTCTGTATAATGGTGCACAAGTTATAGCACTCTTGAATATGTTTCTGGTTGCTATTTGGATGATGCGTATCTTCTTTGTCAGAGGGATGCTTTTCTTCTCCTTTCCTTATATTAAGGATACCAATTTGACCAGCCTGTTTCTTCATGTGTTTGTTTATAGAGGGACTGAACCAAATTAAAGGTCTTAAAGTAAATGTCGCTGCAGTGGAGACCAATATTGTGAGTATGCTGATTCTTGATATTAAAAAATGAGGAGTTAATTATTCTGATTTGAATCCTAATTTGCAAGTTACATGGGGAAGCAATGCTAAGCTTCGTGAGCTGCTTTTCCTTCATCTTTCTGTCTTCTGGAAATTTCTCAAATTTTGACTAATGATACCATGCACATATGCATACTGAATTACTAGATATATGTTGATGTAACGGAAGACAGTAAAACCAACGCAATAGGTCTGTGCAAGAAGTTGGAGGAACATGGCATACTTCTGTTGCCAGAGAGCTTGACCAGGTATGCACATTTGAGCATGTAGCAGGTCAATATTATAGTTTTTTGTCTTGGATTTCTGATGTTGGCAAAAACAAATTAGGTGCTGTGGTCTTTGTTTCGTGAATTTGAATAGAGCTGAGAAACAAGCTTTAGTTGCTTTCTGATTTAGATAATTATGCCAGAAGGTTTCTTATCCCTCCCATCCCACCACCTGAACCACAGGATAGTATAGTTTCATGATTTTGGTTTGATCTGCAGTAAGACTGTCATCTTGTAAATTGAGAAATGAAGAACAAACAGTGACGTAGCAGTTTCACTACTGGTACCACCTGTTCAAGGCAGATGAAGTTCAAAGGTTCAAATGCCCTTCTCCGTATCCTTGTGCATAGAGTGTACTCAGATCAATCATCTAAGCCTTGATCCCAAATCAACTACTATGAATCTTGTGTCTCCATTTTGTGCAATTAGAGGTTTAAGACGTTCTACTTTTAGGAGAGCAAGAGATGCATGCAGTCCTGTATATACTCATAAAACATGTGCAATATTTTGACATTTTAGTCTGCAATGTTCTGAAGTGGGAACTGATTTCTCAGTCCATATATACCAAAAAAAAAAAAAAAAAGAAAAGGGTAAATTGTTGTTCTATTTCTTTCAGCTTGAGAATCGTTTTGCATTACCAGATTTCAGCCACCGATGTTCAGTACACATTGTCATGTTTCCAGGTAACCTACATATCCTGGTGCCGTTTCATTTTACCCCCTATACAACTTAACCATCTACCACCATTTCTTTTTTGGGATATTTGCAGCAAGCTTTGGCTGGAAGCCTGGATGCAAAAGTGAACTAACAGCAGAGTTTGGGCGCATTCCTTCACCCTTCGCATGCATAAGTTAAAATGTTCAAGCTCCTTGCACATTGAACCAAAGAACTGTCCTTTGTAGCATCAACTTGTGATATTTCAGTTAAAGCTATGCTTTTTGCTTGCCAATAATTAGTAATTACTGCATCTTTACCTACATAATTCGCTCTGCAGTCACCAGATTGTCCTTGAAACTGGCTTCGATCTTAGATGACTACATTATTAATAAGTTGGAGATAGATTTACAAAAAGAAATGAAAGTTATGGATTCGTGGTGCAATTTACCTAGTTATGATATATGCTAATTCTACATCATTAGAATAAAAATAAAATTTATGGTAAATATTTTTTATAATATTTGTGAAATAGAAAAATAATTATAACCGCTTAAAACTTTTTGTTTGTTAAATAGAAAGATGAACATAATAGTGCTCTAATAACAAAACAACGTGATAATAAATTACGGCATGAAAATTCCTTAAAAATATAAGTGAAAAATATAAAATGTAGTACAATTTATCTTATATTTTTTTTGTTAATCTAGAAATAAATTTGATATTTGAGTAGTAAAATTAGTCTGTCAACTAATGGCATTTTTATATTTTAAAAAAATTGTTTGAGGGTATTTTATTTTACTTAGAAGTTGAGTGGAAAAGAAGAAAAAATTTAGAAATTATGAGTTTTTCGGAAATTTTATCTTACAAGTAAATTATTCAAACATTGTTGGAAACACAAAAATAGTCTATATAAATGTTAAAAAATGAAATAAACTAATTTGATGGTATTAGTAGTTTTTTTAAATAGTATATCGTTACCAATATATCCTATAACTTAACTTATTATTATTATTTTTTTCTAAATTGTTGGAGAAGTCACAGCATCTCTCACATCCTGTAGCTACGCATGGAAAGGCCGAAAAACTTTGTTGTCCATCATACAAAAAGCTGAGGCCCAATATTATTTTGAATTAAAAAAAAATCACTTTGCACAAATGCTCTCAAACGCCACATGTAGAATTTCTGTCTACGTCTGAGGGACCAAATAGACATCGACATATCGTACCCTGACTATTCTGTGATAGAAAATCCATTGGTTTACGATTACAATATCGAATTAATCTGAAATGAAACAGAATTGAAAAATATTTAAATATGTAACTTTTCCTTAAAAAAAATTATAATCGCTTTTTGGTTGTCCCAAAAAAATTGAATTATTTCTTTATGTAGAAATTTCTTAACTTTCAATTTAGCTTATCACCTTAATTTATGCTTTCACTTACACAAACTAATTTTCTTTTTCTGAAATTTTAAGGGTAAAATTGGAGCAAATGCCATAGACTACGTATCTCAATCATTGTGCACAAAAAAATGGTTTACCCTTTGTAGAATGAGAAAAATATTTATGATATTACACATTTACCCATACAGTCATTTATTAAAAATTATACTATATAGTTGTGAATTACGTTAAATGTTTCTTAATGTAGTGAGCGTTGATTGATTTAGTTATTTCCAACTCTTCAATTGTTATTTTAAATGGAAATTCATTGAATTTTCTAGTTGTTATATGTATATGATGCAATACCAAAAGAACCAAAAACTGAAAGGAAAATTTTTAAAAAACCCTCTGTTGCTTAATACAACCTACACTTATCCACTTGTATATTGGGAAACCTACAGTTACCCCCTCTAATCCAACATTTGCCTGACTCTTTGTTTAGTGGATAGGGAAAAATCTGAAAAACTGAAAAACCTCTCGCACTTATATTTTCTAAACAACTTTTCCCCTTTTCTTATCATCTTCTTAGTCTCAGTGAACTCCCTCACTACCCCCTCCAACATTGCCTCGACTACTTCCAAGTAAACCCTCACTCCCAACTATGTTCACCCATATTAGGCCCGACCTTTTTGAACCCTAACTCCCCAACAACAAATGCAAATACATATGGCAGCACCAGCTGGTTCATCATGGATTCATCATCACCCTCCCTTCCTCACACCACAAAGAACCAAACCTATTTGGGAGCAGCCTTGAGTGGCCTCTTTGGCAAGCGATGCCTGTCGACCGACATGTTTGGCGGCCATAAATGGTGGACAATTTTTGCAGTATGTTTATAAAACCGTCAAAACAAATCTTCACAGCAATCTCATTTCCCCCATTTCCTATTGTAAAATCATATGATTCCACGATTTAGATTAGTTTGAGATTTAGATATATTTGCTTCTTATTTCTTCATTGATTCGCATGAATTTGCCTGAAACTCTCAATCCTCAATGCATCTGATTATTGGTGGTATGGTATCATGTGGCATCAAAGCTTTGCTACTTGGCTTTGCCTAGCAATGACATGCTGAAATTGTTATTCGGTTCTCTAATGATTGATTCTAAACAAAGGAAAAATTCAATGAAAGAGAGGACTCCTGTGCTTTTTGCCTATCTGACTGAAAACTATTGTTCATCCACACGAGTCAAATCAAAACAGCATCTATTCCCCAAGTTGTACCAAATTCGCCGATTATGCCCAAAACATAAATTGACAAAGCTTGCCTTCAATCAAGCATGGCTAAATCAAGTAAGGACAATAGATTACATGTCCCTTCTTGTTGGTGCTGAAACCTAACTCTTTTTTTCCATCCCCTCGCACTATGGTGAGCAGAGCATTGTGAACTAATCTTTTGTTCTTAAACGAAGTTTCGCTTGAAGAGAAGGGATAACTGTGATTCCCATGGATATTTTTTGTTTGTAAAATTTTAACATATGATGGGGCCCACCATCAAATGACAACTCATATAGTTGGTGAAAATGAGGGTAAAGTATAGGTTTTCAAATATAGAGGGGTTAAGTGTATGATGAGGCAAACCATTGAAGGGTTTATGTAATTTTCCCAAACCAAAACTAAAAAAACTGAACCATAGGTCAAGTTTTTTTTATTCTCATATATTGATTTGGGCTGAATTTTTTTGAAACTATGACTATTCCGAGATGGATTGGCTTCGCTAAAAGCAGACCTAACCTGACTCATGCTACCCTGCTCGAGAGGAAATGATATTTGAAAGTGGATGAAATCACATTTTTAGGCCTAACAATTTTTTAGGTTTACCAAGTTAGTCCTATAATTACTCAATTTGCCAAATATGTCATAGAACATTAAAATAGTCAACTCTATTAGTCCTAAAACTTGTGAAATTCCATGTGGCAGACAAAAAATGCTAACATGACACTTAACACAATTTATTTTAGTGATTATAAATTAAAAATTTTTCAAACTATGATTGACAACCTAAAAATTTTATCAAAGTTTAAGGTCATTTTAGAAGTTCTCAAAGAACTTGATAGTTGCTTGAAAATTTTCAAAACAAATTTAGGAACCAATAAATTGTAATTTCTTAAAAGATAGTGATTTATATTGTCATTTTCCCATAATAGCTATTCCCTCAGCTAGGTGCTCAACCTGGTCTCACTGAAAACTCACCCATCGAGACAATCCATCTATGTGTGGGTAATCTAATTGAGTTGACACACTTATGGCTCAGCTATAACCCATTCAATCGAGGTGGCTTGCCTTTTGAAATCAAGATCTTGTCGAAATTAGTAATCGTTTGACTCGGTGAAACCAATTTGTTCAAAGAAATCTTAGAATCTATCGAGAATCTGGGTTCGTTAAATCTCGATTTGTGATCAATTTACTAATGGGAAGAATTTCAAAGAGCCTTGAGGCATTGAAAAGCATGAACCAAATTGAGCTTTACAACAATTGTATGGGGCATACCAGAGCTTCTTTCATGAACCTTGATGTAATTCAA
The DNA here is from genome assembly GCA_039654915.1 of Aquilaria yunnanensis. NCBI lineage: Eukaryota > Viridiplantae > Streptophyta > Magnoliopsida > Malvales > Thymelaeaceae > Aquilaria > Aquilaria yunnanensis. Next base: position 33,512,836 of record CM077600.1, on the reverse strand, counting down.
TTTTATGGAACTAAAATTGATCCTTGAAAACATGGGGATATTAACAAAAAACATATTCTCCATAAAAGCCCAACTAAGCGTTGAGCAATGCACATGATGATAAACAGAAAAGGATTATAGTTGGGAAAGGGCGAAGCAAAGGGAGGGTTGTATTTTGACATTAAGATGGAGAGTTGTGTGGTGATGCAAGTGCCAGGCTAGAGGAGGCCAAAGATGTTGAGTTGTGGGAGCTCAAGGAGGTGCCATAACTGGAGGTGACTACGAAGTAAATGATTTGAGACTTGATAGGTGAAGTAGGGGAGGCGATGACGAATATGTTGACATGGAAATGCAACATCATTCTAAAGAATAAGTGCCACTTATGTGGTCCATTAGCCATGTGGCAAATGTGATAATTTTAGGACTAACATAGTTGATGGTTTTTAATGTTTTAGGACTTATTTGGAAAATAGAGTAATTTTAGGATTAACTCAGTAAAACAAAAATATTTTTAGGACTGAAGATGCCCTAGAATGCAATTGAAAACTAATCACTTCAGTAAATAGACAAAGCTTTTCTGGAACCGTCTCATCCAGGTTTCCTTCTTCGAATTGGAATCCACAAATTCCCAAACCGCAAGATCTCAATCCCTAGCTAGTTCGCTCTTCTGTGAAGATTTTCTTCTAGCCAGACAACAACTAATTGACTCTAATCTTTTCCCCAGATGTCGATCCCTCCTTCCTCGGCCACAACTTGTTCCTCTGTATCATCGCAGTTCACGTACGGGGCGACGGCGACCACCACCTACTTCCCGTTACCATTTCATCTTCAACAGCAAGCGCAGCCCTACGCTCCTACGCCGCAACCTCAGTCTGTTCCAATAGCTTCCACCGCCGTCTACGCAGCACCGGTTGCCCCAGTTCCTGCGGTCTATCCGCTTCCCCAATTCCAACAGGTCAGTATGATGTGATTTTTGTGTTTCTTTTTGGTGTAGTTGGTGGATTGGACCTTTTTATTATCAGCTTGCTTTCCTTCTTTTTTGTCAATTGTTTTTTTTTATCATAGTTATTGGGATGCTGAGCAAATGTGATAGATTACTGTCTCTCTCTCTCTCTCTCTCTCTCTCTCTATCTTCCTTTTGCCGGGGAAGGCAAAAATACGAGAGGTGCTTTTGTTCTGTTTCATCGGTATCATTGTGGGGACAGGCTCAGAAAACTCATCCCAAGTCCCGACCTTTCACTCTACTGCATCTGATCAATAAGGATACATGGTACTTCAGTAACTATACCACACAATACCGTTCTCTTCAACCGTAAATGCGACCATATCATTCCTAGAATACAGATGACATCTACCAGACCTTCCTTCCATAAACCAGTTGTTGAATTGTGCGTCCACTTCCTCAGTGAAGTGATTTGAAATGTCCAATACCTGTCCAAGAGTCCTGTATTGAGATTGCTGCATTCTGCTTTTGTTTCATTATTTTTTCATGGGAGCATAACTTTAAGAGTGCGTTTGAGCAGGCTCAGCAGTTGTTTCAAAGGGATGCGCAGATACTTACACCTGAGGCATTGGAGGGTGTGAAGGCGGCACTTGCAAACAGTGACATTGAGCATAAAGCTGAAAATAAGAAGAAAGCCGTCCCTCGAAAAGCAGCAGGTCAATCCTGGGAGGATCCAACACTCACTGAATGGCCAGAAAGTAAGAACTGCCTCAAATATCTCCTGGATTGTTACTTCATAGTTTTACTTTTCCTCTTAACTTTCTTGCTGCTTTTAAGCAGAAAGGTCTGGGGATTTCTGTGCCTGTTTAAACTAGAATTCAATTTAGTGGTTCCACCACATCACCTGGTAGACTATATTGATATTCAATTGTTGTTTATGGATGATATCTTAGTTCTGCTATCTCGTTACTGTCCACATGCTAGTTTCCTGACATAGATTTTCCTCTCAAATTTGTACTGCAGATGACTTCCGCCTCTTCTGTGGTGATCTTGGTAATGAGGTGAATGATGATGTTCTTTCGAAAGCTTTTTCACGATTTCCTTCCTTTAACATGGCCAGGGTGAGTTCTCTTTCATGGGACTTTTTTTTTTGTGCCTTGATATCCATAGATATGTTTAATTTCGGACTTCTCTCGTTTTTGTTTTCTTATGAATGTCATCTTCAGATTTTTGTATGAAGACAACCGAGACATTTGTTGTATTCTGTACCTTAAGGTAGGATTTGACTTGATCATTTGCACTAAAATATCTAGTAGTTTATTTTGTGCGTTGTCTTGTGGTTTAGGTCCTGTTTCTCTGTCCAATTCGCTGAATTTATGACTTAAGCAGCCAGGTTTGATAATTCAATATTGGATATGGACAGACGATGAATCTTAAGTCCAAGCTCTCGTGCTAGCATGAATTAACTTACATTGCAAGGTTTAATCTAGACCTGAGGTTAGTTAAGCCATTAGTATTGAGTAGGTCAAGTTTTATTGATCTCAGATCGAACCAACAGCTAATTGTCAATTATGTTTACAGATGATTCGACAGTTAGCATCTGAGTTTTCATGGTACAGGAAGCATGAGGAGAGTGACTCTGATAGGCTTAGTGTTACAAATATTGAGTTGGACATGGGGAACATGGCAACATGAAGAAAAGCACACACTAACAGTTGGTCTTGAAGGGTTTTGCTTGCCTTCAATTTGTGAAGAAAAGCACACACTAACATTTTGTTGATTTTTAACCTTGTGAGAAAGTTCATAGTTAAAAAACATATATGATGTGGTTTTCTTTCCCCGAGATTAGGCTTCAATCCATTGGAAGACGTATGTGTATTATTGTTTGGCCATTGTTTCTGTATTCCTTTGTCAATATGATTCTTGAATCTTGATTATTGACTGGAGAGGCATCATTTCTGCTGTACTTTATTCATGGCTTGTTTTCTTTTTCTTGGGGGTGATATTTGTATATCGTTAGAGTGCTGCGATGCTATATCCTACCTGTTTCTCGTAGGTTGTTAGAGATAAGCGTACCGGAAAGACCAAGGGCTATGGATTTGTTAGCTTTGCCAACCCTTCTGATCTGGCTGCAGCACTGAAGGAGATGAATGGTGAGTTCTACTTCTTCTGTGATCTTGACCTCCTCCTAGTTTGAGAAATATAGTATATGGCCTGTTATTGTCTCAGTACTTGATGGTATTCAATCTTAAGGAGCAAGGGATTAGTAACATGAATGTAGACCACTCGTTTCCTTTTCCTCTAGCATTTGCAATCTTTAGCCTAACCATTCAAAATTTTTACTCAACAGGTAAATATGTTGGGAATCGACCAATCAAACTTCGAAAGAGTAACTGGAAGGAAAGGATTGATTATGAGGCTGTTGAAAGACAAAAGGTATTTGCTTATTGGTAATCTATTTGGTTTTTTTTTTTTCCCGGTAGGGAGGTGGAGGGTGAAAGTTGACGTATTGGCTCTAATGCTTGTCTTCCCACGTTTAATCTCCTTTCTGTGGATCTCATTTTTCGAACCTTTTTCTTGCAGAACTACAATCATAAGAAGCCAAAGGCTCCAAAGAAGGGAGTTTTGCACAAATAAGTGACAGGAAGTTTATGAAATCCTTGTGGTTAAAAAGAAAACAGAGAGAGAGAGAGCGAAGTTAACAAGAATACCTCCGTTGCTTTACTGCAAGCTGCTTTGTTCAGGCAAAAAGGTGGAATTGGGTTTGGGGATTGCACTATCTTTCATAAAAAAAGGTGGATTCGTGTGATCACTGAAGTCAGAGATGGGTATGGTATTCCAACTAGTGGCTAGGCTAGTGCGTCGGTGATAGGCTTAGCTAACGTGTCATGATTTGAAGGAGTTTCTTTTTAACTGATTCGGACTGACTTATTGGAGTATGCCGAGCTTTCAAATATTATAAGCACCGCCTTTCAGTGGCCGCCGTCCTTTATGCTGCTCCATACTTTATGTTAACTAGTTCTACCTTCTAACACTTGCTTTTGGTCCCTTAGAGATAGAATCGAGATTAGGTTTTTTAATTTCGTACCGTTTCGGCCTGCATGGCCAGTACATTCTGGTACCGGAGGCAAAATGAAATGAAAACAGGCTGACAGAGTCTCGTCCTATGTATTAGTCTATACCGGTCTGTACCGGCATCTCGGGCATACAATTGTCTCAGTCGATACCAGTCGATAAGCGGTATTCTGTTATTTTTGTTTTGTCGTCACTGGCAAGTAGCAAAATTTAGACACTTTGGCCGCTGCTTCAAAGATCAAAGCATGAATCCATGTTCTCCATTAGAAAAAAATGCTGATTTGCCCTTTTGTTGTTCTGGTTCGTGTTATTTGATGCGAGCCAGAGCGAGAGAGAGAGAGAGGGAGAATTGTCTAAGAGACTGAGAGAGAGAGAGATGGACAGAGATGAGGAGAGATAAAAGAGAAATGGAGATGAGAGAGAGAAATGAAAGAGTCAAACTCTCACTTTTTCTTTAGTATTTATTTTTTTTTATTTTTGTAAATTTCCAAAGTAATAACAATAAAAGAGATAAATAAGAATAAAAAATAATTAACTGGAATAGCTGGAGATTTTCAATATATTTTGATATGCTCTATTTAAATATGTATGTAATTTTCATATATATGTATAAAATTTATTATAATTTGACATATCTGAGATGTATCACCGATATGATATCGATATTTGAGATTGAACCGTATCATTAAAAAAATGATACGATATCCGATACGAGATTTAAAATCCTGAGAGATTCATCAGCTGAGAATTGTCTCTCTCTATTGTCGCCATCGACGACTTTTAGTTTAACTTAGGGACCATAAGGAGGACATTAACTTCATTCCCTGGCATTCATTCCGAATTGCCTTTTCACAGCGAAGCGGCCAATTCCATCCGACAACGGACAGTCACTCATTCTTGGCAGACGTTATTGTATTTAGCTGCTGAACTGGCCAGGGAACTCGTGAGGCACGGCACGGCATGGCGTGGCAATGCTGCCCCGTGGTTCCATGGTTGTCTCCTTCATCGACTCCGTGTTTCTGCCGTGCCCTCCTCCTCCTGCTAGACGGAATTCACATTGACGGCTCATTCTCCTACTTGAGGATCAAATTGGGTGCCTTTGCTGCCGCAGCCAAAATCCATCTTGAAGGCTACTGTTCTGGCGATTGCTTCCACCGCCGCAAGACGTCATATTGAATCGGATAGCCAACACTAATCTGTTCGTTTCCTTCATCCATGCTAATCCACCCGTGAAGCTAAAACCCATTGCAGCGGAGAGAAGCAAAAGACAGGTTTTAGCGGCATTCAAATGCAAAAGCAATAATGACACACAATAAAAAATGAAGACCTAATTCGTTACCGATTAATAATGACACACAATAAGAAATGCTCTAACAAGTTGTTGTCAGGCAGGGATGTCAATTTGTACCATTATTCATGGATACCTTACCCTATCCTATTGGATGGGTAGGTTTTTTTTTTTCTTTCAATTAGACGGGTTTGAGCTGGGTTCAGGTATTTTTTGTTTTTATATCCGCCAGGTATGGGTTTAGGGGTTTACTTTCCCTGAACCCTACCCGCATATTATACATAGCATATCAGTACTAAATATATTATATATACATATCAAATTCTAGTTTTATACAACCCAAATATATAATATAATTCTAACATAATAAACCAAAAAATTCACAATTGTATGACTAAGCTATGTTGTTTTTTGTTATGTTATATATTCAAGCATGTCATACTTTCTTTAGTTTTAATTTTATATTATATGATCACTTGTGTAGTTATTGCAGGTATAATACCCGACTTTACCTGCCCTAATGCAAAGAGGGTTTGGGCTAAAAAATCCTATCCTCTATGGGTTATGGGAAAGGTTTGGGTAGAGTTTTATATTGTGGGGAGGGTAGGGTTTAAGAATCACTTTGCCCTCCCCAAACCTGGCCCTGTGGATATCCTTATTGCCAGGAATTATACTATATACTAAAAGCTATTTTTTGCTACTATTCAAATGAACAGTAACCTACAGTGTCATTCCGGTTTTACCCCTTGATTTTGGGGTGGGCCACGGCCCGCCCTTTCACCTTTTTTTTTTTTAATGTGATTGCTTATTTTAAAAGTTTGGGTAGATTTTTTAAAGATAATAGCTTTTTGAGGGTTTGTCTTGCTATTCTCCCACTTTCATTTTGTTTCACATTTTTTTTTTTGTGAAACGCGTTTCCAATCCTTATATTGTTTCCATTTCCTATATTAAACCCTGAGTTTAATCAGCTTGACATTTTGGATGCTAAACTCGGGGATGGCAAAATCGGACCCGACCCGATAACCTGGACCAACCCACTCAAACCCAAGCCTGACCTGACCCGATTTGACTAAAAAAGTCAACGACCTGAACCCGACTGTGCCAGACCTGACCTGAACTCGAAGTCGATTAGAGGGAAACCCGAGCCCAAATAACCAAAACCTAAAATACCCGAACCCGAAATGACCCGAACCTGAATTGACCCAAACCTGAAATGACCCAAACCCGAGACTGACCTGACCTGAACCCAAGATGACCCGATAACTAAACCCGATAATGCCCGATTTTAACCCTCACTATAAACCTTAACTTTCTTATTTCATTATTTTCTATATTAAGTCAGTCCTAAATATGGAGGTTTCCATGTTTAGTAACTCTAGTTTTTGAGTCTTTCATATTCAATATGTCTTATATTTAGGAATAGTGACTTTCGTTATTAGTAACTTTCATTTTTTTGTACTTCCATATTTAAGAAGTCTCATATTTGAAAATGAGACTTTCATATTTAGTAGTTTCATTTATTTTTTTAAGATATTCATGTTTAATAATTTTCATATTTTGAGAAAGGATTTCCATATTTAGTAACTTCTATATTTTTAGGATTATAAGTATCTTATTTGGGAAAAAAATATCCATATTTAGTGAATCCTAAATTTTGATTTTTCCAGCAGAAGTAATTTTTATATTTAGTAAGTTTAATGATCTTAATAGGCAATTATTAAAATTACAACATTTACCCCTAAACTTTTAAGTATAATGCAATAAGGTACCTAAATTTTAAAAAATTTTATTTTAGTCACCCATAATAATTACATCATGGATCCTAAATTTTTTGAAATCATTGCACTTTCACCCAAAATTTTTTTAAAGTTTACAATTTAGTCACTGATAATGAACTTGATTTGCATTTCGTTGTAATTTCAAAGAGAATTCATTGAAACATAAGCATAACAAAATTGTCGTTGTGTATGTCTGAGTGATAGCTGGGTGAAGATTTGAATAATCTGTACAATGATAGTTAAATGGTATGGATTTAGAAAAACAATCAAATATTACTATCAATATTAAATTACTTAAATATGTACTAAACTATAATGAAGAAGATTTTTATGAATATTTTAATTAAATATACTAAAAAATAAAATTTAAATTTAAATTAAATCACACAAAAAATTAAATTATTTGATTTAAATTTTTTAAAAAATTGAATAGATTCAATCGTTTTGACTTCACACCAATAATTCACATGAACACAAAGGTTGACCCGAATTTGACCCGAAAGCTGGTCTAAAGTTACCCGAGACTAAAATTACCCAACCTGAAGTGAACCTGAACCAAAATAAACTCAGCCCAACCCAACCCGAACCCGAAATCAACTCAACCTGAAATCAACCCGAACCTAAATGACCTGACCTGAACCTGAATTCATGCTAACCCGAGTAAACCCGAACCTGAATGACCTGACCCAAACACCTGACCTGACCCACCTAATTGCCATCTAAACTTAGTAACTACGTAATTATAGTGTTTTTGTTTGATCCCTTGATTTTTTTTTTATGGTATGTTGTTTTCTAAACTAAAACATTGGTCACCATGGTTTATTTATTTTTTTAATGAAATAGAGCTTTTTTTCTTTAACTTTACCTTAGTTAATTATTAAACTCTTAATGCATATGGTTTTTACATTTTCTTTATGGGTCCCCAAACTATTTTTATTGCTTTTATTCATTATTATTTTGCTTAATACTGTGATAATATGTGATCGCCGCAACATACAAGCCTTTTGAACCTCGTATATAACTATTTCAAGGCTCTCAGAATCATTATGATAATGTTTTTTTCCCCACAATTCTAAAGATCTTCTACCAATATCATCAAGCAAGAATAGTAAAAACTACAACATGTAGTCTCCCGAGCATCATGAATAAAGAAGATGTGGTCTAGTGGTTCCTTGAAAGTCTTATGATCCTTCATCTTGTAACATAAATTATTGTACTAGAATGTTATTGTTGGTTTGTGTGCTCTTACAACGAGATTCCCTTTAGTTTGTTTCTTCATGTCTCCCTTCCTCTACAAAATAAGTATAGTAAGTTGAAGGGGATAAAACGCCTCTATCATTCTCTAAGTAAAGACTTTTATGTTTCTCTTTTATAGCTTCCTAAGTTTTTTTTTAATTGGTAGGAAATGAAACATAATAATTTACTTCTTCTGTCTCACTAATGTTATTCTATTTTGTTTGACACAAAGATTAAGAAAGTAAAAAGAGTTTGTATTATTTTCACTATTACCCTTAACTCTTTGAACATAAATTAAGAAAGTTAGAAAAAGTAGATACTAAAATAATAATTTAAAGAGTAGCATGTAAAGTGAGTAACTAAATATAAAAGTATTGCAAAAATTTATGATAGAAAGGGTATCATATATACACCGCATAATCTGGATTGTCAATTGTGTGACTCCTCTGAAATACATTTCCCATTTGTACTTCCACAAATTTGAAGGCAAATGATGATTAGAAGGATTAATCTCTGATAGTCTTCATTAACTTTCAACTCTATAGCTTATGCATGATACACAAGTGTGAGTGCGATGTGCCACTTGAAGAACGCCTACCGTACCTGATGCCCTGCTTATTAATATTAATTGCGGGCTAATTACTTACGATCCGTGTATTTGTGGCAAACTGTATTGCCTATTCGGGGCTTAATCACTTGGCAGCCACGGGCCACGTACAAGAGTAAACAACGGGGAAAAAAAGGAAGAAGGAAGAAGTTGTTCGCCCGCTCGTTCGTTTTGTTTAGAGAAAACGCAATTCCAGGCAGGCGGGAGCTTTTTCGCCTGTCATTTTCTCTTCTCCCTGCTTGCTCCCCTCTTCTCGCCATCTCTCTGTCTCTGTCCATTTCATTTCCCATACAACGCTGTGTTGTATTTGATCCACCTTTTTCTTTTTCTATCTCTTTTTTTTTTTTTTTTTTTCCTGGGGGATTAATTTAACTTTTTCGTGTCAGCTTTTCCCTTTTTTCTTTACATTGAGAAAATGCTCGGAGTTTTTGGTTCTTGCATTCTCCTTTCCTGCGGTTCTCGTTGATTGTGCTGTGTTCTATTGCCTGGCATTCCCTTCGAATCATCAGTTGCTTTTCTTAATCAATTAATCAATCATGGATCGTATTGTCGGTGGGAAATTCAAAATGGGTCGGAAGATTGGCGCCGGATCCTTCGGGGAGCTGTTTCTCGGTGAGTACCGTCTTCCTTTCTGCTCCTTTTGAGTCCTTTCTCGTTTAAATCAAAATCTGCTTTCTTATAGTTGTTGTTGTATTTTTTTTTCTTTTTTACGAGAAGAATATCTGGAGATAATTGTTGTCGTTTTTTTTTGCCCCTTTTCCCAAACAGGGGTCAATATAGAAAATGGGGAAGAAGTTGCTATAAAGCTGGTATGGTGCTTCAATTCTATTCAGCATTTTCTTCGTTTTGTTTTCATGTCTTGTTCTTCTGGAATCTGGATTGCATATTTGATAAGTAAACATAGGTAAAATTAGGTAAAAGTGCTGCTAACCAAAGTGTTGAAGCATGCTGTATATATAGTTCAGGAATTCTTTTGGTTGAGCTGGGAAAGTTAATCCAACCTCAGAACTAGTGGCTCGGTAACATGGATCATGTTCATCCTATGTGCCCCTTTTGGAAGAATCCTCTAAAAATGAGGACAATGCTTTGTGTGTTTACAATCTCTATCCATGTTGTCTTGAATCTACCTTTGCCTCTTTTGGTTTGAAACTAATTGAATTGCTCGTTGTTATATACTACTGTAAGCATTTGATCCCCAAAACAACAGGGCACCTTTCAATCCATATGGAATACAGCCAAACTATCCATGTTAGCCATTCCCTCGTCCCTGCTTAAGGCTTCTTTTATCTTACCTCTTTCACTGATCTTCCATTGTTTTTTCTTTTTTTTTGGTTGAGTGAATAATAAGATCAATACATCTACTTGCTGTGCCTCATGTAAAAGGTTTGCCTACCATGATCTGTTAAGAGAATTGAGATTAATGCAAGGTAAATTAGGGGTATTGGAGTGACAGAAAGGGTTGTAGAATTTTTTTTTTAACCAAACATCCAGGGATCCAATCACGCAAACTAATACCATGTCCAGATGCAATGTAAACATCATATTATACATGAGACTCATACATTAGGAACATCTCAAACTAATACCTTTTTCATCTACATTACTCAAGCTGTTCACCTTGCCTCAATTATACCAATATAGGGTAGGGCATCTGGACATTCCTAAGCCACCTGAAAACCTACAATTAATGGAAAAATTTAGTGGTTTATATAAAACAGAGCATCTCAACATTTCGGTTATTTTCTTAATCAGGCTATCATATGTTTTTCTGGCTTCAAGCTTTCAAGATAAAGCATTTACCCGAAATCTACCTTTTTATATAAGTATAATTGCCCCCCTAAAGATCTGAAAGTTGCTTTAGGAGTATTCAATGTGAGGTGATCGACCAAAATGTGGCATATTTTTTCTGTGCTGTGTAAGAACCTGGTTGATCTTAAATAATCCCTATCCATAAGAGTGATCAGGTTGTAATGTGTCTTCTCATCCTGAAGTTATAAGAGTTTCCCCACTATCTTAGGCCATACTTGTAAACTCACAATTTTTCTAATCTCAATATTTTTTATATATAAAAAAAAACAACTTTACAAGTTTTTATGTTATCAATATGTGGCATTCGAAATCCCCTAAAATTTTAGTACTCCAAGTACTTAGCTGTTTCAATTTTTTTTGTGCATAACTAGAATTAACGATTGACTCCTAGACCTTTTTGTATCATGAGCTTGAATATATGCTTAGACCCATATTTGAAAAAATAATTGGTTAACCTGTGCAGTAATTTTCATTATTTTAATTAAAATATAATCACATTTTTAGAACCTTAGATGCTACTTGATCATAGTATCGTATTTTGTTTTTACTGTTGTTCATTTCACTATCCTGATTATCCCTTTTGTAAATAATCTTTTATAGGCACCTTTTTTGTTGCCTTAATAGTACCCTTTTTTCTTAACAAAAGGAAAAAAAATCTGAAATTTTCATTTTTTAATTATAAGAGATAAATTGATAATTTCTCAAAATGATTGGGTTATTATTTATAGTTTTAAGTGCAATATGTCGCAACAGTGCAAGCAATGCTACAAAGCATGGACAAAGCTGTCAAATCATGCATGCCTAACAAAGGGATGTGTGTAGAGTGTTGGTGTTTCCTCTTATCAACCGTAAAAGTTCCCAACATTGTAAAACCCAAAAGAAAATCACAGCCATAATTCAGAATTTGCTCAAAATCATGAAATTATGCGGGCAATGGTATATTACTTGAATTTTTTTCTGGGAATCATCATCGTTGTCATTATACCGCACCTTACTCCCAACCATGTTGGTGTCAATGACATGAAGGTCATGGTGTTAATTAATTGTTTAAGGTCTACTGCCAGAAATATTTTTATTTTTCTTCAGCATCTTGTGCTGCTCATTTCTCATTAATATGTTGTTTTATGAATTCTCACTGATAATTTTTTGCCCCACCTATTTTCATTACTTCTTTCGGAGGGGCAACTTATTGGCTTGTCATCTTCAGGAACCTGTGAAGACCAGGCATCCTCAGCTTCACTATGAGTCGAAGTTGTATATGCTTCTTCAAGGCGGAAGTAAGGTTTTACTTGTTGTGCTTTTCTTGTCAATTCTAATCGGGCATTCTGAATTCAGAAGAGGTTGAAACATTAGTGAAGTAATTGCACTTGGTTAATCATTTGTCTGGTTTGCTGTCTTTGTTTGAAGCGGGAATTCCTCACCTTTATTGGTTTGGAGTTGATGGCGAATACAATGTTATGGTTATTGATCTTCTTGGTCCTAGTCTTGAGGATTTGTTCAACTACTGCAATAGAAAGTTCTCGTTAAAAACAGTGTTAATGCTTGCTGATCAGTTAGTATGTCTACTTACCTGCTTCAAAGTTTGTCTACATAGCTACATTAGGACCAATGATGACTGATCTCTATATATCCTTCAGATTAACAGGGTTGAATACATGCACTCAAGGGGTTTTCTTCACCGAGACTTAAAACCTGACAACTTTCTTATGGGCTTGAAACGTAAAGCAAACCAGGTCCGTAGCACAGATTTGGTACATATATTGTTTTGTCACCAAGTTACTGTGCATCCTCCACACTTATGCTGCATTGACACTGGAGAAACGTTAAATTTGTTTTCAGTTGCCAACTGCAAGTGATATAAAAGGCTTATATCACATCTACTTTCGTGAGAGCAGCCTAGCATCCTAGTTGGTTTTTTGAGATCTCTTTCCTGTACGACCTATGGCCTTAAGTTTTTGTAACTCACTTTAAACCAGAAGAGATTTCTTTAGCTAAGGTACCATTGGATAGTTTAATTCAGTTGAAGTTAGAAGAAAAAGTATATAAATTATGTGTGCTATACAAGAAACGATAGGCCCATCAGGCCAATTATTGACCTCATGCAAGAGCATGTGGTTGTCTTGTTAATGGACATGTTCCAGTGAAGAGAACATCTAAAGTTAAGGTACAATTGGCTTGCTTATGATGGGGAAGTAGGGATGGGCTCCTCTCTTTTTTTTCCTAAAAAAATCCAAAATTTTCTAGGCCTGGCTATATCTACATTGTTGTGAGATTGAAATGGTAAGAAATGATCTTTTTCTACTTTACTGGAGCAAGAGTTGATTAGTTGCTAATGTATTATACTAGGCACTGATGATATGTACCGTTTCCCTATTGGCAATCAAGTTTATCCCTTGTTGTCTCATTGATTGACCTTGAACCCTGTTATTTTAAGGTCATGCATAGTATCAAGAGTTTGCCATGATTTACCAAAACCACAGGTCTCCGCAAAGTCATAACCCATGTAAGGGGTTGATGCCTGCCAGGTGTTAGAGGGTCAAGGAAGTAATTAAGCTAATGATAGGGGGACCAGTAATTGTCACCCCAGTTAACCGTGACTGTAACTGTAACTTCGGGTAGTGAATGTGTAAAAATGAAGACTAAAATATAAATCAACTCACTAAGTAGAGCCTCTACCCCCTTGACGAGGCAGGGGATTTAGGAAGTAAAACTTTTATACTGAAATTTTATTTATTGGGAAAGCATTAGTGTCATTCTTTAGAGAGCCCTTCATACTTGAAAATTTTCATGCGACTGTCTTTTGAATATGGCTATATTTCAAACTTCTAAGTTACAGTGCTTTTACATTTTTATCAAAAGGATGCTATTTATACCTGAGAATTTAATTCTTTTTCTGTTTATTTTTCCCCATAGACAACAACTTTGATTATCTTAGAATATGATGGGTATCATTTAACTGACAATGCTGCAACCTTATAACTCATTTTGAACAGGTTTACATCATTGATTATGGCCTTGCAAAAAAATACAGGGATCTTCAGACACACAAACACATACCATATAGGTACCATTTGTTTATCTCTTTTCCCTGTCCAAGATAGCAATGCTGGAATGAAGCTACTTCTGCATTGCTCAACTGAGTCTTAATGCAGATCAGTGAACCCACCTTACTGGGTTAGCTTTGACAGAGCTTGTTTCTCTGTTTGTTCAGTTCTTTTCGGACTTCTTCTGTCAGAGGTTTCATGAATGCAATCTCATGTGTCTTCCTGATAGTGAAAAAAAATGATGATCATGGCATTGAAGCTTCATATCATCACTATCCATGCTTCTAGAACTAGAATGACATTGAGTGGAAATTTTGCCACATTGTTCATTGGCTCAGTTTCATGTTTTGACTTGATTTTGTAGAATTTAATTGGTGCCCTGGCCTGTTTAGTGTGAGTTGTGGTTGATGATTTTAGGCTGTATGCAAAAGAACTGGGTGGTGTTTATTTTTTCACTGACTTAATAACTTTGACTCTCATATCCCACCCTATCATGTAGAAACTTAGTGAACTATTTGGAGATTGCAGTCACCAATTCCAGCAAAACGTCCCTGAGCTTATTGACTAGTTAGACCATTTCTGGTTTTCATTCCATAGTTGACTGCAATTCAACAGTACATAAGTCTTTGAAGTTGTACCCTGTTCTTAATCAAATTATTTTTGTTAACCATATTCTTTCTGGTTGGTTTTGGTTGTAGTTTATATGATCTTCTTGGTTTCTTTTAATATTGGGCAAACTTTTTGCAGGGAGAACAAGAGTCTTACAGGCACAGCTCGGTATGCTAGCATTAACACTCATCTTGGAGTTGGTGGGTAAAGTGCTATGCTGATTATCTTTTCCTACCTGTTTCAAAAGGCATGTGTCATTGTTCAATATGCAATGTGCTATCCAACTGTTGCTTTCTTTAAGTACAGAACAAAGCCGGAGGGACGATCTTGAATCTCTTGGTTATGTGCTGATGTATTTCCTACGTGGAAGGTTGTAATCCTATGATGATATGTTTTTGAAATTATTGCTTCTTCTGATGTGAAAGTATTCTGTATTTACAAGTTTTCTGAGCTTGCTTTTGTCCTCAGCCTTCCTTGGCAAGGTCTAAGGGCGGGGAACAAAAAGCAGAAGTATGACAAAATCAGTGAAAGGAAAACATTAACTCCTGTTGAGGTATTTTTAACTGTCAAACTCTTCTTATTTAGTGCAAAATATATTAAAACATACTTCAGGCAGAGATGAAGCTTGATTATCTACATTTGTACCTCAAAAATTTCCTCCAGGTTCTCTGCAGGTCATATCCAACAGAATTTGCATCATATTTTCATTACTGCCGATCCCTGCGCTTTGAAGACAAACCAGACTACTCATATTTGAAGAGGCTTTTCCGAGACTTGTTTATCCGAGAAGGTAAGAACCAAAGAATTCTTGTTTTTCCTTTCTTTATCTGCTTCCATGTTGGTCTAAGACTCTAAAGTGATTAAAACATTGCCCCCATTTCTCAAGCAAAACGTTCCATTTATACATTCTTTTCTGGTGGTTGCTATGCACTCTGCATATTTGCTGGTGCTTCAATTCTCCTTTCAGTTGTTAAAAACCTTCTTATTGTTCAAATATATGTTTTCCAAAGAACAAAATGAGGATGATAAGCATGCAGATGATTATGGTTGTCAGCTTCATTTAGAGCTTCACCGAGCTCCACTCTTCCTCACCCACCACCCCCCCCCCCCCCCCCCCCCCACACACACACACAATCAAACCTAGAGTTTGTTTGGTTATTTGACAAGGGAATCAACATTTTTTCTTTTTCTTTTCTCTCATCTATTAAGTGGTTTTAGCTGCAAAGTTAAGTCAAGGGTTATCTTGGGGTGCTCTATATTTTGGTTCAGCATCTTCACCCTTTGCCTATTGGTTTTGGATTGGATGCTTTAACTTGGATCAGAGACCAAGGTTGTCACCCCATTAATCTGTTGTTATCCCCATTTTTGTGATCCATGTGCTGGCCTGGTTTTAATCATCTCACCAGCCTGCATGGAAAGGGTTGCACCAATTGGTCTCCCACGTTGTTAAGGAGTTCATTGATGCTCTATATTATGGTGAGACCTCTCCACTCACTGTCACTTGGTTTTGGGTTGGATGCTTACCATCTTTGTAGGCTGATGTGATCTATGTGGTTTGTTTGGTCTCAAATATGATTTGTTGGAACAGGTTATCAGTTTGACTATGTATTTGACTGGACCATACTCAAGTATCCCCAGCTTGATTCTAGTTCTAGACAAAGGGTCAGTGCCTGAATAACCAATTGGGTATTCTTCTTTTATTAATTATGTTTCTTATCTTTCTTTTTTCATTGTTTTTTCCACGTAAAGCCTCCTGGTGGGAAATCTGGACCGTCAGCAGAAAAAAATGATAAGCCTTCAGGTAGGATCCCTTTATTAAGAGATATTTGAGTTTTCAATGTTGATCTTAAGTGTGATTTCTGCAACTCTTCTTTTTCTTTTCTTTTTTCTTGTTTTTATTAATGGATGTTCTATGATTGTTCAGATTGAAACTATAGCTCATTCATCTTGTAAAGAATCCTTTTCTCCTCTTGGTGCTTCGTGAGAATTTTTCTTGAAAATAAAATTGTGCTTTAGTGCAAGATTCCAAGTAAACACCATTATATTTCGATCTCAGAGAAGATTTTTTCCCTCCCTCTGAAAGATTTTTGAGTTTGCAATATTTGGATTCCCTTGTCTCTAATCTTACCTTATCCTGCTGCATGTCATCACTTAAAAAGATATTGATATCATCATATCCAGAAAATTACTGAAGTGCAATAAATAGTGGCGTATTGTCCTGCATAATATGGATTGCTTCTGCTTCGGGATTTTTTAGGTTGCTTCTGGGTTATTTCGGGATTTTGTAGGTTGCTTGTAACTGATGAATAATCTCTTCATATGTAATTTTTCAATCAGTAGGGCGGGAAATTCGTGAGAGGGTTTCTGGGGCTGTTGAAGTGCTTACTAGGAAAAGTACTGGAGGCAGTGGATCAAAGGTTGACCGGCCAAAGCAAAAGTCACTAGAAAGGGCACCATCATCCAAGGATGTGGTACGCGGTGACTACTCAGCTTTTTATGTTTTGTTTTGTCTTTTGTTTTTCGTTTTTGTTTGGTGGGGGTACTCAGAAGTATTTACAGATAAAGGTATTTTTTTGTATTTGTAAAGGATGGGGGCTACCTACAGAACTTATGGCTAGAGCAAGGGTGGGTGGGGGGGAGTCGGGCAGTGTTCTCATTTGCCAGCCGAGCTGGATGGCAAGAACTTTTTGTTTGGTTTTTGTGTGCATTAATCTCCATCGATACTAAAAGGACAGATCATGTAATGCCCTTTGGTTGTATACTATAATTGAGGGCTTTAGGGATAGTCTGGTTTGGAGGTTGAAATGCTTGTACGTTGTCAATCAAGCTGCACTTGTTATTGGACTTCTCTGATTTAGACGCAAGGAGACTGATAGATAGGTTGTTGGAAAATCAAGTGATACCTGTTTAGTTTCGTATGATTGTCTGGTATTTTACTAGTTTAGGTAGGTCTGAAGGTATCTCTTCCTGTTGATGGGCAGTTGATGTTGCAGATATTGGCCACTAATGCAAAGGGAAAGAAAGATCCATGTTAGCTTCAGGAGAACATATTTTTGTAAAGGAATGAGGTGCTCAAGAGCACGCTCAACTTTACTGTCAACAACTGACAAACGATAAATAAATTCTTAAAACTGAAGTTTATTGTGTTAAATTCATGTAAATTATTTGCATGACTGCATGATTTATATGCTGTGTTCTATCAGATGACATTACCTATTTACGGGTAAACAAGTTATTTCGAGCATTTTATCTTTCTCTATGGTATTGCTTGCCCTGTGGCTGCACCTTTTGAGTTTCAGAAGGTTTCAAGGTTTAGCATATGCTGTTTCTAGAGACTCGTCAAATTTTATACATTTCTTTATCCAGGAAAACGATTCTACTAGAGGCCGCAATTCTTCTACCCGGCCTAGCACTTCAAGGAGAGGAGTGGCCGCAAGTAGCAGCAGGCCCACATCTTCTGTCGGGCCAGATAGTCGTTCAAGCTGGCTGCTCTCAGGTGGTAGTCGTTTATCGGCTAGCCAGAGAAACCATTCTGCTCCCGACCACAGGTCCTCCCTTTCCCGAGTTAGTGCCTCAAGAGATGCTCGGGATGGTCCTTATCAAGGAGGTGCTGAGAACCTTTCAAGTGGCATAGAGAAGAGGAGATTATGATTGTTGCACTTGGCAAGGGTTGGTTCATCTTTTCGATGCTGGAAATCTCTATCTCCCGCTATCATTTCTGCACTGCTCAACATCCTTGCAGCCCTGATGCCCCCAGATTTGGGGCGAAGTGTGTAAAAGCGTTGCTGGCTCTTTGCTGTTGCTACAATAACAATATGTTATTGTACAGTCATGAACAGAAGAGAAACCAAAATATGAGATCCTCCGCTGGAGAAGATATCCATCTTTGCCGGTGGTTTCTCGAGAAGACGCAATTGTCAAAATATTTTGCTTTTCTCAATTCATTGAATTCGTTGTTTTTTCCTTGTGCATTTCTTTTCTTTTCTTTTGGTCTTTCTCCTTTCTCTACTACAGATCCATCGCGTTAAAACTTAAAAGAACTGCAATTATTTTATGTCTGCGCCAGAATCTGGTCTTCAAGTTTGTGCATATGTTAAAAGTTCAAAGTATTAACGTACAAACCACCCCTCCACTCTCCACTCTTCTTTCTTTTCTTTCTAAATAATAATAATAATAACAACCATTTTGGTGTACGAGTATTAATTTTAGCATGGACAATTGTTTGAAGAGTTGCTTAAAGGAAAGGTTGCAGGTTAAAACCCGCGTAAGTTTAGGCTCCTCTTCTCTATCTGTTTATTTTATTAGATTTATGCTTTTCTCACCAAAAAAGATAAAAAAAAAAAAAAAGAAGAAGTAAGTTTAGGCTCCAATCCCCAATTAGCCACTAGACTATCAAAAATTTGACCTTTTACCCCCCGGATTAAAGTTGTTTCCCTAGCAAGAATTTTCGTGACCGTGCCTGCATGATTAGCCAGAAAACCATATTAAACCTGGGAGCTGCCAATACAAAGATTATTCCAACCAATGGCAGAAACTTTGATTTTCAAAATCTCATAAGCACACTTTTGAATTTCAGCAGCATGAGGAGCAGAATCCATAAAAGCTTTAGCTGCAGCCATCGAACCATGCTTCAAACAGAAACCATTCCTGACCTTCAACAAATTCTGCCACACAAAAGAATCAGTAGAAATTTTCCTCATCTCCCACACATCCTTCTCCTTTAAGTGGTAACTGTACACCCAGTGAATCCATAGAGAATCTTTCTTCTTATGGATGATCCACAAAAGCCCCAACAGCAAGTCTTGTTTCCATACAAGTAATTGCTTTGCTCCCAGCCCACCTTCCTTCCTTGATACTGTGATTTTCTTCCAGGCTATCTATGGCCTTTACATATTTGCCTTTCCAGAAAAAAGCTGTGTATTTAGCTTCAATTTTTCGAATGATCTCTTTCGGCAAAATAAACAGAGACATATAGAATAAAGAAAGACTTTGGAGGACCGCCTGGATCATAACCCATCTACCAGCATAAGATAAATGTTTAGCTCCCTACGAATCAATTCCAGCTGTAATTTTGTCAATACGCACATCATAATCCTTATTTTTTAGGCGAGAAGAATGAATAGGGACACCCAAATACCTAAAAGGCAAGCTGCCCTCTTGGAATTTCAGAGATTGCAC
Organism: Aquilaria yunnanensis; assembly: GCA_039654915.1. Taxonomy (NCBI): domain Eukaryota; kingdom Viridiplantae; phylum Streptophyta; class Magnoliopsida; order Malvales; family Thymelaeaceae; genus Aquilaria; species Aquilaria yunnanensis. The sequence continues at coordinate 33,493,290 of CM077600.1, read as the reverse complement.
AATATGATTCTTCAGATTTTGGTCCATGCCACCAAAATAAATTTTGGTTTTCTCCGGACTTGGATTAAGACCTGATAAACCAGCAAAATTCAGCACATACTTCCATAAGATTTCAATAGAAGATCTATCACCCCTGCAAAGCAACAAGAGGTCACAACAAAGGCCAAATGGGTGATTTTCTGTTGACAGCATTTCGGGTGCAAGTAAAAGCCCTCTTCCTTGTGAATGTTCTGCATATATCTAGAGAAGATTTCAATATAAATCACAAAGAGATAAGGGAATAACGGATCCCCTTGCCGGAAACCTTTTTCACCTTTAAAATAACCCTCAACTGAACCATTAATGTACGGACAGAACATAGGGGTAGTAACCCACTTCATAACCCAAGAGACAAACTTTGAAGGAAGTTTAAGGGCACTGAGAGCGTCCTCCAAAAAACTGCTAATGGACAGAATCATAGGCTTTCATAATGTCAAGCTGAATCATACAACGGGAAGAGGCATGCTTACGCGAGTAATGATTCGAAAGCTCATTATCCAAGAGAATATTTTCAGCAATAGAACAGCCAGGAACGAATGCTGCCTGAGCTAGATTAATAATCTTATCCAGAACTTTCTTCACACGATTAGCCAACACCTTGGTCAAGCACTTATACACCACATTGCAGCAAGCAATGGGTCTATAATCACTCACTCCGGTAGCATCACACTTTTTAGGGATTAGGACCAAAGAGGTGGAGTTCACTGATCTTAACAACTTGCCAGTAGCGAAGAATTCATCCACAGCTTCAAAAATCACTATCGCAAGTGGCTATCAAGGAGCTTGCTGTACACGGTTATGAAAGTTTAGGGGTGGTTTGAGAACCAACTTTAATTTAGGGTTATGAAATTAGATTTGTGGTAGTTTAGTGGTGAAGCCTTTTTTTTTTTTTTGTGGGTAGTCAGTGATCAAGCTTTGTGTCTTCTGTGTACTAGTAGTAGAATATGGATGATAAGGAGTGTAGGCAAATCATGCCTTCTCTGGGTTTTTTTTTTCTCTAATGTGATGTTAAGTTAAAAGAAAAAGTCTAAATTTTATCTTAATGTTTGAAAGCAATACTTTTGTTCTTTTCTTGATGTTTGAAAAGACCAGACGCTTCAAAAAAGTCTAAATTAGGACCCACAAAAATTCTTAAGATGGTGTTCTACCATCGGTTCAGATCGTAGTTAAGTCATTTTCTTGCCAAACAAGCTTCCTGAAAAAGAAGTTAAAATAACAATTGAAAACGGTCAATTTGGTTCTATTAAAAAAAGGGTTAACATTTTGTTGATCCTAAATCTATTAAAAATTTTTTATTTTGATACCTGGCTTGATGGAATTTGTTAATTTAAAGTAGCTATCTGATAGTAAATTTTTAGATTATAATTTAAACTATTTGGTGACTCTTTTACAGTAAATTAAGTCTATATAATAATTTTTTTACAGTTAATGGCCACTTCAAATCAAAAAAATTTCTTTCTATAAATTGAATTTATTTCATTATTAAAATTACTAGGAAAAATTATTAATTTAAATTATCCATTGACTATAAAAAATATTATATAAGTTAAAACTATTATAAATTAGCATTGGAAATTTGTGTCAAATAGTTACTCCGAGTTAATAGATTCCATCTAGTTATAACAAAAAAATAATAATTTTAATAGATTTAAGATCAAAATAAAACAATCAATTAGAATTTAAAACAAAACACTAATTAAAGTTAGGGATATTTGTGAATACCCATTATTTTTGGTCTATAGTCTCATGTGTTCAGGCTGCTGGATTTAAGTGACACTAAAGGATGAGGAGACAAAAGTTAGCAATGACATACGGGTAAGTAGTGATGGGTTTAGGTATGAAACTGGATTCAAACACGATGAGCACTGGGATGCAGTAGGGGCCAATAACTAGTTAACTTGTCTTTGGTGGTGAGTGGTGACCTGGGGAGAACAATATGGAATAATATATAGTAGAACCTAAAGGGACTTGGATCAGTGATTAAGATGTTTTTACTTTAATTTTTTTATCTAGGAGTATTTGTGTTGCTAAATTGAAATAAATAAGGGGATCTTTGTAAAATTTTCATACCCAATAAGTAATTTGATACATTTTGATAACATTAATGGTCTATTAGGGCGCAGACAGAAAAAGAGTATCGATTTGAAAATGACTCATAAATAAATATAAGAGTTTATTTGTGTTCTTTTACCTTTGTAAGATGCACATGGAGCCTCGTGAATTACAATTTTCTCATAAGTTTTAGTGATGCTTTTACAGTTTTATTGGCATGTACTATTTAACCTTAATTAAAGAGATGAAAATTATCAATTGGTAATCGACTATCAAAACCATTATAATACAATTTGAATGAAATGGAAAAGGTTATAGAATAGTTTGAACTAAAAATTCAAAAGTTAATACAAGGACCCCAAATTCATTAAAATTCGTTGTGGCTTTTTCCAGATATCCCAACAAAACAAGACAACATTTCTTTAAAAAAACCATTTTTATTGTGAGATTGCTGCACTACCCTCCACTATAGTGAAAACAGCTACTACTCACTAGATATATCACCATTGAAATTTGAATTAGGAAACAATTAGCATAACTTTGTTTAGGGCAATTCTGAAAACAGGCAGTGTAATTTTACACCATCTTAAATGTTGTGCAAAAGTGAATATAGCAATAATATCAGGAGCGAGGAAGTAGTATCAAATAGTGTAAAAAAAAGACTGGGTAGGAGTAGGTAGTAGGTTATAAAAACCAATTGAGCTGGGGAGTGTGATTTTAATTTAGTGAATATCGTAAAATTATGTTGTTCATAATTCTAATAATGTATTTATTGAATAAAATTTGTTTACGATCCTCTAACTTTAAGGCTTTTTTTAGAGTGATGGAAGTATTCTTTTATTCAAAATCAATATATATATATATATATAAAGGAGAAATCCATCTATTTTCCAATACTATTTTCTTTAGCATTAATTTCATAGTACATTTATAACATTAATTTTATAATTTATTTCTAATAATTAATACTTAGGAACTCATATAGTCATGATTCCAAAATTTAAATTTTGAATTGTAATTCTTAGTGAGCTATTTCTATCATAGTAAAGAGTCTTTAAAATTTTATTTTTCATGCATTTTAATATATATATATATATATATATATATATATATATGTAAAGGAGAAATTCATCCACTTCCCAGTACTGATTTCTTTAGCATTAACTTCATAGTACATTTGTAACATTAATTTCCAAATTCATTTACAATAATTAATACTTAGGTACTTAATAACCCTCATTTTAAAATTTACCCATTTTCCCAATACTACTTCTTTTTATCATTAATTGCATAGTGCATTTGCATTGTTTAATAATTTAATCCTTATATAGTCATGACTCTAAAATTTATATAATTTTTAGTGAGCTCTTTGTGGTATAGTAGAAAGCCGTTAAAATTTTGCTTTTTATATATTTTAAAAATTGAATTTAAATTTCTATCCTCTTAACATGATAAAACATCATTAGCTTTTATTCTATTCTTAATGGCTCATTAATAATGTTGTTTCTTAATCAATTATTTTAAATATATTTCATCTATTTGTTGTCATTTAGTAGCTTTAATTTCCATTAAAATACTTTGACTATAATTATTTGGTTTTAATGGTATTAATATTGTCCATCAAACTTCCTCAAGACTAGTTCCTTTAGTATTGGTTTTATAATGCATTTATAGCATTAATTTCAAAATTCATTTGTAATAATTAATACTTAGGTCCACTAGAATGTTTTTATTAAAAATTTATTTGGTTTCAATGGTATTGTCCAACCAACTACTATATATATATATATATATATATATATATATTATCACACTTGGTTTGAGCACACACTCAGTATTATCATTCATTCATTTTATTTCTTCTTGTCATCTTTTTCTACCTTTCTTCATTTTTACACTAATTTATATTTTTATATTCTCTCCAATGTCAAAGATGAGGTGCTTATTTATAAAGACTAATAGATTTTTTTTATTTCATAGTTTTTGAATTCATACAATGGACAAATATGTTCTTTTATGGATATTTTCTTATTTTTATAATCTCCCGACAGAACATGTTGTATTGGAAGAATTATCTCCTAAGATGACTGATTGGACTATTTAAGTAAGGTTGTGTTGTTTATAGAATATTTTAATGTCTCCAGAGATAACTAGTTTATTAGTATCAATTTTGTTCTTGTGGATGAGAAGGTATTTTTTTTTTCTCTCCATTCTACTGAATTTTGCAATTTATTCTTTCTCCTTACTATAAATATATGTTCATTATCTATTATTGGCTAATATGTCTTTGGTTTACATATGCAGGATGTGACAATTTATGAGTCAATCAAAAAATTTTGACATACAAGTTTAAAGCAAAGCTTCGTAAAGAAAGTATGTATATTTTTTAAGAATTTCACAGTTCTTCCAAAAAATAAGACTTACTAGATTGTAGATACACACCAATTTATGATCCACCTTACTCATAATATACAAACCTATAATGTGAACCATGAACCTCATGATTTTTCCATGCATAAATTTAAGTTTGTAGCTTTTGACCAACTTAGCATATGCGTGGAACAAGAAGAATTTCTTACAGATTTTTCTAAAAGTTTTCCAAAATACAATAGGATACTGCATGTACTATCTATATATCATTATTTCAATTCCTTTTTGCATGGCAAATGTTGTGAGAGTTATTGTGGAGGTTGGTATAATAGAGTAACAGATTGTTAAGGGTGATTTAGTTAACATCTTAACCATAAAATAGGATTTGAGGTATTTTCTACACTATGATCCTCAATGTTTTCCCTTGGACCATTTGTGTATATTTTTTTTTCACTAATTTTCATTTTTTTTTACAGCAGAAATAAAATTATACTTACATTATAGTCAAAGTCCTCAAAAAAAAATTTGACTAAAAAGAGAGAAAATGAATCATCTTGTGTTGTAGGACTTTTCACTTCTCTGGTCATAAAATTTTTTCAAGGTTTCTAATATATTGTATGTTCTCTCATCCACATTTAGCTTTACTTCTCATTCTACTATAATGTAAATTTTTTAATTAATTTATTTTTGTATATAGGTCGACCAAGCTTAGAAACTTTAAGATCGAGCAAGATTTATTTAAATCTTCAAATTCCTGAGGTTAATACTATAAGGGATGATTTTATGTAGGTTCCTAAAACCAAATTTTGATTTATAGTATATATTTTAGTTTGATTAATAACTTACTACCCATGATTTTATATTATATATTTGAATATATATAATGGTTAAAACACTATAAGCAAACCAAAGTAATGGTTAAAACACTATAAGATTATGTAGATGAAATTATGAAAAATTTGTAGTCCTAGCAGCTAAGATCTATTTCGTTACAATTACAGGTTTTGCAGGGGGTAACGTCTCACATCGGACAATATTATTAATAGAAAGTAAGAGTTTAAATAAATTTTATATTATACAACTATATTATATATAAAAACAATGAAAACATAATTTATATTTTAATATATAAATTTAATTTTAATTTAATAAATAATTCTCATATATTGCACGAGTTGTTCAACTAGCTATACAAAGAGATTCATCGAGTAGTATAACTGACTAGTCAAATTGATAATCATTCATCACGTCAACAAAGTAACGGTGTGATAAAGATCCATTTGACATGCTCGAAGCACGTGACGTGAGGGGGACGAGAACGGTGCTGCTAATTGCTCATGATCAACCCTTCCTTCCTAGTTCCTTCCCTCATGGCCACCTGTCTGTCCTCGTTAAACCGTTTTCAGGTGCTACCATTTACTTTAGATATTCACCCCAAAAAAATAAAAAATAAAAAGGATTTCAATTCAAACGAAAAATAAAAATAAAAGAAATTCTGTCTGCAATTTCTTAGCAAATCTCCTCTTAAATCGCATCCATTTCTGTGAGAAACGAAATTATACTCTCTCTCGCCTTCTTGATCAGAGATCCCAGCTTTCCTTAAATCATTGAGCCCCCAATCCCACTCCTCTCCCCCACATTCCTCCTCCTCAATCACCTGATTACTCCTCGGTTTGGCTAATCATTATGTAGAAAGCAATTAAGCTTTTGCCTTCTTTTGGATCTGCTCCCCCCTCCTTCTTCTTGCCCATTCATGGAGACCCTCGTCGTCGGAGATATGGCGTCTTTGGACCCGGAGCTCTTGCAGCTGCCGGAGATGTCTCCCCTCGCCCTCAAGTCCAACCCTCCCTTCGTCCAGAAGCTTTTCGACCATTGGCTCTCCCTTCCCGACGCTAACAAACTCGTATTCCTTCCATTCCTTCTCCCCGATGGATCTCAATTCTGCATTATGTTTTATTGTTTTTGGTGTTTCATTCCTCTTCCATTTATAGCGTGATCTGACAACTGTTGTACATGGATTTCGGTTGGGACTATTAAACAGTGTTGTTGCTTGCATTGAGTGGCTTATAAATGTTAGAGGGAGATTTAAATGCAAATCCCTTAGATCAAAGGATATCTGTAGTGCAATCTTCAAGGCATTCTGATTATATAATGCCTGTAACTTTAGAATCCCTTTCATGTCATGCCTTTAAGAGGCGGCCTAAATTGCTTATTTTTTTCTACCATTCCCGTCCAGGTGACATCGTTGATTAATGATGCCAAGGCTGGTGTTCAATTGAATGTTCCTGGCAATTCTTCTAGTCCAAGTGCAGCCACCACCAATTTACCCTCCATGTTCCCTGCTGGCAGTGCACCTCCACTCTCACCCAGAAGTAGCTCTGGTTCCCCTCGTGTAATGAAACAACGGGTTGGTCCTTCAAACTTGGGTTCTGGTTCTCCGCTGAAAGTAGTTAGTGAGCCTGTCAAAGAGTTGATACCTCAGGTCTGTCACCTTTCAAGCTATCCTCTCTCTCTCATGTTTGTTTATGGCAGTTTTCTTTATGCAGAGATCATCCTCGGAGGATTACAGTTGTGAACAATCTCTAACCCTGGATTTTAAATTCCTGCAGTTTTACTTTCTAAATGGCCGTCCACCTCCGAACGACGTAAAAGAGCTATGTATGTCTAGAATTAGTCAACTTTTCAGTGGTCATCCAGATGGACTGCCGATGCAAGGTGAGAAATGTAGATAGCAACTCAAGGAAGATTTCTAGTATTGATCTGCTGATCTTTTCATATATTAGATTTTAAGCTTGTCACCAAGGAAGTCTGCAAGCTACCATCATTCTTCTCCACATCTCTTTTCAAGAAGATTGATGTCAATAACTCTGGTTTTGTAACAAGGTATGCATTTTTGGGTTGAAATTTCAGCCACTTACCTTAACTTGCTTTATTCTAAGCATTATGGTCATTCTGTGATAGGCCATCATAATTATCAGTATCAAGGTATGCATTTTTGGGCTTGAAATTTTCGCTACATACCTTAACTTGCTTAATTCTAAAGATTATGTGTATTTTAGGGTTTCCTTTCAAAAATTTTGTAATCATAGAAATATTCAGCCTAAGGATTTTATTAATTTCTACGTGGCTTTAGTAATTTCTCTATTGAGGATAGAACAAAGAAAGATCATTTCTTAGATGGCTAGGTCATTTTTCAATATAGAGATATGCCGCAATGTGTAATGGTGGTGTACAAGATATAGGTGCGGGAATAGAATAAAAGGTAAGACCTAAGATCATATGTTCATTTGTATCAAAAAGTATCTCACTCTGGTAGAGCACTCATAGGAAGATACCTATACTTGAATGGAGAGTAGATGTAGGATTTATGTAGCGTATGCCAACTGGTTTTTGGTTAAACAGTTAAAGTTTAGTTGAACTGGATTGATTCGGTTGGACTTGTTCCCAATTGAAATAAGGATGATAAGGAAGGTTTTTCTTAATATGATGGCTACATTTGGGTGAGTGTTTGTACTATCGGCTGTAGTTTTCTATTGCACATGGACTCAGGTGAAGGTATTGACATAGGTAATGGTATGAGCGTCCAACTTGTAAAACAGCAATGAGTGGAGAAGCATCAGGACAATATGAACCACTTAACAAGCCCTCCCACATGTAGGATTTTGAGGCAACAGAAATGGAGCTGTCATATGGATTCTGACAACAGCTGTGCTTTATAGTCTCCTTTTTTTCATCACTTGTTCTCATCCTCTATTTTTTCTTGTTGTTTGGTGAATTGTGTTTGTGGTGCAAAAGCCACACCCAACATATGTCACGTGTCTGCATCTGTGTTATGTGATGTTGAAATTGGGGTGGTGATGGAACTGCCCCTTCTGTGTGACATAGACAGTGAGTGATATTTAGCATTTAAGTTAGTATCCCATAAGTGTGAAATTATTGTTGGTTTTGGAAGGGACAGAAGGAGCTTTTGTTAGGCAGTTCTGTGATATTTGCAATCACTTGAGCTTTCTGAAATGGGCAATATTCAATATTATTTAATGACTGTGTTATTGATATAAATGTTGATTATTATCCTTGTATGTCTCTTTTGGCATAATCCATAAATTCTTCTTTTAGAAGTGCATTAAGTGGTAGTGTGCTCAATACTCACTTTAGAGTGGCTAGATTCGCCAAAATTTGGATAACAGGAAATTTTTTTTTTGGTAATAATATAGAATTTGTTGCGTCGTAGAGATATTCTTTTGTTCCTAATATTTTGTAAGGTTTTTGCACCCCGTTGGTGCACCATTGGTTGTGTATTATTTTTTTTCTTGTAAAAGATAATCACTTTTGAGTGGTTTACAGTTTCTGTAATTTCTTTGTTTCTTGTCGATGTAAGATGTCTTGAAACTGTAATTGGCAGAACATGAATATATGTTAGTTGTTTGGGTTTTAGGTTACAGTACCGTCAAATGGTTTGCTAAATCATGATGTATACTGTTTCTTCAAAATGCTTGCCCAGAGATGCGTTCATTGGTTACTGGCTCAATGGGAACATGTTGACAAAAGATCTTGCAACCCAAATATTCATTATCTTGAAGCAGCCAGATCTCAAATATCTTGTCCAGGTACTTGTTTCTTACTTTCTTTAGCCATATCTCAAATACCTTTCAGGCACTTGACTTTGTTCTGGTATTCTTTCTCGCCACTTTCTAGTGTTGGCGCAGAAATGGACCCCTCATTTGTACATTGAAAGTGTCATGATTGACCATTGGTAATGTTTTTCTGTGGTCTATACTTATTGGACTGAGCGATGTTGAGCTGCCGCAATTTGAAATTTGTTTTTTTTTTTTTTTTCTCTTGTATTACTTAACTATATCAATCACATATTTATACTTATTTTGTAAACAGGATGATTTCAAACCAGTGCTTAGAGAACTTCTGGCAACCCATCCGGGGCTGGAGTTTCTGCAAAGCACCCCAGAGTTTCAGGAAAGATATGGTTTGTTTCCGGCCTTTGTTCTTGGCATCTGCTTATGTCACTTGACTATTGAGATTTGATTTTTCCAAAGGATGATATTCCCCCTTTAGAATGTCTTAATTTTCCAATAGCAGATTAAAGATTTTAGTGATGAGTAATTCAGCAAAAAAAAAAAGAAATCTCTATTGTATGAATCTTTTTAAGAACTAATTTGCTGAATGAACATGCAGGCAACTCTCATTAGTCTTTTGTGGGTCTGTGGTTATTGTGTTGTATTTCATGTATTCAAAGATATAACCAAATTTGCCTGAAAGTGGAGATGGCGCTAGATTTTTGCGGAAACCAGATTTTCAAGTTTGAAGATTTTATGCTCGTAGAATGTTTTAGTAGAATGATGCTAATTTGGGTCTCGTTTGTGGCCGCTTGAATTGTTTAGAACAGGAGATACACTTCATATGTATGCTCAGTTACTCAGGATTGTAGGCTTGCAAGATAGCTTCTTCACTGCACCTTCAGGGGCACTGTTTATTGAATTGAATTGTTTTTTGCTAATATTTTCGTGGCAGCTGAAACTGTAATATACAGAATATACTACTATATAAATAGGACTGGGAATGGTCATCTCACCCTTAGGGAGTTGAAACGTGGAAACTTGATCGATGCTATTCAGTTTGCAGATGAGGAAGAGGATATCAATAAGGTGTTGAGGTAGAGAACTGTTTGGTTCTTCTTGAATGTATATCTGATCGTTAACTGTTTGAGTCAGAAAACTTTTACCTGTGTCCTTCAATCTTACAGATGCATGTTATCACCTTTATATGTGCCTGGAAAAGTATGCAGCATTCTCCAGCTTTTGTAATGGTTACACTTGTGTATGATATATAAGTTTGAAAAAATATCATCCTGCGCAGGTACTTTTCATATGAACACTTCTATGTAATATACTGCAAATTCTGGGAGCTTGACACGGATCATGATTTCTTGATCGACAAAGAGAACCTTATCAGATATGGTAACCATGCACTTACCTACAGGATAGTCAACAGAATATTTTCTCAGGTTAGTCTAATTCAAACTTCTCTTTATTGCATAGAGTAAGCAAAATTTGGCTGCAGCAAATGGCTCTCTCTCCACTTTTACTCTGTCCCAGCCACATCTCCTTCCCGATGTTACTTTGTTCTCAGTCACTGCTTTATTTTAGCCACAATTATGTTTATGCCTGGTAACCTTGCAGGTTCCAAGGAAGTTTACAAGTAAAGTTGAAGGCAAGATGGGTTATGAAGATTTTGTTTACTTTATCTTAGCAGAGGAGGACAAATCATCTGAGCCTAGTCTTGAGTATTGGTATATTCGATCTCTTACTCTGCTACCTGTAGCTAATATTTTTGTAGCTGTAATTGATGTTGAAGGGCAACTTCTCTCCTGATTAATGAAGTAAATTCACACGTTATTTCACACACATTGGATCAATTACTCCTGAAAGAAAACCTCTTTATATATAAGTTCAATATGTGAAATTCCCTGATTATACATTTTTTATCAGAAGCTTTTCCTTGAGGGTTCTGAAGAAACCATAAGAAGAACAAAAGCCAAAGTGGCCTGTCTTGGTTTTTCTGGAATCAGTTAATGCTTGTCATTTTCAGCTTAGGCTGAATAGCGTTAAGGCAGAGAAACCCTTCAGTTAAGCCAAATCAGCCAAAGAAATATCTTTTCCTAGTTTTAACAGTCTAGTTTTTTCATAAAGTTTATTCATATTGAATGGTGATTTGAGCCATGAAGCAGATGTCAAACTGTACTTTTCTAAAATTTTCTGGAGATTAGATCAGCCAAACTTTACCTGGTTCTTTTTTGTATGCATCTGTTGTTAGTAAACCATCTAAGCATATATCTTGAACTTGTAATTTTGCAGGGATGTTACTAAGAGAAATCTCAAAATGCTCATTAGATTAAAAACTTACTCTTGTATCGACCTGGCAAAAGCAATTTGTAAATCCTGATTTATTTACGTTAGTTCTTATGACAACCTATTAATCATTGATTTTATAGGTAGAAAATTGATGGTTTTACTTGAACAAGAATCTGCCTGTATCAGACAGCGCTTGAAGAAAAATCTCTATTAGTTGATAATGGGTCGGGCATTCTGTGTGTAGGTTCAAATGTGTAGATTTGGATGGAAATGGAGTTATAACACGGAATGAGATGCAGTTCTTTTATGAGGAGCAGCTGCATCGGATGGAGTGCATGGCTCAAGAGCCTGTGCTCTTTGAGGATATCTTGTGTCAGATAATTGACATGATCAAACCAGAGGTATCTTTGCATACTTATCTTCACTTAACAGTTGCATCGGTGAATGTCTAGTTGTTTTTTATGTTATCTGCTTTCTGAGTAATGATTTCTATTTTTTCAACTGCTGGGATGCTTTTGTATATCACTTGTCTTACAGGTGGTTGGTATTGCCAATTTATTTTAAGCCTTTACAGACTGTTTAATTATTTGACACTCTTATGGCCAAGAAGAAAAAATTGTTTGACACTCAGGCACTTTATCATTTTGCAGAATGAGAGTTATATCACACTGCATGACCTTAAAGGTTCTAAACTTTCAGGAAGTGTGTTCAACATTCTTTTCAATCTTAATAAATTCATGGCCTTTGAAACTCGTGACCCTTTCCTCATCCGGCAGGTACATGCTTTATTCTCCTTTTGAATTGTTCAGTATTTTATTCCTGTTTACTCATTACACTGTATCCTCCAATGGACATTTGCGGGATTGCTGTCCTTTCTTGTCAATGTAATAACCTGTTACGATTTTGGGGAAAAAACAGGAGCGTGAAAATCCCACCTTGACTGAGTGGGATCGTTTTGCACATAGAGAATACATTAGGCTTTCCATGGAAGAAGATGTCGAAGATGCTTCTAATGGAAGTGCAGAAGTCTGGGATGAATCTCTGGAGGCTCCCTTCTAAGTTGAATGGGGTAAGCTGCTTAAATCTGTTGTTGATGTGTATTTGTGTTGACCTGCTCTAGGTGCCTGAGACTGCGTTTATGAGTTATAAAATGCCGAATTGTTCATTCAGCAGTACCTAGTTATTTCATGGCCTTGCTGTTTGGTTAATTTTATTTTACCATTTTGCTTTTTGACGTCAGTTTTGATTTCAAGATGGATGCTCACAAGTGAGCCTAAATCATCCTTTGGGTGCGCACCAAGTCAACAACTGAGCTCAGCTCAGATTGGGGTGCTATGATGCTGAGCATATTCAGATGAATTTTTAAAGCTTGGTTTTGGAAGCTGTTCTCTCAATGAACCATTACCATACCAATTTATGTTCAGAGCCTTTGATGCGAAATTCAACAAAAACTGATGAATCATGCAGTGGAGGCATGGTTTGCAAAGGGGTATTTGATGAGACGTGAATTCAATCCAGTCGAAAGAAGTTAAGAACACTTGCGACAGTTTGCATTCGTTTGCATCCTTGATTTGTAAGATTATATATTTGTTCATTTTCCCTCCTTAAAAGTTGTTTAATGTGCAAGTTTTGTCTGTTCAGTGCGGCACTGAGTAGACTAAAATCTTTTCTTTCTTCATTTTAGCGATTTTTGATCCGAATCGGGCACCCTGAAAGTGATCCTCCTCATTTCCTTTTGTGCTCGTCTATTGTCTGGTGCTGGATGTTTTTTCGTTTCTAGTCATTGCAAGGAGGTATTATTCTCTGTTTTTCTTTTCTTTATTCTTCTTTCTTTAAAGAAGAAATTTTTCCAGTTAAGGTGGTAGGCATTCTTGTTCTGTACCAGGGATAAATGGAGATCTTGCAATATTTCGTTTGCTTTATTTTTTTTTCAATGACAGTTTTGTGTAGAACTGAGACGAAAACAGTTCCTAGTAAAATTTTGACTAAGGTCTTGTTCATATAATAGCAAGCGGATTGTATGTTTTAGGCCTAAAACAATAAATAGCCCCTGAACTCTGGTGACTCAAACATATAACGCTTTGAACTTTGACTCAGGCAGACTCGCTCCTCAAATTTCGGTAAGTGGAACACTTAAGTCCCTAAATGACGGAAATGATGCATGTGCTCACATGTGATTAAATTCCATTACAAAGTTTATGGAATTTGTTATATGATGACTACTAAAACAAAAATCAGAAAAAACTTAAAGGACCTAATAAGCCATTGACCCATTAGACATTTCCCTCTTCACCCATGGCTTCGCCAGACACCAACTTCGACGAGCCAATGACCTCAGCTAGCTACCTCTTCCTCCAGCCAAACATGGACATGATCAGCCGTTGCCTAATCTGCTCCCAAAACCCTATCGATTTAGCCACCATAAAGTCTGCCCTTGGCTCCTCCCTTATGCATCAATACCCAAGGTTCTGTAGCCTCTTGGTTCGTGACCGGAATGGCCAGGAACTATGGCGTCAGACGGAGGTTGAAGTTGACAAACACCTTTTCGCATTGGCCTCGGTGAAACAGGGGAAAACAGGGCCGACGATTATGCCGTAGTGGCTAGAAAATTTTGGCAATGAAATCTCGTCGATGTCTTCCAGATCCATCACGCCCAACGGTGTGTGGTCTTTTGGTCTGGTTCAGCTTGGCATTCACCGTTGATTTTGTGGTGAGGGGCGCTTCATGGGTTCGTGACCGAAAGACAGTGATTTCGAGCAGAGATGAGGTGGAGCCCTCCAGAGAAAATTGACCTCCGTCGTCTTCTTGGTTTATTTGCATTTATTTGCAAAGTCAGGTCCTTTGAATTTTTGATTATCTTTGTTTTAGTCATCGTACAAACTGATTCCATCAATTCTATAACGGAATTAAATCACATATAGGCATGTGCCTCATTTCCGTTATTCAAAGGGCTTAAGTGTCTCATTTACCACAGTTTGAGGGGTGAGTCGACCCGATTCAAAGTCCAAGGGGTTATATGTACGAGTTATTAAAGTTCAGGGACTATTTATGGCTTTATGCCTATGTTTTACTATGACTATCAGTTGCTTTTAATTTGTAGGGGTTATAATTTGAAAGCTTTTACCTTTTAATACTCCTTCTGCCCTAAGTTCCTCACATCATTCACTATTTATAACAATTAATTTTAATTTTTATTGTTGACATTTTAGTATATAAATGAAAGATGTTTTATATATAAATGATAGATAAAGAATTATATTCTTTAAGTATGTTTTTTAAATATTTTCTAGCAAATAATAAAATGAAAAAATTCTAAAGTTAAAAAATTGAAATATATCAAATAATATGGGATAAAGATAATATTATTATTTGAAGATGGTTATCTAGGAGCTTTTACTTTTAAGTCTTAAATATTACCTGAATTTTTGCTTATTGTGGGTCAAGAATTTTCATTTATTTTACATCAAAGAACCACATATATGCATATATGAATTAATAAAATATAATTATACATATTTTAACGTAAATGTCGTGATTTCATTTTTTTAATGTAAAATAAATTTTAATAGGAAAAAGTACCATTAGTCCCAAACCTTTAATTTTCATTGCAAATTAGTCTTCAACTTTCATTTTCTTGCAAATTGATCCCAAATCCAAAACCTTTATAATATGTTAATATTGGTCCCTAGCACTTGACATGGTTAAGTTGTTACGAAAATCTAATTTAAAGATATGAATAGATGATAGTTTAAATGGTTAATTTTTTAAGAAATTGTGTCTCATTTTGAATTTAATGGGAGGTAGTTGCCGAACATGTTGAATTTGTTAACTCTTAGCTAATTGTTTGACATTAACTTTTTAAATTCTAATTTAAATTTTTGGTAACTATATTCTGATAAATCTAATTCAATGTAATAATTTTTTCATAGTTAATAGGTCATTTACATTATTAGTTTTTTGTCTGTAAATCAAATTTCTATATGAACTAAGTTATATATGGAGTTAGGGGGCAATAAGCAATAAATTGTAAAGCTTTAGGATTAAATTGCAATGAAATGGAGGCTAGAGACCAATTTGTAAAGGCAATTAAAGGTTTGGGACTAATGGTTGCTATTTACCCAAAATTTAATTGATAAATGACGTTAGGATGATTGAGAATTGGAAATAGCTATTATTTTATTCTTTCATTTTAATTTATATTAATGAAAATAATTATAATACATATAAAAATGTGCAAAAAAATTGAGAGATTGATTATGAAGCTTGCAAATTGCAACTTGCTTAGACTAGGAATCATCTGGGCGAAGCGACCAATTCATCGTAATTCTTGGGGACCATAATCATATATGCTCATTTACATTCAGGATCGTCCATGTACATTCGAGATATGTACAACAGAAAGACCTCGAGAAAGCGACTGATCCTGTTATGATCTCCTCTTTAGCTATGCCTACCTACCAAAATCGGTCCTTGTTAACACTTAGATACCCAGACATCACCTTCCCTCCCGTATTTCTCATCCCGTCTATTAAGTAGCACCATGTAGACCCCAAAGCACCAACAAAGAAATCCGCTTCTGTTGCCATCAAGAAATTCACCAGGGGGTAGTTCGTGCCCATCTTCCTTCCTAGACTTGCCTCATACTTTGCCATTGTCCCATTCCCTACTTGCCGCCTCACTTTCGTGTAGTAGAAGTTCCATTTAGGGTACAGGTTTGATTTGTCAATCACTTCCTGAAACCAACATTAACAGCTAAGAAGAATAAATGCAGGTCAACTTAAATTTTGAGCCTTTTTACCTAAACCCCGCTGCCCATAAGTAACCAGCAAACCTGACTGCTAACCTGCATTTCAGAGGAGAGCCAAATGTTTCGGAGATGTGGAAACCGGCTCCTAATGCGGTCAGCTAGATGCATGTATTCTTCAAACTCCACCACTTCCATTTCACAAGCCTTGTCTCCCATTCGAACATGCATGCTTAACAGTGGCCTTGGGATCCAGGGTTCATGATTTGACCAAACGAATTCTTCAATGTCTGACTTAGGCTTGTTGATAGCTTCCTGTGATGATAACCTTCAAGTGTCAGTTTCAATGGTAGGAGGAAGATCTTACAGCATGAAGTTTTCTCCTGGGTCCAAGTTTCAAGCGACTCAATCATTTCTAGGTCAAGAGATGAATACAGGCTTTTATTTATGATGTACAAAATAAAAACCTTTGGCCATTCCCCAGCAAGACTCCCAAGGACAATCTGTGCAGCTTCATTTCCAAATGCAGCATGTCGAGCAGTGTTTAGTAAGCCACATGTGTACTGGGTCTGGAATCTCATTAAGTAGCGCACAGCCTGATTATCATAACCAATTAATCAACCGTTGTCAGCTTCAGAACCAGTTGAGTTCTAAGGGATTTGGAAGCTCATTATACATATGGGCATCGAAACCGATAGCAACTTTTCACAATTACAACAGTGGAAGAAGTAGATTTTGTTTTTTTTTTTGGCAGAACACTTCAAGGCAAGAATAGATAATAAAGGAAATGATCTTCTCTTTCAGCAAGATGTTGGAGGTTGGACATAAAGAATCCGTTACACAGGTAATGTCAAGACCACCTTGAGGTTTAAGGTTCAAATATCCACTCCTCCCTAGGCCTTGCATTACTTTACTCATTTTGTCTTGCATTATGTTTCATGCCGTCATTGCTTTCCTTTTTTAGAACATGAGCAAATAAATTACAGGTGAACTTTTCAGTTTGCTGGTTTAGCAAATCCGGAATCATAATGAAGGTGTTTAGAACTTTGATCCCCTGCCTGTTGGACAACAAACAAATGGTAATTATCCTTTCTGTTCAATGGTGATAAACAATGGCTTGTTCTTGTACTTGAATAATGACATGGGAAGATTAATTGAATTTCTAATTACCTGTGCTCTCCACCATCTTCGATCCATTTTGCGATGAAAAGAAATTAAACTCCCATTTACTTCAGTTGTTGGCTGCAAAAAACTCCAAGGATCACCCCATGTCCTGCATCAGCCATAGACGGAGGAATGACTTTGGAGCATTCTCTCTAGTTTCAGTTAGCTTAACCTTCAAGCGTTCAATGCTTACCTGGGAGTTCTTCCAGCCCAGATTTCCTTCGAACTATAATTCTCTTTCTGAGTTATTATTCCCTTTTCCCAAGCTTCAGCATTGTGCCTGAGTTCAAAAGCACGCTCTCGGCATTCATGAGATGTTTCTGGAAAGAAGTAGCAGGACCAACTAGCATGTGAAGAACCTAGACAAACCTTGTGGTCAGTAAGAGTAGAAACAAGGGGATAAAATTTTCGCCACAGTGACAAATACACCCCTTGTGCAGTAATGACATCCAATTTCTGAACACCGAGAAAAAAGGTTCACAATATATTTACCTTTACAACCATCATGGTCGGCTCGATTGTAGTAATCTGTGACAAGAACCCTTTTCTCTTTGATTGCAATAGCAAGTAGACCACACATTCCAGCAATCTGTGCTCCAATGCCAAAACCAGGAAGTGTTTCCCAGTCAGCTATAAGAAATCGTACATTAGGATCATGACAATCCACTGGATGTTGATGGATCCATATGTCATGCTGCACTTTCCCAGTAAGTGGATAATTTTCTTCAATTGATCCAGCAATCTGCAAATTCATAAATTCAAAAATCTCTCTCCCACACACACACACACACAAAGCAACAGAGTATTTCCTATGGAGAGACATAAGTTTCACTAACATAGGTCCAGATAAATTCCTATGTTATTGAATTATGTGAGTAGAAGCCTACCCAAGGGGGATAAGCAGCTTCAGATAGAGCTTGATGTCTAACAAGCCTAACTTTCTCACTGGCTTCAGCAGCTGGATACATGTCTAGTATGCCTTTCCAATTATTCCATGGCGGAAGGCTCCCATTTTGAGCACGTGCATCAAGACGCTTACTCACTTCTTCCTTCATTTTGCAATTTTCTAAGTGTGGAGCATTTGGCACACTGGATTTGCTAACTCGAAATTTTTCCAAGAACTCATTTTCTCCAGTTTCTGGTTCAGTTAGTAGAGCACCCCAAGCAGAAGACAGCATAGAGACTTTCTCATCATCAGTATCCAGTTTAATTTGCTGAGGTCGCACCAACCGTTCACTCTCTTTTGGTTTTGTTTTGCAGTCTGCACTTTCATAATCGTACACAATACATGAGGGAGTGACTCATAATATCAACCAAAATAACTGAGTTAACAAAAAGGATATTCCTCATTCATAATTAGGAGCTTTTCGCTTAATTCAATAGAAGATTATCAGCAATTCCATTTCTTCCTAAATCTCACTTCTTCTCCACTCTCTCAAAAATTTCAGAGAAGAGTAAGATGAGGCTTTCAAGATCGCTTGGCCATTGCTATTAGGACCATATAACTTTCGCTTGTACCGGAAGAATGAAATAAAGAGGGGCAATTAGTAAACTGATCATGACAGGTTTTTGGTGCGGCTCTTTAGTCAAAGGAATATTTTTCGCTTCTGTAATAATTTTCCTCGTCCTTTCCCAAAATACACGCAAAGCCTTGATCAAATTTACCTGACTTTTAGGTGGCTGGTCTGAGTTTTACAAATCTGATTTTCAACTCTCATACCTTAATCTAGTGCACGGGAATGCTCCGACAGATCCTCAAAAGCATGGTAAAGAAACAAGAGGAATCGAATGCCCATAAACCAGAAGAGGAAGAAACAAAGAATGACAAGTATTGCTTACTGATTATATGTGAGCTTGAATTGAATGGAGCAATTCCCAGTGAAGAGGGAGGAACAGAAATCCAAGCAAACCCAAAAGCACCACCAAATGAAGTGAGAGCAGCAAGGAACACAGAAGTCATGCAGACTCCACAGAGAAAACCCACCACACAAATCTGGCAGGAAAATGAACTTCCCATCTGCAGAGCTTTCTGGGAAAACACTCTGTCCAGAGACTTGGGGTTCCCCTCATCCATGTTCTCTTCTATCTTTTACCTCAGCATCTTCCTCTCCTCTGTAATTTCACTTAATGCCCACCAATACACAGACATCTACAATCACATGAAAATCCAGACCACTCTCTGCCTGTCAAATTCCTTTTCCACCGCCCCGGGAACTCTTGAAAATTAATGGAGTTTTGCTCCAACCACTCCCTTTTAGATAGAAATTCACAAAATTGTCGCTCTCAGGTTCTCAGCCATCATTTTAGCATTTTCCTCACCAAGTGGTCCCAATTGTAACTGCTTTCCAGCTACAGAGCTAAAACTAGCGACTGTGTACCTGAGAATGTGAAGAAAGAAGCCAAGAAGGGATAAACAGGGATGAAAAGGATAGTTCAAAGTTTGCTCGTGGAATGGAAATTCAGACCCTCTGAGGTTCAGCCAGTGAAAAGTCATCAACATCCCACAAATGGGATTTGACCACCCAAAAATAAAAATTAAATAAATAAAACGATAAACAAGAGATATTCTAGCAGGGAAAGAAAACCCATGACTCGACAGATATCGACAGATAAAAAAGTAGCAGGTACCTTTCTTGGAGGTTAACAAAAAGAAGAGGAAAAATCAAAATTCGACACAGGAAAAAACAACAGCCAGACACCAGGAAAGAAGGCAGAAGCAAGAGAAAGAAAAGAACGGTGTAAGATGATGGCAGAAAGAACAAATTTATAACTGAAACACGCAAAACAAAACAAAAAAGAGCCTCGAGAAATGTGAAGTTGTAAAGAGTCAGAAAACCAAGAAGAGAGAGATGAAAATGAAGTGACAGGGACAGGAAGCAACCATGTAAGCTGGTGGAGGCCCTACCTGTGCTGTGTGAGCCGTACCAGAACCATGTGGTGGTAATATTTTGGATGGAGGCAGAGCCTGGGGCTTCGGTCGCGGACATCTGTTTATTGGCCCTCCCCTGTTCGTGCCAGCGAATATAACAAACAAAAAGGCCAAAACTGCTCACTAGAACTAACCCAATCGTAGTATCAGTCTGGGGAAGGTAGCAGGAATATGTGCTCTTTATGGGCCCTCACCTGTCTTTTCCCCCCCAATACTGTCTTTTCCTTTTTTTTTCCCCTTGGGGAGGTGTGGTGGAGTTAATTACTGGATTTCTTTATGTTTAAAAGTTTTGGTGTGAGTATTTATCCATTGTCAAGTAGGTGATGCAAGTTTAAAAGATAAGATTAATAGTTGTAGTTAGGGTGATTAGTGATAATGATGGCAGTCTTTATGTTACAACCTGGAAGGTTATGGTGAGAGAAGCCAAGAGGAGGAGTGAGCACTTTTCTTTTCTCACAAACAGCTTGCTAGTATTACATATATTTAGTGGCTTTAACTTGACTTTGATGAGTTAAATTATTATTATGCCCCTTTAAAATTAATTAAAGGATGCGATTTGCTTTAATTGATTGAGAAGCAAGCAAAGGAAGAATGGAAGGTTTGAGTTGTGAGTTGAAGAGATGGATAACTCATAACGCCTCATCATAAGCCGTGCGACTAGGACCAGGACTCCCACGCAGCCAATTTTTATTCTTTTGGATAACTCCGCCTGCCACGTCCTTAACTTTTTGAATTCCTACATAAGAACCCCTTAGATCTGATTCACGCTTCAAAACCCGCGAAAGCGAAGCAACTCAGGTCAGTCCACTCTAGACTGACACAAACAACAAACATTTTTAACAACCATATTTTTTATTTAATTGTTAAGACTTGTAATTATTACTCCTAAAATGTCCGGGATTCAATTACCATTGACTAAGATGTTAAATACTGTTATTGTCAGGTATATCACACCCTAAATTTTTAAAATATACTGCACAACATGTCGTTATCATTTTTATAAAAAAATAAATGTTAGAAGATCAGTTTAAGATGACATAAATTCAATCATTCTTTTTGTGCATTTCTTATATATTCTAATTTTTTTCATTATAATTTGTCAAATATAAATAAAATATATATGATAAAAGATATTTTTTAATAAAAAAACATAAAAATGTTATATTTAAAGGAAAATAAATAATATTTAGAAAAAAAAAACTAATTTATTGATATAGGAGAAAAAATTAATATTTTAATAATAACAATACATTTTCTAATAGCACATTGGGTTTATAGGTAACTCAAAGTAACCGTTAAATTTTTATGTTAACTAAGAAAAGTAATCAAAAGAATAAAACTAAATATTTATTTTATGATATATGTATTAAATATATTTTAATATTTTATATATTTATGATATTTTGATGTAAAATAATAAAAAAATTTCTCACACATCCATGAAAAATAAAATACTATAGTATGCATATTGCAGCATTTGCAGTATCCTGTAATTTTTTGACAAAATATACATAAAAAAGGAATAATATGTGAAATATTATATAATAAAATATAAAAATATTTATATCATATACCATTTATCTATGATAAGCTGTATACCACAATATATAGTGATATTTAATTTCATGCCGCTGAGTTACAACTTTTTTTCGGTCTAATAACTTAAGGTTGGGTACGGAAACGAAAACAAAATAGGAGTGCTCAAATAAATAGAATGGGACTTCGGAATCCTCCAGATTGTTGTGCGGCGCGGACTTTTTCTTTGGTGGGGGTTAACCTGCCATCCACCGGTGGGGATTTTCGGAGATGAATCAAAAAGTGACATAGTTTCGGAGGCTGTACGTTACCTCAGTTGCCTCTCCTTTTCAGTCCAACTCATTACTCTATATTCTTGATTGCCGGTGCACAAAATGGTATCAAGGCTATAGTTAGGGATGATTTTTCAGTTGGCTTGGTTTGAGATCGATCTAAATATCATAATTTCATTAATTTTTATTTTTCATAAAATATATTTAAATTATCTGAATTATACATCAGAACTAATCTGGATCATTTGATTTATATTTCTATTTATTTGGTTTTTCTTTTTATAACTTAGGTATATATGACAAATGAAAAGATAAGATATATATTAAAATTTTCATCTCATATCCAAAAGTAAAAAATGGATAAATAACATATAATCCAACATTAGTAGGAAATAGTTTTATATATGTAGAACCAATAAAGATAATGGTAAAATAACTATTATTATTATTCAGTTTATTCAATTAATTTGATTTCAAGTGTATAATTCAATAATTGAATATAAAAATCCAATTTTGGTTAGAAAAGCAACTGAACTGTTTTATCCAAATAGAATCAATTTTTTTAGTTTTGTCTAAACAACATTCATCCTAGTTACACCTATTCCTATTCACGTTAATAATTTTCACAGTTGTTTTAGCTTATACTTAAAATACAAAATGACCAATTCTCTAGTTACAATAATCGAGTGTTGGAGTAAGAAGTAAAAACACCCCATGACTCCGTCACACACCAAAAGTACGGAAAAGAGGGGGAAAAAAATAATAAACTTCACTGAAAGAGAATGATAAGCACTAAATTGTCTACATCAAAATGGAGAAAAATTAACTATGTGACTTATTTTCCCAAACGCCATAAAAGCGTCATCAGATTATAATTTAAAAGATATAAAATGCTATCTTAGCATTATTTACTAGTATCATCTTCCGGATGGAAAATGAGTGAGGCACAAGGGTACAAGTTGGGAACATATCATACACTGTACAAGGGTCATTGACCTTTGTAGTAAAAAATTGCAGATAAGGAATAGACCCACCCTGTGTATGAATTCGCCGCTAGAAGAATAAGAAAAGCCCTCCATTATTAGGGCATCTAACCTATTACTCCCAATTTCCGTATTCATCTCTGATCGAACCCTTGAGTGGAACATCGTCGACAATGAAAGAATACAGTTACACGTCATGAAAGAGCCTCCGTATCTGATCAACAGCTGCTGGCATCAACGTCACCGGACAGCGCTTATACTGTAGCAACACAACACATCATAATTAGAATCAACCAAGATAAAAACCAGCAAGGAAACAGAAATGAAATGGGACAGATTAACGGAAAAAAAACCAGTTACATATGAAATCAAGTGTTTGACTTTGACCCCTTCTAAGACAACTATGGCTATGCTTAAGCCGCTTTGGTGGCAACACATATTGCAGAGAGTTGAAACTTGATTCAGCTTTGTTCAGGTTCAGGAGAAATTGTGACAATATGAAATGAACTATGACAACTCTGCTAAATGTCTTGGGATGCATCATAGCTCTGTATGATCATCAGAAGGCTTTACCTGAGAAATATACTTGTGTATGCAAGGGTAGCAGAATACAAAACCAGACACTGTAACTACAGATGGATTTACACGCTTCTGTGAGCACAATGGACAGATTGTTCTATCAGGAGGCAATGGAATCCCTTCTTTTGCAACCTGCAAATGAGAACTGCAATTATAAACTGAGAGGAGAGCTATAAGTTTTACAGGTCATTTTATAATCAAATTAGTTTTCCGCCAACATTATTTAACACCATAATTCATGAAGAATGTCCAACCTTAGCAATGGAAAAAGAAAATGACTTGAGTCAGAAAACATCAAAACAAAAAGGCCATGCAGGTAAACCAGCTTATTGGCTCAGTTAATAATGAGGCGAGCCCCACAAATAAATAAGGGCCATGCACTCAAACCAGTTTAAGATAAGAACATAAATCACCTGTCAACCGGTTGATCAAGATACAACCCAAAAGAGGTACTTAAGGAACTGCACTACAGTTTTGTTACCTTTGGACGTGGAGGAGGTGGGGGCGGTGGATACACAGTAGGAGCTGACATTCTTTCCTCGGCAGATTGGTACCACCATTCCATCATCTACAAGTAATTTACATCCATTTGTCAACATCATGTGTTACCCACATCTGTGCGACATATACATTGCAGGATATAGTTGTGGAAGGCGTGCAGTACACTTACTTTAAAGATGAACACTGCTGCAATAAGCCCAGTTTGTGCATAGTCCAGTACTGCATATCCACATTTGAGCACTGTTCTTTGTACTGCCTGGTACAGGTGAAAGGATGCTAGTTTAATATGTAACGATTTCAATTTAAAATGTTGCAGCTTCAAATTTTGGATTTACAAAACAATGTGGTGGTGCAGAAGTTCATTCAGATCACAGGAGACTACAGAAACACACCTTCAACCATGGAGGACCTCGAAGTCTCTCACGTTCACGACTACGCATCTTTGAAATTCTCGAAGAGGTATCCACCTACCTTGACATTGAAAATAAGAGTTTATGGTCACTAAGTCATGGGTTAATAGTTTCCTACAAGCAGAAAAGAAAAAAAGTGTAATCTACAAATTGCAAGCTCTACATGATAAACAGTGAAATGTTGCATAAGCATCTTAAAGGGGAAAATGCCAGAATTTATGAGACATTGAGTTGTCATGAAATAAAATAATTCTTTTAAGTATTATAATCGAGTCACAAAATAAATTATTTTTTGAGTATCACAAATTAACTCATGATATAAAATAATTCTTTTAAATATCCTAAATTCAGAAAATCCTTGAATTACTTGTCAAGAATCAACAAACAGAACTTAAGTCAATTACGGGAATTTCTTAATATTTTCTAACAACAATTAGATCGTATCTCTTATATCATGCACCCTAATTATTTCTGCAGAAAACATCAAACCATCAACAGTTACTGATCCTATTGGGTATTTCTTTCTTCTCATTGCAAGGGTCTCTCATATTTATTACAGATGCAATAAGAAGTTCTTCCAAATATAACTGTTAAGCGGTAAATATCCCACATGCTTAAGTCAAAAGGGTCAGTTAGAGCTTTATGTTGACAGCTTTAACATGAAATAAAAGCCCAAGGTTAGTCCTTGCTCTGCCTGTAAGTTGAAGTCCCATTTCCGTTGTCACAGCCATGAAACAGGCACATTTTCAGTCATTTCACTGCCTCCATGTGAGGGTGTGGTACGCAATAGACTCCCACATATTCAAGTCAAGAGGTTTTTTGGTGCCTTATTTTGTGGTAAGCTTCTCCACCTATTTCCAATTGATTCTTTGTAACATAGTAACAAACAAAGGCGCAGAACAGTCTTTTCCCCATCAGTTTACCCTTTAAATGGGAGATTTCAACAGGACCAAAAAAAACAAATGCCACCGTGGAAGTCTGAGATTCAAGCCTGCACTTATAGGAATTAGGAACCTTAGATTATCAAGAGAAACTTGGTTCAATGGCACAAGCAAAATACTTTTCAGACATACTAATCTGCCATTAATGAAGATGCAAAGTAGGCTTTTTGCTTGTAATACCAGCTCTTGCCCTGTAGCTCGACAAACATGAATCCCAAGAACATGTAATGCTGCAGAATAGAAGCCAGTAGCATCAAGCAGATACAGTAGCTGGTAAGTGAAAGATAATCCTGCATGATATTCACCAAAATTAGAGTACAGCAGGTTAAGTTCAAGAGAAAGATACACATAAACAGCTAGAGGATCTTTATATATCCTTAAAACAGATAAATGTAATAAAAGAACAGAGACAGGGAGAAAGTTTAGCAAAAACATGAAAAACATAAGCTTCAAACTGTTGATGCTGACAAGGGTTTAGATCATGATACTTGATGGAAGAGGCAAAGGCCTTAATTTTGAATTCCATTCAAAAGTTTGGATTTTTTTTTTTCAATTAACTCTGCATGCCACCAAATTGAACTCTCATCCTTATATTCTAAATTACAGGTTATGACTTT
Source organism: Aquilaria yunnanensis (assembly GCA_039654915.1). Taxonomy (NCBI): domain Eukaryota; kingdom Viridiplantae; phylum Streptophyta; class Magnoliopsida; order Malvales; family Thymelaeaceae; genus Aquilaria; species Aquilaria yunnanensis. The sequence goes on along the minus strand of CM077600.1, from coordinate 33,467,287 downwards.
CGGTAATTGGCTAAGAAGTTTTTGAATCTCCATGAACATAAACAGAATGGTAAGGCTACAGATACCTTCAGTGCCTGCATGCAGCCATGGATAGCATGCACCAATAATTTTCTGAATTTTCTTCACCAGCTGTGTTCTTATTGATGCATCTACCTCAACAGATGAGGTTGATGCTAGAGAAGCATCCCCTCTATCAAAAAAGTCAACATCATCAAAGCTTTCATCACCAGCTCCCCATAAGCTTGCTCGAAGCCTGGCTTCCCTTTCTTTATTGTAGACTGAATGCAATTTTGATTTGAAATATGGCAAGACAACCTAAAAGTATAAATCAAATTGTGATGTCATAGCAGATAAACCATGCACGCACTGCAACTTAAACAGGTGGCACAAATATGTAACCACAGTCCTGAAGTAATACGAGTTTCAATCTATTAGTGGTTGAATGTTCTGGTGATATCTTACTTATATTTAGAATTTTAGCTCCTTTTGGTTATCAAATAGAAATCTAAAAATTCACGGTCAATCCTGGAGATGTGGTAAAAGGTCGTCAGCGTGCTTAGAAACTGAATACTCTGGTTAACAGATAAAGGCTGCACATGCAGAACAATGATTTAACAGCTTGAGAGAGCAAATAACATGGTGATCAAAGAGTGAAAAGAGGAAAGAATGATTGACTACAGCCTATTTAGAGACACATTCAAACATCTAGTGCAACAGTTGCAGATAAAGGGTGAGAATGGCAAGATATTCAAGAGAACGAAGCAAAATATTCTACCATAAATACTACTGAAAGAACTCTCTGATGCTTTGCCAGACCAGAGTGTTGAATTTCATCACTGGATTTTGATTGAGAGTCAATGGGTTTTGCCTTTATTTTCACTGCTCTCCTTCGCAAACCATACAGAGACTCGGAAAAAGAAGCATCTGAAACAAAGGGTATGTTAAAGAACATGCCTGAAAATGAAGGTGGTCTTGCAAATGTTAAACCTACAATTTGGTTACGAGCAGGACACAGCACAAGCATGTAAAAACACATATTCATACACAGTGGTGACAGGTTAACATATTCCGCCAACAAACTGGTTTATTTCACACAGAAAAAGTCCCACACAACATACAGGAAAAGAACCAGAGAGATTCTTAGTGCATGTAGATGATTAAAAACGTTGCAAACTCATACCGTAATAGCGATGCTCATAAAAAAAAAAGGTCAAATTTGAGCAATTATACAAGACCACAACAGAAAGCCTCAAGAGTATAGACCATAAACCCACTATCAGATCAACGAGGGAATGGCAATGAACCACAGTTTTCCCGCATCCCTCTCTTACACACTCATGGCCCATGTTTGAAACCTCTTCACCAATAATGCAATCCAGTATTAAGAGGGACAATTAACCAAAATAATAGACAGATTCTATTTTACTTTTTCTGCCAAGAAACACTAAGATAACATAAAGAACTAACCTGGATGAAGCTAGGATATGTTCAGTTAGAAAGTGAGGGAAGATGAAAAACTGGAGCAGTTGATGAGAGCACATCATAAATTTGAGATACAAGTGCTTTTGAAGTATAAAGGCGCAAACTTTGAGACATGGTTACTGTAATGTCTACAAACATCTAGGGAAAATTAACCTAGATGCCAATAGATAGATAGTAAGCCAGCAATAGCTTTACAAATTGTAACATGCAGAGAGAAGAAACCTGTGGTCCGTAAGCTGTGAGTCTCAAGGACCAGCATCAGCAGAGCAAAGAACTCATCTTCGTAATCCAAGACTTTGTGGAGAAAGGGTCTCCTTAGGGCCAGTACCTGGAATTTGAAAATGAGTTGAATCCCAATATTTAGTTTCACGAAGTGAAAGTTTCAGCTATCGGTTCTAAGGCATCCAGGTTCTAAACAAAAAAATTTAAGATAATAATGATCAGAAAAATGGTGTTTCTTTGATTGGAAATTAGCGCCCTAAAGCAGCATTATCCCACAAAAGCTTCCCAGTTCCCAGAACAACAGCGCTTAGAAAAGCAACTAACATAAGCCATTTCAATTTTCTTCCATCTCCCTTCAAACAATAACAGGGTTATGATTCTATCTGAGGTACAAAGCAGAAGTGGAAATACACAGGGCACCAGTTGGTAAGGTGAGAAACACAGTGAAGATCCCACCAACAAGAGCAAGATAATAGAAGAAAGGGTATTGAAATGGAGAGAATCGAGGGCATACTCCGACGGAATAAGTGAGGGCAGCGCGGAGGCTGGCGGGGAGCTGTTGGGCGGCCGCCATCTCGAAGAAAGTGGGACGAGTCCCTTGCCCTCCCACTTGAAATAGCATCTTCTTCTCCTTCTTATTGCGGCTTCAGAATTTCGTGGAGTTGGGTATTGGATCGGTAAGTTCTGGCGTTTGATTCGTGTCTCACCTGCGGTGGAGTTTTCTGCTTTCGGCTTTCGAAGTGTTCGTATTTCCGGTACATATATAATTCAGTTTTTACGTCGAGGTTTTCTTATCGGCTGGAAAGTGGAAACGCATGTAAACTGGGGCGGTTGCGAACTGTGAAGTGGGTAATCAGAGGGACCATTTGAAGAAGTACCAATGCAAAAGAAAAGAGGTCCGGCTAGTCTAGTGGAGTCAAACTACTTAACTTTGAAGGTCAAAAGATTATGCTTAATTTCAATCCAAAACGGCAATCCTTCAAAGTTGCAACCATTAAATACCGATTAAAATGATCGGGAACAACTTCTTCTAATAAATAAATAGGGCTTAGCCTGACAATTAAAGTTCATAATTGTCAAAAATAAAAAAAATTTCAATGTACAAATCTCTCAAAAAAACCTTTTACCAGTTGTTTGAAAGTGTATTCTTTGTAAAATTCAGCTGATGGTGATTAAAGCAGCAATTCAACCATCATTTCAATTCAAAGCCATTCAATTGAATCATTAAAACAAGCTTAGGGAGGCGCGAAATTCATTCCTTTGAATGAACACAGGGCTCTGCTAGACATACAGCATCTCTACTCAAGATAGGTATGTAGCAGCAAGAGTTGCAATCCATCAACATATCCTGAGAAACCAATATTTACAAAACCCTTTGAACCGTTCAATAGATCTTGAAACCGACTTCCGAGTGTCAGAGCTACATGACAGTCTACACATTCAGCAAATTTCTGTCTCAAACTTCAGATTGATCCCCATGCTGAATAGCTCCTGGCTTAGGAGTTTGGCCCCATATGGCACACGAACTTTCACAATGTCGTCCACCGTCTCACAGAACCGACAGTAGGGACCCCGAACCCTACGTCCGCCAGCGACAGACCTCTGGATGACACTGGCAACATTCTGGCACCTTTGGCAAATGTGCATCTCAGATGAGTCGCTGAGTGTAAGCAGTCGCTCATACAAGTTGGCAGCAGCACCGTGCGCAATGAGGCAGTCGCGCTCCATCTCACCAAACTTGATTCCACCAAAACGTTTCCGGTCAGCAACTGGCTGTCTTGTGAGTGGATGGACAGGCCCGGTGTTTCGAAATTTCACCTTGTCTTCGGACATATGGATCAGCCGCTGGTAGAATGTTGGGCCCATAAATATCAGGGATTTAACCATCTCACCAGTGCGCCCATTGTAGACTCTTTCGCTGCCCCATTTTGAGAAACCAGCCCTGGAAAACATTCAAGGTGAAAAGAAATAGAGGTCTTCTTCAATTTGTGACTGTGATCAGAAAACCCCGCAGGGGATGTCCGCGCAACAAAGCATTTCAGGTCAGACAGACCAGAGATGGGCAAGGAAAACTTTGATGAAGTGATGAAGCTGACAGTTACTATCATCAACTCCCTTCTACTAGCTACAACAAAAGGGGTTCGCTATAGAAAATGCTCTCAAGGAAAAGACTCCTGTGCACACAATAGTATCCATAAAATTGCTCGGAACCAAAGAAGTAACAGAATTAGAAATACCTCAGAGAATAGCACCTACACAAGTTCAATAAAAAAGAGCAGTAGAGAGCAGCTGCAATAATGACTTGTTCCATTTGTAGGGTGATGTTCACAAGTAAAAGAACTTGGGATATGTATTGTTACCTGTGGAGCTGATCTGTGATGGCTTCAACAGAGAGAGTGGAGAAAGGAGTAGCATTCTTCATCTGGCCACCGCAGGCAATCCCTTTACCCAGTGCAGCTTCCAATAGTTGACCCGGAGTTTGTCTTGATGGAAATGCATGTGGGTTAATCACGATGTCAGGAACTATTCCTTGCTTCGTGAAAGGAAAATTTTCCTGGGACTCCAAATAACCAAGGACGCCTTTTTGCCCATGCATGCTTGAGAATTTATCACCAAGACAGGGAGAGCGAACCTGAAATATGTTTCAAATATTCTTATTTGAAAATGAAAAAGAGAGAATGCAAAAGATGCAGCAGCCTTCAGAGAGGTTCAAAAGCCAAGGCTGGTTCTGATGCACAAGCCAGAGTCTGGCACATGGCAACTGCCCTGGGTTTGGAGCTAAATAAGATTTTGAGGTATTTTGTAGTTCCCTCTCTATTCTTTGTTATATTTAGTCTAAGTCTATAAATTTTAAGGAACAAAGTGATATATGGGAAATTTTCACTGATTCAATGCCACAAATTGCCAGTTGGTCGGGAGGGCAAACTTAAGCCAATGGATTCATAAGCAAATGCAACACTAGAGCAATATTGCCAAATTAGATGTTTATTTATGGACTTATGCAAGTTGATTTTACCTGCCTCAGTGATACCACAGCAAAGTTCTTTCCATCATCATTTGATGACAATACGACTTTTTGAACCATGCCCCTTTCTGTGTGTTTTAGCTTTATGCTGTGATCAGCACCAGATTCTGCACACTTTCCAATGACAATGTCCCCGCTTTGTAAGTTAGCACCAACAAATGGAAAGCCATCATCATCAAGACTGTCCACACGTCCAATCTTGCTTTGCATTTTCCCAAAACTAACACAATCTTCAAGTTTGCGCCTTTTTTCTTGGACCTCTTTACTATCAACTTCTGCTTTGTAACTTCTGATATGTTCTGAGCGGAACATGCCACGCTCCAGTGAAGCCCGGTTCATAACCAGGGAATCCTCTTGATTGTATCCCAGATGAACATTGACTGCTACAATGGCATTCTGCCCATTGTACAACTCTGGCTTTGGCAGTATCCTATTCTGGCCAAGAGAATATCCTGGCTTTCCAAGACAATCAGAGGTCATTGTACGAAAAAGTGGCTTCTGAGGATAATACAATTGATGTGACAGTGTATCCACTCGGATGTTGGGGTTGGTTGTAGAAAACCCAATTGCCTGTTGAGAATGTTTCTGTGACTGGTACAACACCCTCCTTGCATGGTCATGATTCGCGAAAGGAATTATCCCACAGCTTAACCCCAATAAAAATGACAAGTCCAACTCGCAATGACTATACTTCACCTTTTGTTTGCCTTCAGCTTCAGAGAATAAATACTTGATACCCCATGCAATTTTACAATCCTCTTCTTCTTCGGTTCCAACAAGCTCAATGATTCCTTTGTCTAAGAGGGACTGAAAGGTGTAATTATCACCTTTAAATGACTTCACCTCACCTAGGTTTTCAACAACCAAAAGCGGACGCAATATCCTTCCCGCATCAGAAAAGATTCTCACTTCACCATACTGTCTGTCTGCTTTGATTTCCACCTACAATGTAAAAAAACTAATCAAAGAAAAAGACAGAAAATCGGCAAGTCACAAGCAGACCAAAGAAACTCCATACTACTAATCCAACAAGAATAACTGGTATAAAGAGCTTCATACAGAATTTTGGAACAATCTAGATTTCAACAAAGCACTCTTAAAGAAAATCATCATCACCATCATTACCGTCACCATCATATTGTTCCTTAGTTTCAACTATGTCGAGTTTGAGACATGAAGTTCATAATGTCAATCAATTATTTAAATCCCATACGAAACTATAAATCCATGCTAAATCTGATAATATATGTCAGATGTCCTTCCTAAAAAAATCCTACTAGAAATTCATGAGGGTAAGAAAAAGAAAAAAAGTGAATGTTTTACATCAAATGCCCTTCCTAACACAACCCTTTCGTGAATTAATATTGAGATACAATTAACACAACATTATCACCATGTTTTTTCCCTACTTGCGAGATAATGTTTGATGGGTCGACAATAATAGAAGATAGATACTATTGTCATGCTACAACAGAAGATTGCAAAAGATAGCAACATGAGCAATGTGGCAGCAGAACAGTCTCTAAGAACAGATAAATGCTCATAGAGATTGAGATGCCATTCGTCAGAATATAACCAACTGAATGTTACTAAAACGTCACCCAAGAACAGCATATGCTCACGATGAAACAAAAGAGATATTTATTCTTTCACAGAGAAGTGCATTATATTGACAATAATGGAATAGAACAACTCAGTTAGCTGGTATATCTGTGGCTTGAGCAAAGGAAACCAGATGATAAATCTAGTATGCTTTTTGCTGATTCAGCATGGATGCAGAAACCAAAAGAAATATATTCGAGTGAGAAAAATGTCAAAATAAGACATCAAGGCAAGGTATCAGTAGACGGATCACTGTTTTCTTTTCTTTTCTTTTCATTTTTCAATTTCCTCATAAAAAGCATTCTTCACTCGAACAGGTTCATAAGGTATCCTCTTATCCAAGCATAAAATTAGTCTGCACATTTCATACCAATATGGACTGTTTGTTACAAGACCCCATTGATAGATTGGCATCTAACATCAACCAACTCAACACCATATCCCCTCCCCAAAAAAAACATACTAATGGTAATAATCATCATAATGTTTCTGCAGCACCTCAATAAATATAAGATTGGGCCTCTAAAGATCTAACAACTTAAGAATCTAGGAGGTAAATAGGAAAAAACCTGATGCGGCAGTTCTTTCCTCCGACGCATCCTTCTTAGATCATCTGCAAATGAAATGCAGTCGTTGCAAATACCAACCCATTCCCCATTTAGTAAAATCTTATCTTGTCCATGCAGTGAAGTAGAAGTATCATCGACAAGTTCCTCCATGCCGCAATCAAATAACTTATCAAGTAGGGATTCCAAAATATTTGTACTGACAAGTCCTGTGATAGACAAATTTTTGACAAGCCCACAATTTTCACCATCTGGAGTTGATAGGAAACAAACTCTGCCCCAGTGAGAAGGGTGGCTGTGGTAGGATATGCCATGTAAAAATAAATCAGTAGCCAGCCATAGATGATCCAAGCTCCCCAAAGAACAAAATTCAAGTCACAAAAATCTATATACATGTTAAGACTCAATAGCTAGTTCTGTTAACCAGACGCAAAACCAATTTGTAAAACTTTGAAAAGAAAATCCAACATCCTTTTTACAAGTACAAGAATACTCACCCACCTTTAGAAGTAAAACCAATGAATCACATGTCAGCCATGTGAGACACCTACTTTACATATCCCAGCCCAGGGGAAAACTGAAAAAGTACAGAAATTAAAAGCAACATGTCCAAATCAACTTACGGGTATCTTGCATCTCCAACCTTCCCAGTGTACCCAACTTGCTGGCGTGTTCTCCTCAGATCAACCATTGTCTGTAATGCATTAGCTCTCCCAAGATTTGCAACCACACCAGAAACCCTTTCCATCCTCTTGAAAGGATGTGACCATGCCCCCGTTGAAAAAGCTCTAGATAGCCCATTTGTGATGATAGATGCATCAAGATAGTGCTCAATTGGGCGGATTGTACGATCAGCATATAAATCGCGTTGCAAGGCCTTTGCCATACGCCTCCTTGCATGTCCAACATGAATCTTCAACTCTCGATCAATCAGCTCCCCAGCCAATTCAAGCCTTTTGTTTCTAAAACTATCTCGATTATCACATTTGCGCCGACCGGTGCATGCTTGTAAAAGACACTTTACCATGTAACCAAGGAAACGGGCCTTCTGCCTGAAGCCACGTAAAGTGGGAAAGAGATAAGTGTTGATGCACTCCTCAACACTTTCAACTGGTGGAAATCTTGTATCCTTAAACAATTTCCCGACATAGGTAAGAGCATTCTTTCCTCTATGAAAGCCTTCAGCACATTTCTCATCGGCATCATGAATTGAAGCAAAGAGTATGTTAGTTATGCTGGCATCTTCAGTTCCACAGTCAATCAGATCTACTACTTCTCTATCCGAAGAGACACCTAGGGCAAAAAACAAAATCCAAACCGGTATCTCTGTTGACAAGAAATAAACTGTCAACACTTTCTCACCACCCTTGACATCTTCAAATTTAGAACTCTCCACGAGTCTAATAATCAGTCTGTTTCTTTTCACTTCAGATTTATATGCAACTGTAAAGCCCTGGGTATATGAAATCCAAAGTCTTTTCAAACATATTTGTTCCTGGGCAATGAATATCTGCATTAAGCATGCAACACAGCAAATAAATATTGTTATCCACAAGGAAATCAAATGAAAAATAGTAGATCTAGGTGGTCGGCAAATGCAATCCAGAGACCAGTTGCAATTTTTTTTTCTTTTCAAGGAACACCTATCAATAAGTAGCGACACAGAACCTGCACGAGAGTGCCTCAAGACCTCATACTCAAGAATAAAAATAGAATAGTCGCAAAATTTTGTAACTTGAGTTTTTCATGGAATTATTCTCTTTATGCCACTTGTTCTCTTTCACAGGAAAAAAAAACCATGTTTCTAACAAAAACATAAAGCCGGTTTTCTGAAATGAATATTGAAATTAAGGGCAGAGATCAAATAAAAACTTCATAGTAGAAATCAGGAACAATTTACATAGGTTGTGATATACACATTCACTTGATGTGCACTACCCATTATGATCCCAAAGTTCCTGAATACTTGGTACTATGTCAGAATCCAAATTCAAATGTGATTTACCCTGCCAATGCACATGAGGCTAAGCAATTAAAAACTCAATTACATTCCATGTCACTCCACTTATTGAATCATAGATTTTTTCAAACAGCAGAATAATGGAACAAGAAAAATTTTAACTGTACAGCCACAGAAAAGAAAATGAATGGTTTTCAAGCTCACCTTTTCTGCACCTTTGACTATAAAATAGCCACCATGGTCAAAATCACAATCACCGTTTTCAGATTCATTCATCCAGCAAAGGTCAGATCTCACCATCACAGGGATCCTACCAACCATCATACTCTTCCTGTCATCCTCATGTACACACTCATGATCAACATACTGCTCTTTTCCGGTTTTGAACTTATCACTTCTAACCAGCTTTTTCGTGTATACCTAGCAGATTAAGAGACATAGCATTATCAGCAATTGAGGTATACTTTTGCAAAGACAATCATACTGTAAAAAATGTAATGACGTCAGTTTAAGAGTAAATAAATGTACAAATAAGCCTTCTACATTAAGAGTTATTGCAAGGGGGAAAAAATACATTGTCTGCCGCAGATATTAACAAGTGTCTAAAGTTAAATGATGTTCATAACCTGAAGATGAACATCCACATTTATCTTTGCTGCATAAGTCATATTCTGAAGCCGGGCATGGCGAGGAAGCAAGTTGTGCTCATTCCCACTGCCTGGCCAGAAGGATGGTCGATTAAGTGTCACCTTCCCAAATTTAACACTTGCAAATCGCCATTCACCTTCACCTTTCTTTGATGGATCATAACCCGGATCAACTGTAAGCTCGCCAAAAGAATCGAAGGCCTTCTGGAGGCCATGGCTGATGAAATCATTGAAGGAGTTGAGTTGGTGGCTTATGAGACCATACTCTTTGAAAAATGTCATGGATGCCTTTCCACAGAAGCTCTTCAAGAAATCTTCCCCAAGATCTTTTATATGGGGAGAGTCATTAAGTTCATCATTGTCAATAAACAAGCCACTCTCGTCGAAAAGCTCTTCCACCATAGCACTCACATCTTTGTCTTCCTTAGCACCCGGTGATGGTCCCATTGTACAAAATCTAGAGAAAGATAGAGCAAGGTAAATATTTTTAGAAAAATGACAATAACCCGGTCTTACGCACTAATAACCTAATAGACCGAAATTTGTGGAAAAACTGAATTAATTCGGTTTTCGGTTTCAGTTTTCCAACCGAATAAATGATTACAATCATGCAATGGTCATACCGCCTTCCTGTTTTAGATAGCTCTTGATTTGTTCGAGCGCCTAGAGAGAATGCAATATTTCTCAGCTTCAGTCAAGTTTTATCATTCTTGATTAGCAAGGTTAAATATCAGCCATAAACAAGAGCAGGTTCAAAAGAACTTGCACCAAAAAGGATCATACACCTTTTATATACATACAAGACAAACCAAAATGCACAATGAATCAACTTAGACCCAAACAAAAACATAGTTGTTGCATAAGACAGCTGGCTACTGTACAAAAAAAACCACACAGACCTTTCTTGGGCTAGGTGATCTAGAATAGGATGATGGCCTTCCCTGTCCGCTGTCTCACAGCTCGTGCTCGACCCTATGCAATATATGCAAATCAAGAGAAAAGCAAGGATAGTGGAAACAAAAAAAGAAAATAGAAAACATCCAATTTAAGGGGGACCCTTTTCTATTCCTGGTTTAGTGGCTAGTACCAGCACATGCAGAATATAACCATATGAAGGAAATAAAAACTTGTTTTACATTTATCAGAAACCATCAATGGTTCCAGAACTATTACAACACCCAAACATGGAATTTAATCCTTGTAGGGACTCCCAAATGAACCTTGAAAGAAAAATACACAGGTGAGCATGAACAAAACAATAAAATGATATCAACTGCAGCAATGTGCTGCAAAATTGCATTTTTTCGTTATGAATAACTAACTCAAAAACCTGCATGCTTCAGGATAGTGGAAATCAGCCAGCAATAACAAACAAAATACCCGGCAAAGAACCCACCATAAGCAGCATGCAGTAATGTTCTCAACCACAACAAGATCTAGGACTATCCAACAGAATCTAGGACTATCCTAGCATCAAACACCACGATACTGACAAAACTAATCACCAAGATTTTGCCCATTCGAGTAGATAGGCACACAGCGACAACAGCAAATCACACCTCCGTGGTGAGAGTAACCTTGAACGATAATGAGCAGGCCTACGAATTGGAGTGCGACTTGGCCTACCTCTCGAATTCTACTTCCAAAAATCAAACAAATAATCAACATGACAAACTCGAAAAAAAAAAATGCAAAAATCGAAAGAAAAAAAATAATGCAAGTATTCAGGAGAGCGATATTGGAAACGGGAGATATCAATTACATGGTAATTCCAGGGCTCGAACTGGCAGAGGTCAACTTCCGCAATGGCGCGAGTAAGGTGATGCCGGCCGGTGACCTTGTTCGGAACAAAGACCAGTCGGGATTCGGGAGTGAGTTTTAGTGAGGTTGAGAGTTTGAGAGAACGAAACCCCTAGCCCGTTAGTTCCTTCCTTCCTGTTCGAATGCGAGAGTGATGTTGACAGTTTGAGAGTTGAGAACGAGCCAGCGTGAGAGCGTGACACGAGAGCGTGAGACGACTGAGAGAATAGAAACGACACCGTTCTCCTCCTTCCGTCTTTCTCATCATCATCGGCCCTTTAGCATTGGACTAGTTCACTAGAACAGCCCACAAGTAGAAATACACAAATACATACAAAGAATTGAGCCTGTCAAAGCCCACTAGTAGAAAAAAAAAATTAATTTTTCCAATTAATTTAATTTTAGTTGAGCAAACGAAAAAACTGAACAAATTTTTATATCACCCGAACAACACCTAAGAGAGGTAAGCGAAAATAAAAAAAAATTTCGGTTATTTCAAATAGAATTGAAATTTGTTCACCCCTATTCTTATATGAAAAATACGTATTATTCTCCAAAGTTATAATTCAAATTTTATCTATTAAAAAACGCGTAATGATGATAAGCGAATGAAATTTTGATTTGTAAGTAGTGATTCAATTGATGATAATTATAACATAAATACAATAGTAATACATAAAGTGAATTGTCCTATACTAATTTGATAATTGATAACAAACAACATTTGGAAAAATAGAAACCACACTTATATCTTGTTTACACTAGAAAGACGAATTTGATAAGAGTGACGAAAGCATAAATTGTTCAGCATTTCCCTTCTTCTGAAAAGGCGGAATAGCTCATAACCACTCCACTAGTTAATGGTGGTGACCGGATCTTCCAACAAAAATCACAAAAAAACTGATAATAAAAAGAAAAGGTGGAAAATTAATACTTTAGTAACTAGTTTAGTTGTTATTTACCCAAAATTTATAAATAAAAAAAAAAACAAAACTATTCTTGTAGATTTGTACGTAGCTGTAATTTTTTTTTAAAATAAGACAAAAGGTAGATCTAGTGATCAACTAGAAGAGCATTACAAAGCTAACACTAAATTCGTTTTAACTTAAGTCAATTTAATCTAAAATGGTTTTAAATATTTTTCACCTAAAACCAATTTCATTTGAAAGCCAATATTATATAGGTATAATAATCCATTTGAAACAAAATTTTTATCATGTTATTAAATTTCTATGAAATTTTCTTTTTAATATTTAAAAAAGAAAATTTCATAACAAATTAATAGTATTATAAAAATTTTACAATCAATGGATTATTTCACCTAAATAATATTGACTTTCAAATAAAATTGGTTTCAAGTAAAAAAGATGTAAACATAAAATTAAGTTGTTTTGAATTAAGTTGGCTTAAGTTAAAATGAATTGGCTCTTAAGTGGATATACCATCCCCCTACAATGTTCTCCTTAAAGACACAAAACAAGACACTTCTCAGCAAGAACATGAGCAACTTCATTAACCAATGACTATCAAAGAAAAGAGCTGCAAAAAAAAAAAATCCTAAAGAATCAAACCTTATTGTCAATAGCTGTAAAATAAAATAAATAAGGAATATGAAAACTTTTAAGCTCACACACCAACACTTTAATTTTTTATTATGGTGATTTTTGTCACTTACTAGAATATTTAGCAGCCTAAGGAGTACGTAAACGTTCCTTCAGTTTTTCTAAAACCCATAAAAAACATAGAAGGGATGATATTGACACAGAGAATTATCTAAAAACAATTTTCTGAAATATATAGAAGCAATTATAACTCGATTACAAATTCCAATCTCCTTTTATTGACATAAAGCAGTACCCATTTTTGTTTGTTTCTTTTTTTTTTTAATCAGAGATTTCACTGGAAACCAATATTCACAAGTGCGCACCAGCGCTCCAAATTCACGCCTTGAGAAGAATCAAGCACTAGAACTTATGTAGTGGGTTGGCACTTGCATTGAACTTTCATATGAACACGCTGGGAGGCTACCCTCAACAAGTTCTGGACTTGGACCAAGAGGTTAATCATTAAATAGAGATACTTACAATTGCCCTCAGTATTTACAAAGCTGTTCGTCTACAGTCTTATAGACAGATGGTCTGTAACCACATAAATCTTTTCAGATGACAACTAACTTCACAAGAATAACACAAGAGCCTGTCATTTGTTTGCAGCCAATATTCTTCTACTGTAAATTCTTGAGGTCAGTACTACAACTATAAGTCAGAAAGAAAGGTCATAACTGATCAGGAAGATGAAGGGAAAATATCAAAAGCAGGGCCTTTGCTTCTTTGCAACCAACCCATGAGAATTGTCATGGTAAGCCGTGCAAGAATCTCCAAGCTGCAAATGCCATACAAGAATTTCATTCAGTGGGATGTTGATACTGCCACTTCATCAGCTCTTGCTCGTTTTGCATGTGGGGAATGCATCTCATCATCAATCAGATGAACCGTTCCAACATTTCTTATTTCTGATGCTTTCTGCTTTCTGCTTGCCCCCAAGTCACTTCCTCCTCCTGCCAAAATTGTATTAACTGTTGGACCACATTCTTTGGAGCAGTCATGTCCTGAGGCTTCCAACTTGTCATGTATGTGCCATGGTTGCACTGGATTTGACAAGGGACCAAAAGAATCATCTATGGTGGAAGAGGAGGCCTTGAGTTTCCCATCCTCCATCTTTCTTTGTTCCTCTAACATCATCAGAAGTTGCCTGCCTTGTTCTTCAATTCTCAACTGTAAATTCCTTTGAATCTAAAGGCCAGTATAATTATCATTAGCAAGAATGTTTTTGCAGTCTGTACCCAAAATTTTAAATCATTTGGCACTTTTATATGGAAAGAATTCCTTTACTTTTAGCATTTATTCACAGAGTTTTGTCTGCGTTTGAACACAATTTGACTAATAGCTGTTTATTGGTAGTTAGGTTCCAATAGTCGAGTTCCTTGACCTAAACATTGGCAAAACTAGTCTTCATGTTCACAACTGGGCTGAACTCCCGTCTAGCCATTTCCTCTTATTTCTTACCTATCTTCTTATGGGTTTAGACTCGAATCACATGAGATTCCCTCATGTGTTGTAAGCTATCCTTTTATAGTAAAACAAATTACTATGTTGTACTGTTGTTACATAGAGGACTCATCAAGATGAGCACTGCAAGTCACTGAAATTCTTGAAGATTTAGGATCTAAGTGTTAAAGACTTTTAGGACTTATGATGTATACAGGGCATTGCACTTCTTAATCTGTCAATAGAAACTGAAATACCTCAAGTTGTTCATGGAGACGCTTCTGTACTTCTATCTGTAGTCGCAGTGCTTCAGTGATTCCAATGCTCCTGTGGAACAAAAAGAGAGAAATAAAAAATAAAAGAAAGGAAAGATAATTTATACATTCACTAACCCTTTGGATATAAAAGCTTTTCTTTGAAGACAATGACTTTTTAAATTAAAAGACATGGTTCCTGATTGATGCAACGAACATGATAGGAGTATAATTGTTAGCAAAAATTGTTCTTCAATCGGATTCCCTTAGGATGAGCACTGGCATGCAAAAATGAAGTCTGCCACTGTGCCAGTGAATGGTTGAACTCCAAAGTTCAAATGAGTAAGTTTCATCTCAAAATCCCTTCTTCTTTAGAAAACAGTTAATCAGTTATTATCACTACTATTTAAGATTTGCTAAAGACTTCGTGATAATGACAATTCAATAAAACTAATACGATGAGGCCCAGTTTTTCTCTAACATAAAGCACTAAAATTTAGTTATTCGAGAAAAGAGACAAAGCCCTGAAGGCTTTAATCTTAAGACAGAGAGGTGTAAAATGCTCACTTTTTCAGGTCCAGAGATCCCATTCCTTCAATTGAGGTCGACTTTTTCTCTGATGTTCCTGGAATAGGAGAGAACAATAAGTTCCAAACAAGAAATCCAACGTCCTATGCTCTTGCAAAGATTTAAGTTCCCTCTTCAACTTGAAAGAAAACACCATTTAACATATATGTGTGTTCACGCATGTCTCTGTGTGTGTGTTTCAAGCCTTTGAGTGGAACAAGATACAGGCAAGCAGGGTAGACCTATAACATTGACAATCTATTTGAAAGATATCTGTTTGATTTTGAGGTGAAATATCCACTGAAAGGAATTCACAGGAAAAAAACAACTAGATACATGTGAAAAGTAAGTCGAGGGATCAAATTACCTTCAGACAATTCTGGTTTGTATCTAGCGGTTCTGTATTTCTGTAATTGAACAAGAATCATATTATTATTCTTAAAACCAGACTTCTAAATGCAGTTCCAAAGCAAGATTAGATGAGGTTAATTAGCTACAAACTTGCAAATGGCTTTTAACATGATATATTGTCAGGGCTTCAACATTCATCAGCTTCAAGATCCCTTTTGGTGTAGCTCCTGCCAAATTAAATTGTATTCCACATTAGGACAGAGTTAATCAATAGATGATTCACCAGGCCATAAGCGCTCTAGATATTGTAATGCATGAACTGCTGCATACGTTCACTTCCACCCAGATGATTAACAGCTTCAACAAAGGCCTCATGAAGTTCAGGTGTCCAACGCATTCGGGGTTTTGTTGGAGGTGCAGCAGCTAAGGGGCTAGCCAAGGCAGAGATATCTTCAGCTGGCACAGGCTGTGTTAGATATCAGAGCAAAGTTTCAGCACTTGGTGATTTTTCAAAACAGAGGAACTCAGTCATGAGTAGAGGTATGTTGGTCCATTTCACATATTGATCAACAAAAGGTTTCTTTATCATTTAATACAAATACTGTAACAATCAAGTAACTAAGAAATTTTCTGTGATCAAATAATCACAAAATGTGCTCCCATAACTTATTTCGTTGCCCATTGATGCCAAGGTTTTTCTTCGTCATAAAAAAGAAAGTCAATGAAAAAGTTTCCATCCCAAACTGGGTGCATGCACCCAGACGCTAAGAAAAGAAAAATTCAAATAGTTAGTTATTTATTTACAAATTGATGTCATGAAAACAGTTCCACAGTGGCCTAGCATCATAAATGCTAGAAGAAACCAACGGTATAGCTTTTATGACAATTAGAACCACTTACTAGTACTCGGCCCATTGGAGGTCGATCAACAAAATGTTTTCATACTAATTATATTTATAGAGAAAAATTACGAATGTATAGATCAAAACTAAAGTTATGATTGATTTAAAGGTTTTAAAAAATTGAAACATTTCAAGGTTGTTGTGGACCAATTTAGTAAATCGAAAACATACAACATAAGACTAATATAATGGATTTGCGAATTCAGCACAAATTGGGGCCCTAACAGTAACTCATGAAAATTTGGGAACTAAAACAAAAACTAAAATTTTAGTACATCTTTATGTTTATCAGCAGCAAAAATGCTGAATTTCAAAGTTTGAAAACCAGGTGATATTATGACACACAAATAGAGGACTATTGTGTCATTTACTCATTTTTTGCTTTTGGATATAATGACACACAAACAAAGGGCCTATATTGCGGCATCGATCAATGGAGATATATTAATTTCTCATACCTATTTTATTCATATAGAAAAGAAACAATCAAGAATAATTACTTACAACTAAATTAAAATCAAGGGATAATCATTTCAAACTTTTAAAAAATTGAAACATTTCAAATTTTTTTTGTAACTAATTCAGGAAATGGAACCAAGGCAGTGAATTTGGGATCTGGCGCAAATTGAAGGTTCAACTGTTAGCCATAAAAGCTTAGGGGGCAAAACAAAGCAACAGCCAATATTTCAGGTACCAAGAGCGAGTTTAACAAAAAAATTTTGTGGTCTCAGAAATTTTAGGTTCTAATGTAAGCCATAAAAGTTCAGAGGTTGAAAAACTAAAAAACAAGGTCTAAAAGCCAAGGCATCTTGGGGCAGGCGAAACAGTGGCAAATATTGATGATCTGAAAGATTAATGATCAAATGACACTATTGCACACAAAATGAGGACCTGTATGTAGTTTTCTCATTTTTTTGATTTTGTTAGGCAGAAGAAGAAATTGGGCTGATGCCCAAACTGGGGACCGTAGCAGAGACGCTACTGTTCATAAACACAGTGCTAAAGCAATAATTTTGCCTTGGGAATTCCTCCGAGTTCCAGCTGCACAGAAGAGTATGATCTAAAACGATTTACTCAAATTTCCTTAGCCATGAATGAGCAATAAATCTCAATAACTCACCTTCGTTTTTGTATCACTGACATGAACGTCAGAGAAAAAACCACCCCAATCTGGGTCCACAACATCATCAACAGATATCAACTGATCAGCCCATTCTTTCCAATCAGTTCGTTGAGCCTGGTCTTCGGATGCCATTATTCCATTTCCACTCTCCACCATACCATTCTGGTCAGGAACAGTCCCAGAACAGTCATAGAAATCCTGAAAGTGATCCATAGACCAGGAGATATCCTTATTTTCTGATGTGTTGATAAAAGCCAGAGATTGTTCTCCTGAAAATGAACAACTCAATGGTGGCAGCGAAACTCCATCTCTTGATGATTGTGGAATAAAAGGAGAACTCTGGCACTGCTGTTCACGTGCTTGTATGGAGAAGATGTACGTATGATCCGCACTCAACTTGGAAGAGGAAGAACACAAGTTCCCTTTCATCCAACTGCTGGGTGATACGGAAGAGATATCACTTGACAGGGAATTTTCCAATGTTTCCCTTTCAAGGGAAACCTGTAAAGCAGCAGGCAATTTCGGGTACTTCTCTTTGAGTGGAGTAGGAACTACCGGGAAAGATGAAGACATAGACACAGACAACTGAGCCCAAATATGTTCTTGCACTGGAATTGTTCCCTTAAAAAATCATGCCTTTTTAATCACTTTCACCTGTGGTAAAAAACAGAAAATCAACTCGAGTATCTACCGGCAAATGTTATTGGGACACAAACATGCAAGCCAAGAAGAGCTTAAAAAACGGAGCATACATATCCAACGAAAGCTTCTGCCCCTCAAAAGAGCATAAACATGACCACTTTTAAATGAGCATGGAAACCAAACAAACAAATCAACCAACAGCATGCTGCAGTTTGAGGAGCCAGAGCAAGAGATCAATCTACTCAGCAGCGGATAGATTAAAACAAAAACAAGACAGCAGCTTCAAAACAAATGTAAAGACCACCCCAAATTTGTAATTCAAATAAAGAAACCAGTGAGACAACACATATGTACAAGTTAAGCATCAACGGCTAGTCCATCAATAACAGATTCAATTCAGAAGACTAAAATACAATTGCAACTATCACCTATGCTAACAGACTGTTATTGTGATCATAACCCATTAAAATGTTTCTAACCACAATCCAAAACAAAGTAGTCTAGGGAACAGCCAACCACATATGGTAAACGCTAGGTGGAAGTTTGATCTCAGATCATTACAAATAAGATACTTGAGTATCATATATATAATCCTTTCAAAAAAACCAAAAAAAAACAATCATAAAGGCCAGAACATCAGATTTTACCGACAGGTTGACTGGCTCATTAAAAGTTGCTCATGCAAGAGAAGCCATTCAAACCCAGTAACCGAACCATCATAAGCCACTATGTATGATCGCAACTTCAGAAAAAGAACTAAAAGGCCATCTCAACACAGCTCAAAACAATAAATTTTTTACTTTTGGGGGAAAAAGGTAAACGCAACCGCACAAAGAACGATACCGATTCAACTCCGAACTAGACAATCCGACTCCGACACCTCACAGAAGAACAGCCCAAGACAACTCACCAAAAACAACAGAATTCAACAAGAAGCCAGGAGCCTACAGGGTACAGCTGATAGGAATCGAAAATACTTCCGATACTATGGAATGGAAACCAAAAACACCAAATGGTTATCGAGGAATCTTACTCTAAATCAGCGTAAAAGGATCAAGGACGAATGAACTCCGCAAGTGATGGATAGAATTGGCAGATGTTTTGGTACCAATAAAGGGGATGAAACAGGGAGAAGAAGGGCAAAGGCAGGGAGACGAAAATATTCTAGTTTGGATTCACATAAAAGATGGCGGCTTTTTCGTCGTCTTGACTCTGGCGGGCACGGCCACGGCTGCTCTAGAAAGTACTTGACGTTTTCGCATTTGGTTTCCGCACTTTTCAGTTTTTTGATTTTAGAGGAGGAATGCTAAGATGGAACGTGACGGCTTTAGATTCTTATGTTGGCCGTTGATGAGGGTTTTGACAAAATCTTTGATGAAAAATGGACGGTGGGAGATGGGTGCTACTCGAATCAACGGCGAGAAGTGAGCCTGGTAATAAACGACAGGTTTGGATTGGATCCCACTGAATCTTCCTTTTGCTATCAGTTCGTCATCTTCTTCTTGTGTGCAACTGTACTTTCATTACTTGCAATGCTCCCGATGCCATACAATGGGACAGATAAACCCCCTCTCATCTTTTCATGTGCCGGTTCTGATCAAATTTCTGTCGTAAGCCTCCTGCTAATTCTTAGTTTCACTTAAGTGGTTGGTTAATTAACATCATAACTAGTTTCCTAAAATAAAATTTTGAGTGGTTTGCATTATTGATTTCTATTCTTTCATCTATATGGCTGATGCAAAATGAAAGTATAGCGCCACCTTCCAATACTTTCTTTTATTATGGCCAGAAGGGATATATTGTTTCAACAGTTAATAGCTGCTAGAGACACTTCCAAGTTTTACTCTTTTCAGCTATACACTTTTTGTTATTCATGGGTTATAAATATTTGAGGTTAAATTACCCAAACCTGTATAGTGTTTATTAGGAATGGTGCTTAGAGAAGACAGTCTTCGATTGGAGCAGCTACTTGGCTTTGAATGGATTCTAATAACACTTATCAGGCTCAGGGATCATTCATTATTTACTGCTACGAGTCAACCCTTGAAGCCGAATTAATCGCTATTCAGAGAATAATTACTTTTGCTTCTAATCATAATTTGCAGGTTATAACTATTCTCTCGGATTTTGCAAATACATTAGTAGCTTGCATTGCACGATGAATGCTACATCAAAGGTGACTACCCTATCACTGCAGATCAAGATAGCTGTGAAGAAAAATATTTTACTGCTCTTTGGTTATAACCCTTAAAAAGTGAGTCTAGCTCACCAGCTCACGTTTTAGCTTATTCTTTGCTTCCTTAACTTAAAATATATATATATATATATATATATATATATATATTTAAAAACTGTACATTAATCATTTGGCATCTCTTTCCTTTTTTTTTTTCCTGGTGCAAATCATTATTTAGTAATGTTTTAAAATTCTAAAAAGTAGTTTTAAAATATTGTTTTATAAAAAATAAGTATCTTTCATTTAATTTGATTATAGCTATAAGGATTGAGTTAACGTACTTTTAGGGAGGGAGAAAAGTGCCACGTGAGCATGGTATTAATATACCAAAAAAGCTTCCCATATTTACGATTAAGGCTAAAGGAAAAAAGTATGTGATAGTCTTCTATCTGCTTTTACTATCATAATTGCAACAGTCTATTCGAAGGCTGTAATAAAATTGAAGAGAAAGGGTATTATGGGAACAAAAATGGAGAGCAACCGCCTGGCTCACCACCAAAACTGAAGAACACGTTAATTTGGCCCTAAAAATTTATGACGAACAGCCTTTTTAACTCATCTAACAAAAAAGGATATTAACAAACTTGTTTTCACAAAAAAAAAATATTGTATTGTTTTTTTACTTCTTAAAGTGTAAGATTTTAATAAATTAATTAAAAATTTGGTCAAGTAATAACTTTAATAATGCATAATAATACATTAAAATTAATTCAAAACTAACTGATCCTTGATATTTGACAATTTCAAAAGTAATGTTATATGATAATAAGATGGGTGGATCTATTCATTTAGAAGTGGGCCTTACTCGATGTGTATAAGAGTAATGTTATTTAGTAATAGTGGAATAACAATTATGGTTTTAATATATACAGTGGGATTAAATCTCCATCATATATTATTATTATTATTATTATTATTATTATTATATCTTATATTAAAAGCCTGAACCTAGCTCATATAAAAACCCTAACTTATCTCTCACACTTATTTCCCTTCCTCTTGCTACTTCTCACATTCTTCTAGGGGTGTAAGAAAATGACTCTAACCCGATATCTGATTTGAAATCAGATCTAAAATATCGGGTTAGGTCAGGTCAAAAAGAAGGAAATGTGTCATTTGGGTTAACCCGAAAAAAAATGGGTTAGTTTGGATCCAAGCGAAATTACCCCAAAATCCCTAACCCAAACCACATCTAAGCCACTAATTCTTTCAACCTATGGCAGCTCAATCTTAAAATAACTCCCTACCCAATAAAAAAATCCCAACTAACCCAATTTCCTAACACTATTTAACTAACCTAGTAACCTTGCTGCCTTTAAGTCTTCTTCCACCTTCTTCACCTGCTCTTTGAATTTCCTTCGTGCCTCATTCCTCATCACTTTGCCTCGCCGTTTTGCTGCCTTTTCCTCACCTTGCCTTTGCACCGTCGTCCTACCTTGGCTGTTGGCCTCACACAACTGTCTGTTATCCCTCGCAGCATCATCCTCTGCATTGTCCGTTCCTCCCTCCTTCCTTCATTGCATGGCCTCTTCCTCATTCATCTTTCCATCACAAAGCCTCCTTCTCCTTCCGTCCCTCCATGCATAGCCTCTACCTCGCCTTGCCTTACATCACCGCCTCCTCCCTCCTCTTGCATTGGGCTGTCGCACTTCGCCTCACCTTGCTCGCATGTTGTCTTCAGTCTCATCCCCCCGCATGCCTCACTTTACCATAGCCACCAAATCACATCATAAATGGGTTGGTTTGGTTAATCCGAACTTAAAAAATTCAATTTTAGGGTCAGTTCCGGTCCTCCCTATATTTTGGGTTGGTATTTTTGGATGATGAAAGAACTCATTCATTTCGTGTTTCAGCCTGAACCTGGCCCAAAACCCAAAACTTTCACCCTTACCCCATTCTCCCTCTCTATTCTGATCTCTTATCCATCTTATCTTTTTTCCTTTGTCTTCCCTCGCCATTCTCCCTCCATCATTCCCCAGCTGCCTCATGCTTTGTCTCTCCATTCCTCAGCTGCCTCATGCTTGGTCCTCCATCACTATTCTCCCTTGCTCGTTCTCTCTCTGTCCTTCCTTAGCTGCATCACGCTTCAACCTCCGCCACCGTTGTCCTTTGCTTGTTCTCTCTTTGTCCTCCCTTATCTACCTTAACCACTATCCACCTCCACCATTCTCCTTTATTCATCACTTGTCACCGTCTCTACAATTGTCCACAGCTCATCGACAACCATCGCTCCTCGGCCTCACCTTTATAATTGTCGTCCTCCTCGACCTCGCTTGGCCTCCACAGCATTCTTGCCCGCCTTCATCTCTCCTTGCTACACTGCTACGTACATTGCCTTCCTCTATCACTAGAAGATATGGATCCTTAGTTTCATTTAGATGTAATGGAACACCTACATTATATTTTGGATTTTTGATTTTTTTTGAATTTTGGATTTTAGATATATTTGGATATTGTTTTGATTTTCTCCAGATTTTGGATTATGTTTAAATTATGTTTGGATTTTGGACTTTGTCTGGATTTGGCTTTGATTGTTGATTTTGTTAGATTCATTACATCCATTCGGATTTTGAATTTCTGTGATTTTAAATTTTTGTAATAATGTAAAATATAATTTTAGTGAATATTTTATATTATAAATATTTAATATTAACAGGTGTTATAACATAAAATAACATATTTATGAGTAATTTGTAATATAAAATACATTTCAAGGAGTTTTATATTTTTTATTTTAATAAAAATATTTTCAAATGGCGTGGCCATTGGAAACTTCTATCGACCTAAGCCACTGGCAACTTTCCAATGACCTAGCAGTTAGAAAACCGCTTACCCGTTAAAAAAATTCCGCAAGGTTAATTTGGTCATTGGAAACTTTTAACAGCCAGGCCATTAGCAATACCAACGGTTAATCCTTAAGCTGTTGGAAATTGTTTTTTCAACATTTTATTTGCCAATGTGCCAATTTCCAATGGTCTCGCATTAAAAAATTGAATTTTTCAATATGAAAACGTTGGAAAATAGCCACTTTTAAGTAGCCAAATTATCAAAAACTTTAATATTTATCTAAAAAGGGTTCTTCCCAATGAAAAGACAATAAGACAAAGCAAAACTGAAAATATGATATCAAAAGTAGATAATGTTCAAAAAATTTTAACTAGTTGCTAAATAACTTAGTTGCATTCATGAACCATGATCGCTATTTTTTATTTTATAACAAGCTCTTATCTTACACGAATGCATGTAAGTGGATATGTAACGGTCAAATAATTCTGTATGCTAAATCAGATAAAGTGGCTCGCCACATAAACGGCACATTTTCGTTGACCCAAGGAAATAGAACTCATTTACAATGACCTCATGAAGTATATACAAAGGTTATCGAATTTAGATTCCGCTAATTCAAAGTTGTTTTGATTTTTTTATAGTCATAAAATTATTTTTAAAAAAATTATAAAGTCATAATATTTTTTCAAAAAGTTCATATTTTTAAAGTTCAACTCCTCATCTAGTGAAATGCATGAAATATTATGATAATTGGTAATATCAATATTATCATATTTAAAGTTCATATATTCATTTTCTTCCCTAGTCATTTTATCATTTGAGATGACAAACATATTTATACAAATACTTGTACCATCACAAACATTTTCTTTATCTATATTCACACCTACATAAATTGCAATCAAGAGACATAAAGAGTTTGGAAAAAAAATAATAGATGATTTGTATTTTATTTTTAGTTATCTTTAAATTTATTTTTTATTTTAACTCTAAATAAGTAGGGTTTGATCATATAAAGATGGAATTGTGCAATGAATTATATATCTCGGCTTACTATCAATTTTTAACTAAATTTTAGTAAATATGACATAATAATATAGAAACATAATCTATTAAATTAAAGTTTCTAAATTTATAAGATTAAAGTCAAAATTCTACTCATTTCTATCTATATATAAATTTCTAATAAGTAGATAAGACATTTTTTGTTTCTTGTAGAAACATAAGTTGTTAAGACTAAAGTATACATTTGTATGCATATAAGTGCTAACTTATCACTGAAGTTAATTTCACAAGTAGATGTGATATTTGGTAAGAGATGAATTTTGTGGGAAAGTTACACTTACCCCTGAGGTTTATTCTAATCTACAGTTTAACTCATTTATTTTTGAAAATCTACACTTTACTCTAGTTTTTTTATATTGTCTCATAACAATTTCTGAAACTATAATTTAAGCTATATGATAGTTATCTTTCAGTAATGTCGGTCTCTCCAATACTTTTTTATAGTTAGTAGATAATTGAAATTATCAATTTTTTCTTTCTGTAGATGCATTTTTTTCTATAAATACATATCAGTAGCTATAAAAAAAATATAAAAAATCTTAAAATTACTTAAATATGATTATTAAATAGTTTAATTTATAGTTTCAGAAGTTATTGTAGGACACTATAAAAAAAATAGAGAGTAAAATATAAATTTTTTTAATAAAAAAAATAGGTTAGATCAAACTATATAAGTTTTTGTAGTTTACCTTAAATTTTGTAAAATGGGAATTTTCTTTGAACACGCATTCTAACGAAAGTTTTATCTGGACATTTGTGCTTGAAGAGTGTAGCACGTTCTGGTAACTCAAAAGAGCACGTGTGTAAAGTTTGACAGACGGCGCCGCCGAAATACAGAAATATGCTGGCGGTGGGGGCGAATTGCACTTATAACCAAGTTTTCACCTTTTCCTTTATTTTAGTACTTACATCTCGTCCGTGTGCCAGATCGGTCATTGACTTTAAAACATGACTTTGTCGGCTTTTGCAACACAAGACCAATTATAAGCCCCAAAAAACGTCATGTTAATGCAATTTGTCACATGCTCAACATTCCTTCCATCAATCTTTGCTTCATTTAGTTTGATGCGAAAATTAAAAAACTAAAATTATTTCAATTTTTATACATAAATCAAAAGAGTTGAAAAAATTAATATTAAAATGATAGTTTACAGGATAATATTATAAAAACAATTATTAAATGTGAAAATGTTACAAAAATTTAGGACAGCCCAAAAGTAAAAAGGAAGAGATTAGTTAAACAGAGGAAGTATTATTTACTCAATACAGATGCAATAACAGACCAGCAAGAAAGAAAACGAAAATAATGGAGACGAGGCTAATGGAAGGAGCTGTGCTGTTGCTTTCATTATTATTATTCAAAAATTGATTCTAATCCACATTTAAATTTTTTTTTCTTGGTTTGAAATGACATTAATGTTATGCTTTTTGTTATGCCTTTTATTTGAGGCAAACATAACTCACGTCGTACTTTTGTGGTGACTCTTAATAGATTTTTCTCATAAAAACATCAGTATATTCTTTTTTTTAAAGAATGAACGAACAAAGTAGGATGACAGAGTTCAACAACTAAATACATGTGAGATGAAGGGGTAAGAAGCTCTTCTCCATTAAATTAAAACAAAAGTTCAAGTCCTAAATATAAAAACAAGCGGATGGGGTCGACTTTAGAATAATTAGGACCCGATGTGGCCACTAGGCACAATGGGGCCTTGAAACAGGGGGGAAAAAAAGTTAAACCACGCTGATGCCACCTACCTTACTTGCGCATGAAGAAGAACCAGGCAAGATTTCCTTCCACCAATCACCATCGAACTCGGAATCAGGCTTCTGCATGTAAGGGTAGACTCCGTCTATTCTTCTGCACGCAAGGATCGCCTCCATCTTTCTGGGTCAATTACACTCTCCTCCCCCCAAGGTTTGATACTAACCACATTTTCACTCCTTACATCTGGAGTCCTACTTTAACCCCTACATCGTTCGTTCAACATTAATAGAGACAAGGTACAGTGTGTTTGCATGGAAAAATTGCTAATTTAAACTGCTCATTAATATATTAAAAAAATTATTAGCAAACAACTTAAAGAGCAATCCTGAAAGTTGATGCCAAGCAATATAATAATAATAATAAGGAACTAAGTGTAAGTTTCCAAACTTGGGAGGTGAAAAATGCCATCAGCACTAGACCCTGGGGGGAGGGGCTAATTGATCCTTTCTTTATACAATCTTGTATAGAAAACCAGCTCTTCCCAAGACGCCAGATTCCTATACATCTAGCTCCGCAATTGCATCTAGCTCTGACGATATGTTCTTCATAATCACAAATAGTAAACACAAAAGCTCACGCCTCGGAGCATTTTTCTTTCCCAAGTTCCAACCTCATTCCTTTACACATGGAAAACATTATTCGCCGAAAAATTCAGCTAAACTAGCATATACATGATAATGCTGCTTGCCCAAGTAAGCTCTTTAATCAAACACAGATCCTAAAAGATCATAAACTTCAATCCTTACATTGTACTGAGCATAAACCACGAACTCGAGCACATTTTAGTTCAAGATAGAGCAGAAATCATATTGGTACGATCTACACCTTTTTTAATCTGAACAAAAGCATGTGATACAAGAGTTAACTCACAATGATAAATGTTCTTGGAGTCACCATTCCGACAGTTATATCCCAGCCAACATCAAGACAGCAAATACATGAAGTCATTCTAACTTTCTAGTGATTACCTGTAAACAGAATCCTTGTGTGAACTTTGGAGCACAAGCAATATGTCTCTAATAAGCCAAACAAAAAAAGGACCATGACAGTACATACTGAATAATTAAATCGTATGGACTCGCCACTAGGACATCTGTCCCCAAGGGCTGGATTAACTATGTATTTATTTGGTCTATGAATTCCCCAAAACCATAGGGAAGTAAAGATTATTCAAAACTAACATGGAAAATTCGAAAACAAGTAAAAGTATTTGGCCAGAAAAAATGAAAGAAATCATGGAAAGCACTTTCTCCAACTCTCAAGAAATGATTCCCTAAACATTGTGAAGGAAAAATCTCTTTTCGAAAGTGAAATCACAGGAAAATCTTTATGGTAGAGTCAAACACCAGAATATTTAGAATCTTATTTTCCAAACATTTTTGGGAAGTTAAAAATCCCCAACCAAATGCACCTTTAATGTGCTCTTGATCTTACAGATAAATATCAGTAATCTTCACTTAAATAAACGCATTAACAATTGCCACCGACTTGAAGACATGGACAACTTGCCTCTGATATCAATGGCTTGGCATATTCATCCCACTCAGTTGTCCACCTTGCTGAAGACCCTGTTTTTACAACACCTTTCCTAAGAGACTTCAATGCATCACATTCATCTGGAAAGCCCCTGAAAAGCATCTGAAAAAGTGGATATGAAAAGTTGATCCCAAAAACACATTTCCAAAAATTTTGGTACATTCTTCACCATCTTCAAGTAAAATAAGGGATATTTCACAACTTCTTATTAGAAACTCATCTACTACAAGAACCTATATTTATTTAGCCATATATTACTAACCTTAGTTTAGGAGATGGTCAGAAGTCAGAATAACTTGTGTCAAATCATAAGATTTTGAAGGGCAAAGAAAAGTATGCTTGCTTTTTGCAAGGAAAAGAATCAACAGCTAAAGAAACTTCTCTTCAAACTACAAATGCATGTAGTGCCACTCTTTTACAATTTTAATAAACCAAAAACCTGTTGCAGATGAGATGAAACCATTCAGTCAAAGGTCCTCCAGTCTCGGTTTACAAGAAAGCAACAACGATGGCTGACACCACCGAATCTGAAATGGTCTATCAGCAACCAACTCAACACTAACACTCTAATAGGATTTCACAAGATATTAAATTTTCACCATAAGTCAGAACATTTAAGAGACGCGTTCTCTCATAATGGAGCTGAGAAAAAACAGTTATCTATAAAATGGGATGTGACACTTCTCTAATTAAGGAAAAAGAGTTTAGGTATGGGTGAGTGACAAGAAGAATAGGAACATGGTGTCAGTGAGTTGATGGCAATTGAACTGTGTTACTATGGTACTTTATGTATTTTACTTTGTCACCGTAACCACCCACCGAAGATATTTATACAACCACGAACAGTAAATTGCAATGGGTGTAAACATGAGGCGTCATTTTATAAGTTGACAGATAATGTAGCTATGCAAAGTATCAATTCCCACACTTGAGTAAAAAACCTTACCAGGAGTTCATCAGCCAGTTCTGATGAAGATGAAAAGAGTAGTCCATTTTTTTCAACTTCCACAAGTTCCTGAATGCTTCACAAAAAAGTCAACATCAGCATTTTAGATGGATAAATGAACATGCTGATGCAGTAACCAAGGGCATAAAACAGGAATACCATGAGTAGGAAACAGCGCAGACAGGCAGCCCACAACCAAACATATCAACAACCTGAAGCCACCAAAAGTAGCTATCTTCAGGTGAAAGCAAACAACTCTAGTAACACTAGATTATATATTTTTCTGTTCTCGTGATTCTTGCAAAAGGACTCCACGAAAACAAACCTTCATGGGGAGGTCAAGTCCGGATGAGGAAGTATGCAGACAAACACCTAGATCTGCTGATCCTATAAATGAAATGACAATGAAATATTTAAACAAGCAACAGGGTAAGGGCAAATCTCAAATGCATTGACAAAGGGAAATGCAGCAATCAATGAATATTACCTACCAAGAAGCAATGGATAATCCTCGGCTGCCAACCACATAGTACGAAATGCTACACGTTTAAGATTTAACCTTTTTATTTTCTGTTCATACTTTTCCTTATCTGGCCCCTTACCTAAACATATGGAAGACCTTTTGTCAGCAAGTGCCTACATATGTAGTTATGTAGTGATGCTTCCTGGAATAACAGAAGTATTGCCTGTAATAACAAATAACAACTTTGGGTATAAGCAATGCCCTCCATCTATGATCTCATTTGTATCAACCCCTTCACTAGTTGAGTCATTTTCATGTAGCAAGGCAGCAACACGCCTATCATACATCACTGCTGCTTCCAACAGAATCCCAAAATCTTCATCTGGTGTCCTACAAAAAATTAATTTTCAAAATAACCATTTTGCCAAGCTGTTGAATTTCACAAAGTACTTTATTGTAATCAAGACACAACAAATACATTCTCCAGTACATCAAAAGTATTTACAAGACAGACTCTAAGAGTTTAAGCAGAATAATGCCATTAGACATAGAATATCATTGAGAAGAACAAATATGCTTCATTAAGAATCAGAAACCAATCAAAGCCAGTTGATTGTATTAGAATTTTTTTGGGGGTCCTTCTTAAACCCTAGCGAGGGTTCAGTCTGCAGCTGCCTCGCTTAAAGCAAAGGCTTACATGCCAATTGCGTCAAGCACAACATAATAAAACATCCAAGGGACTCCAAATAACATAGGTATTTTTCCACTAGCAGTAAAAATCAAATACATCCAAAGCTGCAAAGCTACTAAGCACCTAAGAGAACAAAAGTATCTATACATAAACAACATATTAATTGCATCTACAGGTCGTGTTTCATATCGCAGATGTTAAATCAAAATTAACAACCTTGCATTGGAACATACAACAACTATCTTCACCTGTTGCCATCTAATGATACTTTTCCATCCAAGTGAGTTGTTTTAGGAAGGGGATCCCACATAAAACATTGATATTTTGCTTTTGCATGAATTTATACTGCAAAATGTAACTTAATGCTACATAACCCACGCAGTTGGGATTATGACACAATATGATGATGAGTATTGAATTAGTTGCATCTAGCTATAACGATGATCTCACCAGCTTGTGCTGCTTACAAGAAGAGCAGGCCTTTCCTGCTTCAACAATATGGCAGAACCAACATTGACAGTAAATAGGCTTTCATCCTTGTTGTCTCCAACACATCCTATGGCTTCTGCATAAAGAATGTAAATTATCATCACATAATGTCAGAATACAGAGAATTGACACCACTACAAAGTGCGAACTTACTAGTGGCCACACAATCTGTAACGCCAATAGGTTGACAGAGTGTTTCATTTAACCTAGAAAATAACTAAAAAGAAACAAATTTAAACCATGATTCCGAACAAAAATATTTTTGATAAAAATAAGGTGTAAGCTTAAATTTCACCTCATGTTTCTCCTCCATAGAAGTTGGACGGAAAAAGTCTGGAGGCCGATCATACAAAACCCTGGCTCTACAAAGAATAAGGGAAACAAACTTCTATACTAGGTAAAAATGCTAGGATAAATTTCAAGAGTAAAAGAACCTTAACAAGGAACAAGCAGAGAAGCTTACTTGATTCCCCAATTCTGAGCTAATTCATGTTGCATTGCCTTTGTGACACATAAAGAACCATCTGCCATTTGCCCATAATGCTTCTCAATCCTTAAAAAAGCAATTGTAAACTATCCTTTATGTAGAAAAAGATAAAGCACATTTCATGATAATGGTGAAGCAAGAAATCATATTTACCAACGGTATACAGAGACAAACGGACTGTTTCTTCCCAGAGACAAAGCCAACAGGGTATATCCAAAATTGTGCCAGTCTATAACGAAGGCAGACTTCCTCAATGAGCTAGCCCATTTTACAGCCACTAAGGTTGGAACAGAAGGAGGGTTCTACATAAGCAAGACAGGGATGATGAGTGGTTATCATACAGTAGAGAACAACATACAAATACTTAAGAGCAACATAGATACAGTAATACTTTTTTATGAATCTGCTACAACCTAAAGTTTGGGAAAAGAGCGTTCCATGCAAGGTCAAAGTGTATAACGTTCAAGACAATTTCAGAATCATTAGACAATTAAATAAATCCATGATAGCAATGGAACCTTTCTCATAACTGTGTGTGCATTATTATTATTATTATTAAGAGAATGTTCATGCTTTATGTTGATGGCCAATAGAATAATCAGGAAATAAATTCCTTTCTTTTCACTTATCTATATTGATAGTGAATTGTTGTCACAACAGTAATGGAAACAGATGTTCACATTCAAGACACTGATGCCAAATACAGTACTTATCATACATCCTATTAGTAGTCACTAGAGATGTTATGAGCTTACCTGCACAATAAAAACATCAGGAGGAGGAACTTTAACACAAAGAACCCAGAGAAGTGTGATAAACTGAAAGATTGGCTTGAGCAACAGCATCAGCGGATTAAGCAACTTTAGGCAGCTGTGAGGGAGTTTTGGCAATTGTTTCTGCAATTTTTCAGGGAAAAAAAATAATATATTAACAGCTAAAAGCATGATTATACTTAAAACCAAGCATGTTTCTTCACATTAGTACCATGGTGTGAACATGAATAGATCTGTTCTCTAAAACAGCAGCATGGGGTTCAGAACCTGTCCATTCAACCATAAAATTAGAATATCACATATAATCAAGATAACTTTTTAAAATTTCACAGTTATGATAGATTATTAGAGATTAACTTTTTAAAATTTCACAGTTATGATAGATTGTTAGGGTTGAGGGAACAACTGGTCCATCAGTTGCCCAATTTTTTTATCTTTTATATTTATATTTTTTATTTTTAAAGGTGAAAAACAAAAGGAAATAGCACATGAGCCTTCAGGAGGAATAGAAGATTTAACACTCACGTAGAAATCCAGCTTGCATATGATATGTATGAATTTTGCATGACTTATCTATCATTAAATACAATTCATCCTATGGGGTGTAACAATCATTTAACCCTTGACATTAAATTTCGAACACGTTTATAATCATGCCATGCAGATGATGGTTGAATTGAGACCAACTTCCGCAATCAGCCTCTCCAATCAATACAACCAGCTATTTCATGAGTTACTTTGCTTTGAAAATAGCACACCATCAAGACCTTCTACAACTACGACGCAACAAAGTTTTCCACCAAAACATCAGAAAGTTTTTAGCTGATTGGTGTGTAATGTGTGTGCCTCACTTATGTCTTGTATGAACTCAATACCTCCATATGCCACAACATCCACCTCCAAAGATGCCTGCAATATGAAATTAGACACAAAGTCACAAGAGCTAGATCACTCCAGTGGCATAATGAGAAGCAAAAGTAAAACTAAAATCAGCCGAAGAAATGCATCCACTGTTAATTAGCACTTCCAAGATCGCCAAAATTATATCAATAGAAAACAAAAATGGGCTTTTTCTACTAAGTAAGACCTGTAACGTATATCCTACTGTAGAAATGGGGCCATTCCTTAGAAGAAGCATTAGAGATACCTTTGTATAAGTAGAACAGACAAGCGACTAAGAATATACAAAAAGTAAGGGCAAGCATCACACACCTAATTGTCCAATGACCAATATTCAACAGACTAAATAACAAAAGGCAATCATATTGTTGTATAATCTACAGAACAATGGTGGCTGATGATAAATTAAGATGGTTCATGACTACTTGAACAAAATGCATGGGGAGCATCAAGCAGCTAACATTATAAAGCAAAACGCCTCCTAAGTTCTACACATCACATGCCAACCACTAGAATTGGTAATCACACACAAACAGAAAAGGAAAGGAAGGAAGAAGCTTAGAGACTAAATAGATTACATAAAGATATGGGGATATTGTATCAAAAGCAACTCTAGCAACATACTGCAGCCTATGTTAGGACACACGCTTCCTCCACTTCATGGAGAAAACAACAGAAATGGCAGTTAAAGTACATAGATAGACCAAGAAAATTTTGATACATGGTATCATAAATGGTATCCCAAGCTCTTGATTCATGGAAGCACCATGAATGGACAATCATCAAAAACACAAGAGGTACATTTCAAACACTTAATGAACAAAAAAAATCTTGTTTCCACCACCATGATCTTGTGGATGAAGTGAAGGCTTTGAACTTATGACATGCTTACTTGATCGAATTGCAATTCTCGGTTAGTTCATCAGCCTTCCCGGAATCAATTGAACGAACATATAGAACAGAATGCATCTAAAATGGAAGAAAGATGAGCAGACCTGGCGCGCAAGTGAAATGGCGTGATATTGCATGCGGGGGCTACGGCCAAGGTCTCCCAATACCACTACGCATGCTCGTCGCCGCGTCCCCATCCTCAGGTCCGCTTCGTTTGACCTTGGACAGATCCAAATTCAAAAAATACGTCGGTAGCTTCAGACGTTCATCACAGAATCATAGACTCAAAACATAATTTCTCATTCGATAAAGGGAAAACCGACCAAACCCGAGGATCAGTTTCAATCAAACCCTCACTGAAGCCGACCTCTACTGTGCAACAAAAAGAAAAGGACGGCGACGGGAGACGAATATAATTAGGTCTCAGAATTAGGATGGATCCACAGAGAGGAGAGACTGCAGGTCTTCCTTTTTTTTTTTGGGTACGGAGAATTACGTCTTTTACCAGTTTGCAGGATGTCGAGAAGGAAAAACTCAGCAGATCGTACGCTTCGAGCCGGCGACAGTTAGCGCTCGCGCTCTCACTGAGGGCTTGTTTTTTAAGAATATTTGGTTAGCTCCGTTCAAAACCAATCCGTGATCTGATTATTGGTTTTCACAAAATATATCAAAATTATCTACATTTTATGTCAGATCCAAACTATTTAAATTACAATTCAAATTATTTAATTTAGTTTGTTTGGTTCATCATTAAATGAAATATAAAATAAATATTCAAAATTTTATATCTCAAGCCCAAAAATTAAAAAAGGGTCAACAAAATATAATCTAAAGTTATTAGAAAATAGCTTTATATATGTAGTACAAATATAGATAATAGTAAAATATTTATTATTATTATTTGATTTATTCAGTTTATTAGGTTTCAAATGTATAGTTAAATATCTGGTCTTATAAAAAAAATATTTGATTAAATAACCAAATATGAAATTTGACTTTATTCTATACCGAATGAAAAAGACAATCAAATTATTTTATCCAAATATAATCAATTTTTTTCAAGATTTTTTATCTGAATAATACTTACTCCTATAATCACATTGTATGTTGTGTTGTATCACCTATTTATATTTAATCCTTTTACTTTCTAGAACCCACTTAATATGAGAGCCATGCATAATTTGTTCTTATGGCTGTTTAATCTTTTTACTATCAGAAGATTTACAAAAGTTGTTCATTAAACATCCATAAGAATTGATTACGGGTGACTCTAATAACAAGCAAATTCAAGATAGCCAAAGGATTAAATGCAAATAGGTGATATGACTCAAGATACATACTGATAAGTTATGGAGAAGAAACACAAGCTATTATTTACAGAATGTTAGAGGTGTTCTATCTTACATTTTACAAAATATTTCCTTTCATAGTGGAAGATATGAATATACAAATTAGAAGGAATATTACACATAAGAGACATAAATAATTAATCGCTTTCTTTTACAAAAGTAAAAGCAAAAGCAAACTTTCAACGGATCATTAGACCGCATCTTATTTACTTAAAATGCTCAGAGTTTAGGGGAAAACCACAGAGTCTGTTTTTTTGTTCAAATTTACTCGAAATTGTTCTTTTTGCAAAAAAAAAATCCACTATTTGTGAATTCAGTTAAATGATCAAAGTTGCTCGAATATTACACTACCAATGGTTTCTTTCTGGGGTCAAAATCAAACACAACAAGGGAAAACAATTTTTTACCTTAAAGTGGATCGAATTTGGTTAGATTTTAGTAGCTTTTGTGACCATAAATTGAAAGAACAACAAACCTCAGCTGTTGTAATGCAAATAGTTTCAAAAGAAACACCTAGAAAGATTTTGATTAACTAGAACACTACTCTAACCTCATATCTCAAAATCGGAAATAGAAGCAAGCAATCCAACACAATTTGCTCTTTGCATTTCCCACTCAAATTATTTCACTATGTAATTTGGTTAAAAAACTTCTCCAATTACTTATTGCAAGCTAAAAGCCTTGACCAGTTAGCTAGGAATCTCTGGTTTCATGGACAAAACCGAGTCCATTGCCAGAGTTCAACTTTCTCATTGCCCACATTTTC
Organism: Aquilaria yunnanensis; assembly: GCA_039654915.1. Lineage (NCBI taxonomy): Eukaryota > Viridiplantae > Streptophyta > Magnoliopsida > Malvales > Thymelaeaceae > Aquilaria > Aquilaria yunnanensis. Next base: position 33,431,950 of record CM077600.1, on the reverse strand, counting down.
CCTATGAAATGTACTCTCCAAATCTCCGCTTGGTCATCATGTATCTCAAAAACCAAATCATCAATCCAGAATTTCTATGTTGCTCATCAACTTCTTTCCTGTTACACAGCCAAAACACTAGATTAGCCTCCTAATGACCCGCCTAACTTCCAACGATCAAAATGCACACAAATCAAACTTGGTAAAAAATGAGGAGCAAATTTTCTTGCTCATGAATTTGAGACAGCAAGACCCAACACTAACCTTTTCTTTGCTTCATATCTCTGCAATATGCACTTCCACAACGACAACGGAATGCCTTTACAGGGTGATTGTGATCATCAAAATCAATGCCATAGTCCTGACCACCATTTTGACAAAATTTTAAAGACACTAGCTGCAAACAAGCAACTGAAAAGAAATGGTCAGTTTCACGCTTAGCTTCCTTACCCAGGTCAGTTCCTCTAGAGCTCTGACGTCTCTTGTGGTGAACAGGGCAAGCTGCAGATGGAGTGAGAGTTCAGAACACTCATTGGACATTCAAACAAACTGAAAAATATCAACAGGAAGTGTCTTCAAAGAAACAGCAACCCAGAGCCATACATGATAGTAATGGCGATCAGGTGTCTCTACTTCAACCGGAATGTCGATCAAATTTCCATCAAAGCATCTGTAAAGTATTGGTAGATTAGAGTAGTAAAAGAGAAAGGACAAAGGTCAATTACTTACTTAGCTGAAAGCATCCTCAAATAACAAAGTGACAGCTAACAAATGATTGATAAAAAACTAAGCAAATTAGTTGAAAGAATAGATGGTGAAATGGCATTAAGCTATGGCATCTCAAACCATAGAATTTTCTAGCTGACAGAACAAAGCAATTCTGGAATAGAAGCCCCCCAAATCATTAATATGAGAAGGGTTGATCCCTTCCCTTCTATGGCAGTGATCCTTCCACCTGCATATTAAATTCAGGAAGAGAAAAAATATCTTTTCTTCAACCTGCTAGATTCTTCTCCAGTAAACGTTTTCAAAGGCCTTTTTACTTCTTTCGAGGAATGTTTCTTTTTATCATCTTTCCCTTTTTCACTGCTGTTTGGAATTTAATTAGCCTTTTTTTTTTTGTAATAATAAATATTATCACTATCTTGAGAAAGCATGCAAGGTCATGCTCACTGATAAATCAAACTAATATAAGCATTTTCCATTGCATCCACTTCCCATCCCTCTTAGAAGCCTTCGATTCAGACACCATCAACCCATATAGTTAATTAATTATCAGTGCTTGAAATCTGAAAATCTAAAAACAGAAAAAAAAACACAATAAAAGTACCTATGATTAATAAACCGTGCAACATTCCCATAGAAAGTTGCATCTAGACAAAGTGCCTCTTCATCCTTCAAAACTCTTTCAGAGCCCCAATCTGCATCCAATGTAACCGGATATGTATGTCTCTTACTGCCACCGCTCTGCAAGTTCCTTTCATATAACTCAGTATTTGTTAATATTTCCCCAGCATATTCACAGACAAAAGTTCCTTTAGGCAAGCTCGTAAGTGTCCTAAGACCCCAGGCTTTTCCATCTTTAGTCAAGAATACCTGAGAAAAAGTGCAATGGAAGAGAGAACGTAAAACCACATAACTAGAAGAGATGATGAAGAAAACAAAAATGTGCTCATAATGCAATATATATTAAGTAAATACAAAAACGCTATCTTAAAATTTTCCGTCCAATATGAAGAATGACATTAGTAGAAGATTTACGCATCATTTTAGAAAATGATAATACATTAATGTGAAGCAGCAACTGGAATTACATAGATAGTAATCATATAACACGGAAAAAGACCAATTTAGTAAGAGGTTATATGACTGAACTGCAATGTCCTAAGACTTGATCAAGCTTTAAGACCTTGGTTAGGCGTTGAGCTCTCTGAATTTTATATATTTGTGCTTGCTTTGCTTCTGATATTTGTAAATGTTGGGCGCAGCAGGCGAAAAATATAAGTGGAAAATGATAGATAAAAATGACACCAGAAATTTAACATGGTTCACCCTTAATTTAAGCTATTTCCATAGAAAAAACTTCGAGATTTTTCTTCACTGAAAAAATAGAGAGAAACTTCTCTAGATAAACATTCTAGAGGTAAAATGCACTAATTGAGTATCCAAAATAGTGGCACTCAACTATTTCCTACATACCCCAAAACTAAATAACTCACTATTTTGTCATTCCCAACCAAATCTCTCTCGCTCACAATTTTCTTCAAAGCTAGCTCTGAACCTTGTGGAAAGACACTAATGTGAAGTAATGTCCGAAGGCAACTAGGAATTTGTGTAAATGTAGTGTTTTATGCCCCAGCTTGGATTATAGCAACTAGTGGCTTAAGCTGCATGTTTGTACCGTGACAAGGCAGAACTAAGAAGCAGACTTGCAGTTTCAGTCAACAAGAACTGAACCAGGATATTTATCCAGGAAAGATAGTTTTTATGGGTTAGGTCTTTCTAAACCTTGCATATGCTATTTGTAACTTGTGCAAACTGAATTTCGGTTTTGAGACCCCGAGGAGAAAGTGGGACATGTTAATTGATCTCTGCAGCATTTCCTGCATAATTCTGCAGCTTGGTTCTTAACCTGTAATTTTCAGTTTTAGGGTGTTTTATGTGATCTAAAGGGATTCCAAAAGTGTAACTTATCCCGTGAATATTGTTTGCAAAGTTGGGTTTAGTTGTACATGAAAATTGTGTGACTTCCTTCTCAATTTACCAAATGAACAGATTTGTTTTTTTTTTTTAACCAGCAGAACTGAGTTTCCTGCAAAGCTTTCAGTATAAACGTTTAGAGTAAGCTCCTAGGGATTGCTTCAGCTTAAGGGCTGTTTGGTACAGGATTTCAATTATACCTAAGGAGTCTGATATTGATGGGAATGGTTTTTCTAGGAAACAGATGCCAAACAAAAACTAATTCTCATGTTTGGTGTAAATAAAAATATAGTTGAAAATTTTACACAAATGAATTAACGATTAGTGTTCCAAACACTTCAACTGGTGACGGTGAGATTTTTTTGCATCAGAGAAGTGGGAGAACGTGGGTTTACGAGCGAGAGACGGTGAGAAAGTAACTTTCACTCTAACTTTGGGAGGAATCACTTCCCATAAAATGTCGGGAAAAGAATATATAATTGATGGGAATAATGAGAATTTTGGATAACAACCATGGGAAACTAAAGTCGTGTTTTGATGTGGAAAATTTTATCATTTTTTTTTTGAAGTTTTCTTTGATAAAAGTTTGAGCATGTAGCTTGTTTTAAAATTGTGTAAAATCTTATTTTCTAAGCTTTGAAAACCCCATGCTATAAAATAGAAAATTTTGTTTTAGATGTTTTTATTTTAACACACGAGTTTTCCAAAACTTAGAAAATAATGTTTTCTACATTCTTAAAACATGTTATGCACTTAAAATTTTATAAAAAAGAAAAATAGAAAAATTTTCCACAGCTAAACACTATCTAACTTTTCCATATCTGATTCCCCGGGAATGTTGATACTCTCTTGTACCAAACAACCCCTAAAAATTTGCCATGTAGTGTGACCTGTGAGTAACAGACCCAAGATCCTTATACGCTATAAGAGCATTTGGACAAGAACTTGCGTTCCTAGGCAGTAAAGTAATGACTTCCCTAGGGTTGTAAGGGAAATTCTGAAATCAACTTAGCAACATGGCGATAGGACACCAACATTTCATCAGAAGGGTACAAAAAGAAGAGGACAGTAACTACTAGATAACTAAAAGCCCAGTGATGTCTCCCATACTTCTTCCCTATGAAAAGTATTTTGGCTGATTCTCTAGATAAGGCATTAAGAAAAAAGATTTCAACAGATAGTAGTAGGATTACCTGCACTTTGCTTGTGATACCTCGTTGCACGACTCTGTTTCCACACAGCATACTGCATCCACATTTTCTCCAACATTCTTTTATGAATTTCCTGATCAGATGGCCATTACATTTTGCAGGACCGTGTTCGTTCTTAGACCTTTCCAATGGGCAATCTTGGCAATAAACATAATGGGGCTCACAGATTTCCTTCCTTGCAGATATACAGGCTTCCAGAAATTCCTCTTTCAATAAACCTTGTGGTGTGTAAGCAAATTCACCACCAGTCTCATGAGCGCAATGGCATGGTAGCGGCTTTGCAAGACAATCCCCTGAACAACCAGAACAGCAGTGGTCATCTGCAATCCGAGCAAGAGAGATATTCACATAAGCCTTTTCATGTATCACATTCTCTGCCACGTAATTGAACTTTGGGAGATCCTCATTTCCAACTTCATCTACCAATGAAATTTTCACCTTTTCTGTATCTTTAGTTATGTCACCGATGAAATGAAAAACCAGGTTCCGGTCACAAGTATTGGGTTGTAGCAGTAATTTTTTAGGCATATTTGAACCCCTAGAAGAGCTTGAATCCTTTTTATTGACTTCCTGTTGAATGGTGGTGAAAGCATCTTCATTCTCATTCTCAGAAAGAACCTCACTTGATTTACACATTGCAGATGAAGCCTGATCTTCTGCCTCTTGCGAATTAAGCCTTTTAGCAGGTCTTAAGGACACTTCACTCTTTGTATCATGCGTTTCCTCCTTTTCTTGCCCCTGCTGAAGCAAACAATGGTTACCACTGCAAAACTAACTCCAAGCCATCTCTTTCCCACCAAATTAAGTGGGCAAAAGAAGAAAGTGTGTTTAGTACTAGTAAAGAACAATTAGCTTAACCTGGTGACCGGAACATCTATTTTTCTCTGTGTTGCAAATGCACAAACACACACAACTCTTGGACCCTTCACTTGGGGTGTCAAACTCTGAGAAGTAAGACCAAGTTGAAACTAGAAAACAACTTGTTTCTTTCAAATCACAAAAGTACATCAGTATCTTGCATTTCTTACTCTGATAGCCAAACATACAGGAATTAATCTTAAAAAGAAAAAAAAAACAACTCGTTTCTCAAAGAATCCATGATTGTAACCGGAACCGGCAAGACTTAAATAAGAAATTACAGAGCTGCACATAGTCCAGACACGTCCCGAGAGCATAGCAGGACATGAGACAGTAACTTACAAAGATATGTCTTGTTACCTCATTTTGCTTGAACTCGAAATATGCATCTATGAGAGCCCGATAGTTCTCAGCTTCTATCAATTCCCATTTCTTGTCGAATACTTTCCAAAGTTCTTTGAGCACCTGTAGGACCTCTTTATCAGGAAGATGCAAACGCCTTGTTGCCATTAAGGCCTTGCGAGCTCTTTCATGTGGAGGCATTGGCAACAGCTGCTACTGTGAAATTGACAACAACAACAAAACCACAAAAAGTAATTACTGCTTGCGTTATCCCTAAACAAAAGATTGGCCAAACATGCGTTCCATTTCAACCCAAAATCGAAATTCCACGGAAGATAATCGATAAAGGTAATTTGTAGCTTAGGAAACAGATTGAACTTGGTACTACGTTTTTCTTTTGAGGAAAAAAACCCACACGAAAATGTAGAAACATCTAATCTTTTCCCGTCGACCATGAATTTTCCTCATTTGAAAAACGTAACTAGGAGGCCCAGACTATTGCAAAGAAACCCTAGAGGGTTTATTACTTGGAATATAAGAAATCAAGTCAATTTGGCCAGACCTGGTGAAGAAAACAACTCCAATCTACTTCAGAAAGGCCTTTTTCTCTCGTTTTCGATCTTCAAACCAGCATTCCCAAAAATAGAGAAGAGAGCGGACCAGCAGAAAAAAGGGGAAATAAAAAAAAAAAAAAAAAAAGGCTGCGTCTTTCCGTTTTCCCTGTTCCATAAACAACTAAAATCTCGCTTCAGTTACAAAGGAGCTTTTTTTCTTTACAAAACAAAAAAAAAAAAAAAAAGGGGGATGGCGTTCACAAAGAAAAGCTTGAATTTTTTTTTTTCTTTCAGTCTGAAGATAGAAAGAAGTGGAGTTCTGGTTGCGTACCAAAAAAAAAATGGAAGCAGAAATTCTGAGGAGGGGCTGTTTTGCGGCTCAGTGGCAATGCAAAAATCTTGGAAGTGAAGAAAAGAGGAGAAGGGGAATGACGCTCCATATACTCTCAGTGGAAGGAAGCGAAATGAAATCTTTGTGCGAGATTTGTGGGAAGAAATGATATCAACCTATACTATTATTACTATACCTACGGACAAATTTTAGGAGGAAAGGAAAAGGCCAAAAATAAAAAATAAAAAAAAAAATAAAAATGGCGAAGTGTTAGGCCGTTGAGCTGCAAGCTCTGTGCCTCCGGACAGTGCATGGAACACTTCACTAGTTAACTTGTCTGGCCTTCTCCATATGAGTTGATCATTTGATTTATTCGGTTTATGTTGAATTAAAATAATTAGTTTATTTGATTTTTTAATTTTAGATTGTTAAAAATGAAGCAAACCAAAATTTTATTTAAAATTGAACTCAAACTAAGCCAAAATATTTTGGTTTAGTTCAACTTCAAACTAAAATTATTGAGAAAGTTATATTTCATTTTTTATTGAAGCATAAAAAAACCAAGCTAGCAACACGAAGAGTTGAAGATGTATTGCTTTTTTTATTTTTCTGAATTCTAGTCTTCAATTGTACACATGTTCTTGTGGGAGTGGGTAGATTATAGGAAGAGGACGCATTTCAAAAACAATAATTATCATTCCTACATGTGGTAACGTCGGATTTTCTGGAGTCACCACCAATCTGTTTCACTTAGGTCGATTGGTCACCTTAAAATTGGTCTGCGAGAGTTCGGGGATCGGGAGTACGGTTACGCTAAAACAACTTTATTATAACGCCCAAAATTGGCACCTTAGTTGATTTTAATTTTGTTTTGCTTTGCATTTAAATAATTTTCAGTTAATTTTCAAAAATAGAAATTTTAACTGAATTATGTCGAAATGTGGATTTTTAAATTAAGACGGGTTTAAAAGTCTTCAGTAATTAATTTGTATAAAATTTGATATTTCCGAACTATGGACTCTACCGAGTCACCCGGACACGGAAGTTTTAATTCTGAACCATGGACTCTGCCGAGTCACCCGGACACGGAATTTGATGAAATTTTAAATAATTTAATCTATATCGTAAAATATGGATTTTTATCTTTATATTTATTTTTATTCAATAAAAAAAGTTGATATTTTCCAAACCGTGGATCCTGCCGGATCATCTGGATATGGAAATTGATTTAATATTTTATTAAATTTTTTTGTTTATTTAATCATAATTTTTTAATATTTTTGTTGTTATTATTTTTTTTACTTTTCTTAAATTGTTAATTACTATTACTTTTAAAAAAAAATTGATTGATTTTTTTTAATGTTTTCTTTAAAAGAAATAAATAAAAATATGTAATCCAAAAATAATAAAAGATGGTTGGCTTTTGTCAAAAAATGATTTTTGTTAGCCCTAAAAAATAAATAATATAAAGTTAATTATTCACATAAAAACTTTTTTTTTATTTTGTTATTATTTTATTTTTTATTTTTTATTTTATTTTATGACTAAAGGTGAAATAAGTGAAATAAGTTTTAACCATCTACATAATTAAAATTTTCATAAATTAAGCAAAAAGGAAAATTAAAGGAAAATAAAGTGGGCCTTTTTGACCATCCACTTAAAAAAATTGCACAAATTAAATAACATATGCAAATAAATAAATAAATAAACAAATAAAAAGCACATAAAGTAAATAAAGGAAAGTTAAAGGACAATAAATAAATAAATAAGAATAAAGTGGGGTTTTCTGGTCATCCACTTAAAAATAAATAAATAGGAGGTATAACCTTCCATGAATTATAATAATAATAATAATAGTAATAATAATAATGATAGTAATAATAATAATAATAATAATAATAATAAAGGTTAGCAAAGTTAGTAAAGTTAGTTGTTAATAACAATAAAAATAAAAGTTAGTAATGTTAGATTAGATGTTAATAACAATAAAAATAAAAGTTGGATTAGTTGTTAATAACAATAATAAAAAGGGGTTAGTAATAATAACAATAATAAACAAATAAATAAACAAGTAAAAGAGTTAGTAATTAATTCTGCAAGAACAAAATAAAAGGTTAGTGACCAAAGTGAAATAAATTGAAAAGATGAAGGACTAAAAGGAGTTTTACCCTTAAAGTTAAAATTTGAATTCTCAGGAAAGAAAACGCGACGCGGGCGCAGGGGCAGGGGGGTGGGGCTGCTGGAGGCGACGGCGGGCCAGGCGAAGGGGCGACGAGGCGACGGCGGCGCGGGAGCACGGCGGAGGCGGCAGGAGGAGGAAGAAAAAAAAAGGACTGCCGGAGGAGGAAACGCGGAGCGGACGGAGACGGCGACAGCGACGGCAACGGCGGGGGAGGCGACGGCGACGGCGTGGGGATGACGGCGACGGCGGGGAGCGACGGCGACGAAGGGACGGCGGGATAACTGGAGAGAAACGGCGGGGGAAACGGCGAAAACGGAAGAAAAAGAAAAACGAAGAAGATGGTCAAAACATAAGAAGCAAAAGTTTGGGACTTTCTAGGCAGAGGGAGGAGAGGCTATGGACTAAGGCTGTAATTTTCACGTTTTTTGAAACGGAGCTCTAAGGTTTCTTTGTATTTTTTTCTGTATCTAGCATCAAATTTGGACCCCTATTTATAGAGGAAGTTTGGCTGAACTGTTCCTAATTAAATAATAAAAATAATCAAAACTTATCTCTTAAATTGGTAAAATCACAGTTTCAGTCCTTTACGTTTCTTATCCTCTGGATAAGTATCAGAAGCTTCTGATTCTGACAATTTTGTCGTTTTCTGTCAATTTGGGCCAGAAACGTCCGTCTGGCCCAAAATTGATGCGAAAAATTACGCAAAGCTCCTGAAACTTTCAGAATTTGTCAATTTTTCCCGAAACTTCTCAATTTTGTCATTTTTACCTCAAACTTTTTAATTTTGTCATTTATGGAGTTTTAATTTTTACTTCAAACATACACATATACCCATATATATCTTTTTAAATCAAATCTTCACAAAACAAAAATATATTTTAAACTAATTAAATTTTTTAGTAATAATAATAATAATAATAATAATAATAAATAATTTTTTTAATTAATATTTAATTTAATTTTTTAATGAAAATTTTTTTTAATGGTCAGACGAAATTGAGTGTCAACACTACAAAAACTAATATAGAAATTTTTAGACATTAATTTAACCTGAATGACTACTGTATTCCAATGCTCATTGGATCCGGACATTTGGAGATCCATTTGACTTTGAAAGAAATGCCTACTGAAACTACATTTTTTTGTTTCGGTATTCGGAAACACTGAGAAAGCTAGATAGTACATTGAAAAAGCTAAGGGAAAAGTGGCTACTACATGAAATCTGGAAGACTTTAACTGCATTTTATCACTGCGTGCTAAGACACCAAAGCTAGAAGAGAGTGCGACGCTACCGTTACTTAAATATTAGTTATCCTTGTGATGTTCATTATACTTTACCGGCTAGGCTAGTTGTGTAAAACCTTTAACTACCAGTTGATCAGCTGTAGAAACCTACTTAGCAAATTTTATATTTGAAGAAGAAAAGAGTAACCATGATTATAGATGATTCGACTTAAGGATCTGAAACAAAAGATTATCACGATTGTTCTATGAATTTCTTTTATGTGAATTAAAGTAGTGGTGGCATCTATAATTTATTTTTCATTACTGCTCATTAAGCTACAACTTCATATTTTGGTGATTTTTTCATGAATCGTGGAAACATTTAGGGTGAACTCGGATATCTATTTACCCTGATGATTTTGTTATGAGTCGAAGGTGTGTGTCATTGCCTTTCCTGTCTTGGAGCACTCATTGCTCATCAGTCATTCGTAGGGTTAGGGCCATGGGAGAGGAGTAACTTTTGGCTAATTTCTTTATAGCTCAAACGCTTACAAACCAAACACCTAAACCTACAGCTCATTAGGCTGGAATAAGCCCTATCTCAAACAATTTTGTTTTATTCGATTACTAAATTAACCCATACCCTAAATCCAAATTGAATCGAAATCAGAATCTTTGTTATTCGATTTTAATTGAAACTAAACCAAAATACTGAATTAAAAATTTATATTTTAGTTTTTGGTCTGTGTGTGTAACTCTTTCTTATCTGAAGCAAAAAACGTAATTGTTGTTTTATAAAGTCCTTTATTTTGGCTTTTTAGCTTTACTTTTCAAACAAAAAAAAATTCTCATCACCGGCGGAACTAGGTTTTTAGGCTTATGGGGGCTAGGTGGAGGTGAGACAAGCGATAACCAAAACCTAAGAGAAAAAATTTATTTATAAAAATTAAATTTTATAAAAAATTATTTAAATAATTATTAGGTGTGTATATATGGTATCAAAATAATAGCTATTTTAAATAAAAATTAGTAAAATAATTACTTTGTTTTGATTAATCATCACTGAAGTTGACTAAAGGACAGACAGACACACACACACACACACACACACAGAGAATGGTTTGGGATGAATATACAATATTTCATAGGCTAGGGATGAATTTGCAAAGAATAGTAAAGATTTAGGACTATTTTGGATATTTACCCTTTTTATACTTGGTTGTTAATTTCTCACAAAATGGCCAACTTAGTACATAATATTTACAAACTTTTGAAATTCTCGGGGGGCAACAACACCCCTTACCCCAATGTGGTTCCGCCACTGATTCTCATTTCGTAATTTGTATAAAAGGTAAAAATACAAATTTACCACTATTGTCTGCCCAAAAGGGCAATTTTGTCCTTTTTTTCATTCAAATATGTAACTGATGGTATTGTATTATAGCAAATTTTCCATTATGTTATGTTTTAGTGCAAAGTTGTCTTTCACCATTGCCAACGTATCAAATGTAAAAAGATATGAAAAAACTTTTCTCATGCTTTATTTACCTAGAATTCTAGCCCCTTAAGTTTTTAAATCTTTCATTCTTACTATCACCTTCAATATGTCTAACTTGTGAGCACCACTACTGACAAATTCACTAATTGTAAATCATTGCTACTTCTTCATCTCGATTTATATTATTGATATGAGGTGTCATCATGATCCCAACCAAAGAAGAAATGACACTTAATTGTAAGTCTACTCTCTCTTTGATTATGTCAACAATCCTACTGTCTAATGCTTAAATATCGTTATTGCTTGATCATTAAAAGTTTCTACGCACCATGGGATAAGGTTTAGTCCACTACTTATTGAGATTGCAGCAAATGGTGCGTCAATTGAGGAGCCTGATGAGACTTAGAAAGGAAGATGATCCAAATAATAAATTTATAAGGATATGGTAGCTAGCTAGTAACCAAGGTTATGGTAATCAGATCAATAAATTAATTTAGGAAAGGTAATTTAGGTAGAAAAAGAGATTCAATAATTTAGGTAGAAAAAGAGATTCAATGTTAATTAATATCATCTTATTTTTTAACAAGAATCAAAAGGTCTATTCATTTTAAATTATGCTTTATTAATTCAAAATAATTTTACATTCTTTTCATATGAAATCAATATTATTTCAAAGCTAACTATATAGGTATAATAATTCATTCAATAACAATGTTTATAGTGTAATTTAATTTTTATTTTTTATTTTAGGTTGAGTAAGTAAAATGTTCATAAAAAATTAATTAGATTATGAAAAATACTAGTCAATGGACAATTATATTTATGTAATATTAGCTTCCAAATGATATCAATTTCAGATAAACAAATCAAATAAGTTATTTTGAATTATTTTTAACTTAAGATAAAACAAACTTGGACCCACGTGTTTAATATTTATATCCCGACAGGGGCGAATAGGTTTTTAGATTAGTTTTAAAACTTTAAATTATTTTTTAACTATAGAGATCAAACGGCTCAAACTAAAGCTCAAAGCTATCTAGCTATGCCTTCTTCAAACGAAAAGCCCAACAGAAGGTAAAGAAAAAAAAAAATTCAAAATAAATAAATAAATACAGAAGAAACCAGTACAGGAAATGTACAGTAGAGGTTCGAGGTGACATGAAAGCCATATATATAGACAAGCTGATAAAGGTTTTGTTAATTTGATTAATGGAATTACCAGAATGTTTTATTTAAGTTGCATTATTCACCAATTCCTGGCCGCCACAACCAACTGTAATTACAACCAGCAAAAACAATTTTTTCAGAAGGAATATATATATACAAGATTTTGGCTAATTATATATATATACATAGTGCAAATCTGGAATGCTTTTTAATTTATTTATTCCTTTTTCAGTCTTATTCATTCCCTTTCCCGTGCCATTCTTCTTCGATCAGCAGTCTGCACCAAAGAAATTCATGAGTTATAAAAAATAAAAACGCAAGCAAACTTAATTAATTAATGCGGAGCACAGCATTAATTCACATCATTAATTACGAAGTAATTAAACCAAACAGCACAGCATCATATTATATATATATATATATATATATATATATATATATTGAATGGCTCACCGTCATCTTTACGGCCCGAATTCTTGAGCAGCAAGCAAAAGAGGGATACAGCGCACAGGGCTGCTACCCCTCCCACCGCCATCGCTAGTTTCTTGCCTTCAAATTCCCAACAGATCAGAAGAGCACAGCCAAATTAAAAATTTATGTCAGTCATGAGAGTACTGATCGAAATTATTATTAACAAAATATTTTCGTATTTACAGCTGCACGCAATGATGAGGTTTTATAACTTGAAAATGTTGTATGATAATATGATTATTTGTTTTACTAAATACATCTTTTTCAATATTGTTTTAATGGATTATTTTCACTATCAAATATCAATATCTATTTCATAAGTGAATACAGCTTAATTTTTTTTGATATTTTTTTTCAAGTATCTCTCTATAAGCATAAATTATATATATATATATATTCACACAATAATAAATTATACTTTTTTATCTACAAATTAACTTATTAAAGTTCTGAATATTTTAGAATTACTTGAGAACTATCATAGAGTATACGGTGTAGATTGAGATTTGGGAGAGATTTTTTATTTATGAGACATGTGAAGATTGACATTTGAGATATATATATATATATATATATATATAAGAGTAAAAAAAAGGAAAATTAAAAGAGTGAGCATATATATATGTGAGCTGCGATAATGTCTCTACCAATTGTTATTATTATTATTTCTATTTTTTAATGAGTCTTTAGTATTTAACTAGTGGAAGTACTCTTTATGTTAGGTTTTTTTTTATTTATACTTTTTACTCAACAAGACTTTTTCTTTTTTATTATTTTGTGTGCTAAATTCTATAACTATATTAACAATTTTGTGGTTTTTAGTTTCACGACTAGCTTTTCCTTACTCTTGTCCTATTTTGATCACTCATCAAAACAAAATTCACGCACTTTTGAATGACATGAGTGGGGGTATCATAAAGAATTCTGCAGGACAAAATGAATTAATAATATTTTCTAAAGATAATACCCCAATTATATATATGCTAATTAATTTTTCCAAGACTCACACTGAGATATACATGGAGGGGTCATCTGCTTGAAATAAAAAATCACCAATTTAGTCATGCACCAAATCAAATCGTGACACAGGTAATTTAGGTGCGCGCAATCTATCTAAGCATTAATTTCCCAGAAACATTTGAACTTACCTGGTTTTGGACCGTCATGTGATTTTGGTTTTGCATGACGCTTGTAGGCATAGCTTAAAGAGCACTTGTTCAAATAAATCTCACCCTTCACCGAATTCCCGCACTCGTCTTCTGCAAACTGAACGGCAGCGTTCACACACTCACCGCACTCGCAGTCCCCCAGGTCCCCTTGGCACTGCGCGACTACGTGCACTTCCTCATCATCAGAGCTCCCAGAATAGTACCCATCGTCATCGACCACCCCTGTCACAGCCGCAGAAAGCGCCGAGTCCCTCGCCTTCCGGAAACCATCGTCATCGTCCCCTGGGGCTTTCTCGTCGCTGCATTTCTTGTAGAGCAACCCATCATTTCTTCCATCGTCCCTGTACCCATCAATTTCGTAGCAAACGTAGCAGCCACTCAGCTGGATTCTAGCGGTGTCCGGGCTGCCGCATATGGTGTCTGATATTTCTGGGAGTTTAGTTATGCAGCCGTTGCACTCGCTGCTGCTGAGGTCTCTTCTGCACTGGTACAGGCCGGAGATCCCGGTGGTGCTGCCGTCGCCGTCCTCGTCGGTGCTGCCCATGGTGGTTTTGTAGAATTTGAGCTGGGAGGATTTGGCTACGAGTTCTTGGAACAAGGAGGAGAGGTATTCAGAGTACAGGGAATCTTGGGACGCTTTGGCAGTGCAATTCGTGTACACCAAGCTACTATAGTCTGATGGTGTGTCGACGGATAATAAAACCCAAAAAAATAAGGTGAAGTTCAGAATTTGGAATAGAAGAAAGGCCGGTTCTTTGAAGGGGAAATGCTTCATGTTGGTCTGTTCTGGGGAATTGGATCAATTAATGCTAGAATTTGGTATTGTGGGAGAGACAAAACTAGGCATTTGGCTGGTTCTAATGAAACGGGGGATGTAGAATTTAATGAATAGAAAATTTGCAGTCGGTAAGGAATGATGCAACAGTCACTTAATTTAAAGAGCAGAATATCTATACAGTTGTCCGAGAACGATCAAGTATCAACAACCATGAGTTTCCTACCAACTAGTTGTTATTGTTATTGTTATTGTCCGAGAACCATTCTAGTTGTTATTGTTTTTGGGTTGATTAGGAAGTTGGGGATTTTGGGCTATGTTTCCTACCAACTTGAAGCTACCGTGACTGAAAAAGCTTGTAGGGGATAAAGTACATACTTTAATTCTCATTTCTCATTTTGTCTTCTATTAATAATGGCTTCTGATCCCATACAAAATATACGCCTTCACTAAAAAACAAAATTCCAACAGTCTTTTCCAACGGCCTCACGTTGGAAAATTCAACGCAAGGCCGTTGGAAATAGGGCCATGGGCAAATAATGCATTGGACCCTTCTATCGCCTGATACGCACTCAAAGTGATTAATATGGAAGATCATAAGACATATTATCCACACTATCTGTGACGAAGCTAAAATGAGAGCCCAAAGAAACATGAGGGAAGGGAGGAAAGGTGCTAGCTAGTTAGTTTCTTCGAGTGAGCTTCAGAAGCGAGAGGTTAATTTTGGCAGTAAACAGGCAGGAACCGAGGACGAAGCTGTCAAAATTGTAAGAGTTCTCCGGGAACAAGGGTGCCTTCATTAATTACATGTGTTGTTAAACTTCAGTTTCTCCCGACAACTCTTATAGATTTCCAGTCACATGATAGCAGAAAGAAACCAAGACTAGGAAGAGAGAGGAGGGACACTTTGTACTAGGGGCAATAATCTGTGTCTAATGTTCCGGGGCAACTAATACTTGCTGGAATTAATGGTCCTGCAAGATAGTCTGTTAAAAAATATTTAGACCTGGTTGTAAGAAGGAATTTTATGCCCAAATAATGCAACTTAACCTGGCATTAAAGATAGAACAATCACATATTAAAGACAAGACATATATTATACTCATCATCCACCAACAGACACGAAAGAAGTAGAAATGAGACCCGAAACTGTTGTGAAGCTAAGATAGATGTTGAAGAAATGATTTAGTAAGAATACAATGAGAGACTCAAAGCATAAGTCCTTTTAAGGTATAGCAAAAACACGTAGCTCAAGATATGCAGGGAAAAAACCTCAAATGCTGATAAATTGCAAAGACAAAGAAATGTGTAGAAAGGAGATTAGCTGGTGTACAATCTAGAACAGCTATGTGATTGTGATGTTCAAACCAAGCATTCCTGCGAATTCTAAATCATTAAAGAATCATGGAATCTAAATTCAATAGTTCAATAATCAAACACTTCTCTATGGGAAAAGCAGTTTATGTGCCATGCACTCTAGCTGGTTGCTACATTTCCCAGCAAATTCAGTTCCTATACCAGAGCAGTTGGCTGCACAAACGTATTACAGTACACTTATGTTACAAAGTCAGATAATCAGATTAACCCATTCACTAACAACTATATACTGGCCTGATCATCAAAATAACAAAACTTGAAAAGCTAGCAGTCACTGGGCTGGATCATTATCATCTGTGAACATGTCAAACCGGTAAGATTATTGTCTCCGTAAGGATGCTGCCATAATAACAAAAATGAAGCGCAAAGTAAATTATTCAAAAGAGAGCTCTATGAAATTCACCAGTCATTAATTTGTTCAGAATTTTCATTACAGAACACTTTATACATTTCATTCCTGGCAGACTATCAGAAAGGCTCAAGCAGAAACTTGCAACACTTGAAAACCAAGTTTCAGAAAGTAATGTACATTGCTTCACAGACTAAAACTATTTTTAGCAAGAATAACACAGCATCCTTTCCAGAGAAATCGATCACATGCATCGTATTGCTTTCTCTGTTCCATCCATTTGGAGCTTCAAAATAGCAACTGGAGGCCTTTTTTTCTCCACCTTTTCATTTTCCATTTTCTAGCTTCCCATAGTATTCATCGGTAGAATGATGCTACAATAGTTACCAAGAATACCATGGACCTGAAGCGAGGAATCAGTAATTGCTGATGATACCAGCTCTAATTAGCCAGCAGGTACAAGAAAGGGTACCGGGATTGCTGAAATACAAGCGGCCAAAATCATGGCAGTGAGTCACTAATACTTTACCGTACAGCATTGCTCCTTTCCTTTTTGTTAATACGACATGATCGACACCCACTTGAAGAACTTCAGCGTGATATCATTCTGACCCCTAACAGACAACTATTGCATCAGTACATTACCAGCATACAATCAGCAGCTCTATGTCCTGTTCAAAGGGGAAACTACTAAGAATCAGGCATCAATTTATGACCAGTGGCTTTAGCAAAAGGAAAACAATAAAACATCAGTACATTACCAGTAACCTTGCTTCAACCTTTGGGAAGTTGATACTAGGAACTGTATTCAACATACAACCAGCAGCTCTATGCCCTGTTCAAAGAGTGTCTAGGAACCGGCTTCAATTCATAACCAGTGGCCTAATCGAAACTGTTTGCTACTAGTATTAGTGACTGGGAATCAGGTCATCAGTGACAGAAGGAGCATGAATCAGTTGCTACTACGAATTGTATTTGCATACAGTAGCAGCCTTCACAGTGGGGCCATACTACTAGGAATCACATTATCGGTGGCTTCACTACTAGGAACTGTATTTGCATACAATCAACAACCTTCACGTTGGATGGGACTATGCTACTAGGAATCACATTATCTGTGACCAGTAGCCTTGGTAAAAAGAAGCACGAGTCAGTTGCTACTAGGAATTGTATTTGCATACAATCAGCAACTTTCACGGTGGGACTATGTTAATGGGAATCACATCATCGGTAACCAGTAGCCTTGTCGAAAAGGAACACGAATCTGTTGCTACTAGGAATTGAATTTACGCACAACCAGCAGCCTTAAGCAGACTATGCTACTAGGAATCACATCAACTCTGACCAAGTACTTCTAATGAGAACAAATGAAATCCCAAGTACGTCTTGCACGACAGATTGGTAGCCCTTAAAAGAACGGGTCAAATGTTAGCCTCCACGCGCACCAGAATGGGAAGTCAAAAAATTAGATCGCTTGCCCATCGGGCATAGAACAAAGCATGCAACCCAAAAAGCAGGGAGAACCCAGAAACGACGATCTGAAGAGTTATGAAAAGATAGATGAAGGACGGATGAGATCCATGAAGTTCAAAAAAGATTAAAAAAGCAAAACTCTCTGAATATCGGCCAGAACCCACCAGAACCATAAAGTTGAAGAAAAGCTCTCAACTTCTTGAAATCGTTCGTATACTGAAACATGCAAAGCCAGCTCGGAAGCAAATCCGAAAAATCCGACAGATATAGACAAGATTTAGAAGAGAATCGATGGAATCTTACAGAAGACTGGCCAATACCAACAAAATCCATTCATTCAAGCCATAATCGTTTCATAAAAATATTCATTGGAGCAGAGAAGTTCCACCAAGCATCATTTAACGTTCTGAATTTCTGAATCAGCGGTCCGGATTTCTTGGGTTCTGAAGGGAGACATACATATAACCACCGAGAATGACGGCACCAATAACATCCGACGGTTAAGTGAACGTCTCTCCCGCTCTTTAACGTCTCTTTTCTCTGATTGTTTGAATTTTAATTTTTTTTTTTTACTTTTGGATATTTATTTGGACATTTTTTATATTTTTTATATTTTTTTATTTACAAAGAGAATAAGATATCTTCATATTTACTTTTTAAAAAAATGTTAGCATATTCCTTTACATTTTCACATATCATCTCAGAGGAGTGACATAATGGTAGTATAGAGTGACGGTAACTGAGACGAAAACCAATATGACCCTGAGGCAAAAATTGGCGTAATCTAGAGGCAATAACTGTTAGACTTAGAGGTGAGCAACAATGATGCCATTCGAAGGCGAGTGATGATCGATGCTATCTAAAGGTGAGTGATGATTAGCACGATCTAGAAGTAAGAAGTGACGGTGAATCGATATTCAAAGGCGATCAGTGATAGTGCGATTTGGAGACAAGCAATGATATTGAGATCTAAGCCAATGATCAATTGGAAAGGCGAAATCTAGAAGCAACAATCATCTGGAAAAGCTTTGATGCAAAGGTAGTGACAATGACAACGAGGTGGGGTTTTTGGGGGAGGTAGAGTTTTAATCAATGGGCAATTTGATAAAATTTTGGATTGTATAAAATTGGAGATAGATTAGTACATCTAATTAGACATATGATTATATATGCTTTATTCATCCCAAAACTATTGTAACATCAAACTAACTTGAGAATCAATACACAAACCACATTCATGGAATTAAATACCGTAGTATACCGTGCGGTATACAGCCTACTACCGTTGGTAAGTGATACACGATACAAATGTTTTTACACGAAATACCGTAGTATTTCACATATCGGTAACTTTTATATACATTTTATAAAAAATTGGGGTATATCGCAAATATTGCGAGGTACGTACCGCCGTATTCTATTTTTCATGGATATATGTGAGATATTTTTTTTGTCATTTTACATCAAAATATCATACATAAATATATAAAATATTAAAATATAATTAATATACATATTTTAATATAAATATTTACTTTTATTTTTTGGTTACTTTTTGTTTTACTTTTGCTTTTTTTTTTTGTATTAGAAAATGTATTCTTATTATTAAATTATTAATTTTTTCTCTTGTAATATTTTTTTTTTGCTGGGTAACATTTATTTTTCCCTATATATAACATTTTTTATATTTTTTGTATAAAAAAATATCTTCTATCATATATATTTTAATGTTATTATTGTTACTCTTATTATTATTATTATTATTATTATTATTATTATTATTATTATTATGATTAATGTTACTCTTATTATTATTATAATTATTATTAAAACTACTACTAGTACAACAACAACTATTACTACTACTACTACTACTACTATTATTATTATTATTATTATTACTACTCTTATTAATATTAACATTATTATTAATATTATTATTCTACTGCTACTCTTATTACAATAATTATTATTTTAATTATTATTATTACTATTATTATTGTTATTATTATTATTTTCATTATTATTATTATTATTATTATTGACACATATTATATTAAAAGTCAAACTTAATCAAACTAACTTATTTAAATATAACTATTTTGTACCTCTATATTAATTCCAAAACTTTTAACATTGCAAAAATAAATCCAATTAAACATTGACTGTTAAACTAACAATGTACCAATGTCACACATAAATATACTGCCCAATTAAACAATTGACTTAAAACTAATTATTTCATAATTTTAAAATAATCCAGAAATTACAAAAAAATTAAGAAAATGGAAAAAAAAATTCCAAATTGTAATGGGTAACCTCAATACTTTACTTCCAACCATCAACAACTACAAATCACATACATTTCACATATTTCAAACCAAATTAACATTACATAATCCGGAATTAATGCATTTTTTGGTTAAAAAAAATTTAAAATGAAAATAAACGTATTAAACCAACTAACCTCAAACCAGAAATGTTACTTCCTTCAAATGAGAGGGAATGGCTTTCAATCTGACACAACAACCAAAATCTTGAACCCATTATCATTATTAAACATCAAAGCATGAAAAACCAAAAAAAAAAAATGAAACGAAATAAAAAAAAAATTAACACAAACTAACCTGCAGATCTACAACTTTGAGCCCCAAATCCAACAATGGCGACGTCGATCAAGCTGAAAATGGTGTGGCCAAGCAAAACGTGAAGTGTGTGCGTGTGGAAGACGAAAACACACGAACGAGAGAACAGAAAACTCAGAGGATGAAATGAACTCGATCTGGGGAGGAGCCGATTTCAAATGTTAGAAAAAAAAACAAAACGGTGCGTTTTAATTAATGAACTTCCAACGGTTAAAGCCGTTGGAAATAGGGAAACATGATTAAAAAATAGTTTCCAACGGCTACAGTATTGGAAACACTCATGCAAGAAAAGCCTAAGTTTTGAAACAAATAAATCTATCTTAAGCCGTTGGAAACATACAAAATTAGAAATGTTGCCATACAAGTATTTTCCAACGGTTATAGCCGTTGGAAATAGGAAAACAGGCTTTAAATAGGTTCCAACGGCTACAGCAGTTGGAAAAAAAATTCGATTTTCAATCTCAAATATATCTCTTCCAACGGCTGAAGCCATTGGAGATAGCATATTCATAACTCATAATTCAATTTCATAATTGTTCCAACGGTTAAACTGTTGGAATTTTTTTTGAATTTTCTCCATTGGCCTTGCGCGTTGGAAATTTCCAACGGTTTGGCCGTTGGAAAGTATGCCGTTGGAAAATTCATTTTTTTTAGTAGTGTTTATTTATATTTGATAAATTATGATGATAAAAATTAGAATACATATAAAAATGTACAAAAAAAATTATTTAATTTATTTCATCTTAAAATAATATTCTAACATTAATTTTTTTTTGTTGCAAAAAACGGTAACAGTATATACAATGCAGTATATCATGTGATATACTTTAAAAATATGAGATGCGGTATGTCTAACAGTAACGGTATTTAACACCTTATCCGCATCAGATACTGATCTAAAATGAACTCTAAAAAAATATTACAAGTTTCTAGCATCTAGACATCACTCAAATTTAGAAACATAAAGAGATAGAGATTGATTCTTCTCGAGTTTGTAGGGACAACAAAATATGCAAGTATGTGTTCATTTTAGATTAATATAATTCATTATGGCAATTGAGTTTGGATTATTGTTTGCGAGTAGTTGGTAGGGCTGCAAAGAAGGAAGAGAGGATTAGTGAAGGGGCCATAGAGATACACACGCTCATCGTATGCTCTCACGTTAGTAAAGCTTGTTGGAGAGAATGAGAAGCTATTAATGTGTCCGAATGGTAAGACAATAATTAGGACACAAAATAATGGAAAGTTTAAAAATGTGCAGACCAAGGTCAATGGTCAATCAGAAAAAACAGACAACTTAAGTGGGGTTTAACTCAATTGAGCTGACCCTAACTTTCGAGTGAGTCAATGAGCAAAATGAATTAGTTATATTTTTATATATTTTTTTTGTTTTGAACCAATGTTATTTGAAAGTCAAAATTGTATATGTCTAATAATCCATTTGTGGCAAACTTTTATATATTATTAATTTTTTTTACTAGGATTACATAATATTAACTGACATTGGTTCCAGGAAAAAAGAATGTAAAATGAAAATAAATAATTTTGAACTAGCAATTAAAGTTAAAAGAAATTTGCTTTGACAAAAAAAAAAGTCTATGATCCTCTTAGCACATTTGTTAATGCCTAAACACCCTTTCAACCCCTGAACTCAACTGACTAGGACACTTTATCCCTTGAATTTCAACTCAATCCAACTCAGTTCAAATCAACTTCTTTGACTCATCATGCGGGTCACTTGATGGATGGAAAATAGACGTTATTTACCTAATCTATGAGCATCCCCTTTCTCAACCCTTGATCTCCATGACTCCACCCAAAGGTTAGCCTAAACCTTGACCTTGTCAAAGATCACGGTGATGCCTTGCTATGGGAAAAGATGGTGGAAGTGGCGTGCACATTCTACATCCATGTCTAGCTAGCTTTGGCTTCAATCTCTAGACAAACAGTAGAAGAAATTTGCTTCTCCTTCGAGCCAATCAGTTCTCGAAAAAATGGGTGATGAGCATGATGACAAGGACTAGAGCAGCACAAAGGGTAGCAACTACACGACGAAGGATGATGGCATAGAGGATTACACCAAGGCGACTAGCACGCAGTTAGAATTAGAGACGCATTCAATAACAAGTTGTATGTGGTGCAGAGCAACCTTGGTGGGGGCCATTTCTCCGTCATTTGGCTCACTTGAGACACTCAACATTCAGTAAACATGCTCTCAACTTTATTCATATTCCTTTTTAGGGAAGCGATTGATTTGATCAGGTAGTTTTAAAATTAATTTTATTATAAAACATGAGATTAGTTCCATGGATGTACTAGGAGAAAGCATGACTTGAAGCATGGATTAGAGAATGTATTAGAAGATGGAGAAGTCTGAGGAAGATGATAACTTATTTTAAAATGAATGTCATGACAAGACTTGGGATTGGTTCCATTCGATGTATCAAGTAAAGGCATGACTTAAAGTATGGATTAAAGAATGTATTAAGAGAAGGCAGAAATGCCTATGGAAGATGATAGCTTGTTTGTAAATTGAAATGCTCATAAGATCAAGGTAAACCAGTAAAATATCATGAAGTTTATTTTCTATTATTTTTCCTTATCTTATTATATTGTAAAACAATTATACATTTACTCTATATAATTCATTTAAAGTTATGATTATAACTTTCAATATTTATTTGTGTCATCAAACCGCATTGTCATTCCTCACGGCTGGGCAAACAAGACAAACGGTGTCAATTAGAAATCCACATGATTTACACATAACAGTCAAACGGGTTGACTGACCCACTTAATAAAGCTCAAAGGCCGAGTTGGAAAAACTTGAAATTCAATGCAGTAAGTTTCCCAGCCAACCGAGTTCAGGGGAGCCGAAGCTGAAAGGTTGTTTAGGCCTTTCTTTAACCATAAGTTGAAATATTTCTCTTTCCATTTTTGTATCTTCCTGCACAAATTCCCAGAGCAAAAGAAATCTTTTCGCAATTTCATTTACTGTTTATGTTGTCTTTGCTAGATATTACATGGACGCCGGTGGAAACCACATTCCTCTACACATCAACTGACCTTTCCTTCTTCAAGGAAGCAATAACCTAAAATCAGACCTAACTCGGACTGCAAGGGGATTGAAGGCAGAACCGAAAAGAACCAAAAGTTCAAAAAAATGACTGACATTACATCGTAACAACTGCCATCTATAAAACCAAAGAAAAAAAAAGGAATATTAATAGGATCAGAAATGCACAAGGGCATCATCTACAAATTTTGGTATTCCCATCCAGGTCTTCCCAGGTTATCTCCTGCGCGCACTCTCCACAAACCGTACTGCAACCGGCCTTGGTACCCTGGCTTCTAAGCGTCAGCATATGAGCCAGTTTCGTACACTTCCGTAGCAACAGGGTATCCCTAAGAATTCCCCTCCGTTGAGTGAGTTGGGTCTCACATGGTTCGGCTACAGGATATGCTGCAGTTGACATGGCAGGCTTCTGATCTGGCATAGTTTCATCAAGAGGTGCGTGCTGCACTTCTTCCCACTCCAAGGTCCTTCGATATACCTCCCAGGCCATGTCCTGCTCCTCCTTCGAGAGTTTTTCTTCTTCATTCTCTTGCAGAAGGGTCTCATGTTCATGGTAATTGGCAACCCATCTAAAACCAACAGCGGTTAAGATTTGGTATTAAGAAGTTTTCACTGTGCTGGTATATGAGAAACCAATCTTCTAAATACCAACAAAAACATGCTAATCACTTAAAGGATTTCAGACTTGCTTGTGACATGCAACACAGATATGTGAAAGCGTTTCTTTTTCATTGAGAGAGTGTTCAGATAAACCTTTACAGAAGAGATGCCTCATAAATTGGCATTTTTTTCCCCTTCAGTCAGAAATTGACCATAACGGGTTAATGTTTTATGCATCCAAGAATTAAAAGCAAAATGCCACTACATATGGAATTTTATGTCCACATGAGATGAGGAGCACCAGTTTTACATGTTAGCATATGTGTGCCTATCAAATGCCTGGTGCTTAAAGACCGAATTTAGAAATATCAGAGTGAGCCAGGCAGGGGAATACATTCACAATTTGAGTTCTTCTGCAGGCGTAGAAATTCAACACCATTCTTGCCAGAGTGGAGTAAATGACAAGTTAGAGCAATGAAGTAATACCTTAGGATCTATATATTTCAGATTAAGTAGATCTAAAACACTAAACATGGAGTATGAGTTTAATCAGCATAGCATACACCAGGATATGAAATTCCTACAAATGACCCCTTTAAAGTACTTATGCCCAAGGTCAAGCAATGAATTAAATATGATTTAAGAAAAAAAAAAAACAACGCGGGCATATATATGGGACCATATTAGATAAGAATTTGCCACTTGACAGGAAATACTAAACTGCAATTGGGCACGCTATGATTTATGAAGCATAAGCCAATTAAGAAGAGATGAAAAACAAGACGAATATAGTGTAAATGAGAATGTTGCATTGGATGAGTGAACATGCAGCAAGGAACAAAATCCAAAAAGTTAGAACGAGAGGTAAAAGTAGCTACAAAGTAGCGCCTGACAGTGTTAAAGTAGATATAAGAAAAAGAAAAGAGGTGAAGCTAGATATAAAATTACTTGGGATCTGAAATAAATTTACATAAAAAAATAGAAACAAAAATGTTCTAGCTAGCCTGGATTCTTTTAGCTTAATTTTTTTTGTTTTCTTTTTAGGTTGTATCTGCCTATTTGGCCTGCAGAGACTGGGCATGATTTTTCTTCAGTTTTGCCATTTACTTAGTGTAGGCTCTGATCCCTTAAATATGAGTGCCATTTGGCCTTCTAATAGGGCATTTTTCCAAAAAAACCCAAAGAAAAATGCAAGCAAATACATATAATGACTCTAATCAATCAGAAGCAAACAAAACCACCAATTGGATGATTAAACACTAACTTACCTAGGATAATGTTTTCCAAGTAAAGTCTCCATTACTTTGTCCGAAGAACAGCATCCATGAGAAAGACCGGTCTTCTGCTTCAGTGAATTTTCAACATTACAATCCATATCACTGTTTGTTCTTTTGTGCTCTTGGCTAACCTCTGGCAAATTTTCGACATTTTCATCATCACCAAATTCGAAGAGATGTAACATTTCTTCCTTTGAGATAGTCCTATGGACTTGTTGCCTATCAACCACCCTAGCAGCAAGCCCCTCCTTGGTCACCTATTTCAAACATTATCTCACTTGCAATTCATTTAAGGGGGGTTTTTTTTAGAAAAAAAAAAAAAAAGGTGCAGTGCAAACAAAGCCATCCTCACCAACCTGACGTTTATAAATTTTTTCTTCCATTGTTCCATGAGCCATCAACCGGTAGGCAAATACGGGCTTTTTCTGGCCATACCTACTCACAATAAAATATAATGAATGAGGTCAGTTGAACACACAACAGTATTTTGTTCAATCAACAGAATTTGAAAGTTGACATCCACCTCCAGGCACGGTATATAGCCTGAAGATCATATGTTGGGTTCCATGATCCATCCACAATAATGACACGATTAGCAGCATGGAGATTAATCCCAAGAGATCCAGCCCTGGTTGAGATTAAAGTACACTTGACTCGCTTATTTGAGGGGTCATTAAACCTTTCCACCAGTTTTTGCCTCTCAGAACTCTCTGTTTTTCCATCCAGCCTGCAGGGCAGAACAATAAGAAAGCTAAAATCACAATTTTTCACCTTAAGGACAACAAAATCAGGTAAAACTGAACCAGAAAAACCTGCAAACAGACGATGCAAGGCTGAAATGAAAAAAAGAAGCATCATACTACAATTAAACAAAAATACATGATTATCCGACAAAATGACGTTTGAGCTAAAAACACTATATCAGCAGGTTAATATGTTACTTATGTGCTTTCTTTAAACAAACAAGTTCATTTGTAAATCAACACCATGCTAATGTCATTTCATTCTTCATGATATCACTTTGCTATTCTTATGGATAACTCAGATATTTTCCAAAACATAAAGTTATACCACAACCTCAGATGATATATATGCATGTTGCCCACATTCAGTTATAAGCATGAGCACATAGCATTTGAAAAACCTGCTAGCAGATTCAATAAACTTGTCTATTCTCATAGGACTTAAATCCTTAGTTTCAACTGACAATTGATGGAAATCCAATTTCAAATGGTACAACCAACTCAAGGTAGATACTTTGGCTAAATGAAAACGTACAAGAGATTAACTGCACAGAGACAATGAAAAGAAAACGAACACAATTTTAGTCTTATCAGAGAAGACTGTTATAGCTAGATGGCTAACTGGAGTTTTTTCCTCAAAGTGGATATAAACTGGAAATATCAGCATCCAACCTGAGCCAATCACTAACTCCAAATATAACTTGAATATGATCATCATTACTCAAAGCCAGAACCCTAACAAGCTTTGGAACATATAGAATCAAAATGTCTAGAACGTTACTGAATCCCTTTAATTGGCAAAAGCAACCACATTCACACACATACAGCCACTGACAACAAGTGAAGTAGACATATGCTCATATTGTCTTGTAGATGAAGGGATTCAAGAAGTAAGTAAAATAAATATAACAATTTCTGTTGAATATAATTATTAATCACCAAATGAGCTGAAATTCTAAGAAATCCATACAGTTGCAACTGGAAAACACACACCTATACCAATCTTTTCCCTTCTTCCAGTACTTCCCTGGTTTTCCTTGTCTAGATAATTTTGAAAGATACAGTTCTATAAGATCCAAAGTAGGGATGCTCTGGCTGAAAACCAATGCCTTGTCCCCGACATTAGAGCACATGGTCAGTATGTCAAGAAGCAGAACCAATTTGCCGCTGTAATCCAGCTCTTTATAACTGTTTTCCTGAAGAAGATCACTCCACCAGTCCTGGAAAAGAAACAAACACAAGCCATTTAAGACTAAAAGCATGATCCCTACC
Source organism: Aquilaria yunnanensis (assembly GCA_039654915.1). Lineage (NCBI taxonomy): Eukaryota > Viridiplantae > Streptophyta > Magnoliopsida > Malvales > Thymelaeaceae > Aquilaria > Aquilaria yunnanensis. The sequence continues at coordinate 33,404,677 of CM077600.1, read as the reverse complement.
TGAAAAATGAAACACGACAGGAAGTAATTCTTATCGTAGAAAGATGGCAATGAATGAAGTTTAGCTTCTAGAAACTTAGAGAAAGAACTATTAGTTAATATAACACAGTTTCATGTGACAAGCCCATTTTGGAAGACGATGAATTAAGTGGTATATCCCACATGGTTAAGTTAAAGGTCTGTCAGTGCTATGACATCAAGGCCTCCAGCCTATTGTGAACTGATCTGAGGTTCGACTTTAGCAAGTATCCTGATAGCCATTGGCCAAAGTTTACCTTTTGGAAGAAGCCATAATCATTCTTTCCCTGCAGCGTATCATTTGTAGTCCTTGCTTTATCTGTTATGCATAACACGTAACAGTTTAGACAAAGGAGCCAATGTTCAGGGACCAAAAAGCTTAACCAAATAAAGCTAGACAATGGTTCCACTATCCACTTTGACAACTTCCCATTGCCATGACTTACACCTCACATGTACAAATTTTTAAAACTATAAAAGAAAAGCACTCAAGCATGCAGATGCCATGCATAAATGTCTGGGAAGCAAATAAAAATTGAGGCAGTGAGCACCTCCAATGATCATATTGTAGTCCATATTTTCATCACTTGAGCTGTAATCTGCGATAAAGTTCTCAGCAGCATCCTCTCGAGATATGTATCCTCTATCTTTTGTCAATCTATCTTTTGTCAATTGCAAGATCCCAGGGTGGTTCCAAATCTACCAAGGAAAATAATTTTCATTATGAAATGTTCAAAAATACGTTCTTGATAAGAAAATATAATAATACATATAACTGAAAAAGCATCAGAGGGTGAAAACCCTTACCAAAAATCAGGAACAAAAAATAAATAGCTCTACAAAATCTACAACTACTAAATCTTTACAAAAATAACTTCCCTGATACCTAAAATCTGAGGAAATCTAGCCATTGTATCCTTAGAAAGGGTAGCAGCCTTTCTTTAACCTCAAAAGCTCTCAAGTTCCCTTTCCTCTAAATCAGCCAAAAAAACTGCAAGAGGGTTTACAGCGATGGCCCTTTTATTTCCCTTTTTAGTTCTAATCTCATGTTAAACCGATAACTCCTTTCGAATAGATCCTGCTTGCACAATGCACCCAACTAACACCTATTAGATACTTTGCTATATCCCACAAGTCTGTAGAGCACTCACGTAAAGAAAGAGGTTGTTAAAGGATTCAACTTCTTCCTTACTCAAGAAACGTCAAAATTGTCAATTGTGAGAAGTTGTTGAAATACATAATAAAAGGATACCCTCTTTTCATTGCTTCCTACAAGTTTTTATGCTTCTAGAACAAGTAATTGCTTGACAAGGCATCAAAGTTGAAACCTAGCACTCAATTCCCAGTATTCCACAATTGAACTCATCTTCGTGACTGGTTGAGCTCAAGCTCCTGCTTCTTTGCCACTACAGAAGCAGCAGGGTTTCGTTAAAGGGGCTTCACATACTGAAGCTGAATCGCATCCAAGGCTCTTGCATTTGAAACGAAAATGCAGAGATTATGGCAGTCAAGGTAACTGTCTGCCCCCTGTGAGTTTGATATCAAGCCACTCACTGCTCTACTTTTTCTACACAAAATCATATAAGGAAACTCATTAAAGGTATATTATTCTGAACCTCTCTTGATTGCCAACAAGTACTGAAGATAAAAAGTTACACCTCTGTTAGCCACTTCTTCAATTTCAAAGTTCTAGACACAAAATATACGGATAGAGCATTTGCACTTCCAACTCCAAAACAATAAGCCACATCAATGACTTAAGATACCTCTCGATAGTTCACATTGTCCAGCCTATCATTCTCCTAGATGGTATTGAATGGCTGATACCTAGTATTCTCTAGTGAGAATAAATCATAAAAATAATCAAACTGAATATTGTGAGCCTGGCTTGTCTAATGAAACAATCCAACAACAATGGTACTTCATGGAAGTGAAACAACTGAGTTGGGTGTGATACCATTTTAGCATGATAACAGTCTACATTCGAAATGTACCTGAGCCAATGCTTGATATCCAGCAAAAAAGCTCTTCCTAATTCGTTCATTTGAAACCTTTTCTTTGGTGAATCCATAAACATCAAGAAATCTCTTGTAAAGTGTCCTCTGCAGTGGACAGAGTTTTACAGCTATAACAAACACCACTTTAGGTGGCAAGTCCTTTTTCACAACACTCATGTCCATTCTTTGAACAAACCCCTTTAGTTGTTCATAGAGGATGTGAGACCTTTGATTCATGATTTTCACATCTTCAAATGTTGAATTTGTGTGCTGACCATTCTCAATTGGATTCTGGAAGCTGCATGTACACCAAATTTTAGTTAAGATGGTCTGCTCATACATCTGACCACCACTAGTAATAACATAGGAGATGAAGACTTGCCGGTTGCGGAACTCAAGGCTGCTCCCAAGAAATCCTTCTCTAACAAAATCCACCATCTGTTGACAAAAAATATTATAAAAATCCTGGAACAGTACAAATAATACCATATATGATTTTTCCCCCCTCAAAAATTACATGCTGAAGCTGGTTCATACACAGTAGTATTCCATTAAGTTGTTCTGAAGTGGCGATCCTGTTAAAGCGATCCGTCTCTGACACTTCACTTGTTTCAGAGCTTGAGTTGTATCAGCCCTCGTGTTCTTAATGATATGAGCTTCATCACAAACAAGTATATCAGGTCCATCCTACAAGCAGAAAACAAAGTCGCAATGACTGCAAAATTCCAAAAAGATCAATGAAGCAACCCTTCCATGTTGGAAACTGGAACCAGCCAACTGCTTTTGTCAAAAAAGAGTTAACCATTTTATGAAAGCAGTTAATGATGACAAAATTGATCAAAACTGAAGAAACTGGTCAAATAGACTTCTATGCATTTCCTTCAAGTCATTGCCTGACCAATTAATAATGCTAAAGGAGCCAGAACCTCCTTGCCTTGTCATCTGGTGCAGTTGAGGCATTCAATCGTGATAAAAGAAATTCTCAAATAAGACAGCCAAATCAAGAAATGGAGTCCTATGCATTCTGTTCTTCAATTGTCAACCAAAAATTAACTGTGCTGATGGTCAATAGTTTGTATGAATACAGCAGAAACTTAAAGAGAGTTAATCCCTCTATTGCAGTAGCCCTCTTTTTGGGTATTTGATAATTTCAGCTATTTTCTTCATAAAGCATCCAAAAACTGAACATTACATGATATAATCGAATTTGTTTGATTCACAAGTATGAACATATTACAAAGTCCAAAAGTGTGGATCATAAGCATCACCTGCAAAGCAGAACAAAAATCTCTTGCCGTGACACGATCTTTTATATACTTGCCAAGAGACAGGTTTCTAAAAGCAGTATATCCAATCAAAAAGACTCCACCCTTTGCTCTCCACTTTGCAAACAAATCAGCCCGTCTGTCCCTGGAAAAAGAGTGTGGCATGAAGTGCGTCAGATATCATGATTATAACACTTCCTGCGATTACACTTGCAGCACTTCACAGCAACATATAACCTTTGACTAACTAAACCAGCCCAGACCAGCAAATAACAGTACCTCATTGTGAATGATTTGCTCTCATTAATTGTTATCAAAGAGAAACACATATATTCAACATTTTGATATATAGTTCCACAACTTTTTAACTGCAATTTGCTTTTGAACTAATGTTCTTTGAAAAACCTTGTGATATACAAGCATTTTTCTTGCATAAGAGTAACGTGAGCACAAGTTTACACGTTTTATATTGACTATCAAAGGCCTGAAATAGTATATTAAGATACAATAGTATCATTACAAATACCTACCACTTTCAAAATCCAGTATAGCGTTTCTAACCTCCAGGTATTGAAATTTTTTTCCTAATGCACAATACGTTCCCCCCTAACCATCTGATAAAAGCTTACCATGTCAAAACCAGATATAAGTGAACAAATAAGATTCCCCTAACAGGAACATAAAATCATAAGCATGGGTTCCATTTCTATGCTCTGGCAATGAAGGAAGGGATTTTAGAATTATCCATTGAGAGAAGATTTAAATAAGTTGGAATCAAGGTTAACAAGAGGAACTAATAAGATCCAGCAGTAGCCAGAAAGAATTCAGAAAGTAAGTTCCTGCCACTAAATTAGAGAAGAGAAGGAAAGAAATTTCATTCAGACAAAATCTCTAACTTAGTTCACAGTTGCAATGAGTAAAAGAAAGCAACTTCGTTATCCACAGAAACAAAAGAGCCCACAAGTTTTCGAACTTAAATAGTTGTTTTAGCATTTTGGCTAAATAGTTGTACTTAAGTAGCTAGATAAATTATTACTCCAAATCAGAAATTTAGCATAAAATAAGAGCAGCTTCTTTCTCTTAGCTAGGAACTCTGAACTCAAGCAGCATAAAGTTTTTGCATGATACTTGGCGCTTCTGAATACTTCCTCTAAACAATAAAAATGAACAAATGACTATAACCTGAGAAGTAAAATCTTATAACTTTGAAGAAGTGATTCTAAAGAAAGTGAACCTTGATACATCTTCCAGCATGAACACTCTGAGCGGCTTAACTTCTGATGGTCTCCACTTCCCGAACTCCTGACGCCAGTTATGTAGCACATTTACTGGAACAACTATAAGTGCAGTTTTCAGTCCTAAATCAACACTTCTCATGGCAGTATACAAGAATGCGATGACCTGCAAGCAAGAAACACTTGTTGATCAAGTAAGAACAACTTCCATTTTCAAGCATGCGTATTTCAAGAAACAGATCGTTCTTTCTGATTGGTGGCTATAAACAGACATTATCCAAAAAATTAAGAATGAGAATGATCAAAATCGATATCTCATCACCAAGGATATCAAATTTCTATAAGTTAAGCAATCTATAGCAAGATAAAAGAAGAGTAATTTGCCTGGGGTGGAGCTTGGTGCATCCAACCCAATTCTGGAGGAAACTACATGCAATCAACAGACAGTTTAAAAGAAGAAAAATATAAAATGTTGATATGATCCTCACTCAATCTAGAGCTTTTATTCTGAATTTTTTTTTTTTTAACTTATGGTTGAAAACTCTAGTTGTCAGTAACCACAAATATGCATTTTGCTCTGCCATGCCTTGTGCATATGACTTCACAAAGGTTGCCTTTTACTAACAACTAAAAAAATATCAGGAAAGGTTGCCTTTTACTAACAACTAAAAAAATATCAGGAAAGGTTGCCTTTGCAAAGGTCATTGAGACAGGCTACCATCTGATGTTGATATATCATTTGATCATGCTTGTACTGATGAGCATGCTAATCCAAACATAATCCAACTCAATGTTTTCCTCATCTGCTCAGTGTATGTCTTGACTTATTTTTCTTCTGCCTTCTAGCAAAAGAAACTGCCTAGGATAAAACCTAACGTCCTCATGAAAAAAAGACAAAATCTTAATAAACCAATGTCGCTCCTGATAAAAAATTTCTCTCTTTCCTAATTTTCGTTTACATTATATCAGTCAACATCAGGGAGCAGAATAAGTTAAAGTATAACTTAAAAGATACAATCACAGTGGAGAACTAATGTACACAGATGCAATAAAGGATGAAAAATTAATGGACAATTCCACATATTGTTTCCAGGACAAAATATGTCCAAAATGATAACTGCATGAAAGCGGGTCATATTGGACATTTCAATCAGACATCTCAGTGTGCATTAACCATATGGGAATGCTACAAAGAAAACTTTTGTTAGAGCTAAAGAAATTTAGGACTTTGAAGGAAAACTAGACAAGATTAGGTCGACGCATGAAACATGACCAGTATTTAGAACCTTCAGTGTTGTTTTCATGGTGAGTCAACAATAGCCTTGCAACTGTATCTGGAATTTTGTAAAAGACCAAATCAAATGTCAGATGGTTTTGCTTGTTTTATTCAAATTTCAACTTTTGTAGTATTACACCCAGGCATGACATGTGAATTGATGGAAAATTAATATGGCTTCCTTGCTATAATTGAACCCTTGATTACATCTCTTTTTAATTTTTAATTTTTTTTTTTTACATTATATGAGGATTAAAATATCTTTGATATACATTTTCATATTCTGTTATAACAATCACATTCCCCTTTTTTTGTGATAACAAGAATTCTTGCCATAAGCTACTAGCAGAGAATATAATTGTGAACTCAACATAGCTGGACCCTTGACTAATTTTCTTTGTTATTTTCTCTTGCTACATTGTATAAGTACTAAATTCAGTCTCTCACCAAATCTGTGATTATCTATTGCAACAATAATATTTATGGTACAACTTTATCTTAAAATAAGTCACCATCCACTACAGCCCAAGGGCACACATTTTTGTTACAAACAACTAGCAAAGACAATATAAGACAGGTAAAGAACATGAATGCATAGAGATGCACAAACAAGATGCCAAAAGGGAGGGAACATGAGTGCTCAAGCAAATTCTGAATATAATACCTGAAAAGTTTTGCCAAGGCCCATTGTATGTGCTAAAATGCAGCCAAGACCCTTATCCCCGGACTTCACATTGGTGATTGATTGTATGATATTTTCCCACATAAAACGGATCCCTGCAATCTGTGATAACAAACAGGAGAAGGCTTTCAGAAAAGTGATTCCATAAGGTGAAAGGGAATTATAAACAAGATTCTGAGGTTATCAATAAAGCTTCTTTATAAGTGGCTGTAACATTTTCTCATGGAAGGGGTCTTTCGGGAAACAGATAATTGTTGCAAGACATGGTGAAAGTTGTGACAGACACTGTTCCAATTTAGTCTGAGGACCCTATGGTACTGGAGTTTCGAAGAGTGTGAGTATTAAAAATGGGTGGAATTTTCTTTCAGCCCATCTCTTTCAAGGTAGAGATGGTACTTCTATTCAATTCTGGGACAAACAATGGTGTAATGCACTTCTGGCAAAGTTTCCTATTTTATCCGTATTGTCTCTGTCTCTGAATAAGCAGGCTAGTATGAGTGATTGCTATGATTTAATGGTCAGGTGGTTTGGAATCTTCAATTTTCCTTGAAAAATCCTATGGCAGAATCATGCACCTATTAAGGTAAAGTTCTCTTGGGAGGCAACAGAGGGGGTTCCTAAATAGGATAATTTTCAAAAGAGGGGGAAAGTGTTGGTAAACAGGTGTCTTATGTGCAAAGAGGTGGCCGAGTCCTTCCATCATCTTCTCTTGAACTGTCCTTTGGCAAGAACAGTATGGGAGGAAGCTCTGTCACTCACTGGTTGCTAGAAGTACCGAAAATGAATTTTGGACTTGGTGTGCAGCTTGTCAGAACAAAGATATGAGGCAGATAGCTTGTTCTGATTCCTCTTTCCATTTTTGGGATTATTTGGAGGGAGAGAAATAAGCAGGGTTTCTGAGGGGAGGAGACTACTTAAAATTCAATTAACACATAAATGGTTTCAGAAAATCATTTTATTGGACTACAAGGGAAATTACTGATAGGTTAATATTAGATGTTGCCTTGTGGTTGTTATCTTGTAAATAATCCTTGGCCATCCTCTTGTTGCCTGCTGAATAAAGTCCTTCTCTTATAAAAAAAACACATATATAAACAAAGAAACCAGAATCTTTTCGGTTCTAAGATTAAAGAACAAGCCATGCTCATTCACAAGAAAAATTTTCAATGAGAAATAAAAACTATGCCTGACTCGCAATCTTATCAATCTATTGATTTTATATATATATGTGTGTATGTATGTATGTATGTATGTTTTTGTGTGTGTGTGTGTGTGTGTAACATCTGAGAAAACAGGCCAAAACTTGAACAATAAATAATATAGATTGGAAAAGCAACCACCCCTTTCTTATAAAAACAAAATAGAAAACCAACAACAAATAAACTAGAAGAGACAACAATGAGCTGACAATAATTTCAGGTAATAGAGTCTAGAAGAGAAACCTGGTGCGCTTTCAATTTGGCTGATATGCTTGGAGGAATTCTCACAGCTTCTTCACCATTCTCCCTCCTAACATTTACTATATAACCAGTATTGGCATCACCAAGAACTTCAACACTTGCTTCATCGGGCAAGTTACCATTGCAGCTGGAAGAGCTCAACATTGTGTACTTGGCAGGAAACTGCATGGACTTCAATCGTTCTTGCCGCTCCTACAAAAATTCAATAAACAAATGCCGTTCCAAGTAGCAGAAAAACAGTTGATCCCGAAAAACCAAAAGCGAAACAAAAAGTACCTTTTCAATGGCAATTTTTCGTTTTGTCTCCTCTCCTAATTCAGCATCATCAAGTATCCTTCTAATTTTCTTCTTCCGCCTTTTCCTGGAGCTGATTTCGGAATTTATTGCATAAAAAACAGGACCTAAAGCACATTCCACACAGCTAAAGGCTGATCGAACCAAAATCATCAAACTAGTTCATGAAACTTATTGACAGTAAAATTACATAAATCCAGTGCACAACTTGAGGCAATGTATTCCATAGTTAGCATACAATGCGAAAATGAATCGGCATCCAATTAGAGCCATAATTTAAGGTATAACATACTAGCTAAAACTGGTAAGATAAGCAACAAAAAGTCCTACATATCCACAAATAAGATTCTAGTGTCATGTTAGCCCACGACCATGAAGGCTGAGGCATTGAATTTTTATATGGGTACGTTGATTTTTCCATTGTTATTATCAGCAGCGAGCAGAATATATGCCTTAAAGCACAATATATCTCAGCATTTGACATGCCACAGCCACCAAGTCGAACAAATAGAGCACATAGCTACGTGAAGCACACTCAAGAAGCCCCAGAGAGATGTAATTTCGAAAACCACTGTCAGTGATGATTCTTGACATCCTATGAAAAAAATCCTATAAGCTTATTTCACCATACATAGATACAGAAGGACTACTTGGTTCTGCAGGAACCCTGGGAAGCGGCTCATCAAATGAAAACTTCTGAAACAGTTGCAAACCTATTCAGCATAACTCCAATTTCTCTAGTAAACAAGATGTCATAGAAACTAGGCAAACAAGCTTATTGGAGAAGATAAATCTTGATTCAACCATAAAATGCCACAAACAATTGCTCAAATTAGGAGGCAGAGAAAATGTCACTTTTCAACTTAAGAATGGGAAGGAAAAGAAATGGCTATCCATTTTCATAATACCTGACTGCAACATCGATGCCAGCATCTGAATTATCAGAACCAGTATCAGAAGTAGATGCCTCAACATCTTCTCTCAATCCTATCGCTTCCTCCAGTTCTGACTTTAGCTTTTCTACAAGACTTGGACAGCAGCAGCAACAAAGCCAGCCAGAGCCCTGAGCCTCAGACAGGCATTCTTTGCCAATGTTCCTCTTTATACAAGTGTTACAGAACAATGTCGTACAAGATCTACAATTAACCAAGTCACTACTACCTCCACACCATCCACAATAACACTCTGAGCAATCAGCTTCGTTCTACAAACATTTAATTGAGAGAATGGATCCATATAATAACAGTAATAAAAATCATAGTAACAAGAACAGCAGCAACAATAACAAAAAAAATCCACGAACAAAATTCGAAGTCATGTGGTGCTAATGAAATTGTGAGAATTACAACAGTAAACCACATAATTATTTAGTCAATACAGTATGTTAAAGTAAAAAGGAAACATTCACGAACACATTTCATATAAGTTTCTAACATAAAAACTTCATGAACAAAACTAGTACAACCAAATTAACTTCCTTTATTTTCTCATTCACTTGGAACTTTTGTTTAGATCCTAGCTTAATTTTAAATGCATGAAAATTTATTCAGAGTTGAGCATTATGAAACTAATGCTACACAAATACAGATTTCACTATTTTCAACAAAAACACTTAAAAATTCATCGCCAAATTACAGGAGCTTACCCTGTCAGCAATTACAATGCCATAATACACAAATGAAAACATGACGTACATAACTTTGCCTAACTTGCACACAGTAATTACTCATTTCACTTCACCAGCTTCCATTTAACTAGTGTGGCATGCTACTTATATATCCTTCATTACTATATGTGTTTTTCCTTACCATCAGAGCCTGTATAGGCAAGAGAAGGTCACTAACTAATCTTCAAAGAGAAATACCGCCTAGAGAATTTTTATTTATATTTTAGAGCAACGGTCATCACAAATGAAAGTCAAGCTAATGAAAAGAAGTCAATGTTGTTTATGGGGCTCTTTCACCCAACAAGAACACCACCATCACCAAGAATAGTAGTAGTAGCAGCAGCAGCAGTAGCACTAGTAATTTCTCAACCCAGAAACTTGCTTAAAAATACCTACCTTCATACGCAACTTTTCTTCCAACAACCAGTTGCAATCTTGACAAATGATTACTTTGAGAACTGGATGCTGCTGCACTTCAATAATCGCTCTATCACAAGCAGTACAATGAAACATCTCAGTCAGACTCCGTGAAGAGACAGAGTTAACCCTAGTCAAATCACACATATTTGAATGCAATGCAGTTTTCTCCACAGATTTGGCAGAAACTGAACTGTCCTTCCCCGCACAAGATTCATCATCACTGTCTACAATAACTTTTTTACTCTTCTTACTGTTATCAACTGCTTCCTCACTGTCATTTCTGGGTTCAGCAAAGCAACAAACAGGTTCCTCACAACTCCCAATTGCACCAGCAACCTCATTCTTCTTGTCACAGCAACCATCAACATCTTCGGCATTTTTTTCACAAGACAGGGAACAAGGGTTGTGATCTGAATTTTGAAGCTTAATGAAAGAGCCTTCTGTTATCCCATTGGAAAACCGCACTTCTTTTTCAGCAGCTACCTGATTAATATATGAACAAATTTGGCATAACCACATTTGGCAGAGCATAACAAATTATTTTTGTTTTTTACTAAAACATGCTCTCCATACGCTGACATTTAATTTGCCCCATAAGCACTTGCACAACATTTCTTTTTTCTAAAAACTACAAAGACTTGCTAGGATTGAACTGAGACCAGGACAAAAAAAGTTCTTCCACACAAGAGGTCCAAGCTTCCTTTCTCAAAGGTATAGAAGAGCTGATTCAAGATTTCTTAAGAATCAACTTAGTGAAATCACATATTTTGTATGTCAGAAAAAGAAATGACCCATCAAGTGGTTTTTTAACCTCTTTCTGCTGATTGTTGAATGATAAACACGTTAACAAAAAAAATTGTGCTTTGAAGAAATTGTTGTGAAACTGCCTCTGAAACAAATAGTATGTTGGCTCTCAAATTTTCTAGGACGTTAGTGAAAAGAACCTAAAAATAGGAACATTTGAAGTACAGATGTGCTTTAGTTTTTATTCAATGCCCTGATCTGGGGCATATTCTGAAATATGAAAGGCTTCTGGAATGTGGAAGGCATGCTACAGCTTCAAATAATCTCATCTATTAATAGCTGTTGCCCATCTTTCTCAAGTGTCCATGGTTATCTTCCAAAAAAGATAGATATACTGACAATATTAATTAATCAAGCCCTGAAGGAGGCCTGTATAATGAAATTGCAAGACCTTTGGTTCCTTGATTAAATATGTAGATAGATTGATTGCTTGGAATGTCATTGAAGCTAAAAAGTGAAGAATTACTGAACGTTTATTTAAGGGGGATATTAACCATGACAATAAGTATTAATTGAACCATTTCCAGATAGGTCCAATCCATAAAACTCAACATTGTAAATTGCAATTTAACAAGGAGCTAAAAATCCATACCTGCTTAAATCTCCTCTTATATCTCTTATGTTTAAGACGAAACTGAAACTTGCGGTCTACTTTTTCATCATCTTCCTCTTTTACCTGTCAATAGGACAATGTGTCAGATACTAATAAAGCAATCTGAAAACTTAAATACAGTGCTACTTAACAAGTTGATATGCTACAGAGGACCCAAGAGCCCTTTAAGCATTAGGTCTTGAAGGAAGCAAATGTTTAGATGCCATGACTGGAACAGAAGCAATAATATTGATGAACAATATATCAACCACTGAATAATAACTAACAAACACCTACCAGTCTACAAGTGCATGCTATATGCCACCCAGAATTCGTTATATTTGAATATGGTAGATTGACAACAAAACAGGCCGTCCATTACAGAAAAGGAAACAGATAAAATTAGTGGCTACCCTCTGCACACTAGACTATCAATTAATTAATCCTAACAACTCCAAGTCAGCTACTTGCACCATCTCCATTCTACTTGGTTGAAGGCAGGTGGCAAGATTGTTTTCCACTGTCATAACCCCAGTGAGTTTATGTCTACCTTTGCCTCTTTTCCTTATCTTATATCTAGTCTTAATACTCATATACTGATGAATCTATTTGTCTAAATTGGGTACATTTGGACCATACAAGCTGACCTTCACTTACTCTGTCCTCCATGGGATGTTACTTCACCTTACCAATCACATTCTCACTTCTAATCCCATTTCTTGGCATATGTAAAATTCTCTTCTACACTCATTTTATTTGCATGTTGTTTCCTCATCACCCATCGCTACAATATCGTAAAGCATGACACATCCAGGTAGTCATTCTATAATATTTATTTTCAACTCAAGTGGCGAATTCTTTTAGAATTCTAATGGCACTTCTCCAACTTGCCCCCATTTTAATTTGGTCATTGACATCTTACTTGAGTTCCCAGAACCATGGATGATTGAGCCTAAATATTTAAAGAACCTGCTTTGAGAAAGTTCTTGGCTTTCAGGCCTAACAATGTCATCATTAGAACTCCTACAATGACAACAAAAATTATAATCCTATGTATTTCAGTGTTAGATCTACTGAATCTAGATTCTTATAGTTATAACTTACTATTCACCAACTCTCCGTTTTGTCAAGTCATCTGCAAATAGCATATTGGATACTTTTAGTAAGCTTATCTATTCCTAGAATTTGTCATTGTCATACTATGACAATTACTCTAGCTTTGAAGATAAGAAAATTGTGAATCAAACCCTACAAGGTTAACAGCATAAACCTCAAATGAACATCAATCTCAGCTACTTCCTTTCAGTTGATTATACCCTATGTCTTGGAATCCCCCTTTTTTGGTATAATCCCTCAGTAGTCATGCCGCCTAAATGTGTCTAACAAGCAAATATTGGTCCAGCAAAAGAGAATTCCTCTGTTCAAATGAGTTTGAGAAAATGTGTTAAAAAGCACCTACTCACACACAATTGGTAATGAGTGGTGAGGCATAATATAAACCCCTAACTGACCCACTAACTTAACTATGTGGTATATTACCACTAAACATACCCCCTCATGCCAAGCCAATGAGACGACTAAAAATGGGCTCAACACATGGACAATGATGCGTGGGCCCTATGACTTGACAAATGGAGCAATGACAAACCTTATAACACCATCTAAAAGCATCTAGCCAGAAAACAATTGATAATGAGCAGAGAGGCCTCACCATAATATATATCCTTAATTGATCCCTTGACTTAACCATGTGGGATTTTACGAATACAGCAAACAGCATAAACATCAGATCATAATGCTCCCAAAAAGTACACAAATGCACAGTGCGTACCCATATATGCAAACCCTAAAGCAGATGTCCAAAACAATAATGGCCCACACTTTCTTAAAATATAAGCAAAAAGACATCAACCAACCTTCCTAAAATTTCTTTTCTGTTCTTCAGAAAGAACTAGTTCTTTTTCATTTGCAATGGCATCTGCCAGAAGTGGATTCATTGAACTGTCATTGATTTCTTCAATCTCCTCTACCTGAAAGGAATCATTTTCAAATACCCATCAAATGAAGAGAGGAATATTCAGATAAAGGAACCTGCATCCAATACTTAAAGATCAACAATAATAAATAGGTAAAAAAAATTAATGAAGCTACAATGCGGGCAAACTGCAAATCATAAACAATAGAAAAACGACTGAAGGCAATTTTTACGTTGCAAAACATAGTTGTGCAGGTAAACTTGAAGTGCAGGGAAATAGCTATTAAGCATTAGGATCCCGATTCATGGATCTCTCGGTTTGATTAAAAAAAAAAAAAAGAGGATCGAACCATTTCTTGAACTAAAAGCCTCCTTTTAGAAAAAATAAAACAAAGAACTAAAAGCCTATCCATTACCTCATTGACTCCAGGAAAGTTGAGCCCCATTATTGCAGCCTGCTGTGGGGTGCTGGCCAAGTAAACAGAAGCCCAATTCTTGCTGCCAAATGAGTTCTCATTCTCAGATGCACCATTGGAACACAGTTTCTCAAAACAGCTCCAGTCAACATCTGAGTTTGCTGTTACAGTATCCTTACTAGCATCCTCAGAGCGCTTCTTTTGCAAAAAACCACTAGCACCCTCTTCGAGAAGTCGACCATGTTTCCTGAACCCAAATTATAGATGAATTAGATAGTATGCAAACCAGATATTCAAACATGCAACAAAGGCACACCATCTGATGGCCAAACTCTCACACAGTATACCAGCCAAAAGAATTGCAGCATGATTGTTTTTTAATATCCAATGCTGGAATTGCATTGATAAAATGCTTTTCAAAAATTTCAGAGGATTTACTTAGCTCTTAAACCTTTTCTCTTTGGTATATTGACAGGAACACCAAATTGGTACAATAATATTAAGACAGATTCTTGGGTAGCACGCACAGCAGCTTTGCACTATGAAACTCAGGAAAACACAACCTTCCACTTCTCTCATATTCATATTTGAGACCATATTGGAGGCAGGTTACTTGGTGTCCCAGTTTGTGATCCACATTAGAGGTCCATTTTTCATCATTTCATTAGATCTACATGAAGAGGACATATTAATCGGTGTAATCTGACATGATTAAGTTGTTTCACATGACTTTGTACAATTTCTAGGCTTCAGGCTGTCTGATCATTATCAATTAGCATATTTTTTTCCACTTCCAGGAAAGTGTTTTTTTTAATACCAGCATCCTACATTTATTGGGTGCCAACAGCAAATTTGTCTCGAAAGCATTTGAATAGCTTTCTTCCCAAACCCAAAGTACATATTGTTTTTCTATGTTTTCTCATTCAACATCAGGCAAAGATCTTTTGAAAAAAGCTATGCAGTTTTTTTTGGCTAGAACATGTTAACTTTCACATGGCACATGGTGTTGGCAAAAAATGTAAAAAACAAAAATTAGAGCACTTCGTGTAGTCCCGCCAAATAAGCAGCAAAAGATGTCAATATTTCTACTATCTTTACTAAAACTTGATGCTAATCTCTAAACTAAAATATTATTAAACTTGCAACTTAAAGCAACTTTTAACATCATGCAAAAGTATTAGTGTCCAAAATTTGTGCGAATACTACAAGAACAACCGTGCACTCTATCATTAGTCATTAATTTGAACAGGAGTGATGGATTTCAGCATAATGGTTCCACATAAAAATTCATGACAACACTCAAATTCACTGTCTTCTCAAGGACTTAAGCCCCAATGATATATAATGGCAAATGCCTGAGAAACATAACCTGCTAAGAAAAGCATAGCAGATGTGCAAACACCCACCAGCCAATTTTTCAGAAACATGTGAGAGAACATTTGAAATTCTACATGTAAAACATTGGATGATGCATTCAGCTTACATAAACAATATATGGCCTTTGCTATTGAATGTCCCCATGGGTTTAAATCATGCACTCAATAATTGTTGTTTGCCTCAAATTCCATGAACAAATTAAAAAGCAAGAACACACCTCCTGACAGGCCTTTGGGTTTGAAGATCCTTCTCCGCATCAGCTATAGATTCAGCAATTTCACCGCTCAATTGACATCCTACCCAATGTGATCTCTTTTTCCAAGCTTCAGTACAGCAACCATTTGGAGCTTGACCCTCGATCCACTTATAAAGGCTAGGCAGCTCAATTCCAGCACCATCTAGTTGTTCCTGCTCAGGAAAGCACTTCAACTAAAAACTGAAGTACAATGTCCAAAGCGTAAAGTAATAGCAAAGATATGATGCTTGCAGCCATATAATACTTAATTGACGCCCTTTTGAAACAAAGGAACACATACAGAACACATTTGGGACAATATATGCAAGAGAGTTAAAAAGGTAGGCAGGCGTAGTGGGCCTGGCATAAGGAAATGGCCCATTCCACTAGCTTGTCTTCTTGTGAGAATAAAATGGGGCCCTTTCCTTCTGAATGCAAGATTTTATTAGCCCATTCCACAGGCAGAACATTTATTCCTTTATAAGAAACCAAAACAATGAAGAAATTTAAAAGACATAATTCATATATACTCATATATTGCTTTTCAATCCTTTCAAAAGAAAAATGGGAAACAAAAATTAGCTTTCAGAAGAAAACTTTATTTAACCAAAACCCATGTATGACAAATGAATACTAAGAACCCAAAGGTTTTGTTAAAAAAACAAAAAAACAAAGATGATTAACCAGATATACAGAAGCAGACCAGCAAATGAGCACTCTCTGTTTCAAGTTCATCCAGTGTTGCTTCCCACTCTTCTCTAAAAATGGTCATTTCATCTGCAACAGCCTTCTCGAGCTACAAAGGCATAAAAGAATGTTAATAATGAAAAGAAAATGACAGATTAATGGGAGTTTGGGGTTATCAAAAAGAATATTTCACTAACATCACCCCCATGAAGAGTTTGAGCTAACTCATCCCTCACATCATTCTCAACTTTGGCAAGAGATTCCTCCTCAAGTGCCTCTTGAGCCTCTGCAGCCTAAAAGCATCATGAGGGAATAATCCATCATAAACCAAAAGAGGATCTCAAAGTCAAGCAGAACAATCTAATACCTTGCTCTCGGCATCCAAAAAATCAGAAATCAGTTCTTCGACTTCCTGCTCAGTCAAAGGTTCCTACAAAAACAGGGGAAATAAATACAGTACAAAAATAAAGGAAAACTAAAAAAATAAAAATAAAACAAGAAACAACCAATACTGGGCACACAAATAATGCCACAAAAAAAACACTTAAAAAAAACTTGCCTCAGGATGCAAGCCATCTTCTTGTGCAGACATTGATGCTTCCTCATCTGAATCAGCAATAAAAGAATCACTAGAGGCACTTTCAACATCTTCAAGTTCCTCATGTTTTTCCTCCATCATATTCAAGTTACACCAAGAATCTAGGTGATCATCCAAAGGAACCTGGAAGCACATTGACAAATAAAGTTAGACACTAACTGCAAGCAAAGCGACTTCAATATCAATATTCTTCCACACACAAGGCAAAATATGATAGAGAGCAGTAGATTTAAGACTAGCTGGCATTCAATGATAATTTAATATGATGTCATCTTAGAGTCCACTTTGGGGGAAGTAGAAATCTGGAAGATATAAAGAGTGTTGTTTAGCAATTCGGACATAATGCTATTAAGAAGCAGGTTAACTAAAAAAATTCTTGATCGGCAAGAATTTTGAATCCAGAATATTTTAATTTGAGTTCATGTTCTATGCTGAAACTTTTTGTTTCTACTGGGGACAGACAACAGGCTTCTATAGCTAGAGCATCACTACATTGGGTAAAACATTGTAAATAAATAATCAAAATGTAAGTTTCATTGAGAATTTTAAATTAATAAAGCTTGTGATTACCATCTCCTTTCAAAAGAAAGGGTTAAAAAACCTAAGTAATGTCACATTCTGATAAAGGTGACGCAGATATTACATAAAAAGTGTTTCCAGCGTCCACCAAAATTTTACTTAAATCTTAAACAGTGCCCTGATGACCTAGAAAATAACAAAACTAGACTTGACACATAAATAACTGTATAAGTTACACACCCACAGGACTTTTTGAAGGTACACAAACTTGCAATTTCCAGAACACCATACAAAGGAAGTACCTAGAATACACGAACAGAGCCTCAATGATCTTAAACTTTGAAGATGATATGTCAGCATTGGATACAATGATTGATCATCGTACAGTAACGGGACTTTTGAAGATTCTCAGGGCAAATAGCAAACTGAAAATTTTCGTAAATTGAACCAACGCAAAGGATATGTAGGGAACAAGAAACAGTGCCTCAATGATCTTGAACTTCATAAGTAACAATTAATAGGGTTTCAGGTTACAAATTACATAGCCATAAAACAGCAGAAAATTTTCGAAGTTAAGTGTTAACATTCAACGTCTTACGGAAAACCCCGGAAAGAAACTTAACGACCACACGTCAACTTCATTCTCTACCAAGTTCTGCTAAACTGTTGCCATTTACTTCATTAGCTCGATACTCGTATACAAATGCCAGACCAACGGTAGCCGGAAATATATGCCCCACTCCCCCCAAATAGAGTTTCCTAGCATAATAGAGAACGTTCGCTTACCCAATTGCAGGTGAACATAATCCAATTTCAGCAACATAAAGAAAAAGGCAAACACACAACTCAGAAGACAAAAAGAAAAAGCAGGAAGAAGATCCAGCGGAGGAAAAATAATGGATGGAAGAAGAGCGCTTGCTCCTCAGGGACGGCATCTACCAGATCACTGAATTCCGAAAAGAACCTTTGAATTCCTGCACCAGTGGCCCAAAACCAGCTCCGTCGAGGTAGCGGCGGCCGCAAGTACTCTCAAACCTCTCCACAGTAATTAGCAGTGAAGCGAAGCACGCCTGGCCGTTGCTGTTCTTCCGAAGCGACCAACAGAAGCAGAGATTTTCGACTTTTTAGATCTTAGTCGGAGGAGGAATTTCAAATGAAATGCCCTGGTTACTGAGGGTTTTGAGTGTCGAGAGATAAAGAAAACGAGGGAGTATTTTAGCAGAAGAAAACGGTGGCGGAAGGAGGAACGGCGAGGCGATGATGTTATGAGGGGACCGAGTCCGACCACTAACAGATTCCCCCGACCCGACCCATGATCATGAAATGGTTGCTCCGGGTCGACCCAGCCAATATAATTTGTGGTGAATAGGGGTAAAAGTTTCGGATTTTGGGTCAAAACCTGAAATAAATACTCTTTCCATAATACAAAAATGTCAAGTGAAGTCGATCCTAACTCAAAAATATGGAGTTAGGGTTAGATTTGGGTCAGATTTACCCGATACTTCACCGTCTGTTGCCATTTCCTTTACCAAAAAGCAGGAGGATGACATTGTAACAAACAACGTGAAGGATAACAGACAGATGACGTGAATAGCCATAAATGGAAAATGTGAATGGCAGAGGACAAAGGCATAAAGGACAACAGACAATTGCATGAGGGCAACAGTAGAGGCAAGACAACAATGGATAGTGTATGAATGCGAAGGCTGTGTGAGGGTGGCATGATAGAAAGAAAGGCAAACATGAAACGCTTAAGGCCAAAGACACCGCCGCACTTATGAGCAGTGGCAAGGTGAGTGAGAAAGAAAGTTAAGTGACGGTTAGGTTAGAAATAGTTAAGTTAAGGGCAAGTTTGGGCTATGAATGAGTTACAAAATAATTAGGTTGAGGGTGGGTTTGGTCTATAAATGAGCTGAGAAATAGTTAGGTTGATGGTAGGCTTTAGTCCATGAATGAGCTAAAATAAGAATATCAAGCTGTGTCAAGTTGATTTGAGTTTGAACTAAACTAACATAATTTTCACTTCTAGAAAATTGGGTTGAATTCGAGCCAACTCGAATATCACTTATTTCATCATCTTACCCAATTTTAACCAAAAATTAGGGTCAGATTTTAGATTATAGTTAAAAGCTTTACCCTAGGAGGTGTCACCATAATTTTTGTCACAATTTTACCACCTAAAACTTTATCTTTGAAATAAAAAACATTCCCAAATCTCAAATTATATGTGGTAGTTATTATTTTACAGTAAAATTGTGTGCAATGATGATAAATTAGAGAATTTAAAAAGACTACAAACTTGTATTTTTTATAGCTCTGTTTACAGCCAACTTATTGTGCTACTTTTAGCACTTAAAGCCTTCAAAAAGAACATCTATGTATATGTATGTATGTGTGTATATGTGTGTGTTTGTGTGTATTGGGTTAGCAATAAATGCCAGTAATAAATATACTAGATGATTTAATTTTATATTAGCCCCTTACTTTAAATACCATATTGTTTAAGTCCATAACTTATTAATTATTTTGATTTTGTCTTAAACCGATTAAAAACATCTTAGTTTGGTTCACCACCAAATGATACCAAATGTTAGACTTTTAAAAAATCTTTGTTCTAATTTTTACTTTCCTAAAGATCATTTCTCCAATCATATATTATATTATATAAATGTTAATTAAATTTTAAGATTTGTTAGTTAAAATTTTAAAAAATATATTAGATAAGTAAATTTCATGAATAGTCTGGTAACTTTAAATAGTGTACTATTGTAGTCACAGACGTATTAACCGTTCAATTTTAGTCTAATGAGTAAATTGCATAAAAAATTTCAAATCTTTAATTTGGATTATAAATACATTTACAACCTTTCAGCTGTTACCTAATGGTTCCGAACATTTCATCTCAATTGAATATTTGTCTCTCACTCCAGACAATAGCAAGTTGGTATGTAAATTTAATTTATAAAGACAAAAAAAATTGGATAATTTACATAGTCCACAATCATCAAGAGGGGCACAACCCAATGAGATTAACCATCAACATAGTACAACATTGAATTTAATAGAAAATAGGTTTCAAACAATTTAAATTTATTGACTCTTACATAATTATTTAACATCAATTTTTTAAGTTCTAATCTAAAATATATGGTAATTGTATTTTCATTAATTTAAAATGTGCCATAATTTTTTTTATAGTAATGAATTATATAAATTATTTGTTTCCCCTAAATTAGTTTTCTGTACCAACTTGGTCTAACATGAGGCTATCAATGAATTTGAAACAAAGAGAAAATGTTTGGGACCATTAAAGAACAAGTGAATTGTTAGGAATTTATTTGCAACTAAAAATTAAAGGCTTGAGATTTTTTGTGCAATTAACCTCGGTTTAAACCTATTAAAAAAGTTTTATTTTGGTTTATTATAAAAAAGAACCCTATATCATACTTTCACAAAATATTAGTCCTAACTTTTAATTTTTTATAGATCATTTCCTAAATCACATATTATTTTATAAATGTTGATTAAATTTCTAGAATTATTGATTTAAGTTTTAATGATAAATAAAGTATATAACGTTATAATTATAATTTTATTTATATTTACTCTCCATCATATAATCAATATTTTTAGCATTTCTTTGTCGATGTAGTATGGATTGAATGATGTTTTTTTATATTCCCACGCACCATGTATGTATGGTCAGAATGAAAAATATAAAGCCATAAAAGAATTCTTTAATACATGTATATCTATATACATTTAATAAACAAAAAAAACTAAAAGTTAAACTACAAAAACTATCCTACTATCTCATAAACGGTGAGATGGATAATTTAAAAGTTATTTACAAATCTCTAAACACATGCTTATGCATAATGATCAACAAAATTTGATGGTTAACATATAAAATTTTGCTCTTATCCAATCAATTTTATATTATTCATAAAGTATTATATAAGTTATTAATTATCATATTTTTCATCTGAAAAAATTCAAAAAATTTTGTCTCTCCTTACAACATTTTTTTATCTACAATTTTCTTTCAAGATTTTTTTTCTCCAAAACAAAATACCAAAAAATCCTCTTAATTTTAAAGAAATTCAAAGAAATAAGAAATTTATATTTCTTCATATACCCTATACTTACCCTATTTTTCAACCATAAACAACTTCACAATTAACAATTTCTGCCAGTTTAGTCAGATTAAGAACAGTTCCTCAATTTTTAATTTCTCTATAAATGTAGATAATTTTGATATCAGCGATAGTCTTTATTTTAATTCAATGTCATCTACTTCAGCTATTTAGAGAGTTTTTTTCTTCTTCTTCTTTACTCAATTTCAACCCTTCTATCATAAATACATTACAAAAATGTTCTTATATTTCTTTCATGACAATTTATAAATCAGTAAGCAAATGCCTTAAAGAAAGTGATTTAATAAATTGTATTTTTTTGGTTTTTCCACAACCCATCTTTACCTTTACTTTTTTTTTAACAAATAAAATCTTTCTTTACCACTTATTTATAAAATATATTGGAGTATAAAATAGTTGCCTTCTCTTGATATGTGCTTATATAAAACTAATGCCGGTACATAATCATCTCACTTTATCATGATTTCTTACTTTTATAGTAATTAAATAATCAAGATAAAAATTATAATTAAATAAAAATAAATTCTTGAAACATTAAAAAATACTAGCTCAGTGCATCACATGGGCATGCTTAGCTAGTTTGCTAAAGTATAATATAGTCTATAATATTAAAAAGTTGGAATTTGATTCTTATGCTTTTTCAGAATTTTTAATTCTAATTCTTATAATGTGTAAAATCCACTGGGGATACCTTAGTTTTTTTTTTGTCATGATTAGGTACTCAATCTTCAAGTTATCTTAGAGATATACTTTACCTTTTATCGTGTGTCCTATTTAAGTAATTTATGTTAATTTCAAAGTTATGTCTAACAGAAAATGCTAATGTGGCGTAAAAAATATTAAAATAAATCATAAAATAATAGTTATAGTCATTTAATTTTTTCTATCAACAATTTTAAACTCTAACATTTTAAATCTAAACCTATGTTTTTAATTCCTCTACTTCATCGCCATTGCACCTCGTTTGTTGCCGCTGCTCAATCTTTGCTTGTAGCACCACCATCGCTACTTGATCTTCACTCGCTGCCACCATTATTGTTGCTTGATCCTTGCTCATCGCCTCAGCCACTACTGCTGCTTGATTCTCACTTATCACCATAGTCGTTACTGCTTACTTCTCACTCTTATCTCACTGTCAATGCTTGATGGAACCACCTCATCTCTACCTCCGACCGTCATTCATACATCCAATGCTCAAACTAGGCCACCCCCCTTGCCACCAGCTTCGTGAACCACTTATCTCTACCTTATTCAAGCACCAAAAACCCAAGACCAAACAAAGCCCAAATGGCGTCAATCTTTGTTCGATTTTCAATCTTCCATAGGATGTGGGCAAGTTCAACCTACATCAATTTCACTGTCCCATCCATCAGCGAGGGTGATGGTGTCAATCTCACAAATGAATCCAGATATGGTGGCTGTCGCGAGGGGCAATGGCATTGCAATCAATGGCAAGGGTGACTTCGAACTTCCTCTTCAACCACTTTGACAACGACTACAAGGCACTGTTGATCTTGAGGAGTTCTAATCAAAGACAAGCAATTTTGGTAAAAAAACAAAACATATTTGATGAGATCAATGCCGGAAAACGGGGCGGTGAGGGAGCAGCAGGATATGGGGCGATGACAGTGATGGGCATCGACCCTATTGTATGGCCGATTCTTGCTCCGATTCATCGATATCTTCATCCGATTATTTTTTTTTTCATTTCTAATTTTTTTTTTCTGATTCATTTCCTTACCGCTGTCGCAACCATCATTATCTTTGTTGCATCCATCGCTCAGGTGATTGCCTCTCACATCTCGCTAACCAGCTTTGCCCATATTTCATTTTTGCTTTTGTTCTGATTTCATTTGAAAGTTTTTACTTTTGTTCTAATTTGATTTCTACAATTTTGATTTCGTTTCCCTTGTTCTTGTTTACAGGTTTTCTAGATTTTTTAGTTTGATTTAAAAGTATTTTAGTAGTTTCAAGGGTTTTTGTAATTTTCCCAAAAATTAAAGGACCACAAGAGTTATTTTATGATTTATTTTAATATTTTTTATGTCACGTCAGTATTTTTTGTCAGACATAACTCTAAAATTAATGAAAAATACTTAGATAAGACAAGTGATAAGAGGTAAGGTACATCGTTAAGACAACTTAAACGTATAGTACTAAATTAGGACAAAAAAAAATTAAGGTACCCTCAGTGGATTTTATTATTCTTATAATTTTCAAACAGTTGCCAAAACAACATATAAAATTTGATAAAATATTCGAGTAAGTTAGCAATGTTTGATAAGTAAGAGTCAGTTTATTTTAAATTATTAATAATACATTATGGGTAAAATCCACCGTGGGTCACTTAACTTATTTTTTTGTCCTAATTGGATATCTTTCTGTCAAGTTGCCTTAGCGAGGTACCTTACATGTTGTTGCGTGTCCTATTTACATACTTTTTGTTAATTTCAGAGTTATTTCTGACAGAAAATGCTGATGTTGCATAAAAATTATTAAAATAAATCATAAAGTAACACTTATAATCATTTAGTTTTTCTATCAACAATTTTAAAGTCTAACATTCTAAATTTATTGTTTACATCCTTGGTTTCATTTAGCCATCGTTTTGCCTGTGTGAATCAATTGCCTTCTCCTTGTTCCCTATCGCTCATTTACCTAAAGCTATTTAGCTCCCCTCCATAGATCTTAGTAGCCTAATTCTGCTCATTGCTACCTTTTAATCGCCCAATCTCTCACGCTGCTATAAACTAGGGAACTGCTACAATGTATTATTTTTGTAAGGCGATTAAGAGTATTTAGACAATGGCAATTTGGCAATGACGGAGGATTTGGAAGTTATGGCAATGGATCTTGGTTGCAGCGGTAGATTTGGAAGTTCTGGTGGTGGCGGCTCATCCCAATTTCTAGAAAAACAGTGGAGAGAAACGGTGATAGGTCTTCAGGTAAGGGAATTCAGGGTCACACTATTAGGTAAGGAGTTCCGACACCATTACCCAGATGTGCTAACGCCAACTTGCTCACTACTATCACCCAGATTCGATATCGTCTGGAGAGATGGGCAAGGAAGCCGTCTGGAGAAACGAAAAGAGATGTCGTCAATGAAGGTTATAAACAACCTTGTTCACAGTAATGATAGTGGACGAAACGAGGAAGATGGATAAGCTGTGGAGGCGACCACAGAGAAGGGGATCAACCTTGCGGGTGAAAGGTAGGACGGAGGCATGCTGGGGATAAAGAGCAGATTTAGCGAGCAAAGGCTGTGGTCAAATGAGAGTAGGGGTAGATGGAGCGAAAGAAAAAGGGTGGTTTATGACCATAAATAATATAATTAGAATTTTAGGTTTAAAATTGTTGATAAAAAAAGTTAAAAAATTACAAGTGTCATTTTACAAATTTTAAGTGTTTTTTTATGTCACATCAACATTTCCCGTCAGACTTATCATAGGAATTGACAGAAGGTAGTTGAACAGGATATGTAATAGAAAAAAAAAATGTACACCTTAAATGTAAGGTACCCATGTAAAACAAAAAAAATAAGTTAGGTGACCACAATGGATGTTACCCAATATATTATTTTACATTATTTTTATAAATTTACATTTCTTTATATACCTTGTGCTTACCTTATTTTTCAACCGTAAACAACTTTACCATTAACAATTTCTGCTAATTTAGTTAGTTTTAGAACAATTTCTCACTTTTTTTAATTTTCTATTAACATAGACAACTTTGATGTCAGCAAGAATTTTTACTTTAATTCAATGTCATCTACGTCAATTATGTAGAGAGTATTTTTTTTCCCTCCTTCTTAACTCAATTTCAACCATTCCATTGTGAACACATTACAAAAATGTTTTTATATTTCTTTCATGAAAATTTATAAATTAGTAAGCAAAGGCCTTAAAGAAAGTGATTCAATAAATTGTATTTTTAAGGTTTTTCCACAACCCATCTTTACCTTTACTTTTTTTAAGTCATTTTTTACCACTTTTTTATAAAATGTATTAGAGTATAAAATAGTTGTCTTCTCTTGATATGTGCTTACTAAAACAAAAAAAAAACTAACGCCGGTCTATAATCATCTCACTTTATCATAATTTCTTATTTTTTAGTAATTAAATAATCAAGATAAAATTTATAATCAAATAAAAATAAATTCTTGAAACATTAAAAAATACTAGCTCGGTGCATTGTACGAGTATGCTTAGCTAGTTTGCTCAAGTATAATATAGTCCATAATATTAAAAAGTTGGAATTTGATTCCTATGATTTTCAAAATTTTTAATTCTAATTCTTATAATCTTCAAATAGTTGCTAAACAACATATAAAATTTGATAAAATATTCGAGTAAGTTAGCACTATTTGATAAGTAAAAGCCAGCTCATTTAAAATTATTAATAATACATTATTGTACATTATTTTTATATGGAGCAATTGTTTATCAACTTTTTTAATTTATTAAAATTATTTTTATCACTTTATATTTTTTTCAAGGTTGAATAAGTAAAAAAATTTATAAAATTTGAATTACTTTTTAAAATATGGAACTTTCAGATGACATTAACCTTAGATAAAAATAAAAATAATGGGTAAACACAAAAATAAAATTGATAAAAAATTACTTACATTTTATAAAAAAATAATCATACAATTTGGACAAATGGTATCAATAAATAAAGGTAAATGATAATAATATTATTATTGATGAAATGAAAATTGCAATAAAGGGTAGTTTATTATTCACGGGTCCATTTGGGTAATTCACAAATGAAAATGACCCATTTGTTTTGTTGGGGTTTCTCCCACAATTTTGATGCTATTTATTGCCACTTGCTATTAGATATGGCTAGGGAAGACATGTCGCTTTCCTCTCTTGCAAGTGTAAAACCATATAGGTGAATTTAGGTGTCTACCATGAGTTCCACCTTTGCCATCAGCTTTTGGACTTGTATTTGGTTATTTACTGTCTAATCCACAGTTTGTGCACTTTCAGTAAATGTATTTATAAGCAGAAGATACGTGAAGCATTTTCAGATGAAAGAATTTTGTAAGGTTAAAGGATGGCTCGGGTTTGCAAAAAGCAGATCCAGTGTGATAATGTCAATTCTCAGGCATTTTGTGCTTGACATAACTGGAATTGGTGAACAACACTTAAAATTCAACTGAACATCTAGCTTTCCCCATGTTTTGGTTTGACTGCATGTTTCTCAAAGACAGATAATAGAAGCTTCTCGAGTGAGATTAGATAGTGGCAAGTGGCTATAAATAATATCAAAATTATGAGAAATTACCCAAATTAAATATGTGGGTCATTTTAACTCGTGAATTACCTAACATGCAAAATAATGAGTCATCATTAATCAACTTAAATGAAAACAAACTATTGCTAACATTTTATTACTTGTGAAATTGAGCCTAGGCCCAAATTGAAACAGCAATAAACCAATCCAGAAAGTCGTCAATTCTTAGTTGAACAACCTAAGTGGACCTGACCAAAATATAGTTGGTTTTATTTTGTCCGATGGAAAACTTATAATTATTCATTCTGGTTTGCCTTAACCTATAGTTTGCACTATTATTTTTTAAAACCTATATTTTGCCATATTTCTAAAATCGTACACTTTGCCCAATTGTACAGTTTACCCTAACAATTTCTAAAATTGTAATTTAAACTGTATAATAGTTATCTTTCAGTAATTTCAATCTCTCTAATATTTTTTTTATAGTTAATAGACATTGTAAATTATCAGTTTTTTTTTTCTGTAAATGCATTTTTCTTCCTATAAATGCATATAATTATTTTTTAAAGGTCATTTAGCTGTGAAAAAAAAATCAAAAATTTTAAAATTACTGGAACATAAATATTCACCAGTTTAAATTAGGGTTTTAGAAGTTGTTGTCAGACACTGACTTAGGGATGTCAATGGGCCGACTTTGGGTCAGATATAGCTAATCTTAAACCTTCCTCTCAAGTAATTGAGTTCGGATAATACTTGTCTTGCGGGTAAGCAAGTGTTACTCATTAGCCTATTTTTAAGGCATATGTTTGATTTTTTTAGACTTCTTTTTTATATATTTACATATATTTTCAATAAAATGTGTATATTCAAAATTAGATAATACTTAAAAAATTATAAACTAAAGCAATATAAGATAATTTTTGTTAAATTATAATTTTATTTTTAAAATAAAAACATATTTTGAATATAAATATACTAATTTAAGAGAGGTGTGGGTAGAATTGGATAGGATAAGTCAAACCCATACTCTTCTCATGACTTTGCGAGTAGAGTCGGGTTTGGCTTTAGGTAGACAGGTTCAGGGAGGATTGAGCTGAGTAGGGTATTTTTTGACATCCCTTTAGTATAAAGGAAGAAGAGGGTAAAATGTAGGTTTCTGAAAATAAAGAGGACAAAGTAGAGGTTAGACCAAACTTCAGGGGGGGTTTTTGTAATTTTCCCTTATCCGATCACCGAAATTGCTGATGCTGGTGTTCTTCTCCTCCTCTCTTCTCCATCTGCATAAACCTCCGCCAAAACCCCAGGAATTCGACCAAGCAATCTTCACGGAAACCCTCAAAATGGGATCCAAGTTTTAGTTTTTCCCAATTACATCCCCCGGTTAGTCTGCCATTTTTCTCATGGTTATGGACTCCATTTCCATATCTTATCCTCCCACCTTCTCAACCCCCTCTCACTTCTTTTCACCAAATCGGAACCTTTCATTCGTCCGCTTCTCAACAAAATGCCGCGTTAAAACGCACAAATTCATTTCAAAAAGGCCTCACCGATTCCTCTCTGTTACCAGTGGTTTTCAAGCACTGAACTCGCAGCAACCTTCCTGTAACTTGGAGGACGCTGAAGACGGAATTTTGGAACAGCCTAGCTGCTCGGGACAAGAAAAGCAGATTGTAATCTCAACTGGGCACTCCAAAATCAACTGCATTGCGAAACACGTAGCTTACACATTGTTCTGTTTTGCAGTTGGTTTATCAAATGTATCTCAAATTGGTGGGTTTCGTTTTGTTGCAATTGCAGCGCCGCTAGCGAGCGAAGTAAGTGTGGATGGTCAGTCGAGAGCGAGAGAAAGTACGGAAGAGAATGTTGAGGATTGGAAGAAGAAAGATCACGAATACTCTAATCATACGAGGAGACTGTTGCAGACTGTTTCGCAGTTATTGAGGAGCATAGAGCAGCGTCGTGGAGGCAATGGAAATATTGAGGAGGTGAGGTTGGCGTTGAAGGCAGTGAAAGTTAAGAAAAAAGAGTTGCAGGATGAGATAATGGATGGACTCTACGAGGAGTTGAGCGAGTTGAAAAGGAAGAAGGAGGAGTTACTGGAAAAGGCAGAGAAGATTGTGGATGAGGCGCAGAAGTTTAGTAGGGAGAGGGAGTATCTGGTGGCTGGAAAAGCAGATGAGGCGGTGAAACATGGGATGGAAGACAACGTAAGAAGAATTGAGGAAAAGTATGAGGGTATATGGGAGAGGGTTGGCCAAGTTGAAGATGCAATTTTAAGAAAAGAGACTATGGCCTTCAGTATTGGAGTGAGAGAGCTTTCTTTTATCGAAGATGAGTGTGTGGATTTGGTCCGAAGGTTTAATCGTGAAATGAGGGTGAAGGAGCTTACGGATAGGTAAATCTGTGTTCTGGCATTTCTTCATCCCCCCAAAAGAATATAATTCTTTTATTCAGTTTGGGGCTTTTAGACTAGGAATCAACGTGCCAACTGCATGACGTAGAACAGTTCTGCAAGGGTTATAGCTAAGTTATGGTAATTGACCAACTTATAGTTTGGCTTTTTGAGGTGTTGCTCTAGTGATAAGCATATGCGATGTAGTCTGGCATTAGTGAAGTACATCTTTGACGCTTAAAGGTTTGAACTCATTGTGCTAATTTTTTTCCAATTGGGGTGCCCTACTATACACATATATATCTAAACTGTGTTCAGGTATTGTTTGATTTAGTTTTTCTGGAGATAGGTGTAGCCAATGAGTTAATGAACATTCAACTTTCTTTCTTCTCATTATTTTAAGGAGAACTAAGAACTTTATAACCATGTGTTGTGGTTGCAGTATGCCAAACAGTTCTAATATGAAGCTTTCGAGATCTGAAATCCAAAAAGAGCTAGAAACAGCAGAAAGAAAGCACTTAGAAGAGGTAATTTTGCCTGGTGCTGTAGAATTAGAAGATATTGGCCCTTTTTTCAATCAAGATTCGCTGGATTTTGCTATTCGTGTAAAACAATGCCTTATCCATTCAAGGGAGGTGCAGAGGAAACTTGAATCTAAAGTACGAAGACATATGGAGAAATATGGTGGTGAAGAGTGTTTGATCGTCAAAACTCCAGAGAAGGAAGTTGTGAAGGGATTTCCAGAGGTTGAATTGAAGTGGATGTTTGGGGAGGAGGTGGTTGTGGTTCCTAAAGCCATTTGCCTCCAATTATATCATGGTTGGAAGAAATGGCGTGAAGATGCTAAGGCAGACCTGAAAAGAATCTTGGTAGAAAATGCTGATTTTGGAGAACAATATGTTGCCCAAAGACAGGTAGTGACCATGGGTCTTAGTACATGTTTTTTTTAATAGCAATGTGAGGTAGTAATTGATGGATTTTATTGTTCTCTTGATGTCTTATGCAACCTAGCTAGGCTAGAACTTTTCTTTTTATGGGGATTGCTTATAAACATCAGCTTGGGAGTGCTATGAACCTGAAAGTTATTGATAGGGTGGAAGTAACTGTTGGCTTCAGTTGGTGGTTGTTTTCTTCTCTGAATAACTGCCTCTTGATTTCTGTTTCAGGAGCAAGTTCTTCTTTCTCGAGATAGAGTTGTTTCAAAAACATGGTATAATGAAGAGAAGAGTCGTTGGGAAATGGATTCAACAGTTGTTCCTTATGCTGTGTCTAAGAAACTAATAGATCATGCCAGAATCCGACATGATTGGGCTGCTATGTATATTGTGATGAAGGGAGATGAGAAAGAATATTTCGTTGATATTAAGGTTACATGAGTTTTTCACCTTTTACCACAAAGTTGGGGAAATCATAGCTATCATTCTAATCCTATATTCTTTTGACTCAGGAATTTGAAATGCTATTTGAGGATTTTGGAGGGTTTGATGGACTGTACATGAAAATGCTTGCATGTGGTATACCAACTGCTGTTCAGCTGATGTGGATCCCTTTTTCAGAGTTGGGTTTGTATCAGCAATTTCTCTTGGCACTTGGGCTCTGTCGGCAGTGTTTAAATGGATTGTGGAAGATGAGAAGTGTGTCATATTGGAGAGCTTGGATTTTTGAGAAAGTTAGGAATGTCCATGAGGACCTGACAATGATGATTGTGTTTCCTCTTGTCGAGTTTATTGTTCCCTACCCTGTATGGTTCTTTCATCTTATTCTTGCTTGCTAAACAAAGTACTTTTTCTGTTGTAGCTATGTCTTACACTTCCTTTCACAAGTTCCATAGCTGTGATCATACTGTAGGTAAGGATACAATTGGGGATGGCAAGGCCAGAAGAAATTGATCAGACCGTTGGGTCAACCTGGTACTTGAAATGGCGATTTGAAACAGAAATGAATTTTGGGTCCAGGCAGACAAATGGCATACTGTGGTTCATTTGGTTTCTTATTAGATGCTCTATTTATGGATTTGTGCTGTTTCATGTATTTAAATTCATGAAAAGAAAAGTTCCAAGACTTCTTGGTTTTGGACCTTTACTTAGAGGAGGCCCAGCTATGCGGAAGCTGCAAACATTGGTAATGTTATGTTTTCCTTCAATTGCTTTTTGAGCATCCTCTTTACACATGTTGACCCTGTGTGCTCCCCCCCATGAAAAACTATTCCGACTTTATCTTTTACAAAAATTATCTTAAATTCCTCACTGCTATTGCCTACATGTATTGTTTTTTGGTTTTCTTAGAAGAGTTTCGGCCTACAGTTATTGTTGCTTGTAAAGGTTACGTTATAGTTCATATATGCCTGATAGTGTATGTCATTTTGTTTGTGATTTTCCTGTGGCCGTGGTTCTCAATGATTTTGAGAGTTGGCTTTGATTTTTAAGATCTCTTGAGATAGTAAAGTTGGTTTTAACTTCTAGCTTCCTCAAGCTAACATATAGGAAATTAAAGTTTCAGTAATTGTATCTTGACAGGGCTAAGGATTAGAAACACTTTATTGCATGGGCGCTGTTCTGTCTTTTTTTTTTTTTTTTAGTGGATGCTCTCCCATCTTCAGCCATTATTTGGTTGTAGTTCCTTCTAGTTAAAAACTGAAAATAATAATAATAATAATAATATTTGGTCATTTTGAAGTTTCTCTTTTGATGACTCTTTGATGCATGAAGAACTAGAACTAAGGTGTCCTTGCTGACATTGTTTTTGGGCAACCCTGGATTGGACATCAGTTCACTTTGGAGTAATGGTTCCTTTTTCTGCAGACACTGGGTACTATTACTATAAGTGTCACTTGCAGATTAAACGTATCTTCTTGTTTGGCATCTTGCAGATAGGCTATTTCGATTTTAAGGCAAGGATTATCAAACAGAAGAGAAGAGCTGGACTTGATCCCATAAAAGATGCTTTTGACAGGATGAAGGTTCATGCTCATCTTTGAGCAATTCTTAGTATTTACTACTCTAGATATTGTCGGCTATTTTCGTGTAAATGATATTTTTATGTGATGAAAACACTTGGTTGCTATACAGAGGGTGAAAAATCCTCCAATTCCATTGAAAGATTTTTCCAGCATCGAGTCAATGAGGGAGGAGATCAATGAAGTTGTGGCTTTTCTGCAAAATCCTGCTGCTTTCCAAGAAATGGGTGCTCGTCCTCCTAGAGTATGTTAGTCTATGAACATAATGTCATATGCTTCTAGATTTTGTTTATAGATCACGATAATCTACAGCAGCTGCATTATGCATTCTCTGTTTAAAATTTGATGTACGGCAAATTGTTTTCCAGTATCTTTCGGTTCTACTTCCACTGAAAAAGGTTTTGTTATGTGGCTTCTCTCCTTTTGTTTTCTGATTAGGAGTACAAACTTTCATCAAGGTAGACAACTTGCAGCTTAAAATTTGGGGATAGTGATTATTGTGATTTGTATGCCAACAACTTATGTGTTCTTGGACAGGGTCACTGGGATGTGCTGACTTGGAAATATACTTTTGAAGCTGTTCCACTTTATTGAGACTAACAGAAGTGTTTCATTGGTTTTAGTAGTTCGTATATTTGTGATGTTCCTTGGATTATTTACAAGTGGATTCAAGCTTTTGTTTTTGCTACTTTAGCTGCAGCTTCCATGAAGGGTCAATGTTGGCAAGTTTTAATGATTGTTATATTATTGGTCTGATTGCTCTTTATGGCGACCTAGCATCATAGCAAGATCTAGAAACTTAGGCACAGAAATCTTGCCAGTGGAAATTTTACTGTGGTTGCCTTCTTTGAGTCTGTCTTTGTTCTTGATTGCTTATTGTTTTGT
This sequence comes from Aquilaria yunnanensis, assembly GCA_039654915.1. Classification (NCBI taxonomy): domain Eukaryota; kingdom Viridiplantae; phylum Streptophyta; class Magnoliopsida; order Malvales; family Thymelaeaceae; genus Aquilaria; species Aquilaria yunnanensis. The sequence continues at coordinate 33,371,528 of CM077600.1, read as the reverse complement.
GGACATTTGATGTATAGCTAACAGCAAGGTGTAAAAAATCAGAGTGTAATAGGATGTTAATAGTTTTTTGTTCTTTCAAGAAACTGAATTTATCCAGTTGCCGAAAAAATTTAAGACTAAAAGAGGGTGTAATGCATGCTAAACCATTGGGTGCAATTTTGTTATGATCTAATAAACCTACACATGCTATGCTTTTCATGTTCACTGTAATTTGAGATTCCCTTGTTTGTATTATTTGCTTGCTGATCCATTTGCGATTATGACTGGGCCATTATACCTGATGCAGGGTGTTTTAATTGTTGGAGAGAGAGGAACAGGAAAGACATCACTGGCATTAGCTATAGCTGCAGAGGCTCGTGTACCTGTTGTAAATATCAAAGCTCAACAGCTGGAGGCTGGGCTATGGGTGGGCCAAAGTGCATCAAATGTTAGAGAGCTCTTTCAGACAGCAAGGGATCTGGTTGGCTCTAATCTACACTCTTTTTTCTAGTTTAAGGCCTGACCATCTCTAAATATTGCCTTTATTTTCCAAAATTTTTATGGCCAGGTATTTCCACATAATGCCTTTTTTGGTAACTGTCTAAAAAAGGAAAGCGAATAGTTTACTTGTCCTTGACATATGTAATTTGCTCTTTTTGGTTCTACATATCTTTTCCCCTCTATAAGTATAGATGATGAACTTTTTTCCCTTACTCTCTCTCTCTCTCTCTCTCTCTCTCTCTCTCTCTCTCTTGTGAGTTATGGAAGGTCAGTGAAATATTGCTTATCTCCATGTCAAAGGCAATTGTTATGTGTTTCATTTGATTCCCTTAACAGCATTGCCTCCAGAAGAGCATCTGTCTTAGAACGTTGCCACTATGCTTTTGCATGAATTCATAGTGTCAATGTGACTTTTAAATCTAATTGTATTAACTTCATACCATTGACCTCAACATAGTTGAGGTTAAGGCATAGTATGACAATAATGATGATGATTGAATCTTGCACTCCATGTATTAAATGTTTCTTAAATTAATGATAGTGAGACATTGGCAAGTATTTTTTTTTTACAAGTAGTACAAAAAGACCTTGTTCTTTGTTAGCTGCGAAGGACTACAACCAAGCAAAAAGAGACAGATGATTCATGTGACCAACTCCAATTAGATGGGTGAAGGCATAGCTCATTGGTTAATTGCTTTTTTTTCCTAGGCACCCGTGATTATTTTTGTGGAGGATTTTGACCTATTTGCTGGTGTGCGTGGGAAATACATTCACACGAAAAAGCAAGATCATGAGGCTTTTATCAATCAACTTCTTGTGGAACTTGATGGGTAAGTCTAAAATTCCATTTTTGTTCATCATTTGCAATAGATTTTCTTTGCCACTTTGCTTTTGCATGAACTAGTAGTGATAACTAATGTTAGACTGTTAATTGAGACTATTAACTTTATGCCACTGACCCAACATATTTGGGGTCAAGGTGCTCTATGATGATGATGGTGTGCAATACATTCTCTGCCAGATGAACAAATTTCTTGTTTGTGCAAGGTTGTGGCTTTCCTGGTTGTAGCAAAAGTGTGTTCTTATCCTAAACAAAATAGTTTAACTTTCTGCAGATTTGAGAAACAAGATGGGGTTGTTCTGATGGCTACTACGACGAGTATCAAACAAATTGATGAAGCACTGCGACGACCTGGCCGCATGGATAGAGTCTTTCATATTCAACAGCTAACCCAAACAGAAAGGGAGAAGATACTACACACAGCTGCAAAAGAGACATTGGACAATGAGCTTGTTGATTGGGTAGACTGGAAAAAGGTGAAATGTGATATTCTCTTATCATTTTTCTGTATGAATTATGTGACTAATGATGACACGAGATTCATGTAGCTGGCCCCAACTAACTTGGGATTTAGGCTCAGATGATTGATTGCTTGATGAACTTCTTTCCCTACTGGTTTTGTATACTAACATGAAGTGGATGTTTGTGCCTCAAATTAATGGCTCACTCTTGGTGTCCCCAGTGTTCTAAGATCACTTTTTGGATTCTTAGTTGTATGTCAATCTGTGGTAACTAACCATTTTGAACATGCAACTAATTAAATAATGTCTTTGAATGTATTGAAAAGGTTCCTAAGATGCAGCTTGGTTTTTTCTGCTGAGTGTTCCTTGTAAAATGATGAGAACACCTCGATGGTTTGGTACAAAACTTACGCCTAGTTCATTTTAACTTAAGTCAATTGACTCCGAAATGGCTTATTTTTATTCTTATGTTTTTTTATCCGGAACTAATTTTAATTAAAAGTCAATATTATGTAGCTGCAATCATTTTCCAAATCTTTCTTTGTACTTCTACATTTTGGAGTATGCAGCAACTTCTTGTTGTGATTTTCTAATATTCTTTTGGTGCAAAATAAACTCTTCTCTTCAGGTTGCTGATAAGACAGCTCTTTTGCGCCCTGTAGAGCTCAAACTTGTTCCTGTAGCCCTGGAAGGTAGTGCGTTTAGAAGCAAGTTTCTTGATACAGATGAACTTATGACCTATTGTAGTTGGTTTGCGGTAAGAATCATTGCATCACAACTTGGTTCTGGTTTATTAATGTTTCATTTAGGTTCTGTTTGTTTCAACCTAGAAATGGTGCCCTTAAAACTCTATTTAAGTGGAATTTTTAATTTTTGATTGCACCAAAAATAGCTACAATAGGCAGAGGACAAGTAACCCAGTACAAAATGGAATCAAGTTCTTCCAACTGGAAAGGAAAACCTTTAATGCTTTTTTGAATATTGGCCGCAAATATACCAGATAAACATGAAGAAACTGTAAAAAATTGTAAAAGCTTCATTTTAATTACCAAGCTGCTGCATTGATATGGCAGCGCATGCACAATCAACCTAGCCTTAAGCTACTAGGACACAATAACTTAAACATTAAGGAAAAACAATAATGCGTAGACAAAGCCATACACTGTGCATAACTAGGAACGGGGAAAAAATGTCTCCCTCTTTCTCTTTCTCTTGGTGAATCTGTAACAATTTACTATCTCTATTCTTTCCTTTTTCTCTTTTATGGTTTCCATTGTTTAAAAACTTGGGATATTATAAATGTTGATTTTAAAGCTAATTACTTGATTGTGTCGACCTTAAAGTTGAATAGTTGATCAATGCTAAATCACAAAGAAGCTTACTAGAGACATCCAACGACATAGTCTACCTTGCCCTATCTAAGCCCACCCTTTAGCTACAAATAGGAGAAGCCTCTTGCCCGGGCTAGGATTCGAACCTTGGTTGGCCACAAGAGATAGTGGGTATCATCCTAAGAGTGAACAAGGCCATTGGTAATTATATTTGTTAAGTATGAGTCATGTGCAAGATTGTTTATGAAGTAAAAAATATCGGTTCATTTTAAAACCGTAAAATAAACTTGCGAACTATTTCCTTGACAAATACATGTTATGAATAATCCTCATTTCTGTTTTTTTGTTCCTTAACTATTAAGCATCCAACCCAAAGCCAGCTGGCAATGGGGAGAGAGGCTTCCCATCAGTATAAACCTTAACTACCCCTTTGACTTAGCCATGTGGGATTTCCCTGCTTAACATGGCTTCTCATAGTCAAGCAGGGGAGATGATTGAGAATGAGCCTGTCATGTGGATCATTGTTAGTGACAACACTTGGGCTCTGATACCATGTTAAAACGTCCCAACCCAAAACCAATCAGCAGTGGGGTACCTCAGCACAATATTAGCCTTAACTAACCCCTTGACTTAGCCATGTGAGATTACCAACCTTAAACTAATTTTTTTTAAGGATTTGCGCCCCTTTGGTGCTTCTTCAGTTTTATATTCTCCCTCCATCCCAAAATGTTTGTCACTATTGAATTTTTTTGTAAATATCATTGATGCTGTGCAACATAAGCAAATTAAACTTGTTTATCCCATATTACCCTTTACCAACCATTATAATTATAACAATAAATGCATGAGCATTCATAAGTTTACATAATGGAAAGGGTACATTTGGAAGAATATGCATAATTAGAGAAAAGTGACAAACATTTTGGGACAAAAGAAAAATGAAAATAGGAAAAGTTTCAAATGTTTTGGGAGGGAGGGAGCGTGAGTCTGTTCTTATCAAAAAAATAATTCTTCTTTGATGCTTCTCTTTCTTTTTCTATTCTTCCCTCCTTGTAAGATATTTGCCTGTCAAGTTTTTTATGTGCTTATCTGCAGAAAATAATTCTAGATGAGGCTTTCTCTAAGTGATTTTGCCTGATATTACAGCCATAAGTCACTGGATTTTGCAGACATTCAGCAGTGTGATCCCTAATTGGGTGCGAAAAACTAAAGTTGGCAAGAGAATAAGCAAAATGTTTGTGAATCATCTTGGATTAACATTGATGAAGGAGGATCTGCAGAATGTGGTTGATCTGATGGAGCCATATGGTCAAATAAGCAATGGAATAGAACTTCTAAATCCTTCTGTTGCTGTAAGTTACTATGCATGACTCATCTGATTTGTATTAACGAAGCCTTTTCATCATGTTACCTACTTTGAGCTGGGTTTATTTTTGTGGTTTCTGTCTCAATTGGTTTCAGTTAAGAGATTCTTGTGTTTTATATATTGGACCTTGTTAAGTTGCACTATCCCATGTAGTTACAAGGTTCATTAGAGCTTGATACCACAGTAAGACCTCTCCCCCTACAGCTAATTGGTTTTAGATGAATGCTTTAACAAGCCTCTTTCAGTAAGTGCCCATTGGGCTTTGATTTTTGTTCTTTCATAGGTGCAATGCATTGCTCACCATACTGTGTGTAAAATGGGAAGAATAGAACAGGGCAATTTTCAAAAAACAGTTTCTTTCACCATCTCCTTTGCCACAATTGATTTTCCTGCTGCTTGTAATCCCCTGGAGGAACCCCTGGGCCTTATTTAGTCTGTTTGGATTGAAGAAAGGAGAAGGAAGAAAGGGGGAGTGAGTGAGAGGATAACTAGTGTAACTCCTTTGTTTGGGTAGGAGGAAATAGGGGAGAAGGGATTGTCATTACCCCTTCAAATCCCTGCTATGTGCTTTTTTTTTTTCTCATCCCGCCAAATTAGGGGAAAATAACTTGTATCCCACTTGCCTTTCCATCCCCCTTTCCCCTGTAAATGGAATCCAAACAGAGCTTTACAGTATGTTAGAAGGGATTATACTGACAAGCACATTGATATTCTTGTGACAACAGATCACCGATTTTCAAATGATTATTTTCTGCGTATATCCATCTTTATGCATGACAATTGCACATTTTCTTATCTAGAGAACTTACAGACATGTTTGAGGTAGTTTCAAGAGCATGCTTAGAAATAATGGAAACTTATATTTTCTTCCCCTGTTTTCTGTTGGCTGTCATGATGGTTTCAATGGACGAGTATTTATGAATATACAGTGGACAAGGGAGGCCAAGTTCCCTCATGCTGTATGGGCAGCTGGTCGTGGTCTCATTGCTTTTCTCCTACCTAACTTTGATCTTGTAGAAAGCATTTGGCTTGAACCATGTTCCTGGGAGGTAAGCTGTTTTCATATATCTGCTGGCCTTTTGAATCCTATTGACTACATTTGCTTAAAATTTGGTATACTGTCTAATATGAGGAGTTTGCAGATATATGTCACTCCAGCATCTATAATCTTTAGAACCACTTATTTAACCTTCACATTAGGGGGTTAAATTTCTGTTGTTTTCTTGGACCTTTTGTGTTGGTGATTAAGATAGAAGGAAAACTTCGGTAGGAGAAAAATCCTATTTTCATAGAAACAAAATCTAATTCTATAACCTTATTCAATATCTTTACTACTCCTTCCTTTGAGCATAAGGTGTAACAATGAACATTTAGGCAACCTTTATACGCCGGATGACAACTGACTCTTTTCACAATTAGTCATGGGATGTCATCGGCATATCAATAGTTGTAGCTGATCTTCCAAATGTCCTTGAAGTTCAACCAGTCCTACATGTTAGGATTGGTAAAAAGGAGGGAGGTGTGATGTATAGACAGGTCATTTGCATTAGTGAATGAGACTAACACAGAGTGCGCAGCACCAAATGTACCATGAAAAGCTTGGCAAGCTAAACTTTATGTAGTGAACTAAACAAAGGTGTGGTGAGAGAATGCAAGTACTAGCTGTACACCACTTTACCTTTATTCCAGATTACAGGCAGTTGGGACCATAAAATGACCAAGGAGCATCAATGGTCTTTGTGGTACTAGTGGAGATGCAAGTTTGAAATATTTGCATGAAAGTGTTTGTGTTGTTAAGTCAAAGGGTTTCTTAGTGCTTTATAATCTACCTACAGTCAATTGGTTTTGGGTTGAATGCTTTTAACATTGTGTCAAAGCCCAATATCTGTCACTGCCCCTTAGGTCAGTTGTAAACCCCATTGCTGTTGTCATTGCCCACGTGATGGGTGGACATGAATGGGAGTGCCAAGTGTGATGTAGGAGGGGAAGATAATGTAAAGAACAGAAAGAAGAACAGAGGGCTGGAAACGTGAAATCAGTTCACCATAGTTCAAACCATCCAAAAACTGAAAACTAATGTAATATAGGAAGACATTACAAGGGAATCTAAACCAGACCCTGTCATAACTAGTAAGGTAAGCTACTCTTTATAGTAAACGTTAACAATAGCCAAAAAATAACCTGATAAACTAGAATGCTTATAATTTGTAAATTACAAGATTTTCCCATAAATACACAAACATCCCATATCCCGTCATATTAAAAATATATTGAAAATAACCAACTTCCCTTCTACTGCATTAAAGTGGTTACCCCATTTGTTAAGTCTCCAACATTTGTTACTGCTTTATATTGTAGTGATGCCTCTATACTATATTGTTGGATGCTTTAACTGGAAGCGACTGATGAGTTCTTCCCCTTGTCCAGGGCATTGGGTGTACAAAGATTACCAAAGCTAGATTTGAAGGTTCAACATATGCGAATGCAGAATCAAGATCTTACCTGGAAAAGAAGCTTGTATTCTATCTTGGGTCACATGTAGCCTCCCAACTTTTACTCCCATTTGGGGAAGAAAATTTTTTGTCTGCATCTGAACTACAGCAAGCTCAAGAGGTTGGTCGAGTTTTGTTTTGTGGATTTTTATCTGGTCTGATTTTTATTACTACTGCGAAATGGTAAATTCCAACATGGTCAAGCGGTTAAATAGTGCTTTATCTCATGGTAAGGGACCTCTACACACATTACCAATTGATTTGGGTTTAATGCTTTACTGTAATATCAAAGCTCAAGTTTTTGTCATTGCCCCATCTGTCAAATTGTTAGCCCAGGTGAGTCATGGTCCAAGTGATAGGCCCATTTTCAGTCTTCTGATCAGCCTAGACAGTATAATCCTACATGGTCAGCTTAAGGGTTTAATAGTGCTTTATATTTTGGTGAGCTTCTCCATTCTTTACTAAATGGTTCTGGGGTGGATTCTTTTCTACCTTGACAAAAATATTTCTTTTTCATATCACTTTTTACGAAGGTTAAACAACAATTCTTTCCTTTAGAACTCTATGTGACTATGACTCTACCACAGCCTCACTGCTACTTTCCTACTTGAGAACTCAGGTAAGCTCTTCTAGGATGATAGAACTGGATCATTACCTACCTTACCATGTGAGGAGGCCATTAATAGAATATGCAAATCTCAAAATGAAATGGTGAAATAAAGAGATGAAGAGAAGGGAAGAGTACATGAGATACAGGGTACCCATGGAGAAAATTTTGCCTAAAGGGCTGCACAGTTAATTTGTCCAGGAAAAGATTAAAAATTGTCTATATTTATAGTGGATCTGAGATACCAAATATTTTAAATAGATATTGAGGGATCAGAAGTAAATAAATCTAATTGATTGCCATTTTGTTCAAATCATTAACTGATAACTTAAATCTTAGCCTTTGATTTGCCCTAATGTCTTTAATTATGGTAAAACTTATATGTTCGTATTGGCTTTGATGGGATAATTTTACACCATGGGATCAACACATCAAAGACATGATTACATCAGTTTGGATAAAAATGATACCATCAAGTCAAAAAATCCTGCATACCAGATGTGTTATAAGTTTAGTCAATCTATCATTGAATTTACACACAGCCATACTTCCTGAAAAACTCAAGGTGATGATGAAACAAGATCACTGAATTTTGTTTGAGAATGGGATCCCGTGGTTGATTACCTATAAATCAAACTGCACGGTAGAGGCCAAGTTATTTTCTGATGATGTTTGACTGATTTCGACTGCTAGTGATGATATGAAATGCAGTTGCTGAGGATTGACAATGATTTGGATAGTAACTTTTGCCAACAATTTAGATTTCTCCACTTGATAGGGAAAAAATTATGAAATATGATACGTGTTTACGGATACTTCCTCCAAGACAAAAGGGAAACCAATTTGGTTTGTTTGCATCTCTCTCCCCGATTGAGCTGGAGTATGTAGCTTGATATCATGAGTGAAGTTTTAATGTATTGTTTCGGTTGAAGTTTCTCTTCCTTTCGTTGTTTCGTTGTTTCTTTGTTTCTTCCTTTTTTTCCTTTTGTAAAGGACAAATAGGTGAAGGCCAGCTTTTAGCAGCACAATAAAAGATTTACCAATCCTTTGATACAATCTTAAGTTTCATAATGAAAGATGAAATAATGAGATGAAGAAAATGAAAGAACATGAGATTCATGCCTCAATTGCATTGACCTTTTATTTCACGGGCAAGGTGACCAGATGGCTACTTGATCAATTCCTTTTACTTGTGGAGATGATACAAAAATGATCAATGTATACCCGATTTAAGATATCAAATATGGTAAACAGACGTTGAGAGAGCAGAAATTAAATAATCTCTGACTAATAAATAGTGTTCTTGATTTGCTTCAGTCTCAATTATGGAAAGATCATACTTTCCCATGGTAAACATGATTCTTGTTTACTTATTTTGTTGTTACAACAGGTAGCTACAAGGATGGTGATTCAGTATGGATGGGGCCCTGATGATAGTCCTGCAATTTATTACAGTAATAATGCGGTAAGCTCCATTTCTTGTATCAAAGTAGTCTCTAGTAGTGTTGTAACAAGGAAATATACAGAGGTACAACAACACTGCTAACCCTAGGTTACAGATCCTAAATTATAGATTACAAGTAAGGAAAGAAAATATCTAATGATGGCCTAGGATACATGCAATACATAATAAGCTGTAAACAAGTAAGAAGATGTTCACCCAATAATAATAGATTTTAAATTATCTTATCCTATTACTTCTTATGGCAAGTCAGCCTCTGATGGCCTCAAGATTTTTCTTTTGAATGCTCATCCTCGCAGCTCTCTTATTTTTATTTCATTTATGGGTTAGGTGGTATTTTTTGTGTTGAATTTGTTGACTGATACATGTGGAAGTCTTGTTTTTTGCAACAGGCTACAGCTTTAAGCATGGGGAACAATCAGGAATTTGAAATGGCTGCCAAAGTTGAGAAGGTATGTGTTGTGTGGCATTTTGTACAACTTGACTTGAAGATCAAGTCAATAATATTTACTTTGAGGCTATGTATAGCTCAAGGGTTCTAACTTTTCTAGGATAAGATAATCAGAAAATAGGATTACAGGATAATGAAATAAACTTGCTCTAGGATTTTAACCACCCCATGTTTGACTCTAAGGTAGAAAACCTGCAGATTTTTGTTTATTTCGTGTCTGTGTGTATGTATGTGTTTGATTCAAGTTCCAAAGGTGGAGAAAAGCAAGATTTTTACATATATTTCAGGTAATAATGACATGAGTACCAAAACTAAGAGCAACTCCGAACTCGAGCAAACTTGGCTTGGTTAACCCCAATCCAAGGTAGTTTTTGGTTTGTGGTTATCTTGGGTCTGAGATCATTCTAGGACTTGCCATCCGTGGTCTTCCCAGCTCTAAAACATTGTCATTCTAGTGTTTGTGGTCGTCTTAAGGACCTGGGGATAGGGTCATCTGAGGTCTTGTAATGGTTTGGAGTCTCAATATTGTTTCTGAGCCTGAGTGAAGTCTCAAATTGTTGGGTCGTTCTGAGATCTGAGGTTGTCATGAGTTGGGCATAGTCCTTGATCTTGGGGTCTTAGGTCATCCCACGGTGTTAGGTCATCTCAGGTCCCTAAATGAGGGTCATTTCAGGCCTGAATTGCCCAAGCCTTCATCGTCCAACCAACTCCAAGTCCAATTTATCTGTGTGCATTGCTTGACTTTGATGAGGCTATGTTCAACTTTACCATCGTTTAGGAGGAGCAGGATTTTTGAAAAACTCTAACTGAACCTAAAATTGTTAGAAAATTAACATTTTCCAAGATCCTTTCCTAATAGAACCAAACAGTTTGCAATCCAACTCTACAATCTTCTTTGCAGAAAACTGAATGCACCTTGAATTTCACATAAGTCTTGTATGCAGGCAAGGGATTCATTCAAAAGCATAATGCGATATATGCTTGTAATTCATGTAGGTTCATGATTTGGCATATCAAAAAGCGAAGGAGATGCTTGTGAAAAATTGTCGAGTTCTTGAAAGGATTGTTGAGGAATTGCTTGAGTTTGAAATCCTAATGGCAAAGGTAATGCTATGTCCTCAAATTGATTGGATTCAAGTTCATCTGCATTTATCCTTTTCTTTCTGTATCTGTTATTTTGTGCATTTATCATTTTCTTATTGTATCTCAAATGAAAGGATAATGGTGAGTGTTCTATGGTAGTTCCAACTTATCTTGGGCCCTCTCAATTGTATTGCAATTCAACGTAACTTTCATTGATCCCGCCAAGACTGCTTGGAAAGAGACAGATGTGAAGTGTTTCAAACTCCCCTGCCCCATCCCTGGCTTGAATCAAGGGGAAGAAGGGATTGCTTTGAAGGAAAGGCTGGAAATGAATGGTTTCATAAGATGTCTTTTACCCGCCTCTTTGCCCAGAAAGAAAAAAGATGAGAAAGGGAAAAAAGAGATCTTCTCTTAGATAGAGCCCTCTCATAGCAAGAAATCTATCTTTCACTACCAACCGGCAGACAACATCTGGGTCTTGCCAGTATCAACAACGAGAAAAAAATTGAAAAAAAAAACAACCAAAAGGAAACAGCAACTAACTATGGCTCTTGGCCTAGAATGCCCCAAGTTTACTGGGGATTGGAGCAACAAGGAATGCTGGGATGACATTTTTCTTCCTGGCTGCCTTACCAGCAAAATTTCATGACAGATTCCTATCTAGCATAGCCTTCACACACACACACACACACACACACATGTACATGTACATATTCTACTTTGCCAATTCTTTCCCCCTTTTGGTCCAGGTACTCTAGTAAATAATGGGATATTGGTTCATATTTTGACTCACCATGTTTATTATTGTAACAATTGGTGGATTGAATTACAACTTCTGAACTTGCAGGATCTGGATCGAATTCTTATTGAGAACAATGGGACCCGAGAGAAAGAGCCCTTTTTCTTGTTGGAGGTTGATTATGCAGAGGTATATAAAATATTTACATGTTGCTCATTTTAATTTTAATTTTGAGATAAATTCATGATTAGATTTTTTGGTTGCTTATTAATCTGAGTTACATGGGTAAGTTCTAATTTGTTACTCAAACTGAAAAATGCTGGGACGTTTATGCTCTTCTTGCCCCTGATATTACCGGCCCCTAGATGAAACAAACACTAGAATACAAATCAGTTGGAATTCCATTCAACCCACATTGCTGAGTAACATGGAGATAATTTACTACTACTAAATCTAACTAGAATTTAATGCTAAGCACAATATTAAACAATTGCTTCAATTACTTTTCCTATTAGAAAATATTATGGTTAAATTTTGTCACACTAAATCTGTCTTCATTGATTTTCAGCCGCTTTCTAGCAGCTTTCTGGACAGGGGAAATGTACCAGATACCACATTCTTAAGTGTGGCAACTCGAGATTGAAGGAGCATAACTAGCCAACTAGGACAGGTTGGAAAAACTTGTTTTTTTACTTCTGATGAGCTAACTCGTACTTAGTTTTAGAGTACAACACCTCCTTCCCATACCATTGTTTTTCCTTGGTCGTTCTTAGTCTTAAGTTTGATGCTTCTATGAAAACATGGAAATCTCACCTCATGCACACACATACACCAGTACACGTACACTCTCTCCCACTTATTTTTCTTATCATTCAGAAAGCCCATTCCTGAAAGTGAGGTCTTTCTTCCTCATGTATGGTTGCTTTATTCTCTTATGTTTGACAGGTTTGTAACTTGAAACACACTCTCATTAATCAGTTGATTTCTCAAAATCTGAAATTTGTTCTGATGGTGCTGAAGAGATTCTAAACGAAAGAAATGAATATTGTTAATATTGAACTTTACCAAGGAGAAATGTTTGCTCAATTTTCAGCTTGGCACTTCTCTATTATTTTCCCCACATCTCATGTCATCTGAAGCTAGCATCTTTTATTTTTTTTTTTAATAATGGAAGCTAACATCTTAACATTTATAGCAGATGAATATATCCGGAGACATACCTGGAACTTGACGCTTGTGGTGGCTAAGTTGGTTAATACCAGATGTTTTAACCACCCCTACAGTGCTCTTGTAACAGATTGCTCAGCTCTTATGGAATCTTGTCAGGTATTTGCATCCAGCATGTCCTTCGGAGAGGTAATACTTGTGCGGACTGACTAGCAAATACGCTTCACTCCCTCGACATTTCCTCGTGCACCTGCCTCCATACCCGCAGTGCGTTTGCTGCTAGCAGATATGCATGGCCTTGTTGCCTTAGTTTCTTGTTTTGTCTTGGAAAATAATTTATTTTATTTCAGATTTTGCCCTTACTTTCTGAAGCCATTGTATACAAATCAGGCTAGTAAAAGAAGAGAATGTTGCTTTCATTTGTTTTTAGGAGAGGATATTGAACTCAATATTCTGCTGAGGATGAAAAGGAATCAGCCCCTCTCAATCAAAACCTTCTAGGATATCATCATCTTAAGCGGTGTAGTCAAGATCATGTGGTGCTCAGATCCTAGTATTGGTGTAGTCAAGATCAATGTGGATGCTAATGTCTTTCGGTCACACGCTTATATGTATTGGCATTGAGATTGTTGCACAAAATTATGCTTGCAAGGCATTGCTGCTTATGTCCAAGGAGTTGTGGTTTTATAATATTGTCATGCAGGTGGAAGCACTTGCTATTGATCTTGCTTTGCTTGATGCGAGGATGCATGGATGGAGGACGATTATTCTAAAGTAGGACTCTCAGCTTTTGATTTATGCTCTTTGTTCTGACCAAACAATTATGATATTTCTTTTCGGGGTGATTTTAGAAGATATTCTTTTCTTAGTTTCTTCTTTTAATTCAATTGTTTTCACTCATAGGAATAGGCAAGATTATACGGTTGCTCATTGTCTTGCTAGAGCGTCTTGTATGCCTGCATGGAGAGTTTATTAATTCCGCTGATCCTCTTACGGATTGGTTAACTGTTATTCTTTATTCTGATCTTCATTAATGCCATTAAGGGATTTATCTAAAAAAATAAAACAGCCTAACTAAAGGAGTCAAATTTATATGTTGGTTTTGTGAAAAAAGAAATAAACAGGGCTATAGCTGAGTCATTGGACCTACGATTTTGTGTCATGATTAATGCACTAGTTGCCAGACAAATTTTGGGTGAGTTTTTTAAAACCAAATCAGCAAGATACGTTTTCCACCGCATGAGAAGTTGAGGTTAAATGCACCAATGGTCCCCAACCTTTAAATCTTGTTCCACTTTCATCCCTAATGTCTACTTTGTTCCACTCTCATCCCTGATGTGATTAAAAGGTTCCTTTTCATCTTTGATGTTATTAAAACAATCAATTTTTGCCTAATTTTGGACAGAAAATATTTATGGTGGCGAAAAGATGCCACCTCATGGCAATATTGTAGAAAAGATTTTCAATTTTAATCCCTGAAAACTTGTTCTCTCACTTCAGAAACCCCAAAAATTTCCCATTTGTCAATTTGGCTATTATCCATCATTCCTGTCTTAGAAAAAACCTCCTTCTACTCTACCACTTGCTTCCACCATTGCCTCGACTATCAATCAAGCCTCCTTCTCTATCTTGGGAATGATTACATCTTCTTCGTCACCCTCAATGGCTCTTCTCATGACATAGCAAAAATCTGGTCTCTTCTATTAGCTTGTCTTTCACAACCCCTGACTTTGCTTTTCCACAGCCCTCCATTGCCCAACAGCCTTTTGCCATCATCCTTCTTTGGTCGTCTATGATTGTCCCGGAAATCCAAACATCCATCTCACATTCCCCTATTGCCATCTGAAGCTCTCATTCATTACCACTTGCAACCGATTGTAGAAAGGAAAACTGTCACCGCTAATTCAACTAGCCTGAGTCCAGTGGCCCTCGTTTGTAACAATCCTAGTGACCACAATTCCTCATCTTACCATGTGATCACATGAATTAAAGGAGGAAAAGAATATCAAAACCATGAATCGTTTGATTGGTGCAAGGATTCGACCCAGATTTGGAGTTGAAATGATAGAGATCATCGAATGAAGAAAACTAGTATGGCAACAAATCGAACTTAACTATGGAGGTGCACCAGCAATGGATTCGGTATGGGAAAAGGAGGAGGACATGTAGAGCTTAGTGAGTTTAGGGAAAAAATGGAGTCAAATTGACAAATGAGAAGTTTGAGGGGTTATGGCGGAAAGATCATATTTTCAGGGATCAAAATTAAGATTTTTTTACAATTTTTGTCCAACATAATGTTTTCCATCCAAAAAGAGCAAAAAAAATGAACATTTTATTCGCATTAAGGATAAGAATAGAATAAAGTAAATGTTAGGGAAGAAAGTGTAACAATATTTAAAGGTTGGGAACTACTTATGCATTTAACCCGGAGAAGTTGCAACGCCTCACTCTTAGGTTCTTTTTCATGTTCTACTTTCTCTCTCTAACCTTGTCCTTTAACTCTTGTTTCAACAATTATGGGTTAGAACGAGGAGGTAGACCAAATGGAATGCAGTAGTAAGCATTTCAAGAATGCAAATGAACATGGAGGTTGAATTGGGATCCAAGAAAATTACAAAGAAATGCTGTTGGGCCTGGGCAAATCCAAGGTAACCCACTCCCGCCTGGGATATCTAAATGAGGAGTCAAGCAAGGAGGAAGAAATTGGTGAAGGAATCCCAATGATTCGACATTCAAAAGCTGAGGAAAATGAGAATTTGAGAGTTGAAGAATGCAATAATTATGAAGACATTGAGAAGAAAGGTAGGCTATAAACTTTTAATTTCAAGGGTCAAGGCTTTTTAAGAACTAGAAACAAGTGCAAGTTGGATGTGATAGAGGATTTGTTCCTTGCATGTTTTATATAAAAGTCTTTGGTTCATAGGAAAAGGGGATGCTTCCTTACAATTAGCTTGGGATATGGGAACCTCATTTCAAGTCAAACTTTTGGTACTATTACTAGGGTTGTATGGCATAGGTTTGTTTCCCTATGAAATGTATAACATCAACTTGGTTAGGCAGATAAGTGAGCAAATTGGGAAAGGTGACCCTAAACATACATAGAGGTGGGATATATTGAGGGGCTAGTATGCCATTGCCAAAGTATGTGTGCATATTTTCTGGATTAACACACACTATCAATGGATTCTTTGCCTAGGATTTTTGGATCTTTGTTGTAAATATGGTTGCCTAGGAAACAGAGTTCATCCAAGCCTTATCGGGGGAAGAGTTAAAGGCCTAGACGCAGGTGATTAACCTAGCCCTTGGCTTCAGCTTTAAGCAACGATGAAGCTGTCATTTAAGAGCATAAATAGGGACTCAAGCCGCACCTATGAGGATGATGGTTCAAGAGGAAACCTCAACGGTCAAGGCGGTTCCTTGCATTTATTGTTGAAGAGCACCAAGTTTTAGATAACTTATATAATGAAGTTGATCATCTGGAACTGCAGAGGCGCGGCTAGTGACAGATTTCCTAGCAAACGGTTGCTATTCACAAACTTTCTCTGGTGATTTTATTGGAAACTAGACTTTTGGGTAGGTGAATTGAGAAATTTCATTAGGTCTTGGTTTCCATGGGCTACTTGGGATGGACTAGGAAGGGATATGGATCCTTTGGGTTTGGACCCAATAGTGCTTAGATTAGAGTCAAGGTTAGTTTAGTTTTTTTTGTTATTATCTACTAGTACTAGTTCGCAATATAGAGTTGGCATGTCTATGAAGTGTCCTTGGTGGGTGGCTAATTGGGGACTTTAACAACCTCTTCTAAAATGAGAAATTAAGGGTTTGTCCTGTAGATGAATGATTTAGAAATTGCCTTAATGCTTATGGGTTTAGGGGAGAATAAGCAATTGGTCATAAATTCAGTTGGGCAAATTTTAGAAAAAAAAGTAGTAGTATGAATCAAGAAAAGTTAGATTAAGTCCTTGCTAATACCTATTGGAGAATTCTTTTCCTAATAGCATCCATTGCTGTTTTCCCTAGAATTTACTCTGATTATAACAATGTCTCTTGCTTGATCTATTTAAAAAGCCCTTTACTTTTGGACCAAAACCCTTTAGGTTTAAGCTTGCTTGGCTTAAACATGAAAATTTTGGTGCATTATTGAAGGAGAGCTGGAATCCTTTTTCTTCTACTGATTCTAATATAAATAATTTTCAAACTGATGCGGGTGCTTGGAGAGACTATTTGGAGACATTTTTTAATAAAAAAAGAGAATACAAAAGATCTTAAGAGATGATAGAGGTAGCAAGTTGGTGGGCAATGAGCACTCTTCACCTTGGAACGATAATAACTATGTAGTGCCAAAAAGAATTCATAATAGCTAGTAGGAAATCAACAGGAAGGATGAGATTCATGTTGAGAGATAAAGAACCCGAGAGAGCCTGTAGCACCTAGGAAGAATTAGTAAGAATTTTTACCAACATGTGGTCTTGAGTAGACGCAAAACATATTTCTCCATAAACGATATAGAGTTCTAATTCCATTATAGATTCATAACGGGGAAGCAAAATACCCTGATGATGTCTTGAAGGGGCATTGATACCTAGCCATACCCAAGCGGCTGCATGCAACCTTGTTGAACTTTACCAAGCACCATTAGTGATGAGGACTTTTGGATGACAAAACACGGTCTAACGCTGATTGTCACCCCAAGAACAACATAAGGAAGGAGCCATATCAAAAGGAAAATAAGAGTACCTCTATTGGACATCATTAGCCACGGATAATTGTATAAAAAAAATCATTTCGTCTAGATATCAATGAAGAAACATGAAACACAACATTTCTGAAAGTACATTCATTGTGACTAATCCAGATAATCCAAATAGTCGCTATCAAAAAATGAAACCAGTACATCAAGAAGTGCTTCTTTTGGTTTAGAAGAAAAGCTAACCATTCTTTGAAGGAATTATAAGATCTATGCGAAGACTGAGAGCAAAAGTTACCCCAGATGTCTTGTGAACCAGTACATTCCCAGAAGATCGAGGTGAAACATAGTTTCCACCAAGGAATGGCATCGGGGGCATAAAAAAATCAATAAAACCACCATGGGTTGCAAGATTTGCTTTAGTTGGCAAAGCTTTGAAAATACATTTCCATAAAAAAAAAATTAAACTTCTGGGGAATTTGAGAGGCCTAAATATCCTTAAGAATAATAGGAAAATTTGGGTGTGGCGAACTCTGAAGGGAATCGCTTGCAAGAGTTAATAGAGCGGCTGATTTTTTTCGTAACTAAAGATTATACTATTGTTTTACGGTGAAGGAGCCCTAGCCATTACCTAGTCATTCAACAAAATCATGAGCATTCAAGTTGTGTAAAGGCTTCATTTGAAAAATAAGATCCACAATTTGCGCCGGAAACAAATATCAAAGCATGGATTGGTTTCAACAATTCTCCCATAAATCATATAAGTCTAGAACTTAGAGGTTTAGATCCTTATAGATGTTCCTTACAAGAGACGACAAGTGAGAGGGGGATATACTTGTAATCCAAGCATCCTCCTAAACCCAAATTGTAGAACCATCCCCTATAGCCCATTGAATATACTCTTGTAATAAACTTCGACCATATAAAAGGTTTCTCCAGATATGGGAGGCATTTCCTGAAACCTTTGCTATCCAAATTGATTGGTTACAGCCATATTTGGCCATTAAGGCCTTATAAACCACTATTTCCAATAAATATTCGCCAAAAACTTTTTGAAAGCAAAACTTGGTTGAAAAGGCGAAGGTCGTTAATCCCCAACCACCAAGGCCTTTAGGAAGATGCAAAATTCCTTGCTTCTTCATATGAATACCTCATCTTGCATGGGTTCTTGACCACCAAAACTGAATAAATTGCTGAGAGATTGTCTAAAAGCATCACATGGGCGTTGAAAAGGGATATCACATAAATAAGGATGGCGAATAGAGTTAATTGGATAATAGTTTGCTGACCAGCATGGTTTAAGAGATTTTATTTCCAATTTGCCAGATGTTTTTGAACTTTGTCAGCAAGAAACTAAAAAGATGCCCGACGAGATAAATCTTGACAAAAAGGCATTCCCAAGTAAGTCGAGATACCATTACTTACTGGAAATGGAAGAATCCGAAGGAATCTGTCTCGGGCAGCTTTCGTGACATTATGACTGAAACACCATTTAGATTTTTGGGCATTACTATGTTGCCCTGCCACTATTGCAAACTCTTCCAATGCTTGATTGAGAACTTGAATAGCCACCACAGTCGGTTTAAAGCAAACAAAGCAGTTATCTGCAAAAAATAGGTGGTTTATTTCAATCTCATATTTGCTAGCTTTAAGGCCATTGATTACCCCATGAGATTAGAGCTTCTCAGGTTTGCTAGAAAATGCTTCAGCACATGGAATAAAAATATATGGAGCAAAAAGATCGCCCTGTCGAATTCTTGCCATTGGGGAAAACCAATCCGCTGTACACTCATTGACTAATACAAAATAAAATACAACCATAATACATTGCATAATAAAATGAATCCACTTGTCTAGAAAGCACATAACAAGAAGAACCCTATTAATAAAAGACTATTGAAGGTTATCATTGGCTTTTTAAACATCTAGTTTCAGAATTGCTTTAAAGCCAGGCGATCTTGTTGAGGTAGGGGTACTATAAACAACATGTAAAAGTTTATGGGCAATAATGATATCGTCTTAAATGTTTCATCCCAATATAAATGCATTATGGAATAGGGAAACCAAACTGTTTAAAACCGGCTTCAATCGATTGACCATAACCCTTTTTTTTCTATGATTTTATGTAATTTCTTTTATTTTTGTTCTTTTTCATTTGTTAGACGATCTATTAATGGAATGACTCATACCTTCACTAGGAGAAGTCTTTGTTTAATTTGCTGGTTGAGTGTCATGGGAAAGAACCCTTCTAGAATAGTTGTCATATGATTTGAGTTTTGATAAATAGATGATGCTTCTTTTGTGGAAAAAAAAAAGGAAGTCATAAAATAAAGCAACATATGAAAGTTTATCTATTATCATGACTTTATTTTGAAATTAAAGTCAAATTTTAGAAATAAATATATTAATTTAGAGGTAGCTAATGTAGGAGTAGTTAAATTTTAGTCAAAAATTCGTACCCTCCCAAAACTTTTTGGGCAAGATGAGATCCAGGTTCAAGTTCAGGATTGGCAAGAGTGTGTAGATAATTTTTAGCACCCTACTTTTATTTGATAATATGATCACAAAAAGGAAAAAGAAAAAGGGCGCCGCCTGCTCCACCATGTTTAATATTATATAAATAAAGATGTATTGTTTTAAAATTAAGTGGCTAGTAATTAATTTCAGTCAATAAAATCTCTTGAATTACTGGTCCTGGAGTCGTGGCTGGATCTGCAACCTTTCGAATGTACTCCTTTAAGAAAGTAAACAACTATAGTGCCCCAATTTTTGCAAACTTTTGTCGGGAAAAAACCTTGGTTAGTCTTAAAAGTTTTACTTTTTTAGCTAATTCATCCTAAAGTTTATCTATTTTTTTTTTATTGAAATCCTAAAATTTTATGATTGCCTAGCCCTATCAATCTTAGGCTAGATGTTTGGCCACATGGCGGATAGATATCCCAAGTGGCAAATAATTGCCGTTAAACTGTTCGAACTTGGCATAAATGAGGGCATTTTCTAAACTTTGAGTAATAAAATGGACTAGATTGATCAAAATGATATACTATGAGCATTAAAATATCATTTAAAACTGATTTAGTTGTTCTCCATGCCCCAAAAATACCGGCTTACTCCTTCTCCTTACTTAGACTACTAATTTCTCTTCTCTTGTATACTTGTAACCATGTTTTTTGAATGCTAAAAAATTAAAAAACGGTTAAATGACTATCTGAAACACAATATTATTATAGAGAAGTTTGATAGAAAGTTTAATACATGGAACATTTTGCTTTATACGGAGAATCAAAGGTACTCCACTATTAGCAAAATCCAAAATGGATGATTCGAATCCTTTTTTTCATGGAAGGATGATTCCAATCCTTCCACTTCAGCTACGTTGCAAAAGTCAGTTCCACAAGTTGGATCCTACGGAAAAAGCGCAAGCCAAAAGTTCATAAGTTAAGTAATTTCTCAACCACGCGAGTGTGTGTACATATGCTGTTGGGAAATAATAATAGAGAAAACGGACACCAGCACAAAATTTCAAGCGCCCGGAAAGTAATCCTACAATCGTTTGATGTTTGATATTAGTATTATTATTATTACAGTTTTGAAAAGTTATTTTTAGATAATTTTTAGTTTTTAAGTTTAATGATTTTACCTTCACTATTAAATAAATTACTGAAAATTATAACACTAACCACAGCAGATGTTCTAAATGAAAACAACATTCTTGATAAATTGAAGTATTTTCCTGCGAGTCAATCATTTTCTGATAGGCCTAAGTGCACCAGCAGCCCTCTAACTTTGTTAAGCTACACGAGTCAGTCTCTCAACTTAAACTTGGTATATTTAAGTCTCAAATTTTGAGAAATGGCATGAATTGGTCCAAGCCAACTCATGTGTTATGGGAAGAATTCAAAACAAATCCTTAATGTCTTTTTTGTTCATGTTTATACAATTGCAGTTCATTTTAGATTGATCCAGTCCATGAATAGGTAAAATTTATTTATGTACATGTTATTTCTATTACTATTAAATAATCTTTCTGTAAAACATTGATTAAATCTATATTATGGTATATTTGATAGAGATTTTTAAGACATAATTAAAATTTCTTATTTTTATTTATATTGATTTTCTAAAACTTTATCCAAATCAAAATTTGATAAATCAAAGAACCTTAAAAGCACTTTTAGAATATGTTAACAAGTTCTTTGTTTTTTTTTTATAGTTTGTGTGTGAGTATGTGTATGCATATTATACAAAAGTATTTTTTTATCTATTTTCAATAATTTTTTACGAATAAACAAATTAATCATATCAATTTTAAGCGTTTTTATCTCCACATGTTTTGTATTATCAATAGAGTGTTCCAATATAATAGACCAAATTATCCTTGCTTTATATTGTATTATCATATGCAATTCACATAAAAAAAATTCAATTTCTTTTCTCTTATAAAAAATATAGTTTTACTGCTTATGCTATGAAAAAGACTTATCTAATAATAAATATCTCTCAAATTAAGTGACGATGTTGGGAAATCATTTTTATATTTTTTCTAAATTTATAATAATTTCTTTTAAAACTTCTAACTCTTAACTTGACAATTAGTCTTCAAAATTTTGTAAAATATTGCCAATAGTATAATAATTACTCAAACAATAAATTCTAAATAATAATTATTATAATAGCAACATAATCAGTATCAACTTGATTAATTAATTAACTATGTTTGAAAATCAATTGGTTTACATTTTTTAATTGATCAATTAATGATAATAATTTTTCTTAGTTTATAACTCTTTAGTTATAATAAGTCTTTAAGTATTTATATAAAATACTATCAATGATGTGATACTTCACAAATAACAAAAACATACATGAAACTAAATAAACTTAACCTACACATGGATTAAAACAAAAAAAAAAAAACTACAATTACCTATTTTTGGACAAAAGAGAGATTAAGGATCATGTGTGAATTTTACGTGCCCCAACGCTATGAGGTGCCTTGAGTTAGAGTTGAGGGACTAACTTGTGTGAATTAGTAAAGTTGGAGGACTGCTTGTGCACTTTGGCCTTTTCTGATACTTAAAATTTTAGTAATACTTTCGTACATAATTTTTTTTTATATATTTAGTAAAATTGTTGAAAATTCAACAAGATACGAATGCATGTCCATTATTTTTATATATGACCGGTACGGTTAAAGTTTTCCCAAAATCTCAGGTTGCATGTGATTTGCTTGTTTGATATCTGAATCTTCGAACTTTAGTGAACTGTCATGGAACTAACCCAACAAATTTTTAACAGTATAATATTATTATTGTAGTGGCAATCTCTGATGAGTCATTAACCAATAGAATATAGTTAATTGACGGGTCATGCCCTGCCTTTTAGATTTCTTAAGGCTAATCATTTTCCATTACCCCGGCCAGCAGAGAGGTCAATTATATTTGTATTTAAGCAAGGTGAATCATCATCCTTATCCCATTAATTCTAATGCTTCTGATGAACAGAACAGCTGCCGCCTGCCTTCCTTTCCTGAAAAAAGATAAAAAAAAAGAGAAAGAAAAGGCTAGTTCTGCGCTACTTTTTTCAGCTTTACCTTGCAAGGGGAGAAACTTGGGGAAAGTAAATGAAATGAGAAAGATCAGATTTTCCCAATGGGAAAGGATAAAACTGGAGAGGTTTCTTCTGTTAATGCCAGTCATGTCCAAATATGTTTGTTGACCAGGACCCATTTTTTAAGTGTGAGGAAGGACCGAGTGTGTTCTAGAATCTCCTGAAGAAGCAAAAACATGTCTGATGGAAAAATTATAGAGAATTAGAAATCAAATAGAAATATTCAATTTATTTTAATTTAAGTTAACTTAATTTAAAATAGTTTATTTTTTATTTTTATATCTTTTTTTTTCATGAATTAATTTCCTTTTAATTAAAGTTAACATTATGTAGATATAATAATTTATTATAAGTTTATAGCTAACTTTTTATTATTTTATTAATTTTTTATGAATCTTTTATTTTTTAATGTCTATAAGAAAAAAGTTTCATAAAAATTTAATAACATCATAAAAACTTTACATTTAATAGATTATTACATCTGCATAATGTTGAGTTTCATTGAGCGCTTGTAAGATAATGTTATCTCAATTTCTATCAATCTAACTTAATGGTTAGTTAAATTTCAAATCGCCCAATTACCATTTATTTGGCAACAACCTTATGACCCTTTTCATCTTTTAAATTTTACCTACTCAGACCTTTTACTCTTATAAATTTTAACTCGGGTTTACCTGTCTATTAAACTTTAGAAATTGATATCTTTTACCCCTTTGTTATACTTAAATGACCGTGTAAGTTATCTAGGAACTAAAACAGAGACAAAAAGGAAGATGAAGGGATAGCTAACTATTTGATTGTCCACTTCAATCTTTTTTATTTAAGCAATTCAAAGAGCCACCAACGCTGCATAATTTATATGAGCCAACAAGCATTTTGCATATAAATATGTTTCATTTAATTTTGGTACCCGACTTATCCACGGGATTAGTTCTTTACCCTCCAATTTATCTTCCTTTCTGTGCTCATATAACCTAAACATTCATTTAAATGAAATAAGAGGTAAAAGATATGAATATCCAAATTTAAGAGGTAAACCCTAATTTTCTGAGAATGGTAGTTTTGAGATTATCAAACATTAGTTAAATGATGAATGTGCTACTTATATGATATTATTGAGTTACTAGCACCCCTAAATATTGTGGGTTCTAGATTACGGAAAAAATGGTAACTTTTCTTAACCATAACTTACTTGAATTACATATTAGTTCACTGATTTAGGTATATTTAAAAGGTGTTGCACCGTTGTATAAACTATTAAGCTAAAGAGGAAACCTACCTAACCTGTACGAACAAACATATGTTTCGACAGTGACATGGTCATGTTCGAATCAGAGCTAGACCAACGGATCCGGCTCCAATGGTTTCGAAGATATAGATATAAGACATGAAATCGAAAAGCATCTAGCTATTGTCGGTGGAGGTGTTGCTCTATTAGTATGACATGACAAAGTTAGGATTCGAATGTTAACTTTTTTACTTGTAAATTTCATCTCTTTAACTAGTTATTAAGTGGGGCAACTATAGGAAAACTAACTATATAATCCCAACAATTGAATATTAAAAACCAGGAATTGAAAAAAAATAAAAGGAAAGCGAAGAATAGGCGTGATACACCAAATATATATATATATATATATATACACACACACACATATACAAACAAGCAGGAAGAAAATAAATGAAAAAAAAAAAACAAAAAAAGGGGACAAACTGTCATGTACCATTTCTGAACTCAAAATGAATTTATTAAAAGCTTAGAGTTGAGATCCATTTTTTTTTTCTGTAGATTCTAATTCTATAGCATGATTCCTGACGCACCGGTGCAAGGGATAAACATCCTGGTCTACTTCTCACTCACGCCAACCATTTTGTGTGGTTTAATTAATTCAGACATGTAGCTTAGTTTCAAACAGCCGAAAATTCGAAGGTACACTACTAATAGACAGAAAGACATGTATTATCTGACAGTTGCAGGTCGTTGCTGCTAAAACTGAAACCAGTTGCGATTCTGCAGGAAAGTAGGGAAAAGGGGGCAGCAATAAAATCCAAGACCTTGTAATTAGAATCTGATACCCAAAAAGAAAATGGAATTTTTGACGTTCTCATGACATTTTGCTACAAAAAAGCAAATTCAACCTAAGAAGGAAGCAAATTAGGGCTGTAATCTCATGTGCAAGATAAGACAAAATATTCCCAGAACTTCAATTAATGTTCAACATGAAATTAAGAGAAGATAGATGGATAATACTTAGTAATAAGCCAAGCATATAGACTTGCCTAGAGGATACAATAATTCCTCAACACAGTCACTTAATTATGATTGTCATCATCTGTGTTCTCTTGCGCTTGTTCATCCAAGCCTAAGCATGCAGCAGGATCCTCCAATTTATCGGACACATCAAAACTGTTCTTGAACTTGATGATCTGCATCTGCCTGCTGCCCCCTCGCTCCAACAGAACCTCTTCTTCTCTTCTTAACCGGCAGCCTGCAAATTCCAGCATCTCCCTTGAATTTCTCTCTGGCACAAACAAACACACATATGTAGAGTTTAGTGCCGACCCAGAAAGTCCAAATGGAAAAAGGACAAACAGAAAACTTATACAAAGGGGTTTTCCGAGAAGATTTCAGAGGAGGTGGAGGAGGAGAGGAGGAAATATATAGTTATATACTCATCAACGTCCATGTATAGGTAGTGTAATTAAGTATATGTGATTAATTAGTGGGGCAGGACAGGTATCTTTTTTGGATTTTTTCATATCCCAGAAATAAGAAGAAAAGTTAGAACAAAAGGAGGCCAATTGCTACGCTACACGAGAGAGGCCGCCTGCTTCCGTTGTCTGTCCGTATGTGGCGGCACTGCCAGTTTTAGTTTTGCACAGGACTACAGGAGTATGTAATCCGATTTTAAATGCCGAGTTAGACAAGTACTTTACTCTATTAATTTCATATGCCTTAATTAATAACACCAACAATAGTGGGAATCTAAGGTGAAATATCACATTTTGCGGGCTCCAGCCTGACAAATTTAAAAATGTTTGGGGAAAATGCAAATTGACAAAAGTTACTACTAATAAAATGTGGCGATGAGTCTTAACAATGGTGGCTTTTGCTGTTATATATAAAGTGCTGTCTTAAAATAAATGGAGAATTACAATTTACCTCTCATGTTTATCCAAATTACATTTTATTCTCTTATTTTATAAATTTTTTTAAAAGTTTTACGCGATTTTTAGTAACTTATATTTATTCTTCTGTTGTCTCTTTTGGAATTTAAAATTAATAAATTAACTATAATTTGAGACTTCAATTTTTAGTTCTCATTTAAGTTTTCTCCTTAACATATAAATTGTTTCATTTTTTTTTTAAATGAGACAATATGCTTATATGAATATTGTTCTTTTAAACTTACCCTATTATTTTTTTTCTTATGATTCAGTTTTTATTTAATTTTCACTATTTGTATGTAATTTCTTTTATATTTTCAATTTTTTATTCACTTCTAATTATAATATATGTCATTTTGATTTTTAAAATTGGTTGTTACTTTCTATCTCCTTCACTTTTTTTTTTCAAAACTTTTAGTGGGAACTATTAAAGCAAAAGTCAAAGAAATTATAAGACTCATTTTATAATAATTTGGAAATTTTAAAATTTATCTTGTTCAAGTTAATGGAACATTTGATCATTTCGATGTAATTTTAGTTTTATATATTTATTAATAGATTAATTATTTTTTTAAGAAACTCTCATTTAGAAAAACATTTCTTGATTTCCTTAACTAAAAAAAGGCACTAAGCCTTTGAGCAATAGTGACGGCTAGAAGATGAAATGGCAAAAGTATCAAATTTGCTACTAATGTTTAGGTTAAGGCTTAATTAATCTGCCATTATAGTTTTTTTTTTTCTCAATATCTCATTAATGTTTCAAAATTGGCTCAAATATACCACTAAAGTTTCAGATTGTGGGTGAATATGCCACTGCCGTTAAAAAGGTTAAAAGAAAACGTTAAAAATAATAAGTTTTGAAATTTTAGGATCATAATGCAAGTTTTAACAAACTTCAAATATCTTATGTAATTAGTCTCTCTCTCTTTCTCAAAGGCCGTCCACTGCCACCACCTTCTGATGAAGCTTTTCCAGCCACTATTTGCACTATTGATAATAAAAAAATTTCTAACTTTTTCTCCTCCCATTTGTTACTAGTGAAATTTGAGAGGAAGAGATGTTTTTCCCTCCGTACGAAAGCACTTCCTCTGCCATCTTCAATAGTTCGAATTCCCTTTGTCATCTTCAGCACAAATTATGAAGCTAATGCTCTTGGAAACTTCAATTGTTACACTAGAGACTAAATTAAGAGAAATCCTCAAGATTTTGTCAGTTTTGATCCCGAAATCAATCCAATGGAATGCTTGGCTGGATGTTTTGCCTGTTGCCATCTGCTAGTGCTTCTTCTTTGATTTAATGGGATGTTGCCAGAGGTGAAGCTGTAGAAATTCCTAACATTGGAGGTGAGTTTAATTACCTATTTCTCTTGTAGTTTTTCAAACGTTACATTATCATCCTAAAATTTCAAAACTTCTTACTATTTACATTTTCCGTTATTTTTTAACGGTAGTGGCATATTTGAGCTCATTTTAAAACATTAGTGGGAGATTAGGCAAAAAAAAAAAAAAAACTATAGTGGCAAATTCAAACCCTAACCTAAACATTAGTAGCAATTTTTATGCTTTTGCCAAGATGAAATATAACAAAGATAGTTTCATTCATTTGGTAGCATCATCTCTTGAGCGAGCATAATGACAGAGAAAACTTTTCAAAGGTATGTAAATGTGAATTGTCGGTGAACTGTAATCCAAAAGAGGATAGTGAGAGAAGAATTTTCATCAAAGGAATGTAAATATGAATTGTCAGCGAATTGTAACCCAAAAGAGAGTAATATTTTATCGATCTCACTTTCACTTGACATCCAAGATGAAGTTAAAGAAGTATGACTCAAAATCATCTAAGTACCTAAGAAATTAATTGGTAACTATTGTTGAACAAGACATTCTCACAAAAAAAATTAATTAATGAATAAGCATATAAAACTAAAATTATAACAAAATGTCCAATTATGTATTAATTGAAATGATACCAATTTGAAGTTTTCATATTATATAAATATAAGCCTTATCATTTTTTTAATTTTAGATTTAGCAATTATTATAGTAAGTCTTGAAAAAATGATGACATTTGGAAAGCTTCTAAATACAAAAAATAAATAAACAGGACCAATTTTAAAATAAAATTAATATTATTAATTAGAGATATTTAAAAATTTGAAAATATAAAGATAAAAAGTATTACAGACAATGAAAAGTAAATAAAAACATAATCATAAGAAAAAAAATGATTAGGAGATGGTAAGTTAAAAGGAACAATATATATAAAAATGTATTATATTATATTACTTGAAAAATACAAGTAATGAAATAATTTATATATTATGGAAAAAAAAATTAAATAAGAACTAGAGTTGAGTTCTTAAAGTGTAATTAATCAATTGGTTTTAATATTTAAAAGAGACGGAAAATGTAAGTGTAAGTTTCGTAAAATCTCAAGAGACTTCTAAGAGATTTTTGAAACAGAAATAAACAAAGTATGATGCGGGGTAAATGTTATGGGGCAAATTGTAACTCTCCATAAAAAAAAGAACAAATGTTTTGGAAGAAATTTACTGAAAACCTAGGTCCATGAGATTGCTCATATATAATGCATGCAATTATAAATTTGTTACTAAAGAAATTAACTAAATCCATATTTGGAGGTTTGAGTACTGGAGTTTTTTTTGTAATAGAATATTATTAAGTGGCTTAGATCGGATGCGCAATAATAAAGTGCAGCTTAATGTTTATTCTCCTCTGTTTTAATTTTCTTTTCTTTTCGTTTGATAGAAAAATGCAGCCACTTCGTGTACGTTTATTTGAAGTGCAATTCCAACTAGCTATGAGCGTTAGTGCTTTATTAATATGGTAGCATTCAGAAAAAGCAACGAAAGGGGAACCGGGAGCAACTCACAATATTTTTTCAACTTTTATAAATCAATTACTAACGTTTCATTAGTTATTCCAAATGTAAACAAAACAATGCTGTCACTTATGTTGGAAAGAGAAGTGATTGAAATGTCA
Source organism: Aquilaria yunnanensis (assembly GCA_039654915.1). Classification (NCBI taxonomy): domain Eukaryota; kingdom Viridiplantae; phylum Streptophyta; class Magnoliopsida; order Malvales; family Thymelaeaceae; genus Aquilaria; species Aquilaria yunnanensis. The sequence continues at coordinate 33,342,581 of CM077600.1, read as the reverse complement.
CAACCGAAATTTAGCAGTGAGTCACCTGAACACAAATAAAAATTAATTTTCAAATTTAAAATCAATCAAATAAATAGGTGATGACGAACCACACAGAAACGTTTCAAGAAGACTTTAAGTTCTACAAATTCAAAAGAACAAGGCTGGATGGAAGACTTGTCACATAAAATATCACACAGTCCCTTCCAGTGGCGGATCCAGGAATTCAAGCTCGGGGGGGCAAGGTCAAAACAAATTCTTAAATTGTAGAATACAAAACAAACCAAATAATGCAATTTATATAAGTCCATGAAATTTAAAGAGTACATAGACATGATTAAGTCTAAATTATAAAAATTCAAATTTATAATGTAACACGACGCTCTTTCATGTCTCTGAAATCATCAATGATAGAATTTAAATTAAAAGTCTCTGCAAGGTCCTTCTCAATGTACAAAACCAAAGTATCAGCAAGGAAGTCATTATCCATCTTGTTTCGCAATTTGGTTTTGACAATTTTCATCGCTGAAAAAATATGTTCTGTAGTTGCAGTAGACACAGGAAGAGTTAATATCAGTCGGATTAATCGATCAACAAGATAGTAATAACTTGACTTTCCAGTGGATGCCAACAGTTGACATAATTCAACAATTGATAATAGCTGTGTAAACTCTGGTAAATCCCTAATATCAGCGTAAAAATTGCGCAACTGAAATGGCAGCAACTCAAGTTCATGCCTTGCGAAATCTAGTGGATAGTATTTCTGTGCAAGATTGCAAATAGATTCAATGTCAAAAGATTTAAACCCATCTTTCGGGTTCAAACATGAGCTTAGTGTCAAAAGCTCAATAATGCGCTCACTGAACCTTGAAGATATCTCCTGTAACTAAAAATTTATTGCCTCATTGAACACATCAAAGTGAAAATAATACTCCATAGAAACACTATCTTGTCGACGACCGCTACATCCTAGAAAATGCCGAGCATTAAAATCAAGAACAACAATATCATGCTTTGAGCAGAATGAAGTAACCTTGTCAATAAAAGAATTCCATCCATTTCTCTTCAAATCTTGAAGTAATATTGAAGTAGTTTCCACTAAATTCAATGCATTGACAATATCTTGACCTTTTTGTTGTAATGCTTGACATAGAACTTCCGTAATATCAAATATATCATACATTAAATGAGCAATGAAGATAAACTCAAATGATGATACCCTTTTCAAAGCAACTGCAGCATCTCCTCTTGATTTATAATTAGCACCATCTTCTCTAACATTATCAAGAACTTTGCATATTGCATCAAACATATCAAGGAGACTGCTAATTGACTTAAAATGAGAACTCCAACGGGTATCACAAGGCCTCTTTAATGTACCAATTTGGTTAACACCAGTGCCAGTTTCAATCTCATCAATAGCAATCAACTGTGCAATATTCTCAGCATGAGCAGCTTGCAACTCATCATGTCGTTTACAGGAAGCAGTAGCAGCATTGACAATAAAAGATAAATTGAGAAAAAACTCATGCACAACATGCAACTCTTTTGCCGCAGTAACTAGTGTCAACTGCAAACGATGAGCTAAACAATGAACATAATATGCCTGTGGATATTGACTGAGAAATAATGCTTGTAACCCTTTCCATTCACCACGTATATTGCTAGCACCATCATACCCTTGATCTCTAATATTTTGAGCATTCAGTCCATAATGAGATAAAATACAACATATCTCTGAATATAAAGTGGCTGCTGATGTATCTTTGACATGTGAAATATGAAAAAATCGCTCTTGTATTAAGCTTTTATTGTCAACAAATCGGAGAACAAGAGCCATTTGTTCCTTTTTACTTTCATCACTTGCTTCATCAACTATTATGCAAAACATCGAATCACCAATATCCTCACAAATCTTATTCCTAACCTTGTTTGCAATTACACATAAGATTTCCTTTTGGATTGTAGGTGATGTATACCTTGCATTTTGAGGAGCATTTTGTAAGACTACACTAGCAACTTCATCATTATAAGATGCTAAAAAACTGAGCAACTCAAGAAAATTCCCTTGGTTTCTAGAATCAGTAGACTCATCATGTCCTCTAAATGCAAGCCCTTGGAAAGATAACCACCGAGCAACATCAATGGATGTTTTAATCCGAAGTCTATTCCTTACAACCTCTTCTTTCGATTGTTTCTCTATTGCCTTATCAATATGACTAGACTGATTCAATAATGCAGTACAGCAATTCACCGAATTATTGTGAGGGGAGCAAGGGTCTGAACCCATATGCTTGAGAAAAGCACAATTTTGACCATCTCTAACCTTCTTCCAGTTTTGGAAACCCTTCACAGTAAAAACATCCCACCCATTTTGAGCTTTTGGTTTGTCAGTAAATAAATAACATGGCAAACAAAATGCAGCATCTTTTGTTGGGGAATACTCGAGCCAAGAAAAATCAGCAAACCATGAATATTTAAACCTACGTTTCTTTTTCTCAGGATAATCAAACTGCATTTGATAAGGTCCAGCTTTTAAATAAGCTCTTCTTACCTCATCACGTTCATTGATGGGATATGTCCACATGGGCTGCTATAATCCTGGATCACGCACTATGGAAAAATTTTTAGAAGTTGTAGGCGCTTCACTTTGTTGCGTACTTTCAGCATTTGAAGAATCCCCGAATCCTATAGACCCTGAAACTTCTTCAACCACCCTTGAATTTGCAACCACCCTTGAATTTTGACTGCTTTTGGGTTGACAGTCAGTTTTCGGTGGTGGAGCCATTTTTCGAAAAAAATGAGATAATGTCTTTTGTTTATTAGACATAGCTGAAAAAAAAAATAAAACAACAATGTAAGCACATGATCTAAACCAGTCAACCTGATTTCAAAGTTTAATCTAATATAGACATTCTCACATTCACAACAATTTACAATTCCATCATTCAATTTCAAATTCAAAAGGCAAAAATCCAGCAAATTTAACTCTGTAACTAACTAACTATAAGGTATAGAAATTAGAAACCAACAAAATGCAATCACAAGACTCATAAGTCATAACCCATAGGAATAAAAACTAAATTTATAGCATTACTGCATTAGTAAAGCACTGCCGTCTGCCGCTGCCACTACACTAGTTATCAATTATCAGCCAAAAAAGGCTTTTGACTATAACTTTGTAACGAACTAACTATAAGGTACAAAAACAAAATGAAAATGCCATCCAATTAATTAACTAAAGCAAGCAAATTAACCCATTTCCACCGCCACTACCTCTTGGTCCTCTCCGGAGTCCGACTTGGCGTTCAGGCATACTGGCGACAGCGACTGGCGTAATTGGCGATCAATGGACAATGGCGCGCGTAATTGGCGTTGGCTGGAGCTGAATCACAGAATCGATGATGCGAGTTGCGAGACGATGCTGAATCGCCGATGCGAGGCAGGCAGCAAGAGTCAACACTCTTGAGCAATACGATGATTTCAAAGCGAGACGACTTGACGAGTCAGAGTCGCCACTGAGTTAGACGACGATTGCTGCCGATGCGATGCGGTAATGCGCCAATGCCGATGCCGCTTAAGCGAGAGGCGAGAGCCGAGAGGACTAGGCGACTAGCCCAGCGAGTCAGCGACAGGCCAACAGCGAGGCAGCGGCCAGCGGCAGCGAGCAGCCGAGCACGGAGCACGGAGCACTAGCAGTCGCCAGTCCTAGTCGGAGCACAATTGCTGAATTGCACAAAGCACTGGAGTAGAACTGCTGTAAATGTTAGGGATTCGGGGGAATTGGGCATTTGGGGATCGAATTGTATAACTGAAAGTCTGAAACGGCGTCGTGCTTTTTGGATGAGAGAAAGGGAGAAATACACACTCGGTTCCCATTCTTTTCAATATGTGCCTTACTGCCCCCCCATATTTATATTTTTCCACAATATTTGGGGGGCAAAATACACACCCTATCCTTATTTTTTGACAAAATCTTCAAATTACTGCCCTATATTTACGTTTTTTCAAAAATCCCGAGGGGGGGCGGTCAGCAACACGTAGCTCCGCCATTGGTCCCTTCTACACAAAGTTAAGTTTACATTGAACCAAAAAGAGAACAATTCTCTAGCAATTTGAGTAATCAAAGTAATCTGAATTGTACAATAGTACATTCGGCCATTATAAACATACTCAATGCCTCAGAAGTCCGAAACTTTCAAGCTAGAAGGAACAAGAACTCATTAACACACTAAAAAACCCTAAAACTATCACAAACACATAATAAACATGGTTTGGACACTTATGTGTCCTCTAAATAAGTCAGCTACAGTCTCCCCTAAATAACATGTGTCAAAAATGCATTAAGTCTCAAAATGACCAAATATGGCAATGTAAAGTCTGGTAAGCTAATGGGTGTACATTGGGGCTCTCGGGTGCACTAAGGGTCTTGGGGGATGGTCTGACCATCCACCATCTTAGGTCCATATGGTCTTCTAGAGTCTTTGGTGCATTAGGGCGTATATACATTAGGTGTATGTGAGGATCAAAGTGCACCTAGACTTTCATACTTAAAAAATATATAGTATTGTATGCCCTTGTTCCTCATGTGCTCAAATGATGGTCCAAGCATTTTGTTGTTTTTTCCAGCTTGGTATTCCTTGAAATATTGTTTAGTCAAGCCTTGTAATGTCATTCTGAACTTTTTTACTCCCTTCCTTGTAATAGGTCCACTTGTGATTCATAGAGGGCCTTTAGATGTACTTGTGGTGTTGTCATCAACCGGGACAATAATTATAGCTCATCCAAAATTATGAAACTAGCTTTTTATATTAGCTATTATTTTTGTTACACTATTAAACATATTCCCTCTCTATAGCAGAGAAAATAAAACTAGGTAGTGAGCAAGTAGTTTTTTTTTTCTTATTTCGTCTATGTACAAAAAAAATCATTTAAAATGATTAAATTTGTTAACTATTATATAAATTTACTTTTTTTCTCAAAACTTTTACACAAAAAGAAACCTGAAAAGCAAGAAACTAATGTGGCATTTAATACTCAGAAACTAGTACTTCTCCATCTCCAAAATATTACAACATATAGTCTCATACCTCTTCAATATTTTCATATTTAGTGAATTACTTTACCGTACTATCCTTCAAATTATCATTTCAATATTCATTTTTTTCCAACTTTCTTAATTTACATGCATAAAATTATAAATAAAAATAAAAATAACATAATTTTTTATTTTTTAATCTCCAAACCAAAAATTAAATGATTCAATAGATATGATGAAATGAAAAAGCTACTAAGATTTTTGTAGAGGTACACTAGAATTTTGATTTTTTTTTTATTTTAATTTTTTTTTTGGTTGTTTTTTGTTGTTGTTTGTTGTTGTTTTGTTTTTTATAGGGCTGTTAAAATAATCAAGTTGGCCGGCTTCCGCTCTTGCACAAAGTGACAAGTACAGTATGGCCCAACTGGGAATCAACGACAGGACTGCCGAACGAGTAATTGGGCATGACATGTCAGTCCAACTTTGCTTTTAACTCCCATCAGTTTTTTCTATTTTATTTTATTTCTTTTAACACCATTTATTTTTGTTGTTTATTACTTGATCCTTTTTGCTTGCATCTACGAGTTTTTTTTTTTTTGTAAGATTCTTTTAGGCTATATTGAGGGGTGGTTGTTACTTGTTAGGTTATTTCGGGTTTTATTAAATTGAATTGTGGTTTTTTTTTTAATCATAGATTTTAAGAATCAAGTAGGCCGAATAAGGATAGGAAACCAAAATAATCCAAAACCGAAAAAGCTTTTTTTATTTCTGTTTGTAATTTAGTTAACCGAATTTTATATAGGAAAAATTACTAGGATCCCTTAGGTTACGTCGAACCTATACTTGTGTCCCTATTTTTCAAATACCTACACCGTTAATTGCGTTACAATGGAAAAGAGAATGATTGATTTTATCCTTTTAACCTTATTTGTTAGAAAAATTTATCCCAACCTATGCATGAACACTACCATACGCTATGAATCCGGAACCAGGCCGGAGAGAGTGATGTGCCGCCCGGGACCAAGCCGGAAAACAACGGGTCTTTATAGATTTTTTATTTATCCATTTTAAAAATTAAAATTTAATAAAAAAATATTTTCTAATATTTTGAAGTGTTTTTATAGATTTCTTAAAGTGTAGAATTTCAATGAATATATAAATTAAACAAACAATCATTATATATAAAATAACCACTTATAATCACTTTTCTTCAAAAATCTATCCAAAATCATTTCCTATGCAATTGTAACTTCTCCAAATATAAAAGTGTGACACACGGCGCAAAACACAGAGCAATAATGATGAAGTAAAATATTACTGTTTCAAGTGAATTCAAATACTTGTATAAGGCAGATTGTGCCCAATTTGCGTGAAGATTACAGCATTATATGACCGTTCATGATTCAAGTTCTAGCTTCAAGGCAAGAGAGAGAGAGAGAGAGAGAGGGGGGGGGGGGGGGGGGGAGAGCAAAGATCTTAAACAATAAGCTATTTTATTTTATTTTTCTTTCTCTCTCTCTCTTTTCTTAATTCTTAGTTGATCCTTTTGCCTGTATGTATGAGTTTTACAAAGTAGATGATTTTTTATGATTTTGCCTTTACCTAGCTTACAAATGAAATATTAATAAAGATACTTACTTTTTGCGAAAGAAAAAAGAGTATTTTTTTTTTCAAATTTCTAAATTTCAATTAGTATATAGGTTTAAAAAATTATCACTATATATAAAATAATAATCACTTATAATCACTTTTGAATATCTCCCCTACCAAACCCATAATTTTCATATCCAATTTTCTATTATCCACAAAAGTGTCACACAAGCATACAAAGAGCTATAATGATACAGTAAACCATTGCTGTTTTAAGTGAATTCAAATACTAATTTTTTTTTAATGTTTTCCGCAAAATTTTCAGATTAATAAACGACGCGTCAAGCCGGATAGGAGATGCAGCTTGCTTGTCTGCTGCCTTCTATTCTATTGTGAAGCTGGGAGATGATAGGAAAACCAATACGCATTGAATCATTGAACAAGCTTGACAAGAAAGAATATCAATGCCAGTGTGAGTTACAATTTCCTCTCAAAAAAAGAGTAGCAGTAGCAGTATAGGCTTTTCACATTTTACATGGGATGGGAGTGCCAGTAGATGAAGATCAGTGATCACCATTTGCTCCAAATCTCTTTGATTTCCTTTGCCTCAGGAGAGAAGAACCTGAGGTGCCACTATACAGAGGCATTAAAGAATAGAAAGCAAGGGGCAATAACCTGTTGGGACTGGAAGTGTATTTCAGACAATAAGAAGAATTTTCAAAGTCTGAATAGAAGACCCTCAACAAAAATCATGATGATATATGAGATGTGGCGTGTGTAATAAAAGCAGCCACGAGTTTCGTATCTGTGTCGCTGTTATCTATATAAGGTTCCTCAACTGTCCTATCTAACACCCGACGACTATGAACACACTCTACCACCCCAAAATGAAGGCATGTATTTCATCCCAGCTTGAGACAGTATAAAGAATCCCCGATCTCCCCTTCCAACTAACAAAGCTCCCTCCAACACATTCTTTCTGTTTCTTCACCAGGCCAGGTAATAGTGGGACAAAAGAAATGCCATACTCACTCCCCACCCTCCTCAGGCTTGAGCTAGACCCAATTACAATGCCTATGTCAGCTTCAAGCAGACAAAGCAAATCACCGACCGAGTCTCCAATGTAAACCGTCACATTCTTCCTGCCACTCTCACACCTGTATTCATTTAGGATTCTGTTAAATGCTTCAATTTTGTCAATTGGAGACTCCACTTTCCTGTCAATGTCACCTGTAGACATTGTTTCTTCAAATTTGAACTCATTTGCATGTACTTTCAGAAGATGCAAGTCTCCTGCTCAAAAAGAAATTGCAAAAACTACATTCAACAATCACATCGTTCACTGCAAAGAACTGTTGTACATGAATAGCAAATCAAACAAGAAACCAAAAGCAGCCAAGAGCATATATAACTCTAGACAAAAATGATTATAGCTGAATTCAATGGTCGAGTGCAAATAGGCATCTTAACCAACTTAAACCTTAAACACCTTTCTCTGTGCTGCAAATCAACTGTAACCTCAACTAAAATTCAGTTCTGCATAAGGATGGTGCATACCTGAAGAAAAGGCAGCTCTGATAAGATCCCCACACCAACAGTAAGAAAGAACATGGATATTGGAATTCAGGTTTTCCTTCTTTACAATTGTCTGGAAGAAACTTCTGCAGCCATCTTGAAGAATAAGACGCTCACCAGCACGTTTAATGTCTTCAACATTCAGACCTTTCAGTACCCCTGACTCAATCACTCTACTGTTTGCCTTTTTCTCAAAGTCAGAAAGTTGCTGAAGTGCTTGGTATAGAGCTTCATAGTTAAATCCCACTGCAAAAACCACAGGAAGTAACGCAACAGGATGTCACTAAAAACCTGTCTAAAGCAATCCTTCATGATCAAACATTTCAAGAGTACCATGGAAGTGCAGTATATTATTACCTTTCTCAGGAGGCATAATGCTTTCTATGCATTGTTCATACTCTTCAGTGTACTGTGTGGAAAGAAGGCCCCATGTGTTCCTTAATTCAGCAGATGACATCCTAGCAAGACCTTCAGGTTGGCTCTGATCTGATTTTGGCGCAGTTACTATTGCAATCTCTGCCAGTATTGCAGATGAATCAACCACAGTGCAAGTGAGATCAAAATCACAGAATATCATAAGGCGATCTTCCGCAGGGTTGTGCCCTCTAGTCAGAGGGGCAACGGTTGGCTGAACAAGAGGTTGAGCATAGAAGAATTCGATTTCAAGCTTCATGGCTTGATGGTAAAGCTTCTCCATAATGTCCAGTTCCTCGCCCGTCAAAGGGACACTGAGTTTATCCAGCAGATCTTCAGTTTGCAAAGCTGATGCCTAGATTCAAACAACAGAAAATTCTGAGCTGGAGTTAAGGCCACTCACTTATTCTTATTCTGTTAAGATTTAATCATAAAATCCAATAAAACTGATCCTCAGAAATGACATTGAAAAAGTACCAAGCAACTGAGGAGATACCTGAAAATTTTCAGAAGAATAGCTGTTGATCCACTTTTTGTATGGATGCTCACCTTCATTATGATCATGAAGTGCCTCAAACTCCTTCCCTAGGAAGGCATACAATCTCATGCAAGGTGTCATGGCACCGATTGTGTAAGCAGCAACTTTTGTTTTTTCAAATGGGGTAGCAAGCTTTCCGGGAGCTTTTACTCCTCCTACTTTCCCAGAAGCTGTAGCAAGTAAAAAGTCTGCATACTTCAATGTTGCAGAATTAACAGGACACTCCTTAACCAAGTCTGACCCCCACTCCTGCAGAAGCTCCAACACCCACATTATGAGATCAAGCATTGACAACAGTGTTTCAAATAAAATCTACAAATACATAACATAGTATCTCAACCAATGCAGAATGCAATTCAATAAGCAACCTAGAAAACGAGCCTCAAAATGACATAGTTCAGTATAAAAATCAGTTTGAGTTAATGACCTCTGATGAAGCGCACCAATTCACGTAACTAAAAATAGGCTAGAGATTTAATGAGTATACAAAAGAATCTTCATATTACTCTGATCTGCAGTGCTAGTGATTGCTTAGCTCCCTACTCAACGGTAAGAAAACTAAGGTACAACATGATTAAGAATGCTTAGGAAAACCACAAAAATATGTAAAGTGCCAACCACTTTCCAGCAGATGCTGTGTTCACTTGCATCAAATTGCTGATTTGTAAAAACAAAAAACAAAAATTTGAAAATCCTCACAAAGTCTACAGTAGCAATGGTTCTGTAACTAAAATGTTCTCACGTCTAAAACTAAAATAGTACATGTGAATGAATGGCCAAAATTTCAATCCACCGACTGCTAGATACACCAGCAGCTAATTCAGGACTCAACCCATGTGCAATCATTTTTTTTCACGTTTCATAAATCACACACATTTCAAGGGCACTACAAGCATTCAAAAATTGAAAATTAGTCATCATCCAATACGGTCAGCTGCTGCTCATAATAACAAACAAAAGCATAATACAATACCCATAACCTGATAATGAACATTAGCCACAAAAAATTTCATGAGAAATCACAAAATCAAGTGCAAGTACCCAAAAATTGAAGTCATAATCTTGACAGCAATTAATTTAAACAAATTGTTTATGGATTAGGAAGAGGCATCACGCAACACTATGTAGCCCATCTGAATGTTTATGTCGCCAGCACCCATTTGGAATTTAGAAAACAGTTTCTTCCAAGAAAAATATCAATTACAAATGTGGCTTCCGAATACTTCATGAAAATTGTAAACATGAGCAGAAGAATGGGGAGAGAGAGAGAGAGAGACAGAGGCTTAGGGAGGGTTCCTTATAATACCTGCACAAAAGAATCATGCATTTTCAACTCCTCAACCACACCTTTCCTCAACTGAGAGATTGCTAACTTCTCATCATCATCATCTGCACATTCTTCAGCTAATTCATACCTAAATATCTCCCAAAAATCAGATACATCCTCAGGTTCTGGATCCTGAAACTAGGTTCCAGCTAAGAAACAAAAATGCCAATTTTAATCAATACAACTAAGGCAATGATGAAGCAATTATACATTTTTAGGTTCTGGATCCTGAAACTAGGTTCAAGCATATAATATTTTGCTTTTCCAACTAATACCAATTTTGGCCTGCAATTGTCGCTATAACAGACGCAAAAGAGTGAACATGAAACTTGACTAATTGTTTCTAAACTAAAAAATATCAGACCAAAAAATAACACTCTGCAACGAGAAATTTTGCGTACATGCCCCAGCTACTGCAGAAAACAACAACAACAACAACATTTCTTTGAATTTTTCCATAGAACGCTTCATCATGGAATGTACAGGTGTCACTATAAATCGTAAGACATAGTTATTGGCTCAAAGAAAAGAATCAAATTTCTTCTTTAGAATCTTACCATTCTTTTCGATCATATTGTTTCAGCAACAATATTCTTACTGCTCTTCTCAGTCCTACTCTTTCAGCAACCAAAGGTATCCAGAGTATAAACAATCAATATGGAAGAGGAGACTCCGTTTCCTCTCCTTTTTACCACATTGCCCCAGCAAAATAAAAGAGACCCAAACAAGTAAAATAAAGACTAAAACCAAACAAGAAGCAATATAAAACGTAATGAAACTAAGAGAAAGAGAAGCCCAGATGACGTGAAAATCTATTTTCTTTCCATTTTCCACACAATCTGCCGAGAAAAATCAAGACTACAGATGAAAAGGAAGGCGCGAAAAAGAAGTGCCCAAGTTACAACCACTCACGCTTGCGCAAAGGCCTTAAGAAAGTGAACATCTTGAGCGATGTAATGGCGGAAAGATTCAATCTTGAGAGACCCAGAAGCCAGAGCAAGCGCAAAAGGAGAGTACTTGGCGAACATGGACTCTCTGCGGAACTTGATCCAGAACTTCCTGGCGAGTCCATCCTCGGTGCAGGCAAGAGGACCGGGCTTTGGAGGAATCGCCATTGATCTCCGAGTCGGTGGAGCTGAGGTGAACCGTAAATGGGATCTCGCAAGCCGGAAGAGTGGGGTTTTGATTGGGTTTGCAGAGAAGAGTGAGCGCATCAAAGAACGAAGAAAGAAGAGATGAAACAAAAACTTCTAAAGAGCAAAAACTAAAATAGAAAAAGAAAGGAGGAGAGAGAAAGCGAGGCCGGGAGAGAGAGAGAGAACGAGTAATGTGAAATGGTAGAGTGGGCGTATTGGTTTTATCGTTGGTTGGGGAAAAGGTGAGGGAGGGAGGGAAGTTTTTATCCAATCTCTGGTGTGAAATTTTGCCTTTTTTCCATTTTGGACTTTCGCTTTCTTTTCTTGGTCTTTTTTTTTTTCTTTTGTTGGGTTTGCAATTTTCGTGTAGGCTTTTGTTTGTTGCGCACCTACAATTTTCTTTTTACACATGATTTCTTTTCCTTCTTTTTTTCACATTAGTTCAGTTTCTCGAAAAATATCCATCAAATAGCATTTTTCATTTAAGTTCTGCGTCTTTTTCCTTCAATTTCGAAGGTTGGGGACACGAATTAGACTTTTACTTAAATTTAAAATCACTTTTCAAGCATCTTATTCAATTTTAGTGATCAGACACCTATGACAAATGTGGCATTCATCTACGATATCAAGAACTATTGCACACTTCTAAAGATCTTAGAGGACTTTAGATTTGGGGTGAAAGTTTCTAGTTTTAGGTCAAATTTTGGAAATAAATGGAGTCTTTTCATAACCTGAATTTCAGCCTGAGCCGACCCAAAATAGAGAGAGAACCTGAACTGATACTAACCCCAAAATATAGGGTTAGGGTTTGTGTTTACCTGATACCCCACCGTTGGTAGCCATTTCTTCCGCCAACAATGACACAAAAGGCTAAACTAGAAGCTGTGGAAGGTAATGTGAAGAGTTAAACCAGATGCGCCGATAGACAATGCAATGGGCTAGGGTGGCAAAGGATGAAGCAATGGTGAAGGTGACACAATGACGAGGCAGTGAGAGTGACAAGGATAGAAAATGCAAGACAAATGGAGGAATAAAGTTGGAGGAAGAAGGCAGAGTGACAGCAGAGGAAGGATGATGGACGGTGAAGTGTGCTAAACATTGGTTTGAGGGCGACGGACTCAATGAAAGTGAGAAAAGTGAGAACGATGAGTAGAAGTTTTGGGCAGCAGCAGTAACAGCCTAGCCAGCAAAGCAAGATATGTTTGGGAACAATAGGGTTGGGGTTAGCAATGATTGCATAGTGGGCTGGGCTAGATAGATAGATAGGTTTAGGCTTATTTTAGTTACATGGTGGGTTGGATAAATAGGTAGTTACTTAGTAGGCTTATTTTTGGGTTGATTAGGGTTATTTCAGGTTTAACCCAAACCAACCTAACTTTGGTTTCTTGTGATTGGATCAGTTTTGGGCTGACCCAAAGACTAGTTATTTACTCCTTGACTCGACCCTAACCCGAAAAATAAGGTTGAGTTTCGGGTTAGGGTCAAAGGCTTTCACCTCTACTTAGGATCAAGGATCTCAGATTTTTTAATCAAATCCTTCTAACCAAAACCTTTTCACAAATTTTTACAGGTCCTAAGGAATCCTTGGCCTATCAGGTCCAATTCTAAAATTGGATATCAAGAAAGCATATGACTTTCTACATTAGTCCTTTATTGAAAAGGTTCTACGTGCTATGCACTTTCAGTGAAAATGGATCCACCTCATCATGTAGTGCATAACAACGGTGTCCTATTTTGTGTTAGTAAATGTTTGTACTACTAATTAGTTTTCCCCTACTACAGGAATTTGACAAGGAGATCCCTGATCTCCTTACATTTTTATTCTATATGCGGAAGCTTTCTCCAGTCAACTTGTAAAACTTCAATCCTTAGAAATCATACATGGCGGTTAAGCAGGTAGGGATGGTCCAGAAATCAGTCATTTGTTCTTTGTTGATGACTACCTGGTTTCTTTCTACCCAACTATGACAGCAGTTTAGGCTCTGAACCAAACTCTACAAGACTTTGAGATTGCAGCAAGTCAATGCATTAATATCCACAACTCTGAATGGTTATTTAGCTAGAATATGTTAGAATCTTTTTGGAATGACATCTTTCAGATCCTACATTTCTAGGTCAATAACATCATCCCTTCTTATTTGGGCCTTCTATTTACTTACTTTTAAGTCAATCTTTGTTTCAATTTCTTGTAGATAAAGTCCATTGACAGTTATCAAGCTGGAAAAGGAATTTCTTGAATCCCACAGGGCGTTTTACACTCATTCAGTCTATCTTATCTTTTACCCTCATTTATGTCATGTTTTCCGTGGAAAATATTTTGAAAAGTTATTTATTTATTATTTCTCTCCAAATGCTGAAGTTAAGCATGTATGGATTTATGTCATAAGAAAATCAACTAGTGTAAAGTTTTAAACAACGTAAGTATTAGCTTAGCCATTTGCAACTAAGAACAGGATTACAAAATCCTGATTATCCTAAGATCCTAGGAACACCCTATATTATGGTAAGTAAGAGGTTCCCTCATAATGTTGCTACTTAAGGTTCTTGTAAACATGTATGATGATATTTCTAAGCATTTTATTCAATTTTGGTGGTCAAGCACCTATGGTAAACATGGTCTTCATCTGTGACATCCAGGATTGTTGCACCTTCCTAAAAGTCTCGAAGGACTTGAGATCAAGGATCTTATGCTTTTCAATCAAATCTTTCTTGCCAAAACCTTTTGACAAATTTTTAGAGGTCCTAAGGAATCCTTGGCCCATTAGGTCCTTTATGCCTAACTATAGAAACACCCGTACAATTTGATTAGTTAAAGATAATGGAAATGCAACTACAATTTGGATAAGTTTCTTACATAGTTAAACGCTGCTTCATGATCATATTCAATGGAATATTGAAGATGGTTCCACGGTTAAAGTATAGGAAAATGCATGGGTTCTAAGGATATTGTTAAGTTCTAATTTGGTTGGTCAAACTGATTGACTTTTTGTCATCTTTGACTGCAAAATTTCACTAAACCAGACCACTTTTCTTATGGTTTCTCACTTTGTTCTTTTTTTTTTAAAGGTTGGAAAGTATTATGAAAGTGTTAGAACAAAGTGATAGCAAGTGGAGTGAGATTCCAGTGTGAAAAAGTCAACAGGAAAATGTACTATGGTACCACAACACCAACGTGGAAAATACTTTATCCCCCTTATGTGCAGTGGTGCTGTTGTGCCAAAAGATCGATCCCTGGTGCTACATCACCACCAAATGCTCTGTTTTGGCATTATGACGCTGATTCTTTCAAAAATTGTGGTCCTCTACTCTTCTATTTTAATCCTAGCTTATTATTGGAGGAGAATTTTTATCCAAAGAGTTAGGTGAGACAAAAGGGAAATTTAGAAGGATCTAAAGCTAATTTTCTACAGCTAGAACTTGGAACAAGTGCTAGGGTTTAATATTTTTCTTCTTCATCTTCATCATTTTGCATACTTGGAGCCACCATTGTTATCTCCTAGAGGAGGTTTGAAGCACTACTTGAAGAGCTAGGAATCTAGGCTTTAAGGGGGTTCTTCTTCTATCTTCCATTTGTATTATGTATAGATTCTATCTTTTGCATTTTTATAGATGTTCTTGGCTTGAATATGGAGTAGTTTTCTTAATGTCTCTAACATGTACTCTTAACATTTGCTACTTAATGTTATTTTGAGGTTATTCATGGAAGTTGCCTTTGTGTTGTTCATTTTTTTAGCTTATTCATGTATACAATTGATCACCTTATACAAGCACTTTAATCACATCTTTATCTTAAAAGAGAGAAATGAGTGGTAGAACTAGGGAAGAACATAATGGGCTAGTTAGATTAGAGAGAATCAAGCTACCCATTAGGTGTAATTAAAAGGTTAGGTCTTAAACCATCTTAATTTAACTTGTGAGCTTGAGAAAAAACTCATAATTAGATTATAGGTGAGCAAGCCTTTATCTTAAGAAAGATGAGCTTTGATTTTAAAATCCTTGCATCACACCAAGTAGTGCCTCAATTAGATTACAGGTGAAAAAGTTAAGTAGTGCCATCCTAGGGGTTGCTTAGTTTATAAATTAGTCTAATTTAAGTAGGTTCAAGTTAAAATGGTAAGCATTTTCATTCATATTGCATTTGTTTCCATTCTTGCATATTTAAATTTTTCACATTTTAACCAAAACAAACAACACTTGCTCTTGTTTTCATTTAGTTAATCGAGTAATTAGGATTTGCTGTTCATTGTGGAATTGAATTTTCTTTTGTGACGATACCCTTATTCACCAGCAAGTATATGGTGCGTTATGTGCAAGACACTTACCCATTTATGTTCTCTTGTAGAGGATGTGTTCAAAGATCCCAATCTTCGGGTTATAGACCTTTATGATTTTTAGGAATGCCATTGGAAGATGTCATTACTTCATTGTAGATTGTGGAGCTTATTCTAACTATTAATCCACATTTTGGCTTGGATTATTGAGATGCCATCTCCTAGCTCGGGAATGCATTAGGATCCTTATTGATTAAGCAAGGATATAACTTAGAGTTGCGGAAACAATCTTTATCTTTCCTAAACATTGCGAGTAATGCCTTAGTTTTTTACCAGTCTTAAATTTATTTGGGCCTCCCATATTATTAAAAAAATATAAATCTATTATTTGAAAATGTTTATCACAAGCATTACTAACAAGGCCAAACCTTACTAGCCATAAATGTTTGATGGACCCTTTTATGCCCCTGATGTAATTTTTCCTTGAAAATGATGTTCCATTTTTTTTTAAAAATATGCAAGATATCATGATATTTTGGGCAATTTTTGTTCTCACTCCGTATCATTTAATTATTTATTTTTTGAGACATGACTTGCTTCCCTACTAAGTCACTTGAAGTATCACCCGCTAGATTGGATTCGATTTCTTTTCTCCACCCTTTAGTTCATTTGGATTAGGGTGTAATGAGTACATATTCTGACATGCTATCTTTCATATCTCATCATTAATGCTCATAATAGATGAGCTCTTACTTCAGCTTTCTATAGCTAAGGATTTTTAGTAGAAGTTTCCTTATTTTCAATAGGCTTCCTCCTACATTATATGGAATATGGGGTTAGGGTAAAGAACACTAGCTGCCCTCCAAGCTAGAAATTTTTATTACAAATGGAGCTTGGTGAAACTTAAAAGGCATTAGTATTGCAGCCTGGGTTTGGTTAGGTGTCAATGGACCTTCAATTAATTGGAAAAGGCTTTCTTATTCCATGATATGAATTAGCTTTAAAAGAAAAACTTCAAGCTATTCATGAAGTCGCACTATTCACAACCACCCACTACTTTACCACAATAATGATTTTGACAGATTGTTCAGTCTCTCTCTCATTGCTTCCATTCGCCACACTATCTTGCTATTGAATTGGTTTCAACTTTGCTTTGTGACCATGGTTCCGAAGCAAAAAGTTACTACCGCTCATAAACTTGCTACTTATATGCTTTCTTAACTCTTCTTTTATACTTTTCTTGATTCCAATTATAAAAAAAAATTAAAATCACTTATTTTTATTCTTATATTTTTTAACCAATTTCATTTAATAGCCATTATTATGTAAGTGTAATAATCTATTGAAAGTAAAAATTTTTATGATGCTATTAAATATCTATGAACTTTTTTGTATAGGCATTAAAAAATAATTATTCATAAAATTTAATAAACTTGTAAAAATATTTTTTTTAATAGATTATTATACCTACATAATATTGATTTTCAAATAAAAATACGTTTGGGTAAAAATGTAAATATAAAATAAACCATTTGAATTAAGTTGACTTAAATTAAAATAAATTGGGAGAAAGAATCCAGTGATTCTTAAAATTTTATAATAGTCCTGGTAATGTTCAGCAAAAAAAAAAAAATGATTTTGCAATTATGTTAGAAGTTAGAAAAACTATTTAAAGTTGCTTTTATATTAAAAAATTTAGAAATGTAGGCTTCGTTAAGAACAATGTTGGAGTTCTGTATTAGATGTTAGAAAACTATTAAATAGTAGCTTTTGGTGTTAGATTTTGTTTGGAAAAAAACATCAGCAATTAGTGTTAGACATTGAAAATAATATCTAATGGTAGTTTTTTTTTTTTGCCCATTTGGGAATAACTTTTTTAATTAGTGTCAAGGTTTTTAAAAAATTATCAATGGTAGCTTTTGGTGTTAAGTTTTGTTTGGGAAAAATATGGGCAATTAGCATTATAGGTTGAAAAACTCTATCTAACGGTAATTTTTTGTCATGTTTGGAAACAACTTTTCTAATTAGCGTCAAAGTTTTGAAAAATCTATTTAATGATAGTTTTTAACTTTTAAGATCACAAGTTTTAACTATTCCAATCTTCAACATTAATTTTAAATGTTATTCTCAAATGAAGCCTAGAGGTTACAAAAGATATCACAATTATTGACAATTTATTTCAATCTCTAACATTACTTTTAAACGCTATTACCAAACCAAGTCATAATCTCTTTCATCGGGTAAAATATGTAAATGGCCTCTAACCTTTAACTATTGTTTCATTTTAGTCCTTAACCTATTAAATATTTTATTTTTATCCTAAACTTATTAAAATTGTTTCATTTTAGTCCTAAACTTGTTAAAAACATTTCATTTTGGTTCCCATTGGATAAAATTTGTTAACTCAAAGTACTTGTTTGATAACAAATTTTTAAATTATAATTTAAACTATCTAATAACTGTTTAACAATAAGTTTAATTTTATAGTTGATGAAAAATTTAAATCACTTTTTCTCTTTGTAAATTGAAATTTTTTTCATTCAAAAAGAAAAAATTATTTATTTAATGTCAAAAAAATTAAACTGTTTAAATTCACTGAAAAATAATTATCAAATATTTAAATTAAAATTTTAAAAGTTTATGTTAGACAACTATTTTTGGTTAATGAATTTTATCTGTTAAGGGACTAAAATGAAATAATTTTAATAGGTTTAAGACCAACCAGAATATTCAATAGATTATGGACTAAAATGAAATTATACTTAAAGGTTATGCACCATTTATGCAATTTACTAATGGATAAATAGATGTTACAGCTTTTTATGGATGAAGGAGATTTAAAGAATTTATGGATGAAAGAGGGAGCAAAAACACAAATTGCCCCAAATCTTTAGTTCATGTTGCAAATAAGTCCTCAGCATCTATTTCATTGTAAGTCAATTATACTTGAAATAACCAAATAACTGAAAATAAAAATTTGATTTTCCGTTATCATTTTTAGATATAATTTTCATTTTTTGTTACCCCATCCGTTTTGCATTAATTGACCATTTTACCTTTTTTATTGAAGTTTGATTTCAACATATTCATATTAATGTGTATTGAAAAAAATCTTAAAAATTATATTTAGAAACTATAATATTAAAATTTTTATTTTCATATAAAATATTCATATTTTTATTATAAATTTTGAAAGAAATAAAATTATAAATTAATTACTATGAATAGTAAAATGGTCAATTTTTTATGAAACAGAAGAAGTATAACCAAAAACCGAAATAGAAATTTAGTTTGCTTCAATTAGAATTCGATTAACAGAAATAAATAAATTTTTATTTTACCAGTACTTATGTTTTAGATTTGAAAAGAATTATGTATGTGATGAATATTTGTTATATATATGTATGTGATGTTTGGATTTGGATTGAATTATAAATGTTTGCTATGTAATTGAAATGTGTGTTTAGATTAGAATATATGATGAATGTTTGAGGCTTGAATGTATATAGATATAATTCAGTTATTTCGATTAAAAACTGAATAACCGATTTTTTTTTTAATTTCAATTTTTTTCCTATAATTCAATCTATTTGGTTATTAGTACATAAGATCGAAAATTGAATAAATTCGGTTATTCGGTTTCATTTAAAACCGAAAAGACCGAATAAGTATATTTACAAACCTTTGTAATTTATTGTATATTAGTCCCTCACTATAGATAAAACTAAGTTAGTTTAGAAATTTGACTTACAAATAGGAAAAATTATAGTTTAAATTTTCCACTAACTTTAAAAATTATGGCTTTACTTGAATTTATTGAAATACAATTACCAAATAATTTAAATTCAGTAACTCTCACTAGCTATCAATTTTTCAAAATTTAATTTAAAACAATTTAGTAACAATCTTTCTGTAAATTCAAATTATGCCATAATTTTTTAACAGATAGTTGTAATCTATTTAAATTATCAGTTTTTATTTTA
Organism: Aquilaria yunnanensis; assembly: GCA_039654915.1. Classification (NCBI taxonomy): domain Eukaryota; kingdom Viridiplantae; phylum Streptophyta; class Magnoliopsida; order Malvales; family Thymelaeaceae; genus Aquilaria; species Aquilaria yunnanensis. The sequence goes on along the minus strand of CM077600.1, from coordinate 33,322,730 downwards.
TGTAAATCAATTTTATGTGTCTATCTAGAGTTGGGACCAATATGCAACAAATCATAAAGCCTTTGGACCAAGTTGAACGGTAATCAAAGGTTTGGTAGCAATGGTGCTATTTACTCTTAGAGCATGACGAAATTACTCATAGAACTATGATACGTTTCAACCAGCCAATGAGTTGGCGTTGAAGAACTCCTGCTTTTGTCTTGCTCAAGATTCGAGTAGTGGCCCCACTCTTAAAAATATATAAATCTAAAAGTGGTCTAATTATAACTCAAGCTTGTCTAAGTTTTGCGGAGCAGACGCTCCTTCCCCAACTTTTTAATAGTAACTTCTAATATATTATATTTGTAACAAATTCTAAATAACAAATATGATGCCATCATCTCTGTTACAGTGGATCTCACTCAACCGGACGGCCCTAAAACATTTTTCAGGATAATTGGGTGTGATTTTCCTTTGCTAATAATACATTAAGCATATTTGGTAGTTATTTGTCTAAGATATAGTATGTTTAATGAAACTTTACAACTTAAGACACTTGAAAAACACTTTCAAGATAAATTTTGTAAAAACTAAGTTAAAGGATTTAAGATTTTAGTTATTTTTTCTTAAAAAAATATATAATATTTTCCAATAAAAAAATAAAAGTGAATTACATATTGTTAAACATGGGGAAGGCGCAGAGCTTCCAACAGTCCTTACACTAGGCTTTCTCAAAGAGAGGACTGATAAGTTGTCACGGTTCAAGCTACACTACTTTTCACATACCAAGGTTTTTTTTTTTTTTTTTTTATATTCAAAATTAGAAGAAAGAAGTCATTTAAAGAACAGTAATGTTGCAAGGTTGTGTGCAGAAGAATAGTAATGTTGCGAGGTTGTGTGCAGGAGCAGCAGTCTGCCTTAGAACAATTATCAACAAGTAGCGGTCAAGATTCTCTATAGCTTCCACAACCTGCTTTTTCATCGTTATTAGGGTTGATTTATGGTGTCTTTTTTAACAGAGCACCTCAAAAACTTGGGAACTATCCAATAAAATAGTAATATAGTGCAAAGAAAAAACAATTGATGTTTTAACAACACCCCAAATAGTTTCTAGCTCCGCTTCTTGAGGTGACGAACAGTTGTACCTATATTTTTCTTTCTAATTCGGAGCATCAAAGCCTATCCACAACCTATGTTAATGTCTAAGAAAAATATTTTCTCTATTCTAATTTCTTTTATCTATATATTATTCATAGTAATTAATTTATAATTTTTATCTTTAATATTGTGATATATAAATTTAAAAATTCCAATAATAAATAATAAATAATAAAGGATTCTTAAACTTTTTACATATAGTTTTTTATTTTTTTAAAAAATAATAATGTAAATAAAATGAAGTGAAAATTCAGGCAGAAAGGTAAAAGAACTCAATTAAATCGGGATGATTGGTTATGGTGAAGTATTATGATGTTAATCAAGTAAATGTAGAAAATCCAGCTTGATTTAGATGTTTGATAATCAAGTGCTAGATACTTTTTTCTTTTACTCGATCTGAATAATTTGTCTGATTAAAAAAATCATGTATATGTCCCAAGATACTACTAATATTTTATTACTTGGATTACTCGATTTCTTAGAAGACTAATAGCAAAATTGGTCCCAAACCTTTAATTGTCATTGTGAACCAGTCCTTGACCTCCATTTAATTCCAAATTAGTCTTGGATCTTTAAAATTTGTTGCATATTGGTCCTCAGTCTAGGCAGATATAGACACTCGATTTACAGAGAGAAAAAACCGATTGTTTAAATAGTCTATTTATCATGAAAAAATTATAAAAAGTTTTAAGTTATTAAAACATAATTACCAAATAGTTTGAATTTATTAACTTTTATGTAACTATTTAACATTCACTTTTTAGATGCTAATTTAAACTACTTGTAATTGTCTACCAATAAATGTTAAATTGTTTCTTAATTTTTTAACAATTAATGAACCACTTAAACCATCTTATTTTCTTCTCTATAAATCAGATTTCTATATTAACTTAGTTATACCTAGAGTTAGGGACTAATAATATGGAACAAATTATAAAGATTTTAACCCAACTTACAATTAAATAGAGGTTGAGGATCTATTTGCAATAGTAACTAACCATTTCTTAGACACTGACAGGCAGGATGGACAAAAACGAAGCCAAATGGAAAAGGTTAAAAAATCCAATTCCAATTTCCCGTCCCATCCTCATCCAAGATCCAATCAAAGCACACTAATTATCTACGCAAAAGCAAGAACAGAAAACCACGTTCTTGAAATCGGCTGTTTATGTTGTAGGATAAGAAAAGACTTGTGAATATATCTCAAACAGATTAGAAGAGATTGAAATGCTTCATTAACGAAACTGTGTAATTTTTATATCTGATCCACTTCCTTAGACTGGTATGTTCTGGATTACTACGGTATCTCAAATGCCTACATAATTTACAGGAATGCTTTTCATGTTTGGTCCCAAACGCAAGGTCAAGAAGGCAGCTTATTTTTATGAAAATGCTTGCAAACCGACTCAGGTGAATCATGTCCATTTCATTCCTCATGTCCGTTGCAGATCATGCTCATCGGGTTCTGGATCCATCGCAGGAATGCGAGAAAGCTATTTTGTCCTAGCTTGTAACAAGAAGATGGGCAGTCTGCAGTTCTCCATGACATGGTTGGGAGAAGCAACCCGAGTGGTGTGCCTGATGAGCTGCTGATGAGAACTAGAACAGAAACCTAGAGAGCGATCCCAAGAATGGGAAAAATGCAATCAGCAGTCTCAGAAGTAATGGCCTATCCCGGAATCTCCCCATCCTGCTCAACTTATCTTTACCTTCATGCATCAGTGACTGGTTTGGCTGCAGAGAAGATGCCTTGCTTTGGCTTCGGCCTTCCATGTCAAGTTGATCCCATCCACCATATTTAGATCCCCATTTAGCACCCTTGTTATGAAAGTTATCTGCCGTGTGAGCCCATGATTGATAACCGGTCTTCATACTTTCATTCTTAGTATCTTCTTGCCTTGCCTTCCTCGTCTTGAACTTGTTAGTGGCTGTGGCAAATGGTTTTCTCTTGGTCTTGGTTCTGGGTGCTGATTTCCAGCCGCCACTTGTCCTTCCCTTGACATTATCAAACACAAGAGACAGTATTGATTGCCCCAGCGGGACTGCTAATGTCATGAGGAAAGCGTTTGGGCCTGTTCCCAGCAATACTGATATGGCAATGGCAGGTAGTATCAAACCAAAAGCTTTAAATATCTGCAACCAACAAAAATATGACCAAGTAAAATCAGGGACACAGGACACCAACAAGAATCAGCTAACCATGTTACAAACAGCATCCAGTTCCAAAAACTGTAACTTATTACTTTCCAAATGAACATATATTGCTAAGAGAGAAAAAAGTAGCATGCACTTGTCAAGAAAGAAACCAATCATCACAGGATTCTTATTTTATTTCTCATCTAAAATCGTACCAGTCCATAACTTAAAATGAACTCATACAATTCTAGTACACCAGGATGCTGATTGATGGAGTGTTGGCAGAGTTTCAGCTCCAAAACAATCCATAGCCAATATAGCACATTAAGCATATCTTTCATACAGCACCAGCAACAATCACAGTTTTGATACACCATAGTCATATGCCAAAGACTTTTTTAAGAACCAAGAGGATAGGATAGCAGGCTCCAGGGCTAGCAACACCCAAAAAGACCTTGCATGAGAAATTGATCAAACACTGTCAGCCCCAACTAGCCATCAGTAGCTTTTGAAACCATGAAGTCTGCACTGTGATGACATGCATCCTGAATTTGACATGCCCCTTGGATCCATCAGGCAGCAAGGACGAACTTATACAGGCAACCCATATCAAAGTGCTCTTCTCATGGAATTACAGACTGTATAAGGATGCTTATGGTTACGCAGACTGAGACTCAATTTTCTTCTGCTTGGGGATCCAACCTGATGCTGCTTCATAAGCACAAGGCTTTTTTTTTTTTTTTCAGTGAGCTTCATTCAAGCCAGTTTACAAGCAAGAAACCAAAATGGATCTTTAGAAACAAAAAGCCAACAATAGAATTTTGAGAACTTAATCCTCATCATGCAATCGCCTAGGAACAAGACATGGTTAGAGTGAAATACTTGATCATACGGTTATCTTTAAGAAGTCCTAAGACCTATTCTTTGCTTTCTGCCTTTTTTCCGGGTCCCTCCTCCATCAGTAACCGAAAAAAGTGAAGCTTCAACCTCTAGTCAGCTATATACAGAACCGTCTCTGACTAGTATTAGCAGACATGTACATGGGAAACAATTTATCGAAAAGCAACACCCAGTCATCAGAATCTTGAACTATAAAACTTTATCCTTTCGACTTCCTAGTAACATAAAGAACTGACTCTATTCCTGCAGCTTTCCCATCAAACAAACACTCAGCTATAGCTGGAGAGAAACCCAATGGCAGCATCGAAACACAAAATCTAGTTCAAGCCAGCCAAGCTGAGTTGCAGGAGCGTCGTATTTTGTTACCTTAAATATCCAATGCTCGTCTTCACCTTCGAAATCCTCCCCGCCCAAGTCATCCTCAATGTCGGACCACCACATCCTCTGCTTCTTGGCTCCGGCGAACCCGAATTCCCCGTCATCATCACTGCCGTCGAAGTAGGGATCGCCTTCGAACTGGAATCGTCCGCCTGATCGATGGGAAAGGCACCGAAAAATGAATTTGACTTTGTTCTTGAGCAGCGGGGACTTTTGTCTGAGGATTGGAAGTGAGGTGAGGGATGGTAGTATGGGCAGCTGGAGAAGGTTAGTTCCCATTCGTTTGGATGAGCTGTTGCCTCGTTAAGGATTCTCTCTAAAACCCCACCTTTTATTTTAAAGTTGGAAAACAGCTGATTAAGCCACTTAAGTCAAAAAATTTTGACATATAACCTCCCATTTTAATTTAGGGACATATCTCCCATTCAATGTCTATGAGTTGAGTTGCAACGAATAAACCGTTGATGATTTGTCTTGCATCAGATCAAAATTTCAAGAACAGTAGTTCGAGTACATGCTAGAGAAAATGTGCTAGGCTCTAACAAAATTCTGTGGAACACAAGTTGATTGATGACTTGTTAATGTTTTAAAATCCAATCAATTCCTCCAAGTGCAACACATGATTCAGTATGCATTTCTGTACAAGGTTTGACACGTCAATTAACAGGAAAGTTTGCTTTTTTTTTCTTTTCATTTTTGTCCTTCTACTTTTGCACATAAATTAAAAAAGATGAAAAGTGTGAATATTTAAATGATAATTTTTTGGGTAATATGATAAAATGACTTACCAAATATAAAAATATCTCAAAAAATTAAGAACGGCCTCAAATAATAAATTATATATGAGACAAAGGAGTAATAATAAATCACCACCTTGCTGACCAAATTGGAGCAGATGGTTGTTGCATTCCCGCTACCAAGTACCAAGAATGGAGATGAAATAATTTTACAAACCTCATCCATGAAATTATGTCCAAGTTAGACTTGATTTTGCTCGATCGAGTTATGTAAACAAAATTCAGCAGCATTTTTCTTTCATGTAGGATGAAGAAAACATGCATGTTATTGTTAATGACTGAAAAAGGGAAACATGTACAACTCCGAGGCAGAGGAAGAGTTGAACCTGAAATTACAAAGATTTATCGCCTGAAAAAAGACATTGACATGACTTTTTCTCTTTCTAACTACAAAAACTTGTATAATAATGTGATAATTTGCCTGTACCAAAGGTGTACTATGCACAGCCAAGATAGAAATAACAAAGCGCCCAATGTCACTACCCTGACAAAACAATTCAGCATTAACTTGAAGCCAAACCTGCTTGGACTCTCAGGTCTCAGCTCTACTATCAGCGACCCCAAACAAATTTTGTTCAATGGGTATCATCTGATATTTTCTGTAAATTATTGTTTCTTCCTGTATTTTGATCGCTTCCAGTGAGAACGATGGGCCCAAAACCACTGCTCAGCGACCAGCACAAGACATCGAGTCACATAAAATTGTCTGATTCCTTGCCGTCAAATCCTCTATTGATGTGCAGGCTCCCAGCGCTGGTTAACAACAGCAAGAGCTTTGTTCTCAAAAACCTGGAAAGGAATCAAAATGATCCCCAGTCCATCCTTTTTCACACACCTGTGAAAATGGTTTCAAGAGAATCAACACCATCACATTGAATTCTCTATACGATAATCACAAACATAAATAGCATCATACCTTTGCTGAACCCAAGAATGTACAGACAACGTACCTGGCATGAGGAGGCCTGGCTTTCCGGCTTTCCATCCACGCGTCTTGTAATGTGATGCACCAAATCATGTCAAGCCCCTTGGAATAGATGGGAGCACCAACAACTGTATCAATCTTGGTTTTAGGTTTACGATTGTACAGACAAAACCAACATGGTGAATTACCTGTTGAAGGGGAAAAATATTCTACAGTTGGCCTTTAGCAGTAGTCTAGGCCAGCAAGAAGGAAATCACTAAATTATCATTTAAGCAGCATATCCTTCACCATCTCTCCTCATGCATTAGAAAAGAACAGGTATATGATGTGAGATGGGTTTTTAATCAACTCGATACTTGCAAATAACAGGAAAGAAGAAAAGATAAAAAGGAAGCAAGAAACACCAAGATTAGTATTCAGCTGCCTGCTTAAATTAGAGCTGAGGTATGAAAACATGTAGTGACTAGCAGAGCCATACTTGACATCGTAAATATTTCTGTCTTGGATAAACCTCATACATCAATTTACATAGGAAGTGGAGAAAAAAAATGCTCCTCAATTCAGCATCCATGTCAACACTCTCTGAGGCCCCTTCTACGGGTGATTAGAGTACATGATCCATAACGCAATGCCAAAACTGTATCTTGAAAACAAATGCAGTCTACAGAGAGAAAAGGAGAATACTAAGGGTAATTGAATCACTCACTCTGAATGTGTCTGCCTAGCTACATTTCAGACAATATCATACTAATCGCCGGGTACCATCAGTTGGATCATATCCTTTCTTAAGCATCTCTTCCAGCCATTCTCTGGCCTCTGCTCTCCTATATTCTTTGAGAAGACCATGGACAATAATGTCATAGGTCCATCTATTTGGCTCATGGCCCTTGCGACGCATCCGTTTATACAAGTCAAAAGCATGGTCCATAGTTGTCCTGCCTAGTCTTCTCAATAACATATTGTATGTGTACCTATCAAGGGGGAAGCATTGTTCAATTATCCCTTCTAAGTCCTCGATATCTCCACGCACTGTAATGCAACCTGAGAATACTCCAATGAGCTGTCCAAGCAATGAGAACTCAGATGTCTGATCCTGCACATGTCTAGAGCAGATCCAAGCCATATAAAGCTTTTTGGTCTTGAGAGCATGCAACAAAAGCACATTGCCAATAAAAGATGTAAAGTGTCGCCCTGTTTTCTCAAAGTCCTTCACCAAATCTATCACCTCATCATATTTATCATGACAGCAAAGTAGCTGTATAAGATTCTCATAACAGTCTATACCTGGCACTATTTTATTACTCCTCATTTGCCTGTAGATTTCCAATGCAATATCTGCTTTGTTTATTTTGCATAGACCAACAACTAGGGCATTGTAGACTGTTTTCCTAACCCCACTTCTTTGGCACACATCATCAAAGAAGTTCAAAGCATCAGAGATTCTATCACTCCTCAAATAACCCCGCAAGAGGAGAATTTCAGAACTCACTAAAGGTTCAATCCCATTCTCCCGCATCATCTCAAATACTTCCCTAGCTAGCTCAGGCTTTTTTGTAATTCCTGCTCCCTGTATAAATAAGTTAAAATTCTGAGGGCTGCATCCATGATGGGACAGTTGCATTTCGAGGAATTTGAAGAAAAGGACACGAGGATTTTCCATTCTACAAATGCAACAAATAACAATTCTAAACAATGATGGAGGTACTTCATAACCCTTGTCCTGCATTTCAAGTAGTAGCCTTGCTGCAATATCCCCCCTGTTTATTCTTGAGAACCCACAAATCAACTTGACATATGTTCTCTTTGAACTCTTCTTGTCCATTCTACTGATTTCTTTATGTATTAAGTAACCGTCCTCCATCCTTCCCGCACTGCACAATGCTGTTATGAAGTCATCATAAGTAGAATCACTAGGCATGAAATTCCGCTCCAGGGAAAAAAGAAGCAACTCCTTCATACTATCAAGTTTTCCCTCCCTGCACAATGCTTTTGCAAGAATGGAGAATGTCTTTTTACCGGGAAAATACCCATGGTCAGCAGAACTCCTTAAAACAGAATAAGCGGCATCTGTACTGCCAGTCCAACAAAGGGTATTGATCAAATAATTGTAAGCCAGGTAATTTGGAGAGAGTCCAAACTCTGATCTGGACTTGTAAAATTCGAGGGCAACATCCGTCATCCCAGCTTTACTGAAGAAACATAACACAGCGTTCATGGTGACCTCATCCGGGTAAATTCCATTCTCATCCATATCCACAAAAAGATCACAGACCTCCACCAGCCGGTTCTCCTTCAGAAGCCTAAACACCAAAGCATTATAACGGAAGACCTCAGGAACATAACCTTCCAATGATTTCTTGCTCTTCAAAAACTCCATAGCCACATCTACCTTTCCAGCTTTCGCAAGATTACGCAGCCAGATGCCATAAGAGGGTTCCATCGGCACATCAAGCTCCCTAAACTCCTCCAGCAACTTGCCAGCCCGCTTGAACCTCGTCTTCTGGCAAAGTGCATCCACCACCATACTTACTGCCTCGCCTGAAACCTCCCTTCGAGCTTCCACAAACTCACGCAAATACCGCTCTGCCTCCTCCAACTTGTTTTGCTTGCACAAAGACTTAACCAAAATGCAACGGGTGATGTCGCCATCAAAGCCCCTATCGGATATCTGACGAGCCACCATCTGAACAGCCTCGTAACAGTCGTCCTCCACAAGAGCATTCAAAAGAACGTGATAAACAAAGGGGTCCAAGTCCTGACCATGGTACCGCATTTTGCCAAACAGTTGGAGTGCAATGTCTGGCTTACCAACAAGAGCATAACCCATGACCAAAGTGTCGTTAAACCTGACCAGGTGGAGGTACCTGTTGGCCTTAAAATCGTGCAAGAAGCTGAGCATCAACTTGCGGCGCTTGGCCCTGGAGAGAATGTTGAGGATGGCGTGGAAGGTGGCGCGGGTGTGGTAGAAGCCGGGCTGGCGGCCGGCCCACTCGAAGAACTTGAGGCAGGAGAGGACGTCTTGGGAAGAGGAGCCGCCGTAGGAGAGGACCCGGAGGACGAGGGATTCAGAGAGGCGAAGGTTGAGGCGGTGGAGGGCGGAGTCGTGGGCGGCGGAGGTGTCTTTGGAGGCTAAGATGCCGAAGATTTGGTCGTAGAAAGAGTTTTGGCGGCCTCTGAACCACTCCTTGAAGGAGGCTACTATGTCCTTGGGGCTTCGACTCAGTTGGGCCGCAGTCGCCGTTCCTGTAGATAAGTTAGGGAATGAGGAAGACGGTAGCGATTGGGTGAAGCGTGGAGGCCTGCGTTTGATAACCTGTTTCATGGATAGCATTATGGTGTGAAGTCGAATGCAGCGACAGATCTTCTTACGCTGTTCTCGATCTCAAGTCTTCCTGCTGGCTGCCGCTGCCGCTGCCTCTTCTCGGTTTCCTTCCCGTTTCGCCGATTTTGTCAGGCCTAACGCACTTTTAGTTCATAGAGTTTCCTAACATAGCCAGTTAACTCCCTAAACTGTAGTACAGTCGAAATCGACCCTTCAAGTTTGCAATATGAGACATTGAGACCATTGACTAAATTGTTCTTATCTCCTTACCAGGCTAGGGCAACGACAATTCATTAAATGAGTAGAGAGATCTGATATCAACAATTTAAAAAGAAAAACAAAATGTAACAAAGAAAAGTAACGAAATTCGGAAACTCCCACCATTGACGTTTGAGTTTGATTGAGTTGAAACTAAATGGACAAGTGTCGAGGTTAGTAATGGTCAGTGTTGGAAACTGTATTTTCTGCTGCCAAAGGTACAGAGTTTTTTTTTTTTTTTTGGGGGGGATGATGGATGGACTATTACTTGTAATATGCCATCTAATACAATAGCAGCTCTAGACGTGCAGACGAGTCTCCAAGCAAGTGCCCGACTTCCGTGCAAATGATGGACAGGTTACGTTCATATCTGTGCAGGAAATTTCAAGACTTTCTTCCAGGGGCCATTACCAGCCAAGCTTAACTCCTTGATCGTGCAGCAACTAATTGACAGCCTCGGGATCTACAGCCATTGCTCTCTCTTCTGATGCATTGGCTGAATCTGGAGCGGCAGAGCTTCCTAATTGAATTTTTGGTTCTGCAGTGAAGGGGCTCCTAGACTGAGTTTGAACAGAGTCTATTTCACTTGCAGGAACTCTGGGTGGCGAAGGGGGCTGCACTTCCATATCTGGGTAAGCAGCCTTGTACCTTGCTCGCAGTCCTTCATCCACCAGTCGGACTCCATTCAATTGATTACCAAGTGATATCCATCTAATGAAATATAAGAAAACAAAATACTCTCGTTACTTATGAAAATAGTTGATATCCAAATATATCAGAAGGTCCAATTGTCTAGCGGAACCCCTGCAGAAGGGAACTCCCCCCTGATGTTCCGTTTTTCAATCACTCCCACTCTCACACTCTCTGACGCATCGGAAGGTAAACAAACCAACCAACAAGCCTAGAAACTCAATCGACAATAATGAAAATGAAATAATAAAGCAACATCCTGAATCAAGAAACTTACCCTGCCTGAGTATTGTGCATACGAGCAAATAATTCCAGCTTCCTTGTCCTTGGACTGATTCTCTCCAGCATAGGATACATCTGCATGATCACGTTTTGTATTATAGGGAGGTTTGCACATTGCAGAGTAAATGCCCAGCACCACAACTATATTAGGCATTGTCCACGATGATCATTATGGAATGGCCTAGTAAGAAGCAATGCATCATTGAAAAGACTAGTTGTACTTCAGAGAAGTTCAGCATTCTGCCCAGATGATGTGTAATATACATTTGCTAGTAGCATAGTGCTAGACAGCTGCGCAAACTACAAAAAATCATAGGTTACATCTGCAACAAACCTCATCTGGCTTACGACTTGTCTCTCGGACCTCAGCAACAATAACATCAGTGTCAATATTTCTCTTTATTTCAGGATTTCCCTTAATTCCAACAAGACAATGCTCCTTGCTGTGGTTGAGCCAATGACCTGTTCGCCCTGTTCTAATTATTCGCTGAAGTTGATTTGTCTTGACCCAAATGATCTCCTCAACTCGTTTGTAACCCCAGAGTTCCAAACTGCAGCATAAAAGAATTCAAGGATCACATATAGGAGTTAAAAGTAAAACTATGTTGATACACAAATCCACAATTCACATAATCCAGCAAAATAGCACCATTCACGGCCTAGCTCCATTGCTCTTCCAGTAACCCAGAGGAAGATTAAACCATCAGTCTGCAGTGCAGGAACATTAAGGTTGCGCATCTCATCATCAGCCATTGTTCCATAAGGCAACTCCATATGAATATCCCATGGTGGATCAGCCATAATAATACCAAATTGTCCCAAAATGTCCATTCTGAAACTGCGAATATCACAATTTATCCATTGCGGTTCCCCAAGTTCCACTTCTGAGCAATAATCAGCACGAGGAGGCTTCAGAAGTTTCTCCAGACCAAGATCATCAAGTGTTTGGTCAAGCTCATAGTGGACATACTTGCAAGTCTATCAAAGGGAATGATACAAACATCAAGTTGATATTATCATTACCAACAAAACATCAAAAAAAAATAAGTCAAAAAGCATCTGAAACTAAGTATCACGGTATCACCTTCATATGGACCTATGAACCACATAGGAAGAGGTGGTATCTATTATTTCATCACTTTCACTGATGACTATTCTAGATACGGGTACATCTACCTGTTACATCATAAATCGGAAGCCTTTGAAAAGTTCAAAGAATTTCGAAATGAGGTTGAGAAACAAAAAGGTAGAAGTATCAAGTGCCTTCGCTTTGATAGAGGAGGCGAGTACCTCTCCGATGAGTTCAGAGGTTATCTTAAAGATAATGGAATTCTCTCACAATTGACACCACCGGGAACACCACAACTCAATGGTGTTTCTGAGAGAAGAAATCGTACCTTATTGGATATGGTGCGCTCAATGATAAACATGGCCGATCTGCCAGTGTCTTTTTGGGGATATGCGTTAGAGACCGCTGTCTATCTGTTGAATAGAGTTCCAACTAAATCGGTCCCAAAAACTCCATATGAGTTATGGAATAACAAAAGACCGAGTGTGAGACACTTAAAACTTTGGGGCTGTCCTGCGCATGTCAGGAAGCAAAAATTTACAAAGTTGGAATCTAGAACAGAAAGATGCATATTTGTAGGATACCCAAAAGACACTATGGGTTATTATTTTTATAATCCAAATGAACAAAAGGTGTTCATTAGTAGGGATGCGGTCTTCTTGGAAGAAGATTTTGTGGTTGACTCTAGAAAAGATAATGGGATTATCTTACAAGAGTTAACTGAAACATCTAATAGTACTGCTTCTGATGATAGTACTCGAGTTAATATTCCTTTAGAGCCTATTCGAAAAAGTTCAAGGATCATTCGTCCGCCTCAGAAGTTGACACTTCTGAATGAGTCATTTATGATGATTTCAGAAGATTGCGAACAAGATCCTAGAACATATGAGGAGGCAATGAAGGATATTGACAAGGATAGATGGATTGATGCTATGAATTCAGAAATGGATTCTATGCATAAGAATCAGGTTTGGACTCTCGTAGATCCACCAATCAATATTGAGACTAGTGGTTGTAAATGGATTTATAAGAGAAAACGAGAACCTAATGGAAAGGTGGAAACCTTTAAAGCAAGATTAGTGGCAAAGGGGTATAATCAAAAGGAAGGAATTGATTATGAGGAAACCTTTTCGCCAGTGGTCATGCTTAAATCCATCAGAATTCTGTTAGCCGTAGCTACATACTATGACTACGAGATATTGCAGATGGATGTGAAAACTGCCTTCTTGAATGGGTATCTTGATGAAGATATCTATATGAACCAACCTGCAGGATTTGTATCCAGTGGGGAGGAACAATTAGTATGTAAGCTGAATAGGTCTATTTATGGACTTAAACAGGCTTCCAGAAGTTGGAACATCCGTTTTGATGAGACAGTCAAACAATTTGGCTTCTTACAAAATCCGGATGAAGCTTGTGTCTATAAGAAGACACAAGGGAGTGCTATCACATTCCTTGTCCTATATGTTGATGATATTCTGCTCATTGGGAATGATGTGGAAATGTTATCAGCAGTGAAGCTATGGTTGTCCACTCATTTTTCTATGAAGGATTTGGGTGAGGCATCATACGTCCTTGGTCTTAAGCTCTATAGAGATAGAAGTCGAAGATTGTTGGGGTTATCTCAATCTACTTACATTGATAAAATCGTGGCTAAGTACAACATGCAAGATTCCAAGAAAGGCTTCGTGCCTTCTCGTCATGGAATCATCATTTCCGAAAAGATGTCTCCTAAGACTGATGAGGAATTGGATAAAATGAAACGCTGCCCTTATGCTTCTGCTGTTGGCAGCATCATGTATGCAATGTTGTGTACTAGGCCCGATATAGCACAAGCAGTGAGTTTTGTAAGTAGATACCAATCCAACCCTGGGGAAGGTCATTGGACCGCTGTTAAGCATATTTTGAAATATCTTAACAGGACAAAGCATCATTGCTTAGTCTATGGTGGTGGTTCATTGGAAGTAAAAGGATATGTTGATTCTGACTTCCAATCTGATCCAGATGATGGTAAATCGAATTCTGGATTCGTTTATGGACTAAATGGTGGGGCCTTCAGTTGGAGGAGCTTCAAGCAAAGTACTGTGGCTGACTCTACAACTGAGGCCGAATACATTGCCGCTTCTGAAGCAGCAAAAGAGGCTGTTTGGATCAAGAAGTTCATTCAGGAACTTGGAGTTGTTCCAAACATAGAATCTCCAATTACTCTGTACTGTGATAACACTGGGGCTGTTACTCAAGTCAAAGAGCCCCGTGCTCATCAACGCATGAAGCACGTACAGAGGAAATTTCACTTGATAAGAGAAATTGTCAAAAGAGGAGATGTAAGCATCATAAAGATTGTTTCAGCGGAGAACGTGGTAGACCCACTGACTAAACCGTTGTCTCAAAAGGTTTTTGAGAAACATGTAAAGGAAATGGGTCTTAGAATAGTTGCTGATTGGCTTTGAATCGCAAGTGGGAGATTGAAAGATTTGTTGTGCTCATCAAAGCCAACTTATCTCCTAATGTGATAAACCCATAAGAACTATATTATATATGGATTGATGGATGATGGAGATCATGCCACATGAGACTTAATTCATCTTTATAGTTCTTTAAAAAGGTGTTCACAATCTATGAGTATATACATGGGTTGATTACTCATAAAAGATTGCACATATGACATTACTATATGAGATAGAGTGATTTGTCTCAATCACTGGAATATTGATTCCTAATGTGTATGTGGATATTTATGGAGATAAATATTTGAACAGGACCAAATCAATTACTCTTAGACCTTCAACTGTTGAGAAAGAGTAAATGTTATTTATTCCGTAGACTTGAGAATAATATGAATTTAAATGTATACTTTATGTGATTTTGATATGTCAACCAATGATGCCTAATATAGGATATACTTGGACATGTTGGATCACATAAATGTAACATGTTAAGTTCATGATTATTCAACATAGAATTCACCGCTCTTGAAATAAGAGTGAATATTGTGGAGTATGTCTCTTGGTTTTTCGGATTAAGAAATCCACGTGGTCGATTTAGAATAAATATTGTTTTGGAAATATTATTTTCTATATATAAAATTATATATATGGTATATATAGATTTTATAAATGTTTTCTAAATCGTTTAGAGTCCGAATAAACTTGAAGAGACGTGCACATATTTAATTCCGTATTGACAGTACCACGACTTGGATGTGGTTGGTCTAGTCCGGATTATGTGCAACAATATTGGACGGTGAACGGAATAGAATAAAATGGGTACTTGTGAATTATCTCTGAAATCCAGGGAGATTTTACAAGGTCGTATAATATGTTGTACTGACTTGTAAACAATAAATTAGTTGAGGACTAATTTGACAGGATTAAGAGATCCCAAGGGTCCCACACCACATTCTAAACTCTACCCGGTCAAACTTCTAAAAGAAGTTGTACTTCAGCTTCTAAGAGAAGTTGTACTTCAGCTTCTAAGAGAAGCTACTGTACTTTTTGCCTATAAAAGGAGTGGTTGTGTATTATTGAAGAATAGATAATTAGTCCAGAAACAATAATAGCACAAACACTCATATAGTGCAACCGGAAGAGAAGGAATTCGAGCGTGTTAAGCTTGGAGAATTCTGCATTTGTGGAATTTCGAAAACAAGGTACCCGTGTGATTATTTCTGTAATCCGATCCTGGTGTACGCTAATTTAATAGCGTGAAACTCGTTCGGATTCCCAACAAAAAGAACGTGATAAACAAAGGGGTCCAAGTCCTGACCATGGTACCGCATTTTGCCAAACAGTTGGAGTGCAATGTCTGGCTTCCCAACAAGAGCATAACCCATGACCAAAGTGTCGTTAAACCTGACCAGGTGGAGGTACCTGTTGGCCTTAAAATCGTGCAAGAAGCTGAGCATCAACTTGCGGCGCTTGGCCCTGGAGAGAATGTTGAGGATGGCATGGAAGGTGGCGCGGGTGTGGTAGAAGCCGGGCTGGCGGCCGGCCCACTCGAAGAACTTGAGGCAGGAGAGGACGTCTTGGGAAGAGGAGCCGCCGTAGGAGAGGACCCGGAGGACGAGGGATTCAGAGAGGCGAAGGTTGAGGCGGTGGAGGGCGGAGTCGTGGGCGGCGGAGGTGTCTTTGGAGGCTAAGATGCCGAAGATTTGGTGGCGGCCTCTGAACCACTCCTTGAAGGAGGCTACTATGTCCTTGGGGCTTCGACTCAGTTGGGCCGCAGTCGCCGTTCCTGTAGATAAGTTAGGGAATGAGGAAGAAGGTAGCGATTGGGTGAAGCGTGGAGGCCTGCATTTGATAACATGTTTCATGGATAGCATTATGGTGTGAAGTCGAATGCAGCGACAGATCTTCTTACGCTGTTCTCAATCTCAAGTCTTCCTGCTGGCTGCCGCTGCCTCTGCCTCTTCTCGGTTCCCTTCCCGTTTCGCTGATTTCGTCAGGCCTAACGCACTTTTAGTTCATAGAGTTTCTTAACATAGCCAGTTAACTCCCTAAACTGTAGTACAGTCGAAATCGACCCTTCAAGTTTGCAATATGAGACATTGAGACCATTGACTAAATTGTTCTTATCTCCTTACCAGGCTAGGGCAACGACAATTCATCTCACAAACTGAAATGAGTAGAGAGATCTGATATCAACAATTTAAAAAGAAAAACAAAATGTAACAAAGAAAAGTAACGAAATTCGGAAACTCCCACCATTGACGTTTGAGTTTGATTGAGTTGAAACTAAATGGACAAGTGTCGAGGTTATTAATGGTCAGTGTTGGAAAACTGTGCTTTTCTGCTGCCAAAGGTACAGGGTTTTTTTTTTTTTGGGAGGGGGAGGGGGGGAGGATGGATGGGCTAAACTATTACTTGTAATATGCCATCTAATACAATAGCAGCTCTAGACGTGCAGACGAGTCTCCAAGCAAGTGCCCGACTTCCGTGCAAATGATGGGACAGGTTACGTTCATATCTATGCAGGAAATGTCAAGACTTTCTTCCAGGGGGCATTACCAGCCAAGCTTAACTCCTTGA
Organism: Aquilaria yunnanensis; assembly: GCA_039654915.1. Lineage (NCBI taxonomy): Eukaryota > Viridiplantae > Streptophyta > Magnoliopsida > Malvales > Thymelaeaceae > Aquilaria > Aquilaria yunnanensis. The sequence goes on along the minus strand of CM077600.1, from coordinate 33,305,809 downwards.
TCGAGCAGCAACTAATTGACAGCCTCGGGATCTACAGCCATTGCTCTCTCTTCTGATGCATTGGCTGAATCTGGAGCAGCAGAGCTCCCTAATTGAATTTTTGGTTCTGCAGTGAAGGGGCTCCTAGACTGAGTTTGAACAGAGTCTATTTCACTTGCAGGAACTCTGGGTGGCGAAGGGGGCTGCACTTCCATATCTGGGTAAGCAGCCTTGTACCTTGCTCGCAGTCCTTCATCCACCAGTCGGACTCCATTCAATTGATTACCAAGTGATATCCATCTAATGAAATATAAGAAAACAAAATACTCTCGTTACTTATGAAAATAGTTGATATCCAAATATATCAGAAGGTCCAATTGTCTAGCGGAACCCCTGCAGAAGGGAACTCCCCCCTGATGTTCCGTTTTTCAATCACTCCCACTCTCACACTCTCTGACGCATCGGAAGGTAAACAAACCAACCAACAAGCCTAGAAACTCAATCGACAATAATGAAAATGAAATAATAAAGCAACATCCTGAATCAAGAAACTTACCCTGCCTGAGTATTGTGCATACGAGCAAATAATTCCAGCTTCCTTGTCCTTGGACTGATTCTCTCCAGCATAGGATACATCTGCACGATCACGTTTTGTATTATAGGGAGGTTTGCACATTGCAGAGTAAATGCCCAGCACCACAACTATATTAGGCATTGTCCACGATGATCATTATGGAATGGCCTAGTAAGAAGCAATGCATCATTGAAAAGACTAGTTGTACTTCAGAGAAGTTCAGCATTCTGCCCAGATGATGTGTAATATACATTTGCTAGTAGCATAGTGCTAGACAGCTGCGCAAACTACAAAAAATCATAGGTTACATCTGCAACAAACCTCATCTGGCTTACGACTTGTCTCTCGGACCTCAGCAACAATAACATCAGTGTCAATATTTCTGTTTATTTCAGGATTTCCCTTAATTCCAACAAGACAATGCTCCTTGCTGTGGTTGAGCCAATGACCTGTTCGCCCTGTTCTAATTATTCGCTGAAGTTGATTTGTCTTGACCCAAATGATCTCCTCAACTCGTTTGTAACCCCAGAGTTCCAAACTGCAGCATAAAAGAATTCAAGGATCACATATAGGAGTTAAAAGTAAAACTATGTTGATACACAAATCCACAATTCACATAATCCAGCAAAATAGCACCATTCACGGCCTAGCTCCATTGCTCTTCCAGTAACCCAGAGGAAGATTAAACCATCAGTCTGCAGTGCAGGAACATTAAGGTTGCGCATCTCATCATCAGCCATTGTTCCATAAGGCAACTCCATATGAATATCCCATGGTGGATCAGCCATAATAATACCAAATTGTCCCAAAATGTCCATTCTGAAACTGCGAATATCACAATTTATCCATTGCGGTTCCCCAAGTTCCACTTCTGAGCAATAATCAGCACGAGGAGGCTTCAGAAGTTTCTCCAGACCAAGATCATCAAGTGTTTGGTCAAGCTCATAGTGGACATACTTGCAAGTCTATCAAAGGGAATGATACAAACATCAAGTTGATATTATCATTACCAACAAAACATCAAAAAAAATAAGTCAAAAAGCATCTGAAACTAAGTATCACGGTATCACCTTCATGTGACGGCAAGTATCCAGAAACGAGCAGTCCCCTAGACTCATATCAGTATGAGGAGCAATTATTCGCTTAAAATGAACCTGAAATGTGTTTCAACAAAGGATTAATACAACCGCTAATACTTGCATGCCAGATTTATATTGGTATCAAACAATGGAAAAAGCCTAGCCAGGACAACCATTGATGGAGAAGTTTTCTACTTAACCAGTATAACCGATAAACCGTTACCTTGTCAGACATAAAAATAACGATAACAACAACATAGACACATTTTGATAGGTAAAAGCCATGATCGCTAGTTTTCAACGGACCTTCTTACAAGCCATAAAGGAGCCAGACTGACGCCGGCAATCCTCCTTTGTGAGAGCAGTACAAAACTCCTTCACTTGAGAACCACCTTTGCTTTTGAACTGAAACACATACCATACCACAAGAAACAGTTAATGAGTAATTAAATTTGCAGCAAACGGTCAACAGGCGGAACACAAATCATCGTCAAGCGAATACTTTTGCAGCAACAGCCGTTTCTCTAGCTGTTGGTCGATTGATGATGCTCAAAATCTCCTCTCCCGTCTTGGATTTCTGCATCTCTCTGAACGACTTCTTATTCAACAAGGCCTCCAAATCCTTCAAATCATCTTCCTCCGTTCTCTGCTTCTGTCTCCCCATCGCAGCTCTGGAGCTCGGTGGTGGCAAGCCCATAGACCGGCCTCGTCCAGGGTACGTCCACATGTCGCCCATGACCTGACCCGTCGCCCACTCGCCGCTACTTCCTGGGTTCACGCTCTCGCTTTCGCGTGCTCGCTTGTGGCGGTGCTGGGCTTCTTCGGGCAATTCTCTAACCAAGCGCATTCGGTCTATGCTCATCACCATGAGCCTGCTCTTTCCTCCAACCATGAACTCCTCGAGCTCGACGCCCCCGGTCTCGTCTGCCACTGACCTAAGCGCCGTCTCCACCGCGTAAGTCGTCCCGGACTCCCCTCCCAGTTCGCGCAGCGCCAACCTTTCGGCGGCGGTCACATGGTCGCCATTCTCCAGCTTCCTGAGAATCGTGGAGGAATCGATAGCCTCGAATGGGACCTTCTGGAGCAAGAAGCCTGCGACCATGGCGCGGACGACCAGCAAGGGATTCCCGCTCTGATCAGTCCTGTGGGCCGAAGGGTCGTGCTGACCGGTGATGGCCAGGGGAAATTTGGGTTGGGGAGGAAGGTGGGGATGGGGGTGGTTGTTGAGTTTCTTGTGGGGAGGAAGAGGCGGAGTGGGGGAGAAAGGACGGTGGTTGAAGGCGGCGAGGAGGCGGAGGGAGAGCTCGAGATTGGGGACGAGGTCGGGGAAGGAGGCGAGGAGGTCAAGGTGGGTGCTGTGTTGGGTTTGGATTCGGGCCTCCAGCTGGGTGCGAAGCGACTTCACGGCTGCGATGGCATCTTCGCCGCCCTCCGTTCCGGCTTCGGTCATCTTCCTGACAAAATTTGGGCTGGGACAACCCCAAAAATTACAGCCTGCTAGTGCTAGTCTAGTCGCCAACTAATAGGGCTTTTGAATTTCCGGCACACACCATGTTTGGGTTAATATAAAAGAAGTCCTAAGCTTTTGACAATTTCTCCCGATTCCCTCCCATCCCATCAGCTTTATTAGGGAAGCCTAAGGTGTTTATCCAACCTGCTTAACTTGTGAAATCGTATAGACCCAACCAAATCAACCTGTGGGTTATGTGAATTTATATGAATTATGATGCGGTTTGGGTTTAAAAAATTAAAAATCGATGTATATGTGGCATGATTCAAATTTTAATTTTAAAACCCTGTAAACCCAGGCCAAACCGCATGCTTAATAACCTTATAGAAATTTCTGTTTGAAGCTGAGGACAGAATTGATAAGTTTGAACAAATTGAATTAGGTAAAATAGTTTCTTTTGCATTTGTGGTTAGTATATTGTATAATATACACATAATGATACATCTAATTTATAATTTATTATTCTACAACTTTACAGAATTTTCCGGAGTAACTTAGACATCACTTATTATTGTTGTTAATTCATGACCACTCATTCACTATATATTTTTTCTATGTAAGCATGTTCTCATATTTAGGAATTTATTGTTCATAATTTTAATTCATTTTGAATATCTTGCAACTTACAATTAGTGGTTCAATGCAGGTGAAGTCGAGATCATTACGTATAAGAAGCTGAAATATTTTGAAGTAATTTTGCACTCTAATTAAGTATAGCCTTTGACAACCTTGTGTGGCAGGAGTTTTAAACTCCATATACTATCTTTGTATTTATAACAAAAAGTCTATTTTGCGCTTATGATGTTCTAAAATACAGAACTATTGATATTTCATAAAACTATTTAGTTTTCAGAACAACGTATGTTGTGAAGTAACTTAAATTATTTTATAGGATAGAAAAAATAAACTCATCAAACTGAATCGCACTAAACCACATTCTATGCAATTTAGGTTTCAATCAGAGTTTATGGTAAACGGTACAATTTAATTTTATATTATATAACCTGGTCACCTATACAATGCAATTTAGATTTAAGGTAAACCTAGTCAAACCCGCACCGTAAACAACCCCAAGGAAGTCCTATCTTGTAGTGTAGCTTTACCTTGCACCAGTTAATGAAAATCTCTAGACCTAATTGGTAAACGGTAATGCCAATTTCGGCTTTAACAAGAGTAAACGTCTGCCAATCACGGCGTTGAACCAGAATCAAGCCAACCAAGCAAGAGTAATTCTAACTGTTGCAATGGTGTTTAACCAGAATCAAGCCAACCATGTTTGCAGTTAATGGTAAAACTACATGATTCTCAAAAGCCACTCATGGAAATAAATCAAAGCAATGTAATCGTAACAACAATGGGGCTCTCTGTTGGTTAAAGCTTCAGAGCCGTTCTCGCCATTTCTAAGGCACCCTCATAACTTCGATTCCCACCGATAAACCCACTCATGTGAACAAATACACAGCCCGGGATCCCAGTCTCATCTGAGAGTTCATCATCCCTCAGTCCTCGCCACTGAGCCGGAAGTGGCTTCCGGCTCTCAAACCTATCGGGTGAAACTGCCACTGCCTGCAATCGCCATTGTTTGCCCCTTTCATCCTACAAAATTACCTCATTAGGTTTACCGCATCAAATATCTTTTTCAGTGTTTATAAAGGCAAGGGACTAAAACCTCTATCTTCTCAAAAAATAGAGAATGTGAGGGAAGAGAAATTCCATACCTTGTAAAGAACATATTTGATAAGAGGCTCAATTTTCAGTTCAGCCTCAAGCTCAAATAGGTGAAGCTTCCACTGCAAATAAAGGCTTAGCACATTTTGAGAATATCCAGCCTATAGAATATATTTGTACAAAGTCCAAGAATGCATCATAATCACAAGGCAATAAATTCCTCCTTGAAATCCTAAACACATACAACAAAACCCAATCACTTTGCGGCAAGTTCTTACACATGCATCAGCAGTACAATCTTTCATTTGATACTCATTTCCATATGCCGGATCTACAATGGCAAACAAATTCTTGAATTTCTTGGTCAACTGGGATAGCATTTCAACTTGCATTCAGTTTGCTTTTGAAGATTCAAGTTTGGAACATTAGAACCTAAGCCCCTAGTCTAGTGTCTCTATACTTTAATGCCCTAATTCAACCGAACTTCATCAGGGAGGCCTAACAACTTTGCTGTAGTAGAAATTCCACTCACAAGTGCACTTCCACATGCACACACGCACAACAGAATATTGAGTGCGGTTTCAGATGCTGTACCAGCTCACCTACTTTTTATTGAGAGCCGTATGACAAATGCAGACCAACAAATAGGAAAAGCAAATCCTACTTACAGGGCAAAACCTTCTTAAAACCATTATTTCACCACTAGAATCAATGTCATGTCTTCCTTCAAGGCACTCCATCACAATTGACCTTGCCGGCAGCCAAGATTTGGCATGATATCTAACACTCTGAAAACATGACCAGCCATTAAGAACAAAAGGAATAAAAAATTATTTTGACTGACTCGGTTGATTGGGGTGGTTCTGTTTCTTCATTTTGGGCCATAAAGGGGATGGACCTTGGGGTCTACGTACATCTAAAAACTCACTGCCAGCCAAATCCACAGCTCGTCTGAATGCCTCATTCTCCTTCTCGGGTGATTGATCAGGATCAATCCAGTCCAAGTTCAACCTCCCAACCCTTGATGATAAGTGTGTATTATTTACATATCTAGGAGGCTTGTCTGTGTCAAACTGGTTGATTCCATTGTCGATTGCATCAATTGCCTGGCAAAAGTGACACACTGTGAGTGAAGGGCTGCCGCCCACTTTTGAGCTCATAATGAAAGAAATGAACCCTTGGATGAAGATAAAATGTGCACTCTACAAATATTAGCAAAAATAATGTTGTGTCAAAATTACAAGCCAGAACAGTTAAAACTTAAAATAAAGTGCAACAATGGCAATAAAAAAAAAAAGCAAGCAATCTTGAGGACATGCTACAAAACCCGAACCATACCATTAAAAAGATCAGCAGCATTTTTAAGCAACAAAGGGGGAAAAGATATAAACAAATGAAACAGGCATATATGATAACACCAGATAGGATCCTAGCTTGGTCTTGTTAAGTTCAAGATGATGTATGTTTGTGTGCTACACTTCTGCAAGCGCGAGGAGCAATTTTAGTGGAATTCATGAATTTCTCACAACCACCAATTAGTGCTCACTAAGGATCATCTGACTTTGACACAAAATGGGGTAAGCAAGCAGATACCCCACCCACACGTGCTTTAGTTCCAGTTACAGAACATGAACATTAAAGATTGGCAGAGAACAGATAAGCAGATGGCATAAGGAAAATTTTACAGAAGATCATCACATAAAAATGGAACTAGGGCTGTCAAAGTTAACATGCACATCTCATGCAGAAGATTCCTTTAAAACATCATCTATTGAAAAGGACATAAACAATATCAGCTACCTCCATGAAGCTCTTGTAAACAGCTAAAAACAATTTCTGCACAAACAATATTAGCTACCTCCATGAAGCTCTTGTAAACAGCTAAAAACAATTTCTGCACATCAGGGTGGTCTTCATTGACCCTAAGCTCTTTGGCTATTATCTCCCTGCCAAAGTGCTAAAGAAAAGAAATGTAAATACAGCCGGGATTACTAATATTCAATGAACAGAAAAAGAAGACACTACAGGAAGGCTGCATTAGTAATATAGAAGGAAAATAGTACGTCCTATGAGCCTTTTTCCTCAGACTTACAATTACACAATCAACTGAACAGAGACTGCAATAAGTAAGTTGACAAGAACAGAAACAGTAGGGTACTAAGGAAAAGGCAAAGGAACCTGGAAAAAAATTGTTTCTATCCTTCAGAAAAATCACAATAAGAGAAGGACCTGATGAGGGCTTTGTGCAAGTGGATTAAAAATGGTGTGATTCCATATTTCTATACAGTTTTTGGCATATAATTGAATTTCCAGTCAACATATGGACTTAATCTAGTTAAGGAATCAAAGCTTGTCAACCTTGTACACAAGACCAGCACTGCTGAGCTTTGTGGTAAATCCATGTCCAAACACTTCCTCAAACCCTTTTTGGTGGTGATCATACCGGTCACAAGTAGGATCATATACACCCCCAACATCAAGCACAGCATCAAGACCCTCTAACAGCTGCAAATCCAAAAGAAACAATAAGAAAGAGTACATTACAAAGAGTAGTACCAGATGACCAACAAAACGTAAGCACTCAGAATTCAGAAACTGATTACTTTGGACGTGGGATGACAAAATCATATAAACACTACAAGAGCACAAACGGGAGAAAGGGGGCCAATGTTACAAAGAAGCTGCATCCTACAAAATATCTATTTCATTCTAACGCAGGCATTCTAATCTACAAAATGTTCATTTCATTCTAACACAACAGTTCCAATACACACACACACACACACTCTATATCCATATAAAAAACAATCACAAAAAGTCCAGATTCCCTTGATGGCTTAATCAAACTCCACATTTCCTCATGTAAGACAACTGAAGAAAGAACATGAAGATTCGAATTCCCACCCCCCCCCCCCCCCCGAAAAAAAAACGAAAAAGAAAAAATTGAAGGTGAAGGTGCACTGGCTGTATAACCTGGGGATCTCGGGTGCGCACAACCTCGGCGTTAGAGAATTTGTCCGTGAGGCGAATCATGAAGCAACCAAGAGCCTCGTCGCAGTGGAAGCTGCCATTATGAGTTCCAACGCGCTTGGCTGGGGCACGGCTGGGTGAAGAACCTCCAAAGGAATTAGCCATGATGGAGCGCCGGAGGCCGAGGGTTTTGTGGAAGTTGAAGAGCTTCTGGCTAAACCCTCTCGCCAAGGACAACATGGACAGCGCAGGACCAAAAACCCTCCGTTAAAACATCAACGAAAGGTAAAGGTAACTCGTGTGTCGTTTTCTTTCTTTCTGTCTCTTTTTTTAACCTTCAATTTCAATTCCGGCGGAAGGTGGAAAACTTGTCACTATATTGACGGTCTTGGGAAAATATGCTACCAATTTAATTTTTTGGGGGCCATTCCTTAACAAAACTTTATAGAGGACCGACTTAGGGACTCCGGAGGGAGGGAAGATGACCCGTTTTCTGAATCCGTCGGCGAGGACTTGGGGGCTTAAGTTCAGTTGTCTTTTGGCAGCTGTGCTGGGTCTCATGCTAAGTTCCTGTTTCCACAAATCTGTTGCCATTTTAAACGCTAAGAAGGTCGGGAAGAAGGCGATGGAGATCGAGACACGAAACAAGAAGATTTATTTTCATTACGACCACGCTGATTATTGCAAATCCGCTCGATGGACTGCCAAGTATGATTTCGAAATGGTTGGGCGCTGATGGGGCTGAAGTTTTTCCATCTGGGTTCTGATTTTTAACTTATACTATTGCAGGGAATGCTACCAATTCATGTCAGCTAGGCCATGGTCAGATGTTCTTGATTTTTATTCAAACCTAGTTAATGGGCGCTTATCTCTGTCGCGCTTGTTTTGCTCTGAGGTTCATCTTTCTTAAATTTATACTCTTGTAGTATTAGTTCTTTGTCTTTTGTTAAATGGTTCTCAGGAACGCTTAGGGCTATTTAGATAAAGAAATTGTTCCATTTTTTCAACTGACCATTATTTAGACATTAAGCGTTTTCTGAATCTAAATGCACTTGAATGTTTAGATTAGCAGAAGCTTAGTTGTTGCAAAATCGTGAGAGCTCGAGGATGATACTGGTTAGTTCACATAATCTTTAGGACCGAAGGAACAGAATTGTTGATTAAATTCATTCAGGATGCAGTTTATTTTTTACTTTTATTGTTTTTGCTAATACTTTATCTGAAGAAGAGTACTACTGAAAGACTGATTTCAGTTCAAAATTATTGGATGCATGGTTCAAACTCTAGGGTAACAGCTAACCTTAGTGAAGAAATTGGATGGATGTTCTAAAAATTATCACCAAAGATTGTTTAAATTTTTCCTTCCACTGCAGTTGAAATTTTGATAAGCTCATCCCAGGGGAAAAATTCTTATAGAGATGATATTTTTGGGGTATGGTAATTTTCTCTCTAGTTAGTATATGCGATAAGATGATGCTCTATGAAGGGACCCTTGAAAAGACTAACTAGGGTTCGTGTAGCATGGCTATGAGGTAGGAGGTTTTGCTGTGCGTCATCTTTGGACATGATCTTTATGTCAAAAATCCTGCTTTTTTTTTTCTCTTGAAACTTCTCTAGCTCCATTTGATGTGTGGGAGTAGTTCTTAGATTGGCAAGCATTCTTTCTTACTAGAGATAAGGTGCCTGAGTCTTAAGTCTTCTTCTTTTTTTTTTTAAATGATTTTTTTTCCTGTGCTTTGAAGGAGTACTATTTAGTGCGTTGTGATATGATTTTTAACAGAGATGCAAAACATAGATTGAATCATTCAATGTTTTGTACTTTTTCTATTGTTCCGAAGACGATCCAGTTTAAGTGTCATATGATTCTTACTTATCAATTGTGCCATTGATTGTAAGAATTTATAGGTCCTTACTGATGATTATAACGAGAAAGTAGATGTTCATGATAGAAGTGAGACAAGATCTGGGAGGTGGGAAAGAGTGACATTTAAGATTATTCTTTCTTATAATGGTGGTTCATTTGGTGGATGGCAGAAGCAGCCTGGGTTGAACACTGTTCAAGAGTAAGGCTTTTGTTTTTGTTTCTTCCTCCTCTAAGTTTATGTTCTTTTTTTACCATAAGGCTTGTTTCACTTTTTTTCTAAAAAAATTTTTAGTAAAATAGGATTTCTACCACCTCAGAGAAGAAGAAGAAGAAGAAGAAGAAGAAGAGAAAGAGAAAGAGAAAGAGAAAGAGAAAGAAAAAAAATAACTTTATTTTGTCTGATTGATAGTTCGACAGAGCAAAATATCCTTCACTGATGAAGACTGAGGGCCACCAGGGGATGCCGGTCAAGAAGATAAAAACAACATAATCCCCTTGTCTTGAGATTGGAAAGAATATGTCACTATGTATTTTGTTGAAATCAGATGTCATACTTCTCTTTTATGACATGTCTTTCTTCCCTTACTAAATCTCTCCATACAGTTCATGGGTTTAGATATATTGGTATAATCTCTCTGTTCTTTTTTTTTTTAAGCTATATTGGTATCATCTCTTGTTTTCTTTTCGTGCATAAGAAGAATAGAGTGTAATGAAGACTAAATGAGCAAAGGTTGCATCATTTAATTTCTCTCATTCCCACCTTCCCTCCCAGATGTGATCTAGTCTCACTTAATTGATGTTATACAGGTTAGTGGAAAAATCTCTTGGGAGATTTGTTGATAACAAAAAGGCAGAACTATTGAAAGAAAAATGCAAACCAGTGGAAGGATGCGTTGTGGTTGCTGGCCGGACTGACAAAGGAGTTTCTGCCATCCAACAAGTTTGTTCTTTCTGTATGTCACCTTTTATTGAGATTTTATGTGTATAAAAATTGCTTTACTAGGTTTGGTTTGTAGCATTATGGTCTTCTAATATATTTTCCTTAATATTGCCACTATACTGAAGTTCATCTCCTGGTTTTGTAATTGCTCAATGATGTCCTTAGCCACTTAAGCAATATTTTAGTGACCTTATCTAAAATTTGGGTTTCTAATTTCAAGTATAGGTTCATGAGATGCTAATATTAAGATATTATAGAGAAATATGGAAGAATTTTGCTTAGTGTTTTTTATGTTATATTTTTTTTGAAACTTGATGTATGCTTAGATACTTGGAGAAAAGATGTTAAGTCATCTGATATTGAAGAGGCAATAAACAATGCAGTACCAGGGAAGCTCAGTGTCATATCAGTTTCTCAAGTAATAGTTGTCTCATCTCTCTCTTATGGCCATTATTTGTGGAGGTACATGCCAATCTTCACCGATTAACTCTGGGTTTTGTATTGTTTAAGGTTTCAAGAGAATTCCACCCCAACTTTTCTGCCAAATGGAGGCGCTATTTATATATTCTTCCTCTGAATGATGACGAGAAAGGGGAGCAGTGCTATGAGAGCGAGGAAGTTGATCAGAAATTCATTTATGATACAAATGATAGTGAGCAAGGGAATGAATCTGATGAAATTGTCAGTGAGGGGGATGTTGACGTACAAATCACTGATAATGGCAGGGTTTGTGGAAGCAAACCCACAAGGTTTAGTGTAAGCAGGGTTAATCAGATTTTACAACAATTGGAAGGGAAATTTTTATCTTATAAGATGTTTGCACGAGATACTAAAGCTTCTAGAAACACGTAAGAGAAAGTATTGATCTTTTTCAGACTATCATTGTGATGCATATCTTGCTAGAAATGTTTAGATTATTAACTTCTGTTTCAACGTTCTATTGCTACACATATCTTGGAAAAAAGTGTAAGTGGCAATCAGATCTATAATTGAAACTCTAACCACTATGCATATTTTGGTTGCTACCCGTTCCATCATATCAACATTTTTCTGGTACTACTTTTTTTTCTTTTTAGTATCTGTGCTATTCCTTTCGACTGTTTTGATGTTTTGTACAACTTTCTAACTAGATTTTCTTTGTCAGAGGCCCACCAACTGAGTGTTTCATGTATCATGCTCGAGCTGCAGAAGCTAGACTACCATGCCTGGTAATGTCTCTTGCTGATGCCAGTATAGAAAATTAGCTTCTTCTCCCTTTCTTTCCTCCTATCCTCTTAAATTTTCTTTTTTCAATTTCATAATTATGTGAGATTGTTTTCGCATTGTAAACTTGATAAATCTGGTGTTCATTTTCAAGTTGGATTGACGTCAGTTATATTTCTACAAATTTACCCAAAAAGACCAGAGCTCGGAAAAGCTTTACAAGAAAAGTTTTATATGCTCCTCTTTAGATGACATTGTGAGTAGCTTAGAAATTCTTATAATGTGCAGAAGGTTTTATTGGAAATTCATGATAACAGTAAGGGAAGTTCATGGCTTATAATGAGTGGTTAATGTTCAAAAAGAAATGTTGAGGTTAGTTTTCTTAGTTTCATTTTTTGGCATTGTTGAGTTTAGGTCTTGTGATGGTGATTGCCAGATCTCTGTCAGCTGGAGCTTGGTCTGACCACCTGGTTTCTGAGTCTTTCAGTGAAGAGCTAGTTACATCTTGACTGGTCCTACTCACTTTCTTTGCTTGGTACTTATTGACAGGCCCAAAAGAATTCGGTGTTTTGGACCTCCTCTCTTACAGTTTCTTGTTTTCTGTTTTTGGTGCTGCTTCATGCTTGACTTACATTTATGTAGCATTGCAGTTTGTGTTATTTACTAGGCTACTGGATTAGTCAAGAATTCTGTTGGCATACACTTCTGTTCTCTAGGCTATACATGGCACCTCACTTGTTTCACAGCCATTAGTTAATCACTAAACAATTCGGTTTCCCTTTCTCTTATTATTCTACTTGAAGTTAGATTTATTGGTGTCTGTGTAGCATTTAAACTTCTCTGATATGCAGGATCACAGCGATGGGAGAAAGGTTATGTGTGTTGAGCTAATCGCAAACCGATTCCTACGGAAGGTTTGTGAAAATCTTTGTTCGAGTTTCTTCCCTGTGTCAGAAATTTTGATTAGGCATGTTCTATATGAGTTCTATAATTTGGCATTTGTGAAATTTTATACGGCAAAAATATCAAATTTGCCACTAAAGTTTTGGGCTGGGAGCGGATATGCCATTATAGTTTTTTTTTTTTACCCAATCTCCCATTAATGTTTTAAAATGGGCCAGATATATTACTGAAGTTTTAAATTAGGAGTGAATATGTTACTGGCTGTTAAAAATCTAACAGAAAATGTTAAAAAGCCAACGAAAAATGTTAAAAATAACAAGTTTTGAAATTTTATGGTGATAATACAAGTTTTAACAAATTTCAAAGACTTTTTGAAATTAAACTCTTTCTCAAGAATGCCAGCGAGGAGATTAAACAGCAAAGATAGAGGGTGGCAATGGAATTGGGGTGCTGATGATGGAGATAGCAACAAGGCTGAAGCACTAATTGTAGAGATCAAATTCTCTTTTGAAAAAAATTTCAAAGGTCTTAATATTTTTTTAAAGATGCATAATAATCCTAAGATTTCAAAACCTGCTACTTTTATCATTTCCCTTTAGTTTTTCTAACTGACAGTGATATATTTGGCCCATTTTAAAACATTAATGGGAGTTTGGGCACAAAAAAAAAACTATAGTAGTATATCCGCTCTCTCCCCAAAACATTGGTGGTAAATTTAATATTTCTTCCAATTTTATACTGTTTTCTGATGGCTCTTGAACATGACAATGCCTATCGATTGGCAGATGGTGCGGGTGCTTGTAGCTACGGCAGTAAGGGAAGCAGCAGCAGGTGCGCAAGAGGATGCATTAATAAAGCTCATGGATGCTACCTGCAGGCGCGCTACCGCTCCCCCTTCACCCCCCGGTGGGCTATGCCTTGTTGATGTTGGATACGCTGAGTTTGATCCTAAAATCTGCTTTCTGTCATAAATTCAAGGTCAAAAAGAACAGCTTTAATCAATCTTAGGCACTTAGGTAGCCAATCACGGGTGTAGACTAGAATTGACGTGCTTATTAGTGTAGGAAGGTAGGACCCTCCCCATTAGTTCAGTTTAGCAGGATAGAAAGGAAAAAAATGTTGTCCATATAGGAGGTTATGACCTGGCCATTCATCTGATTTTGGTAGAAGAAGGCCTTCTAGTTGGTGGAGGTAGATTTCTTTGTCATACGCTCGGAACCTTGGAAGAGGTATAGAAGTGAAAAGGCAAGACATGAGAGTGCCAGACATACCTGCCAACAGATGGGAAGAATAGATCAGAGGTGTTGGTTGATTACAAGGAGGTGCAACTCGATTTATTAAGCAGTTCAAGTCGGGGTATAAGATAACCCAGGAAATACTTCAGTGAGAGGGCAGACATTAATTGGTCATTCTCTGTCTTGTTACCTTCCATTCTGAGATTTTGGTCAAAACTAGGCTTGGAAGTTTCAGAGAAAGCGTCTGTTGGTTGGTGGCTGTAATTTGTATCCTTGATTCATGTTTCCCAGTTGTTGCAGAAGGATTACCATCCGGACTGGCTGGGGACATCATTGGAGATTTTGTTTACATTAGCGGGACGCAAGTTGTGGACTAGTTCCTCTGAGAACCTCTTTCTTCTTTTTTTTCTTAAATGCTCAAACACTTATTGAATTGGATACGTTACGTCGTCCATCCATCAAGGATATCAGTAACTCATTTCTTATGTTAAACAGTTGTTGCCACGCATCATGTATGGTAATAGAGGTATATGTTAAATTAAAGGTGAAGTCGATAAACATGTCAAATACTCCATTAATGTGGAAAAACATGTCAAGTATCAGTGTTTTCATTTCATTTGTTGCAAATTTATTGCATGTACTTGAGAGCTACGCGAGAAAGGGTAGCTCGTTTCCATCTCTTGACTTTTGGTAAAGTTAATTCGGGTTTAAACGTGGAAGGAACCGTGTTTTTCTAATCGAGGACAGTTGTCCCAACTCAATTATGAAAGAATTGTATTTATGGTCTATTAAATATGGGTAAAATATGGTTTTGACATTACGAAATAAAAGTATTGATGCGCTTCGATGAAAAAATAAAAAAAATCAAGTATAAAGTTGATTTTGATAGTAATTTTGTTATCGTACATCTTCTTAGGTTGGTACCAATTACTGATCATTCATGCGCTAGGATCAATTTATGTGCCTAAATTAGTACATGATTATTTATCTTGTAACAAGTTATTCATGTTCTATAATCTCTGAAAATTTCTGTGTTATTATGATTCTTGGTTGAACCTTATGCACTGTGGTTTCTACATAAAGTATAATATATAATATTGTTCATTGTGACGAGTCGTAACTCGTGAGCTCGTTAAAAGTCCACTTCATCATTACTTAGATTCATTATTTATTTTATTTAGGCATCACTAGTTGATTTGTTCGTCAAAATGACAAGTGATGTAATTTTATCTTCCTTTTAAAGAAGTATTCTCTATAATTGTAAACAAAAAAAGAAAAACTTTAATAAGCATTCTTTTACATCGTTTAAGAACACTATCATGAGAACACTGTCATCTTCTTTACTTCAAAAGCATTTGTCGAAATCTCTTTTTCTTGATCAAACATAAAACATTTGATTTACTCGAAAATGAAGCATTTGACCCCATCGCTCTCTCTCTCTCTTTTTTTTTTTTTAAACTTGATCAAACATGTTAATATCTTTTAGTATAATTTAAATGGGTAAATTCCATTTATGGTCCCTAACCTTATCGCATCATCCTAAATGGGTCTCTAATATGCATTTTGTCTTATTAAAGTCCCTAACCTCTCTATTTGTGTCTCAATCGTAGTCCTTTCCGTCATTTTCATGGTTAACTTTGACAGAATTTTTGTAACAAATGCTAACATTGGTTTTACATTTTTTTTATTCTCACTCAAATAACTCTCAAGCTAATAAATTGGTTGTCCTTCTTTCGGTGATTAACAAAATCCATAAGACTCTTACTGGAAGTCCCTGTCGGCGGAGGACACTGTTGTACAACAAGAACTGACGCATCGAAGCCAATGTCCAACGAAACTAAAAGATCTCCGATCGTACCTAGTTTCAGGTATTTGTTCCAGTCTGACAACCCTTTGGTCAATGGCAAAATCAGTCCCTGTTCTCTTCCCACAATATAGAGATCAAACTCATCGTAGATCAACTTGATCGACTCCAGAACCTGGTTGGCGTCATGCACCTGTTTCTCCAAGTACGTCACCGATCAGTCGTATATAGTCCTGAATCTGAACTAGTTGATGCACTCGTAATCAAGCTGCATCTGCTGCTCAACATCGGTGACTATATGCTCATCTTGCTTTGGCATGTTCCAGGGAATCGACTGGACTGCTTGTTTCCTGAGTAAGAATCTGACAACGGTTGATTTCGTGCCCCAAGAGCCAGACATTCACTTCGCGTAAGCCACCACCTCTCGGTTGTCATTGTCGTCGAAGCAGAGCATCCCGATGTTGCATCGGTTGACCCAGTCACTTAACTCTGTCATGAACGCAATGAAAAAAAAGGCAAGGCCGCAATCGATGAGAATTCTTGTGGAACAGGGTGTAGAGGTGAGGACGTTCAAGGTAACTTTCTGGTAGTTCATCAGATCGGTGATGGATTCGGCTTCGTTGCCCAATTGTTTGTGGCAAGGCAAGATGATTAGAGTGGCGATCTTGTCAAAAGCAAAGTCTCTGATGTCCTCGTGCATCGTGTCGTAAGGGGAAACAATGGTGAGTGGGCTAACGACGATGCCCTGGCTTTCTCTAGAGAGCGTCTTGAAGGAGCTGATGATGTGCTCCATCGAGGCCTTCTCTCTTGTGAAGTTGTTGCTGGTGTCGGCCATGATGGGCTTAGCCTTGTCGTGGAAGATGAGCATTATGAAGGTGCCCCTGGTGAGCTCCACGAGATGGATGGTGAACAAGGTGATAGGAGACTTGATCGTCGGGTTCGATATTCGAAGGAGATTAACAATTCTATTGACGATTTTTGTAGAGTGAAGGCAGGCCAGAATTCAGAGGTGGTGAGGAAGGAAGGGAGGGGGAGATAATGGTTGTTATAATAAATTTATTAGCTTGAGGATTATTTGAGTGGGAATAAAAAAAATGTAAGACCAATGTTGGCATTTGTCATAAAAATTCTGTCAAAGTTAACTATGAAAATGACGGAAGAACTACGATTGAGACACAAATAAGGAAGTTAGGGACTTTAATAGGAAAAAATTGGGGTTAGGGACCCGTTTAGGATGATGCAATAAGATTAGGGACTGTAAATGGAATTTGCCCTAATTTAAATCAAAGGCCTGAATGCACATTGCCACTTTAGGGCCAATTCGTTTGAGCTAAAGTCAACTAACTTTTTTTAACTTTTACATCTTTTTTACTTGAAACCAATTTTATTTGAAAGCCAATGTTACGTAGATATAATAATCAATTTGAAAGTAAATTTTTATGATGTTGTTAAATTTTTATGAATTTTTCTTTTTTAATACTTGAAACTAGAAAAAATTCATAAAAATTTAGTAAGATTATAAAAATTGTATTTTCAATTGATTATTATAACTACATAATATTGGTTTTTAATTAAAATTAGTTTCAAGCAAAAAAGATGTAAAAATAAAAATAAGTCATTTTGTAGTTAATTGACTAAAGTTAAAACGAATTGGGTGTTAAACTACAGTGACTTACACAATTAACCCCCTAAACTATAAACAGCACCAATTCAAACTCTGAATTTTGATAAAGTGGTCACTTTGGTACTTTAACTTAGTCATGCGCTCATGTGATAATGTGTAACCCAACGTCTGTTCATTGATAAAAAGGAAAAACTATATAATAGTCAGTCAAATTTATATTTGTTATTTGTTTCACCTTAATTATTCATCTCTACTACCCAAGCTACCATTTTCAACTCATCTTCCTTAAATTGCTGGAAATCCACCATACTCACCACTCTGACAGGAATCTCCAACCTTGCACAATTCATTCATTTTTGTTTCTAGAATTTCCTCAACCAAATAGGCCTTTACAAAGCCTTCGATAGCCATCCTATGCTCGACGAAAGTCTTCATGGCATACCTAGCCAAATTGTTACCGCTGGCAATGACAAACCTACCCAGAAAACAAGTGAACAACTTAAAATTTCATCAAAATGAAAAAGAGAAAAAAGAACCAAGTTCAAATAAGAAAAGGATCTTGTATGAACTAGCTCTCGTTTCTCATTGGCAAACACAGACAATGAAGCTATGAAGCTTCTACGAAAGCTCATGAAATGGATGGAAGAGTGATGTGAAGTGGGAGTATGGGGGCATAAGAGAGAGGGGAGGTTCTTAATTGAAGTGAATAAGACAAACCCATCATTGCTTTGCGAACTGTAAACAACGGAAAAACAAAACACAAAAATCAAGAAGCAGAGATTCAGGGAGGGTAATGAAGGAATTTTGCCAAAGCTGTGTGGGGAGAAAAGAAGAAAGGACCACAAAACATTTTGAATCTGAAGGAGATTGACTGATGAATAGTTAATTGGTGCAAATGTTGTTGCCACTTTTTGCCTTTGCCATTTTTTAGAAAAGGGTGGCAAAACCCCGGAATCACATCTTGCACCAATTTACATCCCAGGATATTGCCACCACATAAAACGACATTGAACCTCATCGCTATGTTGCTTCCAACTTGTTTAGCCCCATTTTGCAGCCAATTGTTCCCTAAAGAAATAGAACTTGAGATCAGACCCATGACCCACTTGCATAGGGCTGTAAGTTTTGAGTTTCGGGTCGGGTTCAGGTAGGAACCTGAATTTTTCAGACAACCTTTCCATTCGATATATATGGCCCAACTTGTCCCAGTTACTTACCTAAACCCGAACCAACCCTAACCTGAAAAAAAATCAGGTTAGGTCAGGTTATTCCAGCACATTACATTTTGCTAACACTCTTTAACCTAAAAGCAACTCCTCTGGACAATTTTCCGTAAACCTAATTTTCAATTGAAAATTTGAAACTTACGTTGAATGAGTTTGTCTTTTCACGTGAGCAGCCGCAGGCCACAGTAGGAAAGGTCCGGCGTCTGACAAGTGGAGGACAATGAGGTTCATCTTGGAGTCGGAGGTTAAGGGTAACAGTGAGTGAGGTGGAGGAGAGTCAGGGGACCAAGGGATAGCAGGGGCAAAGGAAAGTTACGGCGAGCAGAGGACTAACTCGGCAGAGCAGCGAGGCTAACGGATGAGAGAGACGAGTCACAAGGCTATCAAGTAGAAGCAGTAGCCAGCACGAGCAGGTGAGGTGACTGGCGACTAGTGAGTATTCATTTGAGTTTTCGACTAGGACTGGAGACTAAAGAAGGAGTTAGACTTAGGGTTAGCAATGGATGGTGGGCTGGGCTGGGAATAGGATTAATTAGGGAATTAGCAAATAGGGATAATAGCCTCGGCCCTCTTGGGATAGGTTTTTCAGGTGGATTCGGATCAAAACTGAACCAACACGTTTTTTTGTCTTTTTTAAACGAGTCGGTTTCGGGTTGACCCGAATATCATTAATTCCTCTATCTAACCTGACCTTAATCTGAAAAATTGGGTCGAGTTTCGGGTTCGGGTAAAATGCTTTCACCCCATGCCGGCCACCTATTCATTAACCATCAACTACTACAATCCACCAATTAGCCTAATTACACTTTAAGTCCCTAAGTTCCTGTCTTTTGGTAATTATGTCAATAATGTTGTATGTTGGTGCAATTAGATGCTAGTAACAGAAAGCCCGAACCAAAATACTATATCGGTTTTTGGTTAACCAAAAACTGAGATATAACCAAAAACCGAAATTGTATTTAAAAGCAATAATTGAAAATTAAAATATTTTTGTTATTCAGTTATTTTAGATATAATCAAAATTTTGCAATTTCTTATTATCATTTTTTGTGTCTCATTCGGTCATTCCTTTCTTAACAATTGAAAGATTATGAAAAAGGTCGATGACGAATGGAAACAATTGAAAATTTTGAAGTACCAAATTAGAAGAAAAAAACGAAGTTTGGGGATCTCAGTCCATTTACTACTTTCATTATCGTGTGGATAAAAATAGGCCGTGTTTTGATCAAATCTCTGCTTCAAATAGCGGGAACCGGGAGAGAAGAGGCGTTTTCTAATTTTTTCGCTCCAAATCAACAAATGCAGAGCATGATCAGTTCTTCTCTGATCTTCTCTTCAATTCCCAAACCCCAATTTGACAGAGGGTTTCGCAACGGAGTTGGGGCCACTTCTATTCGCAGAGCTCTAGTCGTCAGATGCAGCGGCTTAGGAGACGGAGAACAAAGCAAGAATTTGAGAGAAGCGCTGTCCGGTTTGGTGGATAAGCAGGTCGAGGAACTGTTGAACCGAGAAGAGAACATGCATTTGCTGGAAGGGTTGGAGAGGGCTTCGGAGAGAGTCGAATCGGCCAAGAGACAACTTGCAGAGATCGAAAGGGCAGCACTTGAGGCCCAACTCTTGAGGAACTACGTCGACAGGCTTGAAGCCAGAGCATCAGAGGTCTGCTTCTTGGTTCACTTCTTCTTGCGCTTTCTGATTTTGGGTTTTGAGTAGGCTTAGGCGCTATCTGGTGCTGATTTAGATTTATGGAAAAAGAAATGCCTTTTGTTTCTTATCCACATAAGTATGCATCTTGGCTTGTGAGTGTGGATGTTGTGGAACTAACAAAAGAAAAAAAATCAAATTGCTGCAATGTATGTTTTTCCCTTAAGCACCTGCATTTTTTTTTTCTGATGAATGATGTGATTTGGAATGGATCAAAACTGGTATTCATTGGCTGACTTTCCCCGTCTTTTTAAGATAATAGAATGTCAACGAGAGATTACCGAAGCACGGTCGATGATTGAAGAAGCAGAACGCTCTCTTCTGCTTGATGAAGAGGGAGGTTTGTTGGTGGGCAGTGATCGAGAGAGATGGGAGTCCGTAAAAGCAGCTTTGATATCTGCACTTGTCGGCACTCTTGCAGCTCTCCCTATCTGTGTCACTCAAGTAAGCAGTGCCACGCAGCTGATACTGCCCTTAGCAGTCGCGTTTCTTAGCTGTGCTCTATTTGGTGTTACCTTCCGCTATACAATCAGGCGAGACTTGGACAATTTTCAGCTGAAGACGGGGACATCTGCAGCTTTCGGTGTTATGAAAGGTATAAAATTTATAACTTAAAGCTCCATGGAAATAAGAGGGGATATGTTGTTGAACCGACTCACAAGAACGTGATCATGATGTTCAAAATCAATTTAAAAAGTTGTTATTTGTTGCAGGTCTCTCAGAACTGGGTAGAGAACCACCATTGGAATCAAACCCTGAAAGCTTTTTTTCTCATGCTTTTGATGGGGCCGTATTGGTAGCTCAGAATCTTTACGTGTTTGTGTTTTCCGCTGTTGCTTTGGATTTTTGCTTTAAGATGAAGCTTTTAAGTCCATTCCCCATGAATGCCTCAGCTAAAAATGACTAATGGAAGCTGAGTAGTATGTAATTTATATTCCCTTCAGGAATGATGAATCCTATTATACAAATGTATATGGGGCACCAGTTCTTTTCCTCACCATAAAGTGCGAAAATTAGGCTGTTAAACTTAAAAACTGCTGTGAGGTCATGTAGTTACAATGACACGGAAGACATAGCTTATGGTCATGTAACAGTTAGTACTTGGTTTTATGGAGTCCTTGTTATCCTTCCACACCTTACTCTTGGTTCTTTTGGCACAGAGGGAGCACAAGTGGAGGAGTAAAGAGGATTTGAACTCTATTTAGTTAGGTGAAAAGTCAACAACTTAACCATCAGATTAAGTATGCTTTTCATTACACATCCTAATCTCACTATGTGGTGCACTATAAGTTAAATATCTGTCTCGCCTTCCTTCCTTTTATGTATCAAGATGGAAGGTGGTGGGTTCCAATTGCAGAGCATTGAAACTTATTGAGGTAAATTTCTTATTATCTTCCATAGTCGTATTCAACATCAGTAACTGAATGATTGAGATTGATAGGCAACGAGCTCACTTGCGTGGCCACCGACGACACCTATGAGCTGCAGTCTTTATTACAGGGTAGTCAGTAAAGCCGAAGGGGTAGGAAATATGCTGTTTTGAGTAGGATGTATCTTGGCAGAGTACTTGTTTGATTGCTTGAATAGAAACGTAAGATCATCTTCATACCAGTTGGTTTCGTCTAGACTTGTTGCTCCGATGCTCATCCCCGGAGACGCTACTGAGCATGGATTAAGCTCGAAGGTTGATATCGTAATGGAAGAGGGGAGAAAACGAAAAAAATTTCTGCCACAAAAGGTTAACCTATTCATCTCAGGAGTAGTCATTTGGAGAAGCTTTCTGTAAATGTATGGATAATTGCGTAGCTTTTGGTGCCTCGTTAGAAAGCTTGAATGAAGAATGCGTGTCTCGGCTCCCAGCTGGTGAAATATAGCTCATCAACCAGAACAGCACTTGAGACAAAATATAGCATGTGAAGGGAGTGGGATTATTCGGAGCCGATTCATTTTAACTTTTGGATCTCACACGCAATGTTGCCTTGCATCCATTATAATTTGCCACATCCTCGTTGTAGGTTAATTTTTTACTAAAATATTGTAAGCGTATAATTATTCTTTTCATATAAACTCTTTTGATAAGACTACAGTTATTTGTATAATATGCGATCGGCACAGCAAGTACAACTGGCATATGGGAGCTCGTAGCTGTAAAGAAACCAATCTATAAACCAAAACCATAATTTAAGGCGTGTGGATGGGGAATCTCTCGTTATGCTCCTTTATGCCTTGCTCGACTTTGGGTTGATACAAAACCAAAAGAATAATGTTTATTCCCTGCGGTCCAAAAATAGATGTAAAAGAGTAATAGTAATAACACAATGCTCAAAAAATCTTGAATTATATGGGACAGAAAGAAAAAAATGAACTTTTGAACATCAAAATATACAAAGCTGTGAATTAATTCTTGTAAAAAAAATATGAACGAAAGAAATGCATGTGAAAAGAATCAATATTTTTCACTAAGATCTCCTCATGGATGCATCTTAAATTAAGCATAAAACTTGCTCACATGAAGCAAGCAAGAGCTGCCCAAACGATTGATCCGACAAGAGCTGCAAGAGATAAAGTGAATCTGTGGGCAGGGGATGCGGTTAAAGGAGAAGAAGTAGGAGGCATAGGGATGGAACCAAAAACAGTGGGATAAGAAGGTGAATCAGCAGAGTCAGGAGCATAAGCAGGATCATATGCAGAAACGTTCCCAACAGCAATCTGAAGCTTCTGTCCCTTCTCACAATGACCAGCTTCCCCACTGGTGAAGAAGTAAACCCCTTCGGAAGTAATGTTGAAGACAGAGTTGCCATCGTTCATGTACAAGATTGGATCTTTGATGTTGCAGGAGCTGTAAGCATTTCCCGTCACCTGAACCACTGAATCCTGACTTGGTGGGTACAAGAAGACTGCACCGTAAAAATGATATTCTGGAATCAGCACGGAAAAAATGACTTGAAGTCGAAATCGAAGGAAATTAATGGGAAAAGCTTCAACTTACAAAGAGAATCTCCAACACCCAAGGTGTGATATTTGGACCAATCTTTGTAGACCTGAGGATAGTCTGATGTGGGGATGCCCCAGGCATCTAAATCTCCAACCTTGTACTGGTAGCAGAACACATGGCGGGTCTGCAGTGAGAAATAAAGGAGCTGAAAAGCACAGACCAAGGAGAAGCAGCAGCAGCTTCGAAGCGTTGCCATTCTCCTTTCTGCCAGAGTACTTCCCTTCCTCCAATCAGCGACCAGGAGAGATCCTTATTGGCCTTCAGAGATTGTGGGGGAGGGAGCTTAAAATAAAGGAGCTCCTGAAATGAAAAGTTGTGCTCCGATTGATTTACAGAAACGCCCCTATTCGTCTTTTCACAGGATTTAAATTAAAGGATGTGGAGAATGGCATGAATCGTCCTTAGACTTTCCCTATAATTATTACTTAACTTGGGTCTCAAACTAGAAGGGTTCCATAATTACCAATAACTTGGCAGATCAATTATAGGACTGATAAAGGCACATGGGCCAGTTGGCACTTGGCAGGCAGGCTACTCGCTAGCTGATCCGTTTGCTCTGAAAATAATGTAGTAGTAGGGTAGCTACTAGAAGATCAAGAGCCTCATCATGGTCCAGCAACGTGGACTCGGAATTTGCCCTTTCTCACTTCGTTATTAGGTTATCATGTGACATGCACTGGATGTGGGTGGGCACATGAAACGAAACAGCAACACAGCTACACCCTGTCTCTGCCAACATTCAACCATGTATTCTGTTGTGTCTTATTGCCTGGTTGACCTCACTTACTCCCATTACCAACACAACTCTAGAATTAATCCTATTTGTCTAGATCAGGCCAAGCAATTAAACTTCATTAGCAAGTAGCTAAATTTAGCTATTGTTTTAACAAGGTCAACCCTGCAACTCTTCTCTTCCATTTAAATAGACTTCGGGAAATTAGTTAAAAGATGCTCAAGTCATTGCAGATACATACTGTACAGCTGATTGTACATTAAAATAGTTTCAGCGGTCTATAAATCCCCATATTCACTCTCTTTTTTTTTTTTTCATGTTATGTGTGTCGCTAAAAAATCGTTGTGAGATATTTGAGTTAAACAAAATTCAGAATGAAATGGAGTCAAGTTTTAGCCTTATCATTTACTAGAAATCTTAAAACCATGAATGGAATATAAATTTGGGAATTTGACCATCATGCTAGAGTTCAACAAATTCTTTTTACATGTTCACTTAAACGGTACCTACTTGATCATTAATCCTTTATTTATTTTTATTGTTGTCATATATACAATGTATGGCATTCCCAGCCCCAAACATGATGTCCTCATGAAATGCGAGCCAGTGCGAGATATTGTGATTGTGTTGCATTCAATGATTTTATATCAACGACTTTAATATCGTATGAAACAGTGAGATTTCATTTGGTATTCCACTTACTGTGGTGGATATGCGAGTCATTTTTCACAAGTTGTCACTTTTTATGCGATATAACACAGTATTTTATTGTATTGTTCCTATTAATATTCTTTTTATATGCTCCATCACTTTCATAAAAATTAACCCTTTACTTTTTACAATAATTAATTTATAGTTTTATTTTTTTCAAAATTTATTATAAAAATATGAATATTTTTATATGAAAATGAAACATTAAAAACTATAATTTTTAAATATAATATTTAGGATTTTTTTTAAGTATATATTAATATGGATATGTTTAAGTTAAGCTTCAGTTACAAAGGGTAAAATGGTTAATTAATGCGAAACGGATGAGGCACTTTTTGCTTTTTGTCAATTTATTATGGTACATGATGGAGATAGTTTATAGCTTACATCCAAGTAAGATACATACATACAAAAAATGATAAAATATAATTAATATAGATATTTTGACATAAATATTGGGTTTTTTTTTAATTTACAGATAAAATTTCTTGGCTCAAGGCCAAGTCTCATGACATGAGATAACTATATCACTTCTATAGAACAACTTAGGAATCATACATCATACTTTAGTTATTTAGTAACTCAAAATGGTTTTAGAAAATATACTGCCATCGGAGTAGGATATCAAGCACGATGGACGACGACAGCGGGTTTTCATCCAGAAGGTATTATTTCTCCTCTGAACGTACTGAATGTTTGTGGCTTCCGTTGGCTGCATTTGATCCTGATTTACTTTGCTCTTCTATAGTTGAAGTGAAGAAGTCCCGAAATTCGTGAATAGGTGTGAAATCAAGGTAATTTCTTGTTATTTTTTGGTAGTTTAGAGTTTCTGTGTTATAAACCAAGAAGTAGAATTGCATGTTTTTCTTGGTCCCGTAGCTATTTTAGTGTTTTATTTTTTTAATTGTAAAGGTGTGTTTGGAGCGGATGGTTATGGTATCTTTTTTCCTTCTCTTCGAATTGGCAATGCATTTGGGAGAATGTGGTCTTCTGGTGATATAAACAAGCCGATAAAAGGTACATTCTCTTGCATTAAAGGTCAGCCATGTGCTTTGATTCTTTTAGACTTAGAAGATTCACTTGATTTGTATACATTTTGCAATATTGCAAATTGGCCCATATAAGAAAATGTTATATATGCTTGTATGGGTGGAACTGGGTTGGAAATAATAGTTTTCTGAGAAACGGATGGAATTTATCTATTTGTACTTTAGCACTATTGATTTTGGGGAAAAAAACTATTGTTTGCAGGTTCTACGTACCATCGTCCGACCAGTTGCAATTGGACTTCTAACACCATTCCAAGGAGTTTGTTTTCTCCGATTGAATATCTATACGTTACTACCCTCTGTTTTGGCATTCTTATTAGTTGCTAAATTGTGGAAGTTAATAGGTTATTGTGTTAACAACTATATATATGTGGTGAGTATTTTGAGCCAGCCATCCCTTATTGGTGACTTTTTAGGGGCAGCAGAAAATAGTGCAAATATGCATGATTCGTTACTGTTTTACATTATTGGTTGATAGGTAAGAATAATGGAGCTTAGAGTGGGGGGTTAATTCAACGCATACAGGGGTTTAGTAGTAAATGATTTGGGGTACTTATTATTTTTTCTTCGAATGTGTTGTCCAAATTCTACACGGGGTTTAGTATTAAATTTTCTCTCTTCCCATTTGTGTTTTGTGTTTTTAAGGAATTCATTGAACATGTCAGTTTGATTCAGGGTTAATCGGGTTTAAGAGCAGCTTTGGGTTGGAGCAGATTTAAGGTAATGATTATGCATAAATTGGGTTAAATCTATAAATCCTTTTTGCATTAATGATTTTATTTAGTTTCTTTATTGCTTGGATAGAACTTGAGCCAAAATTGACACCTATGAAGGCTTAATAAATTGCGAATAGAATTATTGTGCGTAGTTTCATCAGGAATTTGGAAAAAGAACAAACTATCGAGTGAAAAAAAAAATGGAACTGAAGGTATTGTTCGTTTGGTTTGCCTGGTATTTGAATGGTACAGGACATTTTTTACCCCATCTAGATTATTGAAATTCCCATTTTATACTTGCTAATCGAGTTGGAGCAAGGTTGATGAAAATTTTACTAGTATACTGTAATTTTATTTTAGGTTATTTTTTATCATATGTAATTTAAGTAATTTAGGTTATTTTTTAATTTTTTTTCCTTTTGAAAAGAATAATTTTAAGTTATTTCATTTTCTCTGTAATTGTACCTAGATAAATTTTGTATATATTTTTTTAAATTAAGTGATAGTTTCTAACGACTCCATATTGAAAATTATTTTAATTTTTCTTCAAATGTAAAGAGAATTACCAACCATCTAATGTGTTAGAAATATTGCCAACGATCAAACATGTTAGTATGTACCAATGGCTTAAACCGTTGGTAATTTACCAACGGTTATATGTGTTGGTAGATACCAATAGCCTAACACCTTGGTGAAAGTTAAATTATTGGTAACAAGCATGTGAACTTAGATCGTTGGTAATTTCTATCTGCCTTTTTCCAAACAACTAGACTTCGGAAAGTATCAATAGCTTTGTCTTCAACTATTGGTAAAAGATTTTTCAGCACATTGATTACCAGCTATTCACCACCAACGGTCTCACGTTGATAATTTTGACATTACCAATGCAAAACTGTTAGTAACGGCCGTTGATAATTGTCCTTGATAGCCGAAGGCCTTTCGCCTCTTCCAGTACGCGCTTCCCCGAAGGGCCGTCTGGGGAGCCTGATGTAGCTCGGAAATAAGCATTGCCAACGACCTCGGCAGAAGTGGAGTCGAGCACGACAAAGTAAGCACTTTGACTAAAACGCCAGAATTATTTAAATGTGTTGCCGGCTACCTCGGGAAACCGAACATATCGTCTTCGGGAGCAAAGAGCCAGCTACTGAAAGCAGGAGAGATTCCCCCGAAGGCATAACTCCCCGAGCCACCAACATGATTCCCGAGGAAGGGCGTCCGTGCCAAGGGGGCGACCTCGCCCAAAGGGCCTCGGGAGTACGGCATGAGCATTTAATGAGCATTTAAGGAGCCTCTGACAGGAAACTCACACGCCGCCTGAAACGGCGACTTGACGCACTGACGCCGTCCAAGTCCTATCTCAGCCACAAAACCAGGAGCCTACAGACGGCTACCTGTTCCCTACGCCCAGAAAGCACAGAGAGGATCCGACCGAACACGTGTCAAGATCTGAACGAGCCAGGCATTTCTATAAATACTGGGAAAAATGACTTGGCAAGGGATCGGATCCATCCCCTCTCCGTGATCAGCCCTCGCCTATAGCTGAAAATATATGCAGGCTAGCTCTCGCACCTTTCTTGTGTACCTACTTTATTCATTATTAGAGCACTGACTTGGGCGTCGGAGGCTCCTCCCCGGAAAACCATCCCGGGGACCTCCTAACCCTAATTTCTGAGTCTTTCAGGTATTTTCCCACCTGGGGAATATCTCAGCAGGACGTCCTTCCCCCTCGGAAGCTCCCTCGGAATTCACCATGTCACTGGACAGATATGCCATATACCGCTTACCTACAGTAAGCTATATACCTCATGGTATATCGCGGTATTTAATTCCATGTGTGAGGCCTTCCTATTAATTTTTTTCTATTATCTGGTTCCGCCAAGCCTCTCTCCTTTGGTACGTACATTTTCTTCCCACCCAACAACAACAATCCCTTCTTGCATTTGGTTTGTTTTTCATTTAACCACGAGAAAATGAAAGTAACTGCAATGAGTTCACAGCTGATTCAAGAAGATATATAGAATATTAAGGGAATTTATTACCAAAGTTATAAAGCTTGATCTCACCTTGCAAGATCACAATTTCAAATAGGAGCAATAACTAGGGAAAAAACTAAAGTTCTGGTTGACATGCATTTAAAGTCTAAAAAATTCCATGTTTGTGTCAGTTTTAATCTAAAGTTTCATGTTTGTATAATAGAGTAATCTATTGTAATTAAAGAAGGCCACCATGGTAATATGGGTCTTAGTAAGGCCAAGTCAACTGCTACATCAGTAACTTCTATAAAAAATAATAGAGAAACTAATAGAAGAGACTAAAAGAGAACATGATATACAAGATATGAAATCTTAAAAGACACCAGTTAAGGTAAGAAACTATGTTAGGACAATCATTATAGTTAGGAGACCATATATAGATTTTACCTAATACAATTACTCGTGCATGTCTGAGTGCATGCTGGGTGCACACAAGATTTATCCTTTCTAGATAGGGTTATTCCTTATCTTTTGAAGCATTAATTTCATTTTTTTTCTTTTTTTTTTTTTTGACACAGAATTAGCTATATGGGATGTCTGGTGTGTATTTTTTGAAACATTTCATTCTTGAAATGAAAAGTTCAAATCCAAGGTGATATGTGCTTGTTTTGTTTCAAAAATATGAAAAATATTAATCTTTGCACTTTAGATGTCACACATCCTCCTTTGTGTGATTTCCTTTGTTTTACAAGCAATGCTTAGGAGCTCACTTGTAAACCCTTGCATACATGTTTTATTAACCAATGCACACTTTTATTTTTGGCGTTAGGTTAATTTTTCTATAAAAACCAATTGATAGGAATTTTCATACTTGCATTATAAACCAATAATTCATCAAGAAATCAATCAAACAATTATCATTAACCTTTTTATGAAGTAGCTAGAAATACAAGTTAGTGGCAATAGGAATTGAAATTTGATGCAATTGTTTAATGTTGTCAATTACTTACAGAAGTTCCACGTTTGCCAACTAACAATAACCACACATGCAGACTTAATCAACAAGCTACAAAACCAGCCATGGAAAGTTACACACCAAGTTAAAATTCTACTTAAGCTTGCATTAATGAATAGAGGATCTAGGGTTTAGAAACCTGTGCCCACCCACTATCCAAGAAAATGCTCCTAAGGCTCCATAGTAAAAAGATCCATTTTAGTAAACCAAATCTAACCTAACCAACAGTAGTTGAAAAATTAACTTAGCCAGCTTCAACAATAATGGCTTAATAAATATATATCAAATAGTAGGTTGAGTCTTTTAAAAATTTACCATAAGTCTAGCAATCCTGCATTACAATTCATTATAGCCAGGAAATCTCACAGGAGCTAAACCACTCTAGACCTCAACTTGAAATGCCACTGTAAAGGGATTAGTTTTCTGAGAAAACTCATTAAGGAATTCATAATTGACCACCATGTGATCTTAATAATTAGCTTATACTTTTACCTACAAAAAAACAAGAAACAAACTAAAACACAATACAACAATACCAATGCACAATTAAAAACAACCATTAACATCCGGCAAAACAATGAAACACTAGACATAAAAGTAGCAATAACAAACAGCTAGCCAATTCAGTAGCCTCATTAGAGATTCCAATGCAAGCCTTTCCCTTTTCTTATATTGAGCTTATCATCCAATAAGGTAACAATCAATGTAGTTACAATTTCTTGGGCCCTCGGTTGCCCTTTAACCCTTAGCTTGCAACTTAAACCATTTAGGTTTCCACAAACTAGAAATTGGTCTTTATTTCCTGGTTTTTCTCAATAGCCGAAGCTTATTAACCTTGGCTCCTTTCATTAATCGTAGCTTAATCCCATTGTATACTAAAGATCAGTCAATAATTCCTCTTTAGGAAAGCCATAATCATTCAAATCATGCAATGTCATATGAACCTTATAACTTCTCCATACATGCATTGCTTATTCCTTCCATTGCATGACATAATTAAGTAGAGAAAGTTGAATTCCTTACCTTGCAAACTTGTGGAGTAATGTTCCAGCTTCAGCTTTGACTTAAACATGAAGAAACTCCCTTCATTCTAGTGTAATCCGAGTTGATTTCTCAACCAGACCAAGCAACCTTTGATGGCTCTGATAATGCTCTTCGATTTTTAATACTCTGAATCCTAATTTTTCTCTTGAACATGCCTAGAACTTGAGACTTGCAATGTTTTTCCTATCACACAAATCAACTTCTTCTTATTCTTCTTCTTCTTCTTCAAGCTTACACAAATTCTGCTACTAACTTTGAAACATACAACAAGAATTTCTTAATCTTTTGAAATTTATCAATGTTCTTGGTTTAGAGCCAACCACTGGTAAAACTATAAATAAATAGAATGTTCAGTAAATAGTTCATGAACTGTTCAGCAGAAGTTTATTTGTGTTCGTTTATCAAGTTAAATGAACGAACATAAACATAATTTTTTGTTCGTTTATTTAAATGAACGAACATAAAAAACTTATGTTTGGTCATTTATGTTCACATATAGTTCGATTTTTTTTTGTTCCTTTATTTGTTCATTGTTTGTTTATTTATTTATTTATTATGTGTAGTAATGTGTGTGTGTGTGTGTGTTTGTATTTGTTTGTTTACGATCCCTCATTTATGTTTGTTTAAGTTTGTTTAAGTCATTCATAAACATATTTTATACATTGTTTGTGAACTTGTTCATGTTCGTATATTACTATTCACGAACATGTTCGTTCATTTAGTCCATTTATTAATGTTCATGAACGAACATAAACAAACACAAACAACCATTTTACACTAAACGAATGAATGAACATGAACAAGGTGTGTCTGTGTTTGTTAAAAACGTAAACAAACGAACATGAACAACTCTTGTTCGTGTTCATTCAGCTCGAGCAATTTAACCCCAATTTTTCTTTCTTGTTACAAATAGGCCACCAAAAGTATTTTTGACCATAACAGTCTTCGGCCCTTTTTCAATCTTGTCATTCATTTATCATTCATAACCAATTAAGTCAATAAAGACTTAAAATAGGCTTGGCTACAACCTTATCCACAATAGCTACATCAATCTCAAGCCAAGGCTCTGTTTAGCTTATTAGGTCCATATTCAAGCTTTTTAGTTTAGGCCTTAGCTGTCTGTCACATTAGAAATTCATGTTACAGAATAAAAAAACTTGTTTAGATGTTTTCCATTTTAATACATAATTTTTTTTAATTTAAAAATAAAGTTTTCTACATTCTTTAAATGATTTATGCATCTATTGATCAAGAAGATTTTAGAAAAGAAAAATGGAAAAAGTTTTGATAACTAAGCATTGTCTAATACTTTTAGGATGCAAATTCCACATAGTGATGTAGCTAGCATCACTAACACGATGTTTAGGTAAGGCATTAAGGTTTTTAATTTCATTCCATAAAGTTAATTTTTTTTATAATCAAAACATATTACAAATATATTTAAAGTACGAGTTGTAGAAGTACTTAGGAAAATTGATGGGTGAATTATACCTGTCTTATGAAACCTGTAGGATGTAACTATATTTGATAATTTGCAAGCATTACATTGTTGGTGGTAAGTTTCAAACATTGTTGGGCTGTCAGGCCAAGTGTCCTCATTACTAACAAGCTGTGAGGATATGAAGTCAAAATTCAAACTACACATTAATCATATCCCCACTCCAATGTGCCTCGAGAATTTTCTTTTAAAAAAAACCCATCAACCACCACCACTTTAGCATATATCAAGAAGTTTTCACGCCTCAACAACTTGTAAAATGGTTAAGGACATTAGTAGAAGTCTGAAGTTCGAAATCTGCTTCCACTAATTATCAGATAATGTTATTACATGTTAGGTTGGTAGTCCTCTAAATCCTAAAAGTGTAAACATTTCTTCTCCATTTACACTATAAACACTATAAATATACCTCATTACCATGTAACTTATAAAATGTTTATGAGTAACAAAATGAAAAATTTTCAAACCCAACCTTAAATGAGGTCCGTCCATTTTTGTGGCCATACTCATACAATCAAATACAACACTATACTAAACACTTTTTTTGAAACTTGAAACACCCAGTGGTAAGTGCAACAATTCAAAAGCATGAAAGCCTATCCCTAACCATTCGCTTAATGGCTAAATTGTTAGGTGGATATGAATGAGGCCCACAGTTTGAACTCTAGCTCCTCATACCCTTATATCATGCAATAACAAAGTTGATTTAGTTGTCATTCCAGTTCTTAGAAAGCTAATATGTCCATTTTCCTATTTTGTAATAATAGTATATTCGTACTCTTATAGTATGCTTCCGAATAAACCCCCCCACCCCATACACACATAAAGACCTTTAAAATTAATATGCAGCAAGTGGTACAAAAAAAATTTCAAATTATCATTTTTCACATGGTATACTATGGTATTTTGTAATATTTCACATACCAATGCTTGTCAATTATTTTTTTTTCATTTTATCGTGGTATATGGCATAATGCGGTACATGAGTGAGGTAATTTTTTTATCTATCAAAGTATCATACATATAAATATAAATTGAAAAATCATAATTAATACACATATATTTTTATATAAATATTAATTTTATTTTTATTTAAAAATAAATTTTTTAACTCAAAAAGAAAGTTTCAAAAGATAGGATGAAAACATCATACTTTGAGCCACTTAGAAACTCAATATTATGTTAAAAAATGTAATGCTTCATTTTTCTCATGTGTCAACATGTTAGTTTCTTTCATTGAATAGTATATATTTTATTTTATTTTGTATATTCCATTTTTATTGTTTATTTTGTTGAATAATATATATATATTATTTTATTTTATATATTCCATTATTTATTTATTTTTTTTATAAAAAATAAAAAAATATTTTGACTAAAAACTAAAAATTTCATGATGTGGGATTAGTATATGGAATAAGCTAAGAAAAAACCATTATGCCTTGAGTCATCTAAGAACTCGATATGGTGTTAGAAAATGTACTATTATTATTAGAGTATTGCATTGGTTATCTCATATGTCAACAAATTAATTAATTAATTATTTTTGCTGAAGAATATTTATGTGTCTTATACATTCCATTTTTTTAATGTATTTTCATGTACAAATTATTACCTTTCATATAAATTTTAACTATATTATGTAATCATATGGAAATAATTAGAATACATATAAAAAGCTGTAAAAAAATTATTTAATGAATTTATCTTTTGTGTGTGTGTGAGTGTGTATCAAAATATGTAATTGTATATGATACAATATATCATGCGATATGCAGTATGAATTACAGGATATGGTATACTTAACTATAAAGATCAGTGGAGGATCCATTTTTTTTTTAAAGGCTCCATATGCATACATGCTCAAGTACTGTTTTTTTAGGTATATAAAAAAATAGAACTTTAATTTCGTCACGGATAACAGATATCACGGATGGTCCAGATCCGTTCTTGACATTTGTTATCTATGATGGAAGGATTTTCGTTAAAAATACTAAAGGTTAAAATATTCAAATAAATAATTGAAATCAAAAAGCTTTTGTTAAGAATAATATGAAATATAAAGTAAAAAATGCTCTACTAGTTGTTAAAGTCATATGTTTATATTTACTTAAATCCGTTAACTTTATTTTGTGTTTAACTTTTCCTAAGTTTGAAAAGAACAATAAGCCAAGAAAGAAAAAGTTTAAAGTCAAGATGGGAAGAAATATGGAAGTTAAGAGGTTAAAATAGGAGTATTTTCAATAAAAGATTATTTGCATGTTAAAGAAAATGACTAACTTTTTGTATCTTTTGAGATAGAAGAAACTTATTTTTTATTCAAATAGATATTATTAAGTTTAAAGGGTCCACTAAAAAATTAAAAAGGAGTTTAATTATTTAAGAAGAATATTCAATAATTATTTAAGAAGATTAAAATGTTGAAATAAATAATTCACATAAAAGCTTTTTTTTTTAGAAGAATATGAAACATAAA
The DNA here is from genome assembly GCA_039654915.1 of Aquilaria yunnanensis. Taxonomy (NCBI): domain Eukaryota; kingdom Viridiplantae; phylum Streptophyta; class Magnoliopsida; order Malvales; family Thymelaeaceae; genus Aquilaria; species Aquilaria yunnanensis. Next base: position 33,271,316 of record CM077600.1, on the reverse strand, counting down.
GTCAAAAGTGCCCTAATAGCCTTTGAAATTATATGTTTATACTGGCTTAATTCCTTTAGCTTTATTTTGTGTCTAAATTTTCCTATATTTGAAAAAAAAAAGTAAGCAGTAAAAAAAGTTTAGGATCAATTATACTATATTATAAAATAAGGGAATATTTCACTATTCATCTACAGTTATTACTATAGATAAACAGTTTCAAATTTCCCCCTGCTTCTCGCTCTCTCTCTCTCTCTGTTTTCTTTGTTCAGATGCAATTTGTTTGTTTTTTAGTTTGATCCACTTTTCGCAAGGCACTAGCTTTTTTTAGGGCCAATGTTGCAAGTTTTTTAGTTTTAGTCTATTGCACGTTTATTTCGATAAAAAGGCAATTCCAGTCCCTAACTTTCTATTTTTTTCATTTAGGCCTTGAGTTACATCCATATTACATTTTGGTCCCTAAACTTTGTAATTATTTAATTAGATCTTCTATTTGCCCTCTTAAAACCCAAACTTTTTTTTTTGTTATTTTATGTACTATCTTATAAAGTAAGATATTGGTGATCATAATTTATTGATTTTTTAGTTAAACCACTTTTTATCTTTATTAAGTCAATTGTTAAATCCTTAATACCTAAAGTTTTATCCCTTTTTTTTTGTCTTGATCCTAACTTTATTTTTATTGATTCTCTTTATTGTTGTTTTATAAGATGAAACTTTAATCATTATAAGTTGCTTACTTTTGGTCATATTCTGATTTATTCGGCTTTAGTCATTTTTTTTAAATTTTTTCTTTTTTATATTTATTAAGTTAATAGTTAGACTATTAATTGATTAACATATACTAAATATAGTTTTGTGTTTCAGTCATTTTTTTTATCATTATTGATGAATTATGTTTTGTAGCATCAATTATTTACTTCAAGCTCTATAGTTTAATAAAGTAATTTGGCCAATAATTGTTCAAATGGAGAGTAAATTTTTGTAGATAATTAAATTTTTTATCAATATTATTTTAATAATATAAATAGAACATGAAGAGAGCCCAACTCAAATTTGAAGTAAATGAAAATTTTAATTGATTATCATAAAATTATTAATGATAAATTTTTATTTATTATTAAATTTTATTATAAAAAATATCTACTATTATATATGGGTCACCAAATCTCTCAATTTGTTCACCTGGCCTCCAATTTTTTTATTTTTTATTTGTTGTCTTTAAAACAAAATCTTGATAACTATGGTTTATTTCTTTTATTTTTTTTAACCAACTATAATGATTTTGGTTACCCTTTGTTGTTGATTTATTATTGTTATTTTTTAAAATAAAAATTTAGTCATTATGAGTTGTCTATTTTTTTATATGGTTTGAGTTGATTTGTTTTAGCCAATGTTTTCATTTATTTTTTTCCCTTTATTACGTTAATGGTTAGGACTTTAATTTTGAAATCTTTGCATTTGGTCTCTTGACCTAAATCCTAAATCCAAAACCCTAAAGACTATTTTTTATTTATTAATCATTAAACCCTACTTTTTTTCTTCCATAAAAACCCCCCCATTTTTCTCACTGAAATTATACTCTTTGTCTTATATTATTAACTCTTTCATATTATTTTTCTTTTCTAAAACAAAATTTTAACCACCACAGTTTATGTTTTGATAATTAGATTTTTTTTTTACTCTCTTAGTTCTAAAATTTTATCTTAGCTTTTTTATCCCGGTTCTTGCTTTTCTGTTTTCTATTTTATGAAACTTTTTTTCCTTTATCAATTATTTCCATTGTTTATATTTATATTTAATGTTAATACGAATTGAACTGCCGCAAGACACGGGCACCATAAATCTTATAAGAACAATGGAACACTACTAGAAAAACACATTTTTCCAACAGATTTTTTCCAACCGACAAGCAGTTGGAATATTTCCAACGGCCAAGGCCGTTGGAAATAAGAGAAATTTAATTACCAACGGAATAACCGTTGGAAAAATTTCACATTTGAGAGGAGCCCAATTTCCAACAGCCTAAGCCGTTGGAAAACGAATTTAGTGAACCAAGATTTTGAAAATTTTCAAACGTAATAGTGAAAATTTTTTCCAACGGCCTTACCTGTTGGAAAAAGGCCGTTGGAAAAAGAGGATGTGGAACGCACCATTTCATTATTTTTTTCCCAACGGCCTTGGCCGTTGGAAAATGCAATTTTAAGGTCTCCCCAGCACTCAGATCGTCTTCTTCATGAAATCTCTCTCTCTCTCTGCTGTTTTCTTCAGAACTCATCCACACGCACACACAGCACCAAAAAATTGTGTCCTAGGGCCAGATTATTGTTAATCGAGGATGGAATTGCTCGATCTGGTAGTGAATCTACTAGATCTGTAGGTAAGTTCGTGGTATTTTTTAGTTAGTTTTGCGTTTTTGGTTTTTTTTTTATTATTATCATGGTTTGATGTTTAATAATGGTAATGGGTGGCATATTTTACTTGTTGTGGCAGATTGAAAAGTGTAATAAACGCATTTGAAGGAAGGATTTGAGGTAAGTTCGTATTTTAATTTTTTTTTCGGTTTTGATTGTGTAAATTTGGATTATGTATATGCTTTTTTGGTTTGAAATATGTGAAATGTATATGATTTTTAGTTGTTGATTGTTGGATGTGAAATGGTAATTTCTAATTTTAGGCGATTTTGTTAATGTTTGTATTAGTTTCCGGATTAATTTTAAATTTTGTAGTAAGAACAAGAATAATAGTAATAACAATAATCAAAATAATTATTATACCACTAAGAGTTGTATTAGAGTAATAATAATAACAATAATAATAGTAGTAATTATAGTAATAATAATAATAGTACTAATAATAATTAAAATAATAATTATTGTACAAAGATTAGGACTACAATAATTATAATACTGATAATAATAAAAATAATAATAATAATAACAATAATAATGAAGATATTAGTAATAGTAATTAAAATAATTATTAATATATGAAGAGTAGTTCTATTATAATAATTGTAATAATAATAATAATAACAAGTTATTGTTTAGGTAATAATAATTAAAATAATTATGATTATACTAGGAGTAGTACTAAAATAATAATAACAAAAATAATGATAACAATAATAATAATAATTATTATTATTTTAGTAATGTTTAAAATAATAATTTTTATATAAAGAGTAGTACTAAAATAATAATTAGGATAATAATGATAACAATAATAATAAGAATAAGTATTATTTTAGTAATATTTAAAGTAATAATTATTATAGTAAGAGTAGTACTAAAATGATAATAATAATAATAATAATAATGATAATAATAATAATTTTAGTAATTATTATTCTACTCTAATGTAGTATAATAATTATAATAATAATTATATTACTAATAATTATAATAATAATAAGTATTATTTTTATAATAATTAGTAGTAAGAGTAGTAATTAAAAAATAATAACAGTAGTAATAATAATAATAACCCTAAACACTAAAATAATGATTATTATACTAAGAGAAGTACTAAAATAATAGTAATTAATTTTTATTGTTGTAATAGTAGTACTAATAATAATAACATTAATAATACTAATAATAGTAATAATTAAAATAATTATCATTAAAGGAAGAGTACTATAATAATAATAATAATAATAATAATAAGCATGACAATAATAATAATAATAATAAACCCAACAAGATTTGCCGTAATTGTAATAATAGTTATGTATACTATGGATGGAGTGCGTTCTTATGCTATGTATATTTTGGAGTTATGAGTACTTGCTGTTTAATTTGCTCTCCGATTGGAGGTGCATAATAAGCATGACACATGAAAAACTATGTTTTCAGAATTTTAAAGATGTGGACTTCTTGGTTGACATGCATTTGAATGCATTAGTTGATGAACTCACATACCCTAAACAGTTAAGTTAAAAAGTGTATATGCGATCGGTGGAATTAATTGCTAATATGATTTAATTTACAGAATTAATTTTATGTGTTTGGTCTTGGATCAGAACAACATGTTGTGCTTGGATGACGACGACCAGGGAATACTCCTGCAGCACATGTTGATGTCATTCAGACGTCGGAGTTCACTGAACAAGTTGAGCGAGTGGTTGCGGAGCATACAGCACAACAAGCATCATATTATGAGGGGAAGTTGGAGCGACTGAAACGGAGACAACGAGCGGAGCTGGAGTACATATGTCAACGAGTTGGAATTCCTCCGCCCGCGCCCCCAGACAATGATATTGATGCCTCGGGATCCGATGACGACTAGATCAGGTATATATATCACTTTACTTTGTGTGTTCATCAACAAACAAACACTTTTTAGGAGAATGGAACTATGTAATTTCAATTATGTATGTTTTTATGTGGATTGTAACTATATTTGTGTCATGATAGGATTGTAACTATATTTGTGTCATGATATTGTAATTTCAATTGTGTATGCTTTTATGTGTATGTTATAACTATATTTATGACATGATTCTGTACTTTTAATTGTGTATGTTTTTATTGAGATTTACAACTGCATTTATGCACGTGCACCCGTTCAGAATGTGATTACATACGATACAATAAATTTGAACCACCTAAGCTGTTTGACGTTTAAAGAAACGCATTGGAAATAAAACAAGAATATACAAAATATAAAAAACCTTTCAAACTGCCAAGGTCGTTGGAAACCAACATTTTCAATTTTCCAACTGCCTTGGCCGTTGGAAAATGGAAAAAATCAAAAAAAAAAAAGAGCCGTTGGAAAATTTTCAACTGCTCAGATTCCAACGGCTAGCAGTTGGAAATTCCAATGGCCCTTAGTTTAGAAGTTGGAAAATTGACTTCCAACAGTTTGATTTCCAACGTCTTATTTCCAACGGCTTTGCGTTGGAAATAGCTGTTGGAAAAAGAATTTTTTTTAGTAGTGGAAGTTAGTGGATTACAATAGGATTTTTTTTTCAATAAAAAATATTTGCATATTGAAGGCAATAACACACTTTTTTTTTTTGTTGGAAAAAAAGGTCTATAGACTCCCATAAAATACAAGAAATATGCCTATGGTAAATATATTGAATACCTTAAATATATCTATAATTTGCATGTAGTATACTAACATAGCTGTCTTTAATATGTTGCCGCGGCCGGCAACTGGGTAATTAATAGACACATCTGGTTTCCTCATCCTTCAGCCACCAAATGCCACTAGTCGAGCATACAGAAAACCTCAATCCATGCACATCTACAGCCAAGCAAGCCACTCTTTCCACGTGTCGTCAGAGCATTCCTCCAAATAATCAGAAATTTGACACCCGTCAACCCCTCAACTTTGGCAAGTATATGAGATCAACCCCCTCTGATCGTCCTCACGGCTACTCCCCTGTACGTCTCTAACGCTGCAGCTCGCTCTAGTCTCTACAACTTGAGATAATGGAGAGCCAAATAACAAAAGCCAGGTTGAAGAAAGGAAACAGCGTCGCCGATAACAAGCTAGAAAAGAAGCAGCCTTCGATGGGGCAGTCGCGAAAGGGATGCATGAGAGGGAAAGGCGGCCCTGAGAACGTGGCTTGCACTTACCGCGGTGTGCGGCAGCGGACGTGGGGGAAGTGGGTGGCGGAGATCCGCGAGCCCAGCCGCGGCACGCGCCTATGGCTCGGAACCTTCGACACCTCCCATGATGCGGCGGTGGCCTACGACGAGGCGGCGAAGAAGCTGTACGGGCCCTCCGCCAAGCTCAACCTGCCTCCGATCCGCCGGACCACCAGCCGCTCCCACTGCAGTCCTCTCTGGATGACGATTGCACCTTCCATGGCCTCTCGGCTGGCAACTCATCCGGGTCGAACAGCAGTGAGATATTGAAGGAAGAGTTTGTGGTTCCGGGTTTAGGGCAAGATGAGTTTTGCTGGCCCGATCAGTTTTCGATAGAGTGTGATTACTTGGAGGTGAATGACAATCCGATGTTGGATGTGATGAGCAATGGGCAGTTGGATGTGCTGCAGGGGCATTGGAGCTGCAGCTGCAACCACAGTTAATTAGCAGCACCTGGATCACTAGATAGCTAGCGACAAAAGTATATTACTAATAATATAGCAAGGTTTTAGTCTGTGTCGCCCTTAGTCACTTTGATCCTCTTATAGTTATACAGATCTGGGTTTGTTTTCTCAAGTGTGTTTTCAAATGTTTTTGCACACGCGTTTGTATCTGTAATAGCGAGAGTGAGACCGGTTTATCTGTATAGGTTTGTGTTTAGCTACCGAGGAGCAAAACCAAGGACTACCTTGTGTTTAGTCACCCAATTCCTTGTTCTATTCCTGCACCCATCAAAACTCATACTCTAACTTACATAAATCATCATCACTCTCGTTTTCGCTCTTAACTGTTACTTTTACTTTTATTTTTATAATATTTTTATTTATTTAGATTTTAAAAAGTTACGTTTTCCTACTTATGCTCATACTCTCAATCTCCTTTTTTATAATGACTTGTGTACTCTCATGTTATGTGCTTATTATTTTTATTTTTATTTTAGAAATAAAAGAGAAGTGACACGTGGTGACAATTGACAAAAGTGATGTGGCATAACGTCAAATGGCTTTTTAGGGGGTGGCGGGAAAACTGGATAATCTTCCTAAGTTGCTGCATGTGTTGGAAACTGGATGCTTCTTGATGCACTAAATTTTGTTCCTTCAGCTAGGCCGACGAACTTCTATACCGTTATTTTGGGCATAAATGATAAAAGTCTTCTCTAAAGCTTTGTCCTTTTCACTTTTCGCTCCTCTTCTTTCATTCATACTTTCTCAGAGTAATGCATATTTATTTGCACTTTAATACCGACATATCGCCTTCAGGGTATGTTTGGCAGTAGTGTCCAATTTGGATTCGCTTCAAGTGTTGATCATAGAGCTGAGTTTGACCGAACTTTTTGCAGATTTTTATTTTTATCTTTTTTTTTTTTTTTTGGTGAAATTACCTTGATCCTCGTTAGGTTTAGTTGAATCTATATATATTTATATCCCCTTTTTGTTATATTTACACTCATCCCATTTAACACCTAGTCAAACAGTCAAAGTTGATTATCTAAGTTGACCTTTAAGTTTCGAGAATCATGCATATTGACCTGATTTTTAATTTAAATGGCCTCTTTCTTCCTTCATCTAGCAGTGGAATCCCGTCTGATGCCAACACCACCTCACATGCCATCATCTTCATCGGTGCCCTCATCGCCTTCTTCTCCCCTCTCCATTGCAAACCCATCAATGATGCCATCACAACAATCCATGTCAAGTCAAAAAATTGTAGCAATAAAATAACTAGAATCAATGAAACTAGACAACCCAATATTGAGACCGAAAGCTTCTCTTTTATTCAATTTTCTTTAATTCTAGCAAGTGAGTCATAGCCATTTTCTTCAATTTATTATCCCACTTTGAGATCACAATTGCCTTCGTCCTCATCTTTGCCGCCTTCAATGCTCTCTTCATTGTTCTTGTGTATGCGATGTTCGTCATCCTATCCTCATAGCCCACACTGATTGCACCTACGGGATCATTTCTTTATAATGAATGGGCATTAGTGTATTCGTATCCATTCTCACCATGGTCTATGCTACCTTGGTTATGAAATGCCATATAGAAAGAAATACCCAAAACTGTCTTACTCGAACTTCAATTAGTGACCCTCCTTAGAGCAACCACAACTAAAGTCTTCACTAGAGACAGCGACGTGAACCAAATTTGGTTTTACTTAATGATGGCAACAAGGGGCTTGGCAATGATGTTGGGGAGGGGAATGGTGGTGTCAGAGTTCTTATCAAAGAAGCATTTAACAAGGCACAAAGTAGAATTTCATTAGGGTGGGGAGGCAGAGAATAGGGTAGAAAGGAGTTGACAGGCAGTAGAGAAATTAGTGAAATTAAGATAGAAGATAATGAGAAATAGATAGTAGGAATTCTTTTCAATAAAATTGAGATAGTAGAGAATCAGAAATAGACAATAGGGATTCTCTATGTTAGAGGCAACCATTTAATGGTGGAGGAAAACCAATACATCACCACCAAGTTTGAAGGTAATGTGCATTAGTTGTTACAACCCCCCCGTAGACTGAGATTAAGATTGTTGAGATGACATTAGTTATTTTAATAAGTTTATTTGCAAGCAAATGCTCAATTTAATGAAGTATTGTAGCTTAAAAAGGGTAAAATTAGTTATTTAGGTAAGTTAGGTCAAGAGGTACATTTTGGTCATTTCTCGTAGTGTCCCATTTTTGTTACACGGTTGGATGGAGGATGAAATTAAATATTTCATTTAAGGTGTCATGACTTTTCATGATTCTTACTTTATCCTTAAGAAATTATGACTTGACAATGTTGCCTAGGTAGTTTAAAATGGAACCAAGAAATTGTTTATAACTTGATTACGTACTTCAAAAAGCTTGAGCGCCAAATGATGTAATTAAATTAAAATAGAAATAAAGCTTGGTAATTTCTAAAATGGGTCCAAAAGTTTCAGACTTGTTGCACTTGAGGACTAAGAGCTAAAAAGGACGCACTTGAATTATAACATATGCAAAGCAGATGCTATCTTAATATTTAAGTAAGTTAGTGCGTTGGCTCCCATTTTATTTTTTTCTTTGTTCATACACTAGCAGCTCAGGAACCACTCTTTCTCTCAACGCTCCATGACCGAATACTAAAAAGCTTGATTTCAAACTTAATCAACCATAAAATATTGGAAGAAGGTCTTTATCCCACATTGTGTATCTAGCATTTGTTTTGTATCAAAATACTTGTATATAAATACTTGTATGTTGTCAATGAAAACTTGAAGGAAAAGCATATATTCCATACAAACACTTTTTCACATGATATCAGAGCTCGAGGTTGCACCACTGTTCTAGTCGTTGCTAAAAAATAACCCACATGACAAAGTTAAATTGGCCTATACGTGAGAAAATGTGTTAAGTGGAAAGATCTCACATGGAAAAAAAATAAAAGGTAACTGAAGACTTTATATGATAGTGAGGCTTCTCCACTTATTGCTAATTGATTTTGGGTTGGATGCTTTAACATGGCATTAGAGCACAAAGTTTGAAGCTGCCCTAACCATTGCTAAAAATAACTTACGTGATAAAGTTAAAGTTGCCTACATATGAAAGGATGTGTTAAGTGGGAAATTTTTACATAGCCAAAAAAATGGGTTAGTCAAGACTTTATGTAATGATGATGTCTCTCCACCTATTACCAGTTAGTTCTAAATTGCATGTTTTAATATAGTATTAGAGCCCAAGGTTCACCGCTCTCCCAACCATTGTCATCGGCCTACATGTGAGAGGCATGTTAAATGGGAAAATCCCACATGTCCAAAAAGTAGGTTAGTGGAGGCTTTATATAATCATGAAGCTTCTCCACTTATTCATAATTAGTTTTGGGTTGTGCTATTAAAAAAAGCTGATTTTTTATAGGCATTCTCTGACAGCTGGTCTGCTGTCAAAATTTCCAACTGTTAGCCATCGAAGATGTCCGGTGAGTCATTTCTGACAGCTATCTATTGGCATTGAGTTAAGCAAATTGATATGTTCTATTAAAACTAGTTTTATCTTTAACTGCACACTACACACCATCTCTTCCCCCGTTTCGTAAGACTTTTCATAAACAAAGGGTTTGTCCCTCTACGCCCCTAAATTGACCTACCTTAAAATCCACTCATGAATTCACGCAAACAAACACCATCTTGAGGCATTTATACTACTCTATAAATCTTGTAGATCAGTAACTTTGTCAGGTATTTTATCAATTTTTTGTTGTTTTTTTTGTTGGTTAATGCTTGAGAAAAAAAATTGGGTTTTTTTCTTTTAGGTTTAATCCTGCCTCCACCCACTATTACTAGTGTTGCTGTTCATCTTCCTCAATCATCCGAGTTTGCTTCCCGCAACTCACCGTCTCAATCTTGCCACTAAATCACCAAAAATTGGAGAAGATAAAGAGATTCAAACTGAGCAACGACCCACACCATATTTTGGTGTAGATACAGTGGTTGCTGCTACTCGCCACCATCAGAAGATTGGCGGATTCCTTACTTTCCTGCCATAGTATGCAAACCATGTTTATTTAACTTCTGGGTTTGGTTTGGTTGCTTTCTTTCATTTCTTGCTTTAACATTTAGTCATTCATTGATTTGTTCAAAGATTGAAATGTTTGATGTGGGCATTTCTAATGAATTGATGACTAATTTTCTATTTATTGTTGAAATATTAATTATGTGAAGGAATTCATCCCATATATAATTCAACTTATGAAGAATGATAATTGTGTATTCTAGCCATGGGAATCTGTAGTAAAAAGATGTATATATCTCTAACATTTTGGAGTATTGTTAACTATTTGCTTATCCATGTTGATTTGTGTCATTATTGTATTCATAAATTTGGTTGTTTGTTTGTAGTTCTTTATCTTTTGTTTTCTGGTATCTACCTTATACTTTAAGTAGCCGGTGAGGAACATAATCATGAGGAATTTCTGGTCTAGGGAAAACATTGTTTTTAGAAATGCCTCATAACTCATAAAAGCTAGACGCATGTTTATTAAAGTCAAAGATAAAATGCTAGATATGGCACACTTTATTTAAAATTGGTCTCATTTAGAATTAACAAAGCCTTACCCAAAATTCTCAACCTTCTTGAATTTGAGCTAACAAATCTAACAATCTCCACCTTGGCTTAAAATCTTTGTTATGAATATGAACATCACGAACGTACGATTACAATCACAAACACAAACACCACAAACATCGATAAAACACGAACACAACAACAAACGCAAACGACTACAAACAACACGAACATAACTCCAAAGAAGAACATCACAAACATCAAAATATATGAACATAAGCTCTACAATGTCATGAATACACCACAAGCTCCACCATGTCACAAGCAAACCGCAAGCTCTGATGCCACTTGTTAGGGAAAAAAATTCCCAATTACCCATCACGTGTAGTGGAATAACAAATACGATCAAACAAGTATGAACAAATTTAATGTGCTCCGGCTCTTAATTAGCCTATATTCATGGATGAGAGAAATCCACTCGAACAAAATATAGAGATTACAGTAATTGTATGTCCTTAGTGCTCACGTTGATCTATGGATTATCTATACACCATTGATAACATTAATATCTTACTCTCACATAATTACATTATATGAGAATCACAAATGGCTTCTTATCATAGTCTTCTCCGGCCTCTGGACCTCTCATTCCTCTCAAAACTCTCACATCTTACCTCTTTCACCACATTAGTTTTTTTCCCATGCTTAAAACTTTAACACAAGAAGCCTAAAACACATCAAAATAAGAAAACTAAATCTTAAATAAATAGGAAAACAAAATCCAAATCCTAAACAAAATCAAAATTCCCAACCTTTTTTAAGTTGAGCCAACAAACCTAACAGAGACATTCTTTCTTCATTTTCATAACTATTTTTTCCTTTTAATTCTTATCAAGTACATTGCATAAATGGTCTACAATCTTTATTATTATTATTTTATTTCAATCCTTAATCTATTAAATTTTTGTTTTGGTCCTCAATCTATTAAAAATTTTTCATTTTAAGATCAACACAGAATATTTAATAAGTTAGAGACTAAAATAAAATGATAATTAAAAATTAGATACCACTTTTGCAATTTATTTTATTCTTAGTCTTAAAGGACTGAAGGTTCTTCAACTAGGCTTATTGTTGTTTTATAGTTTTTATCATCCCGGTCTGCATTTCCTAGCCAAACCAAATTTATCGTTCTTTCATAGCCCTACCTAGAACTTTTTTTTCCCCCTCAAAACATGCCACAATTTTTTTTTTAAATTTATTTTTCTAATTGATTGTTTCAATTTTAAGAAGTTCTTTGTTATCATATTAATTAGTATGTTAATCCAACATTTTGCATACTGTAATAAAAAAATTTAGTTCTAGATGAAACCATTTAGTTTATTATCGAACATTAATAATGAATAAATGCAACAATTACTGCGGAACGAAATACAGCTACAATTTTTATGTTGGTACACAATACAATTACGTGTCATTGCAGACTTACATTTCTTATAAATAAACATGTAAAAGGCTAAGAAGAACAAGTTTCTTTTAACTAGAGAACAAGAAAATCCTTTGAAAGAACATGTTCTTAATAAGAATAGAAAATCTAGATGCTTTAAAAAAATAGGTTCCTTTATTCTTTTTTTTTTTTTTTTGTGTTTTTTAAAAAGAGCTGTTTTTCTAAAGTATGTGTTGGCCAGTAATTTTAAAAAAGAGTTATTAGTGATTATTTTGGCATATAATGATTATTTGTTTAACTTGCATATCAATTGAAATTTTATACTGAAAGAAGTTTGACAAATGTTTTTTTTTTAAATTTAGGTATTTTGTATTAATTTTTTTAGTTGGGTACAGAAAAAATCATTAAAAAATTAACTAACCTCGGAAAATTTTTATTAAAGTGATTATTAATTAGATAGCATATTAACCTTTAAATGTATTGATTCGACACAAAAATGTAACCAAAATAAAAAAAATAATAGATTATTTAATACAAAGATAGTTTGTAAATAACATATCTAAATGGCTAGAAATAGTATTATTACATTCACTTAGTACATGCTTTCTAGAAACATTTAGATATCCGTTTGCCTTCCGATGACCTTAATGTTGTGTACACGGTGAAAATTTTAGTTATTCTTGTCTACATGTTTTGGATGAATTACACTTTATCTCTTTAGGCTTAATTAAAATCACACTTTCCCCTTTATTTTCCTAACATCATTGGTCAATTTTTAGTCAACATTAAGGAAAATATTGTTTAAGAGAAACAATAATTTGAACAATACATTAGTGGTTAAAAAATGCTTGATGATTTAAGTTAAATTGATAACAACTACTAAATAATACTTATAATTATGGGTTTTTAATTATTTTTTCCCCATTTAAACTAAGTTAGTATTTTAATAATGCTGATTAACAATATTGGATATTGAGGGGAAAATGTAATTTCAAAACCATAAAGGTGATATATAATTTCAAATTAATCATATGGTAAATGAATTATTTCTCTCCCTTGCGTTTTTGTTTTGGGCTAGTTGAAATTGTATAATGATAGTTACACATAAGGGTGAAAAACGAATCGAGCCTGATCGAACAGTTTAAGCTCAAACTTGTATTTTTTTTCATTTTCAAATCAAGCGTAACAAGTTTCAAGCCTGGCCTTGTGATGTATTTTTGGTTTGAACATTTAACAAATCAAGCTCGAACCCAGTGGTGTTCAGCTTGAACTTTTATTGACCCTAATAAGCCTAATATAATATTAATATAATATAATTAACATAATAAACTAAGTCATACTCTAAAATCCTAATTCCTAATTCTATCTTTAGTTCGTTATCGGCTGCCCTCACAAACTCTCACTTTGCGTCGCAGACTCTCAACCCTCACCATCTTTTGCTGTTTCACATACCACTATCTTGCTATAGTACCCCTTAATGAATCTAGTTCCCACTGCCATAGTACCGTCCGTCTGTGATTACAAGTCATTGTCAGTTGTCCCATTCAATTGCAAGCTTTAGAGTGATCATCACCCATTGAATCACCACCAGAGCTTGAGCTCGAGCTCACTATAATAAACCTGGTAAAAACCGGCACTTCTTATTGAAGCTGGAGTGATTTTTTAAGTCTTCCATTTTAGATTTTGTTTAAAATTTGTATTTGTTCTGTTAAATTCATGATGTATTTTTTGCACTGCTGATATGAAGTAGGCAGCTAAAGTTAGTGGCTTTTTTCCACTAATGAAGCATGGGTGCAAGCTAATATGAATGATTTTTTAAGCTTTCCATGTTAGACTGCTAAGTCTTATCCGATTAATGTCCTGGTTTGTTTAGTCAGTCAATCGAATTTGTTTAGCTTACAACTTTTACAATTTGCTTTGTTGGGTATGTTTTTGTTATATTGAGTTCATCTAACAACATGAACATGAACCATTAGCATATTGGTATTTGCTTATTTATGTGACACAATTTAATATATTGACAAAAAAAAATGCTTTAGGGAAGTCTCTTGCAAATAAGCCCGATATCAAGTAAAGGAGTTAAGTTGGGTTTGACTTGACCTAGGTTAATATGGGTTTAGATTGTTAAAGTTTTGTCCAATTTTCAATTTGAGCTTTTTTATGTTGGGGTTGTCTTTGGCCATGGCCATTTTGGATTTAAGAGCCTATCAAGTTTGCTTTATGTCCATGTTTGGTAATATATTAACTTAGTAGGTGTTTTGGATTGACTTAACAAATTGAATCGGGTTATGTTACACTTTTTCTATTGACTTTGATTTGTCAATAATTTGATTCTTAATTTGATTTTACCTGCATTATATATTCTTATTCTTAATTCTACCTAACCTAATGTCTTTAGATTCTAATGTAATCTTCCAAACATTTTGCCTACTATTCTTATTGTCAATAAACTCTCCTTTTAATGAGTCAAGGTCTTAAATCATATACTACTCGCCAACATATAAAGTTAGGACTTAAAAAAAGGTTAAATTTCTCCATGGGTTTTTTATCTTATTTTCGTGTCCTAAAATGGTATCATACTTTAGATTTGTCACATCAAAAGTGCCCTACCTCATTTTTGCATCTCAATTGAGTTAATTCCGTCAATTATAATTTTTATCCTCAAACTTTTTCAATTAAAAATTCTAAACCTTCCAAACTTTCTGAACATTAATAACTGTAGCAACGTGATTTTTGGAGTCGCCATCAATCAGTTTCACCTAGGTCGATTGGATACTTGTTATGGTTTGCGAGAGATTCTAAGATCGTGAGTCGGTTACGTTAGAATAACCTTATTATAGAGCCCAAAAATTGATACCATGGGGTTCAATTTCACGTTTTCCTAAAGCCTTATTTCTTAACCTAATCTTCAATTAAGAGTGATTTTTATGAATTTTATTTGATTTAATTTTTTAATTAATTTAATTCCAAACCGTGAATCTTATCAGATCAAACGGACATGGATTCCTAAACCTTACTACTTGATTTTTATTTATTTTGTAAAAATTTTGATATTTCCAAACCATGGATCCTATCGGACCACTTGAATATGGAACCTAAGAATTTAACCTATTTCTATTTTTTATCTTTTAAATATTTTGATTGAGTATAAATCCAAACCATAAATCCTATCGGATCACCCGGATGTGAATATAAAAAATTGCTTTTCATTACTTTCTTTATTGTTTTTGAATGATTTTTAAATAATTTTCTAAACCATGGATCTTATCAGATCAGTCGGATTCGAATAAATAATCTATCTCAGAATTTTATCAAATCACCAATAACGGCTCTTTGAAATTTGCTATGTTTTTTATAATTGTTTAACCAATAATTTTTGTATGTTATTAAACTTTAGGTGTATTACGGGAATTAAATAAAGAAAATCACACTAAGCCAAAAATTTTAAAAAAGAAGATAAAGATAAACAAAGATATAAATAAAGAAAGAGATGAACAAATAAACAAGCAAATAAATAAATAGACATTCTAACTTTTGTTGCTATGGGGAATTTAACAGTTACGTTAATGCATGGTGAAACAAACAAAGAAACAAAGGAAAACAAACAATAAAAAAAAAAAAAGCTTGAAAACAAACAATAAAAAAAAAACTTACTGTCAGTGACCTGTATGCAGAATAAAAATAGTTTAGCAACTTTATTGACAGAAATAAAAAGTCCAAGGCTTAAACAAGGGTTATACCAAAAAGAGATATTGATGGGTTGAATCCGGGTTGGGTGCGCGGGCCAAATCTGATCTCGATTCAGTACTCTCCCTCCTTCGATCCCGCAATCGGACGGCGAGATGAGGACGGCGGCGCTTGGGCTTTAGCGACCGCTGCACGAACAGCGGCCAGGAGGGGGAGCCGGAGCTCTGCGACGCCGGGAGCAACGGCGAAGATGGATTCGAATACCGCGGGAGTGGTGCTCGGGCGTCTCCTTCCTCCAATTTACGTCACTGGCGGTGGGGTGATGTCTAGGATGGTGGTACGGCGTGGGATGGAGTACGGGAGAGATTGGCGAGAGAAGAGCGTCGGAGGGGTGACAGCGAGATATTGGCGAGGGAAGAGCGTCGGAGGGGTGACGCCGGTAGCTGGGAAAAGTTTAGGGTTTCTGGGAAGAAGGGAGGAGAGGCAGTGGCTCCGGTTGCAGTTTTCCCTTTTTCAAACCAAGCTTAGGGTTACGAAATGTCTCCCCCCTTTCTCTCCTAATTTGGACCCATATTTATACTAGTGGGGCCTTAAATCCCATTAATTAGGTTTTCCAAGTTAAAAAATTTTCCAATTTTAGTTTGAACAGGTTTAAACCTAATTTGGTCGAAATAACATTTTTAGTCCCCTATCTCTCACAGCTTACTAATCTGGTTTCCAGGTTTTCACGAAATTACAATTTGGCCCAAATTTTGTCTGATTCTTCAAATTAGCCCAAAACTTTGCCAAAATCACCAGATTTCCCTAGAATTTCAGGATCTTGTCAGCTTTTCCCCAAACTTTTCAATTTTGACAGATTTACCTCAAATTTTCCAATTTTGACAGATTAATCCCTAACTTTCAAATTTTGCACACAGCCCTCTAAAAATCCCCAGTTTCCTCCCAAACTTTCCTTTTTTGCCTAAATTGACCCTATAAGACCTTTAGGACCTAAACTAAATTAACTCCTATTTCTACCCTAGATGACCACTCTAAATTCCAAAATAACAATTTAACACCTAAATGTGACTAGACCCACTAACTATGCAAAACCCTAAAATGACAAAAATGATTCAAACTCCTAACAAATGACCAAATAATCCCTAAAGATGAAAATGCCCCCTAAACTAATTTGCCTAACTTAAAACTTAACAAAAGTTAGTACCTTAACAAAATTGGGTGTCAACAATAAAAAATCCAAACGTTTAAAATTTCCCCTTCCAGTTATAAAAACATAAATAACCCTATAAGCACAACTATGATCCACCACTGTCTCCATATGGCCAGAACTAATCCTGAGTTCTGGTAGTGGAAGCATAAAGGTTCATGTCATCATCAACTAGATATTCGTTGGGAAGACCACTGCTCTCATTTGTTGAGTCAAATTTCCATACCATGGTCACTTAAAACTAGAGAATCATCATTTAAATCAGAGTGGAATTGCAATAGATGAAGGGGTTCATCATCATCTGAAATTGGAAGCTATTGAAGCTGAGCAACTGGCATCAGTGGAAATACACCCAATTTGACACTAATTTGTTTTCTTCAAACCAAAATCCAAATAGTCTTCTTCACTCAGTAAAATAGATGATTTGAAGAACTTATTTTCCCCTTTGTGGTTTTTCATTTTTTGTCCAATTCTGAACTTGTTTTCCCTTTCATTCTTAATGCTCAGAAATCTAAATCAAAGGACAAGGAATACTTTTCTTTCTTCAAATCTTTGGCCAACTCGTATTTGCCACTGTTTCGCCATCGATGATGGCACAGTTATTGTCATATTTCTTCTTCTTGAGTTTGCCCACTCCCTTCTAGCCTCCATCTAAATATGGCAGGAAAATAAATGGCTCCAAACAATTAAGGACTCCCTTTGAGTTTTCAAGTGGCCCACTCATTTTGAATGTTGATGCCTAGACACGGAAATTAAGATGTTCGATACTGATGTCTGATTTTCTTTCAATCATTACGGACCATGCCACTGGCTGACTCGGATCTTTGCCTCTATGAAGAGAGATCCCGGCAAAGATGATGACAGAGGCAAAGGACATAAGTAGGCTGTGGAAGGTGAAGATGGGATCAAGAAGAAAAGGCTAAGAAAGAAATAAAAAGGTGGATGAGGAGGGCACTTGTGAGGTAGAGGGATGCTGGTTATGTTTGAATTTTACATTTGTGACGGTTGCGACATGCTGAAATGGGGAAGGTGAATAGTGATAAAGACTGGTAAAATTGGGAAAAGGAGTAGTGGTGAAAGAAATTTGGGTAAAATTAGGCAGGTTATCACTTAGGCGTATAAATAGTAGATTTAAAAATTTAAGGTGTAGAATTATTAATTAGAAAAATATGAGGACCAAAATTGTTATTCTATATTTATTTTAATGTTATTTAATGTCACATCAATAATTTCATTTGATTTAATACTGAAATTGATAGAAATGACCCAATTGAGATGTAAAAATAAGACATGGTGCTTTGATAATAAAAATTTAAAGTAGAGTACCACTTTAGAACACATAAACAAGTTGAGGGATCCCAAAAAGAATTTTTCCCTTAAAAAGGAATAGCTGATTCAACTGTTATTGTCCTTTAGTTAATTTTTATCAAGTTTGGTTTTGGTCATTTCACTTTATTGATATGGGTTTTGGCAGCTCAATGTAAAAGGTTCCAAATTTTGGTCTCATTAAAAAAAATATTGTATGACATTTTTGGCTTCAGGGAGTTGATTTATATGTTATATTGTTGAGTTGGTTTGCTTTCAAGGTCATCAATTACCTAAATTTTTAATTTTAGGTTGTCACGGTACCTATTGTATATTTTTTTATGTTCATAATATGTGCTTTTTTGTAACTTTCTGCTTGCTCATTTTTTTTTATCAATTCTGAGAATCATTGTATCTTTTGTCTATTCAGCCTTCAATTGTTTTTGCATTTTCAAATTTATAGGTTCAACTTCAAGACTTGAAAAATGGTTGAAAACAATGATGCACTCTCGACACCTTTTGCTCTAGTAACTTGTTTTGATGCAAAGCAGTGAACATTTGAGACTATGAATTCTTATAATTTGTTGTACTTGATTAATTTATGAACTTGGTTGTTTGTGACTTGTATAGCTTATATTGGACTTGGATGAACATCCTTGGTTTTGTATTTCCTGGGATGTGCCTTAATCATGTGTGTGTGTGTATTTGAAAATAGATTCAATCAAATCGAGTTTCTTAATGAGCTCGAACATGCTTATCAAGCTCAAACCGAGCTTCATCATCCAAGCTAATCAATCTATAAGTTCAAGCCTTTTGAACCTATGAACCCGGCTTGAGCCTACTATGAGTTGATCTTATGGCTCATTTCTAAAACTCATTGAGCTCGAGCTCGAGCTTAAGCCCACCCTGGCGTGAAATAAGCCAAACTTGAGCCCTAGCCTATTCATGCTTGGTTCGGCTCATTTTCACCTTTACTCACATATCACTTACTAATGGTAGCTTTTTATTTGTATGCTAGTATTTTGAACCACTTTCAATTTAAAATTACGATGAATAAGTATTTATGTAATGAAGTTATTTTTTTTGGAGTTCGTGGGTGATGTCAAATAAAACAAATCATGCATTAATTATCAACAATTAGTTGTTAGTTACTGGAATTTCATTTTTTTTTTTGGTACATGAGAAAGAAGCCAAGCTGTATAGGAAATTGAACCTTAAAGTCATGGTAACAAAATCACTAAGATTAACCATTAGATTAAGGCTTTTGCATTAGAATTGTAATGAGGTTATTTTGATCCGAACCTTGTAGTTGGTATTCTTGTCGATAAACTTAGTAGTAAAACAAATCTTAACAATAAATAATTAAAAAAATTTCACTCATAAATTATGTTAATTAATTAAAATTTTACTTTATTTCAATTTTGAGTTAGGCTATATTTAAGGCATGTTATTATCATTAAAATGATTAGTGATGATTGAAATATAACACTATAACATAACATTGTAAGTGCTCCAAAATAATACATATTTTTATCATTAAAAAATAATTTGCTAATAAATTTCATTTCTAATCAACTCAAATTCTATTTTTTTATTATCGATGAGAAATTTATTTAGAAAAAATCTATCTCAATTATAGCAATTAAGGACCAAATTATTTTACTAATCCAAAATGCTTTCAAAGTAAATAATTCTTACTGTAAAACTTAATCATTAATAACAAAATCATATTATCAAAATATTTTTTTTTAATTTATGTTAATCAATTAACGATCTAACCATTAATTTAATAAAGATAGAAAAAAGGAAAAAAAATTAACTAAATTTAAATTAACTAGAACCATAGTCAAAAGTAGATAAATTGTAATGATTAAAGTTTTATTTGGAAAACAATGATTTAAAAAAAATAAAAAATTTGTACGAAGACAAAAAAGAAGGTATTAATGGTTTAAGAATTGACTTAATAAATATAAAAAAAATGGTTTAACTAAAAAATAAATAAATTATGATAACCAATGTCTTACTTTAGAATATAGTATATAAAAAATGAATAAAAATTTGGGGACCAATAGAGCAAATAAAAAGAATATAATTAAATAATTATTAAATTTGAGAACCAAAATGGAACATGAATAAAAATTAGCGAGTAGCATGGGAAAAAAAGTAGAGAATTAGGAATTGAAAACACATTTTATCAAAACAAATTGTCAATACACTAAAACAGGTAATCGCAACATGGGACCTTAAAAAAGTGATAACTTTGCGAATAGGAGATCAAACTTAAGACAGAGTTAATTGCATTAAAAAAATGGCACTTTTCATCTACAATGACTGTAGATGAATAGTTAAAACACTGTTATCTTTTAGAAGTGAGTTTTAATTTTGTTTGTAAGGTATGAGACTATTTCTCATCCAGTATTTGTATGTTTTTTCAACTTAACAATATTAACTTAATATTTATTTATAATAATTTATTTAATTTTGAGATGTATTTATCTAGTTCTGATATGCATTTATCTATAATGAAGATTATCTTATCTAGACCTGAGATACATTTCATTTTGATTGTATATTTTATTTCTGAGATGCATTTATTTAGCACTAAGATACATTGTTTAGAATTGAAGTTATCTTTGTCTATGTTTCAGATATAATTGTTTTGCTTTCATTGTATCTATTTCTAAGATTTGTTATCCAATTTAAATATGTATTTGACTAGTTCTGATTAGCATTGATCTAGATTTAAGATACATTTATTCATTTGTTTCATCTAGGGCCTTATTGTACCTAGTAACTAGTTGGGCTCTAACTATTCTTGAGTTTGACGAAAGTCAAACCCCACTTTAACGGAAAAGTTTTAACAATGCATGCTTCTCCATTCAAAAGACTTAAATGCAAAACCTTACTTAAGGGCGCAAAAGCTCCTTACTACTCCACATTACAAGTGTTTGAGATATACATTTGTTTTGTTTTATTGTGTATATATCTCTAATATTCATTTATTTGGGTTTAAGATGTATTTGTCTAATTCTAATAAACATGTGTCTTAATGATTGAGATAATTTTGTTTGTACTTTAGATACATTTGCTTCACTATGATTATATATCCATTTTTCATATTCATTTATTTAGGAAAGGTAATATAAAGATTAGATATTTTTTCATAAGTCTAAATATCCTCTATATGAGTATATTTATGTTCTTTATAAATAATTAGTAAGTAACCCACATGTGGGTTGATCAATGAATAAATATGTTTTTTAATACTAATACATTTATATTGAATAAAAGCGTTAAAAAATCATAAATTCAAAACTAACCATGATTTATTTAAAGGTTTTGAGAAATTTGAAACATTTTTTATTTGTCGATAACCAATGTGATTTTAGACTTGAGTACAGACTAAGGTATTGGCTAGAACTTATGCAAGTTCAGGAGCTTGACACACAAAAATTAATAGTTTTGATTGAAACATCTTTTTGATTTATTAGACTAGAGTAGTGAAAATGCCTGTTTTAAAATTTGTAGATCAAAAGATATCATTAAGTAAAAAACAAAAAACTAATTGCATAATTGGACATGCTCTAGCCTGATAACAAAAAGTTGGGCTTTAGTGAAATAAAGAGTACTCTAGTAAGGATAAGTATTGTTGAATGACAAAACCTAATTTTAAAGTTTGAGAACAAAAAAATATCATTTGAGGCAACAAAAGACCTATTATACAATTTTGGACGTTATGTGGCCCAAAAAGACAAGCTAAGCTTTAGGGAAAAAAAGTATTATAAAGAGGTACGTACCGTTAAGTGACAATAATATATGATAACTATTAAAGTTTGATGACTATAATATGTTATTAGACTCAATTAAAGGACATATTAGGTTATCTGATTTTTCTTTTATTATAAATATCCTCTTGGATGAGAATAGCCTAGTAAAACATGTACTAAATACATGTACTACCCATAATGTAGCTTTTAAAACTTAAGTAGCTATAACATACACCCGATGCACCAGCGTGTGCTCATACTTTTAAATTATTTATAAAAATGGCACTATGTTTTAAAAGCACTCCTACTAACATGAACATCATTTTTTATTAAATAGAACAACATATTACAGACAGTAAATTATATTAATATTACAGCAAAATTTTACTGAATGGAACAATACTATTTACAAACAGTGCATCTCACCAAATAAACATATTTGTATAAATAGAATAACATTTCTACTGAATGGAACAACATTATTTATGAACAACATAGTATAAAACAACATTATTGTATGAATATAATAATATAGTATAGAACAATGTAATTGTATGAATATAAAAATATGTCTTACTGGATGAAATAACATTTTTTACTAACAACATATCTAACAAAGTGAACAACATATTACATAATAATACAATTATATGAATGAAACATCATATCTTAGTGAATAAAACAACACTGCTTATAAACAACATATCTTAGGAAATAAATAACATATTACAAAATAACACATTTGTATAAATAAAATGCTTCTTATTGATTGGAGCTGCAAATACGCCACTAAAGGTGGGGATGCTGATTCTTCTTCCAATGAAGCATAAATGCCATTGGAGGTAGAGATGAACAATGGAGTATATTACAGAACAATACATTTATATGAATGAAACAATACACTTTTACTGAATGAAATAGCATAAACCCTACATGAGGCAGGGACATCGGTTCTTACTTTAATGGGGCACAAATGCAGCCGGAATCAAGAATGAACGACGGAGGGAGGTTAGCAGAGGAGGTCAGGCTTCTCCGTAGCTTCACATTCCTTGTTGTCAATGTCAAAATCATCTCTAACTGAAAAGAATCCATCAGCGGGCAACATCTTCTCATTTTCGATGACGATGATAAAGAACTGGAGTCATGATGATAAACAATATAAGGATTTGAGCGAACTTAAAGTCTTAGAGAAGGAAGAAACGAATAGATGAACTGAAGAATGAAGAAGCGAGTGGCAGAAATCATAAATAACTTGAAAGTAGAGATGTTTCATATGGTCCGGGTATATTCTAGCTTTAGCTTTAAAACTTATGTTATATAGTACTATTTTTTAGGAGCAAACTTAATATATTTTAAAATAAATATTTTTTTTTTCTTAGTTCGAGACTAGTTGAAACGGCTACTCATTACTGCAACGTGCTGACGTTCGTTATATGATGTTCAGTATGGTTTAAGGGATGAGTATAGATAAAATTTATATTAGCTCTTTTTCATGTAGATACAATAACAAACAGTTTATATTTTACCAAAAAAATGAATAATCTACATATCCAGCTATTTTTTTCCATTATATTTTTAATAAGACAGTACGCATGCAATGCCCTCAATCTCATATCCATTGACTCAAATCAAAATACTTCCTCCGTCCCAAAAATTTTGATACATTTGACTTTTTGTTGTATTTTGACTTAATTTTATTCATATTATTATTTTTTATAAAAAAATTAAAAAAATATATTTAGAAACTACATATCTTAAATTATCATTCATATATAAAGATTTTTTATTTATATATTAGAATGTTGAAAATAAAAAATCTTAGATTAATTACAAAAAATAAATGGAGCAAAACTTTTGGGACAGAGGGAGTACTATACTACTGTATATGAGACTCTCAGCTACTGTATCTATAAATGAAGGGATAGTATACTTAAATATACATATAACATGAATTGAAACTAAAAAACAACATTACAATCAAAATCCGAGTGAGGTGGCCTTAAGTAAGTGCAATAAAGGTATTTTGGTATAACATGGTTTTAGTAGTTACCAGTTGTCACAATTTCTCTTGCAGTATAAAACAATCATGTGTTATCTGGCTCCAAACCAATTCATCTAATTGTTTACAACTACAAATTGCTAAACACCATTCATCAAAATTATAAAATTACTGATTATATATATTTGAAAAAACAACTTAAATGCCATTACAATCAGTATTACTTTTACCGGTAAGTATAAAGTTTTGAAAGTAATAGACCATTTTACTCCAAATAACAAATTCAAAGAGGACAACCCTGACTGTGATTTCAGTCGCATAACCTACAACAATCATTATTAATAACCTATAGCAACCATTCTCAAACTTAGACTTAAAAGTTCGAATTGGTCCATTAATTTGCATAAAAATTGCTACAATTTTGTTATTGCAATACCAAGTTTTCATCTAGGATTTTAGAGTAATAAAATATAAGCTAAAATATCACATGCCAACAAAACCAAGTGTGGAAACAAAAATATCTTGTAACATGGTCACATAAACTTGACATTGAAACTGAAGCAACAAATAAAAATTTCATCAAGACAAACAGAAATTCCCACAATCATTGCAAAAACCAATGACTCATTGTAACATGTGATAAACAAAGTATAATTTTATGACTTTTACCTAGGAAAATTTGAACCTTCGACTATTTGCAATCCATACTCAGCAATAATCAATAGTCTTTGGGCAGATAATAAACAACAAATGATTTGAACCATCTCCTGTTGCATGACCAAAATTAACTAATGTTAGTAGCAACAAAGTGCATCAAACAATATATACATAAAGCAATCCTTTCCTTTTACAACGAAAGCAACAAATTTGAAATTCAATGAAATTAACAAAGAACTAGACTGGCCAATGTCATCAGATAGCAAAACTACTTGCCCATTTGAAAAGATAAAAACAACAAATTGATCCCTCTCAATTCATTGTTCAAAAAATTAAAGAATTTTTTCCCCTTTTGACCAATACAATATAAATTCCTACTTTTTATTACTACAGGTTGGAGGCAAAAAGTATGAGCAATAATCTACAAAAGTGGCTACAACCAGTGGTTCAAGTGCAAGCCTTACCTGAGAGTGGCTTACCATTCAACTCAGCCTAGTATGTTAAGAAGGAGATGGACCAGCCGACGATGTTCGCCATGGTCACAGACAACAACATTAACATCCCCACTATTAATTTCAACATATTGTACTTGAGGAGTGTGTACGCACAAATTTTGCGTGTAAAAATAATTACACCCTGAAATAATTGTAGCACAAATTACAATATTAAAATTTAGAACAGAGATTTTGGGGGATCGACTCTCTAGTGTGCTTCTCACGTGCACAATCCTCTGATTAACGCTTCGAGCTTTTGGTTGAGACACGAACGGCTTCTTCACGAACACGGATTCTGGACTTGTCTTGCACGAACACGAATCGAGGTCCTTGCCGCTTCTTTCGGTGTAAGATTTCTGTTGTACTCCTTGGACTTGAAAGCTTTCGGCAATGTCCGCCGCTTTCTTGCCTCTTTCCTTGGAGTTTGACTTACCGCAGCACAAAAACGAATTCTTCACGTTCCTCGCCGCTTCCACCGGATCTGGACTTGAACTTGATGCAGTGCTATCTCGCGTTCTTCACGTTCCTCACCGCTTCCGCCGGGTCTGAACTTGAACTTGATGAAGCATCATTTCGCGTTCTTTGCGTTCCTCACCGCGTTCTTCGAATCTGGCCTCGAAACTGGGATTTGATCTTCTTTGGAGTTGATTTCCTCTTTCGCTGGGCGTTTGTGCTTGATCGGCTTGAAGAACAGGAGAAAACTTCTTGTAGAGAGATTTTTCTTCCTCTCTAAGTTTTTTGCCTCTCCAATTCCTCCTTCTCCCCCTCTTTTTTTTCTTTGGCTTTGGGGACCTATTTATAGGTGTAGAAAGGAAGTGGTTTGGTTCAAAAGAACCACATGTGACAATTATCACATATTTATCTCTTATATTTTTCTTAAGAGAAAATAAGTATGATAATTATCTCTCATTAATTATCCAATTCATTTAATTTAAAAGGATAATTAATGGAGTATTCTAGAATGTTCTAGAATATTTGAGCAAAATCATGGGCTTTAATCATTTTGGATTTTAAGGCCCAATTTGCCAAAAGCGGACTTTGGCTAAAATGGCATAATGAGTCTTCATTCATGCTCTCTAGTTGTGTGCTTTTGGGCTCCCAAAAATTGGGTTTCTTAAATTTGTGATTTCCAAAATTGATGGACTTTTGAATTTTGGGCATCAATTTAGAAATGGGCTAGACAATTTAAATCGGGTTTAATATATTTTAACCCAATTAAATTTTGATGTCTACAAATGCCCCCTCAAGATTATTTATTTATACACTTTTTTTTGTGTAATAAATAAAATAATCTTGATTTTTTTTTTTATGATAAAATTTGTTGTGTCCTTCAAGATGTGAGAAGAATTTTGCCATGAGGCATGAGCCTTGTTGCACCAACTTTGGTCTCCTCCATGAAGTGTATTTCCAATTTGAGTAGGAAATAATATTTGATTTGAACTCCAACACCAAATAAACTTGACTTGAAGTAGGAGTTGAATTTGTCTTTTATTTTGTGATAAATGCATTGGTCAAAGTAGAGCCTTAATTCCATTAGGATTTGATCTCCTAGTTCAATTAGATTTTACAAACCCAATTGAACCAAACCAGCATCTTGTATAAATTCGGGACCAATCTCCTGGCATTCCATCTCGATCAGGTACGCTTCCTTCCCCTTCTTCTTCTTCTTCTTCTTATTTTTTTCCTTCTTTTGCCTCACGGAATCCTTACACCTGACTTGCCCATGTACTTTTCTTATGCCTATTTTGATTTTTTTTTTTCATGCCTATATGCTACTAACAATGATCAGCCGAGCACCCCACCCTTTTTTTTTTTTTTTTGGTGCCGGACGTTTCTTGCTTTTACGATTTCACTGGAGCTGGACCGAAATTCATCCTGCCTTTTTTTTTTTTTTTTTTTGCTGGAGCTGGCTCTTTCTATTTTTTTTTTCACTGGATTCTTTTTTTTTTTCTTTTATTCTTTTCTCTTTTTTTTTTTTCTTGGTGACTTTCGGGTGCTGTGGAGATTTGAGGACTTAGGTATAAATCGTCTCCAAACTTTGATTTTGGATTTTTCGATCTTTCCAGATCCCGAGGGCGTAGACGAACCTTTTAGGTTTTAAGGCGAATCTTTTCAGCCTTGTCTTTGTACCTCTTTTTTTGGATCACGGACCGCCTAAGTCCTTTTGCTGTGGAGTGATCGTCGTTGCTATTGCTGCTACGTCAAGTTTCTTCTCCAAGTCAGATATTTTGTTGCAAGATGGCCACCCCGAAAGTGCGTTCAGAAGTTGTACCAGCTTCCAGGCCGATGAAGATTGATTGGATTGCTGAGTCTAAGGATGGCAAGTATTTGATACTTCCAAAGGCCACCGTGAAACCGCGTTCTGGAGGTGATGTTGGCCCAATTAAGCTTGTCGTTCGCTATCCGTCTGTCGGTCCTTATGCCGTGGAGCACTTATACTGTGTTGAAGAACCGAGCATGCCGAGGCTTAGTGAGTATCCCTTGGAGAAGGATATGGTTCCTGGAGATGTTTTCTTGCCCGATCGTCGACCATCCTTGTGCTTTCCCCTGTCTCATGTGAATGTTCATGATGTTCCAAAACCGCAAGTGGCTGAGCTCATTTCCTGTCATCAGCTGAAGTGGGGCTCTTCCCTTGATTCAAGAAGTGAGATTCAGTATTTGCGTGGTTTCAGGGAATGGACTGTCGATACTTGTGGTTTGCTGCGGGTGAATGGGCTTGCTGACTTAGCTTCTGCCGTCGGAGCCGCTCGTTTTGACTACCATCGGCCGAATGGGATGTATCGTGCTTTGGTTGAGGCTTGGTCTACTGGCAGAAATACTTTCATCACTTCAGAAGGTGAAATCGGCATGTCGCTCTGGGAGTTGCGTGAGATCAGCGGCCTTTCCATTCAGGGAGAGTATTATGAAGAGGTTGTGCCAAGCTACACTGAGCTCATGGATCATACTACAAGTGGCTTGCCGGAGACTTGTATGTACCTCTTCAAGGCTTTCTCGGAGATTGCTTCTAGCAAGAACAAAGATAGGCTTTCGCATGCTAATTGGATTGATTTTTGGTTTAAAGTGAAGGATCCTATGCCCAATCCTCGTGCCTCTAAGCAATACCAGGTGGCGACTCAAGTGAAGTATGATCGTAGCGGTCGATGCACTAAAAGTCCGCAAATCAAAAGACCATTTATGATGGCTTCCCAAAACTCTGATTTTCCATTTGATTCGCCGGCTTTCCCTAAGCTTGGGTGTCCTACTTCTTCAAACTTTCGTGATGAGCTCAGAATTGCTGCTTACTTGGCTTTATGGCTTTGCCGCTACGTTCTCCCTTTCAATGATGACTTACGACCTGGAACTTTCAAAGCTGCATCAAAGATGGCACAGAGAGTCACCTTTAGTTTGGTACCTCCTATCCTGGCATGCATTTATAGAGGGCTCTCTGAGACTGGACAGCTTGAAGGAGAGTCTCGTGATCTTGGCAGGGTGAAAGTAGCATTTCCTGGTCATTTCCTTTATGCTTGGGCTGGCTTGCATTTTCCACGAGGAGTTTATGACACCATGAGCAAAGATTTGCCTCGTCCTCTGATCCAGAAAATTCGTGGAACCTTAAATGCCTATCAACATTGGGAAGATTCTGCTGTTGACTGTAGGTCTTTACTACGCGATGGACTTTTGTCTCGGGATTTCTCATGGAATCCCATGCCGGTTTCAATAAATTTAGGGGAGCGTGCTGATGATGGGAAAAGAGGGCAAGATACCGCAGAGTTCATGATAAGCCTCCGTCCCGGGTACTTGACATATCATCGGAACAATACCTTTATCTCGGAGCACTATAATCCTCATCGGTTTGCTCGACAGCATGGCTTTCTTCAGAGGCTTCCTGGCAACCCAAAGCTCACTACTCTTCCTTCTCGGCTTGAATCCTTATATGAAGCATGGTTGTCTTTGACTCGGATTGGTACAGGTGCTAAATTCCACATCCCCAAGTTTTCTTCCACCATTGGCCTGCAAGTTGACCTGAGCCATATAAATTGGTGGAAAAGTGAGGTACTTCCTACTTTGGAGAAAATTCCAATTTCTGTATTGTTGGAGAGCGAGAAACCAAGCTTCGAGTTATCTCTTGTCAAAGCTCCACCATCCTTAGTTAAGGAGCAAAGCCTAGATCCAAAGAAGCGTCCGGTGACGGGAGCATTAGTGGCTATTACAGGAAAGAGGATCAAGTTGAAACCTCGTGAGCAGCTTTTGCCGGAACCCAGCGTGCAAGCTTCAAGTAACAAACGTTCTTCTTCTTGTCGAAGCATAGAGAACAGTTTTGGCATGTCCCCGAAGTCTCTTAATAAGGGTAAGTATCTTCCTTCCGTTTTGATTAAGAAAAATTGTTTCTTTGCCTAATCTTCTCCTTGTTACAGTCTTCCCTGATGTACCGGAATCAAAACACCTTCTCTCTGAAGAGGACTTGGCGCATGGCATTGAGACGATTGGAGCTCTAGATGGTTTATCTGATCGTCACATAGAAGATAATTCAAATGAGAAAGATGAAGTGGAAGTTGTGTCGAATGGCCAAGTTATAGCTTCTCCATGCAAGGCACCCACTATCGATGCAGTCCCAATGCCTCCTCCTCTGAAGGGAAACTCACAAATTGTGCCAATACTATCTTGTGCTTCCAGCATGCCAAAGGAGTCTTTTGCTTCAGTGGACCTCATTAAGGAGATTATTTACCGTGGCCTCATAGATTACTTGAAGAAGGAAGGTGATGCTGCTTTGCAAAATGGATTTTCTTCACTACGAGATTGGTGGCATTGTAAGAGGGATGAAATTCCCAACCTTCTGACAAAATGTTTCTTTGTGGATTGCTCCCCTTTACTTGAAAAGATGGATTCTCTACTTAAAGGAACTGAGGTGTACCTTTCACAGAGGCAGGAAGCCATGCAGTCATTGGTCCCAGAGGTGAATCAGAAGGAGCTTGCTTCTATTGAAGCAGAATCTAGCATTCATACTTCACGAGTGGCGAATTTTGCTGAGAAGACAGATTCACATGTTAATATCATAAAGAATGCTAATGCCTAGATAGAGAAGCTTCAATAGCAAGTAGCCGATTCATCAACTGCCATTGATATGTTCCGCGATGAGAGTCAGAAATCTCTTGAAGCACTTAGTTCCTTGGATGCAAGGCGCGAAGAAATCAAAGATCGCTTAGCTGCAGGGGGATCTAGGATTGAAGCAGTAAATCGACGTAGGCAAGAACTTGAGAAAGAGCTTTTAGACATTTTTTCTGGGCATTGGGCCACCATTTCCATGTAGCTTTACTTTCCTTTCCCTTTTTTTTAGGATTAGGTAGGCTGTAGCAGGATTTCGGAATGCAATGAAAATATCTCTTTTATTTATTATTATTATTATTTTTAATCTCCTTGCCTTACTTATTCCCAATCTTTAAATAACATCCCAACCTTAATAATAAGGATGTACTTGAAATAAGTGACAAGCAAAACATAACTCAAAAGAATTTTTTTTTTATTTGATTTAGCCGTTCACAGTTTATACTCGTGCGGGCCAGGAGTATTACATTTTTTGAAGATTTTGAGGATTTTGCCGTACACAGTTTATACTCGTGCGAGCCAGGAGTATTACATTTATTTTTTGAGGATTTTGCCGTACACAGTTTATACTCGTGCGAGACAGGAGTATTATATTTTTTTTTGTAGATTTTGTTTTTTTTTTTTGTTTTTGTTTTTTGTTTTGTCATACAGTTTAGGCTCTTGTGACAAGGAGCATGCCCCCGAGTCTTCATGCATAAAACTTCTTCAAGAACTTCCCATTGATGGGGCCAATTCTTAAACCGTCATTGTCCACTATCTTGTAAGCACCGTTGGTGTAGACTTCGGTCACCACGTACGGGTCATCCCACTTTGACATGAACTTTCCTCTGGCACGCTTCGTCATGATGATTGGTCTTCTAATGGCTAACACCAAGTCTCCAACTTGAAAAATCCTCGGGCACACCTTCTTGTTGAAAGCTTTTGCCATGCGAGCTTGATAGCACTCTAAGCGTTGTTGAGCTTCAAGTCTTTTCTCATCTAAAGCGTCCAGCTCTTCTAGCCGCAACTTGGCATTTTCCTCATTGGTCAATCCTTCTTGCAGAGCTATCCTTAAGGAAGGAATTTGGCATTCTAACGGGAGGACCGCTTCTATACCATAGACTAGAGAATATGGAGTTGCTTGAGTAGGGGTCCTGTGCGTTGTTCGATATGCCCAAAGGGCTTCTCCAACTT
Organism: Aquilaria yunnanensis; assembly: GCA_039654915.1. Classification (NCBI taxonomy): domain Eukaryota; kingdom Viridiplantae; phylum Streptophyta; class Magnoliopsida; order Malvales; family Thymelaeaceae; genus Aquilaria; species Aquilaria yunnanensis. The sequence goes on along the minus strand of CM077600.1, from coordinate 33,239,906 downwards.
TCTCATGCCAATCTCTCTTTGATCCTGAGACAACCTTTTTCAAAAGGTTGCATAGTGTTTTGTTGAAGGCTTCGGCCAAACCGTTTGCTGCAGCGTTGTACATAGATGAGTTATGTTGGACAAACTTGAACTTGCCACAAAGTTTGTCCATCAATTTAATGTAGAACGGCTTTCCATTGTCAGTAATGATGTAGCGGGGAACTCCATATCGGTAAATGATATTTATTTTGATGAATTCCACTACATTTTCTTTCTTGACTTCCTTCAATGGGATAGCTTCTGCCCATTTTGAGAAATAATCAGTGGCGGCCAAGATGAATGAGTGCCCAGCGGATGACTTAGGAGTGATTGGCCCCACAATGTCAAGCCCCCAAGCATCAAAAGGCCAAGAAGCCACTGTGGGATGTAACAGCTCCGGAGGTTGATGAATGAGGTTGGCATGGAATTGGCAAGCTTGACATCTCCTGGCATAACTGATGCAATCCTTCACCATCGTTGGCCAATAATACCCCATCCTCTTAATACGATGGTAAAGTTTTGGTCCAGACTGATGAGCTCCACATATTCCAGAATGAGCTTCTTCTACAACTTGCCCCGCTTCTTCATCACTTAGGCATCTAAGGAGGACTCCTTCGATAGAGCGACGATAGAGAACCTCCTTGAAGTGGACGAACCTTGGTGCTCTTCGGCGAATATCAGCTCGACGGCGAGGGTCTTCAGGTAAGTTGCCATGTTCCAAGTAACTAATAAACGGTTGTCGCCAATCCTCATTTGGTTCAATGACGGAGATAGTATGACTGCAACCATATTTCTCGACTAATGTCTGCGGTGTCACCCATCTCTTGTGTACTTGGATCGAGGCTTCTTGCTCGATTGAATTTGCTAGAACAGCTGCCAGGTTGGCTAAAGCATCGGCATGTCGATTGTGCCCTCGGGCAACATGATGGATGCTTACTTGCTCTAATTGGTCTAGTAAATGCCTTGCGTATTCAGATAAGGGGAGTAGTTCAGGTTTGCGAACATCGTATTCTTGGAGGAGTTGGTTGACCACCAGCTTAGAATCTCCAAAGATCTCCAGTTCTTGGATTTGCATGTCCATGGCTGCTTCCAATCCAATTAGCAAGGCTTGGTACTCCGCTACATTATTTGAGCATTTCTCGAGCAGGTTGAAAGAGTATGGCAAAACTTCATTGCAGGGAGAGACGAACACCACACCTGCCCCCGCTCCATATTCTCGAGATGCACCATCAAAGAACATCTTCCAGGTTGGGATGATTTGTGCAAGGAAGACTTCATCATCTGGCAGGTCTTCTGGGAGTTCCCATTCTGCTGGTATGGGGTGATCGGCAAGAAAATCCGCCAATGCTTGTCATTTGATTGCCTTTTGCGAGACAAACACTATGTCAAATTCAGACAGAAGAAGAGCCCATTTAGCCAACCTTCCTGAAAGCACCGGTCTTGACATTAAGTACTTCAGTGGATCAGCCTTCGACACAAGATGGACTACATGGGCTAGCATGTAATGCCTTAGCTTCTTTACAGCAAAAATCAATGCGAGGCATATCTTTTCAATGGGAGAATAGTTAGCTTCTGCCCCCACTAGCCTTCGACTCAAGTAGTAAAGTGCATTTTCCTTCCCCTCATCATTTTGTTGAGCGAGAAGTGCCCCCAATGAGTGTTCTTGGGTAGCTATGTATAATATTAAATGCTTTCCTTGAATTGGAGCAACAAGGACGGGTGGATGGAGTAGGTAGTCCTTTATACTTTGAAATGCATTCTTACAAGCGTCATCCCAGATAAAAGGCATATCCTTTTTTAGAAGCCTACTAAACGGGTGGCATCGTCCTGCTAGGTTGGAGATAAACCGCCTTATGTATGCTAATCTTCCTTGCAGGCTTTTAAGCTCACGAATGTTACTTGGCTCAGGCATTTTCAGGATTGCGTCTATCTTTGATCGGTCCACCTCGATGCCACGATGACGGACGATGAATCCTAAGAACTTTCCAGAAGTAACACCGAAAGCACATTTGAGAGGATTCATCTTTAGTTGGTATTTACGGAGTCGGTTGAAGACGTCACGCAAATCCTTTAGGTGGTCTGACTTGTTTTTCGTCTTCACCACCAAGTCATCGACACAACATTCTACTTTCTTGTGCAACATGTCATCAAAGATTCTTTGCATCGCTCGTTGGTAAGTTGCACCGGCATTCTTGAGTCCAAATGGCATTACTTTGTAGCAATAGATCCCCTTTGGAGTACGGAAGGCTGTAAATTCCTCATCTTTTGGATCCATGCGAATCTGGTTGTAACTAGAGAACCCATCCATGAAAGACAAAGCTTCATGTCCCGTTGTTGAGTCAACCATTAATTCCGTTATTGGCAAGGGGAAGTCATCTTTTGGGCAGGCTAGATTCAAATCTCGGAAGTCTATGCAGATTCTGATTTGGCCATTCTTCTTCCTCACGACCACAATGTTTGAAATCCAGGTGGGGTACTTAACTTCTCGAATGAAACCTGCATAAATAAGTTTATATACTTCAGCCTCAATTTGTGGAATAAGTTCTGGCCGAAATCTTCGTTGAGCCTGCTTGACAGGGCGGGATCCACGCTTTACGGCAAGGTGATGGACAGTGATCTTTGGATCCAATCCGGGCATCTCTCTATAGGACCATGCAAAGGCATCTTCATATTCTTTCAGCAGCTCGAAGTACTTCGCCTCTTCTTCAGGACCTAGCAGGGTGCTTACAAACACTGGCTTTGGATGATCCGGCATTCCTAAATTTAGTTCCTTCAAGTCATCAACCGTTGCTTGCCCTCCTTCCTCAAAAGCTTCAGGCGCAGGGCTTGGTTCAGTTTCTTCGACTACTTCTTCCATGCTTGGCTCATCTTGATCTTGTCTTTCCAGTGCGACATTATTGCAGGAGGCTACTTCCTCTTGAGGATTATTATCTTCATGAAATGTTTGGTGGCGATGCTTTTGTCTCCTTTGCCTCTGGCGTTTGGCCTTTGCTTGTGCTTTCGGATGAACTCCATTTGGCCCGAGCCGTGCAAAAACTGAAGTCCTTTGTGTATTATTAGTAGAGGCTTTTGGTCCCAAGCGTTTAAATACAGAGACTCGAACATTCTCACGAGTTTCTTTTTCCTCCTAGCTAACCTGCAACTTTACTTGGTCTTCATCATACTCATAAATCTGAATCATCACCGGATTGCATGATGCATCCTTTGTGAGGTTAGATGGTTGATATCCTAAACCATGCTTTTCTCCATGCTGCCTTTTTCCAAGGATTGCATTCAAATCACCAAGTTGACGGGGTTCACCTTTACCATATCCTGCTTTTTGAAACAATTTCTCGACCTTAGGGCCAAACCATGCATTTGCTTTCAAACTTTGAAATTCCTTCATTTTCTTGACAGGTTCATCGGACATAGTCAATTTAGAGAGCGAAGAGATTGGTAGGACCATGTCTTCTTTTAGCACTCTAGCATCTTCTTTAGAAAAGCGAGGTTTGCTGGTTGAGGCAGAGATGTTCCTTTTGGTGCTTTTTGCTTTAGGGAGTATTATGGAGAAAGCCTTGGGCTTCGTATCTTGGCAGTCTTCCAGGTAGAACTTGGCGTCGGCGAAATAGGTTTCCTCGATGTCAAAAGGGGCGGTTTCTGCCACTACCCGCTTGATGCTTCCATCATCGCCAACATACTTGAAGCATTGGTGCCAAGTTGATGGTACAACTCCATTTTCGTGCATCCAAGTACGCCCGAACAGCAAGTAATATGAAGTATTTGCGTCGATAACATGGAACAAAACGGAGGTCTTCAATTCTTCAATCTCCATTGTAAGCTGAATTTTCCCTGCAGAGCATTGCCCCTTTTGGTTGAAACCTTGGATTGTCAACTTGCTACTTGAAAGATCCTTTACAGATAGCCCGACCTTCTTCAATGTTCGAATAGGCATGATATTCACAGCGGAGCCACCATCAATTAGGATCCTTCCAATCCGGTGTTCGCAAATATATCCGCTTACATAAAGGGGTCGATTATGCAAATGACGGCCCAACTGCAAATCTTCGTCATCAAAAGATATTGTGGCCATGCAGGTGACATACTTATCATTTGTCTTTTTGTGAAACACCTTTCCTTCATAAGCTCCTGGGTCAATGAGTACTTGAAGTATGGCTAGCCGAATATCTTGTCGTAGCTTGAGAACCTCATCCATGGTCATGGTTGCAGAGAGATCTTTGAGTTTGGAGATGATGCCAGCCTTTACTACATCAACTTTATCTTCAATGCTTACTTTACCGGGTCCTTTTTGGTTACGACTTGATCCGCTATCTCCATGAATGCTTGTAGCGTTTACCTCCGCATTGTGTTTTATAAAATATGATTTTGGGAAATAGTCAAGCAGTGTCACGGACCTCCTAACCACCTGTTGTGATTCTGCGCTTGTTGGATGTAGTGGCTTTCAAACTTTCCTATGCATTTGAGGATGCATTCTTGTGGGGTTACACCTTTCCAGTTTTTTGTCTTTCGGAGCTTCTAGCAAAGGATGGTATGGTGATTGATTCCTTCCTCGTCTTCGGTCTCTCACCATTTTCCATTCACCATCTTGCTCGTCTGATGAACTGGAACTTGCTAAATCTCCCCACCCAGTTGGCTTTTCTGCTCGGTAGCTTATCGGGTCAAACACTCTTGAAGGACTTGGGATGCTTACTCTTCTTGTCCAAGCATATTTTTCTTTCTTACTTATGAACGTTGACCATCCATCATCGACTTCATCTTCCGACTCAGATGAGGACTCCCATGTATCCAAGTCATCGACCATGACGTCATAGAAGCTTGGGGCGTTTGGGTTTTCAGAGTATTTTGGCATACCAGGGTATGCATAAATAGTTGTTACCTCGCCATCAACCTCAAATTTCACTGGGACGACATCTTTTGGGCCACATGTAAGTACTTCAAGTGTATTTTCCTTTTCTGCGAAGTCTTGAGTAGAGACCTTGACTTCATCCTCAAGTTTTTCTACGAACTTTGGGGGAGTCGCTTCAAGGCATATCTCGGCAACATTGGAAACCAATGGTTCCTCCAAATCATTGAATTTGATATGCCCTTCCTTTTCCATGCGGACTATAAGATCCTTTAACACAAAGCATTTCTCGACGGGGTAGCCAACGATACGGTGAAATCGGCAATACTTAGGGTCATCTACCCTTCCAACCTCCTCCGGTCTCTTTGGATTTGGCAGTTCTATCAAGTTCCTTTCCAACAACTGGTCCAAGATTGCTGGCACATCCGAATCTGCAAATGGGTATTGTTTTGCTTCAAGTTCCTTGAGTGTCAATCTTTTCTTTACATCCGGTTGGCCCTTCACAAATTTAGTATCCAGACTTGAGCTCCCTTTGGAGATTTTCGCCGAAGTAGCAGCTACAGCCATGGTTTCTTTTGTCTTCACAACCTTTTCTTCTTTGTCTTTCTTGCCATCTTTCTTTTGAGGAGAATTGCTTGGAACATAGCTCCCATGCCTTGCAATCTGGATCTCCAAGTCGTGAGCCCTTGTTGCGAGTTCTTCAAATGAATGTGGCATGTTTCCCTTCAAGCTATAGAGTATTCCCCAGTGCATCCCTTGTGCACACATATCGATGGAAGAGGCTTCACTTATCCGCTCATTGTAGTTGAGGACGTTGGTTCTCCATCGCTCTATGTATTCTGTCACTGGCTCGTCCCTCCTTTGTTTGATCGCTACCAGCTCCGGGAGGCTGACCGTCCTTCTCGTGCTGTAGAAACGCGACAAAAACTCTCTTTCAAGTTGGTCCCATCCATCAATGGATCCTGCAGGAATGTCCATGTACCAGTCAAAAGCAGCTCCTTTCAATGACCGTACAAATTGCTTCACCATAAGATCACCATAGGTCCCGGCATTGTTGCAGGTTTCAATGAAGTGAGCCACATGTTGCTTCGGATTGCCCTTGCCATCAAATTGTTGGAATTTTGGTGGTTGATAGCCTAATGGCATCCTTAGCTCATCGATCCTCCTTGAGTACGGCTTTGCATATACTAGGGATGATTGTGGAGCCACTCCAGATTGAGCTCGAATGGTATCCATGATCATGTGTTGAAGTTGCTGCACAGACAATGAGGCCACAGACCTTTGAGCTGTGTCATTTAGGGCACTTTGCAGAACCGTACGATCATATTGACTTTGCTTTTGCTGCTTTTCCATGTTCTCGAGCTTTTCAGCAGTAGGATCATCAGCCTTCTTAGTGCCACTTGTAATTGCTTCCCCTGGAAAATGTTGAGCTTCTAATTTACTCATCAACAATGCAATCTGGGCATCTTTCTCTTCAAGTTTTGTCGTCAACCTTTCAATGGAAAATACCATCTGCTCAAGACGATCCTCAGGATTTCCAGAATCTGCTACCAAGGCTGGTAAGTTCGACTCTGAGGATGAAGAGTAATCTGCCCACCTTTTCTTTGGGAGAGTCACAGATCCAGTTTTAGATTCTTCACTTGAGGTGGCCTTTTTCATTGATGTCTTGGAAGATGAGTGAGCCCTTATCTTCTCGGTGGAAACCTCCACTTCCTTGTTCTTGCTTGAGTGGTTGGAGTGGCTTGAAGGATTGGATCTCCCTTTTGTGGGTTGAACTTCTTGCTTCTCTACAGCAATTTCTTCCTTCTTGCTTTTGTGAGAAAATTGCTTTAGCGGAGACGCCAATTGAGATCCTTCAGCACGAGCTTTTGCACGAGTGACCGGTGCGACTTCCTTTTCCTTTTCCGCAGATTTCTCGGTCTTGGCAACAGCACTTTTTGCTTCCATGATCCTTTCTTGAGTTTCTTCAAAGATTTCTTGATGCGAGAGATGAGAGGTAGAGAATGTCCCCAGTGGAGTCGCCAAAAAATTTGTACGCACAAATTTTGCGTGTAAAAATAATTACACCCTGAAATAATTGTAGCACAAATTACAATATTAAAATTTAGAACAGAGATTTTGGGGGATCGACTCTCTAGCGTGCTTCTCACGTGCACAATCCTCTGATTAACGCTTCGAGCTTTTGGTTGAGACACGAACGGCTTCTTCACGAACACGGATTCTGGACTTGTCTTGCACGAACACGAATCGAGGTCCTTGCCGCTTCTTTCGGTGTAAGATTTCTGTTGTACTCCTTGGACTTGAGAGCTTTCGGCAATGTCCGCCGCTTTCTTGCCTCTTTCCTTGGAGTTTGACTTACCGCAGCACAAAAACGAATTCTTCACGTTCCTCGCCGCTTCCACCGGATCTGGACTTGAACTTGATGCAGTGCTATCTCGCGTTCTTCACGTTCCTCACTGCTTCCGCCAGGTCTGAACTTGAACTTGATGAAGCACCGTTTCGCATTCTTTGCGTTCCTCACCGCGTTCTTCGAATCTGGCCTCGAAACTGGGATTTGATCTTCTTTGGAGTTGATTTCCTCTTTTGCCGGGCGTTTGTGCTTGATCGGCTTGAAGAACAGGAGAAAACTTCTTGTAGAGAGATTTTTCTTCCTCTCTAAGTTTTTTGCCTCTCCAATTTCTCCTTCTCCCCTTTTTTTTTTCTTTGGCTTTGGGGACCTATTTATAGGTGTAGAAAGGAAGTGGTTTGGTTCAAAAGAACCACATGTGACAATTATCACATATTTATCTCTTATATTTTTCTTAAGAGAAAATAAGTATGATAATTATCTCTCATTAATTATCCAATTCATTTAATTTAAAAGGATAATTAATGGAGCATTCTAGAATGTTCTAGAATATTTGAGCAAAATCATGGGCTTTAATCATTTTGGATTTTAAGGCCCAATTTACCAAAAGTGGACTTTGGCCAAAATGGCATAATGAGTCTTCATTCAGGCTCTCTAGTTGTGTGCTTTTGGGCTCCCAAAAATTGGGTTTCTTAAATTCATGGTTTCCAAAATTGATGGACTTTTGAATTTTGGGCATCAATTTAGAAATGGGCTAGACAAGTTAAATCGGGTTTAATATATTTTAACCCAATTAAATTTTGATGTCTATAGAGTGATCAAGAGGTTTGGAAGAAAACGCTTTGGCAGGTGTCCAATACATGTACTAATTGGGGCTTCTTCTAGGTAATGAACTACAGGAAGCCCAGATTTAATGGACCAAACCCCACTGATGTGACCAAAGAGGGATAGAAATCAGATGAAAGTAGATATAGTAGGCATGTGATTTGTGGAAGATTGGTTGCAAAGACAATGTAAATGTGTTAAGCACACAAAGACAAACGACACCGTCTTTCTATCTACCAGGGTGAAACATGGACTCAATATGTCGCTGCCCTTATAATGATTACTCATTTTTTTTTCGAGCTTAGATGAATTTACTGTTTATTTGTGGTACAAAAATTGATACTGTATGTCCATAGTAAATTGGAATTGTGTGTGTGTATAATATTACATGCTAAAGCTACACTCGAATATTTTTATGATCCCCGGTTAAAAAATGTTTTTTTTCTTTTTGCGGTTTTATTGCCAATGTTAGTAAACAGTGAACACGAATAGAAAGTTCCGAAATTCCCACCAAGTGAAAGGGCAAACTTTTGTGCAACTATTCTCTAAGTGGGAAATAGCATTAAAATTGGGATTCGATTTTCATCAAATTAGGACAACGAACGAAGTTCAAGATACGTGTCAGTACAAACCAAAGAGTCCATCACCTTACGACATTATCTATGCCGTACACGTGGAAACCAACAGCTTTGATTCCACCTTTTATAATTCCGCGAACGGAAGCGGTCACCTAGACAACTTGCACCAAACGGAAGAGAAAGAGCGGAGGAAAAAAAAAAAAAGAGACGTTCCCAAGTACTAGTAAAAAGAAAGAAAGCTCGAGAAGAAGTCCTGTTGTTAGGGTTTTTTAAAGTAGAGATCACTGTTTCGTTTTTTATCTGGCCGAGATCTGATTGATCTGATCTCCGCCGGACGGGTTTGATGAGCGGTGGATTTCGTTGAGGGAAGTTAAGAAGGATGCTTTCGTTGCAGAGCGGAGCTGGAATTTCTCGAGCGCCGTACTGCGGCGCCGGAGCGGATGATGCCGTCATCAATCCCGCCTCCTACGTCGTTAAGTCGGAGCCTTCATCATCCCTCAGTCTCGCGTCCTATAAAGGACATGATTCTCGTGGTGGTAAAGATTCTTTCGGTGTATCTTGTTTGATTCTTAGTTTTCCCATCTATTCTGAGGATTCAGTTCTGCATTTGGAATGTCTTCCGCTATCGAATTTGGGTTCAGATTTTTTCTGTGGCTCTGTTGCGAACTTCCTGAGCTGATAACAACATTTGTTGATCTCCATGCCTTTATCATGGTCTTTTTGACGCTTGAACTTGGGATTTTTGTGGGGGCTATTTCCAACTATCTTTTTAGTTGTTGTGATCAGTGTTTCAGGTCTGGGGATTCTAGGGTTTCTTTTTGGGTTTTTTTAATGACTTTTCGGCAATAATTTGTAGAAGTATTTGTTTTACTTTCATGTTTCCAAGGATTAGACGTGGGCTTTGGTACGGCATCAATTGGAAAACTCTTCAATGTTAATGCGTTAACTATGAAGCTTTAGACTGTCGCTCAAACCATATGATTGTTGCCACAGGTTCAAAATTCAAGCTTTCATTCCCTGGATTTGCTCATACGTAGAATAAAAAGTTAAAATTGATAAGTTCTCCTATTTTGCTACTTGTTTTATGAAATGTACTTCTTTCTTTTTAAGAAAGCGTAAACAACAAATACTTTTTTCTAGTTTATTATCTGAAATATTGAATGTAGAGAACAGAAAATTGGAAGTGCTACTATGTGGCACTTTATGTTTTCTCATTGCTACAGTGTCTTGGGGCATTTTAGTATAACATTGAGGCATAAGTGATTGATATGTTTTAACTCGCTCGTTCTGGCCTAACACTATAAATTGTCTGATGTAGTTGATGAGCAAATGCACTTGGCACTTGCTCACAAGATGTACAAGACTGGTAATTATAAGCAGGCGCTGGAGCATAGCATTGCTGTTTATGAGCGAAACCCTCTACGGACTGATAACCTCTTACTTATGGGTGCCACTTATTATCAGGTTCCTTTTTTTTTTTTTTTGTTTTAAGAAAATTAAAGTATTTTTATGTGGCTGCTATATCTTCCTTCCGGTTTAACCTGCTCTGTTGTTAACAGCTGCATGATTTTGACATGTGCATTGCAAAAAATGAGGAAGCACTTCGAATCAATCCACAATTTGCTGAGTGTTATGGAAACATGGCAAATGCATGGAAGGTGATTGTGAAGGCTATAAGAAGTTAATGGGCTTATTTTGTTCTTCTGTCTGAAGGAAAGCTTCTTGAACTCAAATTCTTGCCTGCACCATAAACTAACTTTGTAATATTGCTGATTTTTAGGAAAAAGGAGACATTGATCTTGCTATTCGCTATTATATGATTGCCATCGAGGTTTGCCACAACTTCCAAAGCTTATATGCATGACCATTGCTAAATAGTATTGCTAAATGATATTGCCATTCCTTTATTGATGTTTGTAACTTGTACGGCTGCAGCTTCGACCAACTTTTGCTGATGCGTGGTCAAATTTAGCTAGTGCATACATGAGGAAAGGGAGACTTAGTGAGGCTAGGCAATGTTGTCATCAGGCTCTTTCTTTAAATCCTCTTTTGGTATGTGTGTGTGTTTGTGTTTCCTGAACTGTTGAACTCATCGAGTTACTTTATCTTAGTGCCTTGCACATTTTAGTATTCGTTATTTGAGTTCTGTTGTTAGGTTTTGGTATATTCCACAACTAATATTGTTTCGTTATATAGGTTGATGCACATAGTAACCTTGGAAATCTATTGAAGGCTCAAGGTCTGGTGAAAGAAGTAAGTATCAATAAATGATCTGCTATATACATTTGTTACCCAGTGGGATATCCTGGGGTATGAATGCATGAAAAGTGCGGGAGCTATGCAGTTTAAAACTGCTTATCTGACTCCTAGAATTATGATTCTTGATGGTCCTACTTATGTTTTGTGGCCAGTTTGTGAGAGGTGAGGTCCTCTCTGAATGTAGATTGCCATAGGTCTTTCTCTCCTGTGAAGTTACTGATGTAAGTAATTCATGTGTGGAACTGTGTTTTCTTTCCACAGTTCAACACAGATATCAAGTTTGTTATCTACAGGCTGGGGCTCAGATGATGGTTGCTCTTGTAATTCCCATGTGGGAAGACTGGAAATTGTTAGAATCTAACATTTTGTGCAGGCATACAGTTGCTACCTTGAGGCTATACGGATACAGCCAACTTTTGCTGTTGCATGGTCAAATATTGCTGGCATTTTCATGGAGTCGGGTGACTTGAATCGAGCCCGCCGATACTATGAGGTTTGTTTGCTGAATTTTGTCTTTCTATTTTTCTGGATTTCTTAACTAGTATCCTGGCACACTCATTGGAGTCTGCCATTTTTTAGCATCCAATGGTTGTAGATATTGGGGGATCCATGGTATTGATGACTGCCCCATATAATTTTAGTTATTTTTCTATTTTTTTGGATTTCAGGAAGCTGTTAAGCTAAAGCCTACATTTGCTGATGCCTACTTGAATCTTGGTGGTGTTTATAAGGTAACTATGTTGTTCAGTGATGCAAAGCCATGGTACCTGCAAGTACTTTGCTGGTCTTAGTTTTGTGGCCTACTCTAGTTATATGATGCAATAGAGTGACCTAAGGTTTCTGGTTTGCCTTCTCCAGGCGCTTGGAATGTCTCAGGAGGCTATAGCCTGTTACAAACACGCTGCTCAGATTCGTCCAAACAGTGCAATAACATATGGTGAGTGTTTTTTTAACAATATCTATAGTCTTTAAACACATTGGATTTTCTGGTATATGGTTGACCATTTAATACATTTAGAGGAAACACCATCTGCCTTCATATTAAGCTACTTGTGTGAAGTTGTCCATTGGAATATTTAGCACTGTGCTACAGTATGAAGGGGCTCTCATTTTTTTTCTTTTGGTTGAGTTGCTTTTTTTTTTTTTTTGCTATGAAGGTGTATGACAGTATATGTCAAAATCAGGAAGTTTAGTGTCATCCTCATGCTATATCATTTGGAGCTGTTTTCTGATCTACCAGGTTCTGTCATCATTGTGTCCAAGATTTTCTGCATAGTTTTAATCAGAGATTTAACCCGTCATCCTCACGCTATATCACTTGGAGCAGTTTTCTGTCTGTCATCATGATGTCCAAGATTTTCTGGACAGTCTTATCACAGATTTAGCTTATGACAATTGTTTCTATCAAATGGTTCAGGAAGTCTTGCAAGTGCATATTATGAGCGAGGCCAGTTAGATATGGCAATTCTCCATTACAAGCAAGCAATTGCCTGTGATCCAAGACTTGTGGAGGCGTATAACAATTTGGTTGGTTTTCTTTTCCTACTTTTAGAACTTGTTGTATCTTATATTGTGGGAGTACGTAACAATGTTTTGTGTTTGTGTGTGTTCTTTCTCTTATCTATTATTCGGTAGTTGGTTGCATCTATATCTTCTGGGTTGGAATTTTTCGTAACATTACTTGAGTAGCTAACTTCAAATCTTAATAGTCTCGTGTAAACTATATCTTGTAGGGCAATGCGTTGAAGGAGGTTGGTCAAGTTGATGAAGCAATTCAGTGCTATAATGTTGGTGTTCCTCTCTTTGCTCCTTTTGTTTTCTTCTTTTTCTTGTTTGTTTTTTTTTTTTTTGTTTTACACTGCCCGTCCTTCTTGGAGTAGAATGAATTGGAACAGCATTAATTTTTTTTTTACTTACCCTTGTTTCTATTGTTTGAAGCAATGTCTTCAATTACAACCTAATCATCCGCAAGCACTTACCAACCTTGGAAACATTTATATGGAGTGGTATGTTGTTTTAGTTTTTGTTTTTTGTCTTTTTTTTTTTCTTTTTAATTGAATGATGTTAAGCTTGGATATGATGGGGTTGCCTTCAATGTTTTCATGCTGGCAGGAACATGATTGCTGTTGCAGCTTCATGTTACAAGGCTACCTTGTCTGTTACGACAGGGTTGTCAGCCCCATTCAACAGCCTTGCTGTGATTTATAAACAACAGGTTGTTATGGAGCAGTAGTTATTTTCAGTTTCATACTAAATAAGAGTTGAAAAGTGGTTGATGGTTGTAACTGTTGTATTTTATTCAGGGAAATTATGTGGATGCTATTTCTTGTTACAATGAGGTTCTCCGAATTGATCCCTTGGCGGCTGACGGGCTTGTGAATAGGGGCAATACCTACAAAGAGATAGGCAGAGTGAGTGAAGCAATCCAGGATTACATACGTGCCATCAACATTCGGCCAACAATGGCCGAAGCCCATGCAAATCTTGCTTCTGCTTATAAAGACAGGTATGGTTCTGGTGAATCTGGTTCGAACTCTGTTAGTTGCCCAAGGCGGTGTGTGCATGTGTGTCTTGCTGGTTAACTGAAATCATTTCTTGTTAGCAGCTGGTATTTGCTGATGTGGCAACAAAAGGACATTTGTTTATTTGTTTGGGGTTTAGTGATGTAAACCTACTGGGCAGAGCTGAGATTGGATTTAACAAGCTCAAGCTTGTAAACTCGTTTGTTTAATTTCGTTGAGTTTGTTGGATGAATCCAAGATTTTATTTTGTTTCAATGTCTAATTCTATGGTCAATAAAGTTAGAAAAGTAGTCACAAGGCATTTCTGACACAAAGGATTTCAATGTCTAATTCTATGATTAATATAGGTACCAAAGTAGTTATTTGATGCCTAGGAGGCATTTCTGAACCAAAGACTAGATGAAATGGATTGATAATTTTTTTTGAATAAAAATTTATTACCTTTTATGTGTATTAAATACATATTTCAAAAAATATCATTTGGCGGGCAAGCAGTTATTGAACTTGAACCAGCTTATCATGAATGTGCTTGTTCATAATGTGGACCCACTCAGATCAGCTTTCTTCAATGCCATTTAATTTAAACAATGGGCAATATTCTCAATCAAGCTTTTTTATTCTAGCAACTAGAACATTATGAGTTTTGACAGTTTTGAGTGCACCATATTTTGGTGCTCTGTTTACAAGTATGTGTCCATTCACCTGTGGGATAAAATTGGTACCATGAAATTAATTTCAACATAAACCAAAATGGCTGCTGGCCAATGTGGAATGTACAACGCTTTCAATTTAAATCAATTTTGCTGATTAGCACTTAAGTTCTTGTTTGCATATCCTGCTAAGTTTGTAACCATATGTAATCTCCCTGATGTGCAGTGGACATGTCGAGGCTGCCATTAAAAGCTACAAACAAGCACTAGTACTAAGGCCCGACTTCCCAGAGGCTACTTGTAACCTTCTACATACATTACAGGTACTTGTTTAGTATTAGGGTAATAAGTGTACATTTGACCGGTTTGGTTACAATAATTAACATAGGGAACTTTATTTTGTCAGATTTCTTCTGTGACTGAACTTTTTTAAGTCAACTTCAGTTGATTTGTGGTCTTCTTTATTTCTCTATTAGCTGAGCCACTATGATTGTGTTGGTCTGAAAAACCACGGGATTTTCTTTTTCCTGTATACCAGTGTGTTTGCAGCTGGGAGGACCGTGATAAAATGTTCGCTGAAGTTGAAGGGATAATCCGGAGGCAGATCAATGTTAGTACCTGTACACTTATGTGTTTCATTGCATGTAGTTACTCATGTATTTGGTTAATATCGCTTATTCTTCTGTCCCCTGTTAGTCATCTAATTGGAAAACACTCTGTTCTCAGATGTCTGTTCTTCCAAGTGTGCAGCCTTTCCATGCAATTGCATATCCCATAGATCCAATGCTGGCACTCGACATTAGGTGGGTTTCTCATTTAGTCCTCACACACTGTCATGACTCTTCCTGGCAGGCTGAGATTGTTGAAATTTTATTTACTTATGTGCTTCTCTTGCAGCCGTAAATATGCAGCTCACTGTTCTCTGATTGCATCTCGTTTTGCTCTTCCCCCTTTTAACCGTCCTGTCCCTATACCCATTAAGTGTAATGGTGGAAATCAGAGGCTAAAAGTTGGTTATGTAAGCAGTGATTTTGGCAATCATCCTTTATCACACCTTATGGGTTCAGTCTTTGGGATGCACAATAAGGAAAATGTTGAGGTTTGTGAACTCTTGTCTTCAAGAAAAACAATTTTTTCCCCTTAATGCCTCATCTTCTGTACTAATTCTCCTTGGTATGTGTGTTAATGGTGTTTCTGAAGGTGTTCTGTTATGCCTTGAGTCCAAACGATGGCACTGAATGGAGGCAACGCATTCAGTCTGAAGCTGAGCATTTTGTTGATGTTTCTGGCATGTCATCAGATGCAATTGCCAAAACGATTAATGAGGATGGTATCCAGATCCTTATCAATCTGAATGGCTATACAAAGGTGAAATTTTATTAATTTCATTTCTCAGGAGATCCATCTTCTAGATAGTGTGGCTATTCTAGAAATGACCTGTGCTATATTTTGATAGGATAGGGAAATTGATTCCAGAACATTTTGTTATGACAGTGTTATGTTTTCTCTGAAATTGATGCAGTCAAATTATGTTTGTTTATCTCATCATGGGCTTGGGCTTTCAATACCTTCCTGTCTGCTTTATCTTGCAAAACCAACACCACCCCCCCCCCCCCTTGCGGGGCAAAGAAAAAAAAAGCCCTCCCCTGGCTCCCATCCTATCCCAATTCCTTTTTGTACGGGTATGGCACTTAGAATGGAATTTATGATGTGCTTTAGTTATGACTATCTAAATACTACTGAAATGTGGCAGGGGGCAAGAAATGAAATTTTTGCGATGCAGCCAGCTCCTATTCAGGTTTCATACATGGGATTTCCTGGGACAACTGGTGCAACTTATATTGATTATTTGGTCACTGATGAGGTGAACACCAGGGCATACATTGAACACCGATTCCTGCTGAGGCACTCATTTACTGATGGTTTTTTTTGTTTTTTCAGTTTGTTTCACCTTTGTGCTATTCTCACATCTATTCAGAGAAGCTTGTACATCTACCCCATTGCTATTTTGTGAATGACTACAAACAAGTACGTTTTTTAATACTCTAAAAGTTGGTCTAAGCATTGTCAAATGCTTCTTCATATTCGATGAGTCTTAATAAGATTCTTTGCACTGACCAGAACTGATCCTTTGCTACTGTTTGCAGAAAAATCGTGATGTGTTGGGTCCAACTTGCCCACACAAGCGGTCTGACTATGGTCTCCCAGAAGATAAGTTTATTTTTGCTTGCTTCAACCAGTTGTACAAAATGGATCCGGAGATTTTTGATACTTGGTAATAGAAGGATGGCTCTGAACTTAGATTCCATTTCGAGTCTCCAGTTTCTTGTCTGACTCTTTTCTTGTGTCAATCCGATTAGGTGCAACATTCTTAAGCGAGTACCAAATAGTGCACTTTGGCTACTTAGATTCCCTGCAGCAGGTGAAATGAGACTCCGTTCATGTAGGTCCTTACTCCATTTATGTTTTTTTCTCTCTCCTATCCCTGTAGCATCTTATAGCAGGGAACAATAAGCTTGGTAGAGTATGCCGGAAATTTTACTGAAAATTGTACCTTTGACTTGTCTTTGTTTTGCTAAACTTTTTGTTGGTCTATCTAGTTATTGTTAATGGTTGGTTTCTTTGCTTCAGATGCCACAGCAAAAGGAGTGCAACCTGAGCAAATTATATTCACTGATGTTGCGATGAAACAGGAACATATCAGACGCAGTGCTTTAGCAGATCTATTCCTTGACACGTAGTTGTTCCTCGTTTACTGCTTTCATGACAATACCTAACCCAAGCCTGAATGCAAGGAATAAACAATGATTTTTCTTTTCTCCAGGCCATTATGCAATGGACATACTACGGGCACAGATATACTATGGGCAGGCTTACCAATGGTGACGCTGCCTCTTGAAAAGATGGCTACAAGAGTTGCTGGATCTCTCTGTCTTGCAACTGGTTTAGGTGATGAGATGATTGTTAAGAGGTAAGGTAATTAAGTTGTGTGTGTTTAGGTCTCTTGAGTTCACTTGGAAGTTCATTGGCCAAGCTCCATCATCTATAATTTATTTAGACTGGATTTGGGTATTTATAGGCTCGGTTCTTTTTTTTTTTTTTTTTATGTCCTGGAACATTATTGTTGCAAATGAAAAATACATATGTAAGAGGAATCTATGGTTTCCGTTTGTGGTGGCTAAGTCTCCATTGTATGCCCACCATTATTTACTTTTCTGGAATGGTATTATGATTCTCTTCTTTCCTGTGGTCATGACAGTATGAAGGAGTATGAAGAAAGGGCAGTTTGTCTGGCATTGAACAGGCCAAAGCTCCTGGCTCTCACAAACAAACTCAAATCTGTTCGTATGACTTGTCCTCTCTTTGACACACAGCGTTGGGTAAGTGCAGTCGCTGGTAAATGTTTTGTGCAAAGACATTATCTTGTGTGTTGTATTGGGGGTTTGAACGCTGGGTTGACCCTGTGGTATGAATGCAGGTGAGGAACTTGGAGAGGGCCTACTTCAGGATGTGGAATATATATTGTGCCCGGCAGGAGGCCCAGCACTTCAAAGTGACGGAGAATGACACAGAATTCCCTTGTGACAGATAGGGAGACGAGAAGAAAGGGAGAGGGGATTGTAAATAAAAAGCAACGCAAAAGAGATGAGATAGCATAAGCAGGAACATGTGTAGAAAGAGATTAATTAGTAGTTGGTGTGATATGAATACGATATCTGGAGTGACACAATGATTTAAGCTTATGTGGTAGATGCGGAGAAAGAAAGCTTGAGCTGCGGAGGCCTAGTAACAGACTGGGAGACTAGTTTGCTAATTTAATCGCCCATCCATAAATTGATGTGCTTGTCCTGGCGCTAGTGTTGTAATGTGGATATTCTGTTGGCGGTTTTTTGTTGCGATTATAATTTGGTAGTAACCCAGTGCCCTGTGCAAGAGCCAACCCTTCCAACGGGAAGTCACTAGTTTAAAAAATGAAAACAAGGTTTAAGTGTCCATAGCAGCATGGACACGCTCCTCCCCCTTTTCATAATTCAATGTCAGTCCAAGCAGTGGGGGGATTTAGCTGTATCATTCTCCTTCTGTACTATTTTGGATGATGTATCTTTTTGATATAAAGTTAAGATATTTGTAATATATATATATATATATATATATATTTTCATTTTTACTCCTAAAACTAAAATTAAAAAAAAATTCTTTTTTAGGTTTGTGTGCTGAGAATAAATGAGGATAAGAAAAAAGATTTATTTTTTTTTGGAGTATTGCACATAGAGAGTTTAAATTGAGAGAATAAGATTAATTAAATATTAAAAACTTTTTAAAAAGGTAAACAACTCAGTCCCTTTTCGAGATTTTTTTGGTACAGTTAAAAAATAAATATTTATCATTCTTTTTTGGTTGGAGGGTGTATTTGGTTTTTGGCTTCCAATGAAGTAATTGTTGAGCGGTTTATGTTTGAAAGGGGGTGAGTTTAATGTGTATCATATCCGTTATGCTTTCATACGTTTGTATTCTAATAATATTTTTCACAACATAAAATAAATATGAACACATTAAATTCATGTTCTCATAAAATTAGAGATAGGTGTAAATCAGATACTAGATATAAATAAAGAAAGTGAGAAATATATGATATCTGTACAAACGATATCATAAATATGTTTTTAGTATTAAATACGGGTTTAACCTTCATAAAAATGGGTGTGAACCTGTTAACTTCATCTTCTTATTAAAAAATATGTATAAATTAGATAATAGATATGTATGAAACTCAATTTAAAATAAGTAATGAATAAGTGCAAAATGTGTGACACAAGTATAAAGGGTATCATAAAACTGTTATCGATATATTATTTTGTTGGTAAATAGTTTTAGTACATCTTCCACATTACGACTATAATTTTATTTGTTTACATGTATCATTTTATGCTTGAATACATATATGTGCTTGAAAAAATATTAGAGATTCATGTAGAAAATAATTAAAATGAGGGACAAAGTAAAGGTTTTCACACCAAACCCTTTGTCTTTTCTTTTTCAGCCGAACCCTGGCTTAAGACACTTCCGTTTTGAACTCTTGAAACAAAAGTGAGTTTCCTAATCTTTAGCAATGCAACAAGTACATTATGGTGTAGTTGATGCCTTCATAGATATGAATTAGTATTTGGCTTGCACTTTCTTGTCCGTCCATCAACAAAGAGGTAATTTTTTTTGTAAAATTATGTCCATTGAGAAAAAAAAAGTCAAAAATTATGAATAAAAAACTAAATCATGATCAATCAAATTAAAGGTCTTGGAAAATTTTGAAATGTTTTCAATTTGTTGGTAACCAATTTGGTTTGAGATTTAAGTACAAATTGGAGTCCTAACTATAATTTATGTAAGTTCGGGAGCCTAAAATGTGTAAACCAAAAATTTAGCATATCATATGCATTTATTGAGACAGAGCTGCAAAAATGATTGAATCAAGTGAGTGATTTATCCATTTTTTGGTTTTGGACATAGTGCAAAACGGGTTTCAGCCTAGAAAAGAGAGTATTGTAGTTGTTGAGACATTGATCTTAATGTCACATCAAATGTTTATGCCTTTAGTCAATCCAAAATAGAATACTTATGTTACATATGTTTATTTAATGGGGAAATTATTAAAGCCCACTGAAGTTTAGTGGAACCTACACTTATGTCATATTGCTTGAAATACTTATATTTACTCATTTAAAAGTCAACTCTGTTAATAACCATTTAGACAAAAAAAACAAAAAAAGGAAGAACTCTATTTTGCACTCCTAGTGTTCTTCATTTGATACTTTGCCCTATAACTCTATCTTACTTCAAAATTTTACCTATATCCAATTGATTCATAGTCAATAGCAGAAGTGAGACTTTCATCTCTCGTCTCTTTAGTGCCCTCCACTGCAAGCTGTAATCCATGAATTTGACCGTTACTTCAATTTTTGGGTCACCCAATTATTGATCGAGAAAGGATTTTATGAGTTCTAGAATTGGTTCAACTTAGAGACTTGGTACTCTATTGGTTGGATCATTTGCAGATAGCATGGGCTAGGAGGCAGATTCAAAGTCTCATCGTCTGTGCCAATAGTGGCACACCATGATAATGCTTTCCTCATTGCCTTTTGATCGAGATCAACAAATAGGCAGAAAAAGAGGGTTGAAGGGAAAAGAAGGTGGTGCTACTTCAAATGCACAACTCATGCCATCCTTCCTGAATTTAAACCAATTTGGTTAAGAGATTATGACAACCAGTTGGGAATCTTAAGCAAAGATATAATGAAGGATTTAATTACATGGTTGGGAGTGCAACTAAACCAGGCATCTTAAGTGAAGTCGTCATCCCAGGCAAAGAGTACGTAAGATCCACTTAACCCTAAGAAAGTGAAAGCCGAGTAAAAATACCCCCAGATCCATAGATGAGTTCAAGAACTTACCTAGGGCACCAAAAATAGAAGAAAACAAACAAACCCAATTCACACTATCAACAAACCTTTGTCTATGATTTGTCTCCCACCCAAAATATTCAAGAGCGGGCTCATCCTTTGTTGAAGTTAATATACACCAATATCTAGGAATTCCCTATTCAGGGAGAGCTTTAAATGCCTAAAAATGATTTCAAGCAAAGTGAAATTCCTGACTTAAATGCGACACAGATTACATTATTGAATCTTGTTTAGATCCATTCAAAAGCTTTTTGAAACTTTTTCACGCGATTTTGCATCACATTGACATTGGAATTGTGAAAGGATAATGTGGAGAGCATACTATGGTACGAGCCAAAGAAAGAAGATGAGGATAGTGGCATGGGGATTATTGATAAGGTTGTCTATGGTGATGGCCTATTTTCTCTTGAATTTGGTGTGAAAGAGTAAGAAAAAGGAAACAGGGAGATGTAGGGAAGGGAGGAGAAAAGGTGGGACTAAATATAGTGCTAGAGATTGGGGTTGATCAGGTAGCTATGGCTAATGGGGCGGCAAATTTTGGAGGAGGTGATGTCTTGGTGAAGGTAGAGTCGGAGGAAGAGGTAGAGTGGGGAAGGATAGAGGGAGACGGGGCTTAACATGTTAGATGCAGAAGTTGGCAAGGCAAAATTTTTCAGGGAAAAAAGCTAGGAGGGAAAAAGTTTGTATTTTTTTTTCTCATAACGGTGGATGATGAAGTTAACTTTTTAATGGACAAGTATAGGTATTTGAAACATAAAGGACAAAATTTTCAAAGAAGAACCATGTGGTTGATTGCACAATTTTCACACCTTTTTGGGCAATTAAAGCATTTGATGGCGGTCGATGTATTAATAAAATAAGAGGTTACTTTCAACCGGCAAAGTGTCCAGTAAAGTTTACGAACCATGCAAATCAACCACAAGGTTCATTTTAAGCCACATTCAATCCAATTTTTCCTAGATATATAATATATTTCTTATAAATTATATGTTTTCAAATAATATTTATGTTTATAAATTTACTAATGATTTCTAAATCTATAATATTTTTTTATTTTTATAAATCAAGTTTATGTTTATGATTAATATTAATCCTTACTTTTTAACATCTTATTCACTTTTCAATTAGTTAAAAAAGTGAAGATAGGAGACATGCTGGTGACAGATGGGAGTAGAAAAAACAAGCGGTGCCACCAGTAAAGTGAAGATGAAGGTGCATGCAAAGGAGGTGACTAAGGTTGGGTGGCAGAAAGATTTTCATTAAAGTTGTTAAAACCTAAGTGATCTAAAGTGTGAGCAAGAGAGCGGAAAAACAGGAACAACAACAAAAAAACATCATATTTAAAAATTTAAATAGATAAAAGTGTTATAAAAATAAGAGTAAGAGCATCAATTGAAAGTAGTAATGACATCTAAAATAGAAGAATTATGTTACCTAAGTCAACAATGGAGGAACTCTATGATAAGTGGGGTGAGCCATGACTCATTCTAAAATTTTGATATTTTTTAACACACACACACACACACACACACACACATATATATAGAAAGTGACCGAGTCTAATTTAATCTAATTTAGTTGATAGGTTAATTAATAACTCTTTCAGTACATATTGTTAATATTGAATTTGTATTTTCAGCTATAAATGTGAAAATCTGACTAAGCAACCAAACTAATGATGAATTTCTTGTTGATAGTTTGATTGTTTACATTGAATGAGATATTGCAGAAATTTTTAGTTCAGATTGTATATATATACCAGTGAAGCAAGGAACAATACATACAAAATCACAAAAAATATGCTTACGAAAATAATATAAGAACAATTTTATTTTAGGTTATAACATGTACTAATATATAAACCCAATGGCATAAATATACAATCGCATATATATAAAAAAATAAATTTATTTATATAAACAATGTTACATTTATTATAATTTTATATACAAAGTGTATTCACTTGTACATACAAGATTATATGTTCCTACATATGCGTATAGGTATTTGTGCGCGCGCGCGCGCGCGCACACACACACACACACACACACACACACACACACACACATATATATATATATATATATATATATAGAAAAATAAAATGTGGCCGGATAGAAGAAAGAGAAAAAAACTAAATAAGAAATACATGAAATAACAATACATAAGCAAAAATAAAAAATATGATCCCACCTTGTCTTTTGATATTCAGAAATAATTTAATAATCTTATCTATACATATGTCTTATATGATTAGTGCAAGTTTGTAAGTTTATTTATATATCAGGTTCTTCACTTGTACATGTGAGACCATATTTTCATATATATATATATATTCAATGAATTACTAAACTTACATAGTATTAATTTTTAAATAAAATTGATTTCAAATAAAAAAAATATAACAATAAAAATAAATCATCTTAAATTAAAATGAATTTACTTTCGGATCAAATAGAGAATTACCAAACTGCCAGTGACCAGTGTGATGACTTCGTCCACGCTCCCGCGAGGGAGTGGCGACAACGTAAACTCGTAAAGGAGCAGAAAAAGACGAAGGGGCCGAGGAACAGGAAACCGAGTTTGCTCTGAGCGCAACTCTGCACTTGCTTTTTTCATACTAAGCTGCAGCACTAAAGTAGAAGGTCCTTCCTTTTCTCTCCCAACTCTCAAAATTCCCCATTTTCGTTTCTCTAAACCCTAGACTTGTTTCTGTCTTTGTTTTTCACTCTTTTGTTACTATTTGCTCGCTTCCTCTCAGTTTTTTCAGGTCTGGAAGTTGGAACGACAGAGCGGAGCATTACTAGGTTTAGAGTTCGAAGCTCTTGTTTCAGAGCCAGGCTTCGATTTGCTCTCGTAAAGGTAAAATCGGAGTTTAGTTTTGGTCTGGTTTTGGGGCTTTCGAGCTTAGTATAGTGTTCATGTTGCTGTTACGCGTGAATGGGGTTTCAGACTCGTGTTGGAAACATTGAACTACTTGTTCTTTAGGTTTTAGGTCTGTTCCTGGTTTGTCATCCAAATATTTCTTTCTCTCCTTAAGGTTGATGGTCGTAAAGAGTTAGATTTGCTTTTGTTCCTCATCTTGTGATTTATAACCCTCCGTCGGCCATTTTCTCACTAATTCTTCCTGCAACCCTCGTCTTAGCTTCTTTTCCATGGTAGTCTCTTCCCTTTCCTACACCATTTTTTTCCCTTTTCTCCATTTAAATTTTCGGCAATGTCAGGCATATGGCCAATTTGCTTGATCTCTCTGTCCTTCCTTTTTTTTTTTTTACCCTTCCATCCTTTATTTGATCAATAAGTTGGACTGGGGATTGAATGTTTTCTGGTCCACGGACGTGTGTAGTGGCATCAATTATGTGAAATAAACATCGAAACTTACATTGTTTCTCTTTTTTGGCATCAAAATAAATGGGCTACTATGATTCTTTCGCCTTGCGATTATGTTTTATTAGGCTAGTCTATGACAATCTCAATTATTTGCTATCTTTTTCGCCCTCAATTTTGTTTTTTCCTTTCCTGTTCAAACAGGGCGTGCAGTTGGAAGTGAACTATTAGAGCTGGCCAGTATTTCACCATCAATGGCTACTGAATTTTGGAAATAGAGAACTATAACACATTTTAGTCCCTCGTTTTTCTACAGTTAACCTCACATATGCAAGGCCTTCTCTCTCGCTGTATGTTCTTGTCCCTCATTTTTTCGGTGTTTTTTAGGTACTCAGTATACTCTTTGCAAAGATAAAAAACAACGTATGTGCTAGAAAGTTCTACCAATTCTTCCTTTTCTTCTAGTGTTGTTACAGGAAACCAAAGGTGCCCTTTCTTCAGAAATTTTCTTTATTGGCTGTTTTTAAAGGATAGATTTATGGGAAATCTCGAGATCAATTTTTGATTTGTTTGATGGCGGCTATGTCTAGTGGTAGCAAAAGCCAAATTCTAGATCTATTTTTCACCACTAACCATGGGGTGTTCGGTCTTCCTGTGTTTTTAGGCTATATGGCCAGTTTAACAGTTAGCACATATGCTACAAAGAATTCAGGTGTCACACTTAGGGAAACAGAGTTACAATCATCACTGCCTCCATTTTCTTATTTTGTAATGAGACATATCTGTTCAAATTGTTTTTTTTTTTTTTAAAAGAAAAAAAAATTATCATTGTTCACTACTTGCCTAGTTTATACAACTTTATTTGTACTTTTTTCCCCTAATATTATTCTCTAAAATTGTTGTTTATTTCAGGCGGGTGATGAGTAAGAATTCAGGAAAAGGGAAAGGTGTTCCCCATTCTGATTTGGAAGATTACAAATACAAGTACTATGAAGAGCTAAAAAAGGGTATCATCAAGGTTGAAGTATCAGGTTCAACCTATAGATGTCCATTCTGTGTGCGTGGGAGAGATTATCTGTTTGAGGAGCTTCTAAGGCATGCGTCAAGATTTGGTAGAGAATTATGTCATACTAGTCTCAAGGAGAAAGCTTTTCATTTAGCTTTGGAGAAGTACATGAAAAGAATGGTTACTTCAGCACCTTGCTCCAAACATGGAAAGCACCATGATCAGGGCTGTGAAAGTCCTGTTGATGATCAGTTTTTTGTCCATCCATGGATGGGAGTTATTGCTAATATTCCAAAAGAATTCAAGGGTGGAAAATATGTAGGCAGTAGTGGTACAAAGCTGAAAGAAGAGCTGACACGGAAAGGGTTCAATCCACAAAAAGTTCATCCTCTTTGGAACAACAAGGGCTTCTCAGGTTTTGCCATTGTAGAATTTGTTAAAGAAATGAATGGCCTTCATGATGCCCTCAAGTTTGAGAGAAGTTTTGAACATGAGAAACATGGCAGAATGGAATATTATACATCAAGAGACAAAGGAGAAAAGTTATATGGATGGGTTGCTCGTCGGGATGAATACTATTCTAATAGTTTGGTGGGTGACCATGTTCGCAAACATGGGGATTTAAAGACTGTGTCTGGTATAGAAGAGGAGGATAAGAGGAAAACGTTTAAATTGGTGAGGGATCTTACAGAGTCTCTGAAGGCTAAGACTTCACATCTCAGAGAAATTGAGAACAAATGCATGGAAGCTAAGATTTGTATTGACGCATTGATGGAGGAAAAGGACCAGATGATCCAAGCCTATAATGACGGTCTGTATACATAATTTTTTTTTTAGAATGTTGTATCTTTTGCTCATTCTATGCATCTCATACTTGTCTGGTTTCTTCCATACAAATAGAGAAAAAAATAATGCAACAGGCTGAGCATGACCATTTGATGAGAATTTCTGTTGAGCATGAAAAGGCTAGAGTGGAGCTCACGAATCAGAGAAGAGAATTACAGCAGCTAGAAAAGGAATTATTGCGACGTGAGTCTCAAAATGAAACTGAGAGGAGAAAGATCCAGAATGAGAAAGAACTGATAAAGCTTCAGCATAAGAAAGAAATGGTATGATATTTGGATTTGTATTCTAGAAAGGCTTTAACAAGACTTCTATCAACCTGCTGTCTTGTGGAAGATGAGCTAGTACAATTATTATGTCTGATGACTTTTTTGAAGAAGGAAACTCTGTGGGAGGACTCCATAGGAGTTGCTTGTTCCTGTGCGTGACTCTTGTCTGGCAGTTTTCAGCATCCATTGCCAAAAAGGAAAACCAACACTATCAATCCATACATTATCTCCGTCTCTAATTCTCATACAAAGTTTTTCTTTTTTTAATGGTTATGTTGATTTCTAAAAAAGGTTTCTTTTCATTCAAAATTCCATGTAGTTCTTTTTAAAGGTAAGATTGGAGTTTAGTTTTGGACTGTTTTGGGGGTTCTGAGCGCAATGTAGAGTTCATGCAGCTGTTACTTGTGACCGGGGTTTAGGTCTCTCTCTCTCTCTCTCTCCCCCTTTGAATCCTTTATTTGACCTATAGGTTGCTGGGGATTGAATGTTTCTTGGTTCACAAATGTGTTTTGCTGTCATCAGTTATGTGAAACATCTGAAATTTAATTTTTTTTCTTTGGAATCGAAATAAATGGATTGCTATGATTCTTTCTGGCTTGTGATTCTGTTTTCTTTGGCTAATCTTGACCATCTCACCATGTAGTTCTGTTTTTTTTGTTGGTTGGGGCAATCAGAGAGGATTGGGTTTTGGGCTATTATCTTTCTAAATTATTAACGGGTTATTGCCATTGTCATATTGTAGAATGAAAAAGCAACGGCAGAGCAGAGAAAAGCAGATGAAGAAGTACTAAAGCTAGCAGAAGTGCAAAAGGTGCATGGTTCTTCTATATCAGATTAATTTTTGCTGTTAGGTTTAAATTTCAGAAATTAGTTAAAAAGACTAAGGCTCAATGACAGAAAGAAAAAGAGGAACTTCACAAAAAAATCATGGCACTGGAAAAACGCTTGGATGATAAACAAGTGCTGGACTTGGAGATAGAGCGGATCAAAGGTGCTTTGGAAGTGATGAAGCACATGGATGAGGATGATGATATGGAAATAAAAAAGAAGATGGATGAACTGCAGGAGGAACTGGTGGAGAAGAACGAGGAACTTGAATTTTGGGAATCAACAAACCAAACCTTGATAATCAAGGAACAAAAGATCAATGAGGAATTAGTAGATGCTCACAAGGAATTAATCACTGTAAGTAATTCTAATATTTGCATAGTTGTGTCTTTAGCTCTACATGCTCACATTTCAGATTGTTTCTTTTCACTTCTTAGGGAGTACATTGTTATTGTTTTGGTCAAACTTGTATTTGATTAAAGGACAGAGAGCGTAGTCTTGTTGTTTCTTCTCATACTGATAGTAGTTTTATAGAAGTTTCCTGGGCAATAATTAAAATTCTGGTCAATAGCGAACTTTGCAAATTCTGCAACGGGTGGAACAGCTTAATGCATGTTAAATTGAGAAAAAAGAAATCTATAGATGCTTTTTCTGTGATTCTTTCATCCAGAAGTTCCTTGTTAAGACTTACGTGAAGGCTCAATGCTGCAGGGTGTACTGTTAAGAAGTTATTGTTTTTCTTCCTCATCAACACTTTTTTAGTATAAACTGAAAGTCAGAGCGAACATCATCGCATTTTTTCGCTTTTTGTACTCTAAGTATACCCTTGGTCAGATGTTGACATAGGCAAGATCTTAATCAGCTTGAAAAAGGTTTATACAGCTGTTTGCTTGGGGATGAAAATAGCATCTTGCTTTTTTCGCTAACTGCACTGTGATTTCAACCTGATCTGATTGTCTCTGATTTACCTGCTTCAAAGGGTCTGAAGGAAAGTGTAGGTCGCCCTAATATTTGTGTCAAGCAAATAAGGGGGCTTGAAGGCAGCGAACCCCAGACTAAGAAGGTGAGGAAAAACCCATTTCAAGGAATCGATGAGAAACAATTAGAGCTGTGGAACTTAAAGGAAGACAGGCCGGCAACCCTACTGGAAGGCATCAAGCATGTGCTGAAACAGTATAAACAGCATAAAGGAAAGCGATAGTGACATCATGTCTTGAGTGAAACTACAGACAAACTGAGTTTGGTCTATGATTATTTTGTCCATGGCTGTTTAACAAGACTAATATGATGTTATTGTGATCTTTAACTGTTCTCAGTACCTGTTCAGCTTTTTCACAGATTCAGCCTCAGAGAAAATATCACATTCTGTTTATGGTCCTGATGTAGAGAGGAGACCTAGATTTAGAATTGTCATCATATTCAGTCAGTAATGAGTAATTAGTTGCATCCTTTGGATTACGTTTGGGCTTCTGAACTCTGTCCTTTGCTTCTGCTATTCTCATATTTTGTCTTGGTAACTAGTCTGTAATTAGTTCTGTGTCTCCTCGTCATCCAATTGCTCTTCTTTTTGATGTATGTATTTTTATTCCCTGCAGGAAAACTGTTTGAAAAATATCTTCTCTAGCAATTGTAAGCTAATGGTTGAACCATTATTGGTCCAAATTTAGGTCGAAGCTAGCTGAGCACATTCTTGAGAAGGCCTTTACAAGAAAATGGGGATTCTTGTATGGCTTTGAGCCAAGCAAACTCTACATTTGTAACTGTTACAACCATGGTTATTAAAATCTAAACTTGAGTCTTAGAAACTTACCATGCAACTTGTCTTCATTTAAGTCAATTTAATTCAAAATAATTTATTTTTATTTTAACATCTTTTTTTGCTAAAGTAAACATTGTGTAGGTGCAACAATCAATTCAAAATAAAATTTTTATAATGTCAATGAATTTTATGAATTTTTTTTAGGCAAAGAAAACTTAATAAAAATTTTACTTGCAATGAATTATTATACCATATAATATTGATTTTTGAATAAAATTGGCTTTGGGTAAAAAAAAATATAAAAATAAAAATAAACTGTTTTAGATTAAGTTAAATTAAAACAGATTGGACTATAATGACATATTCTATTGAAGCTAGCTCATTTAAACTATATACTAAAAGCTGTTTTCGGCAACTGTTCATTTAAACAGTAAACTGTAGTGTCTTTTCAGTTTTGTCCCTTGGTTTTAGGCTGGATTGCCTGATTGTTTTTTTGGGGATGCTTCTTTTATAAATTTGGTTAGCTTTTCGAAGACAGGTAGCGTTTTGAGGGCCTGTCTTGCAATTCTCCCACTTTCATTCTGTTCACGTTTCTTTTTGGTGAAACGCGTTTCCAGTCCCTGTATTGTTTCCATTTCTCATATTAGACCCTCATTTTGATTAACTTGACGTTTTGGACCCTAAACTTAGTAACTACTTAATTTTAGTGTTTTTGTTTAATCTCTTGGTTCTTTTTTTTTTTTTAGGGTGTGTTGTTTTATAAACTAAAACATTTTTCACCATGGTTTATTTATTTTTTTAGTGAAATAGAGCTTTTTTTCCTTAGATTTTTCTAAGTTAATTGTTAAACTCTTAATGCATAAGGTTTTTACATTCTCTTTGGGCCCCCAAACTATTTTTATTGCTTTTCTTCATTATTATTTTGTATAATAATGTGAGATCATGTAACTGCCACAACACGCAGGCCTTTTGAACCTCATGTTGTCTATTCCTCATTGAACAACCAGCCACATCAGCAAAACCTGTGTAAAAGTTGATCGTGGCATGATCCATACCTTCCTCCAAGATATTGGCCTCATATAGTCTCCAACAATTATGTGATAATCCTGAGGTGTCATGTCAAGTTTTTAAGGTTTAGAGACACCAAAGTAAAGGGGAATTTGAACCCAACATTTAACAAGTTACCCATAAATGCTAATTATGTTGATTTAGTGACCTTCTGGATCCCAAAAAACAATATATTCCCCTACTCTTTTTACTATAAAGTGTCTCGTATCAAGTATCTCTTATGCTTTAATACTTGTAAATGTGTGGAAAAAAAAAAACTATTATAAGATAGTTGTATCTTAGCAGCCTTTCACAAATATCCAGTCTGAACGTAAAGGATTTGCTAAAGAATTGCTCAAGATATTTTTTGTTGGAAAAAAAGTTATTAACCCAGGGGCTTGAGGACCCGAAGAGGATGGAGGTTGGGATGTTTTGAATTTCCGTTTCTTGCTTCCTTTTGACATCGGCGCACGTTGGCGCAGGGCGGCTGTGGGCGGCGACTGTAGCTCGAGACATCACAGGTTATCTTTTCACCTAGGAGAACGATCAGATTTCGAAAATTTTTATTGTTTTCTTGTCTCTATGTTCATTTCTTCTTCTACTCTTTCTTTTGATGAGGTAGGAATTATAACCGCAGGGTAACTCTTCTCGTGAGGTTAACCATAGCCTTTGCTTTGACTACAAGTTTCTCGAGATTTTGGCTTGGAGATGGTGAATTTATTATGTTTTATAAATGATATAAGTAATAAACAGATTCCCTTTCTTAAAATAAATTTTAAGCAACAATTTATGGCCGCGGCAACTTCAGTCTGGTCTGGATCTCTACCTGCACCGCAGGGATTAATCAGTATTAGGTTTTTATAGGTGTAATTTATTGCTTAACAACTGCCAAAATGTGGGTAGGTCCCTTGCTATACAAGGACGACCCCTGGTAATTATACTTATAGGGTATGGGAACTGGGAATTTGATCCTCTCAAGCACTTGACCTTGGGATTTCAAGTTCAGGGGATGTGAGAAGCGTCAGGATTGGGTGAACTTGTTTATTTTCGAAGAGAAAAAGAAAGCAACTACTATAACAGAATAAATATACATGTCTCAATCCTCAGATAGCTGCTTTCTTGCTTCATGGATCAGTTATACCACGTGGCTCCCCAAATTTACAAAGGGAAAATTTTCCATTTGACAAAAAGTTTTTACTTGGCTACATACCAACACAGAAAACAGACATCTTTAAAGAAAATTTTAGATGGTTTCTGAATCTCCACAAGTAGCTCGCGTCAAGGCAATTTATAACGGGTATATTGGTATTAAGATGGCCAAATTATAGGAATGAAGCAACAAAGCAACGTCATTATTGTACCCCAAGTTAGAACCAGCTACTAGCTTGGGTCTTATTACAGCAACAAGGAATATGCATGAGAAAAATTAAACTGAACCAAGCTCTGGCTACATATCATCACCCAATGTGTATGCTTTCTAGCTATTTAATCAGTTATTTGTCCAGAACCTAGTCTGGAGATAGGTAACCAAGTTCTTGTCCAACTGGAAGGCCTTGGACAAAACATCAGGATTGATGGGTGGTTTGGAGCCAAAGATGGCATTGGCTATTGTTATCACACCCGGGTTTTGGCTGCTCAGTCCAGCAAAAGCAACAGCAGGTGTTTTTCCTATGTTGAATTGGAAGTGAATGAGCCCAATTGGGAAAACAAACACATCTCCCGGGTACAGAACTTTGGTAATGAGACGATTTTCTGGATTTGATGTGACAAATCCCACGTAAAGAGTGCCTTCCAACACAACCAAGATCTCTGTACCTCTAGGATGGATGTGTGGGGGGTTTAGACCACCATATGGCGCAAAGTCGAGACGAGCTAATGAGATTCCAAGAGTGTTAAGTCCTGGTATTTTGTCAACATTGAGAAGAGTAACATTTGAACCAACTTGGTTTGAAGTGTTTCCCGGGATATTCAATCCTGAGAAAGAGAAATCATTTGCCGTAGCTTGCATTGGATCCTTGCAAAACTTCCCATTTACAAACACTGCAGAAAACAATATTGAAAAATATTGAGTTAATGGGCTTTGTACATAAGAGAAGTAAAGAACTAAAAGAAAAGAATGTCTCAGTATATGTGTATACCTCCATCCTTGGTGTCGTTAATGGCTACGCAGAAGTCTTGTAGAGGGCTGGGATCAAAGGCTGAGGTTAATGAGGCTGCTAATGCCAACACCAAGGCAATTACTGCAAAACCTTTCATGGTGATTGATTATGTGTATGCAAATATTTTTATGACTTAATGGGCAGTATATAAGGTATTGCTTGAGAGAGGGATGCGAAAATCCTCATGCAACCAGCTCTATTTATAGATATGGAAGCCATTGCAGATCATCATAAGCATGTGAAGCAAACACTCTTGACTTTCTCTTATGGCAGTCATTTTGTTTTTGTGTTTTTGCTTTTTATTGCAAGTGGTGACCAATTCTTCAACAACTACCATGTCACTGATTCAATTGAGCTTTGTTTATTTTCCTCATCGCAAGTTATATAATGGAATATGTCATGGAAATGGTCGTCACATATACAAATGTGGTTTTATTTTAGCTTGTCCTTCTGGCTCCCAATTTGAAAAATTCATTGCAAAGACAATTCTTGATTCAGAGATCCTGGACCATGTAAACTGCAGATGAATAAGAAGAGACGGTCCCTCCAACAGTATAGTTTTAATATTTTGGTTCTGCAACTGTGAGTAGGTAATATGGTGCTGTCTCCGTTTGAAAATTTCTCTTGTTCCAGTCTGATCACTTTTTCTAATCTGGTGAACAATTTCTATTCAACAGGCTAGATCCCTGTTAACTGGTACTAATTACACTTGGAGTAAAGATTAAAGAGATAGATCTTATAAAATAATACTATCGTCTTATCCTTGGTAGTGTTGTGTCGGCTGTCTGTGCCATAATGTTTTATGTTCCATTGCATGCTTCTATAAGCATTTGGCAGCAGCTACTTCTGATGCTGTGAAACATCAAGTCCAACAACTCAAGCTCAGCCTAATGACCGAAGATTTTGAATTCTCCAATCTCTGCAATTTTAATCCTCTATTATTTCTTTTAGTGATGACATCTATGTACTTACTTTGCTATCTGTATTAGTCATGAAGGAAGGATGTAATATTTTGAGGAAGTTTGGCACCCCCTTTTGTTTTTCCAATGGAAGTGAAATTCAAAGCACCAGGGCTTAAGCATAGTTCTCTTGAAAATTTTCTTTCTTGTTTAGGTCTTAGTTGGATTGTTGCCCGTTCCAGGTTGCAGCCCAGAAAGTTCTTCAACAACTACATTGATTTTTTTTTTGTTTAATCGATTAGAACTGGTCACCTAATAGCTTTGCTTATTTTGAATGTAGCAGTGCTCTTCCGCGCTTGTTTTGGTTGACTAGATGATTAATACTGTCTTTTGCTTATTATCAGTTAAAAATTACCGTCAGTTACACTTTTTATCTGAGCTTTGGTGCTAATTACACTTTAGCCCTTACATTTGGAAACACACTCTTATCTTTTTTTTCCCCCTTCTTCTGCAGTAGAAGAAAAAACTATAGTGTATTTACAAAAAAAAAAAAAAAAAAGAAGCATTGATAATTTAAACTACTTGTTAATTATAAAAAAATTAATAGACGACTTAAAGTTTTTTGAAGGCAATATCAAATAATTTAAACGAAAATGTTCAAAGTTGATGTCAAGCAATATTAACAACATAGGTAGGGGAGCAGGTTTCCAAAGCTGGGGACGTAAATGTTACTAGTGCCAAATCTTGGGGGAAAAAGCAGTTGACCAAATTATTATTATGAAATGCCGGCAGCAATATATGTCATACTTCCTTGGCCACAAAACATGAGACACGATTAAATAATATCTTTTGGGGGGAGAAAATTTCTCCTTCGAAGTTGTCTGAAGAATTCTCTCCTACAAAGCCGCTGGCTAAGGCTTCCATTGTACTTCATAAAAAAAATGGTTGATAACTCTTATCTTCTAAGTATTAAGGCATCAAATAAACATAATCTATTATAATTATCTCAAACAAAATTACACAATTAAAATGAGAAATTGTTTTTTTTTTCATAATCATCTCATTCAATGCATCGACCACAAAAACAAATCAACTCATACAATCAGATTCTAGATTTCAAACTTGAAAATCATTTATTATCTTAGCTTTCGAGTTATATAAGTGGGATGAACACGGCTTCTTTAAGACATGATGAAGAGAATGAAGCATCAAAGGGCTCGTTTGATGCCTTTGGTGCTACATTTTCATTGACCGATGACATTGCCCTCGTATCGGCCATGGTAGACTAAGATTAATGAGAAAGATGTTTCTTATTTATTTATTTTTTTTAGTTCAGAAATTGGTGTGTATTTAAGCATATAGTTTAGAGATGAATCGCATAATTTATTATTTCAATCAGTTATGTTATCAATGGAATATTCCATAAGATAACCGAATATTCTAGCTGTTAGTTTCACCGATAGCAATAGGATGCAGCAATTTTGAAATGTATTAAACATTCTTGGATGAAAAAGTAAGAGCTATATGAGGATTGTTAACATGTATATGTAAAGTTAACAACCTTCGAAAACTGCGACCAAATATCTTTGTTTTTGTATTTTTTTTTCCCAATGTAACACATGAATGATAGAGGGAAGGGATCTCCATTCGAGGCACTATTGTAGGCAACTAAGTAAAGACTCTAACCTTTTGTGCCAAGTTTTCTCCTTCCTTTCTGTGTTCAAGCTGTCTAAAAACTTCACAAATCCTTTCGTACTCATTATATTATTGTGGACATATATGGATCAGAAAGATGATCTTTTATGCTCAAAACATCTCCCTTCCGGTTTTCGCTTTTCACGAAAAGCATGTTTTTGAACCAAGGTTGCTTTTGGTCGTTATTTATTTATCAGTTAACTTTTCAAATAATGTAGAGAACGGAATGTATAAAAAGCTGCTAAAATTCATTAAGCGAATTCTCATACTACAGATAGCTGCATAAGCAACAACTTTATTGTATTACACCCACTTTTATTGTTGCAAGAACAAATATGCATGAAGAAAATATATCTGAAGCAAGATATTGCCTCAGCAAGTGGACGCTTTACGTAATTGTTTGATTTAGTTATTAGTCCAGAAACGAGATTGAAGGTACTTAACGACATTCTTGTCCAACTGGAATGCCTTGACCAGAACATCAGGATTGATGGCTGGGTTTGAGCCAAACACTGCCTTGGCTATGGTGATGACCCCTGGGTTTTGGCTGCTGAGGCCAGCAAATGCAACAGCAGGTGTTTTCCCAATGTTGAACTGGAAGTGAATGAGCCCAATCGGGAAAACAAACACATCCCCAGGGTTTAGGACTTTTGTAATGAGACGGTTTTCGGGATTTGAGGTGACAAATCCCACGTAAAGGGTGCCTTCTTCTACAACCAAGATCTCTGTTCCACGGGGATGAGTGTGGGGAGGGTTGAGGCCACCATTGGGTGCATAGTCGAGACGGGCTAATGAGATCCCAAGAGTGTTGAGTCCTGGTATTTGGTCAACATTGAGGAGAGTAACGTTTGAACCAACTTGGTTTCCAGTGTTTCGTGGGATGTTCAGTCCTGAGAAAGAGAAATCATCTGCTGTAGCTTGCTTTGGATCCTTGCAAAACTTTCCATTCACAAATACTGCAGAAGACAACATTGAAGAACATATATTAGCTATTTAGCAAAATATATGTGATTATGAGGAAAATTAAAAGAAAAATAAAGGTAGAGTATGTATCTATACCTCCATCCTTGGGGTCATTAATGGCTACGCAGAAGTCTTGTAAAGGGCTGGGATCATAGGCTGAGGCTAATGAAGCTGCCAACGCCAGCAACGCAATCACTGCAAACCCTTTCATGGTGATCCAAGAAAAGAAAATTTGTCACTTTTATGTGAGTAATTGCTTAAGAAATCTAGGGATGAGGAAATGGTATTGAAACCAGCACTATTTATAGATACCGAAGCTATTGAAAGTCACACAAAGCAGATGGTGCAGTTTGACTTCCGTTATGACAGTCATTTTTTTTCTCTGTTATTTTATGTGCAGTTGGTGACCGATTCTTCTACAACCACCATGCATAACTACTTCACCCTTCTGTTCATTTTCCTCGTCTCATGGAAATGGTGATCCAGCTACACACGTCTTTGACTTATGCTACCTTTCTCTTTCAGTCTCTTTCAGTACATAGGAGGAGGCCAAGGGGAGAATGGCTTGGACCTCCTGATAACAACTAGAAGCTTTCACCATTGCACCAAGGCAATAGTTCATAAGCTACCTCCTCCTTCTAATCAAAAAAGAAAAAGAAAAGAAAAACAACAGGAGAGTGCTTTAGTTATATTTGTCTGATGATGGCATATATAGAACCTGGAGCCTTACTACACATTCGCTCGTAATCTCTATGACCTCCCTTTTTTTTCCCTTCCATCCTTTATTTGATCAACAAGTTGCACTTGGGATTGAATGTTTTCTGGTCCACAGATGTGTGCAGTGGCATCAATTATATTATGTGAAATAAACATCTAATTAAACTTACACTGTTTCTCTTTTTTGGCATCAAAACAAATGGGCTACTATGATTCTTTTGCCTTGCGCTTATGTTTTCTTAGGCTAGTCTCTGACAATCTCAATTATTTGCTCTCTTTCTTGCCCTCAATTTTGTTTTTACCTTTCCTGTTCAAACAGGGCGTGCAGTTGGAAGTGAACTATTAGAGCTGGCCAGTAGTTCACCATCAACGGCTACTGGATCTTGGAAATAGAGAACTGTAACACATTTTAGTCCCTCGTTTTTCTACAGTTAACCTCCCATATGCAAGGCCTTCTCTCTGTTCTTTTCTTGTCCCTCATTTTTCCGGTGTTTTTAGATACTCAGTTTAGAATTCAGGAAAAGGGAAAGGTGTTCCCCATTCTGGTTTGGAAGATTACAAATACAAGTACTATGAAGAGCTAAAAAAGTGTATCATCAAGGTTGAAGTATCAGGTTCAACCTATAGATGTCCATTCTGTGTGCGTGGGAGAGATTATCTGTTTGAGGAGCTTCTAAGGCATGCATCAAGAGTTGGTAGAGAATTATGTCGTACCAGTCTCAAGGAGAAAGCTTTTCATTTAGCTTGGGAGAAGTATATGAAAAGAATGGTTACCTCAGCACCTTGCTCCAAACATGGAAAGCACCATGATCAGGACTGTGAAGCCCTGTTGATGATCAGTTTTTTGTCCATCCATGGAGGGGAGTTATTGCTAATATTTCAAAAGAATTCAAGGGTGGAAAATATGTAGGCAATAGTGGTACGAAGCTGAAAGAAGAGCTGACACGGAAAGGCTTCAATCCACAAAAAGGTCATCCTCTTTGGAACAACAAGGGCTCCTCAGGTTTTGCCATTGTAGAATTTGTTAAAGAAATGAATGGCCTTCATGATGCCCTCAAGTTTGAGAAAAGTTTTGAACATGAGAAACATGGCAGAATGGAATATTATACATCAAGAGACAAAGGAGAAAAGTTATATGGATGGGTTGCTCGTCGGGATGAATACTATTCTAATAGTTTGGTGGGTGACCATGTTCGCAAACATGGGGATTTAAAGACTGTGTCTGGTATAGAGGAGGAGGATAAGAGGAAAACGTTTAAACTGGTGAGGGATCTTACAGAGTCTCTGAAGGCTAAGACTTCACATCTCAGAGAAATTGAGAACAAATGCATGGGAGCTAAGATTTGTATTGACACATTTATCGAGGAAAAGGACCAGATGATCCAAGCCTATACTGACGGTCTGTGTACATAATTTTTTTTTTAGAACGTAGGATCTTTTGCTCATTCTATGCATCTCATACTTGTCTGGTTTCTTCCATACAAATAGAGAAAAAAAGAATGCAACAGGCTGCGCGTGACCATTTGATGAGAATTTCTGTTGGGCATGAAAAGGTTAGAGTGGAGCTCACGAACCAGAGAAGAGAATTACAACAGCTAGAAAAGGAATTATTGCGACGTGAGTCTCAAAATGAAACTGAGAGGAGAAAGATCCAGAATGAGAAAGAACTGATAAAGCTTCAGCATAAGAAAGAAATGGTATGATATTTGGATTTGTATTCTAGAAATGCTTCAACAAGACTTCTATCAACCTGTTGTCTTGTGGAAGGTGAGCAGTACAATTATTATGTCTGATGACCTTGTTGAAGAAGGAAACTCCGTGGGAGGACTCGATAGGAGTTGCTTGTTCCTGTGCGTGACTCTTGTCTGGCAGTTTGAAGTCCTGCTTTTATCTCATTGAGTCAAACGTTACTCTCCTCAATGTTGGCAAAATACCAGGACTTGACACCCTTGGGATCTCATTACCTCGTCTCGACTATGGTGGCCTAAACCCTACTCACACTCACGAGTTGTTGTGGAAGGCACCCTTTAATTATGTGGGATTTGTCACCTCAAATCCTGAAAATCATCTCATCACCAAAGTCCTATACCCTGGAGATGTGTTTGTCTTCCCCATTGGGCTCATTCACTTCCAATTTAACATAGGAAAAACACCTGCTGTTGCATTTGCTGGCTTAGCAGCCAGCATCCTGGGGTGATTACAATTGCCAATGCAGTCTATGGCTCCAAGCCAACCATTAATCCTGATGTTCTGGTCAAGGCCTTCCAGTTGGACAAGAATGTGGTTAGCTATCTTCAGGCTCAGTCCTGGACAAACAACTAAGCAGATAATCACTCTGGCTTGGTGATGCGACAATATCCCAATTTGTTTCCCATTGTTTTCTCTGATGCATACTCCTTGTTGCTGTAATAAGATCCTATGTTACTAGCTAGTAGCTAGCTCTAGGCTGTGATACAATAAAGACAGTTGTTTGTTACTAATTCTATCAACTTTGTGTCTGGGCCGTTTGGTTGATACTATGTTTTTGAATGATAGGCTTAATGAATTCTGCTGGTGGGAATCAATACAGACAGAATCCTGAAATTTATATACCATGTTTTTGTTGAAGATGAAGAATAACTAAAACTTCAACATCCGATCGAATAGACCCCAAAGAGTGTTTTGCTGTCACTTACAGGACTTCTCGAGTGTTAACTAACAGAATTGAGGCAAAAACTAAGAGTATCAGAGAAAATCGAAATAGTTCTTTTTTTCAATAAGAAAATAGCATATTTTACTTAAAAATAATTCTTTTCTTTTTGCTCCGTACATATCCTGACTAGGAAAGGAGGGTTTTTTTATGTTGAAATTCATTCTCCAGCTGCCATATGAAATCTCCTTGACTAGTTGGAAGTTGAAACTTCTCCAAAATATCTTTCATTCTCTAGAGAGCTATATATATAGAGTTGTACTATATATATATCTTATATTATAAAAATCATGAAGCTGCACAAATATTGAACGACTTTTTTACCCTTCTATTATAAGATGTGTTGTTCTTTTAATGAAACTCAATTTTGTCATTATCTATTTAAGTGGAGTTGTATTAACACTATAATACTAAAAAAAACCCTTAAGTTACCACTAAATTTTATTTTTTGTTACAAACTTGCATGCCCTTAATTCTATATTACAAAATTACACATTATATAATTTTTTTTATGTTAATCTTACCTAAAACTCTTAAATTGCCATTAAAATTTTTTTGCTTAAAACATGTCACCCTTAGTTCTATGTTACTATCAAATAATACCTCAAGTAAATATTTTATAAAAAGTAAAATTTCAAATTATCATTCCAAAAAATTTTATACCCAAATCTTTTATTTGAAAAAAAGATTTAAATGTAAAAATCATGCTAAAGTTTGTACAACTAAATATTTTATGAAACTTAAACTTTCAACTTGGCTTTTTAAAAACCTTCATAACTAGAAGCTGCACAAATGTTGAACGACTTTTTTACCCTTCTATTATAAGATGTGTTGTTCTTTTAATGAAACCCAATTTTGTCATTATCTATTTAAGTGGAGTTGTATTAACACTATAACACTAAAAAAACCCTTAAGTTACCACTAAATTTTATTTTTTGTTACAAACTTGCCTGCCCTTAATTCTATATTACAAAATTACACATTATATAATTTTTTTTGTGTTAATCTTACCTAAAACTCTTAAATTGCCATTAAAATTTTTGTGCTTCAAACATGTCACCCTTAGTTCTATATTACTATCAAATAATACCTCAAGTAAATATTTTATAAAAGTAAAATTTCAAATTATCATTCCAAAAAATTTTATACCCAAATCTTTTATTTGAAAAAAAGACTTAAATGTAAAAATCATGCTAAAGTTTATACAACTAAATATTTTATGAAACTTAAACTTTCAACTTGGATTTTTAAAAACCTTCATAACTAAATTTTTTATTTGAATAAAAAATTAAATATATAGTAAAACTCAAGCTAAAATTTTTATTACTATACAAGGTACCTTTGAACATAATTTTTTTTCAATTAAGTTTTTTTTTTTTGCAACTTGAATGAGTATATATTGTGAAAACTTATTATGTGGTAAAACTCATGCTAAAGTTTCACATGAAAATCTATAAGTGTTGAATATTAAAAAATAATTTTAGGTATAAAAGTATATATTAAAAATTATAGAAGTGAACATTTTATAATAGTTCACATATAGTTTTTCCTTTATCCTAAAATTATAAGTTCTTTTACTCTTTTAATGATAAAAAACTTATATTGTCTATTTAATTAGAATTGTGTTAGTATTAAGGCTCTAAAAAGAAGGAAAGAAAAGAATCCACTTACAGAAATCTAAATATATAGTTGCCTATTTAATTAGATATTTAGTAGTATTAAAATACTAAAAATTTAATAAGAGATGGAAAAAATGCAAAGTGGAATGCGTTTAGCCTTTGGTTTTTGGAAAATTTACTATTTTGACTACTAAACTTATTTTGACCACTAAACTTAGTTAATTTTAACAAATATGCCCTAAGTTTATTCTACTATAAAAAATATTTTTGAGTATACAATTTTTTTCAATTAAGTTTCCTTTTCTCTATTTGAATGAATATATATTTTAAAAGCTTAGGTATTTGGTCCACATTAGAGCAATCATATAATTCACATATGAGTCAAGTACATACTATGAAAAAAAAAAGTAAAAGAATTATTATTGTAGCAAAGGTCATTGTGAAAAATTTTAGAAAAAAAAAATTCTTAGCTCTTAGAATTAGTTGATTATATGATAATAAAGAGGAATTTTAGCAGCAAATTTATTTTTACATTTTTCCAATATTTTAAAATATTAGAAAAATTATAAGAAGTATTTTTTCCCTCATGGTCATCATTTTGAATGTTGGAGCATAAGTTTCTATTCTTAGCAACTAACTATTTCTCTACACTAAATAATATTAATGTATTTTTATTTTTATTATTTTTTAGAGCCAATAAAATCTTATGAGTTGCATCAAATTAGCATTATGCATGCATTGTTTTTAGGTGTTAATCTTCAGAAAAATCATTACTTAACAATAAATTTAGTTAAATTTGACAAATGTGCCTTAAATTTTTTATAAATACTTTTGAGCATTAGTTTGGGTCAATTTATTTTCTCTTTCCTTTGCTTGATGTTCAAACTACTATCTTCATCTCAAGTTCTTTGCAACATTTCAATTTTTTTTACTTAATTTTAACTTAATTTTTTTATATTAATATTTGCTAAATTTTTTTAAAAAAAATTCTTTAAAAAGTAAAATTTTTATAGTTTCTAAACGTAATTTTGTAAATTGTTAATAGAAAATATTAAATTAAATAAGTTTAAGTCAAAAACCTAAAATATTGCAAAGAACTTGCGATGGAGAAAGTATAATAATAATAATACTTAAAATTTACAACCTTTCATCAATAATTATTTATACATTAAAAAAATAATAACAATATACTAAAGTTTTAATTATATTTATAAAGAGAAAACTAAAATTTTTAATAAGAGTCTTTTTTACACTAGGAGGCCTTCTAAGAATTTAAATCTTCAGTTTCATCTATACTAATATTGGGGCCCCATACTATTAAGTGGAGTTAGAGTTATACGATTGACTTAGCCTACTTATTAAAGAGTTATAGAAATTCATGAATGCTTTAACATAAAGATTTGTGATTTAAACCATACATTTGGAAAAAAAATAGATAATTGTTTGAAGTTGATTGTCCAAAATAATTTATTTTTACATAATTTTTCATCTAAAACTAATACCATTTGAAAACTAATTATATATATCTGTAATAATTTATTAAATAATTTTTTGTAGTAATTTTTTATGAATTTTTTTAATTATTCAACGTAAAAAATTAATTAATTAATAAAATAAATTTCAAACAAAAAAATCCAAAAAAACATATTTGGATTAATTTGAATTAATGCTAAATAAATTAAATCTCTATCTCAATGGTTAGGTTTAAGCTTTTTTGGGTTGATGTTCTATACTTTGTTTATCTTCTTACAAGTTAGTTTTATATACCAAAAATCATTTGATATACATTGAGAGTATAGTTAAGGCTTTTCTTGCTTAATTATAAATATTTTTCACCTGAACACTATTATCTATCTAAAAAAGAGTAAATAAATTCTTATAACATATATTGAGAGAGTATAAAGTTTCTATTATGTCAAACTACTAATTTTCCCTCAAAGAGAGTAAATAATGATTTTAATTTTATTATAAAGATTATACTTTCATGCAACATAATGCTCTATTATCAATATTAGAAAAATTATGAAAGCAGCAAAATTTTTATCGACTTTTATACTTTTAACCTATGGGTGTTTTATTTGTTTTTAATGAGACTCAAATTAATTTGGTGTTGTATATTTATTAGAGGTATAATTAACACTAAGAATCTAAAAGGAAAATAGAGAAAAAATAAAAGTCTCATATGTGCAGTTTTTAAAAAATAAAAAAGAGGAATCTGTATATTTTTTCGTAGCTTTAATACAATTACTTAAAAGTTATATATTAAGTATAAATTTTGATGGCAAAAAATTTTTTAAATAGCCATAGTAAGTTAAAATTTTGAACAAATATTTCATTAATTAAATTATATATATATATATATATATTGTACTCTTAAACTTGAATGAATTATTTTAATTGGAACTTAAAAGTTTCAAAAACCTTATAATTATGTCTATTTGAATCAACAATTTAAATCTGATAAAACTCATAAAAAGTATGAATATGTCAAATGTTGAATCTTTTTATCCCTGAGTTTTATTTTATTTCCTTTTTTTAATGATATATTTTTTGTAATTTCATTATAAACATTATACTTTCAAGCAACGTAATGTTATATTATCAATATTAGAAAAATTATGAAAGTGAAAAAAAGTTAATCAATTTTTATAACCTTAACTTACATGGAGTTTTATTTTTTAAATGAGACCCAAATTAATTTGGTGTTGCATATTCATTAGAGGTATAATTAGTACTAAGAATCTAAAAGGAAAATAGAGAAAAAATAAAAGTCTCATATGTGCATTTTTTAAAAAACAAAAAAGAAGAATCTGTATGTTTTTTCATAGCTTTAATACAATTACTTAAAAGTTACATATTAAGTATAAATTTTGATGGCAAAAAATTTTTTAAATAGCCATAGTAAGTTAAAATTTTGTAACAAATATTTCATTAATTAAATTATATATATATTGTACTCTTAAACTTGAATGAAGGATTTTAATTGGAACTTAAAAGTTTCAAAAACCTCATATGTCTATTTGAATCAACAATTTAAATCTGATAAAACTCATAAAAAGTATGAATATGTCAAATGTTGAATCTTTTTATCCCTAAGTTTTATTTTATTTCCCTTTTATAATGATATATATTTTTTTAATTTCATTATAAACATTATACTTTCAAGGAACGTAATGTTATATTATCAATATTAGAAAAATTATGAAAGTGAAAAAAAGTTAATCAATTTTTATAACCTTAACTTATATGGAGTTTTATTTTTTAAATGAGACCCAAATTAATTTGGTGTTGCATATTTATTAGAGGTATAATTAGCACTAGAAATCTAAAAAATAAAGAAAAAAATATAAGTCCCTTGGGAACTTTCTGAAAAACAAAAAAAAAAGGAGGAATCTCCATGCCCTTTTTTAGCTTTAGTACATTTGCTGAAAGTTATATATTAAATATAAATTTTAATAGTGAAAACTATCTTAAATAGCCATAATAAGTTAAAATTTTGTAACAAATATGTCCTTAATTAAATTATATATTTTTTGTACATGTCCTTAAACATAAATTATCAATTTTTTGTACTTTTAAATTTGAATGAAATATTTTAATTGGAATTTAAAAGTTTCAAAAACCTCAAAATTATATCTATTTGAATCAATGATAAAAAGCATGAATATGTCAAAAAAGTTGGATGACCTTTTTATCCTTAATTTTTATTTTATTTCCTATTTTAATAATACTCAAATTTGTCATTCCCAATTTATTAGATTAAAAAAAAACTAAAATTATTGAAAGGAATAAAAAAAATAGAATAAAGTTGTAACACCCTCGTGTC
Source organism: Aquilaria yunnanensis (assembly GCA_039654915.1). NCBI lineage: Eukaryota > Viridiplantae > Streptophyta > Magnoliopsida > Malvales > Thymelaeaceae > Aquilaria > Aquilaria yunnanensis. The sequence goes on along the minus strand of CM077600.1, from coordinate 33,195,766 downwards.
CCACATGGGTGAATTGTGGGAAGCCTTATATGGATATATAGGCTCCAATTCCAAAACATAAGCACCTAGCGCTTATCCTTTTCCTAAGGATAGCCCATGTGGTGTGGGCAGGTGTTCCGTTGACCAGTTCTGGACTTAGGTCATTACAGATGGTATCAGAGCTGACCCGGGACCATGATGGTGTGCCATAGTGGGTATGCACATGCATCGTCTACCGAGATTAATCCTGGATTCGAGAGGCTACTTAGCCAGGGGCTAAGTAGTCCGATTGACCCCAACGTCCCAATTTGTAACACCCCCATGTCCCACATGGGTGAATTGTGGGAAGCCTTATGTGGATATATAGGCTTCAATTCCAGAACATAAGCACCTAGCGCTTATCCTTTTCCTAAGGATAGCCCATGTGGTGTGGGCAGGTGTTCTGTTGACCTGTTCTGGATTTGGGTCATTACAGATGGTATCAGAGCCAGGTTTGGTTCAAAGTATGTGGTTGAGTCCGCTGGTATAGGACGAAGGATAGCCCATGTGGTGTGGGCAGGTGTTCTGTTGACCTGTTCTGGATTTGGGTCATTACAGATAGTATTAGAGCCAAGTTTGGTTCAAAGTATGTGGTTGAGTCCGCTGGTATGGGACGGGGGAACTTCCTTATACTAAGAGTCCATTCCTAAGTACCTAGCGTTATCCTTTTCCAAAGGATAGCCCATGTGGTGTGGGCAAGTGTTCTGTTGACCTGTTCTGGATTTTGGTCATTACAAAAGTGATGACTGATGACAAGCTCTTAGGCTTCATATTAGGAAAATAAGATTAGTATTTGAAAAGGAAAAATAGAAAAAAAATTGTTGATTATTTTCTATGTTTTCTATAAGTTTTTTATGGAAAAAAATAAAAAAATGCCAGTAAATTTAAAATTTTCTAATAGTAATGTGTTTGATTTATATGAGCTTAAACATGCCTAGAAACATAGTGTTTGTCAATTAATTTACCTTTTTAAATTGGAATGTATTAATCAAAACTTAAAAGTGCAACTTAATATCCATAATTATCTATATGTAATTAAAAGTGCAAAGATATATAAAATAACTAAACCACAAATAATAAGTTATTAATTTTCCTTTTAGGTACTAAGCTTCTTTTCTACTTTAATGAGTTTATTTTCCTGTGATTAACTAATTATATTATAAGAACAATGTGTAGGACTAGATTTTCAAACTTTAGTGATATAAGTATAAATTTTAAATCAATGAGGAAGGATTAATTATCCAAAAATATAAAAAGCTACACAACATTTTTATCTCGAACTTTGGAATAATAACATTAAATCTACCATAAAACATAGGGTAAGTGTAAATTTTGAAATCTTGGAGGTGAGTGTATTTTGATAAAAAAAAATTCAAGAGTAAAGCAATTAAGCTTTTTGAGTAATGTATAGTTACTTATAGTTACATGCCTTTGAAAAAACTCAGTGTTTACTTACTAAGTTTATACTTTGGCATTGTGGCTTATATTTGTGTTACATTTCTTAAAATAAATTTATTTTTACTTGATTTTTTAATTGAATGTCCCACCTGTATTATGTTCCTTTCAATTTTGAATATAACATAAAAAAAATTATTAAAAGTTTACCTTATGTCTCTTTAAAAAGTCAAAGTTATGATAACATGTTAATGGTAAATCTTTTTAATTATTTAAGGCAAGTAATATATATAGAATCTCTATTTTAATAATTAGCTTTTTGAATCTAAAACATAGAAGTTAAGATAAAATTTACTAAATTAACTTTTAATAAAATTTATAAATATGTAATACTATTAAGATATTAAATTAATATATTTTCTCAATAGATTGAATGCCATTTTTAAATATTACACTAATAAGAGGAATTTTGGCATCTTTGATTAGATTTTAAAAATACCATGAAGTAATTTTATAAGTACTCTACTATCACAAATAAAAAAACTTCTATCAATTTTTTTATAACAAATATTACCTACAGCGTATTCTACATTATACTATTATTGTTGTTGTTGTTGTTGTTGTTGTTGTTGTTTATATTAAGTAGAAATCTAATACAATGAGCTATCTATTATAATGAATGACACAAATGAAGATAGTTATAATGAAATATTATAATAAAAAACTACTACACAAGAGATAGAAAAATTAATAATAAATTATATCTAAACTAAAACAAAGTAAAATCATTATTACAATAATTTATTTTGGATAAAACAATTAAAATTATAATTATTTGAGAGAAAAATAACTTACTATTTAATATTATAAAAAGTACAAAGGTGCACAAATGTTGAACGACTTTTTTAACTTTTTGTTATAAGATATTTTATTCTTTTAACGAAACCCAATTTTATCATTATTTATTTAAGTGGAGTTATATTATCACTAGAACACTAAAAAAACCCTTAAGTTACCACTAAATTTTATTTTTTGTTACAAACTTGCCCTCCCTTAATTCTATATTACAAAATTACGCATTATATAATTTTTTTTGTGTTTTAATCTTACCTAAAACTCTTAAATTGCCATTAATTTTTTTTTGCTTCAAACATGTCAGCCTTGGTTCTATATTACTATCAAATAATACCTCAATTAAAAATTTTATAAAAAGTAAAATTTCAACTTATCATTCTAAAAAATTTTATAGCCAAATATTTTATTTGAAAAAAAGATTTAAATGTAAAACTCATGTTAAAGTTTGTACAGCTAAATATTTTATGAAACTTAAAATTTCAACTTAGCATTTTAAAAACCTTCATAATTAAATTTTTATTTGAATAAAAAATTAAATATATGGTCAAACTCAAGCTAAATTTTTATTACTATACAAGGTACCTTTGAACATAATTTTTTTGTCAATTAAGTTTTTTTTTTTTTTTTTGCAACTTGAATGAATATATACTATAAAAGCTTATTATGTGGTAAAACTCATGCTAAAGTTTCACATGAAAATCTATAAGTGTTGAATATTAAAAAATAATTTTAGGGATAAATGTAAGTAAGTTTCTATTCTTAGCAACTAACTATTTCTCTATACTAAATAATATTAATGTATTTTTATTTTTATTATTTTTTAGAGCCAACAAAATCTTATGAGTTGTATCAAAGTAGCATTATGCATGCATTGTTTTTAGGCTTTAATCTTTGGAAAAATCATTACTTAACAATAAATTTAGTTAAATTTGACAAATATGACCTAAATTTTTTATAAATGCTTTTGAGCATTAGTTTTCGGTCAATTTATTTTCTCTTTCCTTTGCTTGATGTTCAAACTACTAAGTGTAGATTTTGAAATCTTGGAGATGAGTCTATTTTGATTAAAAAAAAATCAAGAGTAGAGTAATTAAGCTTTTTGAGTAATGTATAGTTACTTATAGTTTCATGCTCTTGAAAAAACACATTCTTTACTTACTAAGTTTACTTTGGCATCGTTGCTCATATTTGTGTTACATTTCTTAAAAGAAATTTATGTTTACTTGAGTTTTTAATTAAATGTCCCACTTGTATTATGTTCCTTTCAATTTTAAATATAACATAAAAAAAATTATTAAAAGTTTACCTTATGTCTCTTTAAAAAGTCAAAGTTATGATAACATATTAATGGTAAATCTTTTTAATTATTTAACACAAGTAATATATATAGAATCTCCATTTTAATAATTAGCTTTTTGAATCTAAAACATAGAAGTTAAGATAAAATTTACTAAATTAAATTTTAATAAAATTTATAAATATGTAATACTATTAAGATATTAAATTAAGATCTTTTCTCAATGGATTGAATACTATTTTTGTAATAACCCTAGAAATTAAGTAAAATAAAATCACCAAATTATCCTAATTAATTAATTAAATAAAATAATAAAATAATAATAATAATAAATTATAAAATTAAGAATCTTGATTCTTAGATGATTCCTTTAGTGGCTATTAAGTCAAATTCCAAACCGAAAGCTCAAAGTCATTTTCTTTAGGTTAGGGGCATTTTTGTCATTTACAACTGAGCATCGGATGGAAAATCTGGGAGCACCATTGGATTCTTCTCGAAAAAATGAGTCAAGAGAAATTTACCTCATTCAATTCTGAATTCGTTTGCTTAGGTTTCCCAAAATTTAGCCAACGCGCGTGTGGGGTTTAAACTGGGTTCGTGCTACTGCTACATAGGATTATTTTTCCTTTTCTCCCTAACCCTAATTTCATTCTTATAAAACGCTCCAGCCGCAAAGCACCTACAGGATGTTTTTTTTTTGAACCTTTAGATTTAAAAAAAAAAAAAAACTTGCCATTCGAGTTATCCTAATTAATTACCCGACCCTCATTACCATATTATTATATTATTACTTATTTTCCCCTACGCTCCTAATTGCTGTGAAGCTTAATTCGCCACAGACCTTTTTAACATTTCATCTCTTCTCCGCATCAACCGCCGCCTAAGCCATAGGAAGAAAATTGGATTTTTCTGCAAGAAGATTGGCCACAATTCTTTCATCCCTTTGAGCCGATTGTTTGTCTCCACCTAGTGCTCCATCAAACTTGTGTAAGCCATCTCTCCATGCTTTGATTCTTGGTTATTCAAAAATACTAGAATGTTAATTTAATTTCATATTTTACCTAGATTTATTAGATTGAAGAGAAACCCCACCGGGGACACAAAAACAATCCTACACATACCGGTGAACCCAAATTCATTTGTGTAAGTCTAAATTATTCTATATCCCTCTTTTAAATTTTTTTCCAGCACCTAAAGGTCTTATATCTTTGCTGTAAATATTTGGTAGATTATCATTAATCCAAGTTTTGGGTTTTTCCACTTGTTTCCGGTGCAATCTTGTCCATACTTGGTTCTCAGCCCGGTAAGCCACCGTAGCCTCTTTTAAAAATTATCTTGGCTGCCAATTTTGAATATTACAGCCTTAATAATTCTCTTTTCCTTGCTGTCCATGTTGTTATAAAGGCTTACAAAATCCTTACTTGAAGGTTTGGCACTTTGTTGGACTCCCGGAGAACCGAAATAAATTTTTTTTCCTTCCAAGATCAATTTTTACAGCCATTAAATGAGCTTATAAGTTAGTGTATGGCTGCTGTAATTTTTAGGATCAATATCAAGAAGGCTCCCGGCACGATCCCAAATAGGCACAAGGCCACCGAAGGCACCCCGAGACCCTTTTTGCCCACTAGGTAAAATTTCGGTCTAAATGCCAAAAACATGAACCTTCCAAGTACCATTTAGGAAAATTTCTAAATTTTAGCACATTTTCTAATTTTCTACCTTACTAACATTTTGTAGGACCGTCCTAGGAAGCCGCCCCTTTCGCCGTATTATTCCAAACTAGGTAAGGGGGAAGAGTGGGTTAATTCTCGTGGGCCCTCTTAAGCCCAAAATAAGCTTCAACCCGAATAATAAATTCTAAATAAACAATTGGGCTAAACAAAATCTTTAAATGTGTGGGCAACATGGGTTAGGTAATTAATTAGTTTTCCTAGAATTTTATTTTATTTTATTTTATTTTATTTTAGTTCTCTTCCATTGAGATGTAATTTTGGTTGGTTGGTTGTATGGTTGTAATGATGTGATGTATGATGTATGTTTGGCGCTAGTATCATACTAGGACCGCTTATAACAAGAATTAAATATGTTAGGACCGCCTAAATAAACACCGCTAGTAGCATGTTTAGGGCCGGCAAGACAAACACCGCTAGTACCATGTTTAGGGCCGACAAGCTCATTAGCAACATGATGAGATTGGAAGGAATCGTTAGTGGTATGTTAGGGCCGTAATAAATTATTATAAGCCGATAGATAAAGGATTAGGAGTGTAAATACTAAATGACCAATTTAGAAAAAAATTCACGAGAAATGAGATGAACATGTATCACAAATACACTTAAAAGATATCATTGTTTGACATGACATCATGTAACACTAAACTAAGATAACATGATAAAAGAAATAAGATGCACTAGAATCATGGCATTCTACTAAAAAGAGCTAAAATAAAATGAGCTACGGTCATGCATCAATTGATTGTTGCATATGATTGATGTTTGTCATACACAAGATTGCATTAAGTAAAAGATTTGAAGAGTAAGATAAAATACGAGGCATGCAAGGTTGGTGACGAACCATATCTACATGACCTAACAAGCCGTAAATTTAGACGAGATGTTCGGAACGGACGATTCGAACCCGAGAGGCATGTTAGGGTGGTGGCGGACCGTCCCTAGTCATGACCCGATATTGACACGGAGTATGGAGATATGATTTGTGCGCTGTCAGACCATAGCTGGCGAGGGACCATGCTTATGGCTGTTATCATGAGAGGCTCTACCTCGACGTAGGTATCCCGAGAGGCTCTGGCTTGGTGGCATCCCTAGTGGCACTGCCTAAGAGTTATCCCGAGAATGGGTGATGTACACACTCACCACCCTAGGTTCGTCCGACGGCAATTAAGTATTGGATTAAGTGATCGATCAAGAAGATATTATTTAATCGGTAAAAAGAATTATGCATATGCATGGTAGTTCAAGCATGCTAGTAGGATTTTGATTTTGTTGTTATGATGTTGTATGGAATTGTTCTTTAAGTAAATTGCTACAGCTTAAAGTTTATTATTCGTTGTTGTTTGTTACGGGAATATTAGGACCCACGTGATGGGCCTGATACTTCCCTCTTACTGAGCAAGTTGTGCTCATCCCTCCTCTTAACATGTTTTTCTAGGTGAGTACTATGAGGAGACAGAGTACACTGAACCATATAACAAGGTTCAAGATGTGGAGCAGACTGAGTGAGAGTACGCTGTAGCCCCTCGAAAGTAGAACTGGCTGGGACTGAGTTTTAACTTTGTGTTATTTGATTTCTAAAGAAACATATGGTTTGTTTAAATTGGCACCTTATCCGCATATTAGTTTTCCTGGGATTGTCACTTAACTACTCTGATTTCATTTAATACTCTTATTGTTTGGAAAATAATTTAAAATAAAATGTTTTACCTCACATTTCTTAAATTATTTTAATTAAATGCTTTATAATTCTGGGAATTTAAGTTATCTTTTAAAATTAAGGTTTATAAAATTGGGGGCGTTATAGTTGGACATATGTGGCCGTGATCATGGATAACAAATTACATTGCTTGGAAATAAAAAAATCCACCGGCCTAGTATTTGGCTTTTTATTTTGTTGCGGGCTGATCAATAAAAATAAAAATTTCTCATTGAAATATTTATAAAGGGGAAAAATGTTAAAAATTATGAATTTAAAATTAAGTTAAGATTGATTCAAATCAAAGATTTTTTTTTGTTAAAAAAATGAAACTTTCACAGTTGTTGGTAGCTGGTTTTATTTTTTAGGATTTAAATACAAAATAGGTCTTGATTGTAAATCATGAAGTTCAAGGGCCTGAAACATAAAAACTAAAAGTTTAAGACATCTTTTATGTTCATTGAGACAAAGTGACCAAAATTATTGATTTTGAAATTTAAGAACTAAAAGATGATATCATGCATCATACATAAACAGAAGAACAGTTGTGTAATTTACCTTTTTTTATTTTTTTGTTTTTTGGACATCTTGCAGGCTGAAATGACAAAATGGGCTTTAGTGCAAATAAATAAATAAATGGAGTGTTATGGCAGTAAAGACACTGTTGTTAGTGTGGCATCAAATGCTTATGCCCTCAACTAATATAATTTACCTTTTATTTCTTTTACATCCTGTACGCTGGAATGTTCCAAACTAGTTAACTGATGACTTAAAACGAACTTTTTTAAACGATCAATGATCCATTTGGTAATTAACCGACTTGGAATCGATGTACTTGAATGAACAGAGCACTCTTCTCCCGATCGCCGGCGCCGTCGTGCTCTACGTCTCTCTCAACTGCCAGTTGCATGTCTTCACCGGCGTTTTCGATTGCTTCCGAAAACCCTAACCCTAGCCCTTACCCTAATCAGAACTTCTACTTCCAATCGCTCCCCCAAAACCTTAACCCCGACCATCCTTCAAGTTCGTCCTCTCAAGCTCTTCCTGACCCCACCACAACCCTCGCATCTCTGACCTCTCTACTCTCGCTCTGCCACCAAACTCTAACTTCCCATTCCTCGATCTCAAATCCACAGAATGCCTATCTCGTTCCTTGTCCCTTCAACCCTCAGCATCTCATGCCGCCGGAGGCTCTCTTCCCCCACTCTCTTCGATGCCCTTTTCCTCTTCATATCGACCCTCCAAACTACCGGAATACGCTCAAGGACTCATCCGAGTTACTGCGTCAAGGGACCAATTTTGATCAAGGTTCTAACGCCGACATCTGCTTATCTTTAGATGATTATCTTGCCGATGTTGGTTCTGGGTTCTTCTATAAGGATTGCCCAGGTGTTGTTAACTTATCTCATGTAGATAATCTGAGGAAGACGTTTGTTTTGCCCAAAGTGTTGTCCGTGGAATGTGCGGATTTTATGGAAACTAGTGGGCGTTCTGAGACAGAGATTTATGAGAAAGATGGTTTTAGGGTATTACCTTCGAATTTATGGACAAGTAGGAGAGAAGTTGAGGGGTGGGCTGATTACCCAAATGCTTATTCTTTTAATGTGCTTTTTGTCATTGTGGGCTTGAGAACCGTCAAAGGAAATGATCTCAAGAGATGGTTAATTGCTAATTCGCCACATTATGGCATTGTGATCGATCAATATATTAGGGATCATATTTGTGTGCTTTTCGACCTGAGTTTGAAAGCCATTGTGAAGGAAGCAGTTTGTTTGTGGAAAACGCCCCTAGCTATGTTCAAATGCCCCATTCTGGTTCAGGCTTTGATGTGGTTAGGTTTCCAGCTAGCTGTTCTATATGGGGAAGTAACTGGCAAGTTGTTTGCTCTTAACATGTTTAAGCAATGGATATTGGAGAACGCATTGCATCTATCACTCTTTCCTCTGGACAAGAGGGCAATCGAGTTTCAAAAAATTGGAGGATTAGATGGTTTAAGTTACAACAGTGGTGTTGTACTCAAAGGGGAATCTGAGGAGTCATATGAAACCAATAAGCCAGAAAAAGAAGTAGGTGAGAATGTCAGTGGCAGGATGATTTTTGTGTCTCAGGTAGCAGCAGCAGTGGCAGCATTGCATGAGCGTGTATTCCTTGAAGAGAAAATCAGGCAATCACGAGCTTCACTAGCAGTTGGAAGCTATCAACGGTTAGTTGTTTTAATCATTCCCCTGTATTAGTGTTTCACTTCAAAAGACCCTTTATGTTTATATGATTTGGGTAACTTGTTGGTCATCAATCTGTGGCTTGATGTTCTTTGGTGTTACGGCTACAGGTTTTTCCTCACAGTTTAACTTTCACAACCTCTCTTTCATCTAAGAGAAGGCAGGAAAGCATGAACGCTTTTTTGTGGCTGTTAAAGACAGCACAGGCTCGGCCTTTTCCTTAAATGCTATTTTACTTTTTTTTTTTTTTCTGTTGTAGATTAGCCGAGCATAATTATATATCAGGGAGATCTGATGAGGAGCGCAAAAGGCGTACAAATTATAGGCCCATAATTGAGCATGACGGCCTTCCTCGGCAGTCATTGACTAACCAGGTATGGAAAATTTATTCATGTGCCAAATCATTTATGAGTTATGTTTGGCTTAAATTATGGGCTTCATGTGGGGATTGTTTGCCAGTTCCAGTCACAGCTGAATTCAATATGATAGCCATTGTTTTATCTAGTTTCATTCTCACGTCTTGCATGCATGTGTCTGGTTAAAATTTACACAGTTCACTGAAAAAATATGTTAGGTTTTGACCTTCAAGAAGTTTTTCTGGCTTTTGTTTAATCCTTATGAGACAAAGTTTTTTTTTAATTGGTATTTTAAATTATACAATACAAGTATCTAGCAGACTTCAATCATTTAGCATGATTGTATTAATAATTTGTTTTCTATGCTTTATTTGGCAATATTATGATTTTTTTTCGCTCATTCCTTTCCTATATTTCTTTTTTGCTTTTTCATCTATGCAGGAAACCGGTAAACCTAAGACAACAGAAGAGCTGTTGGCTGAAGAAAGGGATTATAAACGTCGAAGGATGTCATACCGTGGGAAGAAATCAAAGCGGACACCATTACAGGTATAAAATCCCTCTTACACCAAAAATGTGTAAATCTGTGTTTTGATTCTTTTTGCCTTGGGGGGGGGGGGGGGGGGGGGGGATTCTCTTAATTTTTCCACTCTTGATTTTGCCTGTATTAATAAACCATGCTTTCCAATTAAAAGGCCTACATTTGTGGTACAGGTGATGAGGGATATAATAGAGGAATATACAGAAGAAATCAAGACAGCCGGAGGAATTGGTTGCTTTGTGAAAGGAACTGAAGAGGGGACCTTATCACAATCCGAAACAACTTGTAGACCTGTAGTGGAAGTTGCTGATTATGGCAGAAACGTTGATGATGTATCGCTACTGGACAGTGGTGGCCCAGATTATCATAGATCATATGGTTATGGCTCTAGGGGCACAAGTTTTGGCAGTGTTTTGCAGAAAGACTATGATCGATCAAGACTGAGCAAGAGTGAGGATCATGTTTATCCTGAAGACTTGCAGAGATCTGATGCAAGGGAAAAACACAGTGAAGAGTATCATCGTGGAAGGTCAAAAAGGCACAAAAGTCATGGTTCTGAGGACCGGAGCCGCAGTCATAGAAGAGCACAAGATAAGGTAAAATCAACAAGGAGCAGGAATTATGAGGTGAGGAGGGAATCTTCCAGTTTGTCCATAAATCATGATCACAGATCATCTTCTTCCATGCCTAAGTCAACAAGTAGGTCTTATGAGAAGGATGACCAAATATTGGAGCTAAAAGAAATGAATGGAAGTTCATTGAGGAATTACAGTAATGTCTCTCAGGGAGAAAATGCATTTGAGAATAGATATGATCTTTCAGAATCTCATGACATGTGAAAAATAGGTCTTCATGGACAGCAAGGATGTTGAATCATGATATATTTTGAAATGCTCAACAACTTTTCTAATGAGCATATCTATGAGCAATAAAGAATGTGTGAATTCTGCCTTGGGGTAAGTTGGCCGGTGCTTTAAATGAATGTTGGTTGAAGCATCAAGCATGTGGTCATGTTTTTTACTTGTTTTTTCTTAAAACTTTGCAGTAAAAAGGTCATCAGGCTTCAGGCTTTGACTGAATCTGTATCCTCCCCTGTATCCTTGATTTTTTTTTTTTTCTATTTATGCATTTCAGATTTGTTATGGGTTATCTGTTGTCTACTTCTGTCTTTATTGAACAGATCATGTGAGGAACATTGTGTTTTGCATCATCATGCCCGTTTAGTTCGGTTCCAGTGTTATGTTACTGGTTATCTTCATCAATCTAGTCATGGAGAAACTTTCATGAGAATTAGTGATATGTTATTGCATTTTGCATCTGTATAATCTATTTGTCTAATATGATGGTTTATTTGTTATTTGTGCACAAGCACACTTGTTTTAAATTATTGTGAAGAAACAACTCAACTCAGCTTAACCATGATCCCAAAAGTTTGGATTGTCTGCATAAATTAGGCTAATTTCATGATTTACTCGTATTTCAGGTATAACATAAAGGTTTCCTTGCCAATTTCTAGGAATGAGATCTTGATAGTTGGTTTTTGCGAACATATTTTTGTACATTGTTTGAATTTTTTAATGTCGGTTAGCTTGTGATAGGGTCCTTTCTGCATGTATTCGTGAGATGGGGTTGCCCCCATAAGAATATCATTCATTTCTGCAGGTTCTGAACATGGTTACTGAGGAAGTTTGTGAAGAAATCAATTCGGTTTAACTGCTGAGAGCTTCTGTATAGAAAGGAGAGCTTGTAAGTGGCTAATTCGGTACTGTGTAGGCTGTCCAGTTGCAGGATGTAACAGGTTCTAGGCTCTTTTTGCCCCTCCTGATGTCATAGGTGGAATTTAAAAACTGGGCCAACTTTCGATTGCTTTCAAGTTTGCTTCCATTTCAGTTTTGCCTTCTCTGGCTACAACTAACTACTTGCAATTCCTTATCATCATAATGAAAATAAAGACTCTTGTAGGCATTATATGTAAGCTATAATTGGTAGTTTAAATATCATGGAGATAACAGGGAAACTATAATCCAGAGAGTGTGTTTGTGTCCCTTCACCATCTTTTGTGTCTAGGCATTTGATGTCAACTTTGATTGGTGGTTAAGACTTTAAGATATCATGCAGACTTCGTTGTGGAATATTAATTGTAGTGATATACTTGGAAACAGTAATACAAAAGAAGATTTTACAGAACTTATGACGGTTTTAAACTGGATCGTTCGCATGATGTTTGCTTCATTCATAATTTGTCACATCACTTGATAGAACTCTCTTTTATAAGTGTTCTAGTAGTTCTAGACTTAAATCAGATCGGTCAATATTTTGCGGTTTACTTATATCTCCATCGTAAATTCGTAATTGACGCGTTGAAAAATTCAAAATCCGATAACTAAAACATCAAAGGTAAAGAAAGCTGGTTGGTCCTTCTAACTGGGATTCCTCTGTATCATCATGGCACGAGACTGTTGATGGTTCGGTGTAATCATACTTTCTTGTATCAGAAGGCCGATGCACAGAATTTTGTTGGTAAAAATGATGAATAAACCACTGAAGTTTCTTAGGCAGCCTAGTTTGCCTACTAATGTTTTTTTAGGCTAAATAAACCATTATGTTACTAAGTTATCCCAGTTACTCACTACCATTAAAATTAATCAATTTTCAGTCCTAAAGCTTTACTAAGTTTTCTATTTCAGTCTTATAATTTTACATTCTTCTAGACAAGTCATACAGCTTTACCAACATCTACACTATTAGCAAGTGATATAGACGAGTAATAGCCCCTCTCCAGGGGCGATGCACAGCTGCCATGGGCTGCCACCAGCTAGGGGACGAGGTTGCCAAGGAAATGGTGACCTCACCGGCACTATCTCCATCGCCCTTTCAAATTACCGACAACCCAAACTTCGTCACACGGCAATGGAGCTAGAAGAGTTTTACTCCTTGAAGGCTGATTAACACAAATGAATCACTCCCACTTATCATTTTCACACGCAAAATATTTAATTTCAAAAAATTTAAATTAGGGTTCATAAACAATTTCAAAAACCTAGATCTGATTTGATTTCAAATTGAACCAAATCATTTAAAATCGAGCCCTCAAACTACAAGATTATTGTTCTTTGGCTTGAAACTGTAAAACCGAGCCATCCACCGGTGATTTTCAAGAACAGTGGTGGCTGGATATCCTTCGGAGCAATTGAGTGTCCATGGTATTTTTCAAGTTTCATGAACCATACTCCATGTTTCAAATTCCATACATGTTTCAATGCTACCTTGCACTTGAAAAAAAAAAACGGCAAACAACATCAAAACAACAAAAACATACACATTACAACAAAGATTTATCATTCATGTGTTTATGTTCATACGAATGAAAATGTAAAGTTATAGGACTAATATAGAAAATTTTAAAAAGTTTTATGACTAATAAGGTAAACTTTTTAGCCACATCATCCTTAGTTGATGAAATATTTTTCTGCAAAAATATCAAATTTATGACTAATATTTTGGGTTGGGAGCGAATATGCTACTGTAGTTTTTTTTTTTCCCAATCTCCTAATGCTTTAAAATGGGCTAAAGATGTCACTAAAGTTTCAAATTGAAAGTGGATATGCCACTAACTGTTAAAAATTTAACGGAAAACATTAAAAAGCTAACGAAAAATATTAAAAATAATAAGTTTTGAAATTTTTTGGTGATAATGTAAGTTTTAACAAAATTTAAAGATTTTTTGTAATTAGACTTTTTTTTTCTCTCTCTCAAATGCTAGCGAGGAAATTAGACAGTAAAGATAGAAAAATAGCGATGATGGGGCTAGGGCACTAGTAACGAAAACAGTAATAGAGTTGAAGCATTAATAGCAGATATCAAACTCTCTTTTAGTAAAAATATCAAAGGTCCTAATATTTTTTTGAAAGATGCATAATAACCCTAAAAATTTCAAAACCTACTATTTTGTACCATTTTTCATTTTTTGGGAGATTGGACCCAAAAAATAGTATGATGAAATATCCACTCCCTACTCAAAACATTAGTGGTAAATTTGATATTTCTGCCAATATTCTTCATTTCAAATTGTATATTCACCAAATTAATGATCAATGGAACTATTTGGACTAGTGGTTTATTTGGCCCAAAGAAAAACACTGACAGCCAATTCAGGCCAACTCAAAGACATTAGTGGTGTATTTGTTATTTTTACCTTTTTGGTTTTCACGACAGCGAGTGCCTACAATTAGCCCCGCTGCTCATAATTTTACTTAATCAAACGCGGGTGCCTATATCAAACTCTGACTCCAATTCCATATGCTCGTAGATTATGATAGGAGAAAGGAGGTCAGACTATCAGATGAATAAAGCTCGGACGCCTAGCTCAGCCACCGGTTTTGGAAACAACCAATTTGTTTGTAGAACATTCCAACCCTTTTAACCCTACTAACGAAAACAAGATCATGTCATATGACTCATATCGCAGCTTTGAAAGTGGGAAGTAATAAAAAGCAACTTTGGAAAACAACCTCCGCTCACTGTGTAACAACTGAACAAATTTTCATACCCTGTTTCCTCAAATAATGTACGCCTCCATCATTCTCCCTTCAGCGGCACCTGCAGGCCTCCGATGCGACAAACTTGGGCAAAGAAGGTAAATGAAAAGTCCAATTGTCGGTGAGCAAACCGTGAAAAATTTCTTGGGTGTAAATGCAATGTCTTTCCCTTTGGTCTCAGGCAACATCACTGGACTACACTAGAAGAGTTGTAATCCAAAAATTCAAGTACCAGACCTGAGAGCAGGTCAATAACAGACCAAATACTGTGAACTGTGCACCAACGTTCCTACAATCAACTGCTGCCAGGGTTTGAAACTTGAATCCTAATTTTCAGTTGGGTGAGATAAAGGATTCACAAGAACCAGCAAAAAGGGCTTCGGTTCTCGATGGAAATTGAATCATATTTGTACTCTCATATGAACGCACTCAGAACTTTTTGTCCAAAAGAGACAATTTCTAAAATTGAAGCAAACACTCCCATAGGATAAATAGAACAGTACGCACATGTCTTCAACATGTTTCAGAGATAGGACGAGAGTTAGGGTTTACAATGACAGAGGCAGGTAGTGATAATTATCATGATGTAGGTACCCACAATTGATCGAGTCTGGAACTCACTGAGCGCCCAGTGCCAGGTCATGCCAAGTGTCTGCATCAACTTGTTGAGTCTCGTGATCTGTATCATTCAAAGTTCACCAGAAAATGAATTTAAAAAAAAAAAAAAAAAAAGTTAAACCAGTATAAAACACCTCAAACTGGCGAATCAGACATCATCCTGTTTTGTTCAATGAAAATACTGGCTAAAAACTTGACCACTGATATCATCATGCAAGTTTCTCCCTTTTCTCTTCACAGAGCCTATCACATGTAGGCAGCCTATGGATCAATACTGCTCTCTTTTTGCTTCTAATTTAACTAGCAATCATCACATATAGTCCACTTAAATACCAATACAGGAGCAAGAAACAACAGGTCCCTGTTCACAACTGAATGCACACGGAACACACAAAGTTCCAAAAAGTTTACTTTCTGCCTTATGAGCAAGAAGCAGATATGGCATCATCAGGCCAGATAGTAGTTCAATTTATGGAACAGTAAATCCCATTTAAGACGAAAATGGAATAAGCTTAAACATACTTGAATCCTCAGCATCGTCATTTCGCACAACCATTACCGGAGGCAGTGGAAGATCTGCATCCATAGTGCAGAAAGGAAGCAAGTTAGCCTCTTTTATATGGGTTAGGGGCATAATGAAATCTATTTGAGTTTTCATTAATAACACAGAGATAGGACATACAGAAGTTAGCAAACAAAGAAAATAAATAAATAAACACAACCTTGGTGTTAGTGTGGCAAGGTCTGAGATGACAAAACCCAAGTTTGTCCACCAGGCATTTGTCCATAGTTACAGAGAGAGAGAGAGAGAGAGCAACACAGAACAATTTTAAATTATAGAAAACAGAACAACCAAGTTATACAACCACAACAGTGACAGCAACATACTGAACCAAAGGCCTTTGAACTGACCACTTCCCGGGGTGGACCAGTGTAGCCTTAGAAAACAAACAAGATGAAAATTGGCTGGCCTTGGCATTACATATTGAGAAAGCACATAGAACAGGAAATGCTGGTCCTGAAACGGCTAAGTTTAAATACAGACTACAAGACCAGATCATACCATCATTAGGCAGAGTATCTCTCATCCACTCCTCATCAACAATATCTATAAGTATCCCCAGACTGATTTCCGCCATAGCAGATGCCTAGTCAAGTTTCAAGAGAGAAATTCATATGGTTGAGGCAATTCGTCGAACACAAGCAAGGCGGAAAGGGGGAATGAAAAAGATGAATCCTTTCAGTTACTAGATCATACTCGTTACAGGTGGTAAAACGCGAAACAATGAATCAGGGTGAAAGAAGGAAGATTACGTACCTTGACGACCGAAAGTTTGCTCGATTGGCGAAGGGCGAGTTTATACGGTACGGACGACTCTCGGTCACAATTCCATTAATTAATCTGCCAGGCGCTCAACTCAGTAGAGAATAATAGATTTAAACTAGTGATCCTTTACATATCCGTATAGTTTGACTTAGGTCCCTAAAGTACAATATTTGACCAAGAGCCCTTGAACTACCATTTTGCACATAATAGACTATGTTTTGGCTCGACAAATTCTAGAAGAACATAATCATTAATTCAAAAAAAAAAAAAAAGGATACGTAAACTGTGTCAAAATTATGTGAATTTTTTGAATAACACGTCACTGGTAGCCATTTCTTCTTGAACAATCCATAATGTTTTACTAGAAAAGCGTGTTAAAATGACGGCTAGTTTGTGTAATTAGGAATTGTTCAGCAGATTTAGGTAGGCAGGTATTTTCTGGAACAACCTGGAGCAGGCGACAGACCTTTATTAACCAACTTCTTAACACTTGTGAGTGTAGAAAGAATCAAACTAGAACAACAGAACCTGTCAATCTGAGATGACACAATGCGATGAGCAAAACTCAAACGCCTCTCAATATTTGCTTCTGCAATGTTTTCTATTTCAGGAAAACCTCTTGACAGAAAGATAGAAATATGTGGAGTGGAGACCAAGGAACACGTAAGAACATGTCTAGGCATACTTGATGACCAGTTCTATGACTTGTACTTATATATATATCAAAACGAGATGAGGAAAATAAACGAGGGATAAATTATTTATGTATGGAAATTATTGAAGAATGGGTCACCACTTGCAATAGAAAATACAAGAGAAAATGACTGGCGTTAAGAGAAAGTCAAAAGTGCTCCATCTGCTTAGTATGATCTACGATAGCTTCAGTATCTATACATAGAGCTGGTTTCATCAAGGTTTTCCCATCCTTCTGTCAAGCAATTGCTTATAAAAAAACCAACTCACAGAAGATTTTATTAACTTGCATATTCTTGTAATCACCATGAAAGGGTTTGCAGTGATTGCCTTGTTGGCATTGGCAGCCTCGTTAGCCTCAGCCTTCGATCCCAGCCCTTTACAGGACTTCTGCATTGCCATTAATGACACCAAGTCTGGAGGTACGGACACATACTCTACCTTTCTCTTTCTCTTTCTTTTAATTTTCCTCCTTACCACATATATTCGGCTAAATAGCTAATATATGTTCTTCAATATTGTTTTCTGCAGTATTTGTGAATGGAAAGTTTTGCAAGGATCCGATGCAAGCTACAGCAGATGATTTCTCTTTCTCAGGACTGAACATCCCGGGAAACACTTCAAACCAAGTCGGTTCAAACGTTACTCTCGTCAATGTTGACAAAATACCAGGACTCAACACTCTTGGGATCTCATTAGCTCGTCTCGACTATGCATCCTATGGTGGCCTCAACCCTCCCCACACTCATCCCCGTGGAACAGAGATCTTGGTTGTAGTAGAAGGCACCCTTTACGTGGGATTTGTCACCTCAAATCCCGAAAACCGTCTCATTACCAAAGTCCTATACCCTGGGGATGTGTTTGTTTTCCCGACTGGGCTCATTCACTTCCAGTTCAACATTGGGAAAACACCTGCTGTTGCATTTGCTGGCCTCAGCAGCCAAAATCCAGGGGTCATCACCATAGCCAATGCAGTGTTTGGCTCAAACCCAGCCATCAATACTGATGTTTTGGCCAAGGCATTCCAGTTGGACAAGAATGTCATTAATTACCTCCAAGCTCGTTTCTGGACTAATAACTAAATAGAACAACACTGCTTGTTTCAGATTGTTTCTCTGATTATTGTCCTTGCTGCTGTAATAAGAAACTAGCTAGAAGCTAGATCTAGCTTGCAATATAATAAGACTTTGCTTGCTGCTTATCCATGAATGATTACCATTATTCTGATTCATGTACTTGTGAAGATAAATATTTTAGAATTTTAAAGAACAAAATCTGTTGGGAAAACTGACTCCTTGCATTTTGTGGTTTAACGCAGTTCCTTTAAAAATACTATGAACTCTTGGATAAGGGGTGGGGACATCACAAGTCTTTTATAGACTAGAGTCAATGGACAAGTCTCAGAAATATAGTTTTGTTTAGAGGGAACTGGCAAGATTCTCCTAAATCTTGAATAGGCCTCACTAGTCTCAAATTCAAATGGTGTATTAACCTGGACACAAAGTTTTTGCACTCTTTGATTGTTTTTAGAATGTGAGCAACCTGACCCTTGCATAGATACATAGAACCCTGATGTAAATTTACACTTGGCACCATAAAATGTTGGAAATTAAGCGGACTTTCTAGTGTTAAGTCACATGGTTTAGCGCGTGAGAGCATCCGCTCATTCGGTAGAGTATTTTGAGAACATCCTCTTGCAAACTGGTTAACTTCCATTATGTTGGTGGTTTAAGAATGTATCATATCTCCTTCTCAAGAGGCCTTGTATAGGGTGCGATCATGGGATCCCCTCATGATTCAAGGAATCCTTTACTAACGTGTTCCCTGTCCCTGATAATCGACCTATTGGGCATCCATCCAGTGGGCCTCTCATTCAAAGGTTTGCACGTTTATCTTGCATGGGCTTTGTCATCTACAGGGCAAGAGCCCAATTGAGTATAGTTTCTTCCAGAAAAAAAAAAACAAAACAAAACAAAAACTAATCTATGAAGCAGCGATGTGGAGAGTTCATCTATTGATGTTGTGGACTTGCTTATTCAATAATTAGCTCTAACATAACCCGCGTCACATACCCAAAGCTCATCACTTTAACTCCCTTTTTTTCCCATTTAACATAAGGACTCTAAATCACCGGATTTGTCTCTGTTAGATGTGGTGATTGATATCTATTATACATAAATTTCTCTTTTCCGTGGTCCTTTTGTCTTTTTAATTTTTCACTGTCCACTTCTTTTATTTTCTTTTTATTGTTGGTCAACTAAACAATCAATTAGACATATGAGCTAACAAAACAATTTGTTAAGTGATGACTTTTTTCTTAGATTTAAATTTTAAATTTAAAAGATTTTAAAAAATTATGTCAAAACAACTAAAAAGCATTGTACAACATACTAAAATCTCCTAAAATGATGTCTCCAATGGCAATGGAGATAATTGGAGATCTGTCAATGCATCATCCGACTTTTTATTCACAAACCTTGAAAGTTGTTCGCAAGACATTTTTGTATGTAGTCACTTCTTTACTTTATCAATTTTGTCAATGCCCATTTGCTCTCTTTTAATATATTTAAAATCATAAAAAAAAATAAGATGTGTCTTAAATAGCAGGTAATGTACTTGAATACTATGACAAATGTGTCTGAACAAACAAATATATGTGTTTAGACATTTTATAAACACAACATTATTAAGTGTATGAAATCACTAGTTATAAAACAATGAAATAGCGTCTGAAACAATGAATAGATGTGTTAAACTTTTTTTTGTCATACATTCTAAAATAACATCTAGATGTATTTATACACTTTGTAGACATTATAACATTATGAATGATATGAAATCACAAATCATTATAAAACAGTAGATAGATGTGTGTAAATATTATAGCAAATGTGTCTGAATTAACAAGTAGATGTATCTATGTACTTTATGAACAAAACAACATTATTAAGTGTATCAGACCACAAGTTATAAAAAATAAAGAAGTGCCTAATATAAAATAATACAATTATTTACATTAAATTGTGCATATACAAGTAACAAAAATACACCTTGGAGCAAAGCACCTCCAATTTCGTTTTTTCTTTTGTTTTTGTTTTTTTTACTGCACCTGGACTCCTTTCCGCATTAATTGTAGACAAATCAAAAGCAGATCCATTCGCACAACTCAGATATATTCATCTGCTTGAATTCTTGAAAATTCAAGTCCTGGATTACTAAGGGACAGATGTAGAGACAAGGATACTACAGTCATCAGAGAAGGTTAATTGGCGTGCCATAATTACTTGCTTTGCTTCAAACGCCTTTTCTGCTTATTTCTCATCGACGTCGTACATGTCAAAATATTGTTTCTTTTTCTAAAAAGTAGATGGCACCAATAAATCTTTTAGCACAAAATACTTTGTACCCTTCCATCGATTAATGATCACAAGACAGAGCTGGACCCTATCCTAGAGTTTGATGTTTCGACTAACAGTTCCATTATATAATAAACACTTTTGACTTAAAAGCACAGATATCCTAAAATTAGCGGCTACATCAGAATAGAATTGTCTCTACTGGTACACAACTCCATGGCGAGGCCAAGCCAGTACCCGTCGCCCTCGGCAACTTCAGGATGCACAAGCTGGTACCAAGCATGAGAAGAATCTGGGAGGCTTCCTCTGCAAGAAATTAAAAAAAAAAAAAAAAGGACAGATTTAAGCCAACTTGCCAAGGAAATGGCGGGTCCAATAAAAAGATCGTTTTTGGGCTTTGGTCCAAGATATGAACGAACCCTATTGGAGGAGCGAAGGAGCTCGGGAGGGATCTTGTAGAGATCTTCGTCAACGGGTTTGGGTCGGGGGCGGGTCGGGGCTCTCTTGGGAGGCGGAACGACGTCGCCTTGATGTGGATGCTTCCTTGGCGGTTCCGTCACGTCGCACACTTTCCCCTGCTTTTTGTGCTCCTTGAGCTTGATGCGCGCCGGTGCTGCCCTCTCTCTTTCTCTCCCCCTTTTTGCCTGCAACACAATCCAACACCATGCCATTATTATATACTATTTCTACGGGATCAACATTCAACATCCACCAACCACATGGTACACGTACAACCCCTTCAAGCAGTACAAATTCGTAAAATTAGCTTAACAATTCAGATGAATATGTCTTTTGGATACCAAAATACGTTTACATTCAGATCAAAGTAAGGTGAAACTTCTTAAATTGCAACGACAAACAAGATTTCTAGGAAACCACAAAATAAGCCTGTTTCAAGGTCCATAAAATGCTCTCTCTCTCTCTCTCTCTCTCTCTCTCTCAAGTATCAGTTCTTCCAATCAAATCTGAAAGAATTCTAAGAAACCCCAAAGTATAACTGAAAAGGGGGTTTTGAGGCGGATTTTAATTTTACCAAAAAAAGGACATTTGCAGTTGATTTTTTTTTCCCATTCACATTATACTTTACAGTATGAAAGGACAGAAACTTTCCAGTAAACAGAACACGGAGCTCTCAGGTACGAAATAGCTAGCCCACTGAATAAAATTCTGAGCAGCCAAACGAGTCTCGGGAGTGCGGAAAAGGAACTTACCGTGCGTTGAGGAGCAAGATTTTGAGAGCGTTTGTGGGAAGCACTAGGAAGGGCGTAGAAATCAGAGGGGATGGAAGGATCAGATTCGCCGGAGGAAGAGCTGTAGCGAGTGAGGCCAGCTTGTCGGGCGCACTCAAAATACTGAGTGATTGGCAACTGGTTAGCGTAATCCCAGTCGCCAAACGCTGGTATCTGCCCGCTTCTCTTGCAATAATCCTGCACCCAAACATGAAACACAACCAAAAAGTTGCCTTCTTTTTGCTTCCTAAAACAAGGAAAAGAAAGGGAAAGAAGAATAAGAGAAGGAACTCACATCCATTCCGAATTTGTTGGGTTCAGTTTCAGGGGCAGGCAGAGCCGTAGAGGGTTCCAGGGAGGGAAAGAGTGGAATGAAAAGGGATAGAGTTATGAACTAGGAGAGAGACTTGTTGGAGTTGGGTCCTCCGAGTTTTTATTGGAAAGAGGATGAGATGAAAGCAGAAAGGTTAAAGAAGAAGGAAAACAAGGGAGCTGTTTATGAGACTGAGAGCGATATAAATTCTGGGTCAGAAATCTGCAGCAGAAGAAGAGAATCTAAGAAGAAAGCCTTCAATTCTCTCTTGGCTTTTTTAATGGAACACGCTTCTGTTGAGGTCTGTAAATCTGCAATGCTACGCAGCAGGTAAAAACAAATCTCAACAGCGAGAGAGACATAAAGTCTAGACTTGGGACTCTTTTGTCAAACTTACCCAACCATCAAATGCTAATGAAAAGGAGTGTTGACCCATTGTCATCGAGTTGGGTGCAGATGGTTCAGGCTCAACAAATAAAAAAACAATAACTAAATGGCTAACTACGGAAACATCTGCTCTGAGTCTATGACTAACACTTAATTTAGTTGTCAATATAATAAAAAAATTACGGATCTTTATTTTCACATTTTTCTCTCAAATCAAATTCATTCAAAATTTAATATTACAAAGGCCGCATAAAATCGATTGAAAGTAATTTTTTATGATATTATTAAATTTTTATAATATTAAATATTTAAGATGTTATTAAATTCATAAACATTTAATACATTATAAAAATTTTAATTTTAAAAAATTATTACACCTACATAATATTAACATTTAAATGAAATTAGTTTTAGGAAAAAAATATTAAAATAAAAAATATTTTGAAATAAATTTATTTAAGTTAAAACAAGTTCAGTAAAATGTGGAGAAATTAACTACCATTTACCTCTTTTGTTTTACTCCCTCCGTCCCATAAATTTTGATACATTTGATTTTTTGTTGTATTTTGACTCAATTTTATTCATATTATTGTTTGTTAAAAAAAATTAAAAAAAATATATTTAGAAACTACATATCTTGAATTATCATTCATATACAAAGATTTTATATTTATATATTAAAATGTTGAAAATAAAAAATCATAGATTAATGACCAAAAACAAATTGAGCAAAATTTTTGGGATGGAGGGAGTATAAATTAACCCCATGAATAGTGAATGTAAGTATTTTTTGTAATCTTTGATATCAACCTTTCAAGCTGTAATCTAAATTATACAAAACTTATTTTCAACAAATTTAAACTATTTAATCAAATTTTACTGCTTTGAATTGTCAATTTTTTTTAAAAAAATACTCTCTATTTTACAAAAGCTGACCCTTTTACTATTTATACTAATTAATTTATAATTTTATTTTTTCAAAATTTAAAATAAAAGTATGAGCTTTTTATATGAAAATGGAACTTTAAAAATTATAGTTTCTAAATATCAATTTTAAAAAAAAAATTCAATACATATTAATATAAATATATTTAAATCAAACTTTATTAAAAAAATTTTATTTTTTCAAAATTTAAAATAAAAATATGAGCTTTTTCAAAAAAAATAAATACATATTAATACAAATTTTATTTTTTCAAAATTTAAAATAAAAATATGATCTTTTTATATGAAAATGGAATTTAAAAAATATAGTTTCTAAATATCAATTTTTTAAAAAAATTTCAATACATATTAATATAAATATATTTAAGTCAAACTTTATTAAAAAAAAAAAAGGTAAAAGGACCAACTATACGGAATTGAGGGATATCATTTTTCTCTCTATATAATTTTTTTCCTTACTTTTGGAGGTAAAGTGTCAGCTTCCAAAAAAAGATGACTAGACTATAGTTTTACCCAAATCTCATAGGTGTTTTGTAATTAGCCCTTAATAAACTCATATTTTCAATAAATATTTCTAGATATATAAGGGCAATTTTGTTTTACATTAAAATTAATATATTATTATGCGTTGTTCTTATATAAAATGATTATTTGCCTAAATCATTAATTTATTGAAATTTATTGATAAATGCTTAGTTGATATTGATTTTCACCCTCATTTTTGTGCTTAATTGTGTATTATTTTGGTAGTTCTTAGTTTGTGTTTTACACTTTATATGTTAATCTCATGAACTAAGGGCTTAAGAAAAGGAATTAACAATGTAAGGAGCTTAAATGGCAAAAGAAGAAGTATTAGATGGTTGGAAGAAGATAAAGAAAAAGTTCCAAAAAAGGCAAGTGCAATGCTAACGCACTTCCTCTTTAGTGTGCTAGCATCATCACACTAAGGCATAAACAGATAGAGCAGAAAATCAGTAAGATCCTAACATACTAGATGTTACGGCATGTGTTAGCACAATTTTCAGCAAGATCAGATACTTTAGAATGCAAGCACAGGTTTTCCCATTATGTGTTGGCAATCCATTATGCAGTAAAAAATTAATCATTTGATGGGACTTTAAACAAAAATTTAATATTATCTTCAAGTGTAGCTAATTTTTACCTGACATTCACCTTGTTGGTGGATCTAGAAAAGGGCTTATGAGAAAAAGGCCTTTAGAGCAAAAACAAAAAACATTTGAGATCTAAATCCAATATTTTAGAAGCTTAAACATTGTTTCATCTTGATCTTTTACCAGTTGGCACTACAAGTTGGAGAAAGTAAAGTTCTTGAGGAGGTCTTCTGAAGCCTTGGAGATGTAAGCTAGAAGGATTCGCCTTTAGTTCTTTCCATCTTTTTTCTTTATATTACTTTATAGGTTTTAAGGTCCAAGAGATAATCCCAACCAGAAAAAACCTATTATGGATTACTTTCATCCTATGAATGCTTATGATGAGGAGAACACAATTATCCTTCAACCCTTTCAAACTAATGACTTTGAGATAAAGTCTAATGACTCTAATCTCATCCAACTTATGGAAGGCATTTCTTTTGGTTGAGCACCTAACAAAGATCCAAACCACCACATAAAGAAGTTTGTTAGGTTATGTGACACATTCAAGTTCAATGGATTTTTTCTGAATAAAAAAAATGATAAAGCTCTTTCATTTCTAAGGGATAGATTTAATGAGTGGTTTGAGATTTTGGATGTGGATTTGATTCACACGTGGACAAAAATGCAACAGGCCTTCATCATAATCTTTTTTCCACAATTAAAAGTGTTTAATTAATGACAAATAACTTAGCAGAAACATGAGTTTGATTTAAAGAAATGGTGAAGCATTGCTTAAACCATGGCCTTCCAATATATCATCAAATTCATTTTTTTATGATTGATTGTTTCGTACCAACAAAACTCAAGTTGACGTCGCCATAAGTGAAGTATTGCTTATGAAGAGTGCAAAAAAAGCTTTGGGGATATTGAAAAATACAACACAAAATGTTGAGATGGCTAGTTATATGTCTTTGCCAATGAGAGGTGGAATCTTAGAAGTTCTCCAAATAACATCTCTCATGTCCTAACTTGCTGCACTTACAAATCAAATCTTAAACTCTTTAATCAATAAGAGTATGGAGGTCAAGGCTTTGGAAGAAATGAAAATTTTGAATTATAAAGAAAACTATCCAAGTAAAACAAATATGGGGCCAAACCAATACCATTCTCACCAAAGGCAACCCTTCCAATTTTTTCCCTTCTTCCACCTCAAGAAAATAAGTCATCCATAGAAGATATCTTAAGTGCATTTATTCAAAAGTTCAAAGCAAGGGGTCGATAATCAATATTAAAGATTAATGAGTTTGAAGGTATAGGCATATGTTGGGTTCTTAATGCACACAACTTATATGGATACTACGTAAAATCACATGTACATGATATATACATGGAAATGTTAATTATGTGAAATGTTACTAAACTATAAACAAAATCAAGAAAAATAAAGCAAAAATGCATGAAGGAATGAAACGAACAAGCCACAATAAGATGGTTATAACCATATTCAACAAATGTTTATGATTTAAAAAGTCTAAAAATTAATTTTAAAATAATTCTTTTATAAAAAATATGTATTTTTATTAAAATTTTAACATATCCAATTTAAAAATACAAAAAAATCAATAAAAATAATTTAGTTTTTCACAATAAGTTAAAATTTATTTACTTTTTTTTACCAATTCAAAAATTATTTTTTAACTTTTGAAAATGTAAAAATTTTTTTTCTAGAAAACACCTCGAAGGTTGTAGATTTTATTTCATCAAAGTCAGCCCAACGAGACTTACATACCAATTCAGGGGCCTACAAAAATGACAAAACTTGACTTAAAACAAATTAGAAGAAACCTAACCTGTGCTTTACAGGCAAAATCAGACAATACAAACTAAGCAAAGACTTTACTCAAATTGCTTTAGAAATAATCTACACTACTTCAATAGTCCATCTAGACACTTGATGATGACGTCTTCTATTTCTTTCTTACCACAAAAAATAAACCAAAGCCGAAAAACACATTCATATTACCTTTGACATTAAATTGTTTTCCTTCACCACCCTACACAGCCACTGCCAACATCTATTTCATCTCCAAGGAGCATCATGAAGCTTGATCATACACATAATTTGACGCTAAACCACCATAGAGTAAGAGCACTCAAAGAACAAATGGGTCCAAGACTCATGAACAAGGAGGCAAAGAGAACAAGAGCTAGAGTCCACATTCAAGTAAAGATCGAGTATATCCAGAGTAGGTAATCTATTCAACATAGTAAACCAACAGACCATGGCAAATTTTGGGACTGATTTCCAAATCAAAGAATGTTAACTCATCAAATCGAAATTCTCCACAACATGTAAGTATGCTACCTTCATACTAAATTTTTCATCTTTAACACAATCCCACTCATTATCATGAATAGCATTAGAAAATAGGGCACGAGCTTTCAAAATATGCTTCCAAAACATAAAACACTTAACAAAAGGACTTACCTGCCAAATATCTCAACATCTAAGGTAATATACATGTAGCCAACAAATCCACAAGTTTTCCCTATAAAAAAACATATGCCATAGCTTTTTAACATTAGCTGCATCATTCCATCCAAATAGATTGTACATCCTAATGCCACCCTGTTCTTTGGGAGCACATACAAACCTCCAAGCCACTGGGAATTTATTACCCTAAATAAACCCAAACCATAAAAAAGCTCTACAACACTGCTCAATTAAACTTAAGACAGTCTTTGGAATTGGAAAAATAGTGGCCTAGTAATTTTGCACACTGAAAATCACAAACTTAATAAGCTGAATCATCCCAGCATAAGAAAGAAATTTATTGGCCCAACCATTAACCCTCTGCAGAATCTACTCCTCAAGAGGTTTAAAATGATAAACCTAAAGCCTTTTGTCCATTAGGGGGACCCCTAAATACTTCATAGGCAACACCCATTTTGGCATATTTAAAGTCTCTAGAATAGCTTTCTCATTAAAATCATCAACACCTCCAAAAATAACTTGACTCTTATCAAAATTAATGACTAAACCAGTAGTAGTAGAGAACAGATCCAAGCAAAACTTGATAGCTCTAGCCGAATTAATATCCCCATTGGCAAATATTATAATGTCATCCGCAAACATCAAATAAGTTAAATGAATCTTCTGACGTTTAGGATGAAACTGAGCAAAGTTATCATCAAATATTTTAGCCAAAGTTCTAGAAAAATAATCCATGGTTAAAGACAAATAGTAGAGGGAAATAAGGTCACCTTGTCTTACCCCTATATTTCCTTGAAAGAAACCACATAAGTTCTCATTCAAAATAATAGAAAACTAAGGGGATCTAAAACACGCCATAACCCAAGAAACCCATTTATCGATAAAATCCGGCATAAGCATATATTTCTCCAAAAAATCCTAACTAAGCATATCATATGCCTTTTTAAGATCAATTTTTAGGCACATTCTAGGGTTAATATTACTCCTGCCATAACCCCTCAAAATTTCATGGCAGAGTAAGATATTATCAGAAATTAATCTACTATTCACAAAAGCACATTGATTTTCATGAACAAGGTTAGGCAAAATAAGTTGCAGACGACTAGCCAATATCTTAAACACAAACTTATAGAGCACATTGCAACAAGAAATGGGTCGAAAATCATTAGTAGAAGAAGCATGGGCATGTTTTCGTTTAAGATGAATGATAGTGGCAGCTACGGCTAATGGCAACTCACCATAATCAAAGAATCGCTTAATAGCATCAACAATATCATCCCTAATCAAGTCTTAATTATGTTGAAAGAAACCGGTAGTGTATGC
Organism: Aquilaria yunnanensis; assembly: GCA_039654915.1. NCBI lineage: Eukaryota > Viridiplantae > Streptophyta > Magnoliopsida > Malvales > Thymelaeaceae > Aquilaria > Aquilaria yunnanensis. Next base: position 33,167,339 of record CM077600.1, on the reverse strand, counting down.
ATTACGCCCAAGAGCTTTAGAAGCAGAAGAATCTTGAATAGCTTTAGCAATTTCCTAGGAAGACACAACTCCCATAAGACGCCTACTTTGATCATTGGTCAACTTAGAGCCATTTAGAACAATATTCATATTAACATTCAACAAACAAACAGAAGTATTACCAAGAAGATAAGAGAAGTAGTCAAGAAACTTATATTTAATATCTGATTGAAGCTACAATTGTTTCCCACTCTGAGCATAGAGACAAATAACAGTTGCTTTTACAATTTTCTCCTTCATTTTAAAATGAAATAGTTTATTATTCCTATAACCAAGCTTCAGCCAATCACAGCAGATTTTTGAGCTAAGAAAACTTCCCCTGTCTTCATTTCAAATAACTTATGCTTAGCTCTTTGCCACTTCATATAGAACATGTTATCCCCTAACTTTTGATTCAACCTACTACAAATTGACTCCAACTTTTTCTCCTTTAACTTAACTCTACCATAATATTTGAATGAAAATTAGTGTTTAAGCGCATAAAAGTAGCCTTCAAATTTCTTAATTTTAAAAGCACATTCTTCCAAGGAAAGGAAGCTGCAAATTCACCTACACAACAAACATTTCTAACAATCTGATAATAGTCAGCGTGATTATCCCACATTTTCAAGTACTTAAAAGGGACTATTCTTTCAAAAAGACAATCATCCAGCACGATAAGAGCCAAAGAATGATCAGAACAACACTCTCTCTTAAACTCAACAAAAACATGAGCAAAAGCATCAAACCAATTACTATTATCCATCACTCTATCAAGCTTACAAAGAATACGATCATCAAAATTTTGGTTATTACTCCAGGTAAAAAAATCACCCACACTATGAAGATCAACAATGCCCAATAGATTACAACAATTTAATAACCCAGAATTTTTCCAATCCACCACACTAAAAGCACAATATTTCTCACTAGATTGAATAATCTCATTAAAATCCCTAGATAAAAGCCAAGGCCCCCTTAAATTCTCTGCAAATAACTCCAGATTTTTCCAAAGAACACTTCTATGTATCGGATCATTAGAAACATAAATAATAGAAAGAAAAGATCTCTAATTTTTCATCTTGGAAAATACTTCATAGTGAATCACTTGATTAGAGGCTAAAATGAATTTAACCTCCAAAACATAAGGATCCTAGAGGACCCAAATCCTCTCATTTAAAGCAAAAGCATAATTATTCAAAAACATCCACCTAGGAGCAACATTTGAACTAATATTAGAGATTTTTCTACTATTTACATGAGTCTCTAACAAGGCAATTAAACTGAGACTATTGTTATTTAACACCTTTTTTTTTTACCTTTTTTTTTGTTTTAGACTCATATTGAGTCTGTAACACCCCTACATCCCACATGGGTGAATTATGGGAAGCCTTATGTGGATATATAGGCTTCAATTCCAGAACATAAGTACCTAGCGCTTATCCTTTTCATAAAGGATAGCCCATGTGGTGTAGGCAGGTGTTCCGTTGACCGGTTCTGGATTTGGGTCGTTACAGATGGTATCAGAGCCGACCCGGGACCACGATGGTATGGCATAGTAGGTATGTACATGTATCGTCTACCAGGACTGATCCTGGATTCGAGAGGCTACTTGGCTAGGGGCTAAGTAGTCCGATTAGAGAGGTTACTTGGTCGGAGGAACCAAGTAATCCGATTGACCCCAACGGGGACGTTGGGTACATAAGGGGGGGAGTTTGTAACACTCCCATATCCCACATGGGTGAATTGTGAGAAGTCTTATGTGGATATATAGGCTCCAAGTCCAGAACATAAGCAACTAGTGCTTATCTTTTTTCAAAGGATAGCCCATGTGGAGTGGGTAGGTGTTCTGTTGACCAGTTCTGGACTTAGGTCGTTACAGATTTGTAATACCCCCATATCCCATATGGGTGAATTGTGGGAAGTCTTATGTAGATATATAGACTCCAAATCCAGAACATAAGCACCTAGCGCTTATCATTTTCCAAAGGATAGCCCATGTGGTGTGGGCAGGTGTTCCGTTGATCAGTTTTGGACTTGCGTCGTTACAGATGGTATCAGAGCAGACCTGGGACCACGATGGTGTGGCATAGTAGGTATGCACATGCATCGTCTACCGGGACTGATCCTGGATTCGAGAGGCTACTTGGCCAGGGGTTAAGTAGTCCGATTAGAGAGGTTACTTGGTCGGAGGAACCAAGTAATCCGATTGACCCCAACGGGGACGTTGGGTACATAATGGGGGGAGTTTGTAACACCCCCATATCCCACATGGGTGAATTGTGGGAAATCTTGTGTAGATATATAGGCTCCAAGTCCAGAACATAAGCACCTAGCGCTTATCCTTTTTCAAAGGATAGCCCATGTGGTGTGGGCAGGTGTTCTGTTGACCAGTTCTGGACTTGGGTCATTACAGAGCCTACAAATATTCTAGCAACCCCATTCATTAAGCAGGCACAAAGATAGAATCTGAGTTATACCTATTTATAACTTCAACTTGCATATCCATATGTAAGTTGTCAAAAGAATTAGAAAGGCTAATATTACCTGCTCTAATTCTACTATCATCCCACAGGTTACCCCTGAGTTCTTTCCTCAATTCCATTAGCACCTGCTTTACCTTTACAAGTAATTACCTAAAATTCAACTATTTTTGTGTCACTCGTGCTAGCGTCAGCAACAGATGGAACTAATGCATGAGAAAGCTTTCCAGGTTCTTCTACCTCCTTAACTTGTTCTGGGCCTTCATCTTTACAATCATCAAGCTTCTTCTTCATGAAATTTGGTCTACAGTCTTCTTCTCGATGACCCAATTTCTTGCATTTTTTGCACTGACTCGGCTACCATTCATACACAACTCTTTTTTTATTCATACTTAGCATATGTCTTTATGGTAACATGATCCACCACTACATCCACTCTCTTTACCTCAACTAAAACATGAGCAAATGACAAACGAGACCTTTGTACCGTCATAGAGTTAGCTAGTATAGGACGCCCATTCTTGCTTACAATTATGCTGATGATTTTAGGATTCCAGTATTGCAGTTTTAATCCTAGCAACCAAATTCACACTGGCACTACATCAAACAAATTCCGATCAAGCTTTATATCCAACTCTTATCTTCGCAAAAGCATTGGTTTCCAAAAAACAAAGTTCATATGTCCTTCCAAAATCTTAATGAGATCTGCCTCAAAATGAAAATGAAAGAGAAATAACCCTAATTGGATTTTTGTAGCAATCGGAGTCAATACTTGCTTCCATTGAAATTGCACAAATTTTCTCATGCTATCTAGAGAAGCCTCCGTGCCCACCACCGTACTAATCAAGGTTAGACGCCATTCACTGCATCCATCCTTTATTTCCTCATCATTAATCATCACTTCCAACTTTTTATCCTCCTCTCAAAATTTCAGTTTAAAATTTGTTGGTTGTCGAACCTTCATGTAATCTGGACAGTTCTCCTCTACAACCATTTGAGTCCATGACTTACTTGATCCTTTTGACTAACCAGAATCAATCGCCACCTCTGTCGTAGTCTTATTCACCGAGTCTTTTCTCTCATCAAAGAAAATGACCTCCGAACTGAAAAGTGAGGTTCTTGCCTGCCTCATCAGCCTCAATCAACTCCAATTTCTTACCACCCCTGCCTCGCCCGCCACATGCCCCTCTTCGATTACTACCCATTTCACTGTTTCAAATGTGGAAATCGAACACCCTAATTTCTATAAAGAAGTCGGAGCTTCTGTCTCTAGAAACCAAACATGTGTCCCCTATAGAGATCCTTTAATGTAAGGTTTCACTAAATTTATAATTTGGATAAATATTCATTTTATATAAAAAAATAATGCACAACAATACTTTAATTTTAATGCAAAACAAATTTTCCCTAAATGATTCGATCATTTTGTGGCTTGAATCTTATAACAGTCTTTGATATTTTGTGAATATGTCTATCAAATCATCAAACTTTTCTTCCTGTCCAATGTCCACTAGCCCATCAAACTTTGAAAGCTGTACACAAATATAATGATGTTACATTTTCTTTTTTATGTTCACATTACAAGTAAAATGCTTTTTTCGTATTTTTATTTTATTTTTAATTTGACTATATCTCGTTTAATGATTTGATATATAAAAAACACTTAAAGGATATTTTATTTCACTGTTAGATAAAATGAAACGAAAAATAATTCAAAAGTACCTTTTGTAAATTTGAATTTTCAACAATATAAATGATAGAAAAATTACTTTTTAAAAAGTGTCTGGTTAGGTGAAGAAATTAGTACTCTCTCTCCCACTATATTATAACTTAATTTCTATCATTTCTCTTTTTTTTTTTTTTTTTTGCTTTTTGAATTGGTAATTCTCTTTATAGACGAATGTGAGTACGTTAATCTACATGTAAACGTTGGATGAAATATAGGTGTAGCTAAATGCTATTTTTTTTGAAAAATTATGAATTATTTTTTAAAAATAAAAAATGACAGGTATTGTGGGACTAAAACAACAAAATGGAATCTGATGGCGAACATAGATGCTGTGAGTAAAAGAGATACAGGCTCGTTCACTAAACAAAGTGCTAAGGGACGAAGTTAAAACAGTAACTACATCTAATCCATTTTAAATTAAGTCAATTAATTTTAAAATAATTTATTTTTATTTTTATTTAAAATTAATTTGAATTAAAAGTCAATATTATATAATTGTAACAATTTATTAAAAATATATATTTTTGTAGTTTTACTAAATTTTTTTAGTTTAAGATATTGAAAAAAAAATTATAAAAATTTAATAATATTATAAAAATTTATTTTTAAATAGATTATTATATCTAAATAATATTAATTTTTAAATAAAATTAATTTTAAATAAAAAATATAAAAATAAAAATAAATTAATTGACTTAAATTAAAAACTTATATGGGACTAACGGACACCTGTTTTAAATCTTTGTTTGGCCAGTGACAAGTTATTATCTTCGTCAAAGTGTGTGTGGACTGTGGAGTAGGAGCAGCACGAGCAAGAATAGTAATGTTAGTTTCACGCGGAAGGCAGGAGATGGGCCCCGCGCCGTGCCGACGAGGAGTAACCGAGAACTGGACTGGATTTGGGAGCTAGCGTCAAGGCAGTACAGGTGCTACGGCCTCATGACCAGTGACGAGATCAGGCTTGGAACAGTGAGTGAGTGGGTGAATCTGTGTGAAGGGAATGAATGATCCGTATCAAAAGCCATACTTTTCGGGGAGCATTTACTGCTGCTGGAACCCTACGACGACAACGACCTACCCTTCCCTTTAGGGATGGTACCTCCGCTTAAATTTAAATTTAAAACCGCCTCCTCTCTGCTCAAAAGCCCCAAATTGTAACCCCATTCACAGTTTTTGGTAGGTTCTTGTACAAAGTAAATATTAAAATAATATTTTAAAGGATAATATGATAGAGTAAATTATTAAATATTAAAAAAATTAAAAACTGGGGTGAGATTAACGGAACGGAGGAAATACTATAGGCAGCCCAAGTTCAAAGATCAGTAGCTCATAATTTCCTAGCCTTGTTTGACTTTGGCATGCCACTTACAATGGAAGGAGATCACCGACTCCTTAGTCCTTAGGCAATAAATTATGCACACCAAAAGGCTAATTATGTTGCCTCCATTTCTATAAAGGACGGGAAAACTACGAAAAATTCCCCCGTCCCTGAGGTATAGACAAATTTACAATACCTATATTTATTTTTAAAAAAAATTAATATTGTGATTTGCAGTTATAAAAGAAAAGAGCAAATACATAACCTTATCCTCCCAACCTTCTTCCTTATAATCTTTGCCCCGAACTTCTGCAGTAGTACAAGCTACTCCCCGTGAATAAACTAGAAGCTTCAATTAAAATTGGGGAAAAACAAATCAAAGCATCACTCATCAGAATGGTTGTCCTTCGATTCTGGGTGGGTGTGGGTTTTCTCTCCCTAGTGTTTGGATTCTACAGAATTGATCGCCCGTGTTTTTCCAGCTATCTTCGATTGTCGTTGCCTCAATCCATTTTCTTTAATTTGCCTCAAGATTGGGCTTGCATCATGTATGGGTTATTGATTATGGGCATGGGAGTTTCTGGGTTGAGGGAGAGCTAAGGTGATTGGCCACTGTGGGGCAATGCGAGTGATGGTCTTACCATAGGTTTCGTGCACGACGACGAAACAGCGGTTGGATCCACTTGGCAGGCTTAGCAGAGGCAAATTTGAGGACGTTTGGCGGAGGCCCTGTGGTTGGGCTTGGGAGATGAGGAAGTTGACACGAACGGCCACCATGGCTGAATCGTCACGAGCTCCGCTCCGCTCCAATGCAGCTGAATTGTCAAGAGCTTCGCTTTGAATCTGCAGCGTCGACAAGAAAAAGCGGTAGAAATCTGACGGGGCCAATTGCTACAAACTATTTTCTTGAGGGAAGCTTAAAAAATAAAACCCTTTTCTGGGTCTGTTTTTTGTCTTGTTCTTATTTTTTTTTTCTTTCTAAAATTACTGAATTTTTCTGTTGATGGGATATTACAATTGTCTGTATGGTGTGAAACATACTTTGAGGGAGCAAATCTCCATGAAATTATCTTACCTGTAAGGCATCCATGCACATTCAATTTCTGAGTTTGAAATGTATTTTTAGGTTATGGAGATGTCTTTGGGAATCTATCTGATGCACAGCTTCTTAATGATTCTTAGGTTTTTCTTTATCTATTTTATGTTGCGAGCTTCTGTGGATTTGTTTGGGAAGAACTGGGATTTTGAGCTTTGGATTTGCTAAACGGGTGGTGGGATGTTGTGGTTGGTGATTCGCAGGAACCAGTGGCGGAACCAGGATTTTTGGTTCTGGGTCAAGCCTGGAGGAGAGACGACGGAGCCTGGAGGAGAGAGACGACGTCACGGTTAAGTAAAGCTGTAAATTGGGACTAATTTACACTAATTAAAAGCTCAAGGAGCAAATCGTACGAGTTGGAAACGTTTGAGGACTAATAATGCATTTAGGTCATGTTAGAATATCCCTTAATATAGAGGGAATAACTACTCACTGGGTCCCTACTTTCTTCAGTACCTACCTTATTGCCCCCCATCTTTATATTTTTCCACAATATTTGGGGGGACAAAATACACACACAATCCTTAAATTTTGACAAAATCACCAAATTATTACCCCATATTTACGTTTTTTTCTAAATTCCCGGGGGGGCAACAACCCCCTCCCAGCATAACGTAGCTCCGCCGCTAGTAGGAACGATTGGCAACCTTTCGGACAAGGGAGAAGGGGAGTTGGGAGGGACGGTGGGAGACAGGGCGTAATTTGTTAGATGTAGAAGGTGGTGGGGTGAAGACTGAAGATTTTAGGGAAGAAAGCTAGAAGGGTAAAAATGGGTATTTTCTCTTTTTGGTCATAACGGTGAGCTAATTTTTAGGAGGGCAAATATCGTTATTAGAGGACACAAGTGTAGATTTGTCTATACCGGAGGGGCTTTAGGTAATTTTCCCATAAATAAATCGAGTTCAACTTTACGCCAACCAAACAAATTCACCAGAGTTATGTTTTGTCCTTCACTCACACTTGCGTGAAGCATGTATCGAAAAGCATGAAACGAATTTATATGGACTGCTTCCCTTACCATGTTTTGAACTCTCAATTAGTACGTTTCCGAGGTACACACACAGATTTACTTTAGTGCACATCGTTTCGTATCCAATTAACAATTTTCAAAAAAAATGTCAATACGTGGTTAATAGTTTTTTTTCTTACCTGTTAGATACAGTCGAAAAATATGAACGCTTACATACATTTGTGTTACTAAAAAGTATCAAATCGGACACTTGACACCTTCAGCCTATATATGACCCAATCCAACTCCGACCTTGAGCTTTATAAAGGGCGCTTACCAGGTCAGGTGGCGGCATGCGCATAGAAAGGAAATAAGGAAAAAGAAAACACAGAGAAGCAAAATTAGGGCACAGGTTAAAAACTTGAGATTTTGGTAAAGTGTGTGCATGTGTTATCACATGACATGATAAGGGCTTAACTGTCATGTTTTACAAATTTGAAGGTATTACAAGAGTTCGGCCAAGTTGATTTGAGTTACAATTTACTCATTACATTTTGGTCCTAATTACACTAACAACCTCATATTTGCAAACCCACTCCTTACCTCATTCATTTTTCAGCACAATAAAGAAAAATGAGTGTCATGCATTATAACTGAAGGAAAAGTGTAATTTAAACTACTCCATTATTTTACCATTAAAAAATTACTAGGCTGTTTGAATTAAGTAAAAGACGATTATTACATTATTTGAATAAAAATTATAAAACTTGATGTTGAATGGTATAAAGACTTCTAAACATGGAACGTATAACTAATATCTAACCTTAAAAATAGAATACATTAATTCACCGCAATTTCAAGCATAATGGAAGCTGGGGTGTTTATGATGTAGTTTTATGTGGTTTTGAGCCAAACTCATAACCGTATTGTATAGCAAACAATTTCACAATTCGAAAACTATAGCCTCACTGCTTTGCATATAAAATAAAAAAAATGCACCACATATGCAATTTGGTTGCATTTTTTCATGCCACAAATTCACAATACGAAATTCAAATAAATTAATACAAGTATATAACATAAACAATAAAGATAAAAGTGCAATTTAATTTAGGCAGAAATATCAAATTTACCACTAATGTTTTGAGTTGAGGGTAGATATGCCACTATAGTTTTTTTGTTGGCCTAATCTCTTACTAATGTTTTAAAATGGGTCGAATATGCCATTGTTGACTAGAAAATAACCAAAAATGGTAAAATAGTAGGTTTTGAAATCTTAGAATTATTATGCATCTCTTCAAAAAATATTAGGATCTTTGAGATTTTTGTCAAAAAAGGTCTAATTTCTGCCATCAACTCTTTAGCTTTGTTGCTGTCTTCATCACCAGTGCCCTAACCCCATCGTTGCTCTTCCTCTGTCTCTACTATATAATTTCCTCACTCACATTCTTGGGAGAGAGATTTTAATTACAAAAATTCTTTAAAGTTTATTAAAACTTGCATTATCATCCTAAAATTTTAAAACTTATTATTTTAAACATTTTTCATTGGTTTTTTAATATTTTTTTTTATTTATATTTTTAACAGTTAGTGGCATATTTACTCTTAATTTAAAACTTTAGTGGCATATCTGACCCATTTTAAAACATTAGTGGGAGATTGGGAAAAAATACTATAATGACATATCCGCTTCCAACTTAAAATTTTAGTGACAAATTTGATATTTTTTCCTTTAATTTATAAACCAACACACATGAGAAATAAAAATCTCAAATAAGTTAAATTTATCATCCTAAATGCCTACATACATAAGAAAATTATAAATGTCTTTTGTGTTTTCCAATGTTTCTATTATAAATACACATAAGAAAGTTATTGTCCACTTTTCAATGTTTTCATCAAAAGCACACATAAGAAACTCATTACCTACTTTCTATTACCAATATGCGTAAATAAGAAACTCTTTATCTGCAGTATTCCATCACTTTCATGTCTCCGCCTACCTTACATTTACTTTAGTAATTAAGAAGTTAGCAATGTACAGCAGGATTGCGAAGCAAACATATTAATATTGTATTAGGCTTCTTCTATCAAGTACCTTGGGCTTCATTAATCTTAGGCTTAGGAAATTAGTTTTAAATGATAACAAAGAGAACAAGAGGGAAATGATATTATATTGGATTGGATATCTCTTATTGGATTGGTGTGGTTTTTTATAGGTCATAACATTTAAAACTGCAAGAATACTATATAATATTCGGTTTTAAAATATCTAAACCCAGACCATAACTGAGATCGTATAAAATTGTATACCGTCCTATTTGATAAGGATCAGTTTATACAATTTTATGATTTGACCTGCTTCGGTACACAAATGAAATGGCTGGTGAGGTTGCTGGGTGTTACACATAAATAGGGACTGGCAGGCAGGCAAACCTCGTGGAGTGATTCATGGGAAAGGAAGGACAATAAGTTTTGGCTTGCGAACGCCCACTTAGGGGCCTGTGCCTCAAAATATGGAGGTGATAGCTGCAACATTTCTCATTCTCGTCTTGCCAACGAAGCAAAAGCAAGCAACACCGCAACGGCATTTTAATTTGGTTAATGCACTAGTAAGAACTTCACTAAAGTTTGAATTCTCTCTTTTCTAAAATTATTCAGCTTATTCTACTTTGAATTGTCCCTTAAATTTTTATTTTTTATTTTTTAATTATGTGTAAAAAATAAAAATAAAAATATGAATAGCGCAAAAAATGTTGTTTTTAAAAAAAAAATTGTGACAAGTCTAAATGGTTCCACTAATTCAAAATAAAAATAATATAAAATTAGTATAGAATTCTATGTGTAGCTTGAGTATAATTAATTGAATATAAAAACATTAATAAGCCATAGTTATATTTTTCAGCTGTTAATTAAACTTCATGCAAACAAATTTTGTAACATAGTATGAAATGAGGTTTGATGACTCGTACGTTATTGTAGGGATTTAATTCAATAAATTTATCATTAAAATAATTTTTTATTATAAGTAACTAAAAATATTTCACCCATAAATTTACATTGATCAACTAATTTTTTTTTATTTCAATTTTGAGTTGGGTTCTCTTTATATTATATTCATATAATTAAAATAATTAGTTATGATCGAAACATAATACCGTGAAACAAAAATTTATATGTGCTTTGAATCTATACATATTTTCTTTGTTATTAAAAAATAATTTACTAAATTTTCATCTCTTATTAATTCAAACCCCAATTTTTAATATTAATAAAAAATTTATCTAGAAAATTTTACTTTAAATTTCAAGAATTATAGACCAAATTAGTTTAGTTAACTATAGATCTTAAAGTAGATAATTGATGTTATAAAATTTAATCATCAATAATGAAAAAAATGACCGAAAATACAAAACTGTATTTAACTTATGTCAATCAATTAATGGTCTAACTATTAACTTAATAAAAAGAAAAAGAAAAAAATGAATTAAGCCAAATCAACTAGAATCATAGTCAAAAGTAGACAAATTATAATAATTAAAGTTTCATTTTAGAAAGCAATAATAAAGAAAGATGACAAAAAAAAGTTTGAACTAAGATAAAAACTGAAAAAAACTTATGTATTAAAGATTTAATAATTGATTTAATAAATTCAAAAAAAAATTATTTAACTAATAAACTATGATGACTAATATCTTAGTTTAAAAGATAGAGTAAATTCATGAATGGTCCCTAACCTTTAGTCATTGTTTCCTTTTAGTCCCTAACCTATTGAATGTTCTATTTTAGTCATAAACCTGTTAAAACGTTTTTTTTAATGCTAAATTTATTGAAAACATTTTATTTGGTCCCAAATTGTTGAAATTTGTTAACTCAAAGTGGTTGTCTGATAACAACTTTTTAGATCATAATTTGAATTATCCGGTAACTGTCTTACAATAAATTTATAATAATTTTTTTATAGTTAATGAAAAATTCAAAGCGCTTTTTTCTCTGTGTAAATTGAACTTATTTGATTTAGAAATAAAAAAATATTAATTTAAATTATCTATTTACCGTAAAAAAATATTAGACTATTTAAATTTACTGGAAGACAATTACCGAATATTTAAATTAGGATTTCAAAAGTTTCTATGAGATAATTTGTCAAGTTAATGAATTTTATCTGGTAAAGGATGAAAATGAAACAATTATAATAGGTTTAGGACCAAAACAGAGAATTGAATAGGTTAGAGATTAAAAGAAAATAATGACTAAAAGTTAAGGACCATTTACTCTTAAAAGATAGTATATAAAAAACAGCAAAAAAAGTTTGAGGACCAAGAGAGCAAATAGAAAAAATTTAGTTCAATAGTTATTAAATTTGGGGACAAAAATGGAACATAGATGGAACTTAGAGACTAAATTCTTAAAGAGTGAAAATTCAGGGATTAAAATTGAGTTTTAACCAAAATAAAACATGAAACAAACTAAAAATGGGAAATTGTAACACACACTCTCTAAAATTTGAATACCTTGTGAAAAGGGAATTAAACTTAAAAAAGACTTAATAACATCCAAGAAAAATGGAGGGGGGGGGGGGGAAGCACTGTTAATGTACAATGGAATTCATTATAGATAAATAGTAGAAACACTGGTTTTTTTTATAGAAGTAAGTTAGATATGTGGAGACCAATGTAATAATGCAAGTTATTGATAGAACAATATAAAAAATAAAACATACTTTAATATTAAATAAAATCCAACTATAGATAATTGTATACACATAGAATAGTTAAATGAAGATGTGTTTACATATTGTTAAAAAAGCATTAAAGATAATAGACAAAAAATTTTCAAATCAGTTTCATTAACCATGTCAAATGAAACCATCAAGAGAAAGAAAAAACTTCTGATATTTATAATGTAGAATAACATTGCACAATATATATACATAAGTTTTTTTAGATTTTTTTTTCACTAATAAATTAGTGATAAAATGAAACTTTTTAAGAATCAATCACTTATATATAATGTAAAATTGTGCACTGTTTTAACTAATCAAAATTTTGAATTAAATCCCATATAAAAGCACTCATACATTCTACAAACTATGTATCTGTTTCAATTAACAAAAAACTTTGAATCTAACTTATCTAACTTACACCTTTGAATAAAAATATGTAAAAGAAATTTTTTTTGATATTTAATATAATTAATAAAAGTATGTCTCTTATTTTCATTTAAGGTTCCATAATTTTAAATTAAAATAAACTATCCAATTTTTTTTTCTAAAGTTTCCAACAGATTGCAAAAGTTGGAGACCACTATGACAAAATTGTTATATTGAGGGACCAAAAGGGGGATTTTAACATTCCCCTGGAATGCAAAAAAAAAAAAATATATAGAAACGGCCTGACTTGTCATAAAATGGACAAATATACCTTCAGTCCCTAAATTATTGGTTTCTTCAAGTATCAGCCCCCATACTTTATTATTTGTCTATTTTACCACCATCAACATACAGCCTTCGCCTTATCTCACGGCAAAAGGAGAAAGTGGGGGATTTGTATGGCAGATGTAAAATATTTAGGGACAAAGATAGAGATTTTTCCACAAAACTAGAAGAAGCAAAAAAAAAAAAAAGGGCTACATGGGGGTACTGTTGATAAACAGTAAAACACTTTCTTCTTTAGAATACAGTATAGTTCGATGTTTTGATGACCTACACGTTGTTGCAGGGATTTAATTCAATAAATTTAGCATTAAAATAATTTTTTATTTTAAGTGAGTTAAAATTTTTCACTATAAATTCACATTGGTCAACGAAAATTTTACTTTATTTTAATTTTATGTTAGGTTCTTTTTATATTATATTCTTATAATTAAAATGATTAGTTATGATCGAAACATAATATCGTGAAACAAAAATTTGTATGTACTTTGAATCTATACATATTTTCTTTGTTATTAAAAAATAATTTACTAAAATTTTTTATCTCTTAGTAAATCAAACTTCAATTATTAGTATCAATGAAAAAATTATCTATCTAGAAAAATTTATTTTAAATTTCAGTAATTATAAACCAAATTATTTTAGTTAACTATAGACCTTGAAGTAAATAATTGATGCTGCAAAATTTAATCATCAATAATAAAAAATGACCAGAAACACAACTCTGCATTTAACTTTTGTTAATCAATTAATAGTTTAACAATTAACTTAATAAAAATAAAAATAAAAAAATGACTTAAGTCAAATCAACCAAAACCATAGTCAAAAGTAGGCAAATTGTAATTATTAAAGTTTCATTTCAGAAAGTAATAACAAAGAAAGATGACAAAAAAAAAGTTTGGGCCAACATAAAATTTGGAAAAATTTATGTATTAAAGGTTTAATAATTAATTTAATGAATTCAAAAAAAAAATATTTAACTAATAAACTTTGGTGACTAATGTCTTGGTTTAAAAGATAGTATATAAAAAACAATAAAAAAAAGTTTAGGGACCAAGAGAGCAATTAGAAAAATATAGTTCAATAGTTATTAAATTTGGGGATCAAAATGGAATACAGATGGAACTTGGGGACTAACTTCTTAAAGAGTGAAAATTCAGGGATTGAAATCAAGTTTTAAGCAAAACAAAAATGAAACAAACTAAAAATGGGAAATTGCAACACATGTTCTTGAAAAGATGAATGCCTTGTGAAAGGAATCAAACTTAAAAAAGAGTCAATGACATCCAGAAGAAGGGGAAAAGAATGAGGCACTATTAATGTATAATGAAATTCACCATAGATGAATGGTATAAACACTAGTCCATTCTAGAAGTAAACGAGATATGTGGAGACCTGTGTAATAATACAAGTCATTAATGGAACAATATAAAAGGATAAGACATATTTTGACATTAAATAAAATCTAAGTATATATAATTGTATACACACAGAATAACTAAATGAAAATGAGTTTACATATTGTCAAAAAAACATTAAAGATAATAGGTGAAAAATTGTCAAAACAGTTTCATTAACTAATTCAAATAAAACCATTAAGAGAAAGAAAAAGATTATGGTGTTTAGAATGTAGAATAAGATTACACAATATATATGCATAAGTTTTTCTAGATTTTTACTCATAATGAATTAGTGATAAATGAAACTTTTTAAGAATCAATTACCTATATGTAATACAAATTGTACACTGTTTTAATTAATCAAAACTCCAAATCAAACCCCATATAAAAGTATTCGTGCGTTCTACAAACTGTGTATCTGTTTCAATTAATCAAAAATTTGAATCTAACTTATCTAACTAAACATTTGAATAAAACATGTAAAAGAAAGTTTTTTTTGTATTTAATATGGTTAAGAAAATCATGTCTCTTATTTTCATTTAAGGCTCCATCATTTTAAATTTAAATAAACCATCCAATTTTTTTTCTAAAGTTTCCAACAGATTGCAAATGTTGGGGAACACTATGGCAAAATTGTTATATTGGGGGACCAAAAGGGGATTTTAACATTCCCCTGGAATGAAAAACAAAAACATGGAAACGGCCTGTCGGAACTTGCCATAAAATGGACAAATATACTTTCACTTACTAAATTATTAGTTCCTTCAATTATAAGTCCCCATACTTTATTATCTGGCGATCTTATCATCATCAACATATAGCCTTCGCCCTATCTCGTGACAGAAGAAAAAAGTGGCGGATCAGTATGTCAGATATGAAATATTCAGAGACTAAAATAGAGGTTTTACCACAAAACCTTAAAAAGCGCAAAAAAAAAAAAAACACCTAAGTGGGTACTGTTGATAAACAGTAAAAAAACTTTCTTAGTATGATACATTGGAAGTTTGAGTAGAAGAGTTGTCGAGGGAATTCGTGTGTCAAAGGCGTTTAAAAGTCAAAGGAGTGACGCATAAAAGTCAGAGGCGGTGGGACTAGGAATTCGTGTGAAACTTGTTGTATCTTTCGCTACACGACAAGGCGTCCCTGACCGGTCTCGTCGTTTCCTCGTTACAACTAGCTACTACGACAAGTCCACAACTAACGGGCCCCACCAGGTTCACTGATTCAATTGGCCTGCTCGCGCGAGTTTTAATCACGTGACTGCCGGTATATATGGCCTAAAGCTATTTTTAGCCCTCAAACTCGCCATACCCGAACATTTAACCCCTTTAACTTGAAATCAGTTAAATTCGCTCCCTGAACTTGCAAATACAAGACACTTTAGCCCTTTTTGTCTCATGTGCACATCATGTGAGATATTTGCTCTTAACACCACTTGCTCTTAACAACTCTAGTGATGCCAACATCGATCAACCGCCTGCCCCAAATGAACCTAGTGTCTATCTTAGCTCTGGCTCACTAGTGCTGACCTGAACGCCGACCACAATGTTAGTGCTAATGATAAAATTGACTACAATTAGCTTATATATCTTTGTTAAAGGCCTTTCTTTTGATCTCACTAAAGGTGACCTTCTTACCATCTTCGCCCATTAAGCCATTTTAATTTCCAATCTTTTTCCTTTGGAAGTCTCTATTTCATGATATTTTTGTTCAATCGCTTGCATGAATTTCAAAGCTTTGAATTGTGGTTTTGGTTTCTTATTCTTATGGAAGGATTCTTTTCAGGCATGGGGAAATTATGGATGTCAATCTTGTTAGAGACAAAGGTACTAGCAAGTCGAGAGGCATCACCTTTTATTGCATATGAGGATCAATTGAGCATAACTCTTGCTATTGGTTGGTTAATTTCAATGTTAGTGAATTGGTTGATTAATTTTATACCGTTGCCTTATCTCATTGCTAATGGTTTAATAATGCTTATAGTTTGGAAGAGTGAAGTAATGATTTGTGTTGGTTGCAAATAACTTTAATGGGACTCAGATTCTAAGTCGAGTGATAAGGGTTGATCATATTGAGAGGTACAAAAAGCTAGAAGATGAAGATGAAGAAACAGTGTGGAAAGAGAATGAGGAAAGGGGTGTTTGTCATGATTTCTAGGTACACACTTATATAGTTACGGCAATAAATGCCATTTGTTTTGGAGTTACCACATGATGAGCACGAATGCTATAAGGGGTGAAGTGTACCATTTTCAAAAGTTTAGGGGAAAGTTGGACCAATTCATAGTTTAGGGGATAAAATGTCCGGGTCACACAAGTTGAGGGACCAAAAGTGTCTTAGGCCATAATATATCCGTTTGAGTCACGGCCGAATAATATCATTACTCTGTCTTCAACCCCATTCCACTTTGCATTGTAAATTGGTTTTAAAATTATATTCCCATTCCAATGCATTTTACGTTTAAAATCTTAATAGTTTCTTGTATACCGTTTTCTAGTATTAGGTTGATTATAAGGCTAATTTAAAACGAAAATTTGTGTTACAGAGAAAAAATTGGTATATTAGCTAATTTTTTAATTGTCTAAAATTTGTGGACAATTTATGAGAATATAATTATCGAACATATTTGAATTATAATGTCAAAAATTAACATCAAAAAATTATGTGAAAATTATTAAATTTAAATTATTTAGTAGCTATCTTCTAGAAAATTTAAATTATGACATATTTAATTAATAGTTAATGAATCATTTAAACTATAATTTTTTTTCTCTAAAAATTGGGTTTTTTGTCAACTTAGAAGGACACAAATATTCAAAAAAAAAAAATATAAAGGTTTAAGATATTTTTGTAAAGAAATGAAGATTGAGAACTGATTGTAATATTAATTCAAGATTTAGGTCTGAGCGTGCCTTTTATTATTTAGTCACCCATATACGAGATATTAAAATATCAATCCTGATGTACGTCCTTGTATATCCTTGCATATGGAGGAAGATTTCGGCATCTAAAAGGATCAACACCATGAAATATCAGAATGTCCATCATTGTGTAGGTGTACCTTGATGATTTCCGTTAACTAAATAACGTAAAATTAAAAACGTGTGCGAGCGGGATCAAGAAAAAGTAGATGACAACAATTTCCTAAATTCGACAAGCGGAATTTTTTATTCTGATCTTGGACGAGAAATTGCATACCGCAAGGCTGATGCTAAATTCACTGGGGAATCAGAGCACACATATAGAAAAGAAACATTATTAAATTTCATTTTCCGATGTTTGCCTAAAGTTAATACTTTTTATTTCCGATGGGAAAACAAAAGAGCTGACCTTTGATAGTGTTTTCAGCATCATCATATAATAATTCACTCACTGATATATATATATATATGTGTGTGTGTGTGTTTAGTTTCAAATATAGTGGTGTCTTATTTAATTTATGGTGGAACACAACATTGTTGAAGTCTAGTTTCGTCTATTATGGTGTCTAATATCATATATGGTAGTGTCTAATTTCATTTGTCATGGTCTTCTACATCGTCTATGATGTTGTCAAGTTTCGACTACAATGGTATCAGTTTCATTTATGGTGTTGTTTGCCGTATATGCCACTGTATCATCTAGTGTGTGATGATGTATGATTTTATATATATTGATGTCTAGTTTTGTATGTGGAGTTGTCTAGATGCGTCTATGGTGTTATATAGTTTTATCCATGGTAATGCCTAGTTATGGTGTCTATTTTTATGGTCATTTATGTGTATGGTTTAGTTTGTTGATGTTTGGTGAATAGTAGCGGTGTCTAATGGTGTTTTTAGTAGTGTCTAGTTTCATATATAGTAGTATCTTATTTAGTTTATCTTGGACTCCAACATTGTTTATGTCTAGCTTTGTCTTTCATGGTATCAAATGTCAACTATGATAGTGTCTGCATGTTTTTATGGTGGTATCTAAATTTGTTTATAATGGTGTCCAACATAGTTTATGGTGGTGTTTATTTTTTACTACAGTGATGCCTATTTCCATTTATAATTAAGTTTCATTTATGGAGGTGTCTAGATGTGGTAGTCTATAGTTTCATCTGTGGTTGTGTCTAGTTTTGATGTCTATTTTCACCTATTTTTGTGTATAGTTTCATATATAATAGTATCCAACATTGTTTTGTTATGCTGCAGTGTGGTGTTTACTTTCATATATGATTGTGTCTAGTCTTGATACTTAATTATCAGAAACTAATAACATGTACTGTAGCTCTTCAAAATTGGACAAAATATAAAGTCAGAGGGCCCAACTCCATTTAAAATGTCTAGTACTGAATTTTAATTATCCAAATCCATGTACAAGATGCACAGTTTTGCATATAAAGTGGCAGCAGTTCTGCTTTGCATTTTATCTTCATATATAAGCTACCTTTGTGCATAAAATATTAATTGAAATAACATTTAATTTAATTTCACCCAGATCTCATTTCATAGTTGTATGCATATC
This sequence comes from Aquilaria yunnanensis, assembly GCA_039654915.1. NCBI lineage: Eukaryota > Viridiplantae > Streptophyta > Magnoliopsida > Malvales > Thymelaeaceae > Aquilaria > Aquilaria yunnanensis. The sequence goes on along the minus strand of CM077600.1, from coordinate 33,148,424 downwards.
AACGGTATTCTGAATTTTATATTTGTGGTATCAGTTCTATGTACAGTATATCTATTACAAGAATTGTATTGTCTAAAATAAGCATGATTTGTTCCCCATTAAATATAAAAAAATTAAATCTTTTTTTCCCCCCTAGAACTCCTTGAAGGACTACAAACTGAGATAACTGCAACATTAAATTAAGGGATAATTACTTGCGTAACTTGAATTGTATTTTTCGAATGGATTAAATGCGCTTGTGGTCCCTTAAGTCTGGTGACTTACAGGAGTTAGTCTTTAAAGGTTGACTCATCGCGACTTAGTCTCCCAAGTTAGATAAATATGCAACTTAGTCCTGAAAGTTTGAGAGTATGTGCAACTTAGTCCCTTAAATGGCACAGGTTGTCATGTGACCATGATGCCGTTAGGCCTCTTTCCCTCTTTGGCCATCTGCGAGCTATTTTCCAGCCAAATCCAGCTATATGGCTCGCCAGTGACATCTTCTCCGTGAAATTTGGCCTCACCTTTTGCTGTTAGCCTTTGCTTTATCGAATCCGACGCTGGCCTCTTCTCCTCCCCCGCCCCTAGTCGTCGAGTGTTCACCTTGCCTTCATTTTTTCATCTTCGTGACGTTGCAGTAACTCATTTCCAAGGATCACAGTCTTCCTTACCCCGCCGCCAGGAACTCATTATTTGAAAATCACGGCCGTTGCAAGTCTCACTGTCACGCCCCGTACTGCCCCTGGCCCATCTAGGCCCAATTATCAAAGCTTGCAGCGGAAGTTATTCACATTTGAGGGGGCTTTATTTAATACTACGAGCACCTACGGCATGAGAGTCCAAGATCTAATCTGGTTCTAGCTTGATTGATTATTTACCTTCAATATGTTTCAGGGTGCTCTTTAAGGTCAAGCTAGCACCTATGTGGAATTTTAGTGTTCCAATTATGAGCTTTCTCAACTTAACAGATTTTCATGCACATAATGCTCTTAGATGCCATCTTATCAAATCAGCCACCAACTCCATACAAATCTAGGTTCACTGGAGATCCTTCCTTAGGTACACATATTTAGCCAATCAATCTTGCAATTCAAGCAAAGCAATCACTTAGTCCAGTAAGTGCATAGAATGTGTGCCCATCAAGTGTACTAGTCCAATGCATGGCAACAAAGAAGCCCATCTTATTTTCAAGTTTGAAAACATATTTGCATGTCCATGAGCATCAGCCAAGTCTAGTACACATAACATGAATATCCATCATGGCATTATTCATCATAGTCATCCATCCAAGGCAAAGTTCATCATCATAAGTCAACCAGAACTATGCCTATCCATAGCACAGCAAACAAGCATCACCTACTTGGAAAACATACCAAGGAATGCTTTATGTCTAAGTTTATCTAGGTTCAAGTTTTACAGACCAAGTTTTCATGTCTACTTAATCTGTAACTCAAATAGACATGGAACACAATCCACCTTATAGACCTTGTTCCCACAACTTCTAGACTCCATATCCTGCACAGGTAAGTCCACAACATTAGCTTGTTCCACAAGCAATCTATACCACACAAGTCACTTTGAGCATATGATTTTACTGAGCATCACTATACACATACCCAACCTTTTAGTGTATCGTAACGAGTACTTTGGTACTCCTTGCTTGATCTATCAAGCCATCCATTTCCTGAAAAATGTTTAGCAGGGCGGGTGAGTTATAAAACTCAATAAGAATCCTGGCGTGAGGTAGGTATCTCATGACTTTCATAGTCATATCCGGCTTTTAAAGCCAAAGTGTGCCAAGAACGTAATGGCATTTTCCATATTCCTGCAAAGGAAAACACTAAAACATGAAAACACACGGTATGGCATAATAGCAATAATAATGATAATAATCAGGGTCAGCATGCGCAAACAATTTCAGAGAAGCACACAACTCAACGCACACACCACTGTTCCTCGTAACCCGTGGGCATCGCAAGCATTCGCATTTGCATAACCATTTCCGGTCGACCATTTTTCTTTTTTTATCTTATCTGAGCTCATTATCTTGGGACCGAGTTGGCCAAACTCGATACCAAGACCCAAATGCTTGCTATTCTACTCATGAGTATACCATCGTTGCCGAAGCAACACCACCTCGCCCAGTACGCACTTATGTGCCCAATTATCCATAGTTGCCGAAGCAACGATCCTCGTCCAATACGCACTTATGTGCCCAATTATTAAACTAAGAAAGTACATGAGACCTCACAAAAGTAACAACCACGTAGCCCTGACATGCACACCTATGGTCACTTGGTGCTTTGACCATCACATAGGGGCACTAATACTCACACTGAAAGGACATGGAAAATATACCATGGAGAGTGAGTATTGGGATTCTTACCACCATTTGTGTAACCTTTTTGCTCATTGTCTTTGCCTTGCTTTGCTTTGTTTGTTGTTGTAACTTTGCCCTTGCCTTAATGGACCTATAAAGCCCAATACACTAGCAAGTTAATTTCTTACTTTTCATTAACCATGAGAACCATAATTTACCAAGGACTCTTGGTTTAACTTACTCAACCTTACTTAAAGAGGAAAGGCCCCATAATTACCCTTCTTGATTAAAGTCCAATTCCAATTGTAGCCAATGTTGGCATTATAGCCAAGATGGCCAATGTAGCCATTGCTGCCAATTTAGCCCAAGTTTGCCTATGTAGCCCATGTAGTGAATTGTAGCCCATTTTCGCCTTGCTGTGAATTGAGGCCCAACTTGGCCTTTTCTGAAAGTTTAGGCCCAATTGGCCTCTTCTGGAAGTTTAGGCCCAATTGGCCTTTTTTGGAATCTTGGCCCAACTTGGGCTTTCCAGGAACTCAGGCCCACTTGGCCTTCTATGGAACCCAGGCCCACTTGGCCTGTTCTGGAACTCAGGCCCAACTGGCCTTTTATTAACTCAGGCCCACTTGGCCTTTTAATTCCTCAGGCCCACTTGGCCTTTTATCTTCTCAGGCCCACTTGGCCTTTTAATTCTCTTCTGGACTTGGGCCTATATTAACCTTTTCAGGATTTAGCCCAATTCAGCCTTTAGGCCCAATATACATCTTCAGGACTTGGGCATATATTAACCTTTTCAGGATTTAGCCCAAGTGTTGAGTCAAAGTAGCCCACTTGCCAATAATGCCATTATGGTCCATTTGGCCAATATTACTCAAAACTCTGGGTTTTTCCACTCAAGTACCTCAAGAACAATTGTTGACAGAATTGTCCTTGAATTCTTCTTTGCCACTTTAGTCCCAAATTTTCCTTGTGAACACTTTTGCCACCAAATTACTTGGTTAACACACATCCGCCAAAAATTGGCACCATGGCCGAATGCATGCTTCATTTCTTCTTTGTGATTTTTGCTTGTACAAGTCATCTAGGACTCAAAATATGCCAAGAACACTTGGCTCCACATGGCTAACATGCCAAGAGATTAAAATCAACATATGGCCGAATCTTTCAAGCTTGATTTTTTGCTCATAAAACTTCTACACATGGCTAACATGCCAAGATATTAAAATCAACATATGGCCGAATCTTTCAAGCTTGATTTTTGCTCATAAAACTTCTCTTTTTTTTTTGCATCCAACTTTTGGCCATCAACATGCACACTCACAAGAACATCTTCACTACCAAAAACACTTGGTTTCAAGCTTGCATGCCAAAAATACCCATTTGGCCGAATATACTCCTTGCTTTTCTTTGCATCTTTTGTTTGTTTCTTTGCTTGGAAAGGCTATACAAGCCTCAAGGCACCAAGAACACTTGGTTTCAAGCCTCAAAATTCCATGGACATTCATGGCCGAAACTTCATCCTTGCTTTTCTTGGAGTTCTCCTCCATTTCCTTGCTTTTGATGGCTTAAAAGTGCCATGCATGCCTTGAACTCTCAAGTTGAGTCCAAGAGCACTATGATTCCTCCATGGCCGAATCTTCAAGAGTTTTTCCTTGCAAAAATCCAGCAAATACAAAGCATTAAAAAGTAATATCTAGCTCAAAACACAAGAAATTAACAATGAAAACATGATTCACTTACAACCTTGTTTATGGCCGAATCTTGAGCTTGTTCTTCCTTGACGTTTTCCTTGTTTTTCCTGCTCCTCATGGCTTAGAAATGCCATGCATGTTCATGAGCTCATGTGTGAAGCTCAAGAACAATAAGTTCCTCCATGGCCGAATCTTCAAGAGCTTGTTTCTTGATGTTCTTCTTCACTTCCTTGCTTCTCATGGCTTAAAAATGCCAAGCATGCTCATGAGCTCTTGAGATGAGCTCAAGAACACCATTTTCTCACCATGGCCGAATATTCACAAGCATTTTTCCATGGGTTTTTCTTGACATCTCTCTTTGATTTTGGTCTAGATGTGTTTAGGAGGTTGAAAGCTTCATGAAAATGTGTTTGCATGTGGGAAAAGCTTGGATTTTGGTCATGGCCGAATTTGTTGAGGGAGGAAGAAGATGATGAACTTGGAAGAACACCATGGCTGGTTTTAGAGAGAAGGGAGAGCAAATGAGAGCACTTGGTGCTAGAGAGAGAGAGAATTAAGTGTTTGAATGGTAAAACAAGAGCATGGCCGAATTTAGTGCTTCCAATTAGAAGAAATGCAAGCCAAATGCATGTGAAATGCATATTTGGAAGCAATGGCCGGCCATTCAATTTCAAAGTTGTGGGAGAATGGTCAAATGGCAATTAAAATAAGCAATAGACAAATGTGAGTGGGGGGAATAGTTTAATGGGATATCTTGGAGCCATTAAACAATAATAGACAAAGGATAATGGGGGAATAAATTATCTTAGTGGAATTTGTAGTGGAGGATTAGTTTAATGGGTAATAAACAAATATGAGTGGAGCAAATAAACAATGATAGTGGAGCATAAGTGGGAGACAAGCATGTGATGGGCAAATAATAATTAATATGTGAGTGGGAGACATGGGTGGCCAAACAATAATAGTTTAATGGGAAGTGGGAGACAAGAATAGTGGAGGAATAAAATAAATGATGAGTGGAATGTGTAGTAGGCCAAATTACTTACTTGGTCCTCCATCTTTCTCCAACTTTGCAATTGAGTCCTCCCACCCAACTTTTCTTTGTGCAATTGAGTCCCTCAATTTCAATTTCCACCAATATCATCATCACAACTCTTGGCCTAAGCCAAGCATAATCCTTGGAGTGTCCAACACTCATTAATGCCCATTCCTTAATAAATTCCAAGTCTCCAAAATTTTTTTGCCAAGTTTCCAAATTTGGAAACTTTTTCTGTCTTTACTCCACTTAACCCGGGACTTAGTCATTTAGTCCTTTCCGGGTATGACACTCACAATTGCCACAGCCCACATACTCCATCAATCAGAGATTGGAAACTGTTGGCCCAAATGCAACCAAGAGGGGGGGTGAATTGGTTGGGTTCCAAATCAAACAAAAAATGAGTTCTTGAACCTTCAAACTCAAAGTTAATTTAAGGAACAATAATTAACCCTATTCTAATCAGAAAAAGACTACCACAATTCACCTAAATTTGTTTTGAAAGCAACATTTGAATTATTTTTAAAAACAAGCAAGTTCAACCAAGATAGGTTGCATAAAACACCAACCAAAGATCAAGTATGTAGAGAGAAGGAGAGAAGCTTGCACACAAGGATTTATATAGGTTCGGTCTCTCCTCTTGAGAGCCTACTTCTCTCCTCAAGTTAACCACTTGAGAGTTTTCTTCTTCACTATGAATCACAAGAGTACACACTCTTTTGGTAGTTCTCTATACCACAATCACTCACTAGTTTTCCTAAAGGCTAACTAGAAACCTCACCAACTCAATCTCACCAAAATGGTGTTTACAAGGTTACAAAGTGGTAAGAACAATAAAAGCTCTCAAAGCTAGATAAACAAGTGAAAGCACAAGTTCTTGGCAAATATCAAGTTTGAGCTCTTTGATAATGGATTCTCTTTTCTAGTTGTCAAGTTTGTTTTCCTTGATGATTCTTGATGTTTTTATACTCCAATGGATGCCCAAGAGATGTTGAAGACCGTTGGAATGATTAGAAAAAGGCCCATTGAAATTTGCTGAACATTGTTGTCAATTTGACAGAAATTCGCGTCTGTCGCCAGTTTCACCAAGGTGAAATATTTTCACTTGGTTGAAAATTCTGTCTGATAACGAGATTCAACGTTTGACTTCCAACGACTATATTTATAATTAATGAGCTTTCAGCACTTTATACACGTGGAAAACTGACGTGGCATGAATTTATATTTATTTTTCAAAGATTTTTTGAACCGGAAACTCGCGCGCACGTCTGGAATCCAAGTTTCACCCGGTTAAAAATTTTTCATTCGAATGATTTTCTTGTCCAGAAATAAAATGCTCTCGGGTTCGAAAACTGACTCCAGTTTCACCCGGTTAAAAACATTTCACTCGAATGATTTTCTTGTCCAGAAATAAAATTTTCTCGGGTTCAAAAATTGACTCCAGTTTCACCCGGTTGAAAACATTTTACTCGAATGATTTTCTTATCCAAGAATAAAATACTCTCAGGTTCGAAAACTGACTCCAGTTTCACCTGGTTGAAAATGTTTCACCCTGTTGAAACTGCAGTTCCAGGATTTTCTTACTTCCAAACTTTCAAACTTCAATGAATTTTTCTCCAAAATGATTTCTTCCTTCACAAGCAATGCTTGAATCAACATAAATACTTCAAATTTACTTATGAAATAATTTTCCTTCCAAAAATCAAAACTTTATCAATAAAAGACCAATGTATAGATCTTTATGTAAAGCTTTGAAACACATAAAACAAATATGTTTTGTTATCATCAAAATTAAATAAATATGAGCTATAAATAGAACAAATCCAACAGAAACAAAGGGCTTTCACTCTTCAAGGACCGGTGAACACTCAGGAACCATTCTCCTTTATCAATTTTACACACTCAAGATTCAATTTCAAAAATTAAATTTAGGGTTCATAAGGAACTTTCGAAAATCAGATTTGATTCGAATAATAATTGAAACAAACCATACAAAATTGAGACCTAAAACCATGGGCCGATTGTTGTGTGGCTTGAATACTACAGAACTGAGTTAAGCACTGGTAATTTTCTAGAACAGTGGAGATAGAAGAGCTTCGGGAGCATTCGGTCTCAAAGGAAAATTTTCAAGTTTCATGATTTTTGGTGACCCGCATTCTAACCCGATTTCTCTCGCCTTGTCCAAGTGGGCTAAGTAACACCATCCATCTTGCCATCCAATTAAGGACTAAGTCACAACATTTATCAAACTTAGAGGATTAAGTCGCGATAAGTCACACTTTAAGGACTAACTCATGTGAGTCACAAAACTTAAGGGAGCACAAGTGCATTTAGGCCTTTTGGAATTGAGGCCGAGTGGAATGAATCTATTAATATCCAGGAAAGATTCATACCTCCTAACGCCGTGAACAAATTGACGGAGGTGGACGTCCACCTTGGCGGACGCCAGAATCATCCCCATATACAAGGATAAATAAAACTAGTAAGCATTCAGCGCTTCGCTTCGGCTACGGGTTATGCGTTGACTATGGCGATGCTGTGTTTATCAGCAAGAATTGCGAAGCTTCTGCTACCTGCAAAAGAAGAAAACAGCATCCTAGCTATATAAAGTAATCACTATAGTACAAAAAATAAGAAAAATTTACGGTAGAAAAATCCTAGCACACAAAGCACAAAAAGTTGGCCAACTTTACATGATCCTAAAAGAAAACCTACTAGATCTATCTGCCCTCCATTTCTCAGGGCGCAGAGATTCATCCGGGGTTCATTTTTGTTCGCCAGCAAAGTGATGTTGCTGAGCAGAAGAACCATCTCGTGTAAATTGTAATATACAATGCTGGAAGAAACCACACCGTAACACCGAGAAACTGAAACCATCACCATCATGATCGAATTAATTAACTCACTTAAACATGCGTAATACGACATGCAGAATTCGATCACATGCAATAATGAAGATTAATCCTTAATTTCATGCATTCCAACAAATCGATTAATATATACTTGTTTAACCGATCTAAGGGCATAATTCCATTGTATGATGTTCTTAGAGAGAAGCAAGAGATTCAAACCACTTAAATCCATACTGGATCCTATGAACAAATTAACGTGAATTTTCTTGTCTGAGTATATCTCCGTCATTTTCCCATTGTTTCGTCTTGCATTTCTTGGGTAAATTGCACCTGTAGTCCATAACTTTTTATTATGCCTTATTTTGAACCTTAGCATTAAAACTTCGCATAAGACGCCCATAACCTCAATTTTTTATTCCATTTTAAACTTTTAAAAGATGGAAAGTGTTAAAAATAACGAAAATGGTCATATGGCATGCCAGGTTAGGGCAGTTAGCCACGTGGCACAATGAATCATCAGCTATAGATGCCTGCAATTATAAGAAAAAAAAAAAGAAATTTAGGACCTATATGGGGTTAGCCCACATCTCTCCTTCTCCCTCCCTTCCCCGCCACCTCCAACCCTCCTCATTGCCTCTAGCCTTGGCCAATTCCTCCACCTTCGATTCTTTTTCCCAACCATGTCCAATGAATCATTGCCCTCTCCTCCGCCTCCTCAAGATCCCTCTTTAGACCCATTACCACTGTCACCTTTCAAAGCCACTCTCATCCTCCCGGCGCCGCCGCTCACTTCTTCGCCCAATATTCCCATGCCTACGATTGTTACGTCGAATCCTCGTCAATTGTTGCCCCCTTGTTGGTCCATTGATGAGACTGTTGCCTTGATCAATGCGTATAGTGACAAGTGGTATGCTCTTTCAAGGCCACACACTGACAGGAAGTGGTATAAGCCCTTTCGCGGTGCTGCCCCACTACCTCCTTTGCCGAGAACATCGTTTAGTGTTGCCACAAGATGGAGAAGCTCCAAAAAAGGTACTGAACCAAGATCCAGCGGGCCAGATTGCTGCCTCCCGATGCATACCGGTCGATAGAAGAAACTAGGGGAGTGTTTAGGTGGGTTTAGGGTTCGGCTATAGAGGGAGACGGGGGATGATGGTGGCTCAGGGGATTTGATGGGGGACGATGGCTCAGTGAAGTATGGACAGTCAGCTAGGGGGAGCAGTAGTCCATGGTTTTGAGGGAGGGGAGCGGCAGTTGAGGAAATTTAAGGTTTTCAGGGAGGGAGTGAAAAATCAAGGACCTATGCTATTATTTACTTTTTATTCTTTTTTTTTTCATTTTTCATTGTCCACGCCAGTGCCACCATGGCAAATTGTCCACGCTAGCGTGCCATGTGACTAGTTCCATCAATTTTAACAATTTTCGTCTGCTAAAGGTCTAAAATGGAACAAAAAATTGAGGTTAAGGATGTCTCATGTGAGATTTTGAGGTTAGGGTCCAAACTAGGACAATAATAAGAGGTTAGGGGCAATGAGTGCAATTTACCTGGCATTTTTAGCTTGGTTGTTTCTGTTCTATTACTCAACTGTGTTTGTTTTCAATTGACCTGTACATAGGACATCACTGCTGTAATTCTCATCTCTTATTGGGACCATTACCTTTTTATGAAGAGTACTATCTTTGTCTTTTTCTTTATTTAGACTAGCTTGAAAAGGTACATGACAATTAATTTGTTACTTCTGCTAATCTCTAATGCATATTCTAGTAGACTAATCCACTAAGGAACCACTACTTTGATATGACATGATATTGTTGTTGACAACCACAGGATTATGTTATTTGAATTACCTTTTTCTAGATAAATTGCACGATTGAACCCTAACCTTTAATTATTGTTTCAGTTTTAACCTCAACATGCAATTTACACATTTAGACTCTCTAACCTTGTTTAATTTTTTTTTTTTTTTTTACTTTTAGGTAATGGAACTTGCTAGTTTTGATGGAAAATGCCATGTTAGCATAGCATTTAACTTTAATGCTAGAAAACTTTTCATTTTACCGAATAATCCTCAAAACATTTCATTTTAACCAAAAACTCTCCTCCCTTCCCCTTTCTAGCTAACCATCTCCTCTATTTACCTCATTGTCATTTGACCACTAGCAGCTGTGCCATGCTACTGTAAAGAGATTGGCGATCATGCGGGTGCAATTTCAATTGTTGCAACAATGAGAGGCCGGCAATCACTCGAATAAGAATTGAAGCCTGAGTTCCATGAGATCGAAGGCAGGTTTGGTGAAATCGAAGAAGGATCAATGTTAGGGATGTGGGAGAGGAAGCGAATCAGGGACGGAGGAGCCAATCAGGTGAAGGTGTACGAATCAGTAATAGAGGAAAAGGTGTGCTAATTGGGAACAGAGGAGAGAGAGGTGGACGGAGGAGCAAATTGGGGACGAAGAAGAATGAGGCGGCTAGAGGAAAGGGTTGGCCAGTGAGGGGGGTTTTTTTGTTATAATAAAATAAGGATTATTTGTTAAAGAGAAAAGTTGTAGGCATTAAAGTTAGTATTTTTTCCTAAAATGTTATGTTGATGTGGATTTTTCCGTCAGAACTAATGAGTTCTATTACCCAAAGGTTCAAAATAAGATGTTAAAATGAGGTTAGTGAATTTAAACGTACAAGTTAGAGGTTGGGATTAAAACTGAAACAATAATTAAAGGTTGGTGTCTAATCATACAATTTACCCTATTTTTCCAGCCTTAAGAAATGAAATATTCATAAAGGTTTAATGACATTTGTTGAGTGCATGGCATGTCTATCATTTAATCCTTATTTGTGTACTTTATAGCAATAATTGTTAGAATTTAGTGCTATTCTAGTGTTATTCTTATGTTTTTGTAGGTGGAGGTGATTGGAGCAAAAAAGAGGTAAGTTGCAAGTAATTTTTGGACCTTTTCTTGGCATATTTAGGCTTGGGTAAAGCATAAAAGTTGTAGCCCTCCTTCTTAGATTTGAGTGGGCTATTGAATCACCTCAATCAGACACTTGTGCGTAAAGTTATAGTCAAAATACTGAAGAGTATCCGTGCTATCGAGTCGCCTACAAAAGGCTTAGAAAATGCTTGAGAGAGGTTTTTAAGGTTGGAAGAGGGCTAATAGAGTGTGGGTAATGTGTAGATTCGAGAGAACTATTGTTCCTACGAGGCCTTAAAGGAGAACTTGAGCTTAATAATTTTTAGGACAGCTGGTTAGCATGAGAATGTCTAATGGGGTTCTAAGGAACTGATTGGCTCCATCTTGAGAGAGAATGGTTGATACTGTAGAGCTTGTTGACCTGCAACTTTTAGGAAGCATGATTTGGGTTAAGTAGGTACTTGTGTTTAAGCTATGTCTATGTAGCAGCCTATTTGGTTTGAATTCCTTAGAAATTTTATAAATATGTGTTTAGGATAGTTCTTATGTTTTTTTGGTTTGGTGGTTGGGTGATCCACAATTTTGGTAGTTTAGCTTCTTATTTCTTATTTTCCACGATTTGTTTGCTCTAACTAAAATAAAGTCATTGTACTTGTTATTTGATGGAATTCTTTGACATACAATTATATGTGGGATCGACACCTAACTTACCACCACTACAATTGACATCGTACACTTGCGAGTGAGATTGGAGTTAAGGCTAAGAAGGTTTTTTATAAACTTCTGTCTCGTGACAAAGTTTTTAAAAAACTTTGTTGTGAAAATGAAAGTTTATAATTTTTAACCCTTAATCACTTGCAAGCATATGATTCCATCATGTATAAAGGCGAATAAAGGTATCATCCTAAAGGATAGAGTGATCTTACTAAGAAATTGAATCTTACCTACTCAAGCCACCTAAACTATTAAAGAAAATGGAATAAATGAAACACATACGACTTAAGGCTAATTGAGTGAATGTGTGAATGAAGAGTAAAGAACAAAGATGAATGACCTCACTAACTACCTAGTAAATTCTAAGATGATAACCTAAATAAATGCACGGGTTGCAAAGGAAAACTAAACTAAAGTGCTCAAAGTATGAAGATTATCTCCCTAGGAATCTATCCTATTTCTTGCCATCCAAGTTAAATGTATCCCTAGGAAATTTACCCTTTGTATGGTGTGGAGGCCCTAAGTTCAAAAACCAAATTCTCAAGCCAAGTCTTTGCTCATCTAGAATCAAGCAAGAAATTTCTTAAGCTTCTGCTTTAACCCAAGGTGGATTTTAGCTTTAACCTCCATCTAAGAACCTAATGAACTTATAGATTATCTCTAATCTACAATACCCATTATACTTTATCCTTCATTTCCACCCCATTCTTTTTTTTCTCAAGAACTAAGTGGGATTGTGCTTTGTGTGAAGTGACCATTTAACACACATACATTTAATATAAGAATAGGTAACACAAGTTGGGCAAAATCCATGAAAAGAATGTCAAATGATCATTAGATAGTAATTAATAAAACTTTCATCATAGAGAAATACAGGGATCTACTCTATATCCATTCTATCAACAAACATCAAACCTAAAACCAAACAATCCATGAAAGATTCACAAAATAAAAGACGGGAAGAAGAAACCCAAAATGAATCTTAGAAGCCTAAGTTTTCTTGGCTTTTGGGCTCTTTGGCACCTCTTTTAAGCTCTTAGCTTTGCTCCAATGGAGGCTCTCCCAAGAAGAAATGAGAAGAAGAGTATGGAAATCTAGCCTATTTCTTATTCCTTGATTAAGGTATTTATATTTAAACCCTTTTTTTTTTTCTTTTCTTTTGCTCAAAAACCCTTAAAGGATAAAATCCCCTACCTCTAGCCAGCTTACAAGGTGGGAAAGAGCGGGGGACCATCAAAATACGAGGTTCAGAAAAATAGGGGAATTAGTGGCAACACATTGCTGGTTAGGTCAAGTTGGCGGTGATGTGTCGTCGATGTGGCAAAAATGGACAAAGCGTTCATAACTGTGGCTGGCAATGCGTCACCAATGCCTTTTCTCCAGCTTGATCCTTGGACATCCAATTGTTGTTTCGCTCTATCTCGCTCCATCATATCGTGTTCATAATACGATCCCACCAACGGGAAAATGATATAAAACAAGAAACACTGAGAGAGTATGGTGAAATGATAGAAAATGATGGTCAAAGTTGTCAAAAAGTCAACAAACAAAACATAGAAGGTACAATGTCAACCAATCGCTACATGAACTTCGATGATCCACTAGTGCAACTTAAAAGAAAAAATGGTGATTAAGGAAGATAAAGCTTTGCTACTTAAGGTGGGACCTTGGAAGGGTCACGTCTTTACCAAATATGCTCAATTTTACCCGGTGGACTTATGCCTTGCAAAATAAAAACTTATATTATGTTTCTTTGCCAAAAATTTGCAAGAGGATCCTACTTCCCCTACTCAACTCCCTAAAGGGAGTTGCCTAGAACTCAAGACTCAAATGATTTTTTTCATGGTTGTAATGAGGCCAGGTTAGGGTAGGAAAAGGTATCGGACATAGGCTTTCTAAGTGGAGCTAAAAAGTGAACAAGTATAAACGAAGGGTACCAACATATGAACCAATCAAGCACTCATCCCAAAGTCTATAAACATAACACACCACTTAACCACTCAAAAGGCCCATAATTATTCAAAAATGCTGCCTTTTTTTTTTTTAAAATCTTTTTAATGTATTTCACCTTTTTGCAAGTACACCAATAGGGGCTCTATCTACACCCAAGCTACTAACTCAATACAATCTAAGGCAATTTTCGATTGTACTAATGTTTCAAGCATCTTTTCAAGTAGTGATTGACTCTTGTTTTAGGAAAAGACCCCTACCTACTTTGAAACCACGAAACAACGGAGTAGAAATTTATTTATGCACAACATAAACGATGATAATTAATTTTTTAAAAAATATAACAAGGAGTGGGATATTCACTTCCTAACCACCCCAAAGATGAACATTCATACTTGAAGTATAAGCTGTCCCAAGTTCTCCAAGTTCCCCCCAAACTTGTTATCATTCCAAACTCTTACTTAATCCAATGAACCCTCCACATCTAAGCCCATGATTTATACTTACGACCTTGGGTGAAAGAGAGGATACAAAGACGGTGAAAGCTCAAAGTGTGGGTTAAAACAAAGAAATAAGCAATTAGGCACAAAGAGGCTTACCAAGGGAAAGTATGTGAGGTTTAGCCCTTTGGGAAGGTAGTTCATCCTAGGTAACCAAATAAGCCTTAAATTCCATACAACAAATGTAGGTTTGACCAAATCCTTAAGCAAATTCTAGATCGACACATAGTATAAGTATCTTTAGAAAAAAAAAAAGAGTTCTTGCGCCAACGCTCAAGGCTCAAACATCTCACCAGGTAGGTTCCACCAAAAGTTTCAAGACTAACCTTCCAAATTCACTAAAACTTCATAGAGAGTAAAACTAGCAACCAAATCCATTCAAATGCAACAATGGTTTTCATTGGGTCCCTAAAAAAAGAAGAAAACAAGAAAAAAACAATCAACCTATATGCTACTACATGCATCCTAAATAAATTAAATGAATGATATGTAAGAAAGAGAAGGCCACCAAAAATGGACTAAAGTAGGAGCACCCTAAACTAAACCAAACAACATGCACGACAAAACAAAAAATGCTGACACAAAAAATGATTAACAGGCATGACCATCGAATGAAACCTCTCCTCCAAACTTAAACATAGGCATTGTCCTTAATGGAAGAAAAAAAAATGGAAGCATTCAGGAATCATACTTGGGGGGCGGATGTTCTCGCCCCTAACTAATCCTTGCCTATGTCAACATGGCCAGAGGAGTTGCCAGCTAGAGGAAATGAGGATGGACCTTTAGAAGGATCACTGGGAGGACTAAAGTGCGGATAGAATGAAGGTGGGTTGTTGGAGGGATATGGTGTGTACCACTGGTATGTTGATGGGTGGAATTGAGGAGGGATGAGATGGAAAGGGGTATCCCTGAGTAAGCTCTACTACTGCTGGTGGCCCTAACGGACCTGATTGGAGAGAGATTCTCGATTTCCGACGAAAAGGGCTATGCCCTCACACATATATTTTGCAAAGGACATGGAGCCACCACCAACTGATTCAAATTGGGCCGTTGACTCATTGTGCCACTTATTCATTAAAATATTCATCTTGTTCAGCATTACAGCCAATAATGTGGGAGTGGAAGTGGCCGGTCAATTAGCTGCTTGGATGTCATCCCCCTTTGCTCATCCCCTTTTTGCTCTTGCTCCTAATAATGCTCTTGTTCTTCTTCTTGCTCTTGCTTTTGTACTCGCTCTTCTTCCTTTTCCTTTGAAGCTGCTTTATAAACGCCCATTGGTGCTTCACCAAGCTTGTCCACCGAAATTGGTCTCATGACCAAAGATACTTGTAAAGGATCCTCAAAGTCAACCCCGGCCCTCAAAATCATGGTCGTAATCAGCTATAGGAATGGCAGATTTCCCCGCTTTAACTATCCAGCGCGCACCAAATTCTTGGAGATGAAGTGTCCTATGTCTAACCGGAAGTCACATGCAATACAGTTTAGGACCTCCAAATGGTTTGGGGTGACCTCTTGAATGTGTGTCATCAAAATTAGGCGAGAAGAGATGAAGGAGTTCCACACTTGCATCTCTGAAAGAAGAGCCAAATAACTAAAGTAGATCTTTTTGTTGGCATCATCTTTACTCTTTGTCCAGTTGATGGGGCACCTATACATTATTTGAGCCATTTGATCTAGTGAGGCTTCCTTGAAGGATCCCTCAATCAGTGGGTTGATCTGAAGAATGTTGTTAATTGTTGCCTCATCGTAGTGCACATTGCGGGTCCTAACTCAACAAAACTGTTGCTGACGATTTAGATAGTGTGTCCTCATGAGATTGGTGAAGAATTCCATAATCAGATTTTTGGGCATCTTCACCCAAGGATGGGCACATTAGTGATGTCATCCTCTTATCTTCACCGCTCTCAAAATTCCTTCATTCTTCTTCTTGGAAAGGTCAAAGCCTCATTTCGGCGTGAATTTGCAGTTCATAAAACCATCGAAGTAGTTGCAATCCCAAGCTGAGATGAACATTTTCTTGTCATAAGGAGGCTCTTGGGGCACTTCATGCTGAGTCATTTTTCCTTTCCCCTTTTCTTTTAGAGAAGTAACGGGCACAAACTTGCGAGGCATGTTTCATGCAAAGCCACCAATAGATTTAAATGCAATATTCCTCCACATCTAAAGCAAAGAAACAAGCATTTGTAAGCTAGAGACAAACTCAAAATTGGGAAAAGTAGGCAAGAAAAACTCATGTAAGATCAAATCATGTTATTACTAAGTTATGTTTAAAGCATAGCATTTTCGAGTAATCTCTGGTATTCTTTTTTAAGCATTATAATACAAGAGCAAATAGACTCATTCATCTATGCAACACATACTTGCTATTCAATCAATTAGAAGTCAACAACAATGCCTAAATAAAGAATTATGTGCCCATGAACATACTATCAACAGGAAAACAACAATGGTTCAAAGCATAAGTTGGTACTTATCTTACGTGAAAATCATGCATCTATGAGAGAACCAAGGATATATGCTTGTAATATGCAATACCAAGATATAACCCAACCCAAGAATTGAAGCAAGCAAAAAGCATATGAAGCCATATTATCATTCAAAGTACCTTTGGCAATACTTGAACAACACTTTTCTGGAAAAGTTCAAGAACAAAATTCAAGCAATATAGAGCAAATTAACACGAATTCTTACTAGACCAATTCCTAAATATATTGAATAAAGCTCTTGGAATCAACCAATTAACAAGAATAAGTATCATCAAGAAATTGCCAAAGGTACTTTGAATGATACCTTGGTGGGTGATTTTCAAACCATGATTCTCATGTCAAATCCATAACCTAAGCATAAAAATGCCTCTCATGCATACATATATTCAAGACAAATCAAAACAAAGCAAGAATTTCACTACCTTGCAACCCAACAAACGAATTCACCTCAACCCATAAATAGACATGATTTTTGCACAATAAACCATGAAGAAGTAATCGAAGAAGCTAGAGAATCACTTATTTGCTTCGGATTTGAGAAGAAATCAACAAGAAAATCAAACCGTGAGGCTCACGAAAGGGCTAGGGTTTGAAACTTGAGAGGTTTTGGGGTTGGGGATGAGGTGAAAAGTGAGGGGAGATGAAAAGAGAAGAATTGCAAACTTCTGAAATGAGTGCTTTTGTATTTTTTTTTTTTGGTGGCCCGTTGCCAACGTTATTGATGCTTTGGACATTTTTTGCTTACATGGTGATGCATCGCCGCCAAGCATGACAACTCTCTCAAATTTTAGTTTTTGACAATTTAACCCTAAATTTCTAAACTTACTTAGACCTTGCACAAAATTTACATTTCCCAAAGTTGGTCTTGCACCTTCCATCTAGTCCTTTCTTCCTCATTTGGCTCTTTCAAGAAGAAATGAGAAGAAGAGTATGGAAAATCTAGCCTATGCCTCATTCTTTGATCAAGGTATTTATACTTAAACCTGATTTTTTCTTTTCTTTTGCTCAAAAACCCTTAAAGGATAAAATCCCATACTTCCCTAGCCAACTTGCAAGGTGGGAAAAAGTGGGGGATCATCAAAATACGAGGTTCGGCAAAATAGGGGAATCAGTGGTGTTGCGTTGCTGGCTAGGTTGAATTGGTGGTGACACATTGCCGATGCGAAAAAAATGGACAGAGTGTTCATAACTGTGGTGATGCGTTACGAGCATTGGCGACGCGTCTCAAATGCCTTTTCTCCACCTTGATCCTTGCACGTCCAATTTTCATTTTGCTCGATCTCGCTCTATCCCAACGTGTCCGCAATGTGATCCTATCTATGGGAAAATGAAACAAAACAAAAAACACTGAGAGAGATGGGGTGAAATGATAGAAAATGACGGTCAAAGTTGCCAAAAAGTCAACAACTTTGACCATTATATTAAGCACTTATCAACATTATCAAAATTTATTTGTCAATTGATTGTTAGAAGTATAACTACATAATATTGATTTTTTAAACAACATTGCTTATGAATGAAAAAAAAAATGTAAATGCAAAGAATAAGTCATTTTTAATTAACATAATTTAAATTAAATCCTATTACCCCTAAATTTCTTTTGTGGGAATAATATAAAATACAAGTATTTCATGTCCAATCCTGGAATATTATTGTTGAATCTTATATTTTTTAATTGCAATTTAATAATTTAATTTTACTCATGAATAATTAAATAAAATAACACTATATAATGTCCAAGGGTTTTATTTATTCAATCATATAATTCTATTATATGATATTAAGTTACTATTGTCTAAATCTATTAATTTTGGTGTTTGTATATCCAAGATGAATACTATACTATCTAAAATGTAAACTATAGCACTCAAATGCAATGCCAATTTTATAGATAGGAGTGAACCTTAGATGTACAGTACAAGTAATAAAACACTACAACAAAAAAAAAAAAATCCCAACGGCTTAGCCATTAGAAATTTCCAACACACAAGGCCGCTAGTAATGGTCAAGAATAACCTCAAATGGCCAAGTCGTTGGAAAAATTTGTATCGTGATTTCTCTCATTTTTCTGAAAAGATGAGGGAAATTGAAATATATTTTTTAACTGCTTAGCCGTTGGAAACAATTTTAAGCCGTTGGAAATATCTTCAATGAAGCGGTGCATTTTGGCTAGGTGTTTTCCAATGGCGAGGCTATTGGAAACATTAATTTTTAACCTCCCCCCTTCGTGCCTCTCACCCTCTCACTAGCACACACTTCACTTTGTCGTTCAAATCATCAAATTCGACTTGTGGCTACCTCTATTGGCATTTCTTCAACTGGAATTAGTAGATCTAGTGCAGATTGAGTGAAAAATGTAAGTTTTTCACATTTTTAGCTTAATTTGTGCATTTTTTTTGTTTAAGCATAAGTTTTTTAGATATATGAGTTATTGGGTTGAATGAGTGCAATTTTTTTCTTGTTATCACTGTTAAAAAGCTTACCCTTTGACATCTAGGGTTGGTGGTTGGATTTTAAGGTAAGTTGTGGATAAATTTATTTATTTTTGTTTTCTTGCAAAAATTCCAAAACAATTGAGTATTTTGATTGTGACATGTGTTAAATATATGGAGATTTTTTATTGTTTATGGTTGGAATTAGAGTTGCTAGTTGACCTATTCATTTATCCATTTTCTTGAATTTTTTTATTTTTTAATTTTAGGAATTTATAAAAAAATTAGTATATTTTTATTTGTCATGAAAATTAGGCGGTCAAAAAAAAATTTCTATTACACTTAGCATATGTTTTTTTTTATTAGGAGGTATTAATTGGGTTAACTATAGGTGAGTTAATTAATTAGAAAAATAAAAAATTTTGGTTAAGTTAATTAATTGAAATAAAAAAAACTATTTTTAGCTTCTTCTCTCAGTTTCAAATGTGCATTTTTTTATTTTGTTTTAGTTTCCCTTAGTATGTCTGAATATGAGTGTGATTTTGATGAAAATGATGATTGGAATGATTTATTTTGTCGTAAAAATTAATGTATTGTGAATGTGGTTCCTGCATTTCCTTAGAATTTGTTTTTTCCTACTTTCATTTTAATTTTTTTAATAATTTTTTGATATGTTTAGGGACATCCTAAATTTGTGTGATTTAATTTTTATTGTTGTATTTAAT
This sequence comes from Aquilaria yunnanensis, assembly GCA_039654915.1. Taxonomy (NCBI): domain Eukaryota; kingdom Viridiplantae; phylum Streptophyta; class Magnoliopsida; order Malvales; family Thymelaeaceae; genus Aquilaria; species Aquilaria yunnanensis. The sequence continues at coordinate 33,128,829 of CM077600.1, read as the reverse complement.
TATGTTAAAATGCATATTAATTTTTCTAAAATTTCCTTATATAGCTTGTTGTTTGTATTTGTTGTTTTTTTTAAATTTTTAGGCTTTATGGTTTAATTAAGGTAAATATGACTGATTTTGTATTAATTGTTATAATTATTTATGTTATATGGTATTTTTCTATTATTATTTGTTATACTATTAATTGTTATATACTATTGTGTTAAAATGCAGAACATTTTTTTTTTTTAGGTTAGATTTATCATATGATTCAAAAAAATTTTACTTTCTAAATAATGTTTAAGGGTTTCATGTTTTAGACCTTAAATTAATGTCGAAAGTTAATACATATGTGTGAATGTACTGTGCCTGATTAACAGTAAGTATGGCCATGGTTTGATGTTTAAGAACTCAATCAAATTATGATTAAAATGACAATGTCTAAAGTAATAATTTGTGGTTTCCCAACTTTTCATGTCTATGTGTTTTACGCGTTTACCAACATAAGTTTTTTTTGGTAAATTACCAACATAAGTTACTGTAGGTATATAACTTCTTTTCTTACTACTCTTAAGTCAAACTTGTGATAACTACATATGACTGATTTAAATGAGTTAAAATCTTTCTGTAGTGTCAAATTGGTGCTGAGATTAAAGAGCAAACACAACAACAGCAGCAAATAGAGCCTCCACTGGAAATTGATGAAGCTGTCATCATTAGTACTGCATCCGGTAGGAAAAGGAGAGGACGTGTTTTCAGTTTGGGATTAGAGCAGTGTGTTGTCCCATGACGCTGAATGCCTGGTAGCCTTCCACCTGTTGACCTTACTTAGACACCACAATTCAATGAGCAAGTACAAAAAATGATGGTAAAGGAGATTGCGTGAAGAGATGCCGAGTACGAGAAGAAGCTGGAGCAGCTCAGAAGGAGACAAAGCAGAGATGGACGCGAATAGGGTCACCTTGGAAGTTAAATAGGCTTAGTTAGAGGTTATTTGTCATTTGGTGAACCTTTTCTGCTCGCTGTCTCAACCGGTTCCACAGTATAGCAATGAGTCGAATTCAAATGTTAAGGAGTTTGCTTGATTACCATACAGAACAGGTACATCATCATGTGATTCCTGTGTCATAAGACTTGAACGAAATTTTTTAGACTTTAGACTTAGGTGAACTTTCTGAGGTGTTGCATTATGGAAGCTTGTATGATATGTTAAAGACATATAACTCCTTGTTTTTATTATGATGTGTGAATGAGCTTAAGATGCACATTATTGAAATTGAATTTACATTTGTGTGGACCACCAAAATTTGATGAATAACAACCATGTGGGAACATATAAATTCACACATTAAATTTGGAAATTGATAGAATCAGGGAATCTAGAATTAAGATGGGTTTTTGGAAGCCTACCAACACATTAACCCGTTGGTAAGTTGCCAATGGCCTAACCTGTTGGTAATTTACCAACAACCCAACCCATTGGTAATTTATTAACGGCTTAACCCATTGGTAAGTTACTAATGCTTACACGTTGGAAAATTTTTAAGCCGTTGGAAAACCAGCCTAGTCTATGATTGTTGGTAATTACCAACAGCCAAATCACCAACATGCTTACATAACAAATTACCAACAGTTTAAATTTTTACCATTGATAATATGATTTTCAACGATCAATTTACTAATGAGATGCTTTCAACGGCTACACATTAGTCATTTTGAATTTTCCAATGTATAAGCATTAGTAACTGCCGTTGGAAAAACTGGTATTTTTTAGTAATGAAATGGAGATAAAGTTTGGAAAAATGGTAGTTCGTTAGATCTATAAGAAATGGAAATTAGTTAGAACTTGTCAACAACATTTGATAAATTATTGAAATTGCAGTAATATTGGATGCGAAATTCAAACCTTGCTAAATTTAGAGTAAAATTTGAATCTTGTAAAGGGCTGAGTGCCCTTAATGCCATCGAGCCTTTCAACAAAGCTTGCGAGGGCAATAAAGATGCCTTCTTGATAAAAATGTGATATTACAAAATAGTTGATTTAGCATTTATGATACAAGTACTGGAAGTGGCTGCTTTTATGGGTGAAGACAATAAACAAAAAGGAAAAAAATCATATAGCTCTCTGCCAATTCCATGTAGCATTAGTTGGAGAATGAGAGTACTTCTTCTTCTATACATGGGGGCTTTGGGTTTTCTAGATCTGTCTGTGTTTTTATTTTAGTAACATAGATAGCCATGTCCTATGTTGAAATTGTTCATTTTTTTTATTATCTCATATTGTTTATTTGCTAAAATTGGAGTAATGAAAAATACTCGTTTATCTCGAGGAAAGGAAATTGCACCCAAAAATGAAAAAAAAAATTCCTTTTACATTATCGGACAGTAATTTCAAAAACCCTAATTTAAATTCCATAGTAGTCATATTTCAATAATTTTAAAAATTTTAAATTTTCTTTCACAATTAATAAAGATTTTAAATTATCTCCATATTTCTTTAAGTTGTGCACAAAGTTTAATAAGCCTTAGGAAATAGGAATGAGAGACTGTTCGGATTTCACCTTGATTGTAAGAGCCATAATATTGTCAACTTAAGTTTCACCAATAATTTGATTCTTTTGGGTAAGGCAGATTTGTAGTCTTTGTCTATCCTAGAGCAAAAGTTTAGGGACTAAAGTGTCTGAGTCATCATAGTTTCGGCAAAATTTTGTGCCACATCATCACATGACCGAGTCAAATGGGAAAAGTTGTAGAGTCTAATAGTTCAATGATCAAAATGTCCTGATTAGAAGTTGGGAGGCAAAATGTCTAAGTAAATATAGTTTGGGGCTGTGATGGGTAATCAAGCCTTAATCTTATCGTCAAATTGAATATATTTTTTTGGGGTACAGCGGCTATAAAGAATTTTCCAAGGGGGTAACTAGTGGTTGTTTGTCAAGTTTGTGATTGGTTAGCCTATTTTTTAAAATTTGGAGGCATCAGGCCACATTTGGCACTAGATACTTGCCTCACAATGCAAGTGGAGTTCATTAATTAATTTTGCTCCATCGTGTATAAAACTATTAAAGAGTTTACACCATGTGGAAGTTCATAGAAAGCAAATGGACCCTTGCTCAATAATGAAATAACCCAATGGAAGAGTTAAAGGGGGATAACAAGTGCATTCTAATTTGTAGTCTTTTCTTGAAATTGGTCAAATACCTTGGTAAGGACTATAATTTTGGAAAATATTTGTTTTGGCCTCTTTTCTTTATAAAAACGTAGGTTCGCCCCTAAAATAACTGATCTTTATTGAATCTAATTATTCTATTTGATCTTTTTAGACAATGAACATCAGACTGTTTCAATTTTTTTTGTCAATTCCTTCTTTTATTTTCATTTCCCCCTGGTTGAGCTCTTCTATGGCTACGTGTACATCATTCAGCGTGCTAGAGTGTTCTAAACCAGCCAGCGTGCTATGGCTGTGTACTTGTTGAGTTTCTTTATTCTTTACTTATGAGCACTATATGTGTATGTTGGGGGCTCACCATGGTTATTATTGGTTCTGATGAGCTTGCTTGGTATCTGATTGTTGACTTGCATTGCAAATTAAAGTTACCTTCTTCTTACCTGTTTAGTATTAACAATCTGATTGTGGGTCTGTTCAATTTACCTTATCACCTGTTAACTTTGTTTTTTGTCTGATGTTGGCAGGAAGTTGATATACGATGTGCTGCCCCTATTAGTTTTTATCGTGCTAGGCTTAATTTTGGGATTTCTGGCGGCCTTGTCATTCTATCGGGGAATGGGTTCTTGAGCAAGCCTTCATATTTACCTGTTTGTGCTCTAGGGGGCCAACATCATTATGGGGATTTAAGAACGGAGGATTGGGCCGAAATGAACAAAGAAGAAAGAAAAATATGGAAAACGGTGACTCGGTGGATGTGGATTTTATTGGTGGAGACGCTGCTGTTGTTGCTATGATAGACCTTTCTTTCGATCTTCTGTTCAGGTGGTTCAGAGAAAAAGGGATCCATGGGCATGCATTTGCATGTGCTGGGAACATGGTGAAGTTAACACGGAATGCATACTAGAATTTTTCTAGTGAAAAGTTTCTACAGTCATTCCGGAGTTCTGTGGGCATTGGAATAGTTATTCCAACAAGTATATTTTGCATGGAGGTTAACCGGTTATGTTCTTTTTCTATTAAATATTTCATTCAATCGAGAGGCATTGAACTGCTAAGGAGATGCGAGAGTGGTACTTATTTTTTCAGAAAAAAAAAAGAAAATGGAAAGTGGTTACATAATGAATCGAGTCTCTATCCTACATGCTTTAAAGAAACTATGTAATGCACTTATGTATCTCAATATTTAGAATTTTTTACAAAGAAAAAAAGAAACGGGGAGCGATAAAAATTGTTAATCAGTAATTAAGTTTAATATGAATTTAATTATGTTTTTATTTGCTAAAAAATTTTTGAAACAATTATATTAGAAACTAAAAAACTTACGGTATTTAAATATACTTTAAAAAAAAAAATTATTTGAAACTCTTTTTTTTTTTTTTTTCTTTTTTGGGTTCTTAAGATGTTTCTTGCGGCACATCAAGCATAATAGAGAACAAATAACACTCTTTTTCCTTTTTTCCACTGTTTATATATATATTTATTTATTTATTTTGTAGTGTTTGTGAACGGTAAGCTCTACAGAGATCAAAAGCAGACAACAAGAGAAGATCTCTATTTCTTAGGGCTTAATGTCCCAGGGAACACTTCAAATCTAGCTGGGACAATCGCTTATCCATTTAGATTCCATGAATTCTCTCGCTTAGTTGGACGATTCTAGTTTCAGTGGTTGCATTTAATTGTTGAGTTACAGGTTTTACTAGAGCTGTCGGATGTCTGAAGTATAATTAGAATCAACTGCATGCTCACTAATTGTTTTGCGATGGCTATTTCGTGAGGCAGAAATGGCTTATGTCCCTCCGCACAAGCGTTATTCCAAGGGCTCCGGGAGGCCTATACCAACTCCGGATCTGCTTGTTCCCCATTTTAAGAGAAGTGTGAACTTGAGGACCTTGAAGCCTCGGTATGTGAAGAGTGGAACGATAGTGTATGCGAATGGTGCCATATCTAGATGGTTTGCTGTTGGCCTGGATGATGGTAACTCGGTTCCTTCTGCTGTTCGGCTCGAGCCTGTTTCGGTTGAATCTGTTCAGAAGAGAACTGGAGTGAATCCTTTTGTCATGGTGAAGAATAATTCAGAAGAAGGTTAGACACTCTGGTGAGCCAGATATACTATTTTTTTCATCTTATTTTTTCCCAGCTCTTCTAATTAAATGAGGTTGTGTTTTTGTCGTAATTCTTGCAGAGAACAAGACAATTAGAAGCCAGCCATGGATGTCCTTAACAGCTAACTTGTTCAATGACATGCTCTCCGCTTTTCAAATTGTGAGGGATGAAATGAGGAGCCATGTTATGGAAGAAATGAAGCCAACACTAGTTGCTAGATTTGGGAAGATTCTTTTCCGTGGGTAAGTAATTGAAATTTAGCTGAGTAGTGTCTTTTTAAGCAAGCACCATTATGAGTATTCTCATTTGATTTCCACTCTGTCCCACCCTTCTGGAGAGGAAGATGTGAACGGGGGAAAGGTGCCTGATGGGCTATGTCTTTCCCTGGCTCCTCTATGTTTTTGGCTGTTGAAATTCGGCTGCTTGTGAAATCCTTTGCATTTTAGATCTCTTATTCAATCACTTAGTCTGTACTAAGTGAGCGTGTTCTGAAATCCCTGATGTGCGTATGGTTCTGGAATCATGTATACTATATTCTGATTTTGTGTCATGAGGTTGAAGAAGTTATTTTTCTTCTTGTACAAGTCATGGTTACTGGGTTTATTTTATCTACCCTCGTGCTGTTCTATGGGATTGTGGGATTCACTATGTTGGAAGTATCAATTACATACAAATAGATTAGGGTTGGAAACCCATCTATTTCAAGTTGGGTGTTTCCATTTATCAAACGATTTCCAGCAAATACTAGTGCAGTAAAGCATTAAGCACTAAAATATGATAGTGTCATATATGAATTCATGGCAAGTCTTATAGGTGAAGCTTTCTGTGTTTATAAGCTCTCTTCATTGGTGGAATATCGTTGCAAATGTTACACTCTCATTTCTTGCAGGTCGAGCTAAACCAAGTGTGAAACATGGTTGCAGATATATCATGCGTTAGCAAGGATCTTGACTTGAGGCTGATGCTATGCACCAGGAGGACAATAAGTTCTCTGACAGCAAGTCATTGCATCAACCATCCAGAGTGTTGAAGTCTAATAGTTGCCAATATACTGTGTGTCGACGAGTTATTTGTTTCTGTGCAAATGATGAGTAATTGGTTGAACTTTATAATTCTTTCAGGATATTGAGCTCCATAACATCAGGAATCTGATTGGCTCAGCTGTTATAGACCCCAGTATGCAGGGTGGGTTAAAATGGCCCCTGGGGAATGCAGCTTGTTGGGGTTTGGCATCTTGTTTCTTCTGATTACCAAAGTACATCTATCAAGATTAAGGTCAGATATGCAGACCTTTATGATTCAGGTATTGGAATTGGGGAAGCTTCAAAAGAGGTTGTCATGAAGTTAAAAGGAATTCTTTCAGCATTGCAGGTTAGTGCTTGTCATTTTTATATTTTGTTTAATTCTCAGTAATTAGTTCACCTTGTTCACTATTCAGAAGTCTTTGTATCTTTATGCTGTATGTAAATTGAGATATTATGCAGAATTGAAATCTACCTTTCCACTCTTGTTGTACTTTAACTGTCCTGAAACTTGAAGTAATTTGAGCCCTAGTGTTATTTAGGTTGAGAATAATGTTCTTTTTTTAGCGTATGACTAATTAGTTTGTTTCCTATTCTAAAATTGAGTTTCTAGCTTGGAAGCTTTGTGCTCCCTGGCCGGTGGTTTCGATCCATCTAATCCACCATTTAATAGTTTCAGGCTCCAGTGCCTGTGTACTTGGTTATAATTTGCTTTTAGGAATATCCACACAATCGAACAATTGAGTTCAGTCAAATACCTAGGATTTTGCCTTTTTAGCCTGAATTAGAAGAGCAGCATGTTTTTTCATCAGTTTATGCTTTTACGATTCTGAAAATGAGTTTATGGTGTCTGACATTACATGCAGGCAGACAATGTTGAAGCAGCCTCTAATATGCTTAAAGATACCTTAGTGGTGATATGGGACGACTTTCTGCAATGTGAACCCTTTCTGTTACAGGCATAAGGAGGTTCTCACGTGTACGTATTACCCATATTAATATACACGTTCACTTGTATTTAGTTGGTGTCGGGAAGTGATTTTGATGGAAAACTTATGTTACGCTTTAGAGAGCGGAGCTTTAAAGTGTGTAATCTAAGATTAAAGTAGAAGATGAAGTCTTCTGTTTTGTTTTTGTTTCTACAAGAGGTTGTATGCGTTATGCATGCAGTTTCACATAGCAAGGTTGGCAGAAACGGTGAGTCAGCTTTGATATGAAAATGTGTTTGTCTTTCCGTCTTGTTAAATATTCTGTGTGGCAACGTCGCCGGTGTACGTGGGGTTGCAGGTAGCGCAGAGGAGAGTAAATCGTAACAAGATTGAAAGCTAGAGCTATTCATTTCCCCTTCCAGTCACTTGTTTCTTCTTGAGGATTTGTCACATCAGGGCTATTTTGAGTTTTGACCGGGTTTGAAGCTCTCAATATTAGGGGGTCGCCCCTTTGTATTAACTGAAGCAACCAGAGTTAATCTGACTACGAACAGTGACGCCGCTCACTGCAATGTCAAATTTTTTGCCCAAACTGCGTTTTCCCGACCTAGGCCAGTTAGAAGTGAAATCATAATCTTTCTTTTGGAGCTGATCACTTTGTGCTTCTTATGTGCAAAACCGAAAATGGGTAGTTACACAATCGGTCCTTTTTTGTTTATGGTGATATCTTTTTGGTACTAGACTTTGGAAACATGTGTTTTTGCCACTATGCTCCAATAAATACAAAACATGTCCTAAATTTTTTATTTTTTGCATTTTAGGTCCAAAACTTTCATGTTTGACAATTAGGATCCTAATTTCGCAATTTATACTGAAATTTCAATTCCACTATCGTGATTGGACTTATGTTGTATATTTTCTATTTACCAAACATGTTAGTAACAACTTTAAGGAATTTCAATTTTTTAAAAACATTTTGAATTGATTAAGATCTAGTTTTAAATTCATAACTTTTATTCAGAAAAAAGGTTTTGCGTGAAATCCAGCACTAAGGTCTTTGTTTGTGTGGATATCTGCCATTGCGTTAAAATGAAGTTTGATGCACAATCTATCAGTGGCGGGGGACTCATATATCATATATATGATATGGGATTCATGGACCCCTTTTCTATAAAATTGTTAATAATAAATACAAATTTTAGTAATTAAACCCCATTTAATTTTATTAATGGACCCCCTTAATTTTCATATGATCTAATGGAACAAAATAACAAGCCTCTTTTACCTCAAAAGGGGTTAGTCTATTCTCCCTAGAAGCCATTTTCTGAAGGTAAAAGTCCTACATTTTCCCCCTAGACTTTCATATATTTTCTTAGATAGACCTTACACATTTTTCACTCATCTCTTTTTTCTTTAAATATGGAAAAACTAAGGAGTTAGTGAGGTACGAAGTCGATGGGCCAACAAGGAAGAAACATGTCAGTTTAATGGGTAAATGAGGACCTTTATCTTTTATATTCTATAGGATACACATCTCATCTATCTATCTCCATAATTCATATACTCCTTTATCCTAAATTTTTTGTCTCATTTTAGTTTTTTTGACTAAGTTTGACTTAAATTTATATATATTATTATTTGATAAAAAATTTTAAAAAAATTATATTTAAAAACTATGAATCTTGTACTTTCTAAATATATTTTCTATAAAAAATTAGGAAATAGTAATATAAATAAATTTAAGTAATACTAAAATAAAATTGAGCAAAGAATTGTGATGGAGGGAGTACAATTTTGTAACTCTAGTTGAAGTTGTTTGACCAACAACAGAAAATAGATGCTAAATTTGAGTGTGTGTAATGACCCAACTAAATTTAGTCCATTTTATTATTTTGGGTATTTAAGTTAAGGCCCAAGAGAAGAAAAAATAAATATAATAATAAAAAAAAATTAAAGGAGCAAGGGGATAAAAAAAAAAAGAAGGAGCAGGAGGTACGAAAAGGAGAAAGAAAAGAAAACGACTCAAAAGGTTATAAAAAAGAGGCAAATAAGAAAAATTAGGATTGGGTATTTTTCTTACTTTCTCGTCTACCTATTTCTTTGTATCGAAGAAGTGGAAGAAGAGATCATCAATTGAGGATTTAGTGAAAGCAATCTGTGAAATTTTTCAGCAAAAGAAGAATTTTTGGTGAGTGATTGTTAGTTATTTTTCAATACATAGGCTAGCTTTTCTTTGAAATTGAAGAGAGATTTAAATAAAGGTTATGGTTAATTTATAATTTATTTCAATGATTGAAAGGATCAATCGATTATTAGGATTGTTTCGGATGGATTAGAAATAATTTTGGGTAGATTTTGGCCGGGCATGGTTGAAAGAGTAACAGAAGTGCGAATCGGAGAAGACGAAGAATCGTGATTCTGGAAACAAATTGGTATAATGACAGTTTAGGTCCTTAATTTTTGGAGACAGGTTCATAGACACCTAATAGTCTAAAATGCTACAACTTAGTCACTAGAAGTAAAATGCTGAAGGATATGATCGGGTTAATCACAGTATCAGTCCCTAAGGCTTCTAACACTACTTCATTGGATTCTTAGATTCCAGAAGCATTCGTTTGGGTCACTGTCAGCAAATGATTTTGAGTTATTTCTTGAATTGATTATGTTTTGACATAAACTTTCACATAATTATTTTAGGCGGCTAAAGAATTATTTCAAGAGTTTGAAAGTTGCATTTTGAGGTAAGTGGCTACTACTATTCTAAAAATTAAATTTTTTTGATATTATATATATATATATATATATATTATTTCTTCAAAGTGCTAAGTTTTTCAATTTAGTAATTTTTCAATATTTCGATTTAAAGTTGTTTTGCATTAAATAAATTTTTAATCAGAATAAGAGTTTTCAATTACAAGTTTTATTCTGAAATTGTTTTCCAAGCATTTGATTAATTTACTTGTTTATCTACTTATTCGAATTTTATCTTATTTATGCAATATATTATGTTTGATTAAATAAGCTGGGATCAAGTATGTTTTGATTGTGATGTTTTATACTGAAATTTTATAACAATCGTAATACTCTGAATTTTTGTTTTGACTCCGTTTTGGTGGGTGTTGGTTCTGTGTCCATACTACTGGAAAAGTGTAGTTCTGGACCATCCACGTAGGGTATTCTGTTCTGTTCTGTTCTGTTCCGCAATGCACTGTTTTTAGGACTAGTCCTTCAGGGCGCTCAATCGCTGGCAATTCTCAGACGATTCTGGACGCACTACACCAGTTTAAGTGTAGTCACAGTGATCACCCCACCCACTATGCTTTAAATTTCTGTTCTGTTATTCTACTCTGAACTGCTCTGTTTTGGTTAATGATTTCATTTACAAATATTATTTGCTCAGCTTACAAAATTGTTATTTCATTGATTATGTTCTGACTATTCAAATATCTTCTGCTAAAGTTTATGTTATTATTTTTACAATAATTGTTTTCTGCTTAATCCCTATATATTTTATATATTGTATTTCTGTTTTCAAAATCCGCCACTTGTTGGGTATTCGTGCTCACCCCGTTTTCATCCCCTCACACAGATCAGGAGTAATTCAAGTTAGCTAGCGGGAGCGACTACAAGATCAGCAACAGTTCAAGACAATTAAAAGTATTTCATTAGTATTACTATTAGAAACTTATTTATGTTTAGAAAACTCTTTGGATTTTGTTTCATTATTTAGAGCTTTAATATCTTATGGATTATGTTCCGGTTTCAAGAATTGTAGTTGCTCTGCCACTTATTCTCATAAGAGAATTTTATAAGTTTGAAATTATTTGGAATATGTAGCCTTGCATGCTTAGGGAATTATTCTTTTGAGTATGCGGCGTGTCATCGTCCCGAGACTCCTAGGGTGGGTTTGGGGGCGTGACAGTGTTTGTGTGTGTAAGCAAACTCCTTTTGTAAAATTTATGATTTTGCCATTGACTATGTCACGGTTTACTTCGTCCTCACTCTAGTGGTTGTCGGAATAATTTTTCTCTAGGCTGCAAACAAACCAAACGAATGTGAACAATCCATGTTTATGTTTTCCTGTTTGAATTTTAACAAACACGAACACATTTGCACTTAATGAACACAAACATGAAAATAAATAATAAACAAACGCAACTTCTTTGTTTATATTCGTTCGTTTATAGTAAATGAACACGAATAATTAAAGTTGATGATTGCAATTAATCTGAACTGAAGCGAGTCTAGTAATGGTTAACAGGACAATAGGTGATAGTGGGAAAGATTATGTGTTAGGGATATAGGATCTGGCTTAGTGTGGTAGCAAGTTCATGCTTTGAGGAGAATGACAGATTAAGTCTAAAGAAACAAAGACAATAGATTACTTTGGAGAAGATTGATGTATAATCATGTCTGTGTGGAGTAGGTAGACATTAATAAAAATATAATTTATATATAAAATATATATAATAATAAATATATAATTAATATATAAATAAAAAAATAAGGGACATGAATAAACAAATAAACAAATGAACATAAACAAACGATAACCAAAATGTTCGTGAATGTAAATAAATAAATGAAACCTTATTCATATTCATTCATTTAATTAATTGAAAAAAAATCTGTTCATATTTGTTTATTTAATTAAATAAATAAATATAAATGAACTCTCACCAAACGGTTCAAGCACTGTTCTTCAAATATACAATAATGACCAAATTCCACTAAACTGAAAATATTTGTGATAAATATGCTTCTTTTACCTGTATATGAAATAATTCTGGCACAAAATAAAGATCAATATAGGAGAGAAGACAAATTAATTAAGAGTAGAACATCCAATTAATTAGCTGTGGAGTGTGGACTAATTAAATAAATTAATAACATAAATACATACATGATATTAATGAACATGTATATGGTCCTGGTTGGACAATGTAAAAGACATCAATCCATTACATAAAGCAACTCCTTCTTTGATCAGCAAAAATCGAAATCAAATCCAGACTTGTAATGGCATGCATATATAAACCTGACTTGGTATCGGCAGTTCCCTTTTCGATCAATAAATTGGATGCGTTTGAAAACTTGCTAGAAAGCTCCGAAAAAAAAAAGTGGGCCGAGCCTTTTCTTCTCTGCTTCTATCTCATCCTCTGTTTCTTGTGCATGCTTCTTCTGCTACTTCTCATTTCTGTTTCTTCTTATATGCTTCTTTGTTTCTTGGTTGCATCTTCTCTACTTCATTTGCTGATTCTCTGTGAGGAACGCCAAGGACAGTGTCGGCGCCTACAACTTGTATCATGCTAGCATGTTTTCACTTTTGTCAAACCAAAAGTTATGGTAAGGTGATCTATGTTAACGATACGTGTTGCTTAGGATAGAAGTTATTTTTATCTATCCTAACCTATGTATATATCTACTTGTATAGTTTCGTTTTATCCTGTATTCCATTGCAACTATGACACTTCAAGTACAAATACAATACAAGGGCAACCTGGCTGTTGTGTGTAACAATCTCATTCTTTTTTGGTATCAGAGGCGTATAATGACCTACGTCTCAAACTCTTCTCGAACAATGTCCATAGAAGACAAACACTTAACCTTCTCTTCTACTTCTCCCTGCTCAAGCAACAATCCCCCTATTCTCTTGACATCTCCTTCTATGAATCTCGGCCATCTCATTAGCATCAAGCTAACATGAGACAATTATTTGTTTTGGAAAGTACAGTTCTTTCCATACTTGTGAGGTTAGCAGCTGATCGGATCTGTTGACAGCACGCTCAAAGCACCTCCACAAACAATCTCGGCATCTCAGACACCTTCAAACTCAGGTTTGACTGCTGGTGATCGAACTCCCAAACCAGCATACCAAAATTAGTATCAACAAGATCATATGATCTTGAGTACTATCATCTCATCTCTCTCAGAAGAGATCCTTGCCTATGTGATCAACATGACAACATCTTATGAGGTATGGACAGGCCTAAAAAGATTATTTCCCTCACAATCTAAAGCTCATGTCATGCAGATACGCTACTAGCTGTCCACCATGAAGAAGAACGATCTTAAAGTAGCTGATTATTTCCAGTGCATCAAGAGGCTTGCTGACATTTCACCTACCATTGGACAACCTTTGCAGGAATACAAAATTGCTTCATATATTCGTACAGGTTTGAATGTTGAATATGATTTTCTGGTGACGTCGATTACAACAAGATGATCCTATGCCCCTTAATGGTCTGTATGGGCACCTCCTGAGTTATGAGCTACCCATTGAATGACACCATGCAGTGATTCAGCCAGCAGGAGAGCCACCTTCAATCAACGTAGAAACTAGAAACAACTCCAACCGTGGTGGAAGAGGTTCTGGGCATAACAACTGTGGACTAGGCCGAGCGTAAGGACATTCTGTTCCCCTAAATCAAAAGATAGGAGGGAATCAAAATAATTTTAGGATTACATGCCAAGTATGTAAGAAACCTGGTCATTCTGCACTTCAATGTTACCGTCATTTTGATCACTCTTATCAGGAAGAATTGAGCCATTTTGCTGCAATGGCTGATACTCCCTCATATCAAGCCGACGCAAACTAGTTTTTAGACTCAGGCGCTAATGAACATATCACTTCTGACCTTAACAACCTTTCTCTTAGTGAACGATATAACGGCACTAATCGAGTGCAGGTTAGAAATGGGACAGGTTTGTCTATTCATCATATTGGCTCATCTAAGATTCCTACTGCCACTCTTCCACTACATTTAAAAAATGTTCTTCATGTGCCTAAAATCACAGAGAATTTTATCTCAGTTAGTAAGCTTACACGTGAGAGCCCAGCTTTTCTCGAATTTTATTCTAATCATTTTCTTGTTAAGGATATAGTCACAAGGAAAAAGCTCCTTCAAGGAACATATAAGAATGGCCTTTACCAGGTTCTTTTGCATGCTCATGAGAAGTCTCATTCAGCAAGTGCTCTTGTTGTAGAGTGTGTTAGTCTTCAACAGTGGCATTCCAGGCTTGGTCACCCCTCTGAAAGCACAGTTCGTCAAGTTGTTCGTCACCGTAGTATTTCTCATACTAAGAATAAAGAGTTCACAGTTTGTGAAGCATGTCAGAAAGGATAAAGTCATTAGCTATCTTTTTCTTCATCTTTGTTTGTTTCGAATCATCCTTTGGATTTGATTTTTTTTAATGTTTGGGGACCTGTTGTGAAGTCTGTTAATGGCTTCCATTATTATGTCAATTTTATTGATGACTATAGCAAATTTGTTTGGTTATATACAATTATTTGCAAATTAGAGGTTTACACTGTTTTTCTTAGATTTCAACACATGTTGAGCATTTTTTGAACACAAAAATTAAAGCTATTCAAACTGACTGGGTAGGTGAATACCAGAGACTACATATTTTCTTTTCCTCTATTGGAATTAATCAGTAAGTTTCATGTCCTCATACACATCAACAAAATCATTCACTTGAGTGTAAACATTGCCACATTATTGAAATAGGCAAGTCTCTTTTGGCTCGGGCATCTATGCCACTAAAAGTTTAGGATGATGCTTTCCAATCTGTAGTTTATCTCATAAACCAAATGCCTAGTTGAGTCACTTTTAATGTTTCTCCTTTAGAGCACCTGTTTTATATGAAACCAGATTATAGGTTTCTGAAAACCTCTGGTTGTGCTTGCTGGCCATTTCTATGACCCTATACAATGCACAAGTTTGAGTTTCGCTCCACCAAATGTGTGTTTATTAAGTATAGTTCCCCTCACAAAGGTTATAAGTGCCTTGATCCTATCTCTGGTAAAGTCTACATTTCTAGAAATGTACTCTTTGATGAAAGAGTATTCCCTTTTGCACACATATGCCTCGTGACATAGGTGCTGAAGGCTCCAGTACTTGATTTCACACCATACAACTTCCAGCTCTCCATCTTGAGCTTGTTTTTTAGCCTCCTCTTAACCAAGCACCGCCTGCTAGACCTGCATCCTCTAGCTGTAACACATCTAGCCTTGATTCTCCTAGTACCTCTCAGCCTAAGTCTGATTCATTGGTGTCTACACTACCAGCTGCTCCTCCTTAACATCCCATGCAAACTCACCAACATAACAATATCAGCAAGCCGAAGATCTTTACTGATGGTATTGTTCAATATCCTATATTTGCAAGCACTGTTGGCCACCAACTCCTCTAATGAACCCGTACTCACCAATCTCTCCACTATGGTAGATCCCTCATAGAGGAAAGCAATAAATGCTCAATATGCAGCTTTGGTGGAAAATAAAACTTTGGTCTCTCGTTCCGCCAACACCCAACTTGAATATTATTAATTATAAATGGGTATTCAAATTGAAGAGGAAAGCTAACGGAAGTATTGAACAGCATAAGGTCCGCCTTATTGCAAAAAGGTTCAAACAACAGTATGGTGTTGACTACCATGATACATATAGTCCGATAGTTAAACCTACCACCATTCAGCTTATTTTTTCTTTTGCAGTGACTTGGGGATGGAAAATCAAACAATTAGATGTTCAGAAGGCCTTTTTGCATGGATTTCTACATATGGAGGATATGTGTTACAGCCACTTGGTTATATAAATTCTTGCTATACTTGCCATGTTTGCAAGCTTCATAAAGTGCTCTATGGCCTTAAATAATTTCCTCAAGCTTGGTACTCTAGATTGAGCTCACGGTTAATTGAACTTGGATTTGTAGCTTTGAAGCCGATACTTTTCTTTTTATCTTCAATAATTCTGGATTGGTTATCTATATACTTATTTATGTTAATGATATTTTGGTGACAAGTTCTTCACAGACTGCTATAGATCATCTTTTTATGGTACTTCAAAAAGATTTCCCAAACAAAGATCTAGGTCGTATTAATTTCTTTTCGGGCATTGAAGCTATGCCTAAACCTTACGGTATGATTTCGTCATAGCAGAAGTACATACTTGAGCTACTTGATCGGACCAACTTGATTAATGCCAACCCTATTTCCACACCTATGGCAACCACGGGGAAACTTTCAAAGCATGGAGGCACACTTATGGCTGATTTAACACTCTATAAAAGCATTACTGGTGCATTACAATACATCACTCTGACTCAACCAGAATTTTTTTTGCTGTCAATAAAGTTTGCCAATACATGCAGTTCCCTATAGTGGAGCATTGGAGTGCCGTCAAAAGATTACCACGCTACTTGAAAAGCATGCTATCTTTTGGTCTTCACATCCTACAATCTTCATCTCAAGTTCTTAGTGCCTTTTTGGATGCAAACTGGGTTAGATGTCTAGATAATCATTGTTCTACAAATGGCTTCACCATTTTCAAGGGAAATAACCTTGTTTCTTGGAGCTCTCGAAAACGACAAATAGTTTCTTATTTAAGCACTGAAGCGGGCTATCAATCTTTGGCAAATGCTATTGCTGAACTTATCTAGATACAAACATTACTGTCAAAATTAGGTGTTTACCTTTATCAGTCGCCTGTTTTGTGGTGTGATAACATTAGTGCTACTTATCTCACCACAAACCCTGTTTTTCATGCCCTGATAAAGCACTTCGAAGTTGTTTTTCACTTTGTCCGTGAAAAGGTTGCTTCACTCAAGATCAAGTTGCAGACATTCTCACTAAACCATTGTCATTTCGGCTTCATCAGTCGTTCTTAACCACTCCCAACATTAACTGTCGGACGTTGTGATTGTGGTGGCGTGTTAGCAATACATGTTGCTTAGGATATAAGTTATTCTTATGTATTTTAACCCTTGTATATATCTCCTTGTATATTTTCATTTTATCCTCTTTTCCATTGTGGCTATGGCACTGCAAGTATAAATACAATATAAGAGCAACCTAGTTGTTGTATGCGGCAATCTCATTCTTGTAATCTAATCGAGTAACTACTCAAGTTATATGGCAATGAATGAAAGAATTAGAACATGGATGATCTCGAAATATTGGGTTAAACCTAAATGAGGAAAAGAACAATTTAGCAAAACAAACATATGCATAGATATAGGTTGTGGCCTTGTTTGACATAAAGTTAATTATTAATAGCAGATTTCAAAAAAACTATCTAATGATAGTTTTTTTTTAATTATTAACATCAGCAGTTTAATCTTCATCATTGATAAATTATTAATGCCAAGCACATGTGCTTTTTCCAAAGAAAGCCATATCATACATAGACTTCATTTATTATTCCCACAGAAACATGTAGGTATATATATTACATTGAAAATACAACACACACATTTTTGCCTGGGTAATAAGAAACCTAGATATTAATTGGATCTTCACAGGCTAATTATTCTCACACATGCACGAGAAGACAAAAGTAGCACACAGGTAGGGAAAGGAGAGAGGGTAATGATTAATCAAGAGGGAGCTGGTGAACGAGCAAAGCAGCCACAAAGTCCTTGAGATAATCAGGAAAGGTGTAGGAATCTGCATCGGCATACACGACCTGGTTACTACGGGTGAAGTTGAGTATTCGCATAAGCACTACCTTGGGAACCTCTGTTGGCCGCAAAAGCTCTTCATTCATGTCCTTCCATGCACTCTCAATTTGCTTGTACAACTCCTTCACTGCTTCCTGCTTCGTCACCTTGTGCTCTTTCATATAACAATCTATGGCAGAGTCTACGTGCCCCCGTTTTTTCTCAAACTGAAAGCAAAGCAAAGCATTCACCCAAACGTACGCCAACATTAATTCATGATTTATATATCTATTATTTTCGGGTTTAGGGTTTAGGTTGAAGTGTATATGTTGACACCTAATTTTGTCAAGGTACTAATTTTCATTTAGTTCTAGTTTAGAAAAAAGTAGTTTAAGAGCATTGTTGTTTTTTGGGGACAATTTAGTCATTAAGGGGGTCATTTTGGTCATTTAGAGGTTTGGCAATTGGTAGGATTAGATACATTTAGATTATGTTGTCATTTTGTATTATGAATTTTTAGGAATTTAGGATGGTCATTTAGGGTTGAAATAGGAATTCACTTAGTTTAGGTACTAATTTAGGGGTCCTCAAAGTTTTGGGGTCAATTTAGGTAAAAGGGAAAAGTTTTGGTAGAAACCGGGAGTTTTATTAGAAGATTCGAGGCAAAATTAGAAAATTTGGGGCAAATCTGTCAATTCTAAAGACTTTGAGACAAATCTGGCAATTATATGAAATTCTGGGAAATCTGGTTATTTTTACAAAGTTTTAGGCTAATTTGACAAATTTTGCAAAGGTTGGGCCAAATTAAAAATTTGCATAGAATTGGGGACCAGATCAGTAGCCTAAAAGTTTTGTTGGACTAAAATTGATATTTTGGCCAGATCATATCCTAACAGATATTAGCCTTTTCAAATTGGATTTGGAATGAGTTTTAAACTCTTAACCACACTTTTAACTTTTCTAGTATAAATATAGGTCATCATTTGGGAAAAACAAAAGGAAAACAAGATTGAGCTCCACCGCCACTGTGTCTTCCTTTTCGATAAGCCAGTGTTTGTCATTGTTGCTTGCCATAAACTCCTCCATAGTTCACTCTTTCTGTCACCGTCTAATCTCAGGGGCCCGTTTGCACAATCTCCGCCACTGTTGAAGGAACCAAGACCAGACCTGGATCGCGACCCACTAGACCCGCTACTAACCCGGTTCTGCCGTTTTTTTCCTACCATGAAATAATGTACAAATGTTTAATTAGACAGTGCTAATTTTACAATTTTAGCCCTTATTATTTCAAAAATTTTCTCACAATTCTATTTTCTCCAATAAAACAAAAATGCTCTAGACGAGATGAGAGAACAGGAGAGGCGGCGTGATGCAATAGTGATGGCGCTATGCGATAGCGATGGGGCGCAATGCGGTCGCGACGGTGTGATGCAAAGCAATGGTGAGATGCAAAGCAACTGTGTGATGGGAGGCAAGAAGTGGCGATTCTAGCCAAGGTTCAGCGGACGACGCTTAGACGATGTGGTTTGAGCAAACGATCGACAGACAACCAAGAGAACAGATTGGGATTGTAGTTGCCGGCCAAGAGAAGAGGCAGATCGAAAGGACGAGTAAGATTGTGAGATCGAACTGGCGGCAAGGGAGAACGCAACCGATGGAGAGAAAAAGGGAGTTCGGAGTGCCAGCGAGAGGACAAGCGAGAGACTGCGAGATCAGATTGGAGACGAAGGAGAACGCGATCGAAGGAAAGAAAAAGAGAGTTCGGAGCGCCAAAATCTGAGCCGATTCAAACGAGGATCGTCAGAAATCCAAGCCAAGGTGAGACGAGAAGACTGTGGAAGACATCTTAAATTTTTTATTTAGGCACTTTTTTTATTTTGAATACATTTATTTATCAGGGAAATAAATTATTTACATATTGCTTCTGACATTTTGTAATTTTTTTTAAGACACTTTTACATGACATTTTAAATGGTTATTTAGACACTTTTAAATTTTTATTTAGACACTTCTTTTATTATTTTGTATACATTTTTTTATCACAAAAATAAATTATTTGCATATTGTTTTAGACATTTTGTAACTTTTCTTTAGATACCTTTAAACATTCATTCAACCACCTTTTTATTGTTTCAAATAGTTATTTTTAAAGAGAGTAAAATGTTTACGTATTAGTTCAGACACTTCTAAATATTTCTTTAGATATTTTTTTATATCCATTCAGACACTTTCATTGTTTTGAACATTTTTCTTATTTTCTGATACTAATAAATCATTTGTAAATTACTTTAAACACTTTTAAATATTATATTATATATTTTTACATATTTTTTTAGACACGTTTGCTCATTACTTTAGACATTTTTACAATGACACATATTCTCACAGTAGGGGCGATTCGGAAGAAGTACGATAATGGTAAGATCCTGACGTATGACAGTTCAGTGGCGGCGTCGGCACTAGATGAGATAATAATAGCAAACTAGGGTTTTTGTATAGAATAATATTTTAATTACGGATATTTTTGTCAATTTTTATGATAATTTATGTCTTATATATAGAAGATTAAGAGTTGAATTAGTATGTCTAATTAGACATAGGTGAACAATAAAATAACTATGTTTGTCTTGGTCATTTTTTTTTCTTCTTCCCTTGCGGTCCAACTCATGCTTCGGCCTTGTTCTTTCTCTTTTGTTCATTCAAGTTACTAACCTTTCTCTGTTTCATAGTAAAGCCACTAACAACTCCTTTTTTTTCTTTTTCTCTCTCTTTCTTTCTGATTTAATTTTATTTATTTGTTAGGGTCATACACCGATTGGATTACTACATTGTATAGCATTACATATTAGGGTAAGTAACTAGAATCTTAGAAAAAATAAAGTTTAACCTTCATTTAATTTATTTTTCATAATAGGTCAAAAGTTTCACATATTTAGAAAATTTTATCCTGCATGGGTTTGGTAAATCCCTAGGGTGAAATCTAAGTTAATCAATTACAAAATTTAAGAGCTCTTTCTTCATAGTTTTGGTAAAATCACAAGATGAGCCCTAATATTTAAATTAAATTCTAAATAATAAATACATTAATTTTTAATATTCATATCTGGGTGATCCGATATGATTTATAGTTTGGATTAATAATTATAAAAAATATTTAAAAGAAATTTAAATAGAAATATAATAAGTTTAGATATCCTCATCCGTTGATCCGATAGGATCCATAGTTTGGAAATATTTACACCTAATTTATTTTAACTTACGTCAATTGACTTCAAAATGAATTATTTTTATTTTTACATTTTTTTACCATAAACTAATTTTATTTAAAAGACAATAATATTTAGTTTCAATAATTTATTGAAAATACAATTTTTATAATCTTACAAAAAATTTTATGAATTTTTTTAGTTTAAGGCATTAAAAAGGAAAAATTAATAAAAATTTAACAACAACATAAAAATTTACTTTCAAATAGATTATTGTATGTACATAATATTGACTTTCAAATGAAATTGGATTCAGGCAACAAGGATATAAAAATAAAAATAAGCCAGTTGATTTAAATTAAAATGAATTGGCCCCAAAATTACATAAAATAAGTAAAGTCAGTTTAGGAGTTCACAACAAAATTTAAATCAAATAGGAGTTCATAACAAAATTTAAATCAAACTAGGATTAGCACTATAATAAGGTTATTTTAGCGTAACTGTACTCTTAAACCCTTTGAACTCTCGTAGACCATTTTAAGGTGTCCAATCAACTTCAGTGCAAATAGAAATAGATTGATGGAGACTCTTTAAAATATGTTGCTACAATATATATATATATATATATATATATATATATATATATATATATATATATATATATATATATATATAATTAAAATTAAAGTACTTCGTCGGTCATTATGTCATCTAGGAGTCTTGTGATTATTGAAGAAGCAATAAGAATCTTGGGGGTGGACAAGATCCACTCAAAAGCATCTCTGCTTATATTGTCTCCCATCCCAAGCAAAGACGAGAGTGTGAGTAGAGGACAAGTGCTGGTGTGGATTCCCAGCTTAAGGTACTCCTCCATTATGGGTGTATAGTTTTGGCTGCACCATCTAGCTTCTGTCAAGTACATTTTTGCTTGCCTCTTCATCTGATATATACATACATCGATCATCAAATTAAACTAATTAATGTTGTGAATAAATAACTTAAGAAACCTAGCTATTTTTGCTCGATGAGTACATATATTATATAGAAATTAAGGAAATTGCATGCATGAGCATGACCATTTCTACAGTGTAGTTGAGGCGATAGGATTTCTCAAGTTTGGCCATGTCCTCCCCAATTTCATCATACACATCCAGCAATATCTGATACAACTCTTTGCTGCACTCATTATTCAGCCCATCCATTGCGTTTCTATCCCACCTGCAAAAATCCCATTATAATATATTAATTAATATTCGTTGTTTCCTTTCCTTAATTTTTGCTATCTCTAAAGTCTAATTAAGTACAGTTGTATATATGTATGCTATATATGAGGAACCTACCTTTGAATGGCTTGTGTAAAGAGCTCCAGTTCTTCAATTGTCCCATAAGCATCGTACATGTCGTCAAGAAGAGAAGTAAGAGCTATAACTTTGGTTAATATCTTCCTACCCAGTGCGTAACAAGGCTCATAATACACCGCTAGTACCCAAAAGAATAATTCCGTTATTCTATCCCTTGCATATGGTAGTCTCCTTAGAATATCCAAATCTTTCCACCACCTTCAATTCACATGAAAAAGAAAGTGAACATTTATGGAAATTAATCATTTCGACATCCTTTAATTTAAACATCAATTAAGGAGATCAGGGTAATTACCTTGCTAACTCCCTCAGCTCGTTTCGATGTAACTTTTGTAAGATGTTGAAGTCCAACTTAGCAAAAGTCAATACAACAAGAGTGTTGAGCAATGGATACACAGAGATATAGTATTTAGCATCCAGCCTTGGGATGTTCTTCCGAACAGGGTACTTCAATGCCTGACTTGCTTGTGCTGCGAGTTTTGGGCTTGAAGATGTGTCCTCTGCAATGGATTCGAGGTGCTTTGTGGTGAAATCAAGTGCCTGCTCAAGTATATCTTCTTCATGCAGCCTCACACATGCAGCCTCATGCAAGCTCAACAGCCCTATAACATCTCCACTCAGAGATTCCTTCAACTTCCCACTTTCATCCTTAAACTTGTTAAACACGTCTGCAATTCAGAAGCCAGTAAACAATACTACCAGAGCCTAAAATCCGGGGTTTGCAACTGAATACTACTTATTAAGCAACCAAGGAACCAGGGGATATATGTTCGAAGTTAAATTAATATTATTTAGGAGAAGGAATATATATATGTGTGTGTGTTCTTACCGCACGAAACGGGTAGCCCAGATTGCCCAAGCAGGCGAAACAGCAGCGAAATGCCATGAAGGTTATCGTTTTCTTCAAGGCAAGTATCGAGATTCTTGTGAATTCCCTGTAAGAGGTTTTCGATTTCATCCTCGAAATGGTAACCTACGCCCAAGCGCTGGATCGAGTCGATCAAGTCCAGTTGTTCCCAGGATTTGTCCAGTCCGGCTAACAGGAGTTCCCTCACCTGTTCCTTCAGCTTTTGGTGCTCCGATGCTTGCTCTGTTTCCTTTTCATAACGATTAACGACCAATTAATTTTTGTGCCGCAAAAATTGTTTTTATATATACACTAGTCTCTTAAAACGTTCCTTAAACATGTATAAAAAATTGTTTATATATATACATATATTATAGAACAAGCACTTGTTAGCTATAGAACCAGAGGAAGAAGTTTGTCAAAAAAAAAAAAAAGTACCAGATGAAGAACAGGGGATGATACGAACTGTTCCTCCCAGATGTCGGCCTGGAAATGCGCAAGAGGACGATTCGTCTCTGACGCCATGACCTTTAAACAACCTGATCGCTACTTCAGGAGTAGACTAAAAAACAACCTAATCGTTCCTTTAAAAAGTTTTTTCCTGAAGACGTTATGTGGCTTGCAGTGCCACTGGTAACGCATCAATCGTCTTATTTATAAGAGTTAATTTTAGGAAAAATTAACAAAACTCCCCCCTTAGGCTTGGTCAAACCTACAGTTTTGTCCTTTTTTGTCAAATACCTACAGTTACCCCTTACAACATTAACACCGTTATTCTCTATCACCACAAAAAAAATATATCTTATTTTTCCTTTTTTTATAATTATACAAGTCAACTCCACACATATAAGGTCATTTTTGTTTAATTTTGGACTATATGTTATGAATCAAACAATAAGTTTAGGTATAAATGGAATATTACCAAAATTTATCATATCTTTTTTCAAGTTTTATTTATTTTTTTCAATTACCATGTGTTTAGTTCTAATAAAAAAGAATCAAATTATAAGAATTGGATAAATTAAATTATAATTTGGATTATTTGGATAAAAACGCAAAAGACTAAATTATAATTCAGATGGTTTAAATCAAATTTAATATATAATTTGGATGATTTTGATTGAATTTATAAAAATAAATAATTAATCAGATTATTCTATTTAAAACTGATCTAACCAAATGAACACCCTTACAACTTGTTAGCCCTCAACAGAAAATTAATACATTAAAGGCCCAAGGTGTAGAGTTTATTCAAGCTGTGCACCAATTTTAATTTACTCCTCCTTCAAAACATTTTAACCACTTACTTTCGATCATTATTTTTCATTGTGAAAAATGCATAAAAGACTTAGAGCTAATTTGTTTTAACTTGAGTTTAACATAATTTAAAATGGGTTATTTTTATTTTTATATTTTTTTTCTGACACCAATTTTATTTGAAAATCAATATTATTTAAGTGTAATAATCCATTAATTTTAAATTTTTTATGATATTATTAAATTTTTGTGAATTTTTCCTTTTTAGGCATTAAAAATGAAAAATTTGTCTCCAAAAAAAATAATAAAAATTTAGTAATATCATAAAAAATTTATTTTTAATGAATTATTACACCTACATAACATTTGCTTTCAAATAAAATCGGTTCTTGATGAAAAAAAATATATAAAAATAAAAATAAGTTATTTTAGATTAAGTTGGCTTAAGTTAAAAGGAATTCGTCCCTACGTCCAATTCCTTTGCATTTATCTGACTTAACATAACCTCCTTTTTTGACAAGTAAATGAGCATGACTTACACCAGTTCGTTTTAACTTAAATCAATTGACTTTAAGATAGTTTATTTTTATTCTTATATATTTTTTATACGGAACTAATTTTAATTAAAATAAAATATTATGTAGCTGCAATAATCCATTAAAAATATAATTTTTTTTATTTTACTAAATTTTTATGAATTTTTTAATTTAAGGCATTAAAAAAGAAAAATTCATAGAAATATTTCAAAAATTTATTTTCAAATGAATTATTGTATTTACATAATGTTAAATTTTAAATAAAATTAGTTTAAAAAAAAAGATATAAAAATAAAAATAAGTCAGTTAACTTAAGTTAAAATGAATTAACTCTACAGTCAGTTCACCTCCCATTAAATAAATTAACGGGGTCTAATTAATTGTGGGTTGCTCGCGGGTCATGGGTGGGTAATTCTTACCCACTCACTAGTTTGTCTAAGTAATCGCAAAGCTCATGTTTATTAATGAACCTACCACCTACTGCTGGTCACGTCCTCTCACACACTGGAGCATACACCTATTGCCATCCTGGCAACGTCAATCCTTCCCCAAGCCTGGAGACCCACCCCCAGCTACCTCTACCGTCCCCTAGGTCTGTATCCCATGTGTGACTTTCAGATCCACCTCTCAATTCGTTTCGAAGCTGGCCCAAGCTACTCCTATTCTGCAGCTCCACCATCAGCAGTCAACCTAGCTCCTCCACCTTCATTTGGTGTGAGAGAACATGTGTAGTACATAAGCACGACAGTGGTGCTTGGCCATGATAATGTTGCAGTAGTAAGGATTCTTTGGTCTAAGTAGCTCGGATCAAAGCCTTTACGAATCGAATTCAATGCCAGTAGGCATTGGCAGTGTTGGAAGAAGCTAGGTGAGGCCAGATTGGTTCCTCTGAGCAGCTGCAGCAATGGTTATAGCCTTGTGTGGTATAGAGACGCCATTGGTACCCCTTGTAAATAAACCAAAATTTATGCCTCCTTCATATTTGAAGTTGCAAGCCCCAAAGCAACTCTCTTTGACTTGCATTGACCACAAAAAATGGGCTCCCTTTAATTCATTTAAATTGATCTGAACTCCCCCTTGCTTGTTTGGTGACTCACCCTTAGCTTATGTGAGAATCACAAAAATGTCATCCACTGCACACTTTACTTGTTCTTTCTCACAAACACCAATACATTAAAAGCTTATTCATTTTAATTTAAATCAACTGACTTATTTTTATTTTTATATTTTATTTACCTTAAACTAATTTTATTTAAAAGTCAATATTATGTAAATGCAATAATCCATTTGAAAGTAAATTTTTATGATGTTGTTAAATTTTTATGAATTTTTTTTAATGTCTTAAACTAGAAAAATTCATAAAAATTTAGTTAGATTACAAAAATTGTATTTTTATTGGATTATTGTAACTATATGATATTAAATTTTAAATAAAATTAATTTCAGATAAAAATAATATAAGAATAAAAATAAATTATTTTAAAGTCAAGTGACAAATTGACTTAAGTTAAAACTAAGTGTAATTTTAAATGGGCCTGGTCGACGGACGCTGGAGCCGGAACTCCTAGCAAGATTGTACCTCCGAGGAAACGCGAACAAGAGAAGAGTGGTCGAAGTTGACCGACGCCGGAGAGGGTCGCACCAGCAGGGCAGATATCCAGACCAGGCTGAGTGCAGTGACAAACGGTGGATGAGGAGAGAGTTAGGGAAGCGGACGATTTCGGACTCATTGGGGAAACGACGAAGGAGCTGCTGTTGTGTGTGCAAGAGAGAGAGTATAGTTTTGTGTGAGGGAAGAGAGAAGCGTCCATGCCAGTAGATGGATGGCAGTTTTGTGATTCTCGCATAAGTTAGGGTGAGCCACCGAATAAGTGCTTTGGCTTGTCAAAAAAAAGAAGTAGCTTAAGTGGCGTAAGTAAGGGTGAGTATGGGTTGGGTAAAACCGAAACTCAACCCGGACCACTCTATTGGGTTAGGTAAAAATTTATTATGGTTCACGGGTTGGTTTCACATATAGGAGAACTGACGGTTTTTGAGTTGATTCTGATTCCATATGGAACCAACCTGAGATGGAACCGAACCCGAGATATATATATAATTATATAATAAAAATTATAGTATTACTAATATATCTATACACACACACATATTTCTTTGAAGTATTATGATGATCATTTTGTGCTTTTATATTAAACTCTTAAACTGATGTTCCAAATTGAAACAGTATGGAAATTGTTGGATCATTTACGAAATTTCTCTATATTTACTTAAATCACTTTGCTTCATAGACCCACCACTCCTAGGTCATTTTGCCAAGCAACTCTTTTGAACTATTTTTGTAAGAATAATATTTTAAACTCTTTTGAATGTATCTAAGTACATATATTTAAATATTAATTTAATTATATATTATGTTAAATATGTCATAAACTGATTATGGATGTAAATTTATTGAATTTTGGTGTTGTTATAGGTATATGATATAAACCGAAAAACCCGAGAACCAGAACCAAGAAACCCATAACCATGGTTCTGGTTCTGTTCGGTTCTTGGATTGAGTAAAAAAATTTTAGAACCGAGACTATTTTAAATTGGTTCGGTTCCACCATAAAACCGAACCAACCCGACCCATGTTCACCCCTAGCCATAAGTACTCTGGCTTGACAAAAATAAGTGGGTCATGCCCTTTAACTTGTCAAAAAAAAAAAAAAGAAAAAGCCCTTTAACTTGTCAGAAAAAAGAAAAAAGGTAAAAGAAGGTAGCTTAAGCAGATAAATGTCAAACGAACTGCCTTAAGTGCCACCCGTCGGCTGAAGCTTTCTCACCAATCTACGTACTTGTGTGTATGCCTTGAATGGTTATAATGCGATTTATGCACTTGATTTTTCTATTATATCCTTTAACACAGTTAATTTTTTTAATTCAAATCTCTTTTCAAATTGACAGAATTATTTACGGTGGGTTCAAATTTGCCCTTTTACATCTCACCTTCCAAGGACATCTAGAATTGGACAATCAATTTATTTTAATTTAAGTCAACTAGTTTATTTTTACTTTTATATCTTTTCTTATCTAAAATAAATTTAATTTGAAATTCAATATTATTTACATGTAATAATCCATTTGAAAGTAAATTCTCATGATATTTTTAAATTTTTATAAATTTTTTTAATGCCTTAAACTAAAAAAATTCATAAAAATTTAGTAAAATTAAAAATATATATATTTTTAATGAATTATTGCAACTACATAATATTAAATTTTAATTAAAATTAATTCCAAATAAAACAGACGTATGAATAAAAATAAGTCATTTTAAAGTCAATTAACTTAAGTTAAAATGAATTGGGTGTTAGTTCTGGTATATATTTAGACGATGCTATGTATTAAAATCATTCTTGGAGTCCAAGAAAGAATTCGAAAAAGAAAACAAAAAAAAATGAAATAACTGCAAAGATTTGATCTGAGATTAAGAGAGAGTTGTTTTTGGGCACCTTACAAAATGAAACGAAACCTGTATTACTGAAGAGTAGCAATTACAAATTAACCCAAGTAATTATAATTTACACTATAATTTACTAGTATAAAGAACAGTTTCATCGAGCGACGCAGAAGACAATGAGAGTGTCATAAGCAAAATAGATGGGTAAGATCGCTATCGTCGAAAGCAGGGTGGCTCCATGTTTGCATCATTGCATGAGTGGGGGGCAATTGACATCACTAAATTTTGGAAAAAAGTATATAACTGATAAATGCTCTTTTATGAAATATTTATTTTACCCCCATAAATTTTTTTATAATGTCCCCACTCACTCAAATTAAAAGTGCATGAACTTAATTTTGATGAGTGGTCTAAATAAAAGTAAATAAAAGCTAGTGGTGAAACCAAATAGTACAAGAATTGTTAGTATAATTATAGAGTTTTACATGGCTTACTAAATATCATAAGAATTGTTAGTGTAATTATAGAGTTTAATACACAAGTCGTATAAAAACAGAACCACCAACTAAGTATTAAAGACTCATTAAAAAGAAAAAATAATAATTAAAATTGGTGGTGAATGAGATTTTTTTCTCTTTTTTCTGACACTACTGTAGCTTGCAAAAGCTTTTCTTTTTCTTTTTTCCTTTCTTACTCAAAAGTAGTGATATATTATTGTATAAACTTCTAAATTTTATTTTATATAATTTATGCTTGTAGATACTTGAAATAAAAATAAAGAAACTTTGTTCATGCATAAAACAAATATATTCTTTTTTAGGAAATACCTCGGCGGGTACACATTTCATTTCACTCAAAAAGCCTAACAGCACTTACATAATCCGAGTCAGGGCCCTACAAAGAAAAATAGCAAAACTTGACCCAAAAGAAAACAAAAAATAAAAACCTAGCCTGTGCTTCACAAGCAAAATTAGGCAATACAAACTAAGCAAAAACTTCACCAATAATGCAACTAAATCTAACTTGAATAGCTTCCACAGTCAAACTTTACTATCACGCAAGAATGCCATAACAGTATGATGGTGCATCCTTTTATACCTTTCCTGCCATAAAAAATAGACCAGACCCGAGAAACAAACCCTTTGAACTTTTGATTTTAAGCTATTACTTTTCACTGCCCTTCTAAGCCACTACCAACATATAGTCCAATTCCAAGGTATACTATGCAACTTCAATAAATACATAATTTCTCACCAAACCACCCGAGAAAAAGAGCATTAAAAAAAAATGATCTCGAGATTCATTAGCATTTAAGCATAAAGGACACAAACCAAGAGCTACATCAGTATATAAAGCAATTTTGTCCAAGTTTGGTAATTTGTTCAGCATAGCAAATGAATATACCATGGAGAATTTTGGAATTAATTTCCATATTAGATAGTGCCACAAGATAGGATCAAAATTCTCAACCACATGGAGATAAACCAATTCATAATGAACTTATGATTAACACAATCTCAATATTGATCATGAACAGCCTTAACAAATAACCTTTTGGCTTTTAGGATATACTACCAAATGCCAGAACAATTAGAAGAAGGTTTTACCTGTCATATGTCAGTTTTTTAATAATCTATTGGAACATTGAAAATGATGCATTTAGTAATATAGGCAATAATATTATTATGAAATGTTTTCAAATTATAAAACCTTGTCATTTGCGGTTGTAAATATAAAACTATTTTATTAATTATATTTTTCATTGCCCCCACTGATAGAATTTTTTTGCTTCGCCCCTGGTCGAAAGTGTGGTGAGTGATATTGATAAAGATGTTATCCACTTGTACTTTTCGATTTTGAATGTGCTGGATTCCATTTGGTTTGTATTTGGGGTTGGCAGGTGCCAAAATTTCTTAACTTATCACTTGTATAACTGATCATCACCCTGTCACTTTCGGGTAGGGGTGTTCACCATTTGGATAAAATCGAATAATCCAAATGGATTATTTGGATTAGACAAAATGGTTTGGTTATTTGACTATTTGGTTCAGATTGGATCTGTTGACACCCAATTTTGTCCGGGTAAATTTTTTTATCTTAGTTATAGGTTAGGAAAATTTAATTTAGGAGCATTTTGTTTTGTAGGGGGTAATTTGGTCTTTTTCTTGTGTTATTAACTTTAGGAGTTTAAAATGTTCATCTATGGTAGAAGTAGGAATTAATGTAGTTTAGGCACTAATTTGAAGTCCTAAGGGTTTTGTAGGATCAATTTAGGCAAAAAAGAAAAATTTGGGTGGCAACCAAGGGTTTTTAGAAAGTTCTATGTAGAATTGGAAAGTTTGGGGCAAATATGACAAAATTATGAAATTCTGGGAAAATCTGGTTATTTTTGCAAAGTTTTAAGCTAATTTGACAAGTCCGGCAAAAATTAGGCTAAATCGCAATTTCGCATAAAAATGGGGACGAGATCAATAGCCTAAGAGTTTTGTTGGACTAAAACGGATAGTTTGGCCAAATTATATCAAAACCTCTACAAATTAAATTTGGATGAGTTTAAACTTCAAGAAACATAGTTAATGTCGTTTATACCTCCTCTAGTATAAATATAAGTCACCACTTGAATAAAAAAGGAGAAGAAATTGGCTAACCTAAGCTCCTAGCAAAAAAGGTGAAACTGCAGCCTATTTCCCCTATTTTCTCGCTACCCTCCCCAAAATCCTCAGTTCTTCCCTTGAACGCCGCCACCCCTGTTTACGTCCCCCTGATGCCCGACGCCTCCAGCCCTCTGTCTGCCGCTCCAGCCACCACCAGCCACTCTGCCACCGTGCCCAGGTGCTTTCCATCGCCGTTCGTGCCGTACCAAACGAGAGAAGAGAAGAGTTCCGCGGCCCCCGCTGCAACCTTCTCTTTGATTCTCCCGCCTCAGTCGTCTCTGGAGGCCGTTCTCGCACCACCCAGGGTCTCTGCCGTCCGAACTCCAAGCCACCCCCGCCGTTTGCTCCATTGTCACCGGAGAAGGAAGAATCGAGGCCAAATCGAACGAGATCCGTTTCAGACCCGTGAACCCGACCCGTTTCCAGCTTCATCCGACCCCGTCAACCTTCTTTTGTTTGTAAAACTCTTGATTAGCCCCTGATCTTTTTATTTCGTTCATTTAGTCACTAACTTTCTTTTCCTTTGCATATTAGTCACTGACAGCAAGCTTTTATTGTTTTTTTTTTGTCTTCTTTGTTATTGTTTGTTTGGCCATGCATAAAACTTAGATATTAAATTTACATAGGATATAATTTAGGATATAAGACAGTGAATATATATATATATATAATGACACTTATAAATTCACATGTATAATATAATAATTGAAAATTATTTTTTGGAGGAAAATTTGAAAACATTTTGATTTAACATTTATGTTTTTGTCTCTTGTTGACTTGTTTTGACGAAACATGGAGAAGATGAATGATATTCACGTTGTGTATAATATAAAAGACAAACGTTCCTTTTATCCTGTAAAAACTTATACATTGCTTCTCGCTTGGCTCATTGACTTTGCCTTGTGTCGAACTAGTTCCTTAATTTTTTTCTTCATATGCACGCAGAGAAAATATAGTAAAAAAAAGAAAGAAGTCCAAATCCTAGATGGGGAAATGTATGAAAGTTCAAGGCTCAATATGGGGCTTCTATTATTCTAATTATCAATGGAAAAAGGTAGACCCTTTTTTTTTATTTTTATTAAGACAAAAAGGCAACCTTTTTTTATTCTAATAAATATTATGAAAATTATAGGGTTCCATTAGAAAAAAAATTAGTTGCTAAATTATATATTCCTTATTAAGTATGGCTATCATGAACATATATATAATTAAACATAGCGTGTGATTTTCCAATTATACCCCTTATCATCCTGGTTAATTTCCATTTAACCTTCAACCCTAAATCGCGTTTTGTCTTCTCCAACCCTTGTCAAACCCTCGGTAGCCGCATCATTAGCAGTCCTTCACATTCTTGGTGTTATCGTCAATCGCGATCCGAGAAGGCAAAGTGGCGAGTCGAGTCTGAGGCGGGGGTGGATGTGAAGCGACGAGGCGATTTAGAGGAGGCAAAATGGCAAGGTGAATAGGTGTGGAGGGCTGACGTGAGGCGGTGCGAAGGAATAGGCGAGTCCAAGGAGTTGAAGTATTGAGGCGAAAAGGCGTTGGTGGAAGGAAGGCTGTGGGGGGCTGGGCAGTTGTGGAGGTGGTGGCTATGGAGGAGGGCAACAGTTGCGAGGGAAGGCGGTGGAAAAGATATGAGAAATGAAAGATGTGAATGGTGAGAGGGAGAAGAGGCAGATGACGGATTTGTTTTTCGGAAGAAATTTTTTTGGAAAACTATTGTTTAGACACTTCTGTATTACACTTTAGACATTTTTTAATATTTATTTAAACACTTCTTTATTCATTGAATCATATACCTTTATTAGGGGGGATTGTACATTAAAAATAATCAAAGAAAAAAATTAAAAAATTTATTAAGAAAGAAATCAATGAAACAATTAAGAATGTAAACCTTGGCATCAGTCAACACCCACCATCAAATTCCTACAACTCATCATCAATACATAGATAGATCAATCAAGATTTTGAATATTTATCCTTAGAGCTATCTTCATACCTATTCTAATCGTAGTTAATAAAAAGACAAGCAATCTAATTAACCCTAACTACTAAACAATCTAAGACAAGCGCTTCGATTTAATTTAATAGTTGCATTAAAAACTAGAAAGATTGATGAAATTAAATAACACAAATACAAGCGGTTGCATTTAATTTAGTTTACTGTTCTCCCTAAGATCTAATGATTTTTAACGCAGTAAATCAATAAACCTTAGTTACTTTACACATTAGAGAGACCAAACAATTACGGATTTAATTTTTAACCCAGCAGTAAATTGAATTCGAATAACAACTAGCAGACCTTCTAACATGTAAATGAAACAATCATGAAATTAATCATAGGAGAATATCTAATACTCAAAGTATTAATTGACTAAATAGAAACAATTTTGATCTCACAATACTAAGGAATTTGAGATTTCAGACTCTTTCAACCAATAACAAAAAGAATCAACTGGACATGATCATGAAAAATCATAAAAAAGAAAAGAAAAGGAATAAGAAAATAACATAAAAAGAGGGGAGCTAGCCGCAGGAGAAGATTCAAAATAACTAGATGGTTTCAATGTTGTGAACCAAGCAATTCTCTAGAACATCAGTAGCAACTTCAAGCTGAAATTCGACCTTGATGCAGTCATTATCTCTCAAATCTCAATGAATGAAAGTTGTAGAGCCCTTTCTTAGCTTTGAAATGACACTTGAATCACATAAAATGAATATCTATAGCCAAAGATATATCCAAAATACTGTAACTGCTTCTAAACTAGTAATAATGCGCAAATTGCGACTTTGAAGCTACATTTGCCTTAATGTGCAAACTAGGTTTTATGGTCTGTATATGATTTCTAGCTTCAAATGTTAGCTTTTGAATGAATCAAAAATCACTTCATTTTGATCTCTGTAGCTCAAGATATGATTTTCTATTGGAACATTGCTAATCTGCTAATCACCAATCAACTGAGTCCAAATATGCTGTAAGCTATAAAACATATTCAAAGTACATCTTTAAGGCTCAAAACACATTAAAACATACTAAATATGAGAGAAATAAATATAATAAATGTACGCTTATCAATTTCAACTAATACATAATTAGTCATTTTGTTGCAATTTTAGTTTTACATACTTATTAATTAATTAATTGTTCGTAAGAAGGTCTTGTTTCAACAAAGTCATTATTGGTTATATATCAATTTCTAAGATGCTCAGATCATTTGTAGTCATAAGTTTTTTTGACTTGATATTTGATGTTGAATGAAGTTGAGATCGCTAAGAGATTATTATTTTTTGGATTATAATTCACCAACACTTCAAACTTATATTTCTTTGGAAAGTATTCTTTGTTATTATTCTCTCTCAAAAGACTATGCTGTTCAAGGAACAACACTACTCTTTGTTGTATTTCATCTTTTGCCCATCACCATTACTCCAAGAGTTAGTGCCTTTAACTTAGGAAAATCAAGAAACATTTTCCTAAATAAGAGTTTCTTAAAAAATAATTAATCAATTGATAAATATATAAAACTAAAATTACATTAAAATGATGAAATGCTCCATTAACTTGAAAAAAGTGAATTTTTAAAGTTCTATATTGTTATAAAATGAACCTTATCATTTCTTTAATTTTTGCTTTACTAGTTATGATTACAAGTTTTAAAAAAATGAGGCGGAAAGGAAGTAACAACGAATTTTAAAAACCAATTGACATTATTAATTAGAGTTGATTAAAAAATTAAAAATATAAAAGAAAGTGCATACAAAAGATATAGTAGATGGATAATTGTAGGCTTCTTAAAACCTCATGTGTTTCTAATAGGTTTCTAAAACAAAAGGAAGTTAAAGTGTAATTTAGGGTACATGTCAGAGGATAAAATGCAATTTATAAAAAAAAAAAAAGCTTAAAAAATCTGAAAAATAGCATCAAAATGTATGACCAGCTCCACTTTTAGATCCTTTTCCGCATTTGTATATTGTGTATTATCTTGATGGCAAAAAAGTAGTGCAAATACAGCATTGTTCTTCAGCTCTAAGCATTGTTCTTCGGCTCTAACTACATAATACGTGTGTATTCCCCTGTGCCCAAAGCTATTATTTCACTGCAGAGCAGACAACCCCATGTGTGTTTTGTCTGTCCACTCTGAATGATCCTGGCATTTACAGAAACTGTATACGTTTATCAGCGTGAGCATAATCAATTGCCTGTTAAAAACAAAAATATACACATGACCTAGGGAGTGAGGCCCATTTTAAGATTGCAAGTCAGAGATAAGGCAGAATAAAGAGAAAATACCATTCAGAGTGAGTGGACAGACAAAACACATGTTATAGAAAAGTCGAGCGCCGTTCCGTCAACAAAATGGAAAAGAAAAAAAGTCCACAAAGTTGTGGAAAAGTCAAGCGCCGGCAAGAACGACTATATATTGTGATGCAAATAACAGAAATTGTTAGCAAACAAGGAGAATTTATATTTTATAGAAGAAATAACTATTACCTCCACCACTATTTTGTCTGGTTTAGCTCTAATTTGGCTAGATGTCTTTTTCCGGTCAATAACATCTGCTTACCAAGTCTTTAGCATTGACCTGACGCAGCTCGTGCCTCAAAAGCTGGACTTACGTGCGTGGAAAGTGTTGCCGCGACTAATCACAACGACGTGCATTGTCCAGTTTGCAGGGGTGATGTGCAATTGTTTTAGAGAGAGAATCACAATTTGCCCCCTGATGTTTACTATAAATTACACTTTACACCTCTTATTTCAGAAACCTCTAAAAAGCCTCCTGAGGCTTTAAAAAAACCTACACTTATCCCCTTGCAGTCTCTTTTGAATATTAAAACTAATGAATTAATTACGCTTTAAGACCGCTACTCTAGTTTTTGTTTAAGTTTTCTCCTTAACATATAAATTATTTTATTATTTGTCTTTTTCAAATAATATAATATAATATATTTTTTTATATATAGTTCATTTCAATTTACCATCACCCAATTACTTATTTCTTATGATTATATTTTTATTTATTTTTCATTATCTATACATTTTTACCTTTATATTTTTTATTTTTAAAATATATCTAATTAAGGATATTATTTTTATTTTAAAAATTGATTGTACTTATTTATTTATTTATATTTAGAATTTTTTCAAGTGTCCTCATTTTTTTCCATAATTATTATGATAACTATTAAATCTAAAATCAAAGAAATGATAAGGCTTATATTACAATAATATGAAAGCTTTAAAATAGCTTTCATTTCAATTAATATATAATTGGTCATTTTTTTGTAATTTTAGTCTCTTATACTTATTCATTAATTAATTTTTTTGTACGAAATTCTTATTCAACAAAATGCTTATTGATTATTTACCAACTAATTTAAACTCTTGACATTGCAGAGGGATAAAAAAAATTATCAAAAACATATTAATAAATATTTTACAAATGAAAAAGACATATAAGAAAATAAATAAGTGAACAACAAAATATGAGAAATGTGAGTTTAGTTTATCTAAAGTGATTTTTAAAAATTAGTAATACATTAAATAAAATGTTTTTGCAATCTAGCATGTCTGGTAATTGTCCACTTGAACTAACAATCATATACTAGTAATTCACCCACTGCTTTATGCAGGTCAGCTCAAAAAGCATGGCAGATGATCTTTAATTGGTGGATGTACCAAAAGGTTTGAACTTACAAGAGCTCTTAAACAAAAAGCCAACACACTTTCTAAATAAGATGTAACTTAAAGTTTAGGAGGCTACATTGTTTATAACTACATGGGCCTTGTGGAAGAGAACGAACTCCTACATGTTTAGTAACTCTTGCAGTTTTGAGATGAAAGTTTTAAGTAAGGCACATGTTCTGTCATTCTTATGGATTTGTAATAGGTGTTCCAGAGTAAACTGTAAATTGGTAAACCCTCCATTGGCTCTGAAAATTGAAAAATAGGTCATAAAACTATATAGGATGGGGCATGCTTAGGACAAACGGAATAAAAATTCAGATTAGGCTTGTTTGAAATTTGGTTAAAATACAAGATAGTTTTATTTATTGGACTGCTAAGTTTGTTAGCTCAAATCTGAGAAGCTTTAAAATTTTAGTTTATTTAGGGTTTGGTATTAGTTTTCCTATTTATTTAGGATTTGATTTTCTTATTTTTTCGTGGTTTGGGTTTGTATGTCACCTATAAAAGAACTTGTTGTATTAGAAATTTGAGTATGAAAGAAAAGTCAACGTAATGAAGAGGCAAGTTGTGATGGTTTCAAGAGGGAGGAAAAGTCTAAATGCCGAAGAAGACTAGGACGAGAAGTCTTTTTATGATTCTCATATCTTGTGTTGTGTGAGGATAAGATATTGGGTTGTCAATAGTGTATAGGGGATCCATAGACCAATGTGAGCATTAAGGGTATATCTCTATTGTAGTTTCTATATTTTGTTTAAGTTGATTTCTCTCATTCGTAAATGTGGCAAGTTAAGAGCCGAACCATGTTAAATTCATGTGTATTTGCTTGATCATGTTTGTTGTTTCGCTGTTAGTAATGAGTTGATGATTATTCATAAATGCATAGTTATTAAGGGTTTAAATCACCATTGTATACTTTGAGTGTGATTAATTTTTTTAATATGAGTAGTTATTCCATCAGGTTACTATTCATGCATATTCACTGTTCATACATGAAGTTACTACTCATTGTGTTTTAGTATTCATACGGTGGCAACACTTCATATGTTTATTTATTGTTCAAACGCGGGTTACTATTTATCCATATTTACAAAATATTCGAAATAAATATTTTTATGTAGGTGTATAAAATCATGATATCTCATAATGCTTGGACCAATGATCAGTGCCACAATCATCAACAATTTTTTGTTAATGGTCTAGCCTAATTGATGGATAAAAGAGGCCAAATTTAGATCACAAACAGAATCAGTTCCATCATTTGCATGTTTGCCGATCTTTCATGAGAAAAATCATATCTAGAGCTATAGATATCAGAATTGAATGATTTTAAATCTATCTGAAAGCCAACACATATATCTTCAATTCTACTTTATATGCCGAGAACCAATTTGATTATTTTCATTGCCAAAATCTGATTATAAATGAGAATATCTATTTTGCCACGTGTTGAAGAGCAGTTTCAATAGAAAAATCTTAACTTGAGTTACAAATATCGGTTTTGAATTATCAAGCTATCGTTTGAAACTAAGTAAAAGATCTACAAATCTTGTGTTTTGATGAAGAGCTGAATTAATGTGTATAGCGGTCGAAAAATTAAAAGAATTTTCAGTCGCCTCTGTTGATTTGTATTTCACCTACTCTATCCCCCAAGCTCTATAAATAGACTATGGGGGGAGGAAAAAATTAAGCTTGTTCCTAGGCAAAGTAAGAGTTCTTGTTTTCTATCTCATAACTCTATTCAAAGTGCTTTGTTCTTGTTCTTCCTTTGGTTTTTCAATTTATGTTTATTTCATTTTTATACATGTTGTTTACTTTTATTATATCTAACTAATTTTTTTTTCTAAGGTGAAAAGGTAAAACTTTTGGTATAAAGTTTATGGCTAATTTAAATGGATTTTAATGTTATTAATATTTATTTTCTTAATTAATTTAGTTACCCTCCTTGTTTAATAGAAGTCTTGATTCATCATAGTCGATTATTGATACAAAAGTTACTTGGTTCCTTATATAAAGCATGGCTCTATTGGCTATGTTAGAATCTTGAGTTATTGTAGATAAAGATTGATATGATAGATACTTAAACCCATTTGCAAGTATTGACATTATAAGATCAATGAAAACTAATATTAACTAATGCATAATATTTTTGAAATTTGATTATTAAATTCTTTAATTGGAATCTCTTTTATTTGTGGATCCCAATTGAGTGGCAACACGGACCAAAATTAATCATAATTAATGTACAAAAAGTAGAATGCATAACCTTAGCTATTTATTTGAATTTAAGTTTTAATCTACAGCTGTTCATACCTTGCACCAAAATTTTTTTACTTTATATTTCTTAATTCACTTCCCTGTAGTTTGACACTTGGACTTCGAGATCTTACTACTTGCGACAGCCAACACTTGGGTTACAACTACTAAAGTGTAATAAGTTTTTTATGCTGTTGCCAGGGAAGTAAAATCAGAGTACAAGTTTATGTTTTTCATCTTGTTTTATCTTTATTTTGTTTTATTTTTATTGTTGTTAAATGGAAGCTTAAACCTCATACATTTTCTATTCATTATATGGAAGGTTAAACCTCCTACCTCTTTTGTTAATCATATGTATTTTCCTTGTTAATGTTTTGCATATATATGACAGCTTAGTCATGCACATCAAGTGGCAAACCGTAAGAGAATTTTTATCTTCTTCAAATATGGCTAAATGCATTAATGACCAAGAGGAGAATTATTCTCTACATAA
Source organism: Aquilaria yunnanensis (assembly GCA_039654915.1). Lineage (NCBI taxonomy): Eukaryota > Viridiplantae > Streptophyta > Magnoliopsida > Malvales > Thymelaeaceae > Aquilaria > Aquilaria yunnanensis. Next base: position 33,089,450 of record CM077600.1, on the reverse strand, counting down.
TAACCAAAATCGGCTTAGGATCCTTAGATAACGCATGAACCCTATAAGAAATAGTGCACCATCATGTTTAGTTTTCCCTCCTGATGCATCTCACTTCAACTTTATGCCAAGTATTATTCAACTTTTACCAACCTTTCATGGCTTTGATTCTGAAAATTCATATTTACATTTGAAAGAATTTGACAAAGTTTATAATAACTTAAACTGTAGCATGAACACCATCAAGCTTACGTTTTTTCCCTTTTCTTTAAAAGATAAAGCTAAAATATGGCTATAGAATCTTAGATCAAGCTCCATTAATTTATATGATGAATTACAATAATGATTTTTTTTTAAAAAAAATTCAACCCACAAAACAAATTCTTTCAAAAGACAAATCACCACTTTCACACAAAAATTAGAAGAAATTTTTTACGAGTGTTATGAAAAATACAAAGATTTACTTAATACTCGCCTACGTAATGGTTTTGAGAAATGAAAAATAGTCTCACATTTTTATAAAGGTCTGACACCTAGGGGAGGGCAAATTGTAGAATTGATGTGTAATAAAACATTTGAAGATAAAGACCCTGACGAGAGAATGAATTACCTAGACTTGTTAACAGAGAATAGAGAATGTACAGAATTGAGACACTGCTGGTACTTATGAGGCCCCAGGTAAAAATTAATCTCTTGCATTAGGTAGAGGCATCCACCTTCTTAAGGAAGATAAAGATTTTTAAGAAAAATTTGCATCTTAGCCTAGAAAGATTAAGGCACTAGAAACAAAAAAAAAAAGCTAATCAATTACAATCCATTGAAGAAGTTGTTTGTCATATTTGTGAAACAAATGACCATTCAACTAGTAATTGTCCAACCTTGCCTTATTTCAAATAATGTCTTCATGAACAAGTAAATGCTTTGAATAACTTCAATAAACCAACCCAAAAGCTATACTCACAAACTTATAATCTTGGTTAGAGGAATCATCTGAACTTTAGTTAAAGAAATGATAATTATGCACAACTGTCACAACCACCTTCCTATACCCAATAGAATTTTCAATATTCTCAAGGGTATGTACCTTATGTTCCTCCTTTTAGGAAAAATATTGAAGATATATTGTATCCATTCATTGAAAAGCACCATCATTGTTTAAACAAGTCAAACCATGGTTGATTTGAAATATACTATTGTAAAATTTGTATTTACACTCAACATTTAGGAGAAAGGGTAATTTTCTTCTCAACCACAATCAAATCCCAAATGTCAATCCGTGGATCAAGTGAAATGAATCATTACACTCCACAACAGTAAGGTTACTGAGAAATCTATTCCTGATTCTTGTGAAAGAGACGATGAATTAACTTCTAAGAGTAAATAAGCGGTTGAACTTATACCAAGTGAAGAGCAGATTGAATCTCCACAAGCACTTTTATTTCCTCAAGTATTAACTGTTGCTAAGAATGTGAATCACAATCCTTAAATTCTTAATATTTTCAAGTAGGTAAATATCGATATCCCCTTATTGGATACGATTACACAGGTACCTTCTTATGCAAAAGTTTTTAAGGATTTGTGCACTGTTAAAGAAAACAGAATGTGAAAAAAAAGGCTTTCTTGGCCAAGCATGTAAGTTCTGTTATTCAAAATAATACTGCTTTAAAATACAAAGATCCTGGTTGTTCTACAATTTCATGTTTTATTAGAGAACATAACATTAATCATTACTTGATCTTGGGACTAGTGTAAACTTATATCTATATTCAGTTTATCAAAAACTAAATCTGGGTGAGCTAAAACCAACTAATGTAACTTTTTTACTTGCTAATAGATCAGTAAAAGTGCCTATATGAGTTGTTGAAAATGTATTAGTCCAAGTTAATAAATTCACATATCCTGTAAATTTTATTGTTTTGGGCACACTGCCAATGAAAATTAAGAATTCAATACTTGTTATTTTAGGACATCTATTTTTAACAATTGCTAACACTTTGATTAATTGCAGGAATGAACTGATGAAGTTGTCACTTGGGAATACTGCATTAGAGCTAAATCTTTTCAACTTTCTTAAGCAACCACATGAAAAGAAAGATGAAAGTGAGAATGTCCACATCATCAACACTATTGTGGAAAATTATATTCAAGAAGGGAGTATCTCTGATCCTTTAGAAAATTATTTATTTAATTCATATGAATCTAGAATGCAAATGGATTAGAATACATTTAACGTATATGCATTGCTAAATTCGTCACATGTAGAAGGAAACACCTATTAGAAACCAAAAGTTGAGGAATTGGAACAAATTGAAGATAAAAAGCAAGATAATGGTAAAAACGTTTGGCATTATAGTGGTAACAAATGAGAAGAGTGAGTTTCTACCAACTTGAATTCCATCTAGTTGAAGGATGTACATTGACTACAGAAAATTGAACAATGCCACTAAAAAAGATCATTTTCCCTTACCGTTCCTCGATCAAATTTTGAGAAAGAGTAGCTGGACATCCTTTCTATTATTTTCTTGATGGCTACTTAAGTTACTGCCAAATTCCAATAGCATTTAAGGACCAAGAAAAAACCATATTCACATGTCCTTTTGGAACTTTTTCATTTTGATGCGTGCCTTTTGAATTATGTAATGCACTGACAATGTTTCAAAGATGTATACTGAGTATTTTCAGTGACATGATTGAAAAATATCTTAAAATTTTCATGAATGATTTAATCATATATGGAAATTCATTTGATAATTGTCTTGAAAACTTTGAAAAGGTTTTAAAAAGATATGAGGAAAAAAACTCGGTAATAAATTGGGAAAATGTCATTATATGGTCACTTTTGAGATTGCTTTGGGTCATGTTGTATCTTCCAAAAAAGTTGAAGTTGATAAAGCAAAGGTGAAGCTCAGCGTTCAGTTACCTCTATAAAAAATAGTTAAGGAAATTCGATCATTTTTTAGACATGCAGGGTTTTACAAAAGGTTCATTAAAAGGTTTAGTGCAATATCTAAATCTTTTTGCAATCTTTTTGTAAAAGATGCTTGATTTGAATGAACTCATAAATGTCAAAATTCTTTTAATAGGTTAATTGGCCTTCTAATATCTGCTCCGATCATATAACCCCCAGGCTGGTCTTTGCCTTTTGAGGTAATGTGTTATGCTAGTGATTATGCAGTTGGTGCTATTTTAGGACAAAGGAAGAAAAGTAAATCATATGTAATTTATTATGTAAGTTGAACTTTGAATAGTGCACAAATGAATTACATTACTATTGAAAAGGAACTACTTGCAGTAGAATTTGCATTGGATAATTTTGCTTTTATCTAATTGGTTCAACGACCATTGTTTACACAGACTATTTTGCTGCCAGGTATCTTATGTTAAAGCAAGATGCTAAATCAAGATTGATACATTGGATCTTATTACTTTAAGGATTTAATAATGCGATCAAGGATAAGAAAGATAACGAAAATGTTGTCGCTGACCATTTGTCAAAGCTGACGACGAATTTATCAATTGAAGCCACACCAAAAAATGATTGTTTTCTTGATAAATTTTTATTCTCTGCCACTATAATACCTTGGTTGGCTAATATTATCAATTTTCTGGTGACATGACAGATGTTAGCCCATTACGGTACTCAAGATAAGAAGAAGTTTTTATATGAGGTGAAAATTTTTTATTAGGATGACCTTTATTTTTTCAAATATTTCCCTGATCAGATATTTTGAAGATGCACACCTGATAATGAGATAAAAAGTGTTTTGAATTTTTTCATTTATATGCATGTGGGGGACATTTTTTGTCAAAGAAAACTAATAAAAAAATTTTATAGTCTGGAGAATATGAATAGAATACTTATATTTTCTTATAAATTGTACCTGCAATACCCATACAAATGATCACATAATATAAAATTGAAACTAAATAAAGCATGACATGTTTGAAAATACGACATAACTGAAAACAACGCAACGTAATTATACGATTGTGAATTTTAGGGTTTACTACGTTAAAATTATATTATATATTTGAGTCGTATAGGAATGAAATTTGGTATGTATATATAATATGTATAATATGAGAGTAGAGTATGTGCTGGGTGGACCTCTAAACCCATACCCTCCCCATACACGGGGGTACAAAAATAAAAAATAAAAAATACACGAACTCGGCCTAAACCCGTCCAATTGAAAAAAATAAAAAACCTAACCATTGGTTATGTTAGAGTAGAGTACCCATGGGTAAGGGTATAAATTGATATCTCTACTCCTCTTTACTTAAAAGCCCTAAATTGGAACTCATTCATAGATTTTGGTAGGTTCTTGTCCAAAGTAAATATTAAAATAATAGTTTAAAGGACAATACAATAAAGTAAACTATTAAATACAAAAAAATTAAGGAAAAATAAAAACAGGTCAAAAAAGAAAATGGAGTGAGATTAACGGAGCGGAGGAAATAGTATGGGCAGACCAAGGTCAAAGATCACAGACCAAGGTCAAAGATCACGAGCTCATAATTTCCTAACCTTGTTTGACTTTGGCATGCCAATATGAGATGGACCGGCTCCCTGGGCAATAAATTATGCACACCAAAAGGCTAATTATGTTATCTCCATTTCTATAAAGAAAAAGAAAATTACAAAACCCCCTGAGGTATAGGTAAATCTACAATTGTATCCTCCTTGTTTCAAATGTCTACATTTACTCACTTAAAAATTAATGCTGTAAAGTAGGGGTGAGCATGGGTCGGGTTGGTTCGGTTTTATGGTGGAACCGAACCAACCCAAAATGACATCGGTTTCAAAATTTTTCTACCTAACCCAGAACCGAGAACCGAACAGAACCAGAACTAGAACCATGGTTATGGGTTTCTCGGTTCTGGTTCTCGGATTTTTTTGTTTATACCGTATACCTATAACAACACCAAAATTCAATAAATCTACATCCATAATCAGTTTTATGACATATTCAACATAATATACAATTAAATTAATATTTAAATATACGTACTTAGATACATTCAAAAGAGTTTAAAATGTTGTTCCTACAAAAATTGTTCAAAAGAGTTGCTTGTGGGGCATCTTTTATCTCAACTAGTTTACTTCATTCCAGTAATTCCAATATTGGTATGAGATTCAATATAGAAAACTGAGCCTTTAAGACCATTTTCTTCAGTCTCAAAACCTAAAATATGTAGATGTCATAAAGTTTTAATTTTGCATGACTCAAATGAAAAAAATATCATAATTGTGTCGTAAAAAGTAGTCTGGAATGAAAAATCGAAAGCAAAATGACTTAGGAGTGGTGGGTCTATGAAGCAAAGTAATTAAGTGAATATGGATAAATTTCGTAAATGATCCCACAACTTCCATACTGTTTCAATTTGGAACGTCAGTTTAAGAGTTTAATATAAAAACACAAAATAACCATCATAATACTTCAAAGAAATATGTGTGTGTGTGTGTGTGTGTGTATAGATATATTAGTAATACTATAATTTTTATTATATAATTATATATATATATCTCGGGTTCGGTTTCACCTCGGGTTGGTTCCATATGAAACCAGAATCAACCCAATAACCGTCGGTTCTCTTATATGTGGAACCAACCCGAGAACCATGATCAATTCTTACCCAACCCAACCCAACTCAATGGGGGTGGTTTGGTTTCGGTTTCGGGTTTACCTAACCCATGCTCACCCCTACTGTAAAGAAAATAGCAAATACCTAACCTTATCCTCTTAGCCTTCTTCCTTATAATCTTTGGCCCCAGCTTTTGTAGTAATACAAGTTACTGCCGTGAATAAACTAGAAGCTTCAATTAAAATTGGGGAAAAATAAATCAAAGTATCATTCATCAGAATGGTTGTCCTTCGATTCTGGGTGGGTGTGGGTTTCCTCCCCCTAGTGTTTGGATCAGAATTGTTCACCCATGTTTTTCTAGCTATCTTCGATTGTCGTTGCCTCAATCCATTTTTTTAAATTTGCCTTAAGATTGGGCTTGCATTATGTAGGGGTTATTGATTCTGGGCATCGGAGTTTCTAGGTTGAGGGAGAGCTAGGGTGGTTGGCCATTCTAGGGCAACGCGAGTGATGGCCTTACCTTTCATCAGAATGGTTGTCCTTGAATTCTGGGTGGGTGTGGGTTTCCTCCCCCTAGTGTTTGGATTCTACAGAATTGTTCACCCATGTTTTTCTACCTATCTTCGATTGTCGTTGCCTCAATCCATTTTTTTTTCATTTGCCCTAAGATTGGGCTTGCATTATGTATGGGTTATTGATTCTAGGCGTTGGAGTTTCTGGGTTGAGGGAGAACTAGGGTGGTTGGCCATTCTGGGGCAACGCGAGTGATGGTCTTACCATAGGTTTCATGCACGACGGCGAAACAACGGGTGGAGCCACTTGGCAAGCTTAGCAGAGGCAAATTCGAGGACTTTTGGCGGAGGCCCTGTGATTGGGCTTGGGAGATGAGGAAGTTGACAGGAACGGCGGCCATGGCTGAATCGTCACGAGCTTTACTCCAATTTTTCCTGAATTCGGAAATAGGGGTTGTGATCAAGCAGCTGAATTGTCAAGAGCTTCGCTCTGAATCTGCAGCATCAACAAGGAAAAGAAGTAGAAATCTGATGGGGCCGATTGCTACAAACCATTATCGTTCTTATTTTTTGTTACAGGGATGATTCAAAAATCAAAGGGAAAAATACCAAAAAAGTGACTATACTTTTGGCCATGTTCACATTTGGTCACCATTGTTTTAAATGGTGCCAAATACATTACCGAAGTTTAAAGTTGGGTCCAACTTTATGATTGGGCCGTTAATTTTGATGACGTGTTAACAGAAGGGTAAGTTGGCGATTGATAACGTGTTAACTAAGACATTTAAACTGCTTCATTGGTCTCCAAATTGACCCAAATTCTTTGTATTGGCTTCTGATCTTTCATTTGTTTCATTTAGATACATAACCCCCTCAAAATGGTTACCCCAGATCCGTTGCCACCCTTAATCACCCAACCCAACGTCATCGCCACCCTCAATCACCCAACCTTGACATTGCTGCTACTCTCAATCGGACCTGCACCCTTAATTGAACTTGCACTTTAACCGCCTTGAACCGTTCATGCACCATCTCCAATTGAATATATCTTAAACCCAAAGCTGGGAAAGCGCATTGATGAGTTTGATAGGGCTAATCCTGCGAGCGCACAGGTCACTTGCAGCAAGTTTTAATCCCTAGGACAAACCAAGGTATCGATCCCACGAAAAATAAATATTTAATTGTTTATGAAAAATAAAAGAAATGAGTTCAGATTTTAAGGAAATAAAATTAACTAAATTAAATTAAGATTAAACTAAACTAATGATGAGAATAACGAGCCGGGAAAAAAATAATTATGAGATAACTAAAGCTTGGGTTTCACCGAACTGAAGGTCTTTTAATTAATTATTTTGGGTAGGTTTTTAATTATCAACAATTACTTCTAGTATTACAACTCTTTCTCGAGCAATTGCAACGTGTTCAATTAACCTACGATTATCTTTCGATCTCTCGCATAATTAATTAAACTCATTAAGTTCAAGTTACCAATTTAACAAATTACAATAAATAGGTATATCTCTATCATAATTATTATAATTATATTTTCTTGGTGCACGGATTAAATTTCACGTCTAGGCCTTTCATTCAAATTCGTAAAATAAATTATCTATGGAAATCAAGCATAGATAATACTCATTATTACAAAATAAATAAACTAAAACACAACCTAAATAAATTAGTTAAAATAATTTAACAAGGCTACATCTCTAATCTTAGCATAAAAATTTAACCTCTCATACTAGATTAAAAAAATCATTAATAATCCCAATAAATAAGAACAAGAAAAGATTAACCAAAATCAATTAGAAAATAAACAGAGAAAGAAAAGAAAAGCACCAAGTTTGTCTTCCCTTCCTGTTTCGCAAGTTGTCCTCTGTTGACTTGCTTCTCTTTATTTATTTATTTTTCTCAATCAACTTCTGTCTTATTCGTCTGTCTCTTCGCAACAACTCTGCTCACAATTTCGTCTCCTCTCTGTCCGATTCGCAATTCTCTTCCCTTGTCCATGCGGCTGCCCTCACTCCTTTTATAATTGTCAGGTTTTTAATCCTTAGCCTTTAAGATTACAAATAACTAAAATACTCTTGACTTAAAATATAACATAACATTATAAAAAAAGTATTTTTGTCAACTATGAGAGAATTTTCTTCAATTTCAAGTGTACATCTTCTTTTATAATTTCGTACAATTTAGTCATTTTACTTCATAAAAATCTTATCAACTCCTTTGGCAAGCTCCATAACCTAAATAAAATAAAAACTAAACAAGTGAAGATAATAAATCATTTAAATGCAACAAAACTAACCTAAAATCGATACCAAAATTAAAACACAAATTAAGCTGATCAAATTCTTCCACACTTAACTTTTTGCTAATCCCCAAGTAAACTGAAAACTGAAAAATTTGTAAAAGATAGATCATACTCTTGAACAGTGACACCGTAAAAGAAGATAGAAACTTCAAAGCCTTTAAGAACTCAACAAAAGATATTGGGTGTGTAATCTCTTCGATCCGATGCAACTCAAAACAAATCAAGTTTATAAAAACAATTTTTTTTGCAAACTAGCAACCACAGTCCTTCAAAACTTAATAAGAACATCAATCATTTATACAAAGTATAAAGCAAAAACCATACTAGATTAGAACTCATATGCAACCAGCCAATATACCACAAAACCATGGATATTAAGTAATTAATTGTATTTTCTTTATTGATTTTTTTTTTAACTCTTCTTTTTGTGTTTTGCCTTTTAGCAAGTGTACCAATAGGGGCTTTTTCTATACCCAAGCTACCACCTCAACACAATCTAAGGTGATATTCAATCATGCTTATGTTTTAAGCATCTTTTCAAGTAATGATCGACTCTTGCATTAGGAAAAGACTCATATCTACTTCAATACTGTGAAATAGTGGGGTGGATATTTATTTCATAAGCAGTAAAAATTTTCATTTTCCAATTTTTTCTCAATCAATCACCCATAATCTAGTATGTTTTGAAACAGAGTACTAAGCACAAAATTTTGATGCAAAAATAGCTTCAAAGACCATCATCCGCTAGCTTGATCCAAAATTGCAAAAAAATTTGAAAATCAATTTTACATACGCAAAAGATCTAATGATTACGTATTTAACACTCAAGTCCAGCATTGAAGAATTAAAAAGCAGCAATTATCCCCAAGAATTTCAATCCAAAAGTATGAAGAAAAAAAATTAGCTCAAAAATTAAAAAATAAAAAAATAAAAAATAAAAAATTAGGGCCTAAGCTGTCACTCCTTTACACTTGTTCCACACATTGTCCTCAATGTGTAAAATAAAGAAGGAAGAGATAAAATAAAACTAAAATTAAAATAAATACTACCATGGAGCTGAAGAGCTAAGATCTTGATGAAGGCCAATGGGTTGCAAATGTTGTCAAAGACGTCCATGACCCAAAATTGCACGAAATTTTGGCAAGAAGCACTAATGCATTTGTCCCTGCTCAAAATCAAAACACACAAAAATAACTTATAAATAAATAAATAAACAAATAAAAATTAGAAATAAATGATTGAGTTCCCTCCTAACAAACGTTTGTTTATTGTCATTAGCTTGACATAACCATGATAAGTTTCATTCAGGCCTTTTTAGCATAATTACGGTGTTGAGTCTCTCAGCATCCCCACCATAGTAATGCTTTAATCTTTGGCCATTAACCTTAAATGTTTCTTTTGATGAATGAGTGACTTCAATTGCACCATAAGGAAAGACTTTAGTAATAATGAAAGGCTCAGACCACTTAGATTTCAACTTACCTGGGAACAAATGTAGGCGTGAGTTATACAACAAAACTTGTTGTCCAATCTCAAACTCACGCTTAATAATCCGCTTATCATGCCATCTCTTGGTACGCCCCTTGTAGATCTTGGTATTCTCATAAACTTCATGTCTAAATTCATCCAATTCAGACAATTGCAAGAACCTTTTTTCTCTTGCAGCTTTTAGATCAAGATTCAAAGCTTTAACAGCTCAAAATTTTTTATGCTCAAGCTCCACAGGCAAGTGACATACTTTACAAAAAAACTAGACTATAAAAGGACATACTTATAAGAGTTTTAAATGCAGTTCTGTATGACTATAATACATCATCTAATTTCTTAAACCAATCTTTCCTAGATGCACTTACCATTTTCTCAAGAATTCATTTTAACTCTTTGTTTGAAATTTCAGCATGCCAATTAGTTTGAGGGTGATAAGCCAAAGTTACTCTATGTGTGACACCGTATTTTCCCAAAAGAGCTTCAAATTGCTTATTGCAAAAATGCTTACTTTTACCACTGATTATAACTTTTAGAGTTTGAAAATGAGTTAAAATGAATTTCTTTAGAAAATAAAGAACTACCATCGCATCATTAGTAGGAAAAGCTACCAAAATGTATTTGTTAAAAAGAAGAAGAAGAAAATGGTCTCATAAAGTCAATACCCCAAACATCAAATAATTCCACAATAAAAATATTGTTTAAAGGCATCACATCACATTTAGAAAATTTCCACTTCTTTTAGATTGATCACATGCAGCAACAAAAACATAACAGTCCTTAAAGATACCAGGGCAATACAAACTAGATTCCAATACTTTCACAATTGTCTTAGTGGAACCAAAATGACCATCTACCTCTCGAGCATGACAATGGTACAAAATGTTGTTGGCTTCACTTTCTGGAATACATCTTTGATCATTTGGTCAGTTCAAATTTTGAACAAAAATGAACTATCCCACAAATAATATTTAACATCAGAAAGAAATTTCTTTCTTTGTTAATATGACAAGTCAAGGAGAATGATGTTACTAACCAAATAGTTTACAAAATATGCATACCAAGGAGAGTTAGAACTATTCAACACAAAAAAATGTTCATCAAAATAGGTTTCTTTAATGGTGGAATCATCATAAGGTAATTCTAGCCTAGACAAATGATCTGCAACCATATTCTCAGAACCTTTCTTATCCTTAATCTCAATATCAAATTCTTACAATAAAAGGATCCATCTAATCAACCTAGGTTTTCCATTATGCTTTACAAACAAATATTTCAGAGCAGAATGTTCAGTATATGCTATCACATGAAAACGTATCAAATATGATCGAAATTTATCAAAACCAAACACAACTGCCAAAAGTTCTTTTTCAGTTGTTGCATAGTTTTTCTGTGCTTCATTCAAGGTTCTACAAGCATAGTATATTACTCGAACAATTTTATTCATTCTTTGTCCTAAAACAGCACCAATAGTTACGTCACTTATATTACACATTACCTCAAAAGGTAGCTCCCAATCTGGTGGAACAACAATATGGGCCGAAGTCAAATTCTTCTTTAACACATTGAAAGCTTGCAAACATTCATTAATGAAGTTAAAAGGTGCATTTTTAACAAGAAGATCACACAGTGGTTTGGTAATTAGAGAAAAATATTTTATGAATTTTCTGTAAAATCCAACGTGTTCAAAAAAGCTCATCACTTCCCTAACATTGGTAGGTGGTGGTAATTTTTCAATCACCTCCATCTTGGCCTTGCTCAAGCAAAAATCTTGTGACCAAGAACTATACCTTCTTGTACCATAAAGTACACTTTTCCCAATTAAGAACGTTGGTTAGTTTTTTCACATCTTTTCAAAACTAAAGACAAATTTTGTAAGCAATCATCAAAATTGCATCCAAACATAGAAAAGTCATCCATGAAAATTTCAATGCATCTATCCACTATATTAGAAAATATTGTCATCATGCATCTTTGAAAAGCAGCAGGTGCATTACATAAACCAAAAGACATTCTTCTAAATGCAAAAGTACCATATGGACATGTAGAAGTGGTTTTTTCTTGGTTTTCTAGAGCAACAGTAATTTAGTTATACCTAGAATATCTATCCAAAAAGCAATAAAATGCATGACTTACTCACTTTTCTAACATCTGATAAATGAATGGCAGTGGAATCTTTTCTGGCAGATGTATTCAATTTTCTATAATCCATACAAACCCTCCATCTTGCAATGGTACTAGTAGAGATAAGTTTATTATTTTCATTTTTTACCACAGTTATACCTCTCTTTTTAGATAACACTTGTATTGGACTAACCTATGAGCTGTTAGATATAGGGTAAATAATACCTGCATCCAAGAGTTTTAATACTTCAGCTCTTATCACTTTCTTCATTTTGTGATTTAGACGCCTTTGTGGTTGCACTGTGGGCTTATCAGTTTCCTCTATTAAAATTCTGTGTATGCAAATAGAAGGACTTATACCCTTTATATCTGTAATAGTTCACCCTAGAGCCATCTTATATTCCCTTAGCACTCTCAGAAGCTTTTCTTTTTACAAATTTGTCAAAAATGAAGAAATTATAACAAGTAAGTTCTCTTTACCTTCTAAAACTGCATACTTTAAATGAGAAGGTAAGGGTTTCAAATTAATAGTAAAGGGTTTCTCAATAAAAGTTAATAGTCAATATGAGCTTTTCCCAAGGTCCTTTACACTTTCCCTTGTGAACAAAGGGTAATATGGATTGGCATCCAAATAGGCGGCAAAAAGGCTCACTTCTTGAGCAATTGATTCATTGGTTCCTGCATTGTGAAGACATACCTATAAAAAATCATTAGACAAATCAATATTAAATTTTTTATCCACTAGTTGATCAACAACATCAATCTAAAACAAGAATCACTTTCAACTGGATATTTCATGGCTTTTAAACACATTAAAAGTGAATTGTTCCTACTGCACCCTAATTATCACTTGGCCTTGTTGAATTTCAATTAAAGTTTTAGCTGTAGCTAAAAATGGCCTACCCCAAAATAAAAGGAATTTCTTTGTCCTCTTCCACATCCAACACCACAAAATCAATAGGAAAATTTAATTTATCCACGTTAACTAAAATCTCCTCAATGATTCTTCTAGGATAAATGATTGACCTGTCAGTTAACTACAATGAAATTGTTAAAGCTTTAACTTCGCCATGACCCAATTTCTTAAAAATAGATAAAGGCATTAAATTGATGCTACCTCCTAAGTCATATAATACTCTATCAAATTTCAAAGTTCTAATAATGCAAGGAATAGTAAAACTCCCTGGCTCTTTTAATTTTTGTGACAACTTCTGTTGAATGATAGCTGAATACTCCTTAGTAAGCTTAACAATCTCATATGCCTCAAGCTTCCTTTTGTTGGAGAAAATGTCTTTCATGAACTTGGCATAACTAGGTATTTTCTTCAAAATATCTGCAAAAGAAATGTTAATGTATAACTTCTTAAAGACTTTAAGAAATTTGGAGAATTGCTCATCTAAATTTTTCTTTTTCAATCTTTGGGGAAAAGGAATAGTAGGAATATAAAGCTTAATATAAGAAGGACTAGAGTTAGAAGCTCCATGTTTTGGTTATGCTTTTGCTTCTTTTTGCTGTTGATTTCCTTCCTCCTTTCTCCTTTCAAAGGTTGCCCATCAATTTGGTTCGTCTTTTCTAAAAGAATTTTCCCACTTCTTAAAGTAATTGCTTGAACTCGCTCTTTGGGATTCTTCTTAGTGTAACTTGCAAGCGAACTTAGAGCTCTCTCAGCTATTGCCTTTGCTAATTGACCTACATGCATCTCCAAATTATGAAGTGAAGCTTGGTTGGATTGCATAACCTGATCAATCTTTGCATCTATCTTTTTCATGGTGGCCTCTTAATTGGCAAAATATTACATCATTAGTTTTTCCATAGATAACTTTTTCTCTTTTATAATTGGCGGTTGATGTTGAAATTGTGATTGGAATTGTGGCCTTTGCTACTGTTGAAGACCAGGTGGTCCACCTGGCTTTGGGCCACTTTGATCCTTTCAAGAGAAATTAGGATGATTCCTCCAACCAAGGTTGTAAGTGTTTGAAAACGGGTCATTTCTGGGCTGCCTGTTTGGAAAACCTCCTCCAACATAATTCATTTAATCAGGTATCTGTGTCTCCTCAGTATAATAACTAGAATTTTCATGAGTTCCACCATTGTTCATCGTCAGCTTCATTTGCTTGGTTAACTCAGCTACTTACATTACCAAGTCATGATGAGAAGATACTTCATGAATTACAGCCTTCTTCCTCTTGTAGCTTTTTGTTGAGAGTTCTTGACTAGCATCTCATAAATATCCCAAATTTCTTTAGCAGTCTTATCTCCTATATAGTCACCTGTAATAGTATCAACAAGTGTTTGACAATTAGCATTTAGTCCATCATAAAAAAATTGAACTTAAAGTAGTAAAGAGAACTGATGATGTGGACCCTGGTTCAAAAGTATGTTGAGCTTATCCCATACCTTATGGAATGGCTCTCCTTCCATCTATACAAAGCTACAAATCTTGCTTCGGAGATCAATTGTCTTCTGTAAGGAGTAATACTTGGTCATGAATTTGATGTACACCTGTAACGACTCTCCAAAAATTTGAATCATAATTACTGAGGTAATGTTAGTTATTTTAGTAATTTAATATACTTAGAATATTTAATGCAAGCAAATTCTCGGTTTAATAAAGTATAGTAGTTTAAATATGACAAAATTGGTCATTTAAGGAAACCGGACCAAGAAGAGCATTTTAATCATTTCATATAGTGATTCATTTTTATTTCACGGTTATATAGATGATGGAAAAATATTGAATTTAAGGTATCACGGTTTTTTGTGATTCCTGCTCTACCATTGTGAAATTATAATTTGACTAAATTGTCTACAAATGGTTTATGTGTAACCGTATGAAGCATTAGGACTAAACTGCATATATGTTAAAGCTGAGGACTGGTCGTGTAATTAAGGTGGAGGAGGATTCAGACGCAGAATAATTCAGTTTTTGGTACTAAGGTTTTCTTTCAGTTACAGAAAAGTCTCCAATGTACTACAGAGTACAAAGAAGGCACCAGCTGCGTGACAAATACGTGGCTTGCCAAAGTTGACTTAATTCTTTTATTTAATTATTGTCTTCTTCATCCATCTCCTGCCATCACCCGAAAACTTCCTTCCCTCTCCTTCAAACCTCTATAACCGCACCATCCAAGCTCCAATCCACCAAATTAATCACAAATTCAAGGAAATTTTGGGAGAAAAGTTGGATTTCTTGCATAAAGATCTAAGTTTTGAGCTCATTTTTGGTAAGCAAGCAATTAATTATTTTTCCTTAATTTTCTAGTTTATTTTGTTGATGGAGGGGCTATTATTGTTGATTAAATTGGTTCTAAGTTTTGTTTGTTGAGAGAATAAAGCATTGGAAATAGGCAATACTTAAGATAAATTATTTATGATGATTAAGCATAGACAATACTCATTATTGCAAAAGAAATAGACCAAAATACAACTCAAATAAATTAATTTAAATAATTCAACTATGCTACATCCCTAATCTTAGCCTCTCATAACACATTAAAAAATTATTAATAATCCCAAGAAAGAAGAACAAGCCATAAAAGATTATGCAAAATCAATTAGAAAATAAACAGAGAGAGAGAGGAAAAAAAGAAAAAGCACCAAGTTTGTCTTGCCTTCTTGTTTCGCAAGTTGTCTTATGCTGACTTTCTTCTCTCTCTCTCGCTTTTTTTTTTCGCAATCAACTTCTCTCTTCACTTCTGATCCAATTCGTCTTTGTCTCTTAGCTACAGCTCTGCTCCCAATTTCGTCTCCTCACTGTCCGATTCGCAATTCTCTCCATCCGGCTGCCCTCACTTCTTTTTTTTTAATTGTAGGTTTCTAATCATAGCATTTAGGATTACAAATAACTAAAATGCTATTGACTTAAAATATAACATAACATTATAAAAAAAGGTATTTTAGTCAACTATGAGAGAATTTTTTTTAATTTTAGGTACATCTCTTACTTTATAATTTCTTGCAATTTAGTTGTTTTACTTTATAAAAATCTTGTGATTTTCTTTGACAAGCTCCTTAATCTAAATAAAATAAAAACTAAACAAGTGAGGGTAATAAATCATTTAAATACAACAAAACGAACCTAAAACAGATACTAAAATTAACACACAAATTAAGTTGATCAAGTGTCAAATGAGGGAACTGAACTCGCCGAAAAATAAGACTCAGCTCGTCGGTTACTCTAGGTTGGCATTAGCGACGAAAAATGAGACTGAAGTGGAAAAGTTGATAAAATTAGATGACAAAAAATATCCTTTCTCTTTTTGCTTCCATGTCATGTCATTTTATTATTGATTGTCACACAATCGTCCTTTAATTATCACATAATCTTCTCCTGACGAAATATTCTAACATTAACAAAATCTTTCCGCTGTCAGTTACATCGATAATCTATTTAGCCTCATTTCAAAATATTGCTACTTAATGTGGCACCAAATATTATCTTTAGTGATGCATTTGGCACCACTTAAAAAAATGGTGACCAAATGTGTCCGTGACCAAAAGTACAGTCACTTTTTTGGTACTTTACCCAAAATAAAACCCTTTTCTAGGTCTATTTTCTGTCTTGTTTTTTTTTTTTTTTTGTAAAATTACGGAATTTTTTTTGTTGATGGGATATTACAATTGTCTGTATGGTGTGAACATACTTTGAGGGAGCAATCTCCATGAAATAATCTTACCTCTAAGGCATCCATGCACATTCAATTTCTGAGTTTGAAATGGATTTTTAGGTTATGGAGTTGTCTTTGGGAATCTCTCTGATGCAAGCTTCTTAATGATTCTTAGGTTTTTCTTTATCTATTTTATGTTGCAAGTTTTTGTGGATTTGTATGGGAAGAAATAGGATTGTGAGCTTTGGATTTGCTAACCAGGTTGTGGGAGGTTGTGGTTGGCGATTCACAGGTACGATTGGCAACCTTTCAAATGAAGGAACAGGGGAGTTGGGAGGGACAGCGGGAGGGAGGCCCTAATTTGTTACATGTAGAGGGTAGTGGGGTGAAGATTTTAGGGAAGAAAGCTAGGAGGGTAAAAATAGGATTTTTTTTTTTTCATAACGGTGAGCTAACTTTTCAGAGGGCAAATATTGGTATTTGAAAAAGGGAGGATGCAAGTGTAGATTTGCTTATACCAGAGAGGGTCTAGGTAATTTTTCCATAAAGAAATTGAGTTCAACTTTACGCCAACCAAACAAATTCCACCCGAGTTTTGTTTTGTCCTTCACTCACACTTGCGTGAAGCATGTGTCGAAAAGCATAAAACGAATTTATATGGATTGCTTCCGTTACGATGTTTTGAACTTTCAATTAGTACGTTTCAGAGGCACACACACACAGATTTACTTTAGTGCACATCGTTTAGCATCCAGTTAACAATTTTCAAAAAAGAGGTCAATACCTGGATAATAGTTTTTTTTCTTACCTGTTAGATACAGTCAAAAAATATTAACGCTTAAATACATTTGTGTTACTCAAAGTATCAAATCGGACACTTGACACCTTCAGCCTATATATGACCCAATCCAACTCCGACCTTGAGCTTTATAAAGGGCGACATTGAAGTCCTTACCAGGTCAGGTGGCGGCATGCGCATAGAAAGGAAATAAGGAAAAAGAAAACAGAGAGAAGCAAAAATTTTAGTTTTTGGTGAAGTCAGAAGTGTGTGCACGTGTTATCGCATGGCATGATAAGGGCTTAACTGTCATGTTTTACAAATTTGAAGGTATTACAAGAGTTCGGCCAAGTTGATTTCAGTTACAATTTACTCATTACATTTTGGTCCTAATTACACTAACAACCTCATATTTGCAAACCCACACCTTACCATGAAGTTAAATACCAAGGTATACAACAAGATATACCCGTGGTACGTGGTACAAATATTTTCACATTTTGTCATTTCATCATGCGGTATACCACGATATACCGTTGTATTTTACGATATTTTTCATACCGCTCACTTTTTGTATATGTACAGCAGTATTTTATTTTTTGCGGATGTGTGTGAGATATTTTTTTTATCATTTTTACATCAAAATATCATAAATATATAAAATATTAAAATATAATTAATACACATACCATAAAATAAATATTTACATTTATTCTTTTAGTTACTTTTCTTAGTTAACATAAAAATTTAATGGTTACTTTGAACCACCGAAGAACTTAATGTGGTATTAGAAAATGTATTTTTATTATTAAAGTATTATTTTTTTGTCTTATATCAATAAATTAGTTTCTTTCTGAGTGTTATTTATTTTGCTCTATATATATAACATTTTTTTAATATTTTTTTGTATTAAAAAAATATCTTCTATAATATGTATTTTATTAATATTTGACAAATTATAATGAGAAAAATTAGAATACATATAAAATGTGCAAAAAAAAATTATTAAATTTACGTATTTTTAAAATAATATTCTAACATTTATTTTTTTGTTAAAATGGTAACGGTATGCGGCGTTATATACCATGCATTATACCTTAAAAATTTGGGGTGCAATGTACCTAACAGTAATGGTATTTAATACCTTGCTCCTTACCTCATGCATTTTCCAGCACAATAAAGAAAAATGAGTGTCATGCATTTTAACTCAAGGACAAGTGTAATTTAAACTACTCCATTATTTTACCATTAAAAAATTACTAGGCTGTTTGAATTAAGTAAAAGACGATTATTACATTATTTGAATAAAAATTATAAAAATTGATGTTGAATAGTATAAAGACTTCTAAACATCGAACGTATAACTAATATCTAACCTAAAAAATTGAATACATTAATTCACCGCAATTTCAAGCATAATGGAAGCTAGGGGTGTTTATGGTGAGGTTTTATGTGATTTAGGGTCAAACTCGCAACCGCACCTTATTGTAAATAGTTTCACAATTTAAAAACCATAATTGCATTGCTTTGTATATAAATAAAAAAAAATTACACCATATAAATGCAGTTTGCTTGTGGTTTTTCATATTTCAAATCCAACATACTAGATCCAAATAAATTAATACAAGTACATAACGTAAACAACAAAGATAAAAATACAATTTAATTTATAAACCAACACACATGAGAAACAAAAATCTCAAATAAGTTAAATTTATCATTCTAAATGTCTATATACATAAGAAAGTTAGAAATGTCTTTTCTGTTTTCCAATATTTCCATTACAAATACACATAAGAAAGTTATTGTCTACTTTTCAATGTTTCAATCAAAAACACACATAAAAAACTTATTATTTACTTTTTATTACCAACACATATAAATAAAAAACTATTTATCTGCAGTATTTCTATCTACCTTACATTTACTTTAGGAATTAGGAAGTTAGCAATGCACAGCAAGACAGCGAAGTAAACATATTAATATTGTACTAGGCTTCTCCTATTGAGTACGTTGAGCTTTATTAATCTTAGGCTTAGGAAATTAGTTTTAAACGATAACAAAGAGAATAAGAGGGAAAGAGGTTTATATTAAATTGGGTCTCTCTTATTGAATAGGTACGAATTTTTACTGGTTATGACATTCAAAATTGTAACCACACCATATAGTTTTTTGTTTTAAAATATCAGAATCAATTTATACAATTTTATGGATTCACTTGATTCGGATTAACTGGGTTTGGTGTACACCCCTATCAGAAGCGAATGGAATGAAATGGCTTTTGGTAGGGTGACTGGGTGCTTACACATGGTTTTAAAAACCGTTTTGTACCAGTTGATATAGCCGGTACGTCTTGATTCTACCTAAAAAATGGTACGAAAGCAGCGGTAAGGTCTTGTCCTCTGTATCGTTTGATACCGTCCAATACACCCATCTCGGTCATCTCATTGTCTCGGCGGTATGGCCGGCACGACTCATCTTCCAGGTGGGTCAGATTCGTCAGGACCTTCAGGTTTGTGGGTATGGGTTTTTGGAGGTTGTCTTATTTGAAGGAGACAGCCAAGAAGATGAGTTTGGGGAGAAGGGAAGACCCACGATTATGGATTGAAGCTGCTAGTCGGCCATGGCGCGTTTCTATTCAAACAAAACCCACAAGAATCCCCTAAATCTTGATGAAAGTTAAAAGACAAAAAAGTATAAATGAATCATCAGTAGAGCAAGAAACTATATGGATTTAAGAGGATTTTGACGTGGAGAGAGGTTTGGTGCCGCAGGAGTAGAGGGAAGCTACTGATGTGTGGCTGGTGCAGGGAGTAGTAAGAGTAACATAAATGGTCTAAAGTAAATGGTGGTAAAAAACTGAGAACATGGGTAAAAGCTTCTTGGACTTTATTTCACCCAACAGGCAACAACCAAACCTTCACATTTTTTTATTTTCTCCACTCACACACGTGATCACATATCTGTACTAGAGTACACTAATTATATTCATTTATTTTTATGTAATATATATATATATATATATACACACACACACCGGTACATCCAAGAAGATTTGATACCGTACCAAATCTGTATCATATCATTAAAATAAGGTACATAATCCGGTATAAGATTTAAAACCTTGATTTTACATACATAGGGACGGGTAGGTAGGCAAACCTCATGGACTGATTCATGGGAAAGGGAGGACAAGAAGTGCTTTAAAATATGGAGGTAGCTATTGCA
This sequence comes from Aquilaria yunnanensis, assembly GCA_039654915.1. Taxonomy (NCBI): domain Eukaryota; kingdom Viridiplantae; phylum Streptophyta; class Magnoliopsida; order Malvales; family Thymelaeaceae; genus Aquilaria; species Aquilaria yunnanensis. The sequence continues at coordinate 33,068,837 of CM077600.1, read as the reverse complement.
ACATTTCTGATTCTCATCTTGCCAACAAAGCAAAAGCAGGCAATGACATTTTAATCTGGTTAAATTGGAAATGCACTAGTAAGAATTTCACTAAAGTTTGTATTCTTTCCTTTTTAAAATTATTTAGCTTATTCTACTTTGAATTGTCCCTTAAACTATTAATTTTTTATTTTTTAATTATGAGTAAAAATTAAAAATAAAAATATGAATAGTGCAAAAATGTTATTTTTTAAAAAAATTTGGGGCAAGTCTAGATAGTTCAACTAATTCAAAATAAAATAATATAAAATCAGTATAGAAATCTATGTGATAACTTGATAATAAATAATTGAATATAAAAAAATAAATAAACTATAGTTATATTTTCCTGATGTTAATTAAACTTCATGCAAAACATTTTTGTGACATGGTATGAAACGAGGTTAATGGTGTCTGCATGTTATGGCAGTTTAATTCGTGTTAATATTAAATTTGAATATAAATAATAGTAATCACTGACAAAGGAAAAAATTTTCATAAAAATAAAAAAAGAAAAGCAAAAACAAGGATAAAAAGTCAATGTAAAGTTTTCAGACCAAGAGAGTTAAAAGAAAAATTCTAAGTTTCAAGAAATAAGTCGTAGAGACTAAAATTTTTTTTAGATTAAATAAATAATATAAGACAAAGAGTGAAATTTTAGTACAAAAAGTGGAGTTAATTATTAATAAATAAAAAAAATAAAAATATGGTCTTTAGGTCAAGAGAGCAAATGTAAAGATTTTAGAAATTAAAGGTTTAGCCACCAACTTAATAAAGAAAATAAGAAAATAAATAAAAACATTGGCTAATACGAATCAACTTAGATCATACAAAAAAGTAGACAACTTATAGTGACTAAATTTTTGTTTTAAAAATTAATAATAAAAAAGGAAAAAAAATTAAATGAAGTCACTATGGTTGATTAAAAAAGAAAAAAAAACCATGGTTATCAAGATTTTACTTTAGAAGACAATAAATAAAAAACAACATAAAAATTAGAGACTAAGAGAATAAATGGAGAGGTTTGATAACCCGCACATCAGAGTGGATATTTTTTTGTAATAAATTTTAATAATAAAAAAATAAAAATTTCTCATGAATAAATTTATGATAATCAATTAAAATTTCTGTTTATTTCAACTTGCAGCTGGACTCTCTTCATGTTATATTTATATCATTAAAATGATTAGCTATGATCGAAACATAACACTGCCAAACAAAATATGGTATATGGTTCGAAATAATGCATATTTTTTTATTAATTAAAAAAAATTACTAAAAATTTTCATATACTGTTAACTCAAAATCTAATTTTTAATATCGATGAAAAATTTATCTAGAAAATTTACTTTCAATTTTAACAATTATGGACCAAATTATTTTATTAAACTATAAAGTTTGAAGGAAATAAGTAATGCTAAAAAACTTAATCATCAATAATGATAAAAAAATGGCCAAAATACCAAACTATGTTTAAAGTATATTAATCAATTAACAGTCTATCCATTTACTTAATAAAGATAAAAAATGAAAGTAAACAAAAAAAAAAAAGACTAAAGCCAAATCAATCAGAACCAAACCAAAAATTGGAAAATTATAATGATTAAAGTTTCATTTTAGAAAAAAAAATAAATAAAATGAAAAACAAAAGTTAGGATCAATACCAAAAAATTGGTTTAACTAAAAAATAAACAAATTATGGTCATTAATGTCTCACACTAGAAGATAGTACATAAAACAATAACAAAAAAAAACATGGGGACTAAGAGAGCAAAAAGAAGATCAAGTTAAATAGTTATAAGATTTGGGACCAAAATATAACAAGAAATTAGGGAATAAAACCGCATTTGACTAAAACAAAATGTGAAACATCGATAAAAGTGCAACATAGATGTGAGCACCTTGCAAAAGAGGATCGAACTAAAAAAGGAGTAAATCTCATAAAAAAAAAGGCAAAAGCAAAAGAAAAAGGTATAGAATTGTAGATAACTGTTGATGAATAGTGGAAACTGTTAGAATTATTTAGCTTGAGTGGCTCAGTACATTTTTTAAAATGCACTTAGATATACATTAATACATGTAATTTGTGCTATTAGCCAATGGATGTGTGTCATGTGGCAAAGGAGCACAAGGGTCTTACCACATAGGATAATTTGGAGAAGTGAGATATCTCTTGGAAGAGACATATTATTTCGGTAATAAGAGATAAGAAGAGGTGGTTATTGATTTATCATATGATTCAAAAAAATTTCTACTTTCGAAATAATGTTTAAGGGTTTCATGTTTTAGACCTTAATTAATGTCCAAAGTTGATATATATGTCTGAATGTACTGTACATGATTAATAGTAGGTATGGCCATGGTTTGATGTTTAAGAACTCAATCAAATTATGATGAAAATGATAGTGTCTAAAATAATAATTTATGGTTTTCCAACTTTCATGTTTATGTGTTTTACATGTTTACCAACATAAGTTGTTGTAAGTATAATAACTTATTTTTCCTATTACTCTTAAGTCAAACTTGTTATAACTACATATGACTAATTCAAATGGGTTAACATCTTTTTGTTGTGTTGGATCAGTGTTGAGATTGAGGAGCAAACACAGCAACAGTAGTGAATAGAGAAGACGTGTTTTCGGTTTGGGATCAGAGCAGTGCATTGTTCTGCGATGCTGAATACGTGGTGGGCTCTCACCTATTAACCTCACCTGTCAACAAGCAAGTACAGAAGATGATGGTAGAAAGGATTGCACGAAAGGATACCGAGTACAAGGAGAAGTTGGAACGGTTAAAAAAAAAAAGAATAGAGAGCAAAGATGAATACGAATAGCTTGGAGGCTAATTGTGCTCAATTGGAAGTTATTTGTCATTTGCTGAACCTTTTTGGCCTGTCATCTCAACTAATTCCACAGCATACCGATGAGTCGGACTCGGATATTGAGGAGTTTGCTTGATTACCTTCTGGAACAGGTATATCATCATGTGATTCCTGTGTCATAAGACTTGGGCAAAATTTCTGAGACCTGAGACTTGGATGAACTTTATGAGGCGTTGCAATATGGAAGCTTGTATGATATGTTGAAGACATATAACTCTTTGTTTTTATTATGATTTATGAACGAACTTGAGATGTACATTATTGAAATTGAATTTACATTTGTGTTAACCACCCAAAGTTGGATTAATAACAAGCATGCGGGAACACGTAAATTCACATATTGAATTTGGAAATTGATGGAATCAAGGAATTTAGAATCAAGATGGGCTTTTAGAAGCTTATCAACGTGTTAACCCGTTGGTAAGTTGCCAACAGCCTAACTCATTGGTAATTTACCAACAACTTAACTTGTTGGTAAGTTACTAACACTTACACATTGGAAAATATTTAGGCCATTGGAAAACCGGTCTAGTCTACAACCGTTGGTAATTACCAATAGACAAATTACCAACATGCTTACGTAGGAAATTACCAATGGTTTAAATTTTGACCATTGGTAATATGGTTTCCAAAGATCGATTTACCAATGGGCTGCTTCTAATGGCTGCGCGTTGATAATTTTAAATTTTCTAACGTGTAAGCGTTGATAACGGTTGTTGGAAAAACTGATTTTTTTAGTAGTAAAATGGAGATATAGTTTGGGAAAATGGTAGTTAGTTAGATCTATAAGAAAAGGAAATTAGTTAGAACTTGTCAACAACATTTAATAAATTATTGAAATTGCAGTAATATTGGATGTGAAATTCAAACCCTGCTAAATTCAGGGTGAAATTTGAACATTGTAAAGTGCTGAGTGCCCCTAATGCCATTGAGCCTTTGAACAAAGCTTGTGAGGATGGTGAAGATCCCTTCTTGATAAGAATGTGATATTATAAAGTAGTTGATTTAGCATTCGTGATACAAGTACCGGAAGTGGCTGCTTCTATGGGTGAAGACAATAAATAAAAAGGAAAAATCTTATAGCTCTCTACCAACTCCATCTAGCATTAGTCAGAAAATAAGATTACCTCTTCTTCTATACATAGAGGCTTTGGGTTTTCCAGATCTGTTTGTGTTTTTATTTTAGTGTCATAGGTACCCATGTCATATGTCGAAATTGTTCATTTTTGTGATTACCTGATATGTTTATTTGCTAAAATTGAAGTCATGAAAAATACTCCTTTATCTTAAGGAAAGGAAATTGTAAGCATTTTAAATTATCCTCATATTTTTTTGAGTTGTGCACAGAGTTTAATAAGCCTTAGGAAATAGGAATGAGAGACTGTTCAGATTTCACCCTAACTGTAAGAGCCACAATATTGTCAACTTAAGTTTCGCCAATAATTTGATTCTTTTGATTAAGGCAGATTTGTGGTTTTTGTCTATCCTAGAGCAAAAGTTTAGAGACTAAAGTGTCTCAATCATCTTAGTTTCAGCAAAATTATGTGTCACATCATCACGTGACCGAGTCAAAGGGGCAAACTTCCAGAGTCTAATAGTTCAATGATCAAAATGTGCTGATTAAAAGTTGGAAGGCAAAATGTTTGAGTAAATATAGTTTGGGGCTGTGATGGGTAATCAAGCCTTAAACTTACCATCAAATTGAATAGAGTAACTTTTCTGTAGACCGGGCTTATATCGTGTCCCATCCTTACAAATACAATAATTGTCATTTTGATCCCGTTTCTTAGAAAAGTAAGCAATCATGCCCTCGTGAAACATAATAGACTTTTCTTGTTCCACGTCCTCAGGGCAAACTATTTGGTTGGATAGTATGGCTGATATTCTAATTTTGGGTGAAGCTGGGTGATGGATCAAATGCCAGCGACCCTCTTTTCATTTTTTTTTTAAATTTTGTTTTCTTATTCTTCTATTTCTTTCTTTATTTATTTTCATTTTTTTTCTTCATTTTTTTTCTTGTTTAGTTTTTTTGTATATTTACCTTTTCCATTTTTATTTTCTTTATTTTTATTTTCTCATTTTTTTCTAGTATACCTTTTTTCTTTTTCTTATTTTAGTATTATTTCAAGTTTTGTCTATTGTTTTATTTCATGTTTTATTCTTTATTTTCTTAAAATATTTTTTTCACCTTTTTTTACTTAGATTTATGATATTATTCTTATTTCTTCTTGTTCTTTTATGTCATATGTCTACCTTTTTTCATTTTTTTATTTTCTACTGTTTGTTCTTTTGTCTCTTCATGCTTGCTCTTTTAGAAGTGTATGTTTGTTTTTTTAGAAGGCATTGTTTATTCTTTGAGAAGACATTGATTGTTCTTTTTTGTCTTCGTATTTGTTCTTTTAGAAGACATTATTTATTTTTTGTTACTTAAGTGTTTGTTTTTTTGATTAAGTACTGTTTGTCTTCTTTTATGATGTGTTTGTTTTCTGTTCTTTTAGAAGCCTTGTTTGCTCTTCTAGAAGGGCATGTTTGTTCTTTTACATTTTCAGGCATTGCATAAATTACTTGTTCGTTTGTGTTTTGTTATTTATACTTACGAATCTGTTTGTTTTTTTAGAATGTAATGTTTGTTTTTTTTTTCTACATGTTTGTTCTTTTAGAAGGCATTATTTTTTCTTTCTTTTACATGTTTATTTTTTGTTACTTAAGTGTTTGTTCTTAATAGAAGGTAATGTTTGTTCTTATACATGACCATTTTTTTGTAAATTTCTTGTTCTTTTGTCTTCCAGTGTTTGTTCTTTCAGAAGGGTATGTTTGTTCTTTCAGAAGGACATGTTTGTTCTTTTAGAATGACATGTTTGTTTCTTTAGAATGCATTATTTGTTCTTTCTTTTACATGTTTATTTTTTGTTACTTAAGTGTTTGTTCTTATAGAATACACTGTTTGTTCTTATAGATGACCCTGTTTCTGTAAACTTCTTATTCTTTTATTTTTTGGTGTTTGTTCTTTCAGAAACGTATGTTTGTTCTTTTAGAAGGGCACGTTTGTTCTTTTAGGAAACATTGTTTATTTTTTTGCCTTCGTGTTTGTTCTTTTCCTTCGTATTTGTTCTTTTTTCCTACTTGTTCATTCTCTTAGAGTGAATTTTTATTTCACTGTTTGCTACAGTCATCTCTTACACCCAGGTGCTCTACACAAATCTAACATAAAAAGACAATCCAAATATGATCTACACAAATGAAACACAAATAAATATCAAAAACTAGTTTATACCTAACTAGTATTAAAAGAACACAAATTTATTTTCTCTAAAAGAACAAGCAGAAACTGATAAAAAAAATTATTTTTAATAAAAGAATAAACAATTTCTTATTCCTCTTATTTATTTCATACAGACATAGTCAAATTTCTAAATATTTTATCCATTAGTAATTATCAATTAATGTTAATATCTTTATTAGTTATCTGTCAACATTTTATGCAATCTTATTGTCATTTCACTTCAACTACAGATCTTATAGTTTCTACGTGACTTGGGTGATATTCTGTAAAAATTTTAACAATAATCTTTAATTACTGGCAGGAGAAAAGTTTTTGAAAATTTGGCTATTTCTTACATCAAAGAAATAAGACAAAAATTAAATCTTAGGGACTAGATTATACAAGATAAATTACTTTGAGGACGCAGCTTACATATGTGCCGGGCGCACAGAAAAATTAGCCCCCAAAAAATAGGTATCATCAAGGAAAAGTAAAACCAATAAAAAAAATCTAATCTAAAGGCCCCACCAAATAAAATTGGAATTAGTTTGATACTTCAAATCTTTTACCACACAAATTTTCCGTAGTCTTTCCCTCAAAACAAAGATGCTTTAATTAAAGGAATAATTACAATTTGTTCCTTGAGGTTTAGGTGAAATTATATTTTTTTTCCTCTTATTTAAAAAATATACATTTTACCTCTTGTCTTTTTAATATAATCCCACGGCAACTTCTGAATCTTAATTTCAATATTATAGTAGGCTTTTTTTTTCCAATAATTTTAATTTGTGTGGTATTTTTTTAATAGTTAATTTACATTTTAAATTATCAGTTTTTATTTTCTATATTTCTTTCAATTTTTAAAATAATATTTTTTAAAATTCAATTAATTATAAAAAAATACTATACATATTGAAATTACTTGGAGATGATAACCATATAATCTAAATTAAGATTTCAAAAGTTGCTGTTGGACTGTATTGAAAAAATCAAAGTTAAAGTGTATATTTTTAAAATATGAGGGGCAAAGTGTAATTAACCCTTAATTAAAAGTATGGAACATGAACACTAAAAATTGGCAGATAACGGAAAAGTAGATGACATAAGGAAGATTTTATAGAAAATCATCACATAAAAGGTGGAACCAGGGATATCGAAGTTAACAAACTCACGTTCAAAGTTTAATGAAACTTTTGGAAAGGCTAGAATAAAAATTTGAATGTTTTTGAAGACATTTTAACAAGTTTTTTCTGCATATATAATTTTTCATTAGCTTTAAAAAATTTTAACACTCACTCTATCTCGTAAAGGATAAAACATTTCTTTAAACACAACAAATTATGATGTATGTAATTTATGATGTTTTTTCTTTCTTTCCCTTGAAACTAAACTTAATTTTTTTAAGGTTTTGTGTAGTAAGAGTTTAAATAAAGATTTAAGAAAAATTCCTTATTGGGTTTTTTGTAATGAAAGTAAGGTACATTAGATATTAAAAACTTCCTAAATCGGAAATATTCCAATTTTTTTGGGACAGAGAACATTTTTTTTTTGGACAAATGAAGTGTAATTTTGTGTTAAAAAATATATCATATTTAATTGGTAGAGTAGCCATTTCAAGTCAATTTGAGGAAAGATATCTGAGACTTCAAAATAAAATAAGGGTAATTACAATTTTTTAATGCCTAAAAAGGAAAAATTCATAAAAATGTAACAATATTATATAAATTTTAAAATTAATGCATTATTTCACTTAAATAATATTAATTTTTAAATGAAATTGGTGCCGGATAAAAAAATTGTAAAAATAAAAATAACCTTTTTTTAGTAAGTTTACTTAAGTTAAAATAAATTGGTTATAAATCTTTTACACATTTTTCTCGACAAAAAATAATGATCAGAATTAGGTGGTTAAAATGTTTTAAGGAGGAGTAAATTAAAATTGGTGCACAGAGCTTGAATAAACTATATACCTTCGGCCTTTAATGTATTAATTTTTGGTTGAGGGCTAACAGGTTGTAGGGGTGTTCATTTAGTTAGATTGATTCAGAATCGATCTGAATAAAATAATCCAACCAAACTTAATCCAAACCATCCAAATTACAAAATAGAACCAATCCGAATCATCCGAATTATAATTTGGTTTTTTCAATTTTTATCCGAACAATCCAAATTATAATTCAATTTATCCAATTTTTATAATTTGATTCTTTTTTTATTATAACTAAACATATGATAATTGAATAAAATAAAAATAAAACTAGAAAAAGGTAAAATAAATTTTGATAATATTCCATTTATATCCAACATTAAGGTTTGATTCATAACATATAGTCCAAATTTTTTTTAAAAAAATGACCTTGTATGTGTGGAGTTAACGGATATAATTATAAAATACATATTACTTTTTTGTTTATTTGGTTTGTTAGTTTTAAGCTCAGGAACTAATAACCTATCCAATAACCAAATAAGGAATTTAATTTTGATCCAATTCGAACCAAATAACCAAATAATTGAACCATTTATCTAATCCAAATAATCTATTTGGAAGTTTACGTAACTTTTGCTAACAATTTTTATTTTTTTAGGATATTCATTTCCAAGGAAAACGAAATTTGGTTTTATCCAAATAGTATTGGTGGTGTATTGCAAATAACTCTTATTGCTTGGAATCAACAACCGCTGATGTGTCAGTGGTGTTGACAAAGACAGGACAAAAACTGATGGCAGGGGTAAGAAGAGAGGGTCTTGATTATTTGTCCAAAAAAAAAATGAAATGAGAGAATCCAAATTCCCAACCAAGGGTAAGGAAATTTGGTTGTGAATCTTTAAGAAAAAATGAGTGGATAAAGATTATATCATTAGGGAAATTTTGGTTTGTGTCAACCAGGTTGGTGAATATGATGTGTCATGTCCAGCCTAGCCCCTGGCCCATTCGGGTCCAATTACTTAACTATGCAGCGGAATTCCACAAAAGGGGCATTTATTCATTATCAAAATATGCGGGTATAAACCCCAGGATATTACTAGTATTAGCTCATTGATTATTTACTTAAAAGTTGGTATTGTGCTCTCGGAAACAAGCTAGTACTTATGTGGAACTTGTATGTTCATTTTATTACTTAACCAGCCAAGTACATACATGGCAACCACAATACCAACTCAAGTTTTGAAAACTTGTTTATTATGTACATATTTCGTATGCTCAAGTTCAATCCAAAAGTTCAAAAGTCCATCAATTATGCCAAGAACGCAACATGGCTGAACATAACAAGTTCATTACAAATATATTTTTAGTCTTTTAAGACAAGGCCGAATGCACATATGGCATAGAACACACATAACCACCTTATTAGACCTTGTTCCCACAATCTAGACTCCAAATCTTGCACATAAAGTTCACACTTAGTTAGCTTGTTTCATAAGCTACCCATAACACTTAGAATACTTAGAACATTGAGCAAACATATATGTACATAAACCTTTACCAACAGAAAGAGTATAAAATACTCTTAATCTTAGTTCCGTTCTAGTGCTTCTTTTCCTACATTAAGTAAAGAAGGGTGAGTGAGTAAAACTCAGTAAGGATTATGTACAGCTCATAGAGCCTAACATAGCTAAGAATAACATGGAAAAATATACTTCATGCTCCTGCAAAGAAAACACTAAGACAAATAAAATACAGGATATATGCATATAATAATAATCATCATAATCGGGGTTACCATGCACATCCAAACATAAAAGCACACAAACACACACACCACTTAACACCATATTCCTTGGAAGGACAGAGCAAGCATGAACATATTTTCCATATTAATCTGAGATCCCATTATGCTTGGGAATTGCGTTGGCCGACCTAATTCCTAGCCGTAATGCTTACACAGAGCTATCTAGCACAGAGTTGCCTAAGCAATAAAATATAGCCCTATATAACACTCTTAGGATCACATGGCATTCAATATCCATCACCCAAGGGCTCAAATACTCAAAGAATATAGGAATCTTTACCACAAAACCCTTAGCAACTTTGTTGCCTAAAAGTTTTTAAAGCTTGTTTCTTTGCCTTTTCCTCACTTGTCATAGCTAGAACTTAATTTCTAGCTTGAGAACCTACAATGGTTGAATTATTAGCAAGTATATTCTTGCATTACCATAGCTCGAAAGCTTACATATACCAAGAAAACTTGGTGGAACATACAATACCTTAATAAAAGAGGTATGACCGAATCTTTATGCTTGATTTTCTTCAAGCTTCCTCCTACCACTTGATTCCTTGCCTTGGAAGGCTTTAGAAGCTTATGAATATCGAGGACACAAGCTTCACACTCAAGAACACCAAAAGCAATACTTGGCCGAATGGCATTGTGGGAGAAAAAGTTAGAGAAGTGTTTGAGCTTTAGGAGGAAATAATGAGTGTTTTAGAGTAAGTAAGTGCAATGAGTGAAATGGAGATTAAAATGGAACTTGTATGGCTGGCCATGGGAGTATATATAGAGTGAAACCATGTGATTCACATGGGAGTGAGTAGGAGACAAATTGAAAAACTTATGTGGGTAGTGGGTGAGATAGTAAAAAGTATGTGACAAATTGGAAGACTTGTGTGGGTGGTGAGTGAGATAGTCAAAAGTATGTGACAAATTGGAAGACTTGTGTGGGTGGTAGGTGAGATAGTTAAAAGTATGTGACAAATTGGAAGACTTGTGTGGGGGTGGGTGAGATAGTCAAAAGTGTGGGACAAATTGGAATACTTTGATGAAAGTTGGGAGAGTTTGTCAAAAGTAAGGGACAAGTAGGTGGGGGAAAGAATCCTAAGTGATGAGTTGGATGAGAGACGAATTAAAATAATGAAAAATGGAAGAAGGTGGCAGCCATGGCATCCAATGCCTTTAAAATTGGCTAATCAAACTTTTGGCCCCTCAATTCCTCGCATTTGGGCAATTGAGCCCAACCACCAGAAGTCTCATTTGTCCAATTGAGTCCCCCACCTTAAATTTTTATCATTTTACTTGGCCTAAGCCAAGTTTAAATTCTGAGAGTGTCCAACACTCATCATACTCCCCGGTCCCACTTAATTTAGTGTCTCCCAATCTTAATGAGCTTAATTCCCAATTTAAAAAAATTCTTAAGCCCTAAATCCTCATAGCCCGAGGCTTAATTACTTAGGATTTTGGGGGCATCACATGATGAATTATAGTGGGGCGGTGCAGTGGATGGCTATAGACAAGATGGGTGTGAAGATGAAGGTGAAGGGTGTTGGAGATGAGTACCTCTTGTGTGCGTCAGGACACGCTCCTATATATATAGATGTTTAACATGCTTAAGACAAAGCGGGAAACTAGGAGATTTAGTTGGAGACACTTAAATGAAGCTTGGCTACTCATGTTCGAATCCTTGTTGCCACTTGCACGTGTTTTTTCTTTTCTTTTTCCAACTTTTATCTTCATTTCACTTTTTTTCCTAGTTTTTTTCCCTTCTTTTCATTTTTCTATTATTCCCATTTTTGAATTTTATTTTTTTTTCTCATTTTTACCTTTTTATTTTTCCCTCAATTTTTGTCATTTATTTACTTTTATATTATTCTTATTTCTTCTTATTTTTTTAAAATTATTTGTCTACCTTTTTCTTATTCTTTATTTTTTTGCTATTGTTTGTCTCTTTTTGGTAGATTTATGGTATAAATACTCTTTTATATTAAATTTGAAATAAAATAACATAAACTTATCTCTTTTCCTTGTTTAGTTAAGGAGGAATTGAATAAAAGAATAAACTGAAAAAGGAACAAACTGCTACTTATGAAAATACAAGTATCTATTAATAAAATAATAGACAACTACTTCAACTAAAAGAACAAACATGAACTTATAAAAGAACAAACACAAACCAAGAAAAGAACAAAGAGCTACTAATAAAATAACAAACATTAAATTCATCTAAATGAACAAATATAAATTTATAAAAGAACAAATAACTATTAATAAAAGAATAAATATCGAGTTCATCTAATTGAATAAACTTGAACTAACAAAAAAAAAACACATATTACTAAAAGAACAAATAGCTATTAATAAAACAATAAATATAAAGTTTATCTAAATGAACAAACTTGAACTAACAAAAAAAACAAATACTAGCTAATTAAAGAACAAGAAGCCATTTATAAAAGAACAAAGAACTACTAATAACAAAACAAAAATAGTTTCTCCCAAAGAACAAACATGAATTTATAAAAGTATAAATGACTACTATTATAAGAACAAATAACTAGTTTATCTAATAAACATTAATAAATAAAAGGGTAAAATTCACCGGAGGTCACCTAGCTTATTTTTTTATCCTGTTCGGGTACCTTATCTTTATTTTGTCCTATTGAGATACCTTACCTTTTATTATGTGTCCTATTTAGGTACTTTTCATTAATTTCAAGGTTAAGTTTGACAGAAAATGATGTCATGACATTAAATAATACCAAAATTGCTAATGTGGCATTAATTAAAGCTACAATAAACTTAAAATAACAACTTTGGACCCTAAAATTTTCCAACCATTAATTCTAACCCCAAAATTTACAAATGTAGCACCTAAACCATTATTTTTGTTGGGTCAAGTACTGGGATTTGAAAAAATTCAAACCCTAAACTTTTCCAACTAACTCCTCACCGTAGCCGCCTACCTCCACCAAATCAAAGCATCATGCAGCGGTGGAAGGCAGGTGAGAGCGACAACGGCGGCATTAGGGAGCAGTGAATTGACTAGACGAGATCAAATCCGAGCATCGCGTGGCGGTGGGAAACGGCTAATAGCGATGACAGTGAATCAGCTAGACGAGATCAAATCAGAGCATCGCGCGCCGGTGGGAAGCGACTGAGAGTGACGACTGTGGCATTAGGGAGTAGTGAATCAGTTAGACGAGATCAAATCGAAGCATCGCACGGCGGTGAGAGGCGGCTGAGAGTGACAATGGCAGGATGGCAGGGGACAAAGTGAATGACATTTGTGGGATGGCAGGGGACAGAGTGAACGATGCTCCAACATTAAGGAGGGTAGACATCGGAATCACCATAGCAGGTGCGACAGACATTGCCAAGAACACCTCTAGCATCGTTCTGATGGAGTGAGGGTTGAGCGTGATTGTGAGCGTGGTAAACGTGGTGGTTTATGTGTTAGATTTATAAATTTTAGGTTTAGAATTAGTGGTTGGAAAAGTTTATGGTCCAAAGTTATCATTTTAAATTTATTTTGGTATTATTTAATGCCATGTCATCATTTTTCATCAAACTTAACCTTGAAATTAAAAGAAAATACCTAAATAGGACACGTAATAAAAGATAAGGTATCTCAATAGGACAAAATAAAGGTAAGGTACCCGAACAAGATAAAAAAAATAAGCTAGGGGACCACCGGTAAACAAATATATACTGATAAAAGAATAAAGAGATACTAACAAAAGAATAAACATTAAGTTCATCTAAAGGAACAACTATGAACTAACAAAAGAATAAACACTTTCTAATAAAAAAAAACAACAAATAAAAGAACAAACAACTAGTAATAAGAGAACAAAAAAATTGTTTCTCTAAAAGAACAAGCAAGAACTTATAAAAAAAACCTATAAAAGAAAAATAGTACAATTAAAATGAGTTGCAATATCTCATCACCATTACTTTAGTGTATTACAAACACATATCAATAAAAGAACAAACAGTTACTAAAAAAACAACAAACATTGAGTTTATCTAAATGAACAAACTTAAATTAATAAAAGAACAAATAACTACTAATAAAATAATAAACATCAAGTTTATTAAATGAACAAAATTGAATGAATGAAAGAACAAACACCAACTAATAACAAAACGAAGAGCTACTCATAAAAGAACTAAGAACTATTAATAAGAGAAAAAAAAATAGTTTCTCCAAAAGAACAAATATGAATTTATAAAAGTACAAATAACTACTAATAAAAGAACAAATAACTAGTTCATCTGAAGAACAAACATATACTAATAAAAAAAATAAAGAGATACTAATAAAAGAATAAAAATATTATTAAATATTTATTTTTCATCAATTTCTAATTGTTCTTTTTTGGTAATTAGTTGTTCCTTTATTAGCTATATGTTAGTCTGATTTTGTTTAATTATAAAAATAAATAAATATTAAAAGAACAACTTGTTTACCTAAAAGAACATATATGAATTAGTAAAATAATAAATACCCACTAATAAAATAAAAAATAACTGATTTTCTTCATTATTTTTTTAAAAAATAAACATATTTGAAAATAATAATAATAATAATAATAATAATATCTAAATAAACAAAGAATAAAACTGGGGGGAAAAGCCTAAGATAAAAATGGAATAGGAAAATAAAAATAAAATGGTAGGTAGAATACACCAAAAAAAAAAAAAAAAAGCAACATAACCAAAAGCAAAACAAGTAAAACCTGAAAAATTAAAAGAAGACAAAACTGTGGTAGCAAGGTGTCGGACGCTGCCGATTTAATTAATGTCGCATTATCCAAGTACTTTTAACCACCTGAACTACCTCTCCGTATTTGTCAGATGAAAGGGGATTTATGGTATACTAATTCGTTTTTTTTTTTTTTGTGTGCCAACTGCCAAGCGCACACAAGAAATACTCGTTGGATAGAGTGGTTTTTGCGTCAGATAAGCCTTGAGCGTGCAGGATTGGTGGGGTTGAAATTGAGTTTGGCAGAATTTGGTGGCTGACGTTTTTATGAAAGAAGGTTAGGGTGGCAAAATAAGACATTTCCTCTTTTTTGTGGTGATGCTGAATAAGAGTGTCAGTGTTGGAGGGGGTAACTGTAAGTGTATGAAAAGTGAGGATAAAACTGTAGGTTTGGTCAAACCTTAAGAGATTTTTGGTAATTTTTACCTAAAAGTTAATGTTATAAATAGGACGCTTGTGGCATTACCAGTGGCATCGCAAGCCACAAAAGGTCTTCAGGAAAAAGCTTGTCTAACTGGTGGAGCAGCAATCAGGTTATTCAAAGGTCATGACGTCAAAGACGAATCGTCCACTTGCGAATTTTCAGGCCGACATCTGGGGGGAACATTTCGTATCATCCCCTATTCTTCCTCTGGTACCTTTTGTTTTTTTACAAACTTCTTCCTCTGGCACTATAGCTAACTAGTTATATATATATATATATATATATATATATATATATATGCTTATTATCCTATAAAACTTACGTTAAAGTTTCACATGACAATTTATAGGTCTTTCATATTAAAAAAATTAATTTTAGGTATAAAATATTCTCCATATATTAAGCGTTTATGTAAGTGAACAAAAAATTAAGTTATACCATAACATATCAAATGGTATTGTTATTTCAATTTACTAACATTTTTTGGTTTTAATTCACAATAGGGTTTCAAATTAATGTTTAAAATGTTAATAAATTCGCACAAATTATACTCCTATCTATATATGCATTTTATATTATACATGTCTAAGGAACGTGTTAAGAGACTAGTGTGAATATAAAAACCATATTTGTGGCACAATAATTAATTGGTCAATAACCGTTTTGAGAAGGAAACAAAGCACCCATGGGAGCACCAAAAGCTGAAGGAACAGGTGAGGGAATTCCTATTAGCCGGACTAGACAAGCCTTGGGAACAACTGGACTTGATTGACTCGATCCAGCGGTTAGGCGTAGCTTACCATTTCGAGGATGAAATTGAAAACCTCTTGCAGGGAATTCATAAGAATCTTGATAATTGCCTTGAAAAAAATGACAACCTTCATGGTATCTCGCTGCTGTTTCTTCTACTTCGGCAATCTGGCCTAACTGTTTCATGCGGTAAGGACACACACACACACACACACACACACACACACTTTCTTGTCAATATAAGTACGTTTAACTCAGAACATATATCCTTGGTTGGTTAATTAGTAGTATTATTTATTGGCTTCTGAATTGCAGACTTGTTTAACAAGTTTAAGGATGAAAGTGGGAAGTTGAAGGAATCTCTGAGTGAAGATGTTAGAGGGCTGTTAAGCTTGCATGAGGCTGCATGTGTAAGGCTGCATGGAGAAGATATACTTGAACAGGCATTTGATTTCAGCACGAAGCACCTCAAATCCATTGCAGAGGACACATCTTCAAGCCCAAAACTGGCAGCACAAGCAAGTCAGGCATTGAAGTACCCTGTTCCAAAGAACATCCCAAGGCTGGAGGCTAAGTACTATATCTCTGTGTATCCTTTGCTCAACACTCCTGTTGTATTGACTTTCGCTAAGTTGGACTTCAATATCTTACAAAAGTTGCATCAAAACGAGCTGAGAGAGTTAGCAAGGTAATTGGCATGCATGCATGCATGCATGCATTTACCCTGATCTCGATCTTTAACTGACGTTTAAACTAAAGGGTGTCGAAATAATTAATTTCCATATATATATGTCACTTTCTTTTTCTTGTGAATTGAAGGTGGTGGAAAGATTTGGATATTCCAAGGAGACTACCGTATGCAAGGGATAGAATAACAGAATTATTCTTTTGGGTACTAGCGGTGTATTATGAGCCTTGTTATGCACTGGGTAGAAAGATATTGACCAAAGTTATAGCTCTTACTTCTCTTCTTGACGATATGTACGATGCTTATGGGACAATCGAAGAACTGGAGCTCCTCACACAAGCCATTCAAAGGTAGGTTCATCGTATATAACATCCATATATTAGGGAGAGCAAAAAGGAAAGGAAACAATGAATATTAATTAATTATAAATGTGATTTCTGCAGGTGGGATAAAAATGCAATGGATGGGTTGAATAATGAATGCAGCAAAGAGTTGTATCAAATTTTGCTGGATGTGTATGATGAAATTGGGGAGGACATGGCCAAACTTGGGAAATCCTATCGCCTCAACTACGCTGTAGAAATGGTCGTGCTCATGCATGCAGTTCCCTTAATTTCTATATAATATATACACTCCTTGAGCAAAAATAGCTAGGCTTCTTAAGTAATTTATTCACAACATTAATTATTTGGCAACTAACTAGTTTAATTTGATGATGTATGTATATATTAGATGAAGAGGCAAGCAAGAATTTACTTGACAGAAGCTAGATGGTTCAGCCAAAATTATACACCTACATTGGAGGAGTACCTTAAGCTGGGAATCCACACCAGCACTTGTCCTCTACTCATACCCTCGTCTTTGCTTGGGATGGGAGACAATATAAGCATAGATGCTTTTGAGTGGTTCTTGACCACCCCCAAGATTCTTACTGCTTCTTCATTAATCACAAGACTCCTAGATGACATAATGACCAATGAGGTACTTTAATTTTAATTATATATATATATAGAGACACACACACAAACACAGAGTTCAACCTAAACCTTAAACCCTGAAAACAATAGCTATGTAAATCATGAATTAATGTTGGTGTACGTTTGCGTGAATGCTTT
This sequence comes from Aquilaria yunnanensis, assembly GCA_039654915.1. Classification (NCBI taxonomy): domain Eukaryota; kingdom Viridiplantae; phylum Streptophyta; class Magnoliopsida; order Malvales; family Thymelaeaceae; genus Aquilaria; species Aquilaria yunnanensis. The sequence continues at coordinate 33,051,224 of CM077600.1, read as the reverse complement.
GCTTTACTTGCAGTTTGAGAAAAAGAGGGGGCATGTAGACACCGCCGTAGAATGTTACATGAAAGAGTACGGGGCCACAAAGCAGGAAGCAGTGAAGGAGTTGTACAAGCGAATTGAGAGTGCATGGAAGGACATGAATGAAGGGCTTTTGCGACCAACAGAGGTTCCTAAGGCAGTGCTCATGCGAGTGCTCAACTTCACCCGTAGTAACCAGTTCATGTACACCGATACGGATGCCTACACCTTCCCTGATTATCTCAAGGACTTTGTGGCTGCTTTGCTCATTCACCAGCTCCCTCTCCATTGATCATTTCGTTTCTTATCATTAATCACTACCCTCTCTCCTCCCCCTGTGCGTGTGCTACTTTTATCTTCTTGTGCATTATGTGAGAATAATTAGCCTGTGAGGAGCCGATTGATATCTAGGTTTCTTATTACCCAGGCAAAAGTTGTGTGCTGAATTTTCAATGTAATATATATACACACGCCTACATGTTTCTTCTGTGGGAATAATCAATGAGGCCTATATTTAGGTTTAACCCAATATTTCGGGGTCATCCATGTTCTAATTCTTTCATTCATCGCCATATAATAACTTGAGTAATTATACGATAAGATCACCTTGCCATAACTTTTTGTTTGACAAAAGTTAAAAAATGCTAGCATGAGACAATTGTGGGCGCCGAGATTGTCGTTGGCGTTCCTCTCTGAAAATCAGCAGACAAAGTAGAGAAGCAGCAGCCAAGAACCAAAGAAGCAGATAAGAAGAAACAAAGGAAGAGATAGAAGCAGAGAATAAAAGGCTCGGGGCACTTTTTTTTGTTTTTGCGGCACAGAATATTTGACAAGACGGAAAAGAAAAACAAATTTTCATATCAAAGCTGACTCCCAGTTTCTGCCAACCTTGCTATGTGAAACTGCATGCATAATGCATACAACCTCTTGTAGAAACGAAAACAAAACAGAAGACTTCATTTTCTACTTTAATCTTAAGATTACACACTTTAAAGCTCCGCCCCCTCAAGCTTAACATAAGTTTTCCATCAAAATTACTTCCCGACACTAGAACGTGTATATTAATCTGGGTAAGACGTGCACATGGGAACCTCCTTATGCTTGTACCAGAAAGGTTTCACATTGCAGAAAGACATCCCATATCACCACTAAGGTATCTTTAAGCATATTAGAGGCTGCCTCAACATTGTCTGCCTGCATGTAATGTCAAAGACCATAAACTCGTTTTCAGAATCATAAAAGCATAAACTGATGAAACAGCATGCTGCTCTTCTAATTCAGGCTAAAAAGGCCCAGTATTTGATTGAACTCATTTGTTCAATTGTGTGGATATTCCTAAAAGCAAATTACAACCAAGTAGACAGGCACTGGAGCCTGAAACTATTAAATGGTGAACTAGATGGATCGAAACCACCGGCCAGCGAGCACGAAGTTTCCGAGCTAGAAACTCAATTTTAGAATAGGAAACAAACTAATTAGTCATACGCTAAAAAAAGAACATTATTCTCAACCTAAATAGCACTAGGGCTCAAATTACGTCAAGTTTTAGAACAGTTAAAGTACAACAAGAGTGGAAAGGTAGATTTCAATTCTGCATAATATCTCAATTTAAAAGTAGGTTTTTTTAAAGCCTCGTGAGGCTTTTTAGAGGTTTCTGAAATAAAAGGTGTAAAGTGTAATTTATAGTAAAAATTGGGGGCCAAATTGTGATTCTCTCTAAAACAATTGCATGGTCAATTGATTCATCTTCACCCCTGCAAACTGGACATTGCACGTCGTTGTGATTCGCCGCTGCAACACTTTCTACACACGTTAGTCTACCTTTTGAGGCACCAGATGCGTAACGTCAATGCTAAAGACTCGTTAAGCAGTTTTTAAGTGTTTGAGTAGAAAAAATTATTGACCGGAAAAAGACATCTAGCCAAAATTAGAGCTAAACCAGACAAAATAGTTGGTGGAGGTAATAGTTATTTCTTATATAAAATATAAATTCTCCTTGTTTGGTAACAATTTCTGTTCTTTGCATCACAATCTTAGATAATTTATTAATAATAGAGTTAAATTTGTTGAAATTAAAAATTGAAAACTACATTTTGTTAATTTTTTTTAAAAACTTTAACGCTTATATTAATATTAAACAGAGTACAAAACTCATGTGTCAAGTTGTAAATTTTATTAAAGATATATAATACATAAAAGTAGTTCTACAAAAATTTAATTAAGACAACTGTCAAACGCACTAATTAATGTGGTGGTCACTGAAACACAAATAATTGAATATAATCTCTTATCAAATATAAAAGATTTAATATGAAAGATTACTACAGATGATGTGTTATTATTTGACCCTTGAAAAACATAATACTCGATTGGGCTTGGTTTGACAATTTTTCTGGTTGCTGGTGTTTACGGTAAAATCAGTTAGTAGCAATTTCACAAGCTCCGTAGATTACCGGTGAAGTCGTTCTTGCTGGCGCTCGACTTTTCCACAACTTTCGGGACTTTTTTCTTTTCCATTTTGTTGACAGAACGGCGCTCGACTTTTCTATACATGTGTTTTGTCTGTCCACTCTGAATGGTATTTTCTCTTTTGTCTGCCTTATCTCTGACTTGCATGTTAAAAGCTCTTATTGCCACCAGAAGCTTTCCTTCCATGGCATACTCCTCATCACAACAATCATCCAAATAGGGCATGCCTTCATAGTTAGATTATCTCCCCCAAGTGCGTAACCAGAAATTCAGTCTAGGGGGACAGGGGTGGGGCCTTGGCATGAAATGGGTTATTTTTATGTACAAATTTACAATAAATAATATAAAATAATAAATAATATTATATATAGACACATGAAATTTGAAAGTTTATAATTATTAAGTTTATTTCAAAAGTTTATAACTCAAAATTCAATAGACAGTTTACAAATATAGATACATGGAATTCAAAAAATTACAATAATTAAGTTTAATTGAAATATTCAATTTAAATTTTATATTTTTTTTCGTGAATGAAGTAAGTTCAATTTGTAGAGTAAAAATGGTTATTTGAATTTTCTATTAATTATAAAAAATTATTATACAAATTAAATTTATTATATAACACTTACCGGACAATTAAATCTAAAAAATTGTTATTAGAAAAATACTTTGAGTTACCATATTTCATGCAATGAAACCAAAATGAAATGTTTTTAATAGATTTAGGACTAAAATAAAATAATAATTAAAGATTAGGGACTATCACGCAATTTACTAAATAAGAATGAGACCTTAAAAGGATAAAATATAGTAGAGCCTCTTATTAATTACAAAACTTACAAATAGGTACCTAACTTTAATTTTTCTACAATTTTATCACATATCCAACAAGCCAATAAATTTTTTTAAAATTCTAGGGGGGTTGGCTGCCCCCTCCTGCCCCTAAAAACTACGCCCTGATCTCCCCCTTGTCATTGAGTATCATGGTCCTCCTGTTGGGGCACTCAGAAGCTATGTAGCCCTTGCCTCAACATTTAAAACACTTAGTGTCTTAGTTTCTCATTGTTGGAGTTGGTTTTGAAGGGCCTTATTTGGGTAGAACACACCTCCCTTAGAGGGCTCGGGTTTGGCCTTAGAGGCCTCTCGCCTAGCCTTCTTGTTCTACATAGGTTTCTAGGTAATGTTAGGCTAATTTGTACTCCTCCTATTGAGCTGCTTCTCAACTTTGATAGCAGTGTGCACCATATCCTCCAACTCCATGTAGGGCCATAACTTTATGATGTTGGTTATTGATGAATACTCATAAGTGTATTACTATTAAGGGTTTAAATCATCATTATACACTTTGAGTATAATTAATTTCTATATTCTAAGCATTTTTCCAAAGGGTTACTATTCACGCATTTTTACTATCCACCAGTCACTATTCACTGACTTACTGTTCATACACGTATTTTACTGTCTACACACGTTTTCACTATTCATTAATATTAAAGTATTTTTTATGTAGGTAAAATCATCACTTGGCGACCCTTCACAAGAAAAGTCATATATGGAGCAATAGATGTCGAAACTGAGTGATTCTAAATTCAACTAAAAGCCAACACATAGATCTTCAACTCTACTTCATTCCATGAGCTAGTTTAATCGTTTTCATTGCCGAAATCTAATTATAAATGAGACCATTGGTTCTTTCGTGTGCTAAAGAGCAGTTTCGGTAGAAAAATCATAACTTGAGTTACGGATGTTCGATTTGAATGAGCAAGCCATTGATTCGAAGCTAAAAAAGAGATTTACAAGTTCTGTGCTTTGAGGAAGAGCTGATTCGATGTCTACAATGGTTGAAAAATTAAAAGAAGTTGCAGCCCACCTTTATTGATTTGTATTTACCTACATTTTACTATTTTCCCATTTCACCCACCCCAAAACTCTATAAATAGGCACCTTGGGGAGCAGGACGAGGGGATGCCATTTCTTAGGCCTCCTTCATGTTCTTGTATCACCTTTAGCTTTTCGCCTTTAGTTTTTTTTCTAGTTTTCAATACTGAAGCTTTGTCCAAGTGTTTTCTCGTTCTTTTTTTGATCTTTTAATCTATATTCATTTCATCTTTCTACATGTTGTTTACTTTTATCATAGCTAATTAATCTTCTTTTTGCTAAGGTGAAAGGGTGAAGCTTTTGGTATAAAGGTTATGATTGATTTGAATGGATCACAACGTTAACGATATTTCCTTCTTTAATCTATTTAACTTTCCTCCTTGTTAAGTAGAAGTCTTGATTCATCATAGTCAATCATTGGCACAAAAGCTACTTGATTCCTTTTGTAGAAGATGGCTCTGCTAGCTATATTGAAATCTTGAGTTATTGTAGATAAAGGTTGGCATGATAGATACTTAAACCCATTAGCAAACGTTGGCGTTTTAAGATCAATGAAAGTTAATACTAACTAAATTCCCCAATTGGGATCTCATTTATGTGTGGATCCCAATTGAGTGATAAGATGGGTTAAAATTAATCATAACCGATATATTAAAAGTGGATCTCCTAACCTTAGTATTAGAATTTGAGTTTTTAACCAACACCTGTTCATACCTTGCACCAAAATCTTTCCTTATTACCAAATTTATAATTTATATTTCTTAATTCAATTCCCTGTGGTTTGACACTCGGACTCACAAAATTTATTACTTGTGACAACCTACACTTGGGTTACAACTGCTAGAGTGCAGCAAGTTTTTGGTGCTGTTGCCAGGGAAGTAAAATTAGAGTACAAGTTCAATTATTTTTTTTCTTTTTGTTCCCTTTTATTTTATTTTATTTTTGTTTATCATATGGAAAGCTAAGACTCCTACCTCTTAATTTCTGTTAATCTTATTTTTCTTTATTTTTCTTTATTGTTGAATGGAAGGCTGCGTCTCCTAAATCTTTTGTTTATTATATGGAAGACTGAGCCTGCTATCTAACTTGTTATCGATATTTGTTTTTGTTGTTAATGCATGAAAGCTTGGTCCCATACATCAAGTGGTAGACTGGTAAGAGAATCTTTATCTTCTTCAAACATGGCTGAACACATTAATGAGCAAAATGACAACCATTCTCTACATAATGACCAAGATCGACCCAGGGCACTTAGAGAACACATGAACCTCATAAGAAATAGCACTCCATCATGTTTAATTTTTCCTGCTGATACATGTAACTTCAACTTCAAGCCAGGTATTATTCAACTTTTACCAACTTTTCACGACTTTGATTCTGAAAATCCATACTTGCATTTGAGGGAATTTGAGGAAGTCTGTCATACATATAACAACCTAAATTGTAGCATGAGCACCATCAGGCTTAAGTTTTTTTTTCTTCTTTAAAAGATAAAGCCAAAACTTAGCTACAGAATCTTAGTTCAGGCTCCATTAATTCATGGGATGAATTGCAACAGAAGTTTTTAAAAAAAAAATTTCCTGCCCACAGAATAAATTCTTTCAAAAGGCAAATCACCATTTTCATGCAAAAAATCAGGTGAAACTTTTTACTAGTGTTGGGATAGATACAAGGATTTACTTAACACATACCCACATCATGGTTTTGAAACATGGAGATTAGTCTCACATTTTTATGAAGGTTTGACACCTAAGGAAAGACAAATGGAAGAAATGATGTGCAATGGAACATTTGAGGATAAGAATCCTGATGAGCCAATGAATTACCTAGACTTGCTAGCTGAGAATGCACAGAATTGGGACAGCGCTGGTACCTACGAAACTACATGTAAGACTCAATTCCCTGCATCTAATGGAGGCATATATCATTTTAAGGAAGATAATGACCTTCGAGCAAAATTTGCAGCCCTAGCTAGAAAGGTTGAGGCATGAAAAATGAAGAAAACTAGTCATTTAAAATTTGTTGAAGAAGTTATTTGTCACATTTGTGAAACCAATAACCATTCCACTAACAATTGTCCAACCTTGCCCACTTTCAAAGAATGCCTCCATGAACAAGTCAATGCTTTGAACAACTTCAATAGGCCAACCCAAAATCTAAACTCACAAACTTATGATCCTAGTTGGAAGAATCACCTAAACTTCAGTTGAAAAAGTGGCAATCATGCTCAACCGTCATAACCATCTTAGCACACCCAACAAAATTTTCAACAATCTCAAGGTATGTACCTTATATTCCTCATTTTAGGAAAAATCTTGAAGAAATATTGCATTTATTCATTGAAAAGCAAGAGTCCATTAATGCTTATACAAGTTGAACTATAATTGATTTGAAAGATACTATTGTAAAAATTGCATCTACACTCAACATTTAGGAAAAAGGGAAATTTCTTTCTCAACCACAACCAAATCCCAAAGGTCAAACTATGGATCAAGTGAAGTCAATCATTACACTCCGCAGTGGTAAGGTTATTGAAAAATTCATTCCTGATCCTTATGAAGAAGACGATGAGTTGACTTCTAAGAGTAGAGAATGGGTTAAACCTATACCAAGCGAAGAACAAATTGAATCTCTACCAACACCTCCATTTTCTCAGGCGTTAATTGTTCCTAAAAAGGTGAATCAAAATCCTGAAATTTTGGATATTTTCAAGCAGGTAAAGATCAATATCCCTTTGTTGGATGCGATCAAACAAGTACCTTCTTATGCCAAAATTTTAAAGGATTTGTACACTGTTAAAAAAAACTGAATGTGAAAAATAAAGTCTTCTCAACCGAACAGGTAAGTGCTGTTATTCAAAATAACATTGCTTTGAAATACAAAGATCCTAGTTGTCCAACAATTTCATGTTTCATTGGAGAACATAAAATTTAGCAAACATTACTTGATCTTGAGGCTAGTGTAAACTTATTTCCATATTTAGTTTACCAAAAACTAAATTTGGGTAAATTAAAAGCAACCGAAGTAACTCTTTTGCTCACTGACAAATCAGTGAAAGTGCCCAGATGAGTCATTAAAAATATGTTAGTCCAAGTTGATAAATTTATATATCTTGTGGATTTTATTGTTTTGGACACACCGCTAGTGGAAATTAAAAAATTAATACCTGTTATTTGGGATGTCTATTTTTAGCAATATATAATGCTTTAATTAATTGCAGGAATGGATTGATGAAGCTGACTGTGGCAACGTCGGGTTTTCTGGAGTCGCCACCAATCGGTTTTCGCTCAGGTCGATTGGATACCTTAAAATATGGTCTGCGAGAGTTCGGGGATCGGGAGTACGGTTACGCTAAAACAATATTGTTATAGCGCCCAAAATTGGCACCTTAGTTGATTTTAATTTTGTTTTACTTTGCTTTAAAAAAAATTCAGTTAATTTTCAAACTAGAAATTTTAACTGAATTAGTTGAATGTGGATTTTTGGAAATTAATTTGTATAGAATTTTATACTTCCGAACCATGGACTCTGCCGAGTCATTTGGACACGGAAGATTTTGATTCCGAACCATGGACTCTGCCGAGTCATTTGGACACGGAATTTGGTGAAATTTTAAACAATTTTATCCATATTGTAAAAATATGGATTTTTATCTGTTTATTTAATTTGTTTATTTTAAAAAGTTTGATATTTTCCAAACCGTAGATCCTACCGGATCATCCGGATATGGAAATTGATTTATCGTAATTATTTAATTCTTATTATTATGAAATTAATTTTTAAATGGTAATTCTTTTTGTTTATGAATGATTTTTAATACTAACTAAAAAATTTATCTTTATATTTTTTACTTCTTTTTTTTACTTTCTTTCTTTTTCTTCTTTTTTTACTTATTTTTACTTCTTTTTTTTCTTTTCTTTTTTTTTTATTCTTTTCTTTCTTTCTTTGCTTTTTCTTTTTCTTTCTTTTATCTTTCTTTTCTTTTTCTTATATTTCCTTTTTTTCTTTATCTTATCTTTCTTTTATTTTTCTTTCTTATCTTTCTTTTATTTTTCTTGTCTTTTCTTTCTTTCTTTTCTTATCTTATCTTTTCTTTTATATTTTTTTTTATCTTTCTTTTCTTTCTTATCTTTCTTTTATTTTTGTTTCTTATCTTTCCTTTTATTTTTCTTATCTTTCTTTTTTTCTTGTTTACTTTTTTTGTTTTTCTTGTTTAATGAAAGATATTTATTATTTTAAAGGATTACTCAATTTATAAAAGAATTAAAAAAAATAATAATTAATTTTTATTTAATAAGAAGTTAATTTAAAAGAATTAAAGAGTTTAAAAATAAAAATTTTGATCATGGTACGGGGCGTTGTTACTCAGCCAGACCCTCTTCACCAGGTGAAGCAGCTCAAAAGCGGGCACGAGACAGTTTCCAGCCAATATACCATGAACTAAAAAAAATTTTTATTTTTATTTTTATTTTTTATTATTTTTTTTTATTATTATTTTTTTTTATTAAGAGAATCAAAAATTTTAAACAAAAGAAGAAAAGTTTTGATATTTATTTAATTTATTTTTGGAATAAAAGATTATTTAACCGAAAACTTATATGTATTTTAAAACAAAAGTCTTGATATTTTTATTTTTATATTCTTCTTTGTTTGATGAAAGATTTTTTTTTAATTTTAATTTATATTTCTGAAAATATATCTAATCAATAAGTCAAAAATATTTAAGAGAAAATTCAATTATTTTTGTTTTATTTTGTATTATTTTGAAATTATTTGATTAAGATTTTTATAAAGGAAACAAAAAGTTATATCTTTTAATAAGTAAAATATTACTGAATAAAATATTAACCCAAAATTTTTATTCTTTTCATTCTTTTTATTAATAAAGAAAACTAAAAAAAATTATATTTTTAAAAGAAATAAATAAAATATTATTGAAAAATATTAACTCAAAAATTTTACGCTTTTTATTCTTTTTAATAAAGAAAACTAAAAAAAATTATATATTAATAGATAATTAATATATTAGTCTAAAGTTTTTTTTTTTTTTTTTTTTTATAAAGAAAAAAATTTATTTATATATTTTATTTTAAAAATATTTCCGAGCCATGGATCCTGGCGGATCATTTGGTCATGGAGTTTTAATTAAATTTTTTTATTTCATTAATTATTAATTTTAAAGATGTATTAAAAGAATGGTTTTATGTTTATTTATTTATTTATTTTATTTTTGAATTATTTCATTATGTTTGTTTATTAAAAGGAATAAAAACTTTGTTTCAAAATAAAAAAAGTAATTTTTATTAACCTTTAGAAAATTATTCACATAAAATTCCTTTTTTTATCTTTTAATCATAAAAAAATTCAATTAATAAAGTGGGGCTTTTTGGCCATCCACTTTAATAATACAATAATAATAAAAGTTAGCACAATTAATATAGTTAGATTAGTTGGATTAGTTAGTTAATAACAATAAAAAAGGTTAGTAAAAGTTAGATTAAATTAATTAACAACAATAATAAAAATTAGCCAAGTTTAATTAAATTAATGGTTAACAACAATAATAAAAAGTTAGTCAAGTTAATTAAGTTAATTAATTACAACAAAAATAAAAGTTAGACAATTTAATTAATTTAATTAATTAACAACAATAATAAAAGTTAGCCAAGTTTAATTAAGTTAATTAATTAACAACAATAAATAAAAATTAACCAAGTTTAATTAAGTTAATTAATTAACAACAATAAATAAAAGTTAGCCAAGTTTAATTAAGTTAATTAATTAACAACAATAAATAAAAATTAGCCAAGTTTAATTAAGTTAATTAATTAACAACAATAAATAAAAATTAGCCAAGTTTAATTAAGTTAATTAATTAACAACAATAAATAAAAGTTAGCCAAGTTTAATTAAGTTAATTAATTACAACAAAAATAAAAGTTAGCCAAGTTTAATTAAGTTAATTAATTACAACAAAAATAAAAGTTAGACAATTTAATTAATTATTAACAACAATAATAATAAAGGTTAGTAAAAATTAGCAAGTTAGTTGTTAGTTGCTAATAACAAAAAAAAAAAGGTTAGTAATAATAACAATAATAAACAAATAAAAATTAAAATAGTTAGGAATTAATTCTGCAAGAACAAAATAAAAGGTTAGTGACCAAAGTGAAAGAAATTGAAAAGATAGAAGACAAAACAAGAGTTATACCCTTTAGTTTTTGTTTTTGAATCCCAGGAAAGAGGCGCGACACGGACGGCGTGGGGGGAGGGAGGGGCAGCCAGGCGAGCGGCGGCGAGGGCACGGGGCGCAAGGGCGTGGGGGCGGAAGCGCAGGGCGACGGCGAGCACGGGCGGAGGGGCAACGGCGCGAAGCGGAGGGCGGTGGAGGAGCGGCGGGCAGCAGCCGGCGCAGGGAGAGAAGAAGAAAAGGGGAACGGCGCGGCGGCGGACGTCAGGCTGGGTACGACGGCGACGGCGGCGGGACGGCCGGACGACGGCGGCAGGACGGCTGGGCGGAGGCGTGGTGGCCGGCGGACGGCGGTGGTGGGCACGGCGAGAGAGAGAGAGAGAGAGAGACGGAACAGAGAAAAGAAAAAAAAGTTTTGGCTTTCTGGGGAAGAAGGGAAGAGGGCTGGGGCTAAGGGCTGTAATTTTATTTTTTTTTAAAACGGAGCTCTAAGTTTTTTTGCTATTTTTTTCTGTGTTCATCACTGAATTTGGAGGGGTATTTATAGAAGGAGTTTGGCTGAACTGTGGACGGATAAATTAATAAAAAATTTCAAACTTATCTCTTAAATTGGTAAAATGACAATTTTAGTCCTTTACGTCTCTCAGCCTCTGGATAAGTTCCTGAAGCTTCTGATTTTGACAATTTTGTCGTTTTCTGTCAATTTGAGCCAAAAACGTCGGCAGGCTCAAAATTTTATGTGACAAACTGCCAAATGCTCCTGGAACTTTCAGAATTTGTCAATTTTGCCTGAAACTTCTTAATTTTGTCATTTTTACCTCAAACTTTTAAATTTTGTCATTTTTATGGAGTTTTCTTTTTTTCTTTCAAACATACACATATACACACATATATCAAATCTTAAAAAAAATATATATATATATTTTAAACTAATTAAAAAAAAATTTAGTAATAATAATAACAATAATAATAATAATACATTTTTTTATTTAATTTTTTTTATTTAATTTTTTTTTAAAATTATTTTAATGGCCGGACGAAATTGGGTGTCAACAGCTGCCCCCCTTTGCATGCTTCATGGGACATGATGTATGCAAAGTTAGTTACCAAATTTCGTCCAGCTTAGCTAGGCATTGAAAACCTTCTCGCCGCCTAAACTCTGAGGTTTAAGGAAAGGTCCTTAGAACCTCTAACGATAGGAAAGGTTCTATCGTTGTAAGATGGACTGAATGATTGATTGTTTGTTTGAGGTTAAGGAAAGGTCCTTAGAACCTCTAACGATAGGAAAGGTTCTATCGTTGTAAGATGGACTGAATGATTGATTGTTTGTTTGAGGTTTAAGGAAAGGTCCTTGGAACCTCTAACGATAGGAAAGGTTCTATCGTTGTAAGATGGACTGAATGATTGATTGTTTGTTTGAGGTTTAAGGAAAGGTCCTTAGAACCTCTAACGATAGGAAAGGTTCTATCGTTGTAAGATGGACTGAATGATTAATTGTTTGTTTGAGGTTAAGGAAAGATCCTTAGAACCTCTAACGATAGGAAAGGTTCTATCGTTGTAAGATGGACTGAATGATTGATTGTTTGTTTGAGGTTTAAGGAAAGGTCCTTAGAACCTCTAACGATAGGAAAGGTTCTATCGTTGTAAGATGGACTGAATGATTGATTATTTGTTTGAGGTTTAAGGAAAGGTCCTTAGAACCTCTAACGATAGGAAAGGTTCTATCGTTGTAAGATGGACTGAATGATTGATTGTTTGTTTGAGGTTTAAGGAAAGATCCTTAGAACCTCTAACGATAGGAAAGGTTCTATCGTTGTAAGATGGACTGAATGATTGATTGTTTGTTTGAGGTTAAGGAAAGATCCTTAGAACCTCTAACGATAGGAAAGGTTCTATCGTTGTAAGATGGACTGAATGATTGATTGTTTGTTTGAGGTTTAAGGAAAGGTCCTTAGAACCTCTAACGATAGGAAAGGTTCTATCGTTGTAAGATGGACTGAATGATTGATTGTTTGTTTGAGGTTTAAGGAAAGGTCCTTAGAACCTCTAACGATAGGAAAGGTTCTATCGTTGTAAGATGGACTGAATGATTGATTGTTTGTTTGAGGTTTAAGGAAAGGTCCTTGGAACCTCTAACGATAGAAAAGGTTCTATCGTTGTAAGATGGACTGAATGATTGATTGTTTGTTTGAGGTTTAAGGAAAGGTCCTTGGAACCTCTAACGATAGGAAAGGTTCTATCGTTGTAAGATGGACTGAATGATTGATTGTTTGTTTGAGGTTTAAGGAAAGATCCTTAGAACCTCTAACGATAGGAAAGGTTTTATCGTTGTAAGATGGACTGAATGATTGATTGTTTGTTTGAGGTTTAAGGAAAGATCCTTAGAACCTCTAACGATAGGAAAGGTTCTATCGTTGTAAGATGGACTGAATGATTGATTGTTTGTTTGAGGTTAAGGAAAGGTCCTTAGAACCTCTAACGATAGGAAAGGTTCTATCGTTGTAAGATGGACTGAATGATTGATTGTTTGTTTGAGGTTTAAGGAAAGGTCCTTGGAACCTCTAACGATAGGAAAGGTTCTATCGTTGTAAGATGGACTGAATGATTGATGTCGAGGCAAAGGTTCCATCCTTAAAACCTCGGATTGATTGATTGATGTCGAGGCAAAGGTTCCATCCTTAAAACCTCAAATTGATTGATTGATCTCGAGGCAAAGGTTCCATCCTTAAAACCCCGGATTGTTTGATTTTGAGGCTAAAGAGCTTTCCTTAGGACCTCGAGCGAAATTTATATGAAAGCAATTGAAATTGGAATAATTTTCTTCGAAAGTGTGAATTTTCATAATAGGTGAGTGCAAAAATTTAAACTTCGATAAGATGAGTGAATCTTGATGATGACAATAACACTGACAAATTATGTAAAGGGAACGGATGTTTGGAATCAATATCCAAGGTTCATCTAATATTTTCTTCAGTAAATATAGATTCCCTTGTGAGATATGTCATCCAAATAAGGTTAAAGCTTAACTACCCCAAAATGTTATGCCTAGTAGACCTAATAGGATGCGTCTCAAGAGTAATAAAAATTACTCTTTACTCAGCCATTCCAACCTAAAGGCATTGTCGCATGGTTTTAATATCAGCATGGACGAAACTATCTTATATATAAAAAAAAGAAATTCCCTGAAAAGAAAAACTGAAACGCGAAAGAAAATGCTGATAATAAAACTAAAGGACAAGAAAAACGGATCAGATAGCTTCTTTCTTCCACAATACTTCAACAGGGTGAGTAGAGGACCATTATGGGAGTGAACTGGTCGGGAAAGACTGTCGTGTCCAGTCTATCTGAATCATTGCTGGATCTGGTTCAGGAACAAAAGCTTGTATTTTATCTAGCAATTCTTCAGCAGTTGTTGCGGATATTATGATTCGCCGTGCCACTCTTGATATGAAATTCTTCTGCATAGCATAATCCATAAAAGCTATCAGACCTGTAAAGAAATTGTTAACATTTAAAAGCCCAATGGGTTTCTTATGCAAATTAAGTTGGGCCATGGAAGCAATTTGAAAGACTTCTCCCAACGTGCCAAAACCACCTGGTAGAGCGATAAAAGCATCAGCATTTAAAAGCATTTGTAACACACGCTCTTGCAAATTTTTAACCACTAATTCTTCTCCAATCGTGCCCCCAGAAATAAATTTCAGAGGTCCAGGGATAATACCCAGAACTTGACTTCCTCCTAGAGATGCTGCTGATGCTACACCTCCCATTAATCCGACACTACCTCCTCCATAAACTAAATGTATTTTTCGCTCAGCTAATACTCTTCCCAAATGGTTGGCTGCTTTTAAATACTCTTCATCTTTTCCAGGAAAAGCCCCAGAAAATACACAAATACTTCGGGATTTACGAGTTGGGGTTTTCTCCATTCCTATCCTTATCCTTGTGAGAAAAGAGGATATATTTATAGAGATGAAGAGATAAGGCAATAATTTTATTTTCAAGAGTGGATACATTATTGCCAGCTATACACAGTAGTCACGAGTATGACTCTGGTCAGGTATGGGTACACTATCGTTAAAAGAGGAGGAAAATTTTCAAAATAGCTGCTAGCATGTACAGTAGTCACTACTGTAGCTTACGTCAGGAGTAAGTACGTGATTGTTGGAAGAGAAGGAAAATTTCAAAAGTGGCAGCTATATACAGTAGTCCGTGTCAGGAGTGGGTACATTATTGCCAAAGGGGAGGAAAATTTCAAAAGCGACAGCTAACACGTACAGTAATCGTGACTATGGCTCATGTCAGGAGTGGATACATTATCGCTGAAAGGGGAGGAAAATTTCAAAAGCGACAGCTAGTACGTACAGTAATCGTGACTTTGGTTCACGTCAGGAGTGGATACATTATTACCAAAAGGGGAGGAAAATTTCAAAAGCGACAGCTAGTACGTACAGTAATCGTGACTTTGGTTCACGTCAAGAGTGGATACATTATTACCAAAAGGGGAGGAAAATTTCAAAAGCGACAGCTAGCACGTACAGTAATCGTGACTTTGATCCTCGTCTTCCACTGGCTTTGCGTCCAGTAATGGCTTCAATGTTTTCTATGAATCGGTGATTTGCATCTCATCTAGCTTTCTCACAAACTGGCAAACAGGGTCGTTTAGGGTCAGATTCCCAAGACTGTAACGATCTCGTTCTTTTTGGAAAATTATCCATAATCCAACAACCTCAAATTGCACTATTCCACAAGAATGCGCTTCAAGAACCTCTCGAATATCTTCTAGAGATTCCTTACGCAAGCCATTCTTAATGAATCTTATTCTATCATTACGATTTCTGGTGATCACTCCTGGAGCACGACATTTATTGCCGCAAATCCACCATCCACAATTATGACAAACGCCTAGCCTCTTTGCTCTTCTTTTTTTGGCATAAGCGCTTTTACCAAAGCCGGGCATACGGGGAAAGAACGCTTCGGGAACTTCACCAGCTGAACGAACCTTAGCTTCAATTAGCCACCGCACATTATCAGGAATGCCTTTGTGCATAAATACTCTGAATCGTTCACATCTAGCTTGATAAATCTTTTTAAGAACATTTATTGGGAAGGAAGGAAAATACTTTCGTAGGGCGGAAAGAGAAGACTCCATTGATGAAGGAGGCAAAGAAAGAAATTAGTGATTGTAGGAAACGAACATAACTAACACATATTTATAGTGACGAAAGGGATAATGCGTTTATTACACTTACAGAAGCAAGTACATTATTGTCAAAAGAAAAGACAAATGACAGCTTATATGTACAGTAATCATGACTGTGGCTCTCATCTTCCACTGATTTATGTCTAGTAACGGCTTCAATGCCTTCTATAAGTCGGGGATTTGCTTCCCATCCAGTTTTCTCACAAACTGGCAAACAGGGTCATTAAAAGTTAGATTTCCAAGACTGTAACGATCCTGTTCTTTACGGAAAGTCCACCATAAATCCATAATTTCCCATTGCACTATTTCACAAGAATGTGTTTCAAAAGTTAATAGGATATCATCCAAAGATTCCTTACGCAGGCCATTCTTGATGAATTTTCTTTTATCTTCATGATTTCTGGAGATGTATCCTAAAAAGCGACATTTAGTATTACAATTCCATCGTCCACATTTATGACAGACACCAAGCCTCTTTGCTCTTCGCTTTTTGGCATAAGCGCTTTTACCAAAGCCGGGCATACGGGGAAAGAACGCTTCTGGAACTTCACCAGCTGAACGAACCTTAGCTTCAATTAGCCACCGCACATTGTCAGGAATGCCTTTGTGCATAAAGACTCTAATCCTTTCACATCTAGCTTGGTAAATCATTTTAAGAACATTTATTGGGATGGAAGGAAAGTATTTTCGCATGGCGGAAAGAGTAGAATCCATTGATAAAAGAAGAATTTGAGAGAAGAGATGAAGAAATCAGTTATTGTAGGAAACTGAGAGTCAGAGAGTATTGTATCCGCTACTTAACCGGAAAGAAGAACACGCATTTATAGCGATGAAAGGATAACGTGTTAATTACGCTTACAGGAACAAGTATATTAAAAGAAAAGACAAATGACAGCTTATATGTACAGGAATCATGACCGTGGCTCTCATCTTCCCCTGATTTATGTCCAGTAATGGCTTCAATGCCATCTATAAGTCGGGGATTTGCTTCCCATCCAGTTTTCTTACAAACTGACAAACAGGATCGTTTAAAGTCACATTCCCAAGACTGTAACGGTTTCGTTCTTTATGGTAAGTCCTCCATAAACTGATAATTTCACCTTGCACTTTTCCACAAGAATGCGTTTCAAGAGTCTCTCGGATATCTTCCAGAGATTCCTTACGCAGGCCATTCTTAATGAATTTTCTTTTATCTTCACGATTTATGGAGATGTATCCTAAAGAGCGACATTTAGTAATACAATTCCATCGCCCACATTTATAACACACGCCTAGTCTCTTTGCTCTTCGCCTTTTGGCATAACGGCTTTTACCTAAACCGGGCATGCGGGGCATAAATGCATCTGGAACTTCACCCGCCAGACGGACCTTAGCTTCAATTATCCACTGCACATTATCGGGAATGCCTTTGCGTGTAAAAACTCTGATTCTTTCACATCTAGCAAGGTAGATCTTTTTAAGGACTTTTATTGGAAAGGAAGGAAAGTATTTTCGCAGTGCAGAAAGAGTAGAATCCATTGATGAGAGAAGAATTTGAGAGAAGAGGGAAGGAATTAGTTATTGAAGGAAACTTAGATAACCGACTGGAAGAACATGCATTTATAGCGATGAAATGGATAACGTGTCGATTACACTTACGGGAGCAAATACATTATTAAAAGAAAAATGAAAAATTTTAAATATGATAAATTGTATGTACAGTGATTGTGACTGTGGCTCACATCTTCCACTGGTTTTACGTCCAGTAACGGGATTAATGGCTTCTATGAGTCGAGGATTTGCTTCCCATCCAGTTTTCTTACAAGCTGACAAATAGGGTCGTTTAACGTCAGATTCCCGGGACTGTATCGTTCTCGTTCTTCATGAAAAATGCTCCATAAATCGAGAAGTTCACGTTGCACAGATCCACAAGAATGCGTCTCAAGAGTCAATTGGAGATCATCCAATGAGTCCTTACTCAGGCCATTCTTAATGAATCGTATTTTATCTTCTCGATTATCAGAGATCATCCCTAAAGAACGACATTTAGTATTACAGGTCCAGCGTCCGCATTTATGACAGACGCCTAGTCTCCTCGCTCTTCGTTTTTTGGCATAAGAGCTTTTGCCTACACCAGGCATGTGAGACACAAATGCCTCTGGGATTTCACCTGCCAGACGAACCTTAGCTTCAATTAACCACCGCACATCTTCAGGGATTCCTTTATGCATCAGAGCTCTTAATCGTTCACAGCGAACTTGGTAGATCTTTTTGAGGATGTTCATTGGGAGAGAAGGAAAATATTTTCGCAAGGCAGAAAAAGTAGGATCCATTTTCTAGGAGAAAGTAAAAGAAAGGAGGGAGGAAATGATCAGTTATTATGGGCAACTGAGAGAACCGACTTGAGAGTCACGGAGTACCGTATCCGCCGCTTAACCGGAAAAGTGAATCCTACTTTATTTTGATGTGATAGATATTCCATCCAGCTGACGTCGATTCAGTCCTTGATTATTGAATCCATTGTCCGCTTTTGACGAATTTTCAACGACAATATTTCTTGATGTCTGCCTTATCTTTGACGATAGCTATCACTCATCTTGGATGCTGCTAAGCTGGCATCAATTCTGTTCTTTTAGGTGTAGCCTCAATTGCCAGGCTTTTGACGATATTGTATGCTTTATCCTTGGATTCCTGATGGGGCTGGGTCCAGCGTATTAGCTATGCGTCCAATTAGTAAGAGCTGATGTCATTAAGATCTCAGCTTATACTGCTGCAATCATGCTGCGGACATGCTTTTCATTTGATCCCTGTTATGTAAAAGCCATGCATGCATGATGTGAAATGCATGAATGCAAGGCATGTGTAATTGATGTTTTTTTTTTTTTGAATCTAGCTCTTCATGTCTTTGCTTTACTTTACTGGATCTTCTTTGTGATTTCCTTCTCGGACTATTATTGAATCTCTTTATGCTTTCCAGCTGTTGTCCATTGTCTCAAAAGCCCAACTCTGTTCAAAAATCCTCTTTCCTTGCCTTATTTTTGAATTTTGACCTCAATTTTCTTTAATGCCCGCCTCATATTTTATGCTTCTCTGGATAATTGTCCCTGTTGAAATATTCGTGAGCATGATTCTTTCCTGCTGACATAGACATGTTAAGACTTCTGAAATGATCATTCAGGCTACCACCAAGGCTATCTCCCAAAGATTTGTTACTCCTTCTTCTTTGTTAGCCTATGTTCTGTGCTGCTCGCAAAGCAGGACCTCAATCTTACCTGTTTTAATTCACAAAGCTTATCAAAGTAATCTACGGTCTTTGTTTTTTTTTCTAAGTTTTAATTATTACTATTCTTCCTTCAAAAGTCACAATTTATTGCACACTTAAGGCTAGTAGGAATGTGAGATTTGAAGGAAAAGAACTGGATAGAAGCGACTTTAGCATTTTGAACGTGAGAATCTAAGGTAAGTTAAAGAGAATTGGCTTTTATTTATGGGTAAAAGAATATGAAAATCTTAGGTACAGATAGATAATGAAAGTGTAAGGGAAGAAAGCTCTCTTTGACAACTTTGATCAAATAAACTTTGGTAACCCTGTATCCACTTCTCCCCTTCTGTTCGAAAATTTCTTCATTATGCAAAGTATTTCTTTACTGCATCCGAATTTACTGGCTTCGGTAATTCTCGTCCATCCATTTCTGTCAGAATTAGTGCCCCTCCTGAAAATGCTTTCTTCACGACATATGGCCCGTCATAATTTGGTGTCCATTTTCCTCTTGAATCATGTTGCATGGGTAAAATTTTCTTGAGCACTATGTCACCTTCGTGAAATTGTCGTGGGCGAACCTTTTTGTTGTAAGCACGAATCATCCTTCTTTGATAAAGTTGCCCATGGCAGAGGGCTATCATTCTTCTTTCATCAATTAGATTTAATTGCTCGTATCTAGCTTTGACCCATTCTGCTTCTCCTAATTGAGTATCCATTAGTACCCTTAATGAAGGAATTTCAACTTCGATGGGCAATACAGCCTCCATACCGTATACCAGAGAAAAAGGTGTTGCTCCAGTAGAAGTACGGGTAGAAGTTCTATAAGCATGTAGTGCAAAAGGTAACATCTCATGCCAGTCCTTGTAAGTGACGATCATCTTTTCAACAATTCTCTTGATATTTTTATTGGCCGCTTCTACTGCACCATTCATCATCGGTCGATAAGGTGCTGAATTGAGATGCTTGATTTTGAATTGCTGGCACAAAGTCTGCATCATTGCATTATTCAGGTTCGTGGCATTGTCTGAGATGATACACTCTGGCGGTCCATAGCGACAAATGATTTCTTTCTTAATGAACCGGCATACCACCTTTTGAGTTACGCTTGCATAAGACACAGCTTCTACCCATTTAGTAAAGTAGTCAATTGCAACTAGGATGAATTTGTGACCATTGGAAGCTTTAGGGGTAATCGCTCCAATAACATCGATTCCCCACATGGCAAAAGGCCAAGGTATTGCTGTTACATTAAGAGGAACAGGTGGAGCTTGGATCTTGTTGGCATATATTTGGCATTTGTGACATTTTCTTACGTGATTGACGCAATCACTTTCCAATGTGAGCCAATAGTAACCAGCCCTCATTATTTGTCTTGCCATAGTATGACCACTAGTGTGTGCTCCACATATTCCAGAATGAACTTCTTCCATGATCTTTCGTGCTTCATGAGTATCTACACAGCGAAGTAGCATTGAGTCTGGGGTTTTCTTGTAAAGTATGTCTAGGTTTAAAAGAAAACCCATTGACAATCTTCGTAGAAATTTCTTGTCATTTTCTGATACTTCTGGTGGATATACTCTTTCTTGGAGGTATTTCTTGATATCGTGATACCAAGGCTTTCCATCCAATTCTTCTTCGATGCTCATGCAATAAGCTGGAGAATCTATTATTCTCATCTCGAACACAGGAGTATGCTCGGGGTCACTGATCTTGTACATAGCAGCCAAAGTAGCTAAAGCATCCGGTATTTGATTATCTTCCCTTGGAAGATGATGGAAGCTTATACTGTTGAATTTTCGAGCCAAGTCTAGTATGAGCTTTTGGTAAGGGATCAATTTTGAATCCCTTGTCTCCCATTCTCCGTTGATTTGATATATGACTAATGCGGAATCCCCATAAACTCGGAGATCTCGCACTTTCAATTCCAGTGCCATTTGGAGTCCCATAGCACATGCCTCATACTCTACTATATTGTTGGTACAAGGAAATGTAATTTTTGCTGTAAGAGGGAATTGCTCTCCACTTGGAGAGATGAGTATGGCTCCAATCCCTTGTCCCAAAGCATTAGATGCTCCATCGAATGCCATTTTCCATGTTTCATCATCTTTAGAGACTTCCTGTTCTATCGTCATTATATCTCCATCAGGAAACTCCATTTTCATTGGCTCATAATCATCCAATGCTCTATCAGCCAGATATTCAGCAATCACACTCCCTTTTACAGCCTTTTGGGTGACATACTGTATGTCGTATTCAGACAACAGCATTTGCCATTTTGCGATCCTGCCTGATAAAGCTGGTTTCTCAAAAATGTACTTAATGGGATCAGTCTTGGAGATTAGCAATGTGGTGTTGTTGAGCATGTAGTGTCGTAGTCGGTGTGCTACCCATGCAAGGGCACAACAGGACTTTTCTACTATTGAGTATTTCGCTTCATATGTGGTAAGCTTCTTGCTCAAATAGTAAATTGCGTGCTCTTTCTTGCCTGTCTCATCACGTTGACCCAATACGGATCCTAATGAAGAATCCTGTATGGATAAATATAGAATCAACGATTCTCCAGATCGGGGTGGTACCAAGACTGGTGGATTTGATAGATATTGCTTGATTTTCTCGAATGCTTCTTGGCATTCGTTATTCCACTCGATCGGATTGTTCTTCTTCAGTGATTTGAAAAGAGGTTCACACTTGGATGTCAATTGTGAAATGAACCTTGCTATGAAGTTGATTCTGCCCAGGAAACTTCTTACTTGTTTTGGAGTCTTCGGGGGTTGCATTTCTTGTATTGCTTTGACTTTACTCGGGTCAACTCGAATCCCATCCTTGCTGACCATGAAACCCAATAACTTTCCTGAAGAGGCTCCAAAAATACATTTGGCAGGATTCAACTTCAGTTGATATTTGCGAAGTCTATCGAATAGTTTTCTTAGCACTTTTAGATGCCCCTTAGCAGTGAAAGTTTTGGCGATCATGTCGTCTACATATACTTCAATTTCTTTATGCATCATGTCATGGAATAATGCAACCATGGCTCTTTGATATGTAGCACCAGCATTCTTTAACCCAAAAGGCATCACCTTGTAGTAGAAGGTACCCCAAAGGGTTATAAAGGCAGTTTTTATCATATCATCTGGATCAAGTTTGATTTGATTGTATCCAGAGAAGCCATCCATGAAGGAAAAATAGGAGTTTCCTGCGGTATTATCCACCAGCGTATCAATGTGAGGAAGTGGGAAGTTATCTTTAGGACTGGCTTCGTTCAATGGCCGGTAGTCCTGACAAACTCTTAGTTTCCCGCTTTCTTTCTTTTCAACTGGAACAATGTTAACCACCCATTCTGTATATTCAGCGACCCCAAGGAATCCTGCATCCCACAGCTTTCGAATCTCATCTTTCACTCTTAAGATTAGATCCGGCTTTAATCTTCGTAACTTTTGTCTGACAGGCTTCGCCCCAGGTTTCAAGGGTATTTTGTGTAGTACTATGTCTGAGCTTAAGCCAGGCATATCTTGGTATGACCAAGCAAACACATCCACATATTCCTTCAATAAATGGACTAATTCTTCTTTTTCTTCAGGAGGGAATAAAGTGCCAATCTTGACTTCTTTTACATCCTGACTGTCTCCCAGGTTGAATACCTCAGTTGGTTCTTGACTTGTTGCTCTTTCTTTTTCATCTCGCTCAATCATTTTTAATAGCTCAGGAGATACTTGAAGATCTTCGTCATCCGAGTCGGTAGTGTTTACAGGATTATCAAAGTTCATTCTTTCATTGTCATCAAAGAGAGTTTTGGGTCTGCATTATCCAGAGAGAAAAGAAAGAGAAGAAAAAAAAATGGCACGAATGAGATGGATGCAAACTGGTACTTTATTTACAATGTGCATAAATCACAACTTTATTGGAATAAAAAGCAATAACTAAAAGGTTCACTTAAACAAAGACTACACCCTATTGATTGAACCTTTCTTTAGGAGGTTTTTACTATTAGATTACTTTGGAGAGCTTTCGATTATAACAGGCAGTTCTATCGCCTCCCAATTGTTCAGCACATCCCGTGGGCCACAAGGTTGAACAAGCTCCTCCTCTTCAGGTGAATCGCTGATGATTGCCTGAATAGAAAGACTTTCAAAAGACTTGTTGATGTTGATAGTCAGCTTGCCTTCATTGTCATTTTTTGGAATGAGACCACCACTCACGAACGTTTCGGTGATTTCAGGGATATCCAGATTTCTTTCCTGGAGAGGATGCCCTGTTAATCGTGCAATCCTCTTTTCTCTCTTTTCAGCTATTGCCTTCATTTTATCATGTCTTGTCGGTGTGAAGCCTAGGCCGTATTTCCCTTCATTTGTGGTGATTTTCAATGGTTCTGTGATTCCTTGTAAATCTTGTCCCAGTCCTAACCCCGGTGAGTATCCTCCTTTTATCATGAGTTTGGCAACCATGCGACTTGTTTTAGAGATGCTAGGAATGGGTTCTTCTCCATATTCGCTGACATAAGCAGCATTGACAATCTCAAAAGACCTGAAGGAGCAATCAGGTATATTTTCATTGACTTCGACATATTGAGCATCCGCAGGTCTTGATAGCAGGATGTCTTCTTCAGCGAAGACCGTGATTATCTTTCCTTCAATAATGAATTTCATTTTCTGGTGTAATGAAGAAGGAATTGCTCCGGCCATATGGATCCATGGTCTTCCCAGCAGGCAGGTATAAGATGGACAAATATCCATGACTTGGAATGTGATGTGGAAAAGACAGGGACCAATCCCTATTGGTAGCTCTATTTCTCCAACAACATCTCTCTTCGTTCCGTCAAATGCTCGAACAACAATATGACTGTTGTTGAGGTATGATGGGTCTAAACCAATCTTATGTAAGGTTTCGAGTGGCATTACATTTAGAGCTGACCCATTGTCGATAAGAACTCTGGCCATAATCCGATCTTTGTATTTAATCGAAATATGCAGAGCCTTAGAGTGACCCCTTCCTTCTGCTGGTATCTCATCGTCAGTGAATGTGATGAGATTTTGTGCCGTGATGTTGTTGACAAGGTGGTCAAAGTTGTTCACGGAGATATCTTGTTCAACATAAGCCTTATTCAGGACTTTGAGAAGAGCTTCTCGATGGGCATCAGAACTTAAGAGTAATGAAAGTATGGAGATCTTTGCTGGCAGACGGTTCAACTGCTCCACGATACTGTATTCACTTTGCTTTATGAGTTTGAGAAACTCAGTAGCTTGTTCATCTGTTACTGCTCGAGGCATCTCTTGTTCTTTAGATGTGTTAATAGGTCCATTTGCTGGATCCGTAACATTCTTCTCTTGTTGGAGCTTGTTCATTTGCTCCGGAGAATAACACCGACCGCTTCTAGTCATGCCCCCAACTTCTAACGGAGTTGATGTGATGTTAGAAGTATAGTCATAGTTCCATGGAACAGTTTTGTCTGATTTGTACGGGAATGGCTTTGGAACTTGAATTCTTAAAGGCTTGAGAGCAGATTTTGATATTGGAATGACTAGTGGTCTTGGCATGATATTGACTTCTTGTTCTTTAATTATCACATTCACGTCATCCTCTTTATCTGACATAAAAACGATGATTTGGGAGGAGTCCATAAGACTTTGTAGACATTTACGGAATTCTGGGCATTCTTGGATAGAATGACTTTTACTGTTATGAAAGTTGCACCACTCCTCATCCTCGACTTCTTTATTTCCAGAAGACTTTCCTATGATAATCCCTTCTTTCACAAGGCATGAATATACATGCTTAAGAGGGGTTATGATATCATTGACTGTTTTCTTCATCGGCCAGTATTCTTCCATCATATTGACTGGTTTGGCTTGATGAGGAGGCAATGGATTATGAGTGACGTTTGGTTCATCGGAAAAGTCCAACCACTTTGACTCAATTAATTGTTGGACTATACGCTTCAATGCTATGCAATTTTCCAGTCCGTGGCCCACGGTACCATCATGATATGGGCAATTTATGTTAGGGTCATACCACCTTGGATACGGGGGTTCCAATGGCCTTGTAGGGATTGGGCGAATAAGTTGACTTTCGATGAGTTTTGGATACAGCTCAGTGTAAGTCATGGGAATTGGTGCGAAGATTTCTCTTGGTCTTGGTGCAGGTACTGGAGGAGTTGGAACAGGTGGCCGTAACTGATTAGGTCTGTTGGGAGGATAATTGTTGGGTCTATTGGGAAGATAATCATTGGGCCTATTGGGAGGATAATCATTGGGCCTATTGGTAGGATAATAATTGGGCTTATTGGCAGAATAGGATAGGCGAGGTCCGGTGGCCACAGTGCCCACGAAGGGAATCCCTCTTCCTCTTCCTATTTGTTGTATTTCTTCATCTTTTCTTCTGGAAGGTCCTCCTCTTTTCATAGGATCGCTAAAGGATTCAGTAATCTTCCCAGTCCTGATACCATGCTCGATCCTTTCTCCAGACATTACTACGTCGGAGAAGTTAGTTGCCGCATTGCCAATAAGTTTGTCATAATATGGGTATTTCAGTGTCTGGACAAACAAAGTGACCATTTCTCTTTCTGTCATGGGTGGCTGAACCTGTGCAGCTAAGTCCCTCCACCGCTGCGCATATTCCATGAAAGTTTCTGGCTTTTTCTTCTCCATGTTTTGGAGAGTTTGGCGATCCGGAGCCAAGTCCATAACGTGTTTATAGTTGCCGATGAAGGCCTGAGCAAGGTCATTCCAAGTTTTTATGTTCCTTGGACCTTGGCTTAGATACCACTGTAATGCTGATTTTGTGAGACTTTCCTGAAAAAGTGCGATCCACACCTTTTCATCTTTTGTGAGTGGTTGTAGTCTCCTTAGGAACAATGTGATGTGAGTGATGGGATCACTCGTTCCATCGTATTTCACGAAATCTGGCACCTTAAAATCTGAAGGGATTACGACGTCTGGCACTAAGCAGAGGTCATCCACCGAGAGAGATCCGAATATAGTGCCTCCTTCAATGGCTCGCAGTCGCTTTTCTATTGTTTCGAGTTTTTGAGATTCTGCTTCTTCTTTTGGTAATGTCTTCTTCTCTTCCTGTACAGTGTCTTGTTTCAGGTGAACACTAGCAGACGGTCCTGATTCTTGAAACAGGTTTTCTTGGACTGAGACTCGTTGCGGGGTGAATCCCGGGGGATAAGTGGGATCTTGTACTTCTTTGATGGGGACTTGAGTTGCTTTCCCTTTGATTAATTCCATCAATTGTCTCATCTGTTCTGACATACTTTCAATCTTGGACTCCATCTCCATGAGACGTCCTTCGGCTTGTTCTGCCATTAATCTTGTTTGGAGTCGAGTTGAATATCGGTGTTGAGGTCCAATTTTACCCTTTTAAAGGAATATTTATTTTATTAGATTCTATGTGTGTATGATTGATGTGATGGATGCATGCATGAATATTGTAAATACTTGGTGAAAGAAAAACTATAATGGAATTTCTCAATTACATTCAGCAAAAGGTTTGTTTAAAAGAAACGACCCAAAGTACAATACTGCTTTCTGGCTTTAGATATGAACTCCATCATTCTTTGAACATTTACTGATGGAGTAGGACAGCTCAGTTCTTCTAACTCCTTGGCTTCTTCGCCCATTAGTTGGGCTTGTTCTGTAACTTTTCTGACTTCTACCAAAAATGTTTGCAATTGATCTTGAGAAAATCTGTATTGATCTTCCCAGTATCTGACTCTCATCTCTTTTTGATCGGTTTCATCAACCAATTGGGAGATGACTTGTTTTTGGTATTCAACTTTCTCTTCGAGGAGTTGTGTTTTGTGACCGAGCTGTTGCATGTCAAGGAGCATCCTCTTGTTCTTTTCCTTTTCTTCCTCTAGTTCTTTCTCCAACTCTCTTTTCGCCAATTTTCTGATGACCTCTTCAGATAGAACTATTCCTTCCTTCCGGTTATTTCTCCATTCATAATAAGCAGTGGGAGAAATAATAGGCCCCGACTTCAATATGAAAATTCTTTTCCACGCAACTGAAATACCCATTGCGAGCTTATTTGAATTTGGATCTTCGTGTGAAAATTCCAACTTACTCAGATTATGCGTCATGGGTATAAATTGCATGGACCCAAATTGTTTTCGTACTTGAGCTGGGGCATAACTTGTTCCTCCCCATATACCTAAGAGAGGAACCCACGGGCAATTGCCGCATCGGTAGACAACGCGGGTGGAGGTAGACCAGGGGGCTCTCCATTCAATTTGGAATTCGGTGATGTTCTTGAAATAATCAACCCATGCTTCCTTGCTGTCGTGATGAATGGTTTCACTTTTCAAAAAGGCTTCGATTGGGATGAAGTCCTTTGAAAAGCGATTTCCAAAATGTTGCTTCTCACAAGGAAGGTGGCTTTTGATCCAAATGTTGAGGAGATGTGAACATCCTATGAATTTGCCCCCTCTTTGGCGACAAAAGTTTAATGCCCTGATAGTTTCACATAATATTACTGAGGTCGGATTTATTTGAGTATTGCAGATTTGCTCAAATAGTGTAATGATGTCTCCTTCAATGAATCCGACGATTCTTGGGAAGACTACCAGGCCATATATCGCCAAGGCGAAAAGCTTGCGTCGTTGATTTTTCTGAGGGAGAACGTGACTTAATTGTTTTAAGTCGATCCAACTGATAAATTTTCGAGATCCTTTTGTTGCAAACTTGGTTTGAAGACTCGAAGCTGGCATATCCAATAATTTTGCTAGGGCTCGATGAGGCTCCGTTCTTCTATCATGTTGATAAGTCTCGATTGGATAGTCGGAGGACCAACCCAAGAGGCTGTTGTATTCTTCAATGGTTGGAACCAGATCCATCTTATCGAAAGAAAAGCATCGATAAAATGGATCCCAAAATTGTATTAGAGCCCGGACAAGTGATGCATCAACGGTAACCTTTAGTAGGCAAGTGATGTGACCATATTTTGCCGTAAAAGCTTCCCGATCAGCAGAATTCCAACTATTCCAGACTTGCAATAATTCCGTGGTGTCGTTCTGATTTATCCGGACCGATACCTGGTCCTTAAGCTGTACGTGAGAATGGGATGTCAGAGCATCTCCGTGAAGCTTTTGAGCCGTTTCGGAATATTCCATAGCTTCAGGCTGAGTTTCGATTACCGTGTCATTCCATGATCCAGTAACAGCCGTGGGAAGATAATCGAGAATATCCATGATAATAGTTCTTTCACCAAATACTTATCTTTAATGATGAAATGTATATGCCGGAAAAATAAGGAAAAATAGAGTTAGTAAAAAAAATAACACATAGGATCATACAAACATATAGATAAAACAAAACCTATGGAAATGGGAACCGAGGTATGGGAAATTCTTAATGGCTGGTTCTAAGGTGGAGTAAGGAATTCTACATGCAGAAGGTGGTTTATCAAAAAGGCAAGGGATAGTTCCCGAATCCCGTCACTGAATCATAGTGACGGCCCGATTCCTTACCCTCTAGGGTTTATGTAAGGAATGGATTAATTCGAGTCGTAGCTTTTCGTGGGCCCATGCAGAGACTAACCGTCTCAGAAGGCAATACACTACTTTGCTACTTTGAAACCGGTGAAGGCTTGGAGACCGTGGCCTCACAAGGACAGCAACACCAATTCCGCTTAGAAAGAATCGTGTTTGATTTAAGGAAGCTCGGGTATAGAGCTTCATTTTGTGAATGCATTATGCATGTTTACTTAAGTAAATATAACATATAAATCCACATAATAGTAAAGCAAAGTAAATAAAAACAAATCAACTTTAGGCTCGACTCACTAACGTCGAGTCCCCAGTGGAGTCGCCAAGCTGTGGCAACGTCGGGTTTTCTGGAGTCGCCACCAATCGGTTTTCGCTCAGGTCGATTGGATACCTTAAAATATGGTCTGCGAGAGTTCGGGGATCGGGAGTACGGTTACGCTAAAACAATATTGTTATAGCGCCCAAAATTGGCACCTTAGTTGATTTTAATTTTGTTTTACTTTGCTTTAAAAAAAATTCAGTTAATTTTCAAACTAGAAATTTTAACTGAATTAGTTGAATGTGGATTTTTGGAAATTAATTTGTATAGAATTTTATACTTCCGAACCATGGACTCTGCCGAGTCATTTGGACACGGAAGATTTTGATTCCGAACCATGGACTCTGCCGAGTCATTTGGACACGGAATTTGGTGAAATTTTAAACAATTTTATCCATATTGTAAAAATATGGATTTTTATCTGTTTATTTAATTTGTTTATTTTAAAAAGTTTGATATTTTCCAAACCGTAGATCCTACCGGATCATCCGGATATGGAAATTGATTTATCGTAATTATTTAATTCTTATTATTATGAAATTAATTTTTAAATGGTAATTCTTTTTGTTTATGAATGATTTTTAATACTAACTAAAAAATTTATCTTTATATTTTTTACTTCTTTTTTTTACTTTCTTTCTTTTTCTTCTTTTTTTACTTATTTTTACTTCTTTTTTTTCTTTTCTTTTTTTTTTATTCTTTTCTTTCTTTCTTTGCTTTTTCTTTTTCTTTCTTTTATCTTTCTTTTCTTTTTCTTATATTTCCTTTTTTTCTTTATCTTATCTTTCTTTTATTTTTCTTTCTTATCTTTCTTTTATTTTTCTTGTCTTTTCTTTCTTTCTTTTCTTATCTTATCTTTTCTTTTATATTTTTTTTTATCTTTCTTTTCTTTCTTATCTTTCTTTTATTTTTGTTTCTTATCTTTCCTTTTATTTTTCTTATCTTTCTTTTTTTCTTGTTTACTTTTTTTGTTTTTCTTGTTTAATGAAAGATATTTATTATTTTAAAGGATTACTCAATTTATAAAAGAATTAAAAAAAATAATAATTAATTTTTATTTAATAAGAAGTTAATTTAAAAGAATTAAAGAGTTTAAAAATAAAAATTTTGATCATGGTACGGGGCGTTGTTACTCAGCCAGACCCTCTTCACCAGGTGAAGCAGCTCAAAAGCGGGCACGAGACAGTTTCCAGCCAATATACCATGAACTAAAAAAAATTTTTATTTTTATTTTTATTTTTTATTATTTTTTTTTATTATTATTTTTTTTTATTAAGAGAATCAAAAATTTTAAACAAAAGAAGAAAAGTTTTGATATTTATTTAATTTATTTTTGGAATAAAAGATTATTTAACCGAAAACTTATATGTATTTTAAAACAAAAGTCTTGATATTTTTATTTTTATATTCTTCTTTGTTTGATGAAAGATTTTTTTTTAATTTTAATTTATATTTCTGAAAATATATCTAATCAATAAGTCAAAAATATTTAAGAGAAAATTCAATTATTTTTGTTTTATTTTGTATTATTTTGAAATTATTTGATTAAGATTTTTATAAAGGAAACAAAAAGTTATATCTTTTAATAAGTAAAATATTACTGAATAAAATATTAACCCAAAATTTTTATTCTTTTCATTCTTTTTATTAATAAAGAAAACTAAAAAAAATTATATTTTTAAAAGAAATAAATAAAATATTATTGAAAAATATTAACTCAAAAATTTTACGCTTTTTATTCTTTTTAATAAAGAAAACTAAAAAAAATTATATATTAATAGATAATTAATATATTAGTCTAAAGTTTTTTTTTTTTTTTTTTTTTATAAAGAAAAAAATTTATTTATATATTTTATTTTAAAAATATTTCCGAGCCATGGATCCTGGCGGATCATTTGGTCATGGAGTTTTAATTAAATTTTTTTATTTCATTAATTATTAATTTTAAAGATGTATTAAAAGAATGGTTTTATGTTTATTTATTTATTTATTTTATTTTTGAATTATTTCATTATGTTTGTTTATTAAAAGGAATAAAAACTTTGTTTCAAAATAAAAAAAGTAATTTTTATTAACCTTTAGAAAATTATTCACATAAAATTCCTTTTTTTATCTTTTAATCATAAAAAAATTCAATTAATAAAGTGGGGCTTTTTGGCCATCCACTTTAATAATACAATAATAATAAAAGTTAGCACAATTAATATAGTTAGATTAGTTGGATTAGTTAGTTAATAACAATAAAAAAGGTTAGTAAAAGTTAGATTAAATTAATTAACAACAATAATAAAAATTAGCCAAGTTTAATTAAATTAATGGTTAACAACAATAATAAAAAGTTAGTCAAGTTAATTAAGTTAATTAATTACAACAAAAATAAAAGTTAGACAATTTAATTAATTTAATTAATTAACAACAATAATAAAAGTTAGCCAAGTTTAATTAAGTTAATTAATTAACAACAATAAATAAAAATTAACCAAGTTTAATTAAGTTAATTAATTAACAACAATAAATAAAAGTTAGCCAAGTTTAATTAAGTTAATTAATTAACAACAATAAATAAAAATTAGCCAAGTTTAATTAAGTTAATTAATTAACAACAATAAATAAAAGTTAGCCAAGTTTAATTAAGTTAATTAATTACAACAAAAATAAAAGTTAGCCAAGTTTAATTAAGTTAATTAATTACAACAAAAATAAAAGTTAGACAATTTAATTAATTATTAACAACAATAATAATAAAGGTTAGTAAAAATTAGCAAGTTAGTTGTTAGTTGCTAATAACAAAAAAAAAAAGGTTAGTAATAATAACAATAATAAACAAATAAAAATTAAAATAGTTAGGAATTAATTCTGCAAGAACAAAATAAAAGGTTAGTGACCAAAGTGAAAGAAATTGAAAAGATAGAAGACAAAACAAGAGTTATACCCTTTAGTTTTTGTTTTTGAATCCCAGGAAAGAGGCGCGACACGGACGGCGTGGGGGGAGGGAGGGGCAGCCAGGCGAGCGGCGGCGAGGGCACGGGGCGCAAGGGCGTGGGGGCGGAAGCGCAGGGCGACGGCGAGCACGGGCGGAGGGGCAACGGCGCGAAGCGGAGGGCGGTGGAGGAGCGGCGGGCAGCAGCCGGCGCAGGGAGAGAAGAAGAAAAGGGGAACGGCGCGGCGGCGGACGTCAGGCTGGGTACGACGGCGACGGCGGCGGGACGGCCGGACGACGGCGGCAGGACGGCTGGGCGGAGGCGTGGTGGCCGGCGGACGGCGGTGGTGGGCACGGCGAGAGAGAGAGAGAGAGAGAGACGGAACAGAGAAAAGAAAAAAAAGTTTTGGCTTTCTGGGGAAGAAGGGAAGAGGGCTGGGGCTAAGGGCTGTAATTTTATTTTTTTTTAAAACGGAGCTCTAAGTTTTTTTGCTATTTTTTTCTGTGTTCATCACTGAATTTGGAGGGGTATTTATAGAAGGAGTTTGGCTGAACTGTGGACGGATAAATTAATAAAAAATTTCAAACTTATCTCTTAAATTGGTAAAATGACAATTTTAGTCCTTTACGTCTCTCAGCCTCTGGATAAGTTCCTGAAGCTTCTGATTTTGACAATTTTGTCGTTTTCTGTCAATTTGAGCCAAAAACGTCGGCAGGCTCAAAATTTTATGTGACAAACTGCCAAATGCTCCTGGAACTTTCAGAATTTGTCAATTTTGCCTGAAACTTCTTAATTTTGTCATTTTTACCTCAAACTTTTAAATTTTGTCATTTTTATGGAGTTTTCTTTTTTTCTTTCAAACATACACATATACACACATATATCAAATCTTAAAAAAAATATATATATATATTTTAAACTAATTAAAAAAAAATTTAGTAATAATAATAACAATAATAATAATAATACATTTTTTTATTTAATTTTTTTTATTTAATTTTTTTTTAAAATTATTTTAATGGCCGGACGAAATTGGGTGTCAACACTGACATTTGGAAATGTGAAATTGGAGTTAATTGTTTTTAACTTGCTTAAGCAACCTCCAGAAAAGGAAGATGAAAATGAGAAAGTTTGCATCATTGACACTTTTGTGAAAAACCACATCAAAGAAGTAGAAGGAAACACATGTTGGAAACTAAAAGTTGAGGAGCAAAATCAAATCCCTACAATAAAGTTAAAGCTCTTAACCAAAGACTTGAAGTACCTAACGTCAAAGAAAGATGCTAAATCAAGGTTGATACGTTAGATCAAATTACTCCAAGAATTCAACATTGTGATCAATGGTAAGAATGACTCCAAAAATATTGTCATCGACTATTTGTTAAGACTGACAACAAATTCAACAATTGAGGCTGTACCCATAAATTATTTTTTTCCTGACAAATTTATATTTTCTGTCACTACAATACCTTGATTTGCTAATATTATCAACTTTCTAGTGACAGAACAAATACTAGCTCAATGGAGTATCCAAGATAATAAGAAATTTTTATATAAGGTGAAAAATTTTCACTGGAATGACTCTTATCTTCTCAAATACTGCCATAATCAGATATTTAGGAGATGCATACCTGAGGACAAGGTCAAAGGTGTCATTGAATTTTGTAATTCTAAAATGTGTGAGGGGTGTGTTTTGTCAAAGAAAAAAACTGTAAAGATTTTGCAGTTTGGATTTTATTAGCCCTTTTTTTTAAGACGCACATGCATTCTACAAAGCCTTTGAAAATTGTCAAAAAGTATGATCCATTTCTTCTCGGTTAAGTGGTGGATACGGTACTCTGTGGCTCTCAAGTTGGTTATCTTAGTGTCCTTTTCTTTCTCTCTTCCCTCAATTTTTTCTCACCAATGGATTCTGTTCTTTTTGCTTTCCAAAAATACTTTCCCTCTCTCCCAATAAATGTTCTTAAAAGGATTT
Organism: Aquilaria yunnanensis; assembly: GCA_039654915.1. Taxonomy (NCBI): domain Eukaryota; kingdom Viridiplantae; phylum Streptophyta; class Magnoliopsida; order Malvales; family Thymelaeaceae; genus Aquilaria; species Aquilaria yunnanensis. The sequence continues at coordinate 33,017,529 of CM077600.1, read as the reverse complement.
ATTAAGCTAGATGTGAAAAGATTCAAAGTTTTGATGCACAAAGGCATTCCTGAAAATGTGCGGTGGTTAATTGAAACTAAGGTCTGTTTGGCTGGTGAAATTTCAGATGTATTTATGCCCTACATGCCTAGCTTAGGCAAAAGCGTTTATGTCAAAAAATGAAGAGCAAAAAGGTTATGCGTCTGTCACAAATGTAGTCGATGAAATTGTGATACTAAATGTTATTCTTTAGGGATGATGTCCAAAAATCGAGATGATAAAAGAAAATTCATTAAGAATGGCCTGCGTAAGGAATTTTTAGATGATATCCAATTGACTCTTAAAAGCCATTCTTGTAGATTAGTGCAACGTGAAATTCTTGGTTTATAGAGGATTTTTATAGAGAACGAAAGTGTTATAGTCTTGAGAATTTGACTTTAAACGACTATGTTTGCCAGTTTATAAGAAAACTGGATGGGAAGTATATCTTTGACTCATAGAAGGCGTTGAAGCTGTTACTGGATGTAAAACCAGTGAAAGATGTGAGCCACAATCACAACTACTATACATTAATGTCATTTTATTTTATTTTTATTTTACAGGCTGTCAATCCTTAATAAGTAATGAAGCACTATGGAACAGAGCAATCGGACTTGTGGAACTGTTTATCTTGTCTTTTAATTTTACTATCAGCATTTTTTTTATTTTGGTTTAAGTTATTTTAGGTTTCTCATTTTCAATAACTACCATTTCAGGTAATTTCTTCTTCACTCTTAATATCTATGTTTTGACATTGGGGACAATGTCTTAATTTGGTTGGGGGGAGGGTTAGTTGATATTTGATTTTTTTTTTAGTTTAGTTTCTCTTATGCTGATATTAAAACCATTAGACAAAGCACTTAGTTTATGATGGCTAAGTAAAGTGTAATTTTTTACTCTTGAGATGTATCCTATTTTGTGTGACATGCATAACATTTTTTTTTCTTGCAAGCATAAATAGTTGCATGTATGAATATTTAGCATGAATTTATGTTGTTTGTTTACATTTAGGAACCCAACTCATGTAAATATCATCATTAGATGCATACCTTGTAAATTCAAAATGGTTGTTAATTTTTTAAAGCAGTTAAAGTATGTTGCTTGTTACTTAAGGAAAATAAATAACTGGTGAGCACTTTTGAGCCCTTAGTGTTTGTTAGGATGTGTGAATTTCTTTATTGAGAGTGCCTATTTTGTGTTTTGAGCTAGACCTTGCTTGAATGAGTGACCCTAAGGACCCATGTAACCTCACTTCTTGTATGTAAATTTAAGGAAGAAGATGGCATTTTAGGGCCAACCACTTACCAAAAGGCCAACATTTTATATTATCCCTTAGTGAGCCACTTTAAATCTTATAGCCTTATTCTTTCTTTGAATCTTATATGTTTAACCACTTCTACTTCATTTTAATCTTTTATTGTCTTTGGAACTAGTGATGTTTATGTGATTATGGGCTTAGAGAATTAAAATGAATGTGTTATTTTTGGTAAAATAAAGAATAAATGTGAGGCATACTCCAGAATATATTGGGTTATCTTGTGCTTAAATTGTATCAGTAAAAAAATTTGGGGTGAGTTGAGCTTGAATAATAAAAATTGAGTGTGTATCATTGGATGGTTTAGTTTTAAACAAATGTTGATTTGTTATTTATAATAGACAAAGGCAAAAGTAAGATCATAAGAAAAAGCCCTCGCAAAATAAAGTTAAAAAAAATATGAAAAAACACTCTTTCGTTTCATAATACTTAGCCTTTTTTTCTTTTGTGGCAGTCTAAAAAAAATTGTTCTCTTTCCTTTCAAATAAAATTATATATGCTCATACCCATGTGAATCCATACTAAAGTAAAGATGAAAGACATCTTCTTTTATCTTTTTTTGACAGATAAATGCATAATCATGGGGGACAATTTTGAAAGAAAAAAAAAAATTCAGCCTTAATATTTATGCAAGTTAAATGAGGCCAGCCATTTTGAAACGGAGAGAGGTAAAAAAAAAAAAAAAAAGAGAGAAGAAAAAAAAAGTGTTAAATTCGACAAGTTTAAAACTCAATCATATTTATTTTCTAAACTCATGTGTTGATAAGGAATTGTGTTTTGGAGAAGACTTGGAGACTAGGGTTGAATTGGGTATTTAGTGTTTTAGGTGCCCACATTTATTGTTCATTGTATTACTAGTTCTTTTAAACTCGACCATTAAAAAGCCTCCATTCGATTCCTGTTTTCACTAAACCTAGTATCATTACAACCTTGTATAAAGACCATTGAACTTAAATTTACATGCAGTCCTTTTTGGGAATCCAATGAGGGTGAAAATGGACCGGATTGAGACACACAATATAAATTGTTCACAAACCCATTTTAAAATAAGTGCAAATACTTAGGAAGTGATCATTTATCTTTGGTAACAAGGATTTAACCTTTTTTCCTTTCATTAGTTACTTGCAAGTCAAGTTTACAAGTGTTATATATTCAGAGCATGATTTGTCATGAGTTGTTAGATTATGTTTTTTATTTATTTTCTTAGGTTACACTTGCTAGGGATTAGCAAGAACCTGGTTGGGGGGTGTGATGAATACTCATAAGTGTATTACTGTTAAGGGTTTAAATCATCATTATACACCTTAAGTATGATTAATTTTTATATTCTGAGAATTTTTTCATCGGGTTACTATTCACACATTTTTACTATTCATACACATTTTTACTATTCACCGACTTACTGTTCATATGCGTATTTTGCTGTTCACACACATTTTTACTATTCATTAATATTAAATAATTATTTTTTTATGTAGGTAAAATCATCACTTGGTGACCCTTCACAAAAAAAATAATATATGGAGCTGTAAATGTCGGAACTGAGTGATTCCAAATTCATCTAAAAGCCAACACATAGATCTTCAACTGTGCTTCATTCCGTGAGCTAGTTTGATTGTTTTCATTGCCGAAATCTAATTATAGATGAGACCATTCGTTCTTTCATGTGCTAAAGAGCAGTTTCAGTAGAAAAATTATAACTTGAGTTATGGATGTCCGATTTGAATGAGCAAGCCATTGATTCAAAGCTAATGAGGAGATCTACAAGTTCTATGCTTTGAGGAAGAGCTGATTCGATGTCTACAATGGTTGAAAAATTAAAAGAAGTTGCAGCCCGCCTTTGTTGATTTGTATTTACCTACATTTTACTATTTTACCATTTCACCCACCCCAAAACTCTATAAATAGGCACCTTGGGGGGGAGGACAGAGGGATGCCATTTCTTAGGCCTCCTTTATGTTATTGTATCACCTTTAGCTTTTCTTCTTTAGTTTTGTTCTAGTTTTCAATACCGAAGCTCTGTCCAAGTGTTTTCTCGTTCTTTTTCTTGTTCTTCTTTTGATTTTTCAATTTATGTTCATTCCATCTTTCTACATGTTGTTTACTTTTATCATGGCTAACTAATCTTCTTTTTGCTAAAGTGAAAGGGTGAAGCTTTTGGTATAAAGATTATGATTGATTTGAATGGATCACAACATTAACCATATTTTCTTCTTTAATCTATTTAACTTCCCTCATTGTTAAGTGGAAGTCTTGATTCATCATAGTCAATAATTGGCACAAAAGCTACTTGATTCCTTCTGTAGAACATGGCTCTGCTGGCTATATTGGAATCTTGATTTATTATAGACAAAGGTTGGCATGATGGATACTTGAACCCATTAACAAGTGTTGGTGTTTTAAGATCAATGAAAGTTAATACTAACTAAATTCCCCGATTGAGACCTCATTTATGTGTGGATCCCAATTGAGTGATAAGATGAGTTAAATTAATCATAACCGATATACTAAAAGTGGATCCCCTAACCTTGGCTATTTATTATAATTTGAGTTTTTAATCAACACATGTTAATACCTTGCACCAAAATCTTTCCTTATTATCAAATCTATAATTTGTATTTCTTAATTCATTTTCCTGTGGTTCGACACTCGGACTTCCAAGATTTTATTACTTGCGACAACCTACACCTGGGTTACAACTGCTAAAGTGCAGCAGCTATATTGAGGTTGAGGCCATATAGGAACCTAACCAGGGTACCCTTTCAGTCCTTTTCAATGTTGGCTCTCATGAGGGCCGTCTCCTTAGGTCATGTCTATATTTTTATTTTTGACAGGCAATAGATTATGCTTACACTGATAAATGTATACAGTTTCTGTAAATGCCAGGACCATTCAGAGTGGACAAACAAAACACATGGGGTTGTTTGCTCTGCAGTGAAATAATAGCTTTGGGCACAAGGGAATACACACATTTTTGTAGTTAGAGCTGAAGAACAATGCTGTATTTGCATTACTTTTTGCCATCAAGATAATACATAACATACAAATGCGGAAAAGGATCTAAAAGTAGAGCTGGTGATACATTTTGGTGCTAATTTTCACCTGAGGTTTTAAGAAACTTACAATTATCCCTATACTATCTCTTTTGTATGCACTTTCTTTTACATTTTCAATTTTTTAATCAACTTTAATTAATAATGTCAATTGGTTTTTAAAATTCGCTACTACTTTTTCCTCTCATTTTTTTTCAAAACTTATAATGGTAACTAGTAAAGAGAAAATTAAATAAGTGATAAGGTTCATTTTATAATAATATAGAACTTTCAAAATTCACCTTTTTCAAGTTAATGGAGCATTTCATCATTTTAATGTAATTTTAGTTTTATATATTTATCAATTGATCAATTATTTTTTAAGAAACTCTTATTGACACCTAATTTCGTCCGACCATTTTTTAAAAAAAAAAATTTAATTTTTTATTAAACAATTATTATTATTAATTAATTAATTATTAATTAATTATTATTATTACTGAAAAAATTTAAATTAAGTTAATTAGTTTAAAATACATTTTATTTTATAAGGGTTTAGTTAAAAATGATATGTGTGTGTATATATGTATGTATGAAAAAAAAAACTAAAAATGACAAAATTGAAAAGTTTGGGGTAAAAATGACAAAATTAAGAAGTTTTGGGAAATTTGACAAAATCTGAAAGTTGCAGGAGCATTTGGTAGTTTTTCGCATCAATTTTGGGCCAAATCGACATTTTTGGCCCAAATTGGCAGAAAAAGATAAAATTATCTCAATCAGAAGTTTCAGGAACATCCCCAAAGTTAAAGAGACATAAAGGACTGAAATTGTCATTTTACCAAATTAAGAGATAAGTCTGTTTTTAATTAAATTTAAAATTTTTTTAATCATAGAAATTCAGGCCTCCTTCCCCTATAAATAGGGGTGGAAATCTGTGAAGAAACCACAAAAAAAATCAAGATTAGAGCTCCATTTAAAAAAAAGGAAAAACTGTAGAAACAATCTCTGACCTCTCCTCCCTCTTCCCAGAAAACTAAAAACTTTCCTTTTCTCTCTTTCAGTCCACTGTTTCCCTCATCCGTCAACCTCCGTTTTTACTGCGTCTCGCCTTCCGTTACCAGCCACCGCACCTTCGCGTCTCACACTCCTCCGTCGCCAACCACCCCCCCCCGCGTCTTGCCCTCCTCCATCGCCAACCACCCCCGCGTCTCGCCCTCCGCCGGTTTGTCCCTCTCTCTTTCTTCCTCTCCCTCTTCATTTCCCTCAATCTCTCTCCCTCCGGCCATCGTTCCACCTCCGTCTTGTTAGCCCGTCGATGACGAAGCCAGCCCAGGGTCCTCCTCCGTCATCGTCGCCGGAAAACAAAGAAAAAAAAATGAAATCATTTCGGCTAGAAACGTTAACCGACCCGCCAATTTCAAATTTTAATTTTTTGGGTAAACCCTGTTTTAATCCTTCATCTTTGCATGATTATTCATTTTGGTCACAAACCTTTTAATTTTTGCAGAACTAATTACTAACAACTAACTTTTATTATTATTACTATTATTATTATTATTCCATTATAAGTCACTAACCTTTTAATTTTTGCAGAACTAATTACTAACAACTAACTTTTATTATTATTATTATTCCATTATAAGTCACTAACCTTTTAATTTTTGCAGAACTAATTACTAACAACTAACTTTTATTATTATTACTATTATTATTATTATTCCATTATAAGTCACTAACCTTTTAATTTTTGCAGAACTAATTACTAACAACTAACTTTTATTATTATTATTATTATTATTATTATTATTATTCATGGAAGGTTATACCTCATATTTTTTGTGGATGGCCAAAAAGCCCCATTTTATTTTTTTTATTTATTTATTGTCCTTTAACTTTCCTTTATTTACTTTATGTGCTTTTTATTTGTTTATTTATTTATTTATTTGCATATGTTATTTAATTTGTGCAATTTTTTAAGTGGATGGCCAAAAAGCCCCCACTTTATTTATTTATTGTCCTTTATTTACTTTATGTAATTTTTTTTAGATGGTTAAACTTATTTCATTTTTAGCTATAAAAAAAATAAAATAATAACAAAATAAAAGAAGAAGCTTTTTTTTTATGTGAATAATTAACCTTATTTTTTAGGACTAATCAAGAATCCATTTTATTTACAAAGCCCCCATGCTCTATTATTTTGGAACACATATTTTTTATTTATTTTTTATTTCTTTAAAAAGTTAACCTTTTATTCCTTTTATTAAAAAATCTTAATTAGATAATTCCAAAAATAAAAATCTTAATTAAGTATATCTTTAAAATTTATGGATTAGATAAATTTTTTTTATAAAAATTAAATTAAAATAATAATAATAAATATTAAAATTATTAAAAATAATTAATTAAATAAACAAAAAATTAAATTAAATTTCATATCCAAATGATCTGACAGGATCCATGGTTTGGAAAAATATCAAACTTTTAAATAAAATAAAGTGTCAAAGATAATAATAAAAAATATCAAATTTTTTCTTAAATAAGATAAAATATCCAATCATAATAATAATAATAATAATAATAAAATTTTACCAAAAAAAATTTCAATAATTACTTTAAAATCTTTTGTCAAAATTAAAAAATATCAATATCAATACTTTTCTTTTACTTATTGTTTTTAAAAAAATATATAACTCTTTGGTTTCTTTATTAAATAAATAAAAAATCTTGATATTAGATAATTAAATAATTACTTTTTGGTTCCTTTATAAATTAAGTAATTACTTAAAAAGAAAAAAAAAGAAAAAGATCTTTCACCAAACAATCAAAAGAAAGAAAAGAAGAAAGAAAAAGAATAAGAAAAAAGAATAAAAGAAAGAAAAGAAGAAAAAAAAGGAAAGAAAAAGAAAGAAAAGAAATAAAAAAAATAAAATAATTTTTTTTAAAAATTAAAATAAGTTAACATTAAAAATAAAAAAAAATTCATAAAAATTATGACAAAAAGATAAATTAATAATTAATTTAATAAAATAAAAATTAAAAATTTAAATTACTAATTTCCATATCCGGATAATCCGACAGGATTCACGGTTTGGAAAATAAAAATTAAATATCTAGATAAAAATCCATATTCAGATAATTCAGCAGAATTTATAATATGGATTAAAATATTTAATTAAAATTTCATCAAATTCCGTATCCGGGTGGTTCGATAGAATCCATGGTTCGGAAAATATCGAGTTTATAAAAATTATACAAATTAATTACCGAAGATTTTGAAGCCCATATTAATTTAAAAATCCACATCCGACTAATTCAGTTAAAATTTCTGTTTTGAAAATTAACTTAAAAGCAAGTAAAGCAAAATTAAAATCAACTAAGGTACCAATTTTGGGCGTTAAAATAGAGTTATTTTAACGTAACCGTACTCCCGAACCCCCGAACTTTCGCAAACCAATTTTTTAGGTGTCCAATCGACGTGAGCGAAAACCGATTGGTGGTGAGTCCCGAAAACCCCGCACGTTGCCACAGCTTGGCGACTCCACTGGGTAAACTATGTTAGTGAGTCAAGCCTAGAAGTTGATTTGTTTTGATTTACTTTGCTTATTTTTATGTGGATTTATATGTTATATCTACTTAAGTAAACATGCATAATGCATTCACGACATGAAGCTCTATACCCGAGCTTCCTCAAATCGAACACGTTCTTTCTAAGCAGAATTGGTGTTGTTGTCCTTGTGAGGCCATGGTCTCCAAGCCTTCATCGGTTTCAAAGTAGCAAAGTAGTGTATTGCCTCCTGAGACGGTTAGTCTCTGCATGGGCCCACGAAAAGCTATGACTCGAATTAATCATTTTCTTACATAAACCCTAGAGGGTAAGGAATTGGGCTGTCACTATAATTTAGTGATGGGATTCGGGAACTATCCCTTGCCTTTTTGATAAACTACCTTCTGCATATAGAATTCCTCACTCTACCGTAGAACCAGTCAATAAGAAACTCCTATATTTCGGTTCCAATTACCATAGGCATTTTTTATCTATATGTTTATATGATCCTGTGTATTACCTTTTGCTAACTCTGTTTTTTTTTTTTGTTTTTCCGGCATAGACATATCATTCATTAAAGATAAGTATTTGGTGAAAGAATTACTATCATGGACGTTCTCAAATACCTTTCCACGGTTGTTAGTGGATCATGGAATGACACAATAATAGAAACTCAGCCCGAGGCTATGGAATTCTCCGAAACGGCCCAAAAGCTCCATAGAGATTCTCTGACGCCCCACTCTCACGTACAGCTCAAGGACCAGGTATCGGTCCGTATAAATCAGAACGACATAACTGAATTATTTCGAGTGTGGAATAGTTGGAGCTCTGCAAATCGGGAAGCATTCACGTCAAAGTATGGTCATGTCGCTCGCCTACTAAAAATCACCATCGATGCATCACTTATCCGGGCACTAATACAGTACTGGGATCCGTATTATCGGTGTTTTTCCTTCAACAAGATGGATCTGGTTCCAACTATAGAAGAATACAATAACCTCTTGGGCTGGTCCTCTGATTATCCAGTGGAGTTGTACCATTATGGCAGGAGAATTGAGCCTCATCGAGCCCTGGCAAAACTGGTGGATGTGCCTACTTCTAGTCTTCAATCCAAATTCTCGACGAAGGGGTATCGAAAATTCATCAGTTGGAATGATTTAAAGCAATTGAGCCACTCTCTCCCTCAAAAGGATCAAAGACGTAAGCTTTTCGCCTTGGCAATATATGGTTTGGTAATCTTTCCAAGAATTATCGGATTCATTGAAGTAGACGTCATCTCGCTATTCGAGCAAGTCTGCAACGCTCAAGTGAATCCGACTTCAGTTATCCTATGTGAAACCATCAGGGCATTAAACTACTGTCGCCAAATAGGGGGCAAATTCATGGGATGTTCTCACCTTCTCAACGTATGGATCAAAAGCCACCTTTCTTGTGATAAACAACATTTCGGAAATCGCTTTTCAAAGGACTTCATCCCAATCGAAGCCTTCTTGAAAAGTGAATCCACTCATCACGACAGTAAGGAAGCATGGATTGATTATTTTAAGAACATCACTGAAACACAAATTGAATGGAGAGCCCCCTGGTCCACCTCTAGCCGTGTTGTCTATCATTGTGCCAATTGCCCGTGGGTTCCTCTCCTAGGTATATGGGGAAGAACAAGTTATGCCCCGGCTCAAGTACGAAAACAGTTTGGGTCCATGTAGTTTATACCTATGACGCACAATCTGAGTAAATTGGAATTTTCACACGAAGATCCAATGTCAAATAAGTACGCAATGGGTATTTCAGTCGCATGGAAAAGACTATTCATATTGAAGTCCGGCCCTATTCTTTCTCCCACCGCCTACTATGAATGGAGAAGTAACCGAAAAGAAGGAATAGTGCTGCCCGACGAGATTCACAAAAAACTGGCAAAAAGAGAGTTTGAAAAAGAATTAGAGGAAGAAAAGGAGAAAAACAAGAGAATGCTCCTCGATATGCAACAACTCAGTCACAAAACACAACACCTTGAAGAGAAAATTGAATGCCAAAAACAAATCATCTCCCAATTGGTTGAGGAAACTGATCAAAAAGATATGAGAGCAAGATATTGGGAAGATTAATACAAACTTTCTCAAGATCAACTACAAGTATTTTTGGCAGAAGTCAGGAAAGTTACACAGCAAGCCCAACAAATGGGCGAAGAAGCTAAAGAATTAGAAGAACTAAGCTGTCCTACTCCATCATTAACTGTTCAAAAAATGATGGAGTTCATTTCTAAAGCCAGAAAACAATATTGTACTTTGGGCCGTTTCTTTTAAGAAACAATTCTCTTGTGAATGTAATTGAGAATTTCCACTATAGTCCTTCTTTCACCGAGTACTTACAATATTCATTGCATACATGCATTACATCAATCACATACACATAGAATCTAATAAAATAAATCTTACTTTAAAAAGGTAAAATTGGACCTCAACACCGATATTCAACTCGGCTCCAAACAAGATTAATGGCAGAACAAACCGAAGGACATCTCATAGATATGGAGTCCAAGATAGAAAGCATGGCCGAACAAATGAGACAATTGATGAAGCTAATCAAGGGGAAAACAACTCAAGTTCCTATCAAAGAACCACAAGATCCTACTTATCCTCCGGGATTCACCCCACAATGAATCTCAGTTCAAGAAAATCTATTTCAAGAACTAGGTCCGTCCATTAGCATTCACCTGAAACAAGACACTGTACATGAAGAGAAGAAGACATTACCAAAGGAAGAAGGAGAATCTCAAAAGTTTGAAACAATAGAGAAGAGACTTCGGGCCATTGAAGGAGGTACTATATTCGGATCTATCTCAGTGCATGACCTCTGCTTAGTGTCAGATGTCGTAATCCCTTCAGACTTTAAGGTGCCAGACTTTGTGAAATACGATGGAACGAGTGATCCCATCACTCACATCACGTTGTTTCTAAGAAGACTACAACCACTCACAAAAGACGAAAAGGTGTGGATTGCACTTTTTCAAGAAAACCTTACAAAATCAGCATTACAGTGGTATATAAGTCAAGGTCCAAGAAACATTAAAACATAGAATGACTTTGCTCAGGCCTTCATCAGCAATTACAAACATGTTATGGACTTGGCCCCGGATCGCCAAACTCTCCAGAATATAGAAAGGAAAAAGCAAGAAACCTTCAAGGAATACGCTCAAAAGTGGAGGGACTTAGCCGCACAAGTTCAGCCACCCATGACGGAGAGAGAAATGGTTACTTTATTTGTTCAGACACTGAAGTACCCATATTATGACAAGCTCATTGGCAATTCGGCAACTAATTTCTCTGACGTTGTCATGTCTGGAGAAAGGCTCGAGCATAGGATTAGGACTGGCAAGATTGCTAAGTCCTTTAATGATCCTATGAAAAGAGGAGGACCATCCAGAAGAAAGGATGAAGAAGTACAACAAATAGGACGCGGAAGAGGGATTCCCCTCGTGGGTACTGTGGCTACCGGGCATCGCCTATCCTATTCTGCCAATAGGCCCAATGATTATCCTCCCAATAGGCCCAATGATTATCCTCATAATAGGCCCAATAATTATCTTCTCAACAGGCCTAATCAGTTACGACCACCTGTTCCGACTCCTTCAGTACCTGCACAAAGACCAAGGGAAGTTTTTGCGCCAATTCCCATGACTTACACTGAGTTGTATCCAAAACTCATTGAAAGTCAACTTATCCGCCTAATTTCTACAAGGCCATTCGAACCCCCATATCCAAGGTGGTATGACCCCAACGTAACTTGCTCATATCATGATGGCACAGTGGGTCATGGCCTAGAGAATTTATAGCTTTGAAACGCATAGTCCAACAATTAATAGAGTCAAAGTGGTTAGACTTTTCCGATGAACCGAATGTCACTCATAACCCGTTACCGCCTCATCAAGCTAAACCAGTCAATATGATAGAAGAACACCGGCTGATAAAGAAGTCAGTCAACGATATTATAACACCTCTTAAGCATGTATATTCATGCCTTGTGAAAGAAGGGGTCATCATGGGAAAGCAATCTTTTGCACATGAAGAAGTTGAAGATGAGGAGTGGTGTGATTTTCATGACAGTAAGAGTCATTCCATCCAGGAATGCTCAGAATTTCGTGAAAGTCTACAAAGACTCATAGACTCATCCAAACTCATCATTTTTATGTCAAATAAAGATGATGATGTAAATGTGATCATTAAAGAGCAAGAAGTCAATGCTATGCCAAGACCACTAGTCATACAAATTTCAAAACCTACTGTTAAGCCTTTAAGAATTCAAGTCCCGAAGCCATTCCCCTACAAATCAGACAAGGCTGTTCCATGGAGTTATGGTTACACTTCCAACATCACATCAACTCCTTTAGAGGTTGGGAGCATGACTAGAAGTGGTCGGTGTTATTCTCCGGAGCAAATGAACAAGCTCCAACAAGATAAGAACATTACAGACCCAACAAGTGGACCTCTTGATACAAATACATCCAAAGAGCAAGAGATGCCTCGAGCAGTAATAGATGAACAAGCTGCTGAGTTTCTCAAACTCATAAAGCAAAATGAGTACAACATCGTGGAGTAGTTAAATCGCCTGCCAGCAAAGATTTCCATACTTTCACTACTTTTAAGCTTTGATGCTCATCGAGAAGCCCTCCTGAAAGTCTTGAATAAGGCCTATGTTGAGCAAGATATTTCCGTGAATAATTTTGACCACCTCGTCAACAACATTACGGCACAGAATTTCATCACATTCACTGACGATGAGATACCAGCAGAAGGAAGGGGTCACTCTAAGGCTCTACATATTTCAGTTAAGTATAAAGATCGAATTATAGCTAGAGTTCTTATTGATAATGGATCAGCTCTAAATGTAATGCTACTTGAAACCTTACACAAGCTTGGTATAGACCCATCATACCTCAACAACAGTCATATCATCGTTCGAGCGTTTGATGGGACGAAGAGAGATGTTATTGGAGAAATAGAGCTGCCAATAGAGATTGGCCCTTGTGTCTTCCACGTCACATTCCAAGTTATGGATATTAATCCTTCTTATACTTGTTTATTGGGAAGACCATGGATCCATATGGCTGGAGCAATTCCTTCTTCATTACACCAAAAAATGAAATTCATTATTGAAGCAAAGTTAATCACAGTCTTTGCTGAAGAAGACATTCTACTATCTAGACCTGCGGATGCTCAATACGTCGAGGTTAATGAAAATATACCTGATTGCTCTTTCAGGTCATTTGAAATTATTAATGCTACCTATGTCGGTGAATATGGAGAAGAACCCGTGCCTAGCATCTCTAAAACAAGTCGCATGATCGCCAAACTCATGACGAAATGAGGATACTCACCGAGGTTAGGTCTGGGACAAGATTTACAAGGAATCCCAGAGCCATTGAAAATCTCAGCAAATGAAGGAAAATATGGCCTAGGTTTCACACTGATAGGGCAAGACAAAATGAAGGCGATAGCTGAAAAGAGAGAAAAGAGGATTGCACGATTAACAAGGCATCCTCTAGAGGAAAGAAATCTGGATATCCCTGACATCACTGAAACATTCGTGAGTGGTGGCTTAATTCCCAAAAATGGCGATGAAGGCTCGCTGACCATCAACATCAACAAGTCTTTTGAAAGTCTTTCTATTCAGGCAATAATCAGTGATTCACCTGAAGATGAGGAGCTCGTTCAACCCTGTAGTCCACGGGATGTGCTGAACAATTGGGAGGCGATAGAACTGCCCGTTATAATCGAGAGCTTTTCAAAGTAATCTAATAGTAAAAACCTCCTAAAGAAAGGTTCAATCAATAGGGTGTAGTATTTGCTTAAGTGAACCTTTTAGTTATTGCTTTTCATTCCAATAAAGTTGTGATTTATGCACATTATATATAAAGTACCAGTTTGCATCCATCTCATTCTTACCATTTTCTCTTTTCTCTCTTTTCTCTCTGGTTAATGCAGACCTAAAACTCTCTTTGATAACAATGAAAGAATGAACTTTGATAATCCTGTAAACACTACCGACTCGGATGACGAAGATCTTCAAATATCTCCTGAGCTATTAAAAATGATCGAGCTAGATGAAAAAGAAAGATCAACAAGTCAGGAACCAACTGAGGCATTCAACTTAGGAGACAGTCAGGTTGTAAAAGAAGTCAAGATTGGCACTCTATTTCCTCCTGAAGAGAAAGAAGAATTAGTCCACTTATTGAAGGAATATGTGGATGTATTTGTTTGGTCATACCAAGATATGCCTGGCTTAAGCTCAGACATAGTGCTACACAAAATACCTTTGAAGCTTGGGGCGAAGCCTGTCAGACAGAAGTTACGAAGATTAAAGCCGGATCTAATCTTGAGAGTAAAAGATGAGATTCGAAAGCTATGAGATGCAAGATTCCTTGGGGTCACTGAATATACAGAATGGGTTGTTAACATAGTTCTAGTCGAAAAGAAAGAAAGTGGGAAACTAAGAGTTTGTTAGGATTACCGGCCCTTGAACGATGCCAGTCCTAAAGATAACTTCCCACTTCCTCACATTGATACGCTGGTGGATAATACCGCAGGAAACTCCTACTTTTCCTTCATGGATGGCTTTTCTGGGTACAATCAAATCAAACTTGAAGATATGATAAAAACTGCTTTTATTACCCTTTGGGGTACCTTCTACTATAAGGTGATGCCTTTTGGGTTAAAGAATGCTGGTGCTACATATCAAAGAGCCATGGTCGCGTTATTCCATGACATTATGCATAAAGAAATTGAAGTATATGTAGACGACATGATTGCCAAAACTTTCACTGCTGGGGGGCATCTAAAAGTGCTAAGAAAACTATTCGATAGACTTCGCAAATATCAACTAAAGTTGAATCCTGCCAAATATACGTTCGGAGCCTCTTCAGGAAAGTTATTGGGTTTCATGGTAAGCAAAGATGGGATTCGAGTTGACCCAAGTAAAGTTAAGGCGATACAAGAAATGCAACCCCCGAAAACTCCAAAACAAGTAAGAAGTTTTCTGGGCAGAATCAACTTCATAGCAAGATTCATATCACAATTGACGTCCAAGGGTGAACCTCTTTTCAAATCACTAAAGAAGAACAATCCGATCGAGTGGAATAACGAATGCCAAGAAGCATTCGAGAAAATCAAGCAATATCTATCAAATCCACCAGTCTTGGTACCACCTCGATCTGGAGAACCGTTGATTTTATATTTATCCATACAGAATTCTTCATTAGGATCTGTATTAGGTCAACGTGATGAGACAGGCAAGAAAGAGCATGCAATTTACTATTTGAGCAAGAAGCTTACCACATATGAAGCAAAATACTCAATAGTAGAAAAGTCCTGTTGTGCCCTTGTATAGGTAGCACACCAACTACGACACTACATGCTCAACAACACCACATTCTTGATCTTCAAAACTGATCCCTTTAAGTACATTTTTGATAAACCCGCTTTATCAGGCAGAATCGCAAAATGGCAAATGTTGTTGTCTGAATACAACATACAGTATGTCACCCAAAAGGCTGTAAAAGGGAGTCTGATTGCTGAATATCTGGCTGATAGAGCATTAGATGATTATGAGCCAATGAGAATAGACTTTTCTGATGGAGATATAATGACAATAGAACAGGAAGTCTCTAAAGATGATGAAACATGGAAAATGGCATTCGATGGAGCATCTAATGCTTTGGGACAAGGGATTGGAGCTATACTCATCTCTCCAAGCGGAGAGCAGTTTCCCCTCACAGCAAAAATTACATTTCCTTGTACCAACAACATAGTAGAATATGAGGCATGTGCTATGGGACTCCAAATGGCACTGGAATTGAAACTAAGAGATCTCCGAGTTTATGGAGATTCCGCATTAGTCATATATCAAATCAATGGAGAATGGGAGACAAGGGATTCAAAATTGATCCATTACCAAAAGCTCATACTAGACTTGGCTCGAAAATTTAACAGTATAAGCTTCCATCATCTTCCAAGGGAAGATAATCAAATTCCGGACGCTTTAGCTACTTTAGCTGCTATGTACAAGATAAGCGACCCTGAGCATACTCCTGTGTTCGAAATGAAAATAATAGATTCCCCAGCTTATTGCATGAACATCGAAGAAGAAATGGATGGGAAACCTTAGTATCACGATATCAAAAAATACCTCCAAGAATGAGTGTATCCACCAGAAGCATCAGAAAATGACAAGAAATTTCTACGAAGATTGTCAATAGGTTTTCTTTTAAACCTAGACATACTTTATAAGAAAACCCCAAACTTGATGCTACTTCGCTGTGTAGATGCTCATGAAGCATGAAAGATCATAGAAGAAATTCATTCTGGAATGTGTGGAGCACACACTAGTGGTCATACCATGGCAAGACAAATAATGAGGGCTGGCTACTATTGGCTCACATTGGAAAGTGATTGCATCAATCATGTAAAAAAATGTCACAAATGTCAAATATATGCCAACAAGATCCAGGCTCTACCTGCTCCTCTTAATGTAACAGCAATACCTTGGCCTTTTGCCATGTGGGGAATTGACGTCATTGGAGCCATTACCCCCAAAGCTTCTAATGGTCAGAAATTCATCCTAGTGGCAATAGACTACTTCACTAAATGGGTAGAAGCTGTGTCTTATGCAAATGTAACTCAAAAGGTGGTATGCCGGTTCATTAAGAAAGAAATCATTTGTCGCTATGGGCTGCCAGAGTGTATCATCTCAGACAATGCCACGAACTTGAACAATGCAATGATGCAGACTTTGTGCAACAGTTCAAGATCAAGCATCTCAATTCAGCACCTTATCGACCGATAATAAATGGTGCAGTAGAAGCGGCCAATAAAAATATCAAGAGAATTATTGAAAAGATGATCGTCACTTACAAGGACTGGCATGAGATGTTACCTTTTGCACTACATGCTTATAAAACTTCTACCCGTACTTCTACTGGAGCAACACCTTTTTCTCTGGTATATGGTATGGAGGCTGTATTACCCATTGAAGTTGAAATTCCTTCATTAAGGGTACTAATGGATACTCAATTAAGAGAAGCAGAATAGGTCAAGGCTAGATACGAGCAATTAAACCTAATTGATGAAAGAAGAATGATAGCCCTCTGCCATGGGCAGCTTTATCAAAGGAGGATGATTCGCGCTTACAATAAAAAGGTTCGCCCACGGCAATTTCACGAGGGTGACATAGTGCTTAAGAAAATTCTACCCATTCAGCATGATTCTATAGGAAAATGGACACCAAATTATGATGGGCCATATGTCGTGAAGAAAGCATTTTCAGGAAGGGCTCTAATTCTGACAGAAATGGATGGACGAGAGTTACCAAAGCCAGTAAATTCTGATTCAGTAAAGAAATACTTTGCATAATGAAGAAATTTTCGGACTGAAGGGAAGAAGTGGATACAGGGTTACCAAAGTCTATTTGATCAAAGTTGTCAAAGAGAGCGTTCTTCCCTCACACTTTCATTGTTATGCATCTGTGCCCAAGACTTTTATATTCTCTTACCCATAAATAAAAAGCCAATTCTCTTTAGCTTTCCTTTGATTCTCACGTTCAACTTTTATATTCCCTTGTTCAAAAAAAAAATGATGAAGTCATTTATATCCAGTTCTTTTCCTTCAAATCTCACATTCCTACTAGCCTTTAGTGTGCAATAAATTGTGATATTTGTAGGAAGAATAGTACTAATTAAAACTCAGAAAAAGCAAAGACCGTAGATTACTTTGATAAGCTTTGTGAATTAAAACAGGTAAGATTGAGGTCCTGCTTTGCGAACGGCACAGAACATAGGCTAACAAAGAAGAAGGAGTAACAAATCTTTGGGAGATAGCCTTGGTAGTTGCCTGGATGATTGCTTCAGAAGTCTTAGCATGTTCACGTTAGCAAGAAAGAACCATACTCACGAATATTTTAACAGGGACAATTATCCAGAGAGGCATAAAGTATGAGGCGGGCGAGCATTAAAGAAATTGAGGCCAAAATTCAAGAACAAGTTAAGGAAAGGGGATTTTGAAAAGAGTTGGGCTTTTGAGGCAATGGACAAGAGCTGGGAAGCATAAAGAGATTCAATGATAGTCCAAGAAGGCAATCACAAAGAAGATCTAGTAAAGCAAAGACATGAAGAACTAGATCCATCCAAAAATCCAAAAAAAAAAAAAAACCATCAATTACACATGCTCTGCATTCATGCATTTCACATCATGCATGCACGGCCTTTGCATAACAGGGACCAAACGGGAAGCACATTCACGACACAGTTATAGCAGTATAAGCTGAGATCTCAATGACATCAGCTCTTACCAGTCTATCACTGGATGCACAGCTAATACGCTGGACCAACCCGCATCAGGAATTCAAGGATAAGGTAGACAATATGTCAAAAGCCTGGCAATCGATTCAATAATCGAGACTACACCTGGAAGGACAGGATTGACGTCAGCTAGTAGTATCCAAGATAAGAGATAGGTATAGCCAAGGATAAGGCAGATGTCAAGAAATATTGTCGTTGACAATTTGTCAAAAGCTGGTAATGGATTCAATAATCGAGGCTACACCTGGAAGGACAGGATCGATGATAAGAGATAGTTATGGCCAAGGATAAGGCAGATGTCAAGAAATATTGTCATTGACAATTTGTCAAAAGTTGGTAATTGATTCAATAATCGAGGCTACACCTGGAAGGACAGGATCGACGATAAGAGATAGCTATGGTCAAGGATAAGGCAGATGTCAAGAAATATTGTCGTTGACAATTTGTCAAAAGCTGACAATGGATTCGATAATCGAGGCTTCATGCACAAGGACAAGATCGACGTCAGCTCGACGAAATATCAAAGATAAGAAATATTGTCAAAAAGTTGGCTCCATTTTTCCGGTTAAGTGGCGGAAACGGTACTCCGTGACCCTCAAGTCGGTTCTCTCAGTTGCCCATCATAACTGATTCCTTCCTCCATTCTTTCTTTTACTTCCCGCTAGAAAATGGATCCTACTCTTTCTCCCTTGTGAAAATATTTTCCTTTTCTCCCAATGAACATTATCAAAAAGATCTACCGAGTTCGCTATGAACGATTAAGAGTTTTGATGCACAAAGGAATCCCTGAAGATGTACGGTGGTTAATCGAAGCTAAGGTTCGTCTGGCAGGCGAAGCCCCAGATGCATTTACGTCTCACATGCCAGGCATAGGCAAAAGCTCTTATACCAAAAAATGAAGAGCGAAAAGGTTACAAGTCTGTCATAAATGTGGTCGATGGACTTGTAACACTAAATGTCGTTCTTTAGGAATGATCTTCAATAATCGAGAAGATAAAATACGATTCATCAAGAATGGCCTGAGTAAGGATTCGTTGGATGATATCCGATTAACTCTTGAGACTCATTCTTGTGGATCAATGCAACGCGAACTTCTTGGTTTATAGAGTATTTTTCATGAAGAACGAGAGCGTTACAGTCCCGGGAATCTGACTTTAAAAGACCCTGTTTGCCAGTTTATAAGAAAACTGGATGGGAAGCAAATCCCCGACTCATAGAAGCCGTTGAAGTCGTTACTGGACGTAAAACCAGTGGAAGATGTGAGTCACAGTCACAATCACTGTACATACAATTTGTCATATTTGAAGATTTACATTTTTCTTTTGACAATAATGTACTTACTCCCGTAAGCGTAATTAACACGTTATCCTTTCATCGCTATAAATGCGTGTTCTTCTTCCCGTTTAAGTAGCGGATACGGTATTCCGTGACTCTCATAGTCGGTTATTATAGTTTCCTACAATAACTGATTTCTTCCTCTCTTCTCTCAAATTCTTCTCTCAAATTCTTCTCTCATCAATGGATTCTACTCTTTCCGCCCTGTGAAAGTACTTTCCTTCCCTTCCAATAAATGTTCTTAGAAGGATTTACCAAGCTAGATGTGAAAGAATCAGAGTTTTTATACACAAGGGCATTCCTGACGATGTGCGGTGGTTAATTGAAGCTAAGGTCTGTTCGGCTGGTGAAGTTTCAGATGCATTTATGCCCCGTATGCCCGGCTTAGGTAAAAGCGCTTATGCCAAAAAGCAAAGAGAAAAGAGGCTAAGTGTCTGTCATAAATGTGGACGATGGAATTGCGATACTAAATGTCGCTCTTTAGGATACATCTCGAAAAATCGTGAAGATAAAAGAAAATTCATTAAGAATGGCCTGCGTAAGGAATCTCTGGAAGATATCCGAGAGACTCTTGAAATACATTCTTGTGGAGGAGTGCAAGGTGAAATTATCGGTTTATGGAGGACTTACCATAAAGAACGAGACCGTTACAGTCTTGGGAATCTGACTTTAAACGACCCTGTTTGCCAGTTTGTAAGAAAACTGGATGGGAAGTAAATCCCCGACTTATAGAAGCCGTTACTGGACGTAAAACCAGTGGAAGATGTGAGCCACAGTCACAATTACTGTACATATAAACTGTCATTTGTCTTTTCTTTTGACAATAATGTACTTGCTTCTGTAAGCGTAATAAACACGTTATCCTTTCATCGCTATAAATGCGTGTTCTTCTTTTTGGATACGGTACTCCGTGACTCTCAAAGTCAGTTATTTCCGTTTCCTACAATCACTAATTTCTTCATTTTTTCTCTTAAATGCCTCCTTCATCAATGGAGTCTTATCTTTCCGCCCTACGAAAGTATTTTCCTTCCCTCCCAATAAATGTTCTTAAAAAGATTTATCAAGCTAGATGTAAATGATTTAGAGTATTTATGCACAAAGGCATTCCTGATAATGTGCGGTGGCTAATCGAAGCTAAGGTTCGGTCGGCTGGTGAAGTTCCAGATGCATTTTTCCCCCGTATGCCCTGCTTTGGTAAAAGCGCTTATGCCAAAAATAGAAGAGCAAGGAGGCTAGGCATCTGTCATAATTGTGGATGGTGGATTTGCGGCACTAAATGTCGTTCTTCCGGAATAATCACAAAAAATCGTGAAGATAGAAGAAAATTCATTAAGAATGACCTGCGTAAAGAATCTCTAGAGGATATCCGAAAGACTCTTGAAGCGCACTCTTTTGGAATGGTGCAATTTGAGATTGTCGGTTTATGGATGACTTTCCAAAAACAATGAGATCGTTACAGTCTTAGGAATCTGACTTTAAATGACCCTGTTTGCCAGTTTGTAAGAAAACTGGAAGGGATGCAAATCGCCAATTCATAGAAGGCATTGAAACCGTTACTGGATGTAAAGCCAGCGGAAGACGTAAACCAAAGTCACGACTACTGTACATGTTAGCTGTCGCTTTTGAAAATTTTCCTTCTCTTCCAAGAATAATGTACCTATTCCTGACGTGAGCCACAGTCACGACTACTGTACATGTTAGCTGTCGCTTTTGAAAAATTTTCCTTCTTTTCCGATAATAATGTACCTACTCCTGACGCGAGCCACAGTCATGACTACTGTACATGCTAGCAATCATTTTGGAAAATTTCCTCCCCTTTTGACAATAATGTACCCATTCCTGACGTGAGCTACAGTTATGACTACTGTTTATGCTAGCTGCCATTTTTGAAAATTTTCCTCCTTTTCCGACAATAGTGCACCTACTCTTATAGATGTGATTATTGCATTATCCTTTTACCTCTATAAAGACATCCTCATTTCTTCATTTCTCACAAGGTTAAGGATAGGAATGGAGAAAACCCCAACTCGTAAACCTGAAGTATTTGTGTATTTTCTGGAGCTTTTCCTGGAAAAGATGAAGAGTATTTAAAGGCAGCCAACTATTTGGGTAGAGTATTAGCTGAGCGAAAAATACATTTAGTTTATGGAGGAGGTAGTGTCGGATTAATGGGAGGTGTAGCATCAACAGCATCTTTAGGAGGAAGTCAAGTTTTGGGCGTTATCCCTGGACCTTTAAAATTTGTTTCTGGGGGCACGATTGGAGAAGAATTAGTGGTTAAAAATTTTCAAGAGCGTGTGTTACAAATGCTTTTAAATGCTGATGCTTTTATCGCTCTACCAGGTGGTTTTGGCACATTAGGAAAAGTCTTTCAAATTGCTTCCATGGCCCAACTTAATTTGCATAAGAAACCCATTGGGCTGTTAAATGTTAACAATTTCTTTACAGGTCTGATAGCTTTTGTGGACTACGCTATGCAGAAGAATTTTATATCAAGAGTAGTACGACGAATCCTAATATCCGCAACAACTGCTGAAGAATTGCTAGATAAAATGCAAGCTTTTGTTCCTGAACCAGATCCAGCGATGATCCAGATAGACTGGACACGACAGTCTTTCCCGACCAGTTTCGTCCCATAATTGTCCTTTACCTGGCCTGTTGAAGCATTGTGGAAGAAAAAGCGATCCGATCTGTTCTTCTTGTCTTTTAGTTTTATTATCAGCATTTTCTTTCGTGTTTTGGTTTTTCTTTTCAGGGAATTTCTTTCTTTTTTATCTCGTAGGATAGTTTGGTTCATGCTGATATTAAAACCATAGGACAAAGCCTTTAGTTTGGAATGGCTGAGTAAGGAGTAATTTTGTTTACTCTTGAGACACATCCTATTAGTTCCACTAGTCAGGACATTTTTTGGGAGCTAAGCTTCAACATTATTTGGATGACATATCTCACAAGGGAATCTATATTTTCTGAAGAAAATATTAGATGAAACCTTGGGTATTGATTCCAAACATCCGTACCCTTACATAATTTGTCTATTTTATTTCACATCATCAAGATTCACTCATCTCATCGAAATTTAAATTTTTGCACTCGCCTATTATGAAAATCCACACTTCCTAAAAAATCATTCCTACTTCAATTGCCCTCATACAACTTTTGCTTGAAGTACTCAAAAAAGGAGAAAAGAGTTTTTCTCCATCAATTAAGCCTCAATTTCAATCAATCAATTTTCCTTCAACGATAGGACAACTCCTATTGCCGAGGTCCTAAGGAAAGCTCCTTAGCCTCAAACTCAATCAATTTTCCTTCAACGATAGGACAGCTCCTATCGCCGAGGTCCTAAGGAAAGCTCCTTAGCCTCAAACTCAATCAATTTTCCTTTCCTTCAACGATAGGACATCTCCTATCGCCGAGGTCCTAAGGAAAGCTCTTTAGCCTCAAACTCAATCAATTTTCCTTCAACGATAGGACAGCTCCTATTGCCGAGGTCCTAAGGAAAGCTCCTTAGCCTCAAAATCAATTAATTTTCCTTCAACGATAGGAGAGTTCCTATCGCAGAGGTTCTAAGGAAAGTTCCTTAACCTCAAAAAGGAGGAGGAAAGAGTTTTTCTCCTCAGGGTTTAGGCGGCGAGAAGGTTCTCAATGCCTAGCTAAGTCAGACGAAATTTGGTAACTACTTTGCATACATCATGTCCCATGAAGCATGCAAAGGGGGGCAGCTATTGACACTTAATTTCGTCCGACCTTTTTTTAAAAAAAAAAAAAAAAATTAAAAAATTTTAAAAAAAATTAAACAAAAATTAAAAAAAATTATTATTATTAATTAATTAATTAATATTATTACTGAAAAAATTTTAATTAAGTTAATTAGTTTAAAATACATTTTGTTTTATAAGGGTTTAGTTAAAAATGATATATGTGTGTATATATGTATGTATGAAAAAAAAACTCCATAAAAAATGACAAAATTGAAAAGTTTGGGGTAAAAATGACAAAATTAAGAAGTTTTGGGAAATTTGACAAAATCTGAAAGTTCCAGGAACATTTGGTAGTTTTTCACATGAATTTTGGGCCAAACCGGGGTTTTTTTTTGCCCAAATTGACAGAAAAAGATAAAATTGTCTCAATCAGAAGTTTCAGGAACATCCCCAAAGTCAAAGAGACGTAAAGGACTGAAACTATCATTTTAGCAAATTAAGAGATAAGTCAGTTTTTAATTAAATTTAAAATTTTTTTAATCATAGAAATTCAGGCCTCCTTCCCCTATAAATAGGGGTGGAAGTATGTGAAGAAACCAAGAAAAAAATCAGGATTAGAGCTCCATTTAAAAAAAAGGAAAAACTATAGAAACAGTCTCTGACCTCTCCTCCCTCTTCCCAAAAAACTAAAAACTTTCCTTTTCTCTCTTTCAGCCCACTGTTTCCCTCATCCGTCAACCTCCGTTTTTACCGCGTCTCGCCTTCCGTTACCAGCCACCGCACCTCCGCGTCTCACACTCCTCCGTCGCCAACCACCCCCCCCGGTCTCGCCCTCCTCCGTCGCCAACCACCCCCGCATCTCGCCTTTCGCCGGTTCGTCCCTCTCTCTTTCTTCCTCTCCCTCTCCGTTTCCCTCAATCTCTCTCCATTCGGCCACCGTTCCACCTCTGTCTCGTCAGCCCGTCGCCGATGAAGCCAGCCCAGGGTCCTCCTCCGTCATCGTCGCCGGAAAACAAAGAAAAAAGAAACGAAATTGTTTCGGCCAGAAACGTTAACCGACCCGCCAATTTCAAATTTTAATTTTTTGGGTAAACCCTGTTTTAATCCTTCATCTTTGCATGATTATTCATTTTGGTCACTAACCTTTTAATTTTTGTAGAACTAATTACTAACAACTAACTTTTATTATTATTACTATTATTATTATTATTCCATTATAAGTCACTAACCTTTTAATTTTTGCAGAACTAATTACTAACAACTAACTTTTATTATTATTATTATTCCATTATAAGTCACTAACCTTTTAATTTTTGCAGAACTAATTACTAACAACTAAATTTTATTATTATTATTATTCCATTATAAGTCACTAACCTTTTAATTTTTGCAGAACTAATTACTACCAACTAACTTTTATTATTATTATTATTATTATTATTATTATTATTATTATTATTCATGGAAGGTTATACCTCCTATTTTTTGTGGATGGCCAAAAAGCCCCATTTTATTTTTTTAATTTATTTATTGTCCTTTAACTTTCCTTTATTTACTTTATGTGCTTTTTATTTGTTTATTTATTTATTTATTTGCATATGTTATTTAATTTGTGCAATTTTTTAAGTGGATGGCCAAAAAGCCCCCACTTTATTTATTTATTTTCCTTTATGTACTTTATGTAATTTTTTTTTAGATGGTTAAACTTATTTCACTTTTAGCTATAAAAAAAATAAAATAATAAAAAAATAAAAGAAGAAGTTTTTTTTATGTGAATAATTAACCTTATTTTTTAGGACTAATCAAGAATCCATTTTATTTACAAATCCCCCATCCTCTATTATTTTGGAACACATATTTTTTATTTCTTTAAAAAGTTAACCTTTTATTCCTTTTATTAAAAAATATTAATTAGATAATTCCAAAAATAAAAATCTTAATTAAGTATATCTTTAAAATTTATGGATTAGATTTCTTTTTTATAAAAATTAAATTAAAATAATAATAATAAATATTAAAATTATTAAAAATTATAATTAAAAATAATTACTTAAATAAACAAAAACTTAAATTAAATTCCATATCCAAATGATCCGACAGGATCCATGGTTTGGAAAAATATCAAACTTTTAAATAAAATAAAGTGTCCAAGATAATAATAAAAAATATCAAAAATTTTTTTAAATAAGATAAAATATCCAATAATAATAATAATAATAATAAAATTTTACCAAAAAAATTTTCAATAATTACTTTAAAATCTTTTGTCAAAATTAAAAATATATGAATATCAAGACTTTTCTTTTACTTATTCTTTTTAAAAAAAATATATAACTCTTTGGTTTCTTTATTAAATAAATAAAAAATCTTGATATTAGATAATTAAATAATTAATTTTTGGTTCCTTTATAAATTAAGTAATTACTTAAAAAGAAAAAAAAGAAAAAGATCTTTCACCAAACAATCAAAAGAAAGAAAAAGAATAAGAAAAAAGAATAAAAGAAAGAAAAGAAGAAAAAAAAGGAAAGAAAAGAAAGAAAAGAAATAAAAAAAATGAAAAAATAAAAATATTTTTTTTAAAAAATTAAAATAAGTTAACATTAAAAATAAAAAAAAAATTCATAAAAATTATGACAAAAAGATAAATTAATAATTAATTTAATAAAATAAAAAATAAAAATTTAAATTACTAATTTCCATATTCGGATAATCCGACAGGATTCACGGTTTGGAAAATAAAAATTAAATATCTAGATAAAAATTCATATTTGGATAATTTGGCAGAATTTATAATATGGATTAAAATATTTAATTAAAATTTCATCAAATTCCGTGTCCGGGTGGTTCGATAGAATCCATGGTTCGAAAAATATCGAGTTTATAAAAATTATACAAATTAATTACCGAAGATTTTAAAGCCCATATTAATTTAAAAATTCACATCCGACTAATTCAGTTAAAATTTCTGTTTTGAAAATTAACTTAAAAGCAAGCAAAGCAAAATTAAAATCAACTAAGGTACCAATTTTGGGCGTTAAAATAGAGTTATTTTAATGTAACCGTACTCCCGAACCCCCGAACTCTCGCAGACCAATTTTTTAGGTGTCCAATCGACATGAGCGAAAACCGATTGGTGGCGACTCCCGAAAACCCCGCACGTTGCCACAACTCTTATTTAGGAAAATGTTTCTTGATTTTCTTAACTTAAATGCACTAACTCTTGGAGTAATGGTGATGGGCAAAAGATGAAATACAACAAAGAGTAGTATTGTTCCTTGAACAGCAGAGTCTTTTGAGAGAGAATAATAACAAAGAATAATTTCCAAAGAAATATAAGTTCAAAGTGCTGGTGAATTATAATCCAAAAAATAATGCTTAATCTCTTAGTGATCTCAACTTCACTCAACATTAAATATCAAGGAAAAAAAAATTATGACTACAAATTATCTAAGCATATTAGAAATTGATATATAACCAATAACGACTTTGTTGAAACAAGACTTTCTTACAAACAATTAATTAATGAATAAGTATGTAAAACTAAAATTGCAACAAAATGACTAATTATCTATTAGTTGAAATTGATAAGCTTATATTTTTTATATTTATTTCTATCATATTTAGTATGTTTTAATGTGTTTTGAACCTTAAAGATCTATTTTGAGTATGTTTTGTAGCTTAAAGCATATCTGGACTCAATTGATTGAAAGTGGATTTAATTTACAATTTTACAAATTTTAATTTGGTTGTATTCTTTCAGAATTTTAACAGATTAGCGATGTTTTAATAGAAAATCATATCTTGAGCTATAAAGATCAAAATGAAGTAATTTTTGATTCATTAGAAAGCTTGAATAAACTATACACCTTGGGCCATTAATGTATGAATTTTCTATTGAGGGCTAACAAGTTGTAGGGGTGTTCATTCGGTTGAATCGGTTTAAAATTGATCCAAATAAAATAATCTAATTAATTTTTTTATTCTTGTAAATTTAATCCAAACCACCCAAATTATATATTAAAATTAATTCAAACTATCCGAATTATAATTCAATCTTTTGCGTTTTTATCCAAACAATTCAAATTATAATTCAATTTATCCAATTTTTATAATTTGATTCTTTTTTATTAGAACTAAACACATGGTAACTAAAAAAAATAAAATAAAACTTGAAAAAGATATGATAAATTTTGATAATATTCCATTTATACCTAAACTTAAGGTTTGATTCATAACATATAGTCCAAAATTAAACAAAAATGACCTTAAATATGTTGAGTTGGTGTGTATAATTATAAAATAAGGCACAATAAGATATTTTCTCTTTTTTGTGATGACAGGGAATAACGGGGTTAATGTTGGAGGGGCTAACTGTAGGTAGTTAAAAGGAGGGGACAAAACTGTAGGTTTGGCCGAGCCTAAGGGGTTTTTGGTAATATTTCCTAAAATTTACTCTTATAAATAGGACGCTTGATGCGTTACCGGTGGCACTGCAAGCCACATAACATCTTCAGGAAAAAGCAGTAGTCTACTCCTGAAGCAGCGATCTGGTTGTTTAAAAGTCATGGCGCCAGAGATGAATCGTCCTCTTATATGTATATATATATATATACACACACACACACATACACAATTTTTTTTATACATGTTTAAGGAACGTTTTAAGAGATTAGTGTGCACCTAAAAAATAGTTTTTGTGGCACAATAATTAATTGGTCACTAATCATTATGAGAAGAAAACGGAGCAAGCATCGGAGCACCAAAAGCTCAAGGAATAGGTGAGGGAACTCCTGTTAGCCGGACTGGACAAGCCTTAGGAACAACTAGACTTTATTGATTCGATCCAACATTTAGGCGTAGCTTACCATTTCGAGGATGAAATCGAAAACCTCTTGCAGGGAATTCACAAGAATCGAAATACTTGCCTTGAAGAAAACGACAACCTCCATTGCATTTCACTGCTGTTTCATCTGCTTAAGAAATCTGGCCTAACCGTTTGATGCAGTAAGAACATATATATTTATATATTCCTTCTCCTAAATAATATTAATTTAACTCAGAACATATATCCCCTGGTTCCTTGGTTGGTTAATAAGTAGTATTGTTTACTGGCTTCTGAATTGCAGACGTTTTTAACAAGTTTAAGGATGAAAGTGGGAAGTTGAAGGAATCTTTGAGTGAAGATGCTATAGGGCTGTTGAGCTTGCATGAGGCTGCATGGAGAAGATATACTTGAACAGGCATTTGATTTCACCACAACCCGCCTCAAATCCATTGCAGAGGACATATCTTCAAGCCCGAAACTCGCAGCACAAGCAAGTCAAGCATTGAAGTACCCTGTTCAGAAGAACATCCCAAGGCTAGAGGCTAAGTACTATATCTCTGTGTATCCTTTGGTCAACACTTATTTTTTTCAGAAACAAAAAGAAAATGGAAAGTGGTTATCTAATGAATCCGGTCTCCATCCTACATACTTGGAAGATGTCCTGCCTGCCTGGGATTGAGACAATTCTTGTTCTTGTACGGCTTAGTATAGCGTCTTTGTCAGAGTACTTTGAACTTGTTACTCTCTCTATCCCAAAATATTTTTATGATGTATATTATTGAATTCTTTATTTAAAATTAATGTGATTGTTTCTAAATTTTTAGAAAAATTTAAAAATATTGTGTTATTTATCAAAGTTATATTTTTTTTAAAGAAATATGTAATGCACTTATGTATCTCAATATTTAGAAGTTTTTTCATAGAAAAAAAGAAACGGGGGAGCGATAAAAATTGGTAATTAGTAATTAAGTTTGATATGAATTTAATTATGTTTTTATTTGCTAAAAAATTTTTGAAAAAATTATAGTAGAAACTAAAAAACTTAGAGTATTTAAATATACTTTTTAAAAAAAATTATTTGAAACTCTTTTTTTTTCTTTTTTGGGTTCTTAAAATGTTTCTTGTGGTATATCAAGCATAATAGAGAACAACTAACACTATTTTTTTTTCACTGTTCATATATTTATTTTGTAGTGTTTGTGAATGGTAAGCTCTACAGAGATCAAAAGCAGACAACAAGAGAAAATCTCTATTTCTCGGGGCTTAATGTCCTAGGGAACACTTCAAATCTAGTTGGTTAATGTTACTCTCGTCAATGTGGGGAAAATTCCAGGGCTTGATACTCTTTATAAGAATATCCTGACCATGCACCTGGTTGTGGCCTCAACCCTCCACACACTCATCCTTGTGGGACTGAGATCTTCCTTGTTGTGGAAGGCACTTTTAATGTTGAATTTGTCACCTGAGAACCGTCTCAGTAGCAAAGTGTTGTACCCAGGAGATGTGTTTGTTTTCCCAATTGGGCTCGTTCACTTCTTGAACAAAGTTGTGAGAAAAAGCAGTTACTTTGTTGCATTTGTTGGCATGAGCAGCCAAAATCCAGTGGCGATTGCAATTTGCAATTGCCGATGCAGTCTCTGGCCCAATCCACCTATCAATCCTGACGTTCTTGCTAAATTAGCTTTCGTTTTCAATTGAACAACAATATGGTTAATTATCTTCAGCTTCGGTTTTCGACAAACAACTGATGGAAATTAAAAGCTTAAGAAATCAGATTTTTCTATCAAGACTCGCAATGTTATTGTTGCAAAGTTTGTCATGGAAATTGGCCGTTGCATTAGTAAATCAAGAAGAAAGACATATATGTATCTATCTGTTTTGGTCTTATTTGTTTGTTTAATGATATTTTTACAGGGTAGTCTGTATCACTTCTTTCTTATCACCTATAGTTATATTCTCTGACCAGAGTATGAGGGAGAAAAGTGCAGCAGGCTTCTCGTCCAACAAGTCTTCGTACTATACAACGTCCAACTGTGTGTGTAGCTCAGGGGGCAAATGTGCAATTTATAATTACACCTCCCATAAATGTTGGAAAGGCCATCAAACTATTTCGTCTCTGCAGAATACGTGAATGGAATCATTATACGTTTTCTCTTTTCACTTGGCCAGAGGCCATCGAACTTTTTATTTGTGCATAATAAGTCATATACTACATATAGTGACTAAATTGAAAATTTTATCAAACTTTAAAACAAACTTCAACACAAGTTCTGTCAGGAGAAATTACTTTCACCAGTTTACGTCTTAGAGAAGAACTAAACAAATCGATGAGATTTTAGGGGGTTAGAGTTTCAAAAAGAAATAGAGTTGCTCTGATTGGAATTAGAGGTTTATATAATTCAATCAAAATTAACTTTATTCAAGTGAAACAAGTGCAATAAAAAAAATTTCTGCAAGAGTTGTCAGAATTTTTTACTTAGTCACTGGAATGCCTAGAAGATAGTTGACAAAGTTCGGTGGCCAGGATGAGTATGAAAAGAGTTCAGTGGCCTATCAGGCAGAAATGCAATAGTTTTGGGCGCATTGGCTCTATTATTTCTTTCCCCAGGTCTAAGTGTCTCAGTCCATGTCCAACTACTTGTGCAAGAAGTTGTTATTTGTTTATTTATTTTTTTTTGCCCTTTTGGAATTGGAACTAATTAAGCAAGAAGTAGATGATGATTTCATAACTTGCGCGCGAAGGGGTGCCATCGCGCATCTCAACTTGCCTTCTGGCGCACTATAGAAAAGCGATCCAATGACGAGCTCGGCGCAGCGGTTCATACAACAGTTTCTCGCGACAGTCTTCGGATCTTACAACCCAGTCAATTCGTCGACCTTTCTGGTACGACTGCTTATCCTTTCCGGTTCTTTCTTCTGAGGAATCTGTTTCTAGGTTTTCTAGCTGGGACGATCGCTTATCCGTTTAGTTTCCATGAATTCTCTCGCTTAGTTGGACGATTCTAGTTTCACTAGTTGCATTTAATTGTTGAGTTACAGGTTTTACTAGAGCTGTCGGATGTCTGAAGTATAATTAGAATCAACTGCTTGCTCACTAATTGTTTTGCGATGGCTATTTCGTGAGGCAGAAATGGCTTATGTCCCTCCGCACAAGCGTTATTCTAAGGGCTCCGGGAGGCCTACACCAACTCCGGATCTGCTTGTTCCCCATTTTAAGAGAAGTGTGAACTTGAGGACCTTGAAGCCTCAGTATGTGAAGAGTGGAACGATAGTGTATGCGAATGGTGCCATATCTAGATGGTTTGCTGTTGGCCTGGATGATGGTAACTCGGTTCCTTCTGCTGTTCGGCTCAAGCCTGTTTCGGTTGAATCTGTTCAGAAGAGAACTGGAGTGAATCCTTTTGTCATGGTGAAGAATAATTCAGAAGAAGGTTAGACACTCTGCTGAGCCAGACATACTATTTTTTTCATCTTATTTTTTCCCAGCACTTCTAATTAAATGAGATTGTGTTTTTGTCGTAATTCTTGCAGAGAACAAGACAATTAGAAGCCAGCCATGGATGTCCTTAACAGCTAACTTGTTCAATGACATGCTCTCCTCTTTTCAAATTGTGAGGGATGAAATGAGGAGCCATGTTATGGAAGAAATGAAGCCAACACTAGTTGCTAGATTTGGGAAGATTCTTTTCCGTGGGTAAGTAATTGAACCTTAGCTGAGTAGTGTCTTTTTAAGCAAGCACCATTGTTGGTATTCTTTTGTACGATACTGTGTTTGGATTAATTTATCCCGAACAGTTAAAATTTTCACTTTGTCCCACCCTTTCTGGAGAGGAAGATGTGAACGGAGGAAAGGTACCTGATGGACTATGTCTTTCCCTGGTTCCTCTATATTTTTGGCTGTTGAAATACGGCTGCTTGTGAAATCCTTTGCATTTTAGATCTCTTATTCAATCACTTAGTGTGTACTAAGTGAGCGTGTTCTGAAATCCCTGATGTGCGTATGGTTCTGGAATCATGTATACTATATTCTGATATTGTATCATCAGGTTGAAGAAGTTATTTTTCTTCTTTTACAAGTCATGGTTACTCGGTTTATTTTTTCTACCCTCTTGCTGTTTTATTGGATTGTGGGATTCACTATGTTGGAAGTATCAATTACATACAGATACATTAGGGTTGGAAACCCATCTATTTCAAGTTGGGTGTTTCCAGCTATCAAACGATTTCCAGCAAATACTAGTGCAGTAAAGCATTAAGTACTAAATTATGATAGTGTCATATGAATTCATGGCAAGTATTATAGGTGAAGCTTAACCAGCTCTTATATTTTATTTCTCTTTCTGCAGAGGCCCCTCGACGAGCTTTGACAATGCCAGAGAAAGTAGGATTACAGATGCAACATTGGGAGATTTAAAAAGAACATTTTATACAAGTGTTCCTGCCCACTACGTGGACAACATTGTCAGCAAAGTTGTCCCGAAGATAGGACTTGGTTTCAAACTGGAAAAGGATATATACCATGTAAAGGTATATCTTTACCTGATATGGTGCTTCTTTTCTTTTCATTCTTATTTCAGGAAATAATTTTAGACTTTTAGTTATTGAATGCAGAACAACATTTTGTGATTCTTTATAACTTCTTTCCATGGATCATGCAGCTTTCTGACAGCATGCGTCCAGATGCTACCATTTCATGCAAATGCTGTGTGAATGGAGACAAAAAGCTTGAGCTATATAAGGTGATTTCATTGTAGGATAGTAGCCTAGATTAAGCGGAGTATGACATTTTGTGCATAGCCTGCCTGCATCATGTTTTAAAACTTAAATACAAGTGGCATATGGATCATGGCAATGTTCAAAATTGGAAATTTCAGAAGATACTTCACTCGCTTCTTTAATGGAATTCTCCTTTCTGAAAAATTCTCACTAGTCAGTCCGGTTCATATTCCTGTTTGACTACTAAACATGTGAAGATGAGAGCATGTAAACTTGCCTTACGCAGAGGCATTCAGCAGCTGAAGGATGACAATGATCCTCATAGTAATCCTGACTTTGACACAATTCCTTTAAGAAGTGCACCTGGTCTTAGCCCCCCTTAAATCCATTCTCACTTTCAAAAATGGTTTAACACAGGAAGAAACTGTAAACTTCTGCTGCCTTGTCTGCCTGGTTTACTATTTGCTCTTTTCTTTCTGTGTTTATAAGCTCTCTTCATTGGTGGAATATCGTTGCAAATGTTACACTCTCATTTCTTGCAGGTCGCGCTAAACCAAGTGCGAAACATGGTTGCAGATATATCATGCCTTAGTAAGGATCTTGACTTGAGGCTGATGCTATGCACCAGGAGGACACTAAGTTCTCTGACAGTAAGTCATTGCATCAACCATCCAGAGTGTTGAAGTCTAATAGTTGCCAATATACTGTTTGTCGACAAGTTATTTGTTTCTGTGCAAATGATGAGTAATTGGATGAACTTTATAATTCTTTCAGGATATTGAGCTCCATAACATCAGGAATCTGATTGGCTCAGCTGTTATAGACCCCAGTGTGCAGGGTGGGTTAAAATGGCCCCTGGGGAATGCAGCTTGTGGGGCTCGATACAATGTTGTTGGGGTTTGGCATCTTGTTTCTTCTGATTACCAAAGTACATCTATCAAGATTAAGGTCAGATATGCAGACCGTTATGATTCAGGTACTGGAACTGGGGAAGCTTCAAAAGAGGTTGTCATGAAGTTAAAAGGAATTCTTTCAGCATTGCAGGTTAGTGCTTGTCATTTTTAGATTTTGTTTAATTCCCAGTAATTAGTTCACCTTGTTCACTGTTCAGAAGTCTTTGTATCTTTATGCTGTATGTAAATTGAGATAGTATGCAGAATTGAAATCCACCTTTCCACTCTTGTTGTACTTTAACAGTTCTAAAACTTGAAGTAATTCGAGCCCTAGTGTTATGTAGGTTGAGAATAATGTTCTTTTTTTAGCGTATGACTAATTAGTTTGTTTCCTATACTAAAATTGAGTTTCTAGCTTGGAAACTTCGTGCTCCCTGCCTGGTGGTTTCGATCCATCCAATCCACCATTTAATAGTTTCACGCTCCAGTGCCTGTCTACTTGGTTGTAATTTGCTTTTAGGAATATCCACACAATCGAACAAATGAGTTCAATCAAATACTGGGATTTTGCCTTTTTAGCCTGAATTAGAAAAGCAGCATGTTGTTTCATCAGTTGATGCTTTTATGATTCTGAAAATGAGTTTATGGTCTCTGACATTACATGCAGGCAGACAATGTTGAAGCAGCCTCTAATATGCTTAAAGATACCTTGGTGGTGATATGGGATGACTTTCTGCAATGTGAACCCTTTCTGGCACAAGCGTAAGGAGGTTCCCACATGTATATATTATCCATATTAATAGACACGTTCACTTGTATTTAGCTAGTGTCGGGAAGTAATTTTGATGGAAAACTTATGTTAAGCTTGAGAGAGCGGAGCTTTAAAGTGTGCAATCTAAGATTAAAGTAGAAATGAAGTCTTCTGTTTTGTTTTTGTTTCTACAAGAGGTTGTATGTATTATGCATGCAGTTTCACATGGCAAGGTTGGCAGAAACTGGGAGTCAGCTTTGATAAGAATGTGTTTTTCTTTTCCGTCTTGTCAAATATTCTGTGTCGCAAAGTCGCCGGTGTAGGTGGGGGTGCAGCGCAGAGGAGAGTAAATCGTAACATGTAGATGTGATTTAGTTTTATATTAGAACCAGTTAAAAGAATTAGGATAACACTGAATGATTGAAAGTTAGAGCTATTCACCTGAAGCATTCAATATTAGGGAGTCGACCTTATTATGTTAACTAAAGCAACCAGAATTAATCTGACTACGAGCAGGGACGCCGCTTACTTCAATGTGAAATTTTTTAGCCCAAACTGCGTTTTCCCGACCTAGGCCAGCTATCACTTTGTGCTTCTTATGTCCAAAACCAAAAACGGGTAGTTACACAATGGGTCCTTTTTTGCGTATGGTGATATCTTTTTGGTACTAGACTTTGGAAACATGTGTTTTTGTCACTCTGTCCTAATCAAGGTGTTAAATATTGTTACTGTTAGATATATCGTATCTAAAATTTTTAAGGTATACTGTATGGTATATTATGTCGCATACTGTTACCGTTTTTAAAAAAAAAAATGTTAGAATATTATTTTAAGATGATATAAATTCAATAATTTTTTTCTATATTTTATATGTATATAATTTTTCTCATTATAATTTGTCAAATATAAATAAAATAAATATGGTAGAAGATATTTTTTAATACAAAAAACATAAAAAATGTTATAAATAAAAAATAAATAATACTCAGAAAGAAACTAATTTATTGATATAAGAGAAAAAATATTACTTTAATAATTACAATACATTTTCTAATGTCGTATTGAGTTCTTAGGTGGCTCAAAGTAACCATTAAATTTTTATGTTAACTAAGAAAAATAATCAAAAGAATAAAAGTAAATATTTATTTTATGATATGTGTATTAATTATATTTTAGTGTTTTATATATTTATGATATTTTGATGTAAAATGACGAAAAAGAAATATCTCACACGCATCTTCGAAAAATAAAATAACGCGATACGTATCTCACGATATTTGCAGTATACTGCGATATTTAACTTTATGGTCCCAATAAATACAAAACATGTCCTAAGCTTTTGATTTTTGCATTCTAGGTCCAAAACTTTCATGCGTGACAATTAGGGCCCCAATTTTGCAATTTATACTGAAATTCCAATTCCACTATCGTGATTGGACTTATGTTGTATATTTTCTATTTACCAATAATTTAGTTTTAAATTCATAACTTTTATGAAAAAGAAAAAAGGTTTTGCATGAATTCTAGAACTAATGTTTTGTTTGTGTGGATATCCGCCATTGCGTTAAAATAAAGTTTGATGCATAATCTATCAGTGGCCGCAGACTCATATACTCATATATATGATATGGGGTCCATGGACCCCTTTTATATGAAATTGTAAATAATAAATACAAAGTTTATGAAAACCAGATTATATGATATGGGGTCCATGCACACATCGTTGCATTATTGGCTGCTGCTGCTCATCATCTTCTCGAATCCTCCTAATCCCATTTCTTATACATGAAAATGAAGGCTTTCATGCATTCCATTTAAATATTGAAAATCACAAAATAAATACTATATGAAATTTTGAAAATTTGAAACAGCAATAGAAAAAACTAGCCCATTAAATGTGTCTGAGCATCCACAAATTTGTTGTCATTCAAAAAATTACAGGAAATTAATACCGTCCCACTAGAAGATCTACAAAATTCTTTACCATTAGAATTGTCTGAAAAAAAAAAAGATTGATAACTGGTTTTTAGTGCACGAACTGTTGTGCGTCAGAGGGGTATAAATCAGGAATAAAGCATGCACAATTACTTAGGTCATCAACATTCAAAAATATCAAAGAATAACCATAACAAAATAGAATGTTCTCTTAGTAGGTCATCTAAGTGATCAATTTGTCTCCATAAAAAACATTAGTGACGATTTTCAACTTAGAGGAAAACATGATTATTAATAAACTTAACTGCAAAAAAAAAAAAAAAAAATACTACAATGACCAAATTCCACTGAACTGAAAATATTAGTGACAAATATGCTTCTCTTACCTATATATGAAATAATTCTGGCACAAAATAAAGATCAATATAGGAGAGAAGACAAATTAATTAAGAGTAGAACATCCAATTAATTAGCTGTGGAGTGTGTGGACTAATTAAATAAATTAGTAACAGAAGTACATACATGATATTAATGAACATGTACATGGTCCCGGCCGGACAATGTCAAAAACACCAATCCGTTACATAAACAAACTCCTCCTCTGAGCAACAAAAATCATAATCAAATCCAGACTTGTAATGGCATGCATATAGAGACCTGGCCTGGCATCGGCACTTCTCCTTTTGATCGCTAATGGATGCGTTTGAAAACTTGCTGGAAACCTCTTAAAAAAAATAAAATAAAACAAGGTGCACTGAGCCTTTTCTTCTCTGCTTCTATCTCATCCTCTGTTTCTATTGCATGCTTCTGCTGGTACTTCTCGTTTTTGTTTCTTCTTATCAGCTTCTTTGTTTATTGGCTGCTTCTTCTCTACTTCGTCTGCTGATTCTCGGTCAGGAACGCCAATGACAGCATCGATGCCCACAACTTGTATCATGCTAGCATTTTTTAATTTTCGTCAAACCAAAAGTTATGGCAAGGTGCTCTATGTTAGCGATACATGTTGCTTATCTATCCTAACCCGTGTATATATCTGCTTGGATAGTTTCATTTCATCCTGTATTCCATTGTAACTATGACACTTCAAGTATAAATACAATACAAGGGCAACCTGGCGGTTGTGTGCGGCAATCTCATTCTTTTATGGTATCAGAGCCATATAAAGACCTACATCTCAAACTCTTCTCAAACAATGTCCACAGAAAACTCATCCTCAACCTTCTCTTCGACTTCTCCTTCCTCAAGCAGCAATCCCCCTGTTCTCTTGCCATCACCTTCTGTGAATCTCGACTATTTCATTAGCATCAAACTAACTTTAGACAATTATTTGCTTTGGAAGGCACGGTTCCTTCCGCATTTACGACAATAGTGGCCGATTAGATATGTTGACGGTATGCTCAAAGCACCCCCACAAACAATCTCAGCATCTCAGACACCTTTAAACTCAGGTTCGCCTACTAGTGATCAAACTCCCAATCCAGCATACCAAAATTGGTATCAACAAGATCAATTGATCTTGAGCGTTATCATCTCTTCTCTCTCAGAAGAGATCCTTACCTATGTGATCAATATGACAGCGTCTTATGAGGTATGGACAGCCCTAGAAAGATTATTTGCCTTATAATCTAATGCTCATATCATGCAGATACGCTACCAGCTGTCCACCATGAAGAAGAAAGATCTTAAAGTAGCTAATTATTTCTAGCGCATCAAGAGTTTTGCTGACATTGTAGCTGCCATTGGACAACCCTTGCAGGAATACAAAATTGTTTCACATATTCTTACAGGTCTGAGTGCTAAATATGGTCTTCTGGTGACATCGATTACAATGAGAATTGATCATATGCCCCTTAATGATCTATATGGGCACCTTCTGAGTTATGAGCTACGCCTTGAACAACACCATGCAGTGATTTAGCCAGAAGGAGATCCACCTTCAGTCACCATAGCAACTAGAAACAACTCCAACCGTGGTGGAAGAGGTTCTGGGCCTAACAACTGTGGACGCAGCCAAGGGCGATGATGCTGTGGTCCTCAAATCAAAAGATGAGAGGGAATCGAAATAATTCTGGTATTACATACCAAGTATGTAAGAACCTTGGTCATTCTGCACTTTGATGTTACCATCATTTTGATCACTCTTATCAAGAAGAATTGAGCCACTTTGCTGCAATGGCTGATACTCCCTTATATCAAGTCGACACTAACTAGTATACAGACTCAGACGCCAATGAACATATCACCTCTGATCTTAACAATCTTTCTCCCAGTGAACAATATAATGTTACTGATAGAGTACAGGTTGGCAATGGGGCAGGTTTGTCTATCATCATATTGACTCATCTAAGATTCCTACTGCCACTTTTCCACTACATTTAAAAAATGTCCTTCATGTGCCCAAAATCACAAAGAATCTTATCTCAGTAAGCTTACACTTGATAACCCAGTTTTTCTCAAATTTCATCCTAATTATTTTCTTGTTAAGGATTGAGTCACAAAGAAAAAGCTCATCCAAGGAACATGTATGAATGGCCTTTACCAGGTTCCCTTGCATGCTCATGACAAGTTGCATTCACCAAGTGCCCTTGTTGAGTAGTGTGTCAGTCTCCAATTGTGGCATTCCAGGCTTAGTCACCCATTTGAAAGCTTAGTTTGTCAAGTTGTTTGTCATCATAGTCTTTCTCTTACTAAGAATAAAGAGTTCACAGTTTGTGCATGTCAGAAAGGAAAAAGTCATTAGCTATCTTTTTCTTCATCTTTGTTTGTTTCAAATCATCCTTTGGATTTGATTTTTTTTTTTTTATGCTTGGGGACCTGCTATGAAGTCTATTATTGGCTTCCATTATTATGTCAATTTTATTAATGACTATATCAAATTTTTGTGGTTATATCCAATAATTTGCAAATAAGAGGTTTACACTGTTTTTATCAGATTTCAAAACCTGTTGAGCATTTTTTGAACATAAAAATTAAAGCTGTTCAAGCTAATTGGCGAGGTGAATACCAGAGACTACATACTTTCTTTTCCTCTATTAGAATTGATCATCGAGTTTCATGTCCTTATACACATCAATAGAATGGTTCAGCTGAGCGTAAACATTGCCACATTGTTGAAACAGGCAAGTCTCTTTTGGCTCAAGCATCTATGCCACTAAAATTCTGGGATAATGCTTTCCAATCTATAGTTTATTTCATAAACCGAATGCCTAGTAGAGTCACTTCTAATGTTTCTCCCTTAGAGCACTTGTTTCATGGGAAACCAGATTATAGGTGAAAACCTTTAGATGTGCTTGCTGGCCATTTCTATGGCCCTATACTATGCACAAGTTCGAGTTTCGCTCCACCAAATGTGTGTTTATTGGGTATAGTTCCATTCAGAAAGGTTACATTCCAGCTCTCCATCTCGAACTTGTTCCGGGGCCTCATCTTAACCAAGCATTGCCTACTAAACCTGCATCCTCTAGCTGCAACACATCTAGCCTTAGTTCTCCTAGTACCTTTTAGCCTGAGTCTGATTCATTGGTGTCTACACTACCTGCTCCTCCTCGGCATCCCATGCAAACCCACCTACGTAACAATATCGGTAAGCCGAAGATCTTTACTGATGAGACTGTTTGAAATCCTATTTCTCAAGCACTGTTGGTCACCAACTCCTCTATTGAAGCTAAACCCACCAATCTCTCCATGGCTATGGCAGATCCTTCTTAGCGGAAAGCAATGAATGCTGAATATGCAATTTTTATGGAAAATAAGGCTTTGGTTTCTCGTTCCACCAACACCCAACATGGATATTATTAATTGCAAATGGGTATTCAAATTGATGAGGAAAACTAATGGAAGTATTGAACAGAATAAGGCCTGCCTTGTTTCAAAAAGGTTCAAACAACAGTATAGTGTTGACTATCATGATACATACAGTCTGGTAGTTAAACCTACCACCATTCGGCTCAATCTTTCTCTTGCAATGACTTGAGGATGGAAAATCAAGCAATTAGATGTTTAGAATGCCTTTTTGCATGGATTTC
Organism: Aquilaria yunnanensis; assembly: GCA_039654915.1. Lineage (NCBI taxonomy): Eukaryota > Viridiplantae > Streptophyta > Magnoliopsida > Malvales > Thymelaeaceae > Aquilaria > Aquilaria yunnanensis. Next base: position 32,977,094 of record CM077600.1, on the reverse strand, counting down.
TACAGGAGGAGGTTTATATGTCACAACCTTCTCGTTATATAAATTCTCACTATCCTTGCCATGCCTGCAAGCTTCATAAGGTGCTTGATGGCCTTAAATAGGCTCTTCAAGTTAGTACTCTAAATTGAGTTCACGGTTAATTGAACTTGGGTTTGTAGCTTTGAAGGCCGATACTTTTCTTTTTATCTTCAATAATTTTGGATTGGTTATCCATATACCTATTTATGTTGATGATATTTTGGTAACAAGTTCTTCACATGCTGCTATAGATCGCCTTCTTATGGCACTTCAAAAAGATTTCCTAATAAAAGATCTAGGTTGTATTGATTTCTTTTTTAGCATTGAAGCTGTGCCTACACCTTGCGACATGATTTTGTCACAGCAAAAGTATATAGTTGAGCTACTTGATCGGACCAACATGATTAATGCTAAACCTATTTCTACACCTATGACAACCACGGAGAAACTTTCCAAGCATGTAAGCATACTTATGGCTGATCTAATACTCTACAAAAACATTGCTGGTGCATTACAATACATCATTATGATTCGGCCAGATATTTCTTTTGCCGTCATTAAAGTTTCCAATACATGCAGTCTCCTACAGTGGAGCATTGGAGTGCTGTCAAAAGAATACTACGCTACTTGAAAAGCGCGCTATCTCTTGGTCTTCACATCTGACGACCTTTATCTCAAGTTCTTAATGCCTTTTCGGATGCAGACTAGGCTGGATGTTCAAATAATTGTCGTCCTACAAGTGGCTTTGCCATTTTCTTGGGAAATAACCCTGTTTTTTGGAGCTCTCGAAAACAATAAACAGTTTCTGGTTCAAGCACTGAAGTGGAGTATCGGTCTTTGGCAAATGCTACTGCTGAACTTATCTGGATTCAAGCGTTGCTATCGGAATTAGGTGTTTACCTTGATCAACAGCATGTTTTGTGGTGTGATAACATTGGTGCTACCTATCTCACCACAAACCCTGTTTTTCATGCCCTGACAGAGCACATTGAAGTTGTTTTTCATTTTGTCCGTAAAAAGGTTGCTCAAAAAGATCTTGTGGTTTGTTCCATCTCCACTGAAGATCAAGTTGCAAACGTTCTCACAAAACCATTGTCATTTCAGCTTCATCAGTAGTTTTTAACCACTCTCAACGTTAACTCTCAGACGTTGTGATTGTGGGGGCATGTTAGCAATACGTGTTGCTTAGGATAAAAATTATTCTTATCTATCCTAACCCCTGTACATATCTGCTTGTATAGTTTCATTTTATCTTGTTTTCCATTGTAACTATGACACTTTAAGTATAAATACAATACAAGAGCATGCAACCTGGCTGTTGTGTGTGGCAATCTCATTCTTTTAATCTAATCATGTAACTACCCAAGTTATATGGTAATGAATGAAAGAATTAGAACATGGAAGATCCCCAAATATTGGGTTAAACCTAAATAAGGAAAAGAACAATTTAGGTAGACAAACATATGCATAGATATAGGTTGTGGTCTTGTTTGGCATTAAAGCTAATTATTAATAGTAGATTTTAGAAAAATTATGTAATGGTGGGTTTTTTTTATTATTAACATTAGCAATTTAATCTTCATCATTAATTAATTATTAGTGCCAATCACATGTGCTGTTTCCAAAAGAAGCTATATCATACATAGGCTTCATTTATTCATTATTCCCACAAAAACATGTAGGTATATATATTACATTGAAAATTTAGCACACAAACTTCTACTTGGGTAAGAAGAAACCTAGATATCAATCGGCTCTTCACAGGTTAATTATTCTCACACTTGCAGATGAAGATAAAAGTAGCACACAGGCAAGGGGAGGGTAGTGATTAATCGAGAGGGAGCCAGTGAACGAGTAAAGCAGCCACAAAGTCCTTGAGATAATCAGGGAAGGTGTAGGCATCCATATTGGCATACAAGACATGGTAACTACAGGTAAGAAGAAACCTCTGTTGGTCGCAAAAGCCCTTCATTCATGTCCTTCCATGCACTCTCAATTCGCTTGTACGACTTCTTCACTGCTTCTTGCTTCGTTGCCCCGTACTCTTTCATGTAACATTCTACAGCGGTGTCTATGTGCCTTCTCTTTTTCTCAAATTACATGCAAAGCATTCATCCAAACGCCAACATCAATTCATGATTTATATATATGTACATCTATCATTTTCGGGGTGCAAGTAATTGCTTAAGGTTGAAGTGTATGTAAAATTAAAATTAATGCACCTCATGGCTATCCCTCCCCCTAACCAAATTAAGACATTGTCCCCAATGTCAAAACATAGATAATAAGAGTGAAAAATAAATTACCTGAAATAGTAGTTATTGAAAATGAGAAACCAGAAATAACTTAAACCAAAATAAAAAAAATACTGATAGTAAAATTAAAAGACAAGATAAATAGATCCACAAGTCCCATTGTTCTGTTCCACAATGCTTCATCACTTATTAAGGATTGACAACCTGTAAAAATAAATAAATAAATAAAATGACATTAATGTACAGTAATTGTGATTGTGGCTCACATCTTCCACTAGTTTTACATCCAGTAACAGCTTCAACGCCTTCTATGAGTTGAAGATATACTTTCCATCCAGTTTTCTTACAAACTGGCAAACATGGTCGTTTAAAGTCAGATTCCCAATACTGTATTGCTCTCATTCTCTATGAAAAATCCTTTATAAACCAAGAATTTTATGTTACACTAATCCACAAGAATGGGTTTCAAGAGTCAATTGGATATCATCCAAAAATTCCTTACGCAGGCCATTTTTAATGAATTTTTTTTTATCTTCTCGAGTATTGGACATCATCCCTAAAGAACGACATTTAGTATCATAATTTCATCGACCACATTTATGACAGACGCATAACCTTTTTGCTCTTCATTTTTTGGCATAAGCGCTTTTGCTTAAGCTAGGCATGTGAGGTACAAATGTATCTGAAATTTCACCAGCCAAACGGACCTTAGCTTCAATTAACCACCACACATTTTCAAGAATGCCTTTGTGCATAAAAAATTTGAATCTTTTCACTTCTAGCTTGATAAATCCTTTTAAGAACATTTATTGGGAGAGAGGAAAAGTATTTTTGCAAAGCAGAAAGAATATAATCTATTGGTGAGAAAAAATTGAGAGAGGATAAAAAGAAATAAGTTATTATGGAAAACTAAGATAACCAACTTGAGAGCTATAGAGTACCGTATCCACCACTTAACCGAGAAGAAATGGATCATACTTTTTGACAATTTTTAAAGGCTTTACAGAATGCATATGTGTCTTTAAACAAAAAGGGCCAATAAAATCCAAACTGCAAAATCTTTGCAACTTTTTTCTTTGACAAAACACACCCCCGCACATTTCAGAATTACAAAATTCAATGACACCTTTGACCTTATCCTCAGGTATGTATCTCCTAAATATCTGATCAGGGCAGTATTTGAAAAGATAAGAGTCATTTCAGTGAAAATTTTTCACCTCATATAAAAATTTCTTCTTATCTTGGATTTTCCATTGAGCTGGTATCTGTCTTGTCACCATAAAGTTGATAATATTAGCAAACCAATGTACTGTAGTGACAGAAAATATAAATTTGTCAGGAAAAAAATAATTTATGGGTGCAGCCTCAATTGTTGAATTCATTGTTAGTCTTGACAAATAGTCGGTGACAATATTTTTAAAGTCATTCTTATCCTTAATCACAATGTTGAATTCTGGGAGTAAGTTGATCTAACGTATCGGCTTTGATTTAGCATCTTTTTTTGACATTAGGTACTTCAAGTTTTTGGGTAAGACCTTTAACTTTATTATGGGGATTGTATTTTGCTCCTCAATTTTTAGTTTCCAACTTGTGTTTCCTTCTACCTCTTCGATATGGTTTTTCACAAAAGTGTCAATGATGCAAACTTTCTCACTTTCATCTTCCTTTTTTGGAGGTTGCTTAAGTAAGTTAAAAACATTTAACTCCAATGTCACAATTTTAAATGTCATCATCATCAATTCATTCCTACAATTAATTAAAGCATTAAATGTTGCTAAAAATAGACATCCCAAAATAACAAGTATTGAATTTTTAATTTCCACTGATGGTGTATCCAAAACAATAAAATCCACAAGTTATATGAATTTATCAACTTGGACTAACACATCTTCAATGACTCCTCTAGCCACTTTCACTAATCTTTTAGCGAGCAAAAGAGTTACTTCGGTTGATTTTAACTCACCCAAATTTAGTTTTTGGTAAACTGAATATGAAAATAAGTTTACACTAGCCTCAATATCAAGTAATGTTTGCTCAATTTTATGTTCGCCAATGAAACATGAAATTGTTGGACAACTAGGATCCTTATATTTCAAAGCAGTGTTATTTTGAATAATAGAACTTACCTGTTTGGCTAAGAAGACTTTATTTTTCACATTCAATTTTCTTTTAACAGTGTACAAATCCTTTAAAATTTTAGCATAAGAAGGTACTTGTTTGATCACATCCAATAAATGGATATTGATCTTTACCTACTTGAAAATATTTAAAATTTTAGGATTTTGATTCACCTTCTTAGGAACAGTTAACGCTTGAGGAAATAGAGATGTTGGTAAAGATTCAATTTGTTCTTCGCTTGGTATAGGTTCAACCCATTTTCTACTCTTAGAAGTTGACTTATCGTCTTCTTCACAAGGATCAGGAATGGATTTTTCAATAACCTTACCACTACGGACTGTAATGATTGACTTCACTTGATCCATAGTTTGACCTTTGGGATTTAGTTGTGGTTGAGAAGGAAATTTTCCTTTCTCCTGAATATTGAAGATAGATGCAATTTTTACAATAGTATCTTTCAAATCAATCATAGTTCGACTTGTATAAGCATTGATGGACTCTTACTTTTCAATAAATAAATGCAATGTTTCTTCAAGATTTTTCATAAAAGGAGGATTATAAGGTGCATACCCTTGAGATTGTTGAAAATTTTGTTGGGTGTGCTAAGGTGGTTGTGACGGTTGAGCATGATTGCCACTTTTCCAAATGAAGTTTAGGTGATTTTTTTAACCAGGATTGTAAGTTTGTGAGTTTAGATTTTGGGTTGGCCTATTGAAGTTGTTCAAAGCATTGACTTGTTCATGGAGGCATTCTTTGAAAGTGGGCAAGGTTGGACAATTATTAGTGGAATGGTCATTGGTTTCACAAATGTGGCAAACAACTTCTTCAACAAATTCTAAATGACCAGTTTTCTTCATTTTTAATGCCTCAACCTTTCTAGCTAGAGATGCAAATTTTGCTTGAAGGTCATTATCTTCTTTAAAATGATATATGCCTCCACTAAATACAAGGGATTGAGTCTTACATGTAGTTTCATAGGTATCAGCGATGTCCCAATTCTGTGCATTCTTAGCTAGCAAGTCTAGGTAATTCATTGCCTTGTCAAGATTCTTATCCTCAAATGTTCCATTGCACATCATTTCTTCCATTTGTCTTTCCCTAGGTGTCAAACCTTCATAAAAATGTGAGACTAATCTCCATGTTTCAAAACCATGATGTGGGCATGTGTTAAGTAAATCCTTGTATCTATCCCAACACTAGTAAAAAGTTTCACATGATTTTTGTGTGAAAATGGTAATTTGTCTTTTGAAAGAATTTGCCCTGTGGGCAAGAAATTTTTTTTAAAAAAACTGTTGTTCCAATTCATCCCATGAATTAATGGAGCCTGAACTAAGATTCTGTAGCCAAGTTTTAGCTTTATCTTTTAAAGAAAAAAAAAAGCTTCAGCCTGATGGCGTTCATGCTACAATTTAGGTTGTTATATGTGTGATAGATTTCCTCAAATTCCCTCAAATGCAAGTATGGATTTTCAGAATCAAAGCCGTGAAAAGTTGGTAAAAGTTGAATAATACCTAGCTTAAAGTTGAAGTTACATGCATCAGCAGGAAAAATTAAACATGATGGAGTGCTATTTCGTATGAGGTTCATGTATTCTCTAAGTGTCCTGGGTCGATCTTGGTCATTATGTAGAGAATGGTTGTCATTTTGCTCATTAATGTGTTCAGCCATGTTTGAAGAAGATGAAGATTCTCTTACCAGTCTACCACTTGATGTATGTGACTAAGCTTTCATGCATTAACAAGAGACACAAATATCGATAATAAATTAGGTAGGAGGCTCAGTCTTCCATACAATAAATAAAAGATTTAAGAGGCGTAACCTTCCATTCAATAATAAAGAAAAATAAAGAAAAATAAGATTAATAGAAATTAAGAGGTAGAAGTCTTAGCCTTCCATATGATGAACAAAAATAAAATAAAATAAAAAAGAACAAAAAGAAAAAAAATAATTAAACTTGTACTCTAATTTTACTTCCCCGGCAACAGCATAAAAAACTTGCTGAACTTTAGCAGTTATAACTCAAGTGTAGGTTGTCATAAGTAATAAAATCTTAGGAGTCTGAGTGTAGAACCACAGGGAAGTGAATTAAGAAATACAAATTATAAATTTGGTAATAAGGAAAGATTTTGGCGCAAGGTGTGAGCAGGTGTTGGTTAGAAACTCAAATTCTAATAAAAGCTAAGGTTAGGGGATCCACTTTTAATATATCGGTTATGCTTAATTTTAGCTCATCTTATCACTTAATTGGAATCCACACATAAATGAGGTCCTAATTGGAGAATTTAGTTAGTATTAACTTTCATTGATCTTAAAACACCAACATTTGCTAATGGGTTCAAGTATCTGTCATGCCAAACTTTGTCTACAATAACTTAAAATTCCAATATAACTGACAGAGACATGTTCTACAAAAGGAATCAAGTAACTTTTGCGCCAATGATTGACTATGATGAATCAAGACTTTCACTTAACAAGGTGGGAAGTTAAATAGATTAAAGAAGAAAATATCATTAACTTTGTGATTCATTTAAATCAATCATAACCTTTATACCAAAAGCTTCACCCTTTCACCTTAGCAAAAAGAAGATTAGTTATCCATGATAAAAGTAAACAATATGTAGAAAGATGAAATGAACATGGATTGAAAGATCAAAAGAAGAACGAGAAAACACTTGGATAGAGCTTCGGTATTGAAAACTAGAAAACAACTAAAGGAGAAAAGCTAAAGGTGTTACACCCGGAAAGTGATGAATGATTAATTACCGGGTTAAGTGGATTAGTGGCATAAATAGTTTCCTAATTTGGAAACTTAGCGAAATTTTTTGTAGAGACTTTGAATTATTTATGGAATGGGCATTAATGAGTGTTGGACACTCTAAGAATTATGCTTGGCTAAGGCCAAGAGTTTGGGTGATAAAAAAATGGCAAGTTTGGAAGTTGAGGGACTCAATTGCACAAAGAAAAGTTGGGTGGGAGGACTCAATTGCAAAGTTGGAAAAAGATGGAGGACCAAGTGAGTAATTTGGCCATTTTTTCATGAAAAATATATGCATGGCCGGCCACCCCATGTTACCAATTTAAAATTGGCCTACTACACATTCCACTCATAATTATTTAATCCCTCCACTACATCCTCCACTCACCAATTAAATATTACCCCACTTACTTTTGTCCCCCACTTTCCCAATTTGACTATTCTATTACCCATGCTTTGTCTCCCACTACAAATCCCACTCACCATATTTTAATCACCCACTTACATTGTCTCCCACTTTACATTATTTAATTCTCCCCACCATCACTTGTCCAAGCAATGCTTTAATGAGCATTTGACTTATTCTCCCACCTTTTTCATTCAAAATTCGGCCATACCTCCAAATTATGCATTTGATATGCATTTTGGGTGCATTTCACTTCATTTAGCACCATGACCACCCACCTTCTTTGAATATACGTTTAATGCACATTTAGAATGCATTTGAGTTTCATTTCTCTTTCATTTGCAAGTGCATAACCAGCCATCACTCCCACTTTCATTTCATTTTCATTTCCACTCTCTCTCTAGCACCAAAAGCTCTCCCTTCTCTCTAAGTTCCAGCCATGGTGTTCTTCAAACTCCATCTCCTTCTTTCTTCATCTAAGATTCGGCCATAGCTAGAAATGCATGTTCTTGCACATGCAAACACATTTTCTTGAAGCTTTCAAGCTCCTAAACCCATCTAGACCAAGAACAAAGTGAGAAATCAAAGAAAACCCATGAAGAAATGCTTGTGAAGTTTCGGCCATATGGATAAAATGGTGTTCTTGAGCTCACCTCAAGAGCTCCTTACATGCATGGCATTTCTAAGCCATGAAGAGCAAGAAGATGAAGACGAACTCTAAGAAAGTGAAGCTCAAGTTTCGGCCATTTAAAGGTTGTAAGTGAACCAAGTTTTTCTTGGTAGTTTCATGTATTTTGAGCTAGATGCTACTCTCTAATGACTTGGCCATGTTGGATTTTTGCAAGGAAATTAAGAGGATATTTCGGCCATGGAAGGATATTGTTGTTCTTGAGCTCAACTCAAGAGCTCTTTACATGCATGGCACTTTTAAGCCATGGAAAGCAAGGATGGAGGTTTCGGCCATGTGTATACATGGCATTTAGAGGCATGAAACCAAGTGTTCTTGGTGCCTCGAGGCTTGTATGGCCATTCCAAGGAAGGAAACAAGCAAAAGATGAAAGAAAAGCAAGAGGAAAGTTTTGTCCAAGTGTGAATCTTGGCATGCATGGACATTTTTCCAAGTGTTCTTGGTATCATTAAAGTCCTTGTGAATATACAAGACAATGGCAAAAAGTTGGATGCAAAAAGGAGAATTTTGTAAGCTATGGAAGTACTAGAAGATTCGGCCAAGTAGTAATCTTGGCATACATAAGTTTAAACCATGTGTTCATGGTAGTACAAGTGTTCTTATGAACATGCAAAGTGTAAACCAAGCGTTCTTGGTCCATAAATTATGAAATGGGCTATTTTGGGCCATAATGGCATTATTGGCAAATGGGCTAAATCCTGAAAAGGTTAATATAGGCCCAAGTCCTGAAAAGGTTAATATGGGCCTAAAGGTTAATTTGGGCTAAAAATCCTGAAAAGGTAAAATTGGGCCTAAATGATAAGTTGGGCCAAGTCCAGAAAAGGAAATAAACAGGCCAAGTGGGCCTGAGTTCCTGGAAAGGCCAAGTTGGGCCAGAATTCCAGAAAAGGCCAATGTAGGCCTGAGTTCACAGAAAATTGGGCCTCAGTTCACAGAAATGCTAAGTGGGCATTTACCTCCTTAAGTGAGGTTGAGTCCATTAAGGAAATGGCAAAGTTCCAACAACAAACAAAGCAAAGCAAAGGCAATGAGCAAAAGGTTACACCAATGGTGGTAAGGATCCTTTACTCACTTATTGCATGGTGTACTTCCATGATATTGTTTGTGAGTATAAATGCCCCTATGTGATGGTCATAGAACCAAGTGACCATAGGTGTGCAGCGGGTTAGTTGTTCTTTGTGTGAGGGCTCATGTTACTTTCTTAGTTTAATAATTGGGCACGTAAGTGCATAATTGATGAGGTATCATTGCTTCGGCAACTTTGGGCACGTAAGTGCATATTGGACGAGGATTGTTGCTTCGGCAACTATGGATATGAATAATGGGCAATTGTGGATATATATATGGTTTGATTAGCTAATCAATATAAAGGCAAGTGTTAGAGTTTATAGTAAGAATGGCCAACTTACTATGTAACTCGGAGCTCTAGGGGAACGGGTGGTATGATTAAGAAGGAGAATTGAGGTTTAAAGCCTTGGACACTTGCCAGGGGTGCTAGTAGTGCCAGGGGTGCCATTGGTGCCAGTACTGCCAGTCTGGCCAGGGGTGCCAGTAGTGGGTGGCAGTAGTGATTGCCCAGGAAAACTTGTGGTTGAGTGCGTGTGTTGTGTGCTTCTCTGAACCGTTGTTGTTTGTGCATGCTGACCCAAATTATTATTATTATTGTTGTTGCTGCTATTGTGCTGTATCTTGTGTTTTCTTTGTTTTAGTGTTTTCCTTTGCAGGAACAGGATTATTTGCCATGATATTCTTGGCTTGGATTTATTTGCCATGGTATTCTTGGCATGGGATTTAATTGCCATGACATTCTTGGCTTAAGAATAGGCTTTGGAAGCCATATGTGACTACGAAAGTCATGAGAGATTACCTCATTCTGATTTGGCATTGCCATTACGTTCTTGGCACAATTTTGGCTTTTTAAGCCGGATATGACTATGAAAGTCATGAGTTACTTACCTCACACCTAGATCCTTACTGAGTTTTATAACTCACCCGCTCTTCTTTACTTTTTTCAGGAAGTGGATTGGATGGCTTGATAGATCAAGTAGGGAGTACTAGAGTACTCGTTATGTTTTGCTAAAGGGTTGGGTATGAGTTTAGTGTTGCTTAATATATTCATTTGACTCTAAGTGACTTATGTGGTATATTTTACTTGCGGAACAAGCTAATGGTTTGGACTTCCTTGTGCAGGCTTGTGGAGTCTAGAAGTTGTGGGAACAAGGTCTATTAAGCTGGAATGAGTTCCAGGTTATGAGTTAAAGTTTGGGTAGACATAAGAACTTGGTCTGTAAAACCTAAACTTAACTAGTTATGGACATATAGCATCCTTGGTATGTTTTCCAAGTAGGAGATGCTTGTTAGATGCACATTGTGATCATGATTATCTTAGGATGAATTTTGATGAAATGCCATGATGGATATTCATGTTATGTGTACTAGACTTGGCTGATGCTCATGGATATATAAATGTGGTTTTCAAAGTTGAAAATGAGATGGGCTTCTTTGTTGCCATGCATTGGATTAGTACACTTGATGGACACACATCCTATGCACTTAATGGATTAAGTGTATGCTTTGCTTGAATTGCAAGTATGATTTGCTGATTATGTGTGTAACTAAGGGAAGACTTCCAGTGAATCTGGATTTATTGGATTTTGTTGAAATGGCATCTAAAGACTTATGTGTGTAACTGGCTAAGTGGTAAAGTCCATAAATGGAACACTAGAATTCCACATAGGTATTAGCTCGTTCCTGGAGAGCACCCTGACAACACATTGAAAGTATTTAAGTAACAAGCTAGTACCAGAATAGATTTTGGAGTCACGCCGTAGGTGCTCATAACTAGCTAATAAAGCCCCTTCAGTATGAATAACTTTCGCTGCATTAATTTGATAATCGGGCCCAGATGGGCCAGGGGCAGTTTGGGGGCGTGACAAAAGGTGATACAAGAACATAAAGAAGGCCTAAGAAATGGCATCCCCCCGTCTTCCCCCACCCCAAAGTGCCTATTTATAGAGTTTTGGGGTAGGTGAAATAGTAAAATAGTAAAATGTAGGTAAATACAAATCAACAAAAGCGGGCTACAACTTCTTTTAATTTTTCAACCATTGTAGACATCAAATCAGCTCTTCCTTAAAGCACAGAACTTGTAGATCTCTTCTTTAGCTTCGAATTAATGGCTTGACCATTCAAATCGGACATCCGTAGCTCAAGTTATGATTTTTCTACCGAAACTACTCTTTGGCACATGAAAAAACCAATGGTCTCATTTGTAATTAGATTTCCGCAATGAAAACGATTAAACTATCTCACAGAATAAAGTAGAGTTGAAGATCTATGTGTTGGCTTTTAGATGAATTTGGAATCACTCAGCTTCGACATCTACAACCCCATATATGATTTTTTTTGTGAAGGGTCGCCAGGTGATGATTTTACCTACATAAAAAATAATTATTTAATATTAATAAACAGTGAAAATGTGTGTAAACAGTAAAATACGCGTATGAACAATAAGTCAGTAAATAGTAGCTGGTGGATAGTAAAAATGTGTATTAATAGTAAAAATGTGTGAATAGCAAAAATGTGTGAATAGTAACCCTGGGGAAAAATGCTCAGAATATAGAAATTAATCATACTCAAAGTGTATAATGATGATTTAAACCCTTAATAGTAATACACTTATGAGTATTCATCAATTGCCAGCATCATGGAGTTGTGGCTCTACATGGAGTTGGAGGATATGGTGCACACTGCTATCAAGGTTGAGAAGCAGCTCAATAGGAGGAGTACAAATTAGCCTAACATTACCTAGAAACCTATGTAGAACAAGAAGGCTAGGCGAGAGGCCTCTAAGGCCAAACCCGAGCCCTCTAAGGGAGGTGTGCTCTACCCAAAGAAGGCCCCTCAAAACCAACTCCAACAATGAGAAACTAAGACACTAAGTGTTTTAAATGTCGAGGCAAGGGCCATATAGCTTCTAAGTGCCCCAACAGGAGGACCATGATTCTCAATGACAAGGGGGATATCAGGGGCGTAGCTTTTTAGGGGCAGGAGGGGGCAACCGACCCCCCTAGAATTTTAAAAAAATTTATTGGCTTGTTGGATATGTGATAAAATTGTAGAAAAACTAAAGTTAGGTACCTATCTATAAGTTTTGTAATTAATAAGGGTCTCTAGTATATTTTATCCTTTTAAGATCTCATTCTTATTGAGTAAATTGCGTGATAGTCCTTAACCTTTAATTATTATTTTATTTTAGTCCTAAATCTATTAAAAATATTTCATTTTGGTTCCATTACATTTAATATGGTAACTCAAAGTATTTGTTTAATAACAATTTTTTAGATTTAATTGTTCGGTAAGTATTATATAATAAATTTAATTTTTATAATAATTCTTTTATAATTAATAGAAAATTCAAATAACCATTTTTACTCTATAAATTGAACTTTCTTCATTCATGAAAAAAAATATAAAATTTAAATTGAATATTTCAATTAAACTTAATTATTGTAAATTTTTGAATTTCATGTATCTATATTTATAAACTGTCTATTGAATTTTGAGTTATAAACTTTTGAAATAAACTTAATCATTACAAACTTTCAAATTTTATGTGTCTATATATAATATTATTTATTATTTTATATTATTAATTATAAATTTATACATTATAACAAACCGTCTCATGCCAAGGCCCCACCCCGTCCCCCTTGGCTGAATTTCTGGTTACGCAATTGTGGGAGATAATCTAACTATGAAGGCATGCCCTATTTGGATGATTGTTGTGATGGGGAGTATGCCATGGAAGGAGAACTTTTGGTGGCAATAAGAGCTTTTAACATGCAAGTCAGAGATAAGGCAGACAAAAGAGAAAATACCATTCAGAGTGGACAGACAAAACACATGTATAGCAAAGTCGAGCGCCGTTCTGTCAACAAAATAGAAAAGAAAAAAGTCCCGAAAGTTGTGCAAAAGTCGAGAGCCAGCAAGAACGACTTCACCTGTAATCTACAGAACAGTTGTGAAATTGCTACTAAATGATTTTACCGTAAACACCAGCAACCAGAAAAATTGTCTAACCAAGCCCAATCGAGTATTATGTTTTTCAAGGGTCAAATAATAACATATCATCTGTAGTAATCTTTCATATTAAATCTTTTATATTTGATAAGAGATCATATTCAATTATTTGTGTTTCGGTGACGGTCACATTATTGTGCATTTGACAGTTGTCTCAATTAAATTTTTGGAGAACTACTTTTATGTATTATATATCTTTAATAAAATTTACAACTTGACACATAAGTTTTGTACTCTGTTTAATATTAATATAAGCGTTAGAGTTTTAAAAAAAATTAACAAAATGTAGTTTTCAATTTTTAATTTCAATAAATTTAACTCTATTATTAATAAATTATCTAAGATTGTGATGCAAATAACAGAAATTGTTACCAAACAAGGAGAATTTATATTTTATAGAAGAAACAACTATTACCTCCACCAACTATTTTGTCTGGTTTAGCTCTAATTTGGCTAGATGTCTTTTTCCGATCAATTATTTTTTCTACTCAAACACTTAAAAACTGCTTACCAAGTCTTTAGCATTGACGTTACGCATTTCGTGCCTCAAAAGGTAGACTTACGTGTGTAGAAAGTGTTGCAGCGGCGAATCACAACGACGTGCATTGTCCAGTTTGCAGGGGTGAAGATGAATCAATTGACCATGCAATTGTTTTAGAGAGAATCACAATTTGGCCCCCAATGTTTACTATAAATTACACTTTACACCTCTTATTTCAGAAACCTCTAAAAAGCCTCACGAGGCTTTAAAAAAACCTACATTTAAATTGAGATATTATGCAGAATTGAAATCTACCTTTCCACTCTTGTTGTACTTTAACTATTCTAAAACTTGAAGTAATTCGAGCCCTAGTGCTATTTAGGTTGAGAATAATGTTCTTTTTTAGCGTATGACTAATTAGTTTGTTTCCTATTCTAAAATTGAGTTTCTAGCTCGGAAACTTCGTGCTCCCTGGCTGGTGGTTTCGATCCATCTAGTTCACCATTTAATAGTTTCAGGCTCCAGTGCCTGTCTGCTTGGTTGTAATTTGCTTTTAGGAATATCAACACAATCGAACAAATGAGTTCAATCAAATACTGGGCCTTTTTAGCCTGAATTAGAAGAGCAGCATGTTGTTTCATCAGTTTATGCTTTTACGATTCTGAAAATGAGTTTATGGTCTTTGACATTACATGCAGGCGGACAATGTTGAAGCAGCCTCTAATATGCTTAAAGATACCTTAGTGGTGATATGGGATGTCTTTCTGCAATGTGAAACCTTTCTAGTACAAGCGTGAGGAGGTTCCCATGTGTACGTCTTACCCATATTAATATACACGTTCTAGTGTCGGGAAGTAATTTTGATGGAAAACTTATGTTAAGCTTGAGAGGGCGGAGCTTTAAAGTGTGTAATCTAACATTAAAGTAGAAAATGAAGTCTTCTGTTTTGTTTTCGTTTCTACAAGAAGTTGTATGCATTATGCATGCAGTTTCACATAGCAAGGTTGGTAGAAACTGGGAGTCAGCTTTGATATGAAAATTTGTTTTTCTTTTCCGTCTTGTCAAATATTCTGTGTCGTAAAAACAAAAAAAAAAAGTGCCCCGAGCCTTTTATTCTTTGCTTCTATCTCTTCCTTTGTTTCTTCTTCTCTGCTTCTTTGGTTCTTGGCTGCTACTTCTCTACTTTGTCTGCTGATTTTCAGAGAGGAACACCAACGACAATCTCGGCACCCACAATTGTCTCATGCTAGCATTCTTTAACTTTTGTCAAACAAAAAGTTATGGCAAGGTGATCTTATTGTATAATTACTCAAGTTATATGGCGATGAATGAAAGAATTAGAACATGGATAACCCCAAAATATTGGGTTAAACCTAAATATAGGCTTCATTGATGATTCCCACAGAAGAAACATGTAGGTGTGTGTGTGTATATGTTACATTGAAAATTCAACACACAGCTTTTGCCTGGGTAATAAGAAACCTAGATATCAATCGGCTCCTCACAGGCTAATTATTCTCACACAATGCACAAGAAGATAAAAGTAGCACACACACAGGGGGAGGATAGAGGGTAGTGATTAATGATAAGAAATGAAATGATCAATGGAGAGGGAGCTGGTGAACGAGCAAAGCAGCGACAAAGTCCTTGAGATAATCAGGGAAGGTGTAGGCATCCGTATCGGTGTACATGAACTGGCTACTACGGGTGAAGTTGAGCACTCGCATGAGCACTGCCTTGGGAACCTCTGTTGGTCGCAAAAGCCCTTCATTCATGTCCTTCCATGCACTCTCAATTCGCTTGTACAACTCATTCACTGCTTCCTGCTTTGTGGCCCCATACTCTTTCATGTAACATTCTACAGCGGTGTCTACATGCCCTCTCTTTTTCTCAAACTGCAAGTAAAGCAAAGCATTCACGCAAACGTACGCCAACATTAATTCATGATTTATATATCTATTGTTTTCGGGATTTAAGGTTTAGGTTGAAGTGTGTGTGTGTCTATATATATATATATATATATAATTAAAATTAAAGTACCTCATTGGTCATTATGTCATCTAGGAGTCTTGTGATTAATGAAGAAGCAGTAAGAATCTTGGGGGTGGACAAGAACCACTCAAAAGCATCTCTGCTTATATTGTCTCCCATCCCAAGCAAAGATGAGGGTATGAGTAGAGGGCAAGTGCTGGTGTGGATTCCCAGCTTAAGGTACTCCTCTATTGTAGGTGTATAATTTTGGCTGAACCATCTAGCTTCTGTCAAGTAAATTCTTGTCTGCCTCTTAATCTGATATATACATACATCATCAAATTAAACTAGTTAGTTACCAAATAATTAACGTTGTGAATAAATTACTTAAGAAGCCTAGCTATTTTTGCTCGATGAGTGGATATATTATATAGAAATTAAGGGAACTGCATGCATAAGCACGACCATTTCTACAGCGTAGTTGAGGCGATAGGATTTCCCAAGTTTGGCCATGTCCTCCCCAATTTCATCATACACATCCAGCAAAATTTGATACAACTCTTTGCTGCACTCATTATTCAACCCATCCATTGCATTTCTATCCCACCTGCAGAAATCACATTTATAATTGATTAATATTCATTGTTTCCTTTCCTTTTTGCTCTTCTTAATATATGGATGCTATATACGAGAAACCTACCTTTGAATGGCTTTTGTGAGGAGCTCCAGTTCTTCGATTGTCCCATAAGCATCGTACATGTCGTCAAGAAGAGAAGTAAGAGCTATAACTTTGGTCAATATCTTCCTACCCAGTGCATAACAAGGCTCATAATACACTGCTAGTACCCAAAAGAATAATTCCGTTATTCTATCCCTTGCATACGGTAGTCTCCTTGGAATATCCAAATCTTTCCACCACCTTAATTCACAAGAAAAAGAAAGTGACATATATATTTGGAAATTAATTATTTTGACATCCTTTAGTTTAAACGTCAGTTAAGGATCGAGATCAGGGTAAATGCATGCATGCATGCTAATTACCTTGCTAACTCTCTCAGCTCGTTTTGATGCAACTTTTGTAAAACATTGAAGTCCAACTTAGCGAAAGTCAACACAACAGGAGTGTTAAGCAAAGGATACACAGAGATATAGTACTTAGCCTCCAGCCTTGGAATGTTCTTTGGAACAGGGTACTTCAATGCCTGACTTGCTTGTGCTGCCAGTTTTGGGCTTGAAGATGTGTCCTCTGCAATGGATTTGAGGTGCTTCGTGCTGAAATCAAATGCCTGTTCAAGTATATCTTCTCCATGCAACCTTACACATGCAGCCTCATGCAAGCTCAACAGCCCTCTAACATCTTCACTCAAAGATTCCTTCAACTTCCCACTTTCATCCTTAAACTTGTTAAACACGTCTGCAATTCAGAAGCCAGTAAATAATACTACTAATTAACCAACCAAGGATATATGTTCTAAGTTAAACATACTTATATTGATGAGAAAGTGTGTGTATGTGTGTGTGTGTGTGTGTGTGTGTGTGTGTATGTTCTTACCGCATGAAACAGTTAGGCCAGATTGCCGAAGCAGACGAAACAACAACGAGATGCCATGTAGGTTGTTGTTTTCTTCAAGGCAATTATCAAGATTCTTATGAATTCCTTGCAAGAGGTTTTCGATTTCATCCTCGAAATGGTAAGCTACGCCCAACCGTTGGATCGAGTTGATCAAGTCCAGTTGTTCCCAAGGCTTGTCCAGTCCGGCTAAAAGGAGTTCCCTCACCTGTTCCTTCAGCTTTTGGTGCTCCCATGTGTGCTTTGTTTCCTTCTCATAATGGTTATTGATCAATTAATTATTGTGCCACAAATATGGTTTTTATATTCACACTAATCTCTTAACACGTTCCTTAGACATGTATAATATAAAATGCATATATAGACAGGAGTATAATTTGTGCGAATTTATTAACATTTTAAACATTAATTTGAACCCCTATTGTGAATTAAAACCAAAAAATGTTAGTAACTTGAAATAACAATACCATCTGATATGTTATGGTATAACTTAATTTTTTGTTCACTTACATAAACGCTTAATGTGGAGAATATTTTATACCTAAAATTAATTTTTTTAATATGAAAGTCCTATAAATTGTGATGTGAAACTTTAACGTAAGTTGCATATATATATATATATATATATATATATATATATATATATATATATAGTTAGCTATAGTGCCAGATGAAGAAGTTTGTCAAAAAAATAAAAAAAAAAAAGGTACCAGAGGAAGAATAGGGGATGATACGAAATGTTCCCCCCAGATGTCGGCCTGGAAATTCGCAAGTGGACGAATCGTCTCTGACGCCATAACCTTTGAATAACCTGGTCGCTGCTCCACGAGTTAGACAAGCTTTTTCCTGAAGACCTTTTGTGGCTTGCGATGCCACTGGCAATGCCACAAGCGTCCTATTTATAACATTAACTTTCAGGTAAAATTACCAAAAATCTCTAAGGTTTGGCCAAACCTACGGTTTTATCCTCACTTTTCATACACTTACATTTACTCCCTCCAACACTGCCACTGTTATTCAGCATCACCACAAAAAAGAGAAAATGTCTGATTTTACCACCCTAACCTTCTTTCATAAAACCGTCAGCCATCAAATTCTGCCAAACTCAATTTCAACCCCATCAATCCTGCATGCTCAAGGCTTATCTGACGGGGGCTTTCTACAATACCCACCCCGTAAAGGGGGCACCAATGCCCACCAATCTCCCACCGTTGATTCCAGCTGGTGCTGACCGGATGACCTGGTATATGGGTGAGGAGAAGGAAGAGAGAGAGAAAAAGAAAAAGGAAAAAAACTCAGTGAATAACCCGTGAGAAGAGAGAGAGAGAGAGGGGAAAAAGATGGTGGGCGAGAGAAGAAAATTGAGGGAAAGGAAAACGGAAGTTAGATCCGACGGCGTGTTTTGCCTTAATTCAAGCAACGGCGGGGTCTTCGGAATGATCGGAGGACTGAGCTTTTAGCCCTAACGGTTACAACGATGAACGGCATGTGGAACGACGGCGGGGGATGGTTTGGGTGAACGGCTGAAGTGGCTGGCAAGGCATGGTTCTCCTACGATTCAGCGAGTATGGCGGAGAGAAGCATGGTTGGACGGTGGCGGTGAGAGACGGACGCGATTTGGCGCGGCAGGGAGAGGCCGACTCTCCTTCTGGGGAACCATCTGCGGTAGCTCGGGTGATGATGACAGCGTAGGCTGGGGTCGACGAGCAGGGGCGGTAACTACAGAGCTTGCGGTAGGCTAGCGGCGTGCGGCTGGAGACTTGAAACTTCGAGAGGCAGCAGGGATGGCAGTGGCAGAGACAAGAGCTTAGGGTTTTTGTGGAGTGTGAGCAAAAAAATAGGGGGCTAGGAGTGCAATTTTTCATTTTCTTTCGAGGGAAATGAGGGGAAGTTATATCGTCCAAAAATTATAAAAATTGGGAAGGTATCTTTTATAAAAATACCGCATAAATAAAAAATTTCAGTTATTTAAAATAAATTTATTGAATTATTTATAAAAAAATATATAATTTAAAATAAGTGGAACATAAAGATATAAATGTTGCAAAAATATAAAATGAGTGGAACATAAATATATAAATGTTGCACAAATGAAAAATAATTTACACATTTTTATGCACATCAAGAGGAAGGTGAATGATATTGAATCTTGAATCTTCTCGGTACAAGAAAAAACCTTAACGGAGCGTTCTACAATATCCCCAAGAAAGGGGGGCACCGCTACCGCTCAATCGCAGCCATTGGTAGCTGCAGATTAAACCGGGAGAACTGGGGCAGCCGGTGGAGAGTAAAGAGAATAAAAGGATAGGGATGCTGGATGCATGTGAGGGGAAAGAGAGGAAAATGAAAAAAAAAAAAAAAAACAGGTAAAAGAAACAGGAAAAAGAGAAGAAAAAAACGTAAAAGGTACATGGAGATAGAATAAAATAATAAACTTAAAATGACCCAATTTTTTATTAGATAAAGATTGTAAAGTTTGAAACATATTTTTAAGAATTGAAAACTAAGTAAATAAAAATCATTATCAATTTTTTTAAAGGAAAAATTATCATCAATCAATTTATTTCAATAAAATATTTTTTAAAATAAGTGGTATAAAATATATATTGTAACTGCTCTCCTAGTTAATATTTCAAGTTATTGAGATAACTTTGATTATTTTAATAATTTCACATACTTAAATATTTATTGCAAGTAAAGTCTCGATTTAATTAAGTATAATAGCTTAAAAACAGTAAAATTGGTTATTTAGGCAAACTAGACCAAGAGAGACATTGTGGTTATTTTACATAATAACTCATTTTTATTGTATGGTTGGATAAAAGATGAAAAGGTATTGCATTTGAGGTATCACGATTTCTTATGATTTTCACTCTATCCCCATGAAATTGCGACTTGATTATATTGGCATTAGGTGATTTTTTTTTTAAAATGAGGAATTAGGTGCTTTAGAAAGGAACGTAGAATTTGTTTATGAATTAGTTGCATCATTGAGAAAGCTTGTAGGCCAAATTGTGTAATTTAGTTAAGATGGAATTTAGCTTAGGAAAAACCTAGAATTTAGGGATGTTCATTCGATTTATTTAGTTTAAACTAAACTGAATTAGCTAGTTTGTTCGCTTTTCAGTTTTGGATAACAAGAAACTGAATAAACCGAATTAGCCTATAAAACCAAACTCAAACCGAACCCAAAATATTTTAGTTCGATTTGGTCCAAACTAAATGAACCGAGAAAATGAAAGTTAGATTTTATGAGAGAGGCAATCAGAGAGAGATATTGTTTTTCCTTCCAAATTACATTCAATATAAAAGATTTATTGTCCATTGAAAGAAAGAAAACAAAAATTGAGGGTAATTTGTGTTGGTTTGTACCTTTATTGTCAATGAAAAAATTGAAAAAATAAATTAATAAATTTTTTTTTGTATATACTTTTTCTGACAAAAAAATCTAATAACAAAAAAACCAAGCTAATTTGGGTTAATTTGTACTTTTTGTGAACATTTTTTATGACAATAATTTTTTTTTTACTAATTTTTATCCTTTTGGTTTAGTTAAGTTAAAAAAATTACATAATTTGGACAAAAAATTCTGAAAAGTACTTTTTAGACTTCTTGTAGTGTTAATTATCAATAAAACTATAATTTAGTTAAATAATCACTTCATATAAGAATAACATACAATAATGTACTAAAACCCTTAACCTTTAACCTTAACTCTAACCTTAAACCTTAATAATAATATTAATTGTTGAATAATACACTTAATAAAAAATTATTCTATACATATGCCAATGGTTCTCAAATTATAAAATTTAGGAAAAGTTACAATTATCCTCTGAAGTTCACCCTAATTTACAATTTGTCCTTTTTATCTTTGAAAACCTACATTTCTCCCATCATTTTTTTGTACTGTCCTACAATAACTTTTGAAATTGCAATTTAAATTGTATTATAGTCATCTTCTAGTAATGTCGGCTTTTCCAATATTTTCTCATATTTAATAAACATTTTAAATTATCAATTTTTTTCTTTCCTGTAACTGTATTTTTATTCTTGTAAATGCATATTAGAATTTTTTAAAGGTCGGTTAACTATGTAAAAAATATCAAAAAATCTTGAAGTTACTTGAACATGGTTATCAAATAATTTAATTTAGAGTTTCAAAAGTTGTTGCTAGACACTATAAAGAAACTAAGAGTAAAGTGTGGGTTATTTGAAAATAGATGGGGCA
Source organism: Aquilaria yunnanensis (assembly GCA_039654915.1). Classification (NCBI taxonomy): domain Eukaryota; kingdom Viridiplantae; phylum Streptophyta; class Magnoliopsida; order Malvales; family Thymelaeaceae; genus Aquilaria; species Aquilaria yunnanensis. The sequence goes on along the minus strand of CM077600.1, from coordinate 32,955,519 downwards.
AAGTGTAGTTTAGATCAAACCATAGGGAGGATTTTGTAATTTACCCTATATTTATACTAATCAACCTAGTAAAGCAAATGAAAAGTAATTTACAAAGTAATAGTAACATAGCAAAGAATTTAAAATTGACATTTATCTACCAAGATTATTAAACTTACACCATAAACCTAACCTTAAAATAACCCTAAACCATAACCTTAAACCTTAACAATAATATTAATTATTGAATAATACAGTTAATAAAATATTATTTTATACGCATGCCAATGATACTCAAAATATACAATTTGTGTATACTAATCAACTTAGTAAAACAAATGAAAATTAATTTACAAAGTAATAGTAACATAGCAAGGAATTTTAAATTGAGCACCTAATAGTATATATAGTTGATGTACAATATTAAAAAAATTATCAATAAAATTATAATTTGGTTATTAAAATTATCAATATATAGTTGATTTCACATATTTAGTTACTAAAATTTTCTCTTTTTATTATTACTATTGGATTCTTTTAAAGTTTCATATTTACGCTTCTCATGAATTCTTTCAAAGTATAGTTTTTTGTTATCTAGCCCAATCTTTGTTATTTCAAATTTTTTTGAAACAGCAAAAAATGCAGTTTTCGTTGCTTGGCTTGGAAATCAATTTGGGTGTTTTTATTCAGATAAAAACAAAAAAAATGAATATATTTTTTAAAACATATTATGGTAATTATTTTTGGGCTATCTTAGGGCAAGTCCATTTTACATTTTTTTTTGGTATAATTTTACAAATTTTTCATCATCTCAAAACTTAATTTTTTGTAAAATAATTATTTTTTAAATTAAAGGGTTCATTGTTTTGTGTCAAATATTTTTTTTTAATTTTAAAATGTTTTTTATTTGGGCTGATTTGGCCAACTTCCTTTAATAATTTTTCTTATTTAGCCCAATGTTTGTTATTTCAAATATGAGACAATTCATAAATTCAAGGATCTAATAGGTCAGGTGAATTTCAATCTCAGTTAGTTTTAGGCCAAATTGAGGCTGAGAATTGGGTTTACTTGAGTTACTAGCTTAAATGACTGGATAGATTCTATTTTTTGTATCATTTTTTAAAAAATTTAAAGTAAAGAATTCAAATTTATGTGATTTACTTTAGGTTAATTTTCCTTATTTTAGGTTAATTTTCCTTCTTTTAGTATGTTTAACTAAAAAAATTCATTAAAAAATCATAATTATGTTTCCATAAATTTCTACAATTTGCAACTTTTAATATGAAATATAAGTCCAATCGACTGTTGTCTATAGTACTAAATTGTTGAATTACAAAAATTTGGGTGAAAATGTCAAAATTATATATTTTTTAAAATTTATTTATTTTATTGCATGACACATAAAAGTTTGGATATCAATATTATAATATTGACATTTGCTTACCAAAATCATTAAAGTTCCTACATATGGAAGGTTACTTGTTTTGGAAGAACCCATAAATTCAAAACTTCATCTTATCCGTATACCCAACCCTAACCGTAAAATGAGGAAAGTTTAAAAAAAAAATTCAATACTTTTTATAAGAATAAATATTTTTTATTAATTTTTATCCTTTTGGGTTAGTTAAGTTAAAAAACTTACAAAAAAAATATTTTTGACAAACATATGTTAAAATTAGTTTTTAGACTTCTTGACGTGTAAATTATCAATTAAACTATAATTTAGGTGAACAATCACTTAATATAAGAATAATATGAAATAATATACTAAAACCCTTAACCTTTAACCTTAACCCTAACTATCAATAAAACTATAATTTGGGTGAATAATCACTTTATATAATAATAATAATAATAATAATAATATGCAATAATATACTAAAATCCTTAACCCTTAACCTTAACTTTAACCCTAACTATCAATAAAACTATAATTTGGGTGAATAATAATTTCATATAAGAATAATATGCAATAATATGCTAAAACCCTTAACCTTAACCCTAACCTTAAATCCTAACAATAATATTACACCCAGTCTGTTTTAACTTAAGTCAATTAAATTTCAAATGATTTATTTTTATTCTTACATTTTTTACCCCAAATTAATTTTAATTAAAATTCAACATTATCTAGGTGCAATAATCCATTGAAAATACAATTTTTGTAATCTTGCTAAATTTTTATGAAATTTTTTAGTTTTAGACATTAAAAATAAAAATTCATAAAAGTTTAACAATATTATGAAATTGTAACTAGTGACCAATTTTGTAATTTTTTGTTATGTAAAAAAATCAATAATTTAGATAAGTTACCTAAATTTGAGCCATTTTGCAAATTCGAGTATTTAACTGTCACCAAAATAAGACACATTTAAATTTCTTTAAACTTTTAAAATAGTCACAAAAATGTGACTTATGATTCTAAAATATATTGTTTAGCATAAATTAAATATGATAGTTGGGTAGGTCAGGTCATCAGGTTTAGGCCACACTATTCAAGTTTAAGTTTAATTGGCTTAACATGAATTCGGATCCATGTCAGGTTATTTATAAAGTAAGGAATTTACAAAGTACTAGTGACATAGTAAGGAATTTATAATCCAGCTTGTTATGCAGTAATTTTAATTCATTATCATACATTAATCTTATATAAAATAGTTATTTAGGGAAAAATTATCAATTTATTGAGATTTTAAACTTAAAGAAGTCCAAAAAAAATTAATTACACTTTCTAAGAAAATATAATATTTTCAATATTTTTTATTATTTTAGACATATGTAAATGGTATTCAAAATATACAATTTGTATGATTTTTGTTAAATTTTAAATTTTAAAAAAATTCAATTTTTATGCAATTTAGTGTAGGTAAATTTTTCGTACCCATATTGTAATCTTGACATTTGCATACCAAGATCATTAAGGTAGAACCCTAAGATTAGCCTAAATATTATGTAAAAAATAAAAAAAGAGTAAGTGGGTTTTTTTGCCTCAAAGAGGCTTGAACTTTGGCGTAAGTGCGAGGGGTTACCCTAGTGTACTTCAAAGTAATTATTTACAAAAAATACATATCAATTTACGGTGATTTTAAATTGAAACAAGTCCAAAAATATATATACACTTTCTATGAAAATAAAACATTTTTTTATTAGTTTCTATCATCTTAATTTATTTAAGTTAAAAATTTTCAAAAAAATTACTTTCTATAACCCTAAATCTCATACCCTAAACCTAGTCACAAAAGCCTAAAACCTAAACTTAAACCTTAAATTTTAAGTTCCCTAAATTAAAAAAAAATTAAACATTAACCCTAAGCCTAGTCTTAACCTTAAAAGGTAAATTTAGCCTTAACCTTAAACTTTGCCTTAACTCTAACACTATGCCCTAAACCTATCTTAAAACTTAAACCTTAAACCTAACCTAAACCTTAAGCTTAAACCTTAACTCAAAAACTTAACCATAACATAAACCCTAACCCTAATCTTAAGCCTTAAACATAACTTAAACACTAACCTCAAACCATAAACCTTAAAACCTAACTAAACCTTCAACCTACCTTAAAGTTTAAACCTTAGACCTAACACTAACCCTAAGCTTAAACCTTTAACCATAAGCTCTATGATGGAGAAATTAATAATTTTTATTCAGGTGCCTAAATCTTAATTCAACCATTAATTTAAGTACCTTATAGTAAGACTATTTACATACAAATGATGTTACAAATTTTTAAGACGTTTACATATATTCAGTAAAACCACAAACAAAGTAGGAAATTAGGATTTTTTTTTTCAATATTCCTAAAAACCATTAATTCATAATACTTTCAAATGTGCCCCCAACAAATTATATTCTTAAAACACAATACACCTGAGTAAATTGCGTAAATAGTCCTTAACCTTTAGTTATTGTATAGATATCATGTACACTTAAAAGTTCCAATAAAAAACTATTGTATCAAGCTCCTACAAATTATAACTAATGTGCTATTCTTTCATATGAAAAAAACATAAGTATTAGGCCTAAAATTTTATTAGAAATCACATAATATTAGGGAAGAAACCATTTAATCACAATAGAAAAAATAGGGTCAGTGTTTAGGGTTTATGGTTATGATTTTGAAGTTTAGGATTATAGGGTAATAATTTTATGTTTAGTGTTTAAGGTTTAGAGTTAGAGTTAGTGTTTAGTACTGGTGATTATAAATATGGAAGCTAACCAATATGATACAGTTGCTAAATATGAAAGTCTAAAACAAATATGGATTTTTCAAATATGGAAGTACCTTAGGATCGTGGAGCCCTTGATTGGTCAACCATGGGTTGTTTAGCAATGATTATGGCTTGCTTTTTTGCTGCCATGAATAAAATCATTGTAAACTGGCATAAAATTTATGTTATGTTCCCATAACCACGTAATTTTTTTATTATTAATTATAACTTGAAAATATCCAAATTAGTTTTCACTAACTTGAAATAGATAAGTGTTATCTTTTAGGGTAAATATATTTTATTTAATTTTTTGTATTTTTAAAACTAATTTTTACCATATGAAAGAGGGGGGGAGAGAGAGAGAGAGAGAGAGAATGAAACAATGGAAAAAAAAGAAGAAAAGACAAGGCAGAGAGAGAGAGAATAAAATAGAGAAAAAAATATTAAAACAAAGGAAAAGGGAGGGGAGAGAAGAAAATAAAAAAACAAGAAAAAACAATGAGGGAGCGAAGAGGAAATGGAACAATATATCTTAATTTGAAAAAAAAAATAGTTAAAATTTTAGAAAAATAGTTTATGTAAATAAGAATGATAATTTTTCACAAAAAAATATAAATGATTTCTATTAAACTATATTTTTTAGAATCATAAATGATATTTTAGTGACTATAATGAACATTTAAATAAATATAGAAGTGTCTTATTTTATTGACACTCGGACATATGAATCAAAAATTTGTCTTGAATTTAGGTATTTGATCATTAAATTGTTAATTTTTTTATGTCACAAAAGTTACAAAAATGATCACTCATAAAATTTATCATTACTTGCTACTAGACGGTAAATTTTAAATTTGTTGCTATGTCACTTTTTATTTGTTGTATAATTTGATCAATATACACAAACTTATATGAATGTTGCACAAAAATAAAATTTAATGTAATAGGAATTCATTTAATGTAAAAAAGGTACACATATTTTTTAAACTGTAAATTAAATTATAACAAGGAGGAAAGAGAAGGAAATAGAAAAAAAATTAGGGAGAAATGAGAAAATTAGAGAATGTATTTTGTTGTGAAAAAATTATAATTGAAAATAATATTAAAATATCATTCGAATGGAAAAAAGTAAAAAAAATTGAGACGAAAGGACAAGGCAACAACAATATCATTTTTCCACCTACACTTAACAACTATGATGAATGATGTGGTAGTAGTAGAATCATAGTTTGAGTATGATTAATGCAACGTTGGCTAGTTTGAGAACAATTAATGCAATAATATCATAGTTAAATTTGAGTTGACGATTAAGTTTACTTGAGTTACTCGTACATAGGCTGAAATGACTAGATTAGTCCAATTGACTGTTGTCCATAGTACTAAATTGTTTGATTTCAAAATTTTGGGTGAAAATGTAAAAAATTTTAAAATTTTCAAAATTTAGGTATTTTATTGCACTGTACATAAAAATTTTTATATCAATGTTATAATACTAAGATTTTACTATCAAAATCATTAAAATTCCTACATATGGAAGGATACTTGTTTTGGAAGAACTAATAAATCCAAAATTTAACCTTATCCCCATACCTAAACCTAACCTTAAACTGGGAACAGTCCAAAAAAATTTGTCAACACTTTTTATCCATACTAATTTTTAGCCAAAAAAAAATTGCTTACTAATTTTTATCCTTTTCGGTTAATTAAGTTAAAAAAACTTACCACCAACTACTTTCCACAAAAATATCGTAAAACTACTTTTAAGACATCTTGAGGTGCAAATTGTTAAAAAATTATAATTTGCGCGAATAATCACCTTCTATAAAAATAAAATACAATAATATACTAAATTAATGTTAAATGTCGAAAACCGTAACTCAGCAATAGTAATAAAAGTGTGACCGGCCCACATTGAAGATAATCTAAAAAGGTAACCGGGTCACGTTAAAGGTATCTTAAGTGTGATCGGGTTATGTTGAAGGTAACCTAAAAAGGTGACCGGGTCACGTGGAACGTACCTTAAGTGTGACTGGGTCATATTGAAGGTAATATAAAAATGTAATCGGGTCATGTTGAAGGTATTTTCGTTGTAACTGGGTCACTTTAAAGGTAACCTAAAAATGTGATCGGTTCACGTTGAAGGTACCTTAGGTGTGACCGGGACACTTTGAAGGTAACTTAAAAATGAGACTGGTTCAAGTTAAAGGTACCTTAGGTGTGACCGGGTCACATTGAAGGTAACCTACAAATATGACCAGGTCACATTGAAAGTACCTTGGTTGTGACCGAGTCACGTTGAAGGTAACCTAAAAATGTGACCGGGTCACATGAAAGGTATCTTGGTTATGATCGGGTCACGTTGAAAGTAACCTAAAAATGTGACCTGGTCACATGGAAGGTACCTTCATTATGACCAGGTCACGTTGAAGGTAATCTTAAAATCTGACTAGGTCACGTTGAAGGTACTTTCGTTGTGACCGAGTCATTTTGAAGGTAATCTAAAAATGTGACCCGGTCACAACGAAGGTACCTTAAACGTGACCCGGCCTGGTCACATGGCAAGTACCTTTGTTGTGACCGGGTCACGTTAAAGGTAACCTAAAAATGTGACCGGGTCACCTCGAACGTACCTTCGTTGTGACCAGGTCACTTTGAAGGTAACCTAAAAATGTGACCGGGTCACATTGAAGGTACCATCGTTGTGACTGGGTCACGTTCAAGGTAACCTAAAAATATGACCCGGTCACATGAAAAGTACCTTCATTGTGACCGGTTCACGTTGAAGGTAACAAAAAAATATGACCCGATCACATGGAAGGTACATTCGTTGTGACCGGGTCGCATTTTTAGGTTACCTTCAATGTGACCCGGTCACAACGAAGGTACCTTTATTGTGACTGGGTCACGTTGAAGGTAACCTAAAAATGTGACCCGGTTACATGGAAGGTACCTTCGTTATGACTGGGTGACATTAAAGGTAACCTAAAAATGTAACCGGGTTACCTCGAAAGTACCTTCGTTGTGACTGGGTCATATTGAAGGTAACCTAAAAATGTGACCTGGTCACATGGAAGGTACCTTCGTTGTGACCGGGTCACGTTGAAGGTAACCTAAAAATGTGACCAAGTCACGTTGAAGGTACTTTTGTTGTGACTGGGTTACTTTGAAAGTAACCTAAAAATGTAACCCAGTCACAACGAAGGTACCTTCAACGTGACCCGGCCTGGTCACATGGAAGGTACTTTTGTTGTGACCGGGTCACGTTAAAAGTAACCTAAAAATGTGACCGAGTCACCTCGAAGGTACCTTTGTTATGACTAGGTCACTTTGAAGGTAACCTAAAAATATGACCCGGTCACATTGAAGGCACCTTCGTTGTGACTGGATCACTTTGAAGGTAACCTAAAAATGTGATCCGGTCACATGAAAGGTACCTTCCTTGTGACTGGATCACGTTGAAGGTAACCTAAAAATGTGACCCGATCATATGGAAAGTACATTCGTTGTGACCGGGCCACGTTGAAGGTAACCTAAAAATATGACTGGTTCACATTGAAGGTACCTTTATTATGACCGGGTCACGTTGAAGATAACCTGAAAATGTGACCCCGTTACATGGAAGGTACCTTCGTTATGACCGGGTCACATTGAAGGTAACCTGAAAATGTGACCGGGTCACCTCGAAGGTACCTTCGTTGTAACCGGGTCACGTTAAAGGTAACCTAAAAATGTGACCGGGTTAGATGGAAGGTACCTTCGTTGTGACCGGGTCACGTTGAAGATAACCTAAAAATGTGACCGGGTCACCTTGAAGGTACCTTTGTTGTGACCCAATCACATTTTTAGGTTACCTTCAATGTGACCCGGTTACAACGAAGGTACCTTCAAGGTGACCGGGACACATTTTTATGTTACCTTCAACGTAACCCAGTTACAACGAAGGTACCTTCCGTGTGACCCGGTCACATTTTTAGGTTACCTTCAACATGACCCGATCACAATGAAAGTATTTTCCACGTGATCCGGTCACATTTTTAGGTTTCCTTCAAAGTGATCCGGTCACAATGAAGGTACCTTCAATATGATCCGGTCATATTTTTAGGTTACCTTCAACGTGATTCAATCACAACGAAGGTATCTTCTATGTGACCGGGTCACATTTTTAGGTTATCTTCAACGTGACCCGGTCACAACGAAGGTACCTTCCATGTGACCGGGTTACATTTTTAGGTTACCTTCAAAGTGACCCGGTCACAACAAAGGTACCGGCAACGTGACCCGGTCACATTTTTATGTTACGTTCAACGTGACCCAGTCACAATGAAGGTACCTTCGATGTGACCCGGTCACATTTTTAGGTTACCTTTAACGTGACCCGATCACAATGAAGGTACCTTTCATGTTACCAGGTCACATTTTTAGGTTACCTTCAAAGTGACCCGGTCACAACGATCACAATGAAGGTACCATTAACGTGGCCCGGTCACATTTTTAGGTTACCTTCAACGTGACCCCGTTGCAATGAAGCTACCTTTATCGTGACCCGGTCACATCGAAGCTACCTTCCAGGTGAACTGGTCACATTTTTAGGTTACCTTCAATGTGACCCAGTCACAACAAAGGTACCTTTAACGTGACCTGGTCACATTTTTAGGTTACCTTCAAAGTGACCCGGTCACAATGAAGGTACCTTCAATGTGACCTGGTCATAAGGAAGGTACCTTCAACTTTACCCGGTCACATTTTTAGAATACCTTCAACGTGATCCAGTCACATTTTTACATTACCTGTAAAATGACCCGGTCACAACCAAGGTATCTTCGACGTGACCCGGACACATTTTTTAGCTAACTTTTTAGGCTACTTTTGATGTGACCCGATAATTTTTTTAGGCTACTTTTAATGTGACCCGGAAATCTTTTTGGGTTACTTTTAATGTCACCCAGTCACACTTTAAGTTTCTTTAAGGTGACTCGATTACAGTTTTACTGCTATTACTCAATTAGGGTTTTGGACATTGAGCATTAATTTTGTATGTTATTGTTTATTATTTTTATAGAAGGTGATTATTCGCCCAAATTATATTTTATTGATAATTTCATTTGAAGATGCCTTAAAAGTAATTTTAAGATATTTTTGTCCAAAGTGGTTTTTTTTGTAACTTTTTTTTAACTTCACTACCCCAAAAAGATAAAAATTAGTGAGAAATATTTTATTCTCATAAAAGGTGTTCACAAATTTTTTGGACTTTCCCCATCTTAAGGTTAGGGTTAGATATATGGATAAGGTTAAATTTTAGATTTATGCGTTCGTCCAACACAAGTAACCTTTCATATGTAGGAACTTTAATGATTTTGATAGACAAATGGCAATATTATAACATTGATATCCAAACTTTTAAGTACAATGCAATAAAATACTTTAACTTTTAAAAGATTAAAATTTTTACATTTTTACCCAAGATTTTGAATTCAACAATTTAGTACACCAAGATTTTGAAATTCAACAATTATTAATTTTTTATGATTTTTTTTAGTTAAACATACTAAAAGAAAAAAAATTAACCTAAAATAAATCCCATAAAAATTGAATTCTTTAATTTAATTTTTTTAAAAAACCATACAAAAAATAGAATCTATCCACTCATTTAAGCTAATAACCCAAGCCTGTCAACCTGAATCCGGTCTAGAAGAAACCATGTTTGATATTCACGTGACCTATTAGAACATTGAATTTATGACTTTTTTCACGATTTTAAATTATTATTTTTTTACATCACAAAAATTGCAAAACTACTCACTAGTAAAATTTATTATTATCCTTGCTATGCTATAATTACTTTCTAAAATATTTTACATTTGCTTTACTAAGTTGATCAATATACACATATTTCATATTTTGAGTACCATTAGCATATAAGATAATATTTTATTAAAACTATTATTCAATAATTAATATTTTTAAAATTTCCTTCCTTCTTTTTAAAAACTTGTATTCAATAAAATATATTTTCTCATAATTTTTTCTCTCAATTTCTCCCCTCTCCCCTATTTCCTTTTTCCAATATTTCTTTTCTCTCTACACCTTTCTTTCTACGCTTTTTTTTTTTTTCCCTTTCTAGTTTCTCCTCTCTCCTCTCTCCTCTCTCCTCTCTACTGGAAAAAAAGGGGTCACTTTCTATCTTTGAAATTTTCACTTATTTTCTATTTCAGTTTTAAAAGTTTTCATTTTTCTGAATAAGTTTCAAAATTCTATAACTTTGTAAGTTATTGGCTCAAAAACTTTTTATTATATAGTTGATTCAGAGTAAAAGGATAGTCCATAGAGACTACCTGCATCACTTTTGTTAAAATTGCCGATTTAAATTGCTTGGTAATTGTACTACATTAATTTTTTTAACAGTAGTTGGACAATATTGTACGTCAAATCTGCCATAGATCTTTCAGTTTTTCTCTGCCCCTCCTAGTGCATAGAACACTAAATGAATGGACAATATGGTGATGATTAGTTATACAAGTTGTATATTAAGAGCCAATTCATTTTAACTTAAGTTAACTTAATTTAAAATAAATTATTTTTATTTTTACATTTTTTTTCTGGAATCAATTTTATTTGAAAGTTAATGTTATGTAAGTATAATAATTCATTTAAAATATATATATTTTTTAAATCTTGTTAATTTTTAAGAATTTTTTTCAATGCCTAAAAAATCATATAAATTTAATAACATTATGAAAAATTTTTTAAAATAAATTATTATATCTATATAATATTAACTTTCAGATAAAATTAATTTAAAAAATATATAAAAATAAGAATTAGTCATTTTGGATTATGGTGAATTAAGTTAAAGCATTCTCCAAAACCGAAAAGAAAAGCACAAGTGGATAGCATCTTTATCACTTACCACACTTTTAATCCCCCTCTACTTTTCTTACGGAACTATCACTATGTTATATGTTGCTCAGTGAAACTCTTATTTAGACTTTCAATTCAACTGATCTTATGGAACTGTCGGTTCGTTTGACATATATCCGACTTAAACTACTTTTTTTTTATGAGTCAAAGGACATGACCCACCCTAATTTTTTTTTTATATGCAGAATCAAATAAATAAGAAAATTAAGCAAAGAATGACGTAGCGTAATTGTGCATCGGGGAATACACTTGATTTTTTGTGCGTGCTACAAGTCGACTAAAGAGAAGGAAGAAGGCTACAACAAATTTTTTGTTTTGTTTTGAGAGAAAGCTGTGGACAATTTGTGTGGTAAAAGAGTTGAAGTATCAAACTAATTCCAATTTTATTTGGTGGGGCCTTTAGATTAGATTTTTTTTATTGGTTTTACTTTTCCTTGGTGTTACCTATTTTTTGGGGTTCTGGTCTGTAAGAGACGTGATTCTCTCCACTTTTACTTGCTATGTTGCGTTAAATTATTTACTAGTACTAATAAATTTTTGTGGTATGTGGTTTGGTCATCAATTTTTACCTATTTTTATTTTAGTCATTCATCAGAACTAAGTTTATGAACTTTTAAGTTTATGGAATTAGCCTCATTAAAAATTTTCTAGGAGTAAAAAATATATTTTTTTAAAAATTATATACTAGTTATATTTTTTTTCTTCTAAAATTCAGTGGGGGCAAACTACACAGAGCGCAGCCCCTGAGTTGTTTATAATGTTCAAGTTGATATTTTGTTAGTCAAACAAAGAAAAAAAAGAAGTTGAAAATTTGTCTTTATGTTTTCAATTAGAAATTCCAGCCTCGGGGCGAATTTTCTACAGTAAAAAAGGGATCACTTTCTATCTTTGAAATTTTCACTTATTTTCTATTTCAGTTTTAAAAGTTTTCATTTTTTCTGAATAAGTTTCAAAATTCTATAACTTTGTAAGTTATTGGCTCAAAAACTTTTTATTATATAGTTGATTCAGAGTAAAAGGATAATTCATAGAGACTACCTGCATCAATTTTTTTAAAATTGCCCATTTAAATTGCTTGGTAATTGTACTCCATTAATTTTTTTTAACAGTAGTTGGACAATATTGCACGTCAAATTTGCCATAGCTCTTTCACTTTTTCTCCGCCCCTCCTAGTGCGTAGAACACTAAATGAATCGATATAGAATCTGATTTTTCATGTGCACAATCTTTGTGATTTTATCATTTATGGAGTGAAATTTCATGTGTATTCAATCAGGCTATAATAATTCATATAATTACTAAAATTTCGTGTACTTCCCCTTTATAATAGTATAATAAAGATATGTATGCCATGTGCGTGACAATTTATGTGTGATTACTTGAATAAGCTAATATTCGTATTAATTAATATATTAACACTTGATATTCGTAGTCAACTATTGTAATAAGAAGACTCTTTATCCTTTATAGTTTAAAGTTGTCTTAAATAAGATTTTAATTCATTTTAAAAAGTAAGCAATGTAATATAAGATAACATAACTGGAAATGTAATAAATGTAGTTCCCCTTTATTTATAATGTGAAATCTTTATATTAACTTATGGACATGTGAATACCACAAAAAAAAAACTTGTGAAAGAGATAAGTAGTACGATAAACTATCAAATTTTACTGCATTAATTAGTATGAAATTTTATTTTATTTATTAAATATATCATTTCTTATAATAAGGACCCTTCAAAAATGTATGGGCCCATTCATCTTAAATTAATTTTTTTATTACTTTTTATAAATATTCTAGATTAAACTTAATGTATTATTATGTATTGTTCTTATAAATATAAAGTGACACCCAAATTATGAATTTATTGTAACTTTGTGATTTAAAAAATCCAAAAAAAGTCTTTAAAAGGTTTTCCCATAAAAATAATTAAATTTTTTTATTAATTTTTATTATTTAAGTTTGGATTAGTTAAAAAATTAATAAAAAATAATAAGACATTTGAGAGAGAGCAACTATCAAAAGCTCTCTAACTTTTATGTATCTATTAAATAGTTCATAAATTTTTTTAAAAAAATATTAGTTCACTAAAAATAAAAATTTGAAAATACTCTTCATTTTTTTATTATTTTATAGTTACTATTCTCATTTGATCATTTCTGTTTTAATATTCCATTATTATATTCTGTTCTTAACTCTTTATGCTTAATATGAACTGTCTATATTTTCAAAATCTAGACCATCATTCTTCTTTAAATTTTACAAGCTAGATTATTTTCATCTTTTAATCATTACAGTTGGATTTAATTAATAATTTCTATCAATAAATTTTCTAAATTCTTTCACTTTTACCTGAAATTCTCTTAAAGTAATTTGGCCATTACCCCTACCAACTAAAAAATCACAGCAACCAAACAAATGCAATGTAAGAGTATGCTCAACTATAATCCATCATACCAAATGAATTACAATATCAAATGTAGCCACAGAACTTAAAGGAAATAGAAATACACTTCGGAATGAAATGTAATAAAAACACCAACTTAATTAATAATTAATTTTATTTCCTCAATATTTTATTTTTTCCAGGTTCTTACATAGTCATATGTACATTTGCAAGGTTATTGGTGTTATTGTAAGGGATTCTAGCTAATTGCATCAAAATAAAAATATACAATAAAATCATAATATATCATAAATCCATATGAAAATTGAAATATAAAAGTAGATATATGAATTTATGAAATAAAAGTACCAAATACCTATAGAAATTAAACCTTTTTAATATGAAAATTGGTTAACTTATTTATTTTTTTTTTTAAAAATTTGGTTAAGATGAAATACTATGACAGTTACATATACAGGAAAAACTAAAATGGAAGATATATATGAAGTATAATAGGAGTAATAAAATAAATAAATTTTTTACATAAAAATTAGTATAATTTTATTGCTTATATTTATGCATATTTATATGGTTTGGAATTTGAGTTTTGATATGCATTTAAATTCTAAATTTAGTTGAAATCTACTACATAATTTTAAACCATGTTTTTACATTAGTTAAACACAAAAAATCATTTGGTTAAATATCATGATTTTATATTGAAGGATAAGTCAAAATTGAAAAAAAAAACATTTAATGAATGTTTATAAAATTATACTATTAATAGGAGGTTTTTTGGCCATTTATAAATCCACATTTTGTAATTAATTTGATTTTAATAATTTTAGCTATTAGATAAGTATTCTATACTCCTGTCTTAATAACATACTCCCTTCATCTTAAGTTCTTCAACAAATACTAATATAAATAAATTTAAATTAAATTTAAATAAAATAATTAAAGTGATGTAAAGAATTTGGGATGAAGGTATATATAATAGACATATAAAAATGGGGTTTGAAATATCGCCCAACAAAATAGAATGAATTTTGACATGAAACTATTGTGAGGAAAATATTAAATAACAATCTAATCTCAAACTTCCAATTTTTTTTTTATAGAAAGTCTTTTATTGTTCAAAAACTAATAAAGCCACCCCCATCTTTCTCCATGCGGTACTAATATTTTCCAGCCACTTACTGCTAACTAATTCACTTGAAATCACAGACCATGAATGTACCCGAAGCTGATAGAGAATAATCTTATTTTTTTAGTTAAAGAAATCTTTTAGGAAAATGTACCCGAGAGTGGGTAATGATGGAATTGTCTCAAACATGGTGTAATTGGTAGCCAAAAATCACCATTTCCTACAAATGAAGAAAAATTGATATGGATTAGGAAATATAAAGATTAGGTATTATATTTTTTTTATAAACTAAAGCGTATCGGATGGAGTTTATTCAAATAAAATCTATTTGTACAAACTCAAACATTAAGATGCTATAAAAAAAAATGAAAATAACCATATTTTGAATACGATTGGAAGATAAAAATCATAAACAATAAAATTTTAATAATAAAAATAAAAATATACAAATATATATTAAGGCCATATTTACACAAACACTGATGAAACTTTTCCCATATGTGCATAATGACAAACGCAAGCAATGAAATGTATATTACAGCAAAAAAAAAAAAAAAAAGCTAAACCTAATTTGGAGAATATGAAAAATTGTATATATAAAAAGAAGGAAAAATAACCTATTATGGTATAGGTTTGTGGGAGATTGAGATGCGTCAGATAGCTAAATATAAAAGGAAAAACATTAATGTACAAATGTGTATTAAGTATATTATAGGTAATAAAATTAATAGATTTGTTTCACATAGTAGTTACATTTTTGCCTAATATTTGTGCAAATATATATGGTAAAAAATATCAAATTTTCAAATAAATTTTAAGTTTGAGAAACTTCCACTTTTTACCCTAATCATGTTGCGAGTTCTTAGGTTAAGAAAAATTTTAGATTAAAAGTCAAACATAGTCAAAATTGGGCAGAACATTTAGTGGATAATTATGGAATTACATTATAAATCTAGGGGTAACTTTGCCCTTTATGCAATGAAATATGAGGTGTCATTCAAATAGACTTCAATAATAAATGGTACAATTACTAAAATCCCTTTTGTTTCTCCTTTATAATAATATAATAGATTATCAAAAACATATTAATAATTATTTTAGATATGAAAAAGACATATAAGAAAATACAGGAGTGAACAGAAAAATATAAGAAATTCAAGTGTAGTTTGTCTAAAGGAATTTTTAAAAATTATTGCAGCTAATTGTGCACTTGAACTAACAACCATATCCTAGTAAAAAGTAATTCACCCATTGTTTTATGCAGATCAGCTCAAAAAGTGTAGTAGATTATCTTTAATTGGTGCCAATTTGATGTACCAAGAGGCCTAAACCTAACAAAACTCTTAAACGATAGGCCGAGACACTTCCAAAATAATATCCAGCTCAAAGCTAGCTTGGGAGGCTACAAGTTTATAACTGCATGGGCCTTGTGCAAGGGCAGAGAAGAAACTCATATGTTAATTTTTAGCAACTCTTACAGTTTTGAAATGAAAGTTTTAATTGAGACACTTGTTCTGTCCTTCTTATAGATTTGTAATGCAAGATAATTTTATTTACTAAAGTAAGTGTAGCAGAATAGGAAGGAGTAAGCATGTCATCTGGAAGGCAAGTAGTTGATATTTTAATGATGTTGTTATGTTTGCTATTGCGAAGGACAGAATGTTTCGAAGCAAGACTGTTAATATATATATGTTGATTAGAGATAAAATTTTTCAGTTATGGTCCACAATGGATTCATAAGCTATTTTGGTTTACTGGTGGCTGGGACTGTCACATCACAGGAGGGGTTGTGAGGAATGGAAGATTATTTTTGGTGCTGGGAATGTTAGTTGAGTTGTGCATATGGCATTTAAATTTAATGAAATTATTGTTTTTCTGTTAAAAAAAAATTGTTGTAAACACCTAAACGATAAGCAATATCATTAAACCCTGTAATGATGATCGCAAGCATAAAAATGAGAGAGGTTATTCCGTAAAATATCGTATTCAGCATTCATGGGATTGAAATCTTCATGGATCCTGATTCTTCTATCATGTTTGAAGATGATTCTTAATGGTACCTTCTTATTGGTTCCACTTTCCGTCAGATAAATTGTAATCCACAACGTCATTAGGCATCTCTGAGCATTTGCAAAGAGCTTAGTAGCACTAGTAATGGAACCAACAAGAAATATTTACTGCAATTGGGCTTCTTAGAATTCCATTGTATTACGTTGCAATTCACGAATTCCAATTGCTTGATAGTTATAACATCTTAGAACAAAATAAAAAATCGAGAAATCACGCAACCCAATCAAATAAAAATGAATCTATTAGGGAAAGAAAGTTACATTCTTTCAATTATTTTGGAAAGGATCATGAATACAAATTTATTTTATACACACATATGAGCTAGCAATTAAAAAGTGAAGCATATATAAGCAAATCAATTCGGCCAGTCTTCCTTGATATCATAACTGCGCCATTTCAATTTTTTAACTTAAGTTTAATTTAAATTTATTTATATTAATTTATTGAAAAATTAAATTTAAAAATATAATTTAATATGTATAATTTTTAACAAATATTAATGTAAATAAATTTAAATTAAATTTTAAGTAAAAAAAAAGTCCAAATCCTAGATGGGGAAATGTATGAAAGTTCAAGGCTTAGTATGGGACTTCTGGTATTCTAATTATCAATGGAAAAAGGTTGACCCTTTTTTTTATTTTTATTAAGACAAAAAGGCCATATTTTTTTGTTCTAATAAATATTATGAAAATTATAGGGGTCTATTAGAAAAAAAGTTAGTTGCTAAATTATATATTCCTTATTAAGTACGGCTATCATAAACATATGTCTAATTAAACATAGTGTGTGATTTTTCAATTATACCCTTCTTCATCCTGGTTAATTTCCATTTAAACTTTAACCCTAAATCGCATTTTGTCTTCTCTAACCCTTGTCAAACCCTCGGTAGCTGCATCACTAGCAATCCTTCAAATTCTTAGTGTTGTTATCAATCACGATCCGAGAAGCCGAAGTGGGAAGTTGAGTTTGAGGCGGGGGTGGAGGTGAAGCGACGAGGCAAGTTAGAGGAGGCAAAATGGCAAAGTGAATAGGTATGGAGGGTTGAGGTGAGGTGGTGCGACGGAGGAGGCGAAGCGGCGAGGCGAGTCCAAGGAGGTAAAGTAGTGAGGCGAATAGGTGTTGGTGGAAGGAAAACTGCAGGGGGCTGGGCAACTGTGGAGGCAGTGGCTATGGAGGAGGGCGGCATCTGTGAGGGAAGGTGGTGGAGAAGATATGAGAAATGAAATATGTGAATGGTGAGAGGAAGAAGAAGCAGATGACTGATTTGTTTTTTGAAAGAAATTTTTTTGAAAAATTATTGTTTAGACACTTCTGTATTACACTTTAGGCATTTTTTAATATTTATTTAGATACTTCTTTATTTATTGAATCATATACCTTTATTAGGGGGGATTGTACATTAAAAATAATCAGAGAAAAAAATTAAAAAACTTATCAAGTAAGAAATCAATGAAACAATTAAGAATGTAAACCTTGGCATCAGTCAACATCCACCATCAAATTCCTACAACTGATCATTAATACATAGATAGATTAATCAAGATTTTGAATATTTATTTTTGGAGCTATCTTCATACCTATCCTAATCGTAGTTAATCAGAAAAAAAAATCTAATTAACCTTAACTACTAAACAACCTAAGACAAGCGCTTCGATTTAATTTAATAGTTGCATTAAAAACTAGAGAGATTAATGAAATTAAATAACACAAACACAAGTGGTTGCATTTAATTTAGTTTAATGTTCTCCCTAAGATCTAATGATTTCTGATGTAGTAAATCAATAAATCTTAGTTGCTTCACAAATTAAAGATACCAAACAATTACGTATTTGATTTTTAACCCAGAGTAGATTGAATTCGAATAACAACTAGCAGGCCTTCTAACATGTAAATGAAACAATCATGAAATTAATCATAGAAGAATATCTAATACTCAAAGTATTAATTGACTACATAGAAATAACTTTGATCTTACAGTACTGAGGAATTTGAGATTTCAAACTCTTTCAACCAAGAACAAAAAGAATCAACTGGACATGATCATGAAAAATCATAAAAAAGAAAATAAAAGGAACAAGAAAATAACATAAAAAGAGGGGAGCCAACCGCAAGAGAAAGACGAGCCGCTGTGCTCAAATTCTAATAAAAACTAATATAATATGCTAAATTCACAAAATCTTCATAAACTTTCTATATTGTTACAAAATTACCCCACACAAATAAAAAGATTCAAAATAACTAGAAGGTTTCAAGGTTGTGAGCCAATCAATTCTCTAGAACATCAGTAGCAACTTTAAGTTGAAATTCAACCTTGATGTAGTCATTATCTTTCAAATCTCAATAAACGAAAGTTGTAGAGCCTTTTTTTAGCTTCAAAATGACACTTAAATCATATAAACGGACATCTATAGCCAAAGATATGTCCAAAATACTGTAACTACTTCTGAACCAGTGATGATGCGTAAATCACGATTTTGAAGCTAAATTTGATCCCCTTAACGTGCAAACTAGGTTTTATGGTCTATATATGATTTGTAGCTTTAGATGTTAGCTTTCAAATGAATCAAAAATCACTTTATTTTGATCTTTGTAGCTCAAGATATGATTTTGTATTGGAACATTTCCAATCTACCAATCACCAATCAACTGAGTCCAAATATGCTTTAAGTTACAAAACATACTCAAAGTACATCTTTAAGGCTCAAAACACATTAAAACATACTAAATATGAGAGAAATAAATATAATAAATGTAAGCTTATCAATTTCAACTAATACATAATTAGTCATTTTGTTGCAATTTTAGTTTTAGATACTTATTCATTAATTAATTGTTCACAAGAAGGTCTTGTTTCAACAAAGTCGTTATTGGTTATATGTCAATTTCTAAGATGGTCAGATCATTTGTAGTCATAATTTTTTTCGACTTGATATTTGATGTTGAGTGAAGTTGAGATCACAGATTATTATTTTTTGGATTATAATTCACCAACACTTCAAACTTATATTTCTTTGGAAAGTATTCTTTGTTATTATTCTCTCCTAAAAGACTATGCTGTTCAAGGAACAACACTACTCTTTGTTGTATTTCATCTTTTGCCCATCACCATTACTCCAAGAGTTAGTGCCTTTAACTTAAGAAAATCAAGAAACATTTTCCTAAATAAGAGTTTCTTAAAAAATAATTAATCAATTGATAAACATATAAAACTAAAATTACATTAAAATGATGAAATGCTCCATTAACTTGAAAAAAGTGAATCTTTAAAGTTCTATATTATTATAAAATGAACCTTATCATTTCTTTAATTTTTGCTTTACTAGTTATGATTACAAGTTTTAAAAAAAATGAGGGGAAAAGGAAGTAACAACGAATTTTAAAAACCAATTGACATTATTAATTAGAGTTGATTAAAAAATTAAAAATATAAAAGAAAGTGCATACAAAAGAGATAGTAGATGGATAATTCTAGGTTTCTTAAAACCTCAGATGTTTCTAATAGGTTTTTGAAATAAAAGGAAGTCAAAGTCTAATTTAGGGTACATGTAAGAAGACAAAATGTAATTCATTAAATAAAAAAAAAGCTTAAAAAAATCTGAAAAATAGCATCAAAATGTATTAGCATTGTTCTTCGGCTCTAGCCACACAAACGTGTGTATTCCCCTGTGCCCAAAGCTATTATTTCACTGCAGAGCAAACAACTCCATGTGTTTTGTCTGTCCACTCTGAATGATCCTGGAATTTACAGAAACTGTATACGTTTATCAGCGTGAGCATAATCAATGGAAAAGTCAGAGATAAGGCAGAATAAAGAGCAAATACCATTCAGTGTCAGTGGACAGACAAAACACATGTATAGAAAAGTCGAGCGCCGTTCTGTCAACAAAATGGAAAAGGGCAAAAGTCCCTGGAAAAGTCGAGCGCCGGCAAGAACGATTATATATTGTGGTGCAAATAACAGAAATTGTTAGCAAACAAGGAGAATTTGTATTTTATAGAAGAAATAACTATTAGCTCCACCACTATTTTGTCTGGTTTAGCTCTAATTTGGCTAGATGTCTTTTTCCGGTCAATAACATCTGCTCACCAAATCTTTAGCATTGACCTGACGCATCTCGTGCCTCAAAAGCTGGACTTACGTGCGTGGAAAGTGTTGCCGCGACTAATCACAACGACGTGCATTGTCCAGTTTGCAGGGGTGATGTGCAATTGTTTTAGAGAGAATCACAATTTGCCCCCTGATGTTTACTAGAAATTACACTTTACACCTCTTATTTCAGAAACCTCTAAAAAGCCTCCTAAGGCTTAAAAAAAAAACCTACACTTATCCCCCTACAGTCTCTTTTGAATATTAAAACTAATGAATTAATTACACTTTAAGACCGCTACTCTAGTTTTTGTTTAAGTTTTCTCCTTAACATATAAATTATTTTGTTATTTGTCTTTTTCAAATAATATAATATAATATATTTTTATATATATAGTTCATTTCAATTTACCATCACCCAATTACTTATTTCTTATGATTATATTTTTATTTATTTTTCATTATCTATACATTTTTTTATCTTTATATTTTTTATTTTTAAAATATATCTAATTAAGGATATTATTTTTATTTTAAAAATTGATTGTACTTATTTATTTATTTATATTTAGAATTTTTACAAGTGTCCTCCTCATTTTTTTCCATAATTATTATGATAACTATTAAATCTAAAATCAAAGAAATGATAAGGCTTATACTTACAATAATATGAAAGCTTTAAAATAGTTTTCATTTCAATTAATATATAATTGGTCATTTTTTTGTAATTTTAGTCTCTTATACTTATTCATTAATTAATTTTTTTTGTAAGAAAGTCTTATTCAACAAAATGCTTATTGATTATTTATCAACTAATTTAAACTCTTAACATTGCAGCGGGATAAAAAAAATTATCAAAAACATATTAATAAATATTTTACAAATGAAAAAGACATATAAGAAAATAAATAAGTGAACAACAAAATATGAGAAATGTGAGTTTAGTTTGTCTAAAGTGATTTTTAAAAATTAGTAATACATTAAATAAAATGTTTTTGCAATCTAGCATGTTTGGTAATTGTCTACTTGAACTAACAATCATATACTAGTAATTCACCTACTGGTTTATGCAGGTCAGCTAAAAAAGCATGGCAAATGATCTTTAATTGGTGGATGTACCAAGAGGTCTGAACTTACAAGAGCTCTTAAACAAAAGGCCAACACACTTTCTAAGTAAGATGTAGCTTAAAGTTTAGGAGGCTACAGTGTTTATAACTACATGGGCCTTATGGAAGAGAACGAACTCCTACATGTTTAGTAACTCTTACAGTTTTGAGATGAAAGTTTTAAGTACAGCACATGTTCTGTCATTTTTATGGATTTGTAATAGATGTTCTAGACTAAACTGTAAATTGGTAAACCCTCCATTGGCTCTGAAAATTGAAAAATAGGTCATAAAACTATATAGGATGAGGCATGCTTGGGACAAACGGAATAAAAATTCAGATTAGGCTTGTGTGAAATTTGGTTAAAATACAAGATAGTTTTATTTATTGGACTGTTAAGTTTGTTGGCTTAAATCTAAGAAGCTTTAAAAATTTAGTTTATTTAGGGTTTGGTATTATTCCTATTTGTTTAGGATTTGATTTTCTTATTTTTTCTTGGTTTGGGTTTGTATGTCACCTATAAAAAAACTTGTTGTATTAGAAATTTGAGTATGAAAGAAAAGTCAACGTAATGAAGAGGCAAGTTGTGATGATTTCAAGAGGGAGGAAAAGTCTAAATGCCGAAGATAACTAGGACGAGAAGTCTTTTATGATTCTTATATCTTGTGTTATGTGAGGATAAGGTATTGGGTTGTCAATAGTGCATAGAGGATCCATAGGCTAATGTGAGCATTAAGGGTATATCTCTATTGTAGTTTCTATGTTTTATTTAAGTTGATTTCTCTCATCCGTAGATGTGGGCAAGTTAAGAGCCAAACCATGTTAAATTCATGTGTGTTTGCTTGATCATGTTTATTGTTTCGCTGTTAGTAATGAGTTGATGATTATTCATAAGTACATAGTTATTAAGAGTTTAAATCACTATTATATACTTTGAGTATGATTAATTTTTTTAATAAGAGCAGTTATTCCATCACGTTACTATTCATGCATATTCATTGTTCATACATGAAGTTACTACTCACTGTGTTTCAATATTCATACGGCGGCAACGCTTTATATGTTTATTTACTGTTCATACACGGGTTACTATTTATCCATATTTACAAAATATTCAAAATAAATATTTTTATGTAGGTGTATAAAATCATGATATCTCATAATGCTTGGACCAATGATCAGTGCCACAATTATCAACAATTTTTTGTTCATGGTCCAGCCTAATTGAGAGATAAAAGAGGCCAAATTTAGATCACAAATAGAATCAGTTCCATCATTTGCATGTTTGCCGATCTTTCACGAGAAAAATCATATCTAGAGCTATAGATATCCAAATTGAATGATTTTAAATCTATCTGAAATCCAACACATATATCTTCAACTCTACTTTATATGCCGAGAACCAATGTGATTGTTTTCATTGCCGAAATCTAGTTATAAATGAGAATATCTATTTTGCCACGTGTTGAAGAGCAGTTTCAATAGAAAAATCTTAACTTGAGTTACAAATATCGGTTTTGAATGATCAAGCTATCATTTGAAACTAAGTAAAAGATCTACAAATCTTGTGTTTTGATGAAGAGCTGAATTAATGTGTACAGCAGTCAAAAAATTAAAAGAATTTTCAATCGCCTCTGTTGATTTATATTTCACCTACCCCATCCCCCAAGCTCTATAAATAGACTATGGGAGAGGGAATTAAGTTGGTTCCTAGGCAAAGTAAGAGTTCTTGTTTTCTATCTCATAACTCTATTCAAAGTGCTCTGTTCTTGTTCTTCTTTTGGTTTTTCAATTTATGTTTATTTCATTTTTATACATGTTGTTTACTTTTATCATATCTAACTAATTTTTTTTTCTAAGGTGAAAAGGTAAAACTTTTGGTATAAAGTTTATGCTAATTTAAATGGATTTTAATATTATTAATATTTATTTTCTTAATTAATTTAGTTACCCTTCTTGTTTAATAGAAGTCTTGATTCATTATAGTCGATTATTGACACAAAAGTTACTTGGTTCCTTATATAAAGCATGGCTCTACTGGCTATGTTAGAATCTTAAGTTATTGTAGATAAAGATTGATATGATAGATACTTAAACCCATTTGCAAGTATTGGCATTATAAGATCAATGAAAACTAATATTAACTAATGCATAATATTTTTGAAATTTAATTATTAAATTCTTTAATTGGAATCTCTTTTATTTGTGGATCCCGATTGAGTGGCAACACAGACCAAAATTAATCATAATTAATATACAAAAAGTAGAACACATAACCTTAGCTATTTATTTGAATTTGAGTTTTAATCCACGCTATTCACACCTTACACCAAAAATTTTTTTGTTAAAAACTTTTTAATTTATATTTCTTAATTCATTTCCCTGTAGTTTGACACTTAGACTTCGAGATCTTACTACTTATGACAGCCAACACTTGGGTTACAACTACTAAAGTGCAATAAGTTTTTTATGCTGTTGCCAGAGAAGTAAAATCAGAGTACAAGTTTATGTTTTTCATCTTGTTTTATCCTTATTTTTTTTTATTTTTATTGTTGTTAAATGGAAGCTTAAACCTCATACATTTTCTATTCATTATATGGAAGGTTAAACCTCTAACCTTTTTTGTTAATCATATTTATTTTCCTTGTTAATGTTTTGCATATATATGAGAACGTAGTTATGTAGATCAAGTGGCAAACCGGTAAGAGAATTTTTCTATTCTTCAAGCATGTCTAAATGCATTAATGACCAAGAGGAGAATTATTCTCTACATAATGACCAAAATCGGCTTAGGATCCTTAGATAACACATGAACCTTATAAGAAATAGTGTATCATCATGTTTAGTTTTCCCCTTTAATGCATCTCACTTCAACTTTATGTCAGGTATTATTCAACATTTACCAACCTTTTATGGCTTTGATTCTGAAAATTCATATTTACATTTGAAAGAATTTGACAAGGTTTATAATAACTTAAACTGTAGCATGAACACCATCAGGCTTACATTTTTTTCTTTTTCTTTAAAAAATAAAGTTAAAGTATGGCTACAGAATCTTAGGTCAAGCTCCATTAACTTATATGATGAATTACAATAACAAATTTTTTTAAAAAAAAATTCAACCCACAAAACAAATAATTTCAAAAGATAAATCACCACTTTCACACAAAAATTAGAAGAAATTTTTTACCAGTGTTATGAAAAATACAAAGATTTACTTAATACTTGCCTACATAATGGTTTTGAGAAATGGAAAATAGTCTCTCATTTTTATAAAGGTTTGACACCTAGGGGAGGGAAAATTGTAGAATTGATGTATAATGAAACATTTGAAGATAAAGACCCTGATGAGGGAATGAATTATCTAGACTTGCTAACAGAGAATAGAGAAAGCACAGAATTGAGACACTGCTGGTACTTATGAGGCCCCAGGTAAAACTTAATCTCTTGCATTAGGTGGTGGTATTTACCATCTTAAGGAAGATAAAGATTTTTAATAAAAATTTGCATCTTTAACCAGAAAGATTGAGGCATTAGAAACAAAGAAAACTGGTCAATTAAAATCCATTGAAGAAGTTGTTTGTCACATTTGTGAAACAAATGACCATTTAACTAGTAATTGTCCAACCTTGCCTCCTTCCAAACAATGTCTTCATTAACAAGTAAATGCTTTGAATAACTTCAATAAACTAACCCAAAAGCTATACTCACAGACTTATAATCCTAGTTAGAAGAATCATCTGAACTTTAGTTAAAGAAATGATAATTATGCATAACCGTCACAACCACCTTCCTACACCTAATAGAATTTTCAATATTCTCAAGGGCATATGATTTATGTTCCTCCTTTTAGGAAAATTTTTGAAGATATATTGTATGTATGAATTGAGAAGTAAGAGTCCATCATTGTTTAAACAAGTCAAACAATGACTGATTTGAAAGATACTATTGTAAAATTTGCATTTACACTCAACATTTAGGAGAAAGGGCAATTTCCTTTTCAACCACAATCAAATCCCAAATGTCAATCTATGGATCAAGTGAAATGAATCAATACACTCCACAACGGTAAGGTTATTGAGAAATCTATTCCTGATTTTTGTGAAAGAGACGATGAGTTAACTTCTAAGAGTAAATAAGAGGTTGAACTTATACTAAACGAAGAGCAGATTGAATCTCCACAAGCACATTTATTTCCTTAATTATTAACTGTTGCTAAGAAGATGAATCATAATCCTAAAATTCTTAATATTTTCAAGTAGGTAAATATCAATATTCCCTTATTGGATATGATTACACAGGTGCCTTATTATGCCAAAGTTTTTAAGGATTTGTGCACTGTTAAAGAAAACAAAATGTGAAAAAGAAAAAAACTTTCTTGGCCGAGCATGTAAGTTTTATTATTCAAAACAATACTACTTTAAAATACAAGTATCCTTGTTGTCCTACAATTTCATGCTGTATTAAAGAACATAAAATTAAGCAATCATTATTTGATCTTAGGACCAGTATAAACTTACATCTATATTAAATTTATCGAAAACTAAATTTGGGTGAGCTAAAATCAACTGATGTAACTTTTTTACTTGCTAATAAATCAGTAAAAGTGCCTAGATGAGTTGTTGAAGATGTGTTAGTCCAAGTTAATAAATTCACATATCCTGTAAATTTTATTATTTTAGGCACATTGCCAATGAAAATTAAGAATTCAATACCCGTTATTTTAGGACATCTATTTTTAACAATTTCTAACACTTTGATTAATTGCAGGAATGAACTGATGAAGTTGTCATTTGGGAATACCATATTAGAGCTAAATCTTTTCAACTTGCTTAAGCAACCACATGAAAAGAAAGATGAAAGTGAAAATGTCCATATCATCAACATTATTGTGGAAAATTATATTCAAGAAGGGAGTAAATTGTCTAGTCAATTCATATGAATCTAGTATGCAAATGGATCAGGATACATTTAACATATATGCATTGCTAAATTCTTCACATGTAGAAGGAAACACCTATTGGAAACCAAAAGTTGAGGAGTTGGAACAAATTGAAGATAAAGAGCAAGATAATGGTAAAAAAGTTTGGCATTATAGTGGTAACAAATGAGAATAGTGAGTTTCTATCAACTTGAATTCCATCTAGTTTGAGGATGTACATTGACTACAGAAAATTGAACAATGCCACCAGAAAAGATCATTTTCCCTTACCATTCCTCGATCAAATTTTGAGAAAGAATAGCTGGACATCCTTTTTATTATTTTTTTGATGGCTACTCAAGTTATTGCCAAATTCTAATAGCACTTAAGGACCAAGAAAAAACCATATTCACATGTCCTTTTGGAACTTTTTCATTTAGATGCATGCCTTTTGAATTATGTAATGCACTGGCAATGTTTCAAAGATTTATACTGAGTATTTTCAGTGATATGATTGAAAAATGTCTTAAAGTTTTCATGGATGATTTAATCATATATGGAAATTCATTTGATAATTGTCTTGAAAACTTTGAAAAGGTATTAAAAAGATGTGAGGAAAAAAACTTGGTAGTAAATTGGAAAAAAATGTCATTATATGGTCACTTCTAAGATTGCTTTGGGTCATGTTGTATCTTCCAAAAAAATTGAAGTTAATAAAGCAAAGGTGAAGCTCAGCGCTCAGTTGCCTCTATAAAAAATAGTTAGGGAAGTTCAATCATTTTTTAGACATGCAGGGTTTTACAGAAGGTTCATTAAATGGTTTAGTGCAATATTTAAATCTTTTTGCAATCTTTTTGTAAAATATGCTTGATATGAATGAACTCATAAATGTCAAAATTTTTTTGATAGGTTGATTGGCCTTCTAATATCTACTCTGATCATACAACCCCCAGGTTGGTCTTTACCTTTTGAGGTAATGTGTTATGCTAGTGATTATGCAGTTGGTGCTAGGGGTGGAAACGAGCCGAGCTGCTTATCAAACGGTTCGGGCTCGAGTTCGATTTTTTTCTTTTTGAGCCGAGCTTAACGAGCCTCGAGCCGAGCTTCGAGCTATTAGATAAGCTCGAATATTTAACGAGCCGAGCTTCGAGCCGGACAGTGTTCAGCTCGAATACTTATCGAGCTTAACGAGCCTAGTAAAAAAATAATATAATATAATTACTTACCAGGTTACCCCTACCCTAAATCCTTAATTCTGTCGCCTCCAGTCCAGGTGGACCAGGCCCTCCACCAGACCAAAGTTCTTGTGCCCTTCGCTTCCCGAGTCCCAACTCCCATGCACAACATTCTGGTGAACCCTGCCTTGCCTTTTCATGTAGGACTCCAGATGTTCCGGTGAACCCTTATCCCACCGGCTCTTTGTGCCTGCCCTGGCCAGCGCCTTGCCTTTTCGTGCCTGCCCTGCCCAGCGCCTTGCCTCTTCGTGTGAATCATGCCTGCCCTGCCCAGTGCATTGCGCCTTCGTGCCTGCCCTGCCCAGCACCTTGCCTCTTCGTGCGAATCGTGCCTGCCCTGCCCAGTGCCTTGCGTCTTCGTGCCTACCCTCCCAGCGCCTTGCCTCTTCATGCCTGCCCTGCCCAGCGCCTTACCTCTTCGTGCCTGCCTTGCCCAACGCCTTGCCTCTTCATGCCTGCCCTGCCCAGCGCCTTGCCTCTTCACGTCGGACTCCAGATGTTTCGGATTCTGTGTGCTTCCAAGATCTCCTAGATTCTGTGTAAGCAAAGGGAAATGGGTAATCCAGTTTTCTCACTGTTATATGCTTCCAAGTATTTTCTGCTGACATGTTTATGCTTGTGCAGGCGAATTGCTTTTATTGAAGTTTTTGCCATTATGCTTCTTTTGACATTTCTTGGCTTTGTAAGCGAATTGCTCTTACAAAATATTCAACAATAATTCTAGAATATGCAGTTTATCCTTGCTAATTCAAGTTTCACATATTTCATCCGGTGTTCTCATTTTTCGGCATGCAGCTTCTTGTGTACATGTAAATGCTTCATGTGATCAAGGACTTGCCCTTTCTTTCCCTTAAAGTTCTCAAACTCTCTGCAGATTCATCGGTTAGTAACCAACCCATCCTCTTTTAATTATTGCTTTCTACAGTTCTAGAGCTTTTGTCCGGTCTTGTTTAGTGTCATTCTACTGAAAGTCTGAAACTAAAAGGTATAAAAAATTTTTTTGCTTTGCCACACCAATTAGTAACATTAAATAAACAAAAGTCAGTAATTTTTTTCTGTTTGTTCTACATCTCTGTTGTGATCAGCTAAGTGGAAAAATACTTGAATAGCTGGGTTCCTTGCAACAGGTATGTGTCCTTCTTACAGTAATTTGGCTTGTTTATTGCCAGTTGATTCAGTAAGACTTTTTTTCTTTTGGTATGGCGTGAATAAGTTTGAAGTTGGAACTCTTTTGTAACTTATGTACCTATGGAAATGATATCATTCAAAGCCTTTACGTTTTCCTACTCAGCTTTGTGGCTAAGAACATTCAGGGTTAATACTGAATTACTGAGGAAAAGAAAAGCTGCTGAAAATATGAGATTATTAGCTACGTTAGTTTGAAACACCTTACAGGTTTTTCCACATCATTTCCAATTCCTCATCTTGCTTCTCCATGTCTTTTTGATTACTGAAATCTGACTTCTTTTTCATGTCAAGACTTTGACCTGAAAAAATCTCTTTACCTTGTTCAGTTTTAGCACTTATGGTATTTATTTTCATTTTTATCCCCTTTAGCAATGCACCTTGCTTTCCAAGAACCTTCACAGCAAGCTCAAGCTTAGCATCTTCATTTTTCTTATTATCAGCTTTCCCAGAAGCCTGATTTTGCAAATGTTGTACCCAGCATGCTCCTAGTTCCCATCTGATAGACCGGGGGGATTGAGAAGATTCAGCCTGCAACTTCAGCAAGCTGTGCTGTGCTCCAATACTTTTCGCTCCAATACATTCTGCAATCTCTAAGGTTGGTCATTTTTAATCCTCATTTCTGTTTTAAGAAGGTTCATATATTTATCAGAAAAATTATGGTTCAGTAGGAGAAGTCATAAGCTTTCAATTATATGTAAATGTTTTTTACCATTGATTAGTTTTGTCTTCCTTCTCTCTTTTCATGCTATTGCCTTTTGCTATTTGTACATTAGTTAGTTCTCAATGGTAGCAAAATGTTGTCAGTTCTCAAAAGTGTTGGCCTTTTGTTGTGCTCATATGCACGGGAGTGCTTATAATGATTAACCATATACCTTTTTGCCTCTAATGGATTTGGGAAGATGATCATTTAGTCTCAGAGAGCATAAATGGATTCATTTGGAATTTGGTTGTTGCTCTCTTATCTCGTGTTTTGCTGAATTTAAGTCTTATCTTATTACAACTTGCATCAGCTCAATTTAGTAGCCCAAGATGTCATTTTCAGCTAGTCAGTATCCATCTGTTGAAGAGTTAAACTCATTAACTTTTATGCAAGATGTTGATGACATTGATACAACAATAGATACTGATCAAGCTCGTATAGAGGAAATGGCTAATATTCCTGAAGAAGAAGCAGGTATTGATGGAAATGACCAGCAGGGTAATAAGGGTGAGGGTTTTGAAGGAGCGCTTGATAAAAAGAAAAGGGCTATGAGATCCAAAATTTGGACAGCATTTGCAAAAGCTACAGATGTGAATGGGTTGACGTCAGTCAAATGCAATTTTTGTGGTTTAACTTACTCTTGGCAGAAGAGTGGAACCACATCACATCTTGGCCGCCATATGGGTAGTTGTATTAAAAGGAAGCTTCATCTGAAGAAGCAAGGGCTTCTTAATTTTCAACCCAGTGATACAAAGGTTAGTGTTAACCTTCTGGCCCTTGCCCCAGCTATAGTAGACGGAAAATATGATCCCCTAAAGATGAGGGAAGCCATTTTTCATTGGCTGTTAATGCATGAGCATCCATTCTCAGTTATAGATGAGGAAGGGTTTAACTTTATGATGAAAGTTACAATCCCCCAATTTGAAAAAATTGCCCGTGCTACTTTGAAAAATGATTGCATGAAGATATATGAGCATGAAAAGAAAAGGGTGAAGGTCATGCTAAGGAAAGTTTCAAAGATTAGTCTGACAACAGACTTATGGAAGTCAAAGAACCAAAAAATCGGGTATATGGTTATCACTGCCCATTTTGTTGAATTTGAGTGGAAGTTGAATAAATGGATGTTGAATTTTATTCATATTTCTCCTCCATATACAGGTGATGCCATTTCAGATGGAATTTTTAAGTGTTTGAAGGAGTGAGGCATTGAGAACAAAGTTTATACTATTTCAGTTGATAATGCTTCAGCAAATGATTCTGCCATAAAAAATTTGAAGGAAATTTTTGAAGTGAATAAGAAGTTGTTGTGTGGTGGGAAATTGTTTCATGTGCGATGTTGCGCACATATCCTGAATCTAATTGTCCAAAATGGTTTGGCCGAGATAAAATTTGCCATTCAAGACGTGAGGGATAGTATTTCTTTCATTAATCATAGTGAAGCAAGGTTGAATACCTTTTCTGAAATTGTTCAACAATTACAACTACCAGCTCGGAAGCTTATTCTTGATTGCAAAACTCGTTGGAATTCAACATATGAAATGTTGGCTTGTGCTTACAAGTTCAAAGATGTGTTCCCAAAATTCCAACGGAAGGAACCTCATTATTGTTCTTGCCCAACAAAAGAGGATTGGGATAGGATTGAGATCATTTTGGAAATCTTGGAGGTTTTCTCTAATGTCACAAATATCATATCTGGAAGTGACTATCCAACATCAAACTTGTTTCTTTGTGAAATTTATAAGGTGAAACAACTCTTGGATGCTCGGGAAAATGATGAGAATAGCTTTGTAAAGGAAATGGTTGCCCAGATGAAGAAGAAATTTGACAAATATTGGGGAGAGTGTAATATACTAATGGCTATTGTTGCCATTTTGGACCCAAGAGTGAAGATGAGGGCCGTTGACTATTGTTTTCCTAAAATATACTCTCAAGTAGAAGCACAAGCTAACATTGAAAAGGTGAAGAATGTTTTATATGAGCTTTATACTGAGTATGCACAAATGCATAAGGAGAATGATCAAGGACATGGAGCAGATACTTCTTCTCAGTCTTCTATGACTTT
The DNA here is from genome assembly GCA_039654915.1 of Aquilaria yunnanensis. NCBI lineage: Eukaryota > Viridiplantae > Streptophyta > Magnoliopsida > Malvales > Thymelaeaceae > Aquilaria > Aquilaria yunnanensis. Next base: position 32,923,514 of record CM077600.1, on the reverse strand, counting down.
TATTTCTTCGGGGTCGGGCTTTAGGGAAATCAAAGAATATGTGAAGCAGTTGGAGACAGAGGAGCCCCAAAATACTGATCTGGACTTGTATCTTTCAGATAGGTGTCATATTTGTGCTGAAGGGTCGGATGATTCATTTAATGTATTAGAGTGGTGGAAGGGGAATGCAAGCAAATATTGAGTTTTGTCAAAGATGGCATGAGACATTTTGGCAATTCCAATAACTACGGTAGCTTCTGAGGCGTCTTTTAGTGCTGGAAGTCGAGTGATTGACTCATATCGTGCACCACTTTCAATTGAGACCGTGCAAGCATTACTTTGTGGAGGGGATTGGCTTAGGAACCTCCATGGTGTGAAGAAGAAAAACAAAGTAAGTATTTGAACCACAATTTTTTACAATTATGTTGTTTGAGTTTTTTATAACTTTAAAATTTTTGCAGGGGATGAAACAACCAGTTGTAATGAATCTACCAATCTGAAATACTAAGTTGGTTATTATGTAAGTGATATCTGAAAGGTGACTTTTTAGTATTTACCCATGTTCTAATGCCATATTGAGGTGTTGTTAACGAAAAAAGTTTTTTTCATTTGATTGGAAATGGTAGGTTCACTAGGTTTTGGGCGGATTTTTGGATGGAGGAATGAATTTTGCAGGTACTTTTTCCTAAAATACATACTCCTATTGTGGAAAAAAAATTAAGTGTAGTGTGTAGCTTTGGTTTGTCAATTCCGAATTGTTCTATGTTTCTTCCAAATCTATTGAAATTATTGGTCAACTATGGGAGTGAACTATGGGATATCCTTTTATTAAAAAAAAAAAGAGAAAAGAAAAACTGTTTTTATGGACCAATAAGGTTTGCTGAAATCAGATACTCTTAATGTCATTTAGTTGTTAAAGACTTAAAGTTGCTTGTTATAAACAAGTCTGTGTTTATGAGAAAAGTTACGAGTTTGTTGTGGTTTAGCCAGGTCTGCTGAATTCCTGTGCATGTCCCTTTTTCTTTTCATTCACATGCCCCTTTAAATTAATGGGGTTGAAGCTTTTTTGAGACAGAGGTACCAGACAGAAACTCTAGTAGTTTTCCTAATTAATTTCTTGTGCATGCCATAATTACATCTAACAAATGCTTAAAAGATATTGTGCTGATGCAGCTACCATAGAAAGAGCGCGAGGACCATATATCCAAGGGTTCTTTATGAACATGCTTTAGAAACAAGCAAGGAAATGAATAATGCTTCAGGACTTTTGAAACGAAGAACATAAAAGGTTCTATTATCCCAAACAGACAAAGGAAACTGTACAAACTTCAGAAATATAACTCTAGCCTACCACTGTTACACTACTGATGCCCCAAGGCATCTTCGTTTGCTGTCATGTTGACAGGCGGAGAGACTTCCTGAGGAGGCAAGCGCCTGGAGCTCTGGTTTCCCAGCTGAGCGTGCCTGAAAAGCTCAAAGAAGAGGTTAGGAGGTCCCCGGTTTGCTTTTCCGGGGAGGACCCTCCGACGCCCAAGTCAGTTTTCTGAGTGAAAGTGGAGGAAGAACACTAAGGGATCAAGTGTCTTGCCTGTTTTGTGTTTTCTCAGAGGGAGGAAAATGCCCATCCTTTGCCCAGTCCCATTTCCTAGTATTTATAGGAGTAGCTGGTCCGTTCAGATCATGACACGTGTTCGATCGGATTTGATCTGTAGTTTTGGACCAAGGGGACAGGCAGCCGTTTGCAGCCTCCTTTAGCCCTGGACCCGGACGGGTTGTGTCAGGATGGGGGCGGCTGCGGCGTGTCAGTTCACCGTTCAGATGTGATGTGTAGGGCTTGTGGGCGACATGTCAGAGGCTCCTTAAATGCTCATACCGTACTCCCGAGGTCCCCTGGGCGAGGTCGCCCTTCGGTGCGTGCACCCTCTTCGGATTCTATCCGTCCTTTGGTGCGAGCACCTCCTTCAGGATCTATCCCATAGTTCTGGGAGTTCCCTTGATGAACACCTTCTTCGGGACTCACACCCATAGTTAGGGGATACCCTTGCTCAGGTGTTTCTTGTTCGGGGAAGATCCTCTTCGGGGCCTCTGCCTTCGGGGAGATTCTCCCTTGCTTCAGAGAGATGGCTCTCTTACCCGGAGGCAGTCAGTTTGGCCCCTCGATGGAGACGGTGTTGTCCTCGGAATTCCTGACGAGCTAACCGAAGTCTCGAGCTCATAGTGTTTGACTTCACACCTTCCGAGGTCCGTAAAAAGATCCTCTCTTGGGTGACGTCAGACTCCTCGGCCAATATTCTGGCAGGGAGTTACTACCGAGGAGGTAATAGCCTTTGGCTATCACAGGCCCCCCTCCGAAAAGCCGAAGTGAGAAACTTCGGTTCATCGGTTTTCGGGTCCTGTGGTTGTGATGTCTGTGCCGAAGACGCCTTCTTCTGCTTGTACCGATGGGCAGCATTTTTGCGTCCTCGAGGCGCGAGAAGATAGGCTGTCCCTGTGCCGAAGATACACCTTCTGCCCGAAGTCACAGGCTGTCTCTTGGTGTCCTTGTGGCAAGGGGAAATAGGATAACCTTGTTCCGAAGATATACGTTTTGCCCGAAGTCACAGGCTGTCTTTTGGTGTCTTCGAGGTAACCTACTTTTTTGCCTTTATAGGTCTGCTCATGCGTCGCGTCCTGTATCCAGCAGAGTCAGTTTAGGGCGGCGCCTCTAGACCAAACGGTGTCAGAGGGCGTGCTCGACGTGATGGACGACACGTGGCACGTTTGCTGCGCGATGACCGACACATGGCACACTTTTATTGGGTAAGAATGCACTGAGTACGGCTGGCGCGACTTTTCAGGCGCCCATAGCAGTTATGGCGACGCTTCGCCTTCCGAGGGGTACTAATGACGACGGTTCTCCTGGCCTTCTCGGCCTATAAATATCAGTCCTGTCATAACCCTCTTTCTTCTTCTGCTTTTGCTTTCTTTTGCCTTCTAATTCCCTCCCGATTTTTCGCGGCGGTTCTCTTTTTTCAGGCATTTTTCCGACCACTTTTCACGACGGCTTCCAGGAATCCAGATTCCGGTAAGACCTTTGGTGGGTTTTAGTCCTTCTGCTTTTTTTCAAAGATTCTTCTTTGTTTTTCCCGAACTCGTTTTCCTTGTTTTTCCCGAACTCGTTTTCATCATGCCTGTTCCCGAGAGTTGGAAACCTCTTCTTTCTCACCCCTGCTGCACTACTCCGGCAAAGCTAGCGAAGTGGAAGAAAAAGTTTTTCTTACCCTCTTACTCTGTGACGAGGTTGCCCCGTCCTGACCAATTTGCTTTCTCCAACCGAAATGATGAAATCACAGTTTTCCGAGCCCAACTGAAGGCCGGACTTCAGTGTATCCCCCCCCGGAGATGGTTAGCGCGTTTTGCAACTTCCATGGCATTGCCGTTAACCAACTCCCACCGAACTCGTACTGCTATTTCAACGCCTTCCTCTGTATGTGCGGCGTTTTCAAAATAAAACCTCACTTTGTAGTTTTTCTTCAGTACTACAAGCTCTTCGTGGTCCCAAAGGGTGGCTTCTACTTCATGCTGCCTCGGGGATCCGGGAGCAAAAAGTATACGTTCACCTTCGCCACCAAAGACAGCTGGCGAGGGTGGCAACAAAAATTCTTTTTCCTGAAGAAGTCGGAGGCTTGGTCGCACGTCCCGACCAAGTGGGCTCAGGGGAGGCTCAAGATGGATGTTGTTGACCCGAAGATACTGCTAGACGCCGACGTAGCACCTATCTTTGAGGACTTCGACAGGCGCATCCGGGCCGTCTCTAACTGGGCTGCCGAGGTCTCTCCTCGTGCCCTTTACCCCTTTCCGATCAACTGGAGGCTCATGACTGAAGAGGTCCTTCGGGAACTTAAGGTGGTAAAGGAGCACGTGACAGACCTCAATATGCCGAAACCGGCTTCTTCGGGGAAGGACTCCTGGCTCGTGAAACTCCTTCGGAGGAAGGAGACTTATGAGTCTTTTTACGAGAGTAAGTTACTTTCTTATTTTTTCCTTCATAACTTCATCTTGGACTTACACTGATCTTCTTTTTTCTTTTTTCAGAGATGGGCGACGACGCGGCTGTTTTTTACAAGGCTCTTTTTACCGGGCAGGCCCAGAGGGGCGAACAGACAAAGAAGGCCGCCTCTCGGAGGCGGAAGCAAACTTCGGGCGGCCCTCCCCCCAAACGGGCAAAGAAAGCTGCTCCTTCCTCTCTTCCGCAAATTCCGGAGGAGGTAGGCGAGGAGCCCGAAGTCCTTGCTGCCCCTTTGCCCGAGGTTCCTCCTGTTGACGTCCCTTCTTCCGACGTCCTTCCTCAAAGCCCCACGCGTTCGCATGCTCTTCTGGAGGGCGACGGGGAGGAGACCCCTTCTGCCGAGGAACGGCGCCGAATAAGAGGCAAGGGGGTCTCTACTAAGGTGACGTCGATTCTTGACGATGACGTTACCGAGGTGCCAGCAGGTTTGTATTTTGTCGAAGAACCTTTTTTCTCTTGTAAATCCTAAAGACTTTTCTGGCCTTAACCAATTTTCCTGCCTTGTTGTGCAGCGGAGGTGGCCGCTCCTGACTGGGTTGCCGAACACGCCCGCAAGAGGGCCCTTCGGGATGCCCAAGTCCCGGCAGGGAAATTTCCGAAGGAGCCCTTCTGGACGTTCACGGAGGACATGAATATGTACTCCGAGGACTGTCCCGAAATGGCCAGGCAGATGTGCAAAGGGGTTTTTACTGAGGCCTCTTACAAGGCCCTTACGGAGGCTTACCCTGGCGACATCTCTTTGGCCGCCAAACTCACTGAACATGCCGCCCAGGTATGCTTCACTGTTTCCTTAGTGCTGATTTCGCCTTTGCTTTTTACTTAGCATCATTTTCCCTTTGTTTTGCCTTTTTTGCAGCTGATGGGGTATGCCGCGTTGCTCCGTGTTCGGGTAGCGCGGGAGACAGAACGGAGGGCGTCACTCTGGGACCTTTACACCAAGACGAAGGCCCAGTGTTCGGCGTTGGCTGCCGACAATGCTCAGCTAAAGCAGTCTTCGGAGAAGGAAATTGCTGAACTTCGGGAGGGGTTCATAAACGAGAAAGAGGAACTTGAGAAAGGCTCCTCCCAGAAACTTTCCGACATCGGCTTTCGGGTGGCGGAGCTGACTTCGGCCGTAGAAGCGATTCAAAAGGATAAGTCAGAAAGTGACGCAATCCTTGCGAAGACGCTCGAGGAAAAGGCCCAGCTCGAAGCCGAGGTCGCATCTCTGAAGAAGCCTTCAGAAGAGAAGAAAAAGATGAAGGCATTGAAGAAAAAGCATAAGGATCTGGAGAAGGATTACGCGGATCTGGAGAAGGACTATGCAGATTTGGCGGTCAAGAAGCGGGAGTCCGACGATATGACGAAGTTGGGCTTTCAAGACGGCTTCTGTCTTGCTCGGCACCAAATTCTGCAGAAGTTCCCAGATTTCGACCTCTCCTTCCTCGAAGGCATGAACATCCCGAAGGAGCCTCGGTGGACTTGGTCCAAGATCGAGCACTTGAAACTGCCTCCTTCTTTCCCGGCGCCGAAGGCTGCCGACAAAAGCACAAAGGCTGGCAGTTCTCAGGACGCCGAGGTTCCTTAGTTTGTACTAGGGCCTTTTGTCTTCATTTTCTTCTTCTTTTTTGTAGTCTTTCAGCAACTTTCTTCTCTGTAAGCACTCTTTGGCTCAATAGATAAAAATTTGGCTAAGTATTTTTTGCCAGATCCCTTTGTTTCCCTTTGTCCCGAACATAATTCGCTCGAGAGACCTCGAAAAACCATATTCTTGCTTTCCTTTGTCCCGAACATATTCGCTTAAGGGACTTCGGAAAACCATACTCTTGCTTTCCTTTGTCCCGAACATATTTGCTCAAGGGACTTCGGAAAGCCATACTTTTGCTTTCCTTTGTCCCGAACATATTCGCTCAAGGGACTTCGGAAAGCCATACTTTTGCTTTCCTCGGCTATTGCTTTCGTGAGACTCTTGTTTTGTACTTCTTCAGAACTTTTTACTTAGACAAATTTGTCCAACTTGTGCAATACAACTTTCCCCCCAAACTTTTTAGGCATAGAATTTTTTCAAGGCCTCTGAGTGCCAAGTGTTTTTTAATTCTATGCCTTTGGCATCACCGAGCTTATAAACTCCTTTTCGTACTTCGGCAAGTACCAGGTACGGTCCTTCCCAATTTGCACGAAGTACCCCGTGGGACGGCTTTCGGGGTGCGAATTCAGCCTTTCGGAGAACGAGATCTCCCTTCTTTATTCCCTTTGGCCTGGCGCGTAAGTTTATGGCTGCTGCCACTCTTTGCTGGAAAGCTTTTCTTCTCAGCTCAGCTACTTCTCTGTGTTCGTTGACGAGGTCGAGCTTGGTTCTCAGGCCGAGGTCATTTCCTTTTTCATCGAACACTTGGACTCGTATTGACGGTTGTACTACCTAGACAGGGATGATGGCCTCTATACCGAAGATGAGTGAAAAGGGCGTTTCCCCTGTGGCTCTTCGGGGTGTTGTTCGGTAACTCCATAACACGCTTTGGAGTTCTCCTGGCCATTTCCCTTTTGCTTCTCCCAATCTTTTTTTCAGACCATCTTTTATGGTCCTGTTAGATACTTCTACCTGCCCATTACTTTGGGGGTGAGCTACTAGGGCGAAGTGCATTTTTGTCCCGAGGTCGCTAATGAACTCTTGGAATCCTTTGTCTATGAACTGGGATCCATTGTCCGCTACGAGCACCCTCGGTATGCCAAATCTGCATACGATGTTTTTCCATACGAACTTCTGCACTTCTTTTGCCGAGATAGTTGTCAGAGGTTCTGCCTCGACCCACTTAGAGAAATAGTCAACTGCTACTACGCAGAACTTTACGCCTCCAGGCGCCGTTGGGAGTGGCCCAATGAGATCTATGCCCCAAACTGCGAAGGGCCAAGGATAGTCTGCCGAAGTCACGAACTCCGAGGGTGTTCTTTGGATGTTCGCCTGTCTCTGGCAACTACCACATTTCTGGACGAACTGCTTGGCGTCCTTTCTCAGGGTAGGCCAGAAGTATCCTTGGCGAAGTATCACTGCTGCCAGGGCGTCGGTTCCGATGTGCGAACCACAGGCACCTTCGTGAACTTCTTCGAGGATCATTTCAGTATCCTCTTCACTAACACACCTCTGTAGTGGATTTGCATATCCTTGCCGATATAGTTCTTCTCCAATTAAGAAGAAACGTCCGGAGCGCCTTCGCACTTTTGCGGCTTCGCTGGGGTCTTCGGGGAGTGTGTTGGTTGCGAGATACGTTTTGATTGGTTCTTTCCATCCTTTCCTCGAGGTCGCTATGCTTAGTACTGTGATGCTGGGGTGGCTTAGCACCTCGGTGCAAGTTCTCGACTTCGCCAAACAGTCTGCCTCAGCATTTTCTCGTCGGGGTACATTCTCGATTTTCACGACGTCAAACTCCCGAATAAGCTTTGTTACCAACTCATGGTATTTCGTCAAGGTCGGGTCTTTCGCGCCATAGTCCCCTGCCATTTGCCGGACCACCAGCTGGGAGTCACTGTGGGCTTTCAGGTTTCTCACGCTAATCTTTCTGGCCAAGCGTAATCCTGGTATGAGGGCCTCATACTCGGCCATATTGTTGGTGGCGTTGAAACTGAACTTGATGGCCTTCATTACTTCTAGGCCTTCGAGGCCTCTAATAATCACTCCAGCTCCCTGGTGTTCGGATCCTGATGCCCCGTCAACATATAACGTCCATTCTGGCTCGTCTTCGCCCGAAAACAAATGTCCCTCCTCGGTGTTCGGTACTTCGGCGATGAAGTCTGCCAAAGCTTGAGCTTTTATAGCTTTCCGGGGTTCATACGTGATGTCGTGTTCGCCAAGCTCTATACACCACTTGGAAAGCCTTCCCGAGTGATTAACTTTCCTCATAACATCCCGTAGAGGCAGGGTACTTCGGACGATAATGGGGTGAGCCTGAAAGTATGGCCGCAGCCTTCTCCCTGCAAGCACTAAGGCGTATATAGCTTTTTGAAGCAAAGGGTACCTGACTTCGGCGCCATGCAGGGACTTGCTGACATAGTAGACCGGCCATTGCTTTGGCCCTTCTTCTTTCACGAGGACCGAGCTCACAGCTTTTTGTGTGACGGCGAGGTATAATACGAGGGGCTCTCCCTCCCGAGGTTGCCGCAGAGTCGGCAGGCCGGCCAAGTAGACTTTGAGTTCTTCCCAGGCTTTTTGGCAATCTTCATCCCAAGGATGACCATTCCTTCCGAGGTCGCCTTCCATCTTTGCTGCCTTTGTGAGCACTTTGAAGAAGGGTCGACACCTATCTTCGTACCTGGAAATAAACCTGCTCAGAGAGGTTATTCTTCCGGTGAGTCTTTGCACGTCTTTGACTGTGGCAGGAGTTCGGAATTCGAGTAGAGCCTTAATCTTCTCGGGGTTAGCATCGATGCCTCTTTCGGATACCATGTACCCAAGGAACTTTCCCGAGGTCACTCTGAAGATGCATTTCTCAGGATTAAGGCGGATCCCGAAGGCTCTGAGTTTTTGGAAGGTTTCCTCTAAATCTTCAACGTGGTAGCCAGGCAGTTTGCTTTTGACTATCATATCATCAACATACACCTCTATGTTCCTCCCCATTTGGTCTTTGAAGACTTTATTCATCAGCCTCTGGTAGGTGGCTCCTGCATTTTTTAGTCCGAAGGGCATCCTGATATAGCAATATGTTCCTCCCTCAGTGATGAAGGCAGTCTTCTCTTCATCTTCGGGGTTCATCCTTATCTGATGATACCCACTGAAAGCGTCCAGGAAACTTAGGAGCCCGTACTCGGCTGTTGAGTCTACCAGTTGGTCTATTGGCGGAAGAGGATATGAATCTTTCGGGCAAGCATCGTTCAAATTTCTGAAGTCGATGCACATCCGGAGCTTACTACTTCCTTCTTTTGTGGCAATTACCACGTTGCTTAGCCATTCGGGGTAGTTTACCTCTCGGATAGCGCTAGCGTCTATTAGACGCTGGACTTCGGTCTTGACGAAGTCATTTTTGTGAGCCGAGATGCTCCGTTTCTTTTGCCGGACAGGTTTTACTTCCGGACTCGCTTTGAGGCTATGCTGGATTACGCAAGGGTTTACCCCTGGCATGTTCTTCGGCGAGTAGGCGAACAGATCTTTATTTGCAAGCAGAAAAGATACAAGTTTTTCCTTGTCTCCTTCGGCCATGCTTTTCCCTATTCGGGTATTATGGCCTGGGACAAGCTCTACTTCTTCTGTTTCCGCTTTTGTGGGATCTTCTGCCTCGCCCCTTTCCAGCTCTTTTGCTTCTACAGCAAGTGCTAAGTTGCTTGCTGGAGCCTTTCGTGCTCTGACGAACACCTTTCTCACCTCGCCTTGATCAATGAAGATCTTTGCGTCTCCTCCTTTGGTGGCGAAGGTGACGGTCAAGTACTTTACATCAGGGCGAATGTGCAAATTTTCCTGTGTCTGTCTGCCGAGGATGGCGTTGTATGACGAAGGGACATCCATGACTATGAATCTTGCCATGGTAGAGGCGAACAACTCAGCAGTTCCTTTCTCCGAAGTTCCTTTCATCATCAAGGGGAGGTCGATCCACCCGAGGACAGGTAGCTCAGATGGTCCTACGCCGAACGTGGGTGAAGTAACAGCCTTGAGGTCACTCCTGGATACGCCCAAGCTTGGCAGCAAATGTGAGAACAAGACGTCTGCGTTTGACCCATTGTCCAGCAGTACCCTCTTGACGTCCCAGTTTCCTATCCTCGCCATTATCAGCAATGGATCGTCATGGGGGAATACGATGGTGAAGCCATCCTCGCGGGCCAATTTTTTCGTTGGGCTCTGATATTCCATCACCGCTATCTCTCTGGCCCTTCTTTTTCTTTCCGAGGATGGAAGTCCGGTTGTGATCGTCTGTATTACTCCTGCCGAAGGTGGAGGACGCCTTCTCGGACTTCGGTTCCTTCGCCTGTCTGAATCGTAATCCTCGTCATCGGGCTTTCCTTCTTCCTCCTTCTTCCCCTTCGGGGAAGGCATTCTCAAATAACGCTGAAGCTGGCCCTGCTTTATCAGTGATTCGATGTACTTTTTCAGCTGAAAGCAGTCTTCGGTGTCATGACCGTGATCACGGTGGAACTGACAGAACTTCTTCATGTTCCTTCTGTTGTTAGCAGTCATGCCCCTCGGTCGTTGGATTTGAGCCCCCTGTTTTTCCAACGCCATGAGGACGTTAGCCCTTGTGGTGCTCAGAGGTGTAAACTTTTGGGGCTTCCTTCCTCCTACTCGCGCTCTCCGAGGTCGGCCTAACTGTTCCGTTGGACACCGGGCTTGCTGGCTGGACCCTTCGCCACGAGCGTGAATATGGTCAGCCTTTGGTCCTGTCATTCTCAGCTCTTCGGCTGTCATATGTTGTTCAGCCCTTCGGTAGAATTCTCCCAGCGTGTCCGGGGGATCTTTGGAGAATTCATAAAACAAGTGCGAATCCCTCCGGAGGCCCCTTATCATGGCGAGGATGCGGATTTCGGGACGAAAGTCCGGAACACTGAGGGCCTCTCTGTTGAACCTCTCGACATAGTCACGGATGGTCTCCCCGTTTCTTTGTGCTATGTCGAACATCTGGACGGGCATCTTCGCCGTCGGCTTGCTCCCAATAAACTGTTGGGTGAACGCTGTGGATAGCTCCTGGAACCCCCTGATGTTTCCGGGAGGCAGGGAATTGTACTAGGCAGTTGCTAGTCCTGCGATGGTGACTTCGAAGCACTTGCAGAGTGTAGCATCATCAGCCCCGTGTAGCACCATGCTGCGTTTGTACTTTGTTAGGTGGGCCTGGGGATCAGTCCGACCCTCATAGGTCTCTAGCCGAGGTAGCCTGAAATCACTTGGCATGACCGCCTCGACCACTGTTCGGGCGAAAGGAGTTTCATCTCCAGAGACGGTTTCAGTTAACCTGGCCCAAACAGGCTTGCGTGCCACCTGCTGTTCCACTCTCTCCAGTCTTGCCAAGACTTTCTCTAGGAGGAGTGTAGCACTGGGCTCCTCTTCTTGGTGCTTAGAGGTTTTTCGGTAAGAGGACTGTTGCTGTCTCTTCGGGGAGCGGCTTCGGTACCGGGGTGAGGGGGACTTTGCCTCTGGCGACAAACTTCTTCTGAACGGGACTTCAGGTCGTTCAGACCTTGCTCTTTCCGCCAGCCGTGCCCCAAGGGGCAAGTTATCTGTCGAGGACTCTTCCCGCGGCTCCCCACTTCCCGAGCTATGATGGGTTGCCCTTGGGCTTTTCTCCCGAGGTCGTGCTGGCGGAGTGGGTTTTTGCGCCTGGGTTGGTTGCGGCCACCTTCGGTCTATCTGTTGTGTCATTTCAGCCACAACGGACCTCTGAAAGTCTCGTAAAAAACCCATGGTGATGACCAGAGGGCGTTCCTCTTCAGGAAAGGAAGTCTCTGGGGGACTTTGTTCGGTAGTTGGTTGGTTTTCAGGCGCGGATGGGGACTTCGGGAGTCCTTTGTCCTTCGAACGCCGAGTTTTGACAACAGCTACCTGGGAGTAGTTTCCCACAGACGGCGCCAAATGATGCCCCAAGGCATCTTCGTTTGCTGTCATGTTGACAGGCGGAGAGACTTCCTGAGGAGGCAAGCGCCTGGAGCTCTGGTTTCCCAGCTGAGCGTGCCTGAAAAGCTCAAAGAAGAGGTTAGGAGGTCCCCGGTTTGCTTTTCCGAGGAGGACCCTCCGACGCCCAAGTCAGTTTTCTGAGTGAAAGTGGAGGAAGAACACTAAGGGATCAAGTGTCTTGCCTGTTTTGTGTTTTCTCAGAGGGAGGAAAATGCCCATCCTTTGCCCAGTCCCATTTCCTAGTATTTATAGGAGTAGCTGGTCCGTTCAGATCATGACACGTGTTCGGTCGGATTTGATCTGTAGTTTTGGACCTAGGGGACAGGCAGCCGTTTGCAGCCTCCTTTAGCCCTGGACCCGGACGGGTTGTGTCAGGACGGGGGCGGCTGCGGCGTGTCAGTTCGCCGTTCAGATGTGACGTGTAGGGCTTGTGGGCGACATGTCAAAGGCTCCTTAAATGCTCATACCGTACTCTCGAGGTCCCCTGGGCGAGGTCGCCCTTCGGTGCGTGCACCCTCTTCGGATTCTATCCGTCCTTTGGTGCGAGCACCTCCTTCGGGATCTATCCCATAGTTCTGGGAGTTCCCTTGATGAACACCTTCTTCGGGACTCACACCCATAGTTAGGGGATACCCTTGCTCAGGTGTTTCTTGTTCGGGGAAGATCCTCTTCGGGGCCTCTGCCTTCGGGGAGATTCTCCCTTGCTTCAGAGAGATGGATCTCTTACCCGGAGGCAGTCAGTTTAGCCCCTCGATGGAGACGGTGTTGTCCTCGGAATTCCTGACGAGCTAACCGAAGTCTCGAGCTCATAGTGTTTGACTTTGCACCTTCCGAGGTCCGTAAAAAGATCCTCTCTTGGGTGACGCCAGACTCCTCGGCCAATATTCTGGCAGGGAGTTACTACCGAGGAGGCAATAGCCTTTGGCTATCAACTACTATACCCAGAAACAGAAGTTAAGCCTGAATGTAAAAAAAAACTTATATCTCTAGCCTACCATTATTGCTACGACAGAACATGACAGGAGTGCTAAGGGCTAAAAGTATGTACATATTTTTTTTGTACAAATTCCATCTTCTATCTTGATTTCTTCTTTGTTTTAATATACAAGATTTATAGAAATAATGTATACATTTTGTTTTTGGTACATGAATCACCATTACAGGTATTCAATTGATATGAAGAAGATTCAGATGCTATTGCTGGCTGGACAAGAAATGAAGAAGCTAACCTTCACTGTCTTGGAATGAACTTGAAAACTTTGAATTGACTTGTTAATTTGAATGATTTATGAACTTCCTTGTTTATTGATCGTTGAACTTGGATTATGCTTAGTTAACTTTATGTTCAGTTGGACTAAATTATTAAGTTGTATGATCTTTTTTTGGTTTTTGTTTGTTATCAAAACTTTAACATGTTTCTCAATTCGAGCTTGATTCGAGCTTTGAGCTTATCGAGCCTGATTCGAGCTTCGAGCTTGTCGAGTCAAATTCGAGCTTTTTCGAGTCGAGCTTCGAGCCCATTTTTCTGAGCTCGTCGAACTCGAGCCGAGCCAATTCTAAACAAGCCGAGCTTCGAGCCTAGGGGTGTTCGAGCTCGGCTCGGCTCGTTCCACCCCTAGTTGGTGCTGTTTTAGGACAAAAGAAGAAAAGTAAATCATACGTAAGTTGAACTTTGAATAGTGCACAAATGAATTACATTACTATTGAAAAGGAACTACTTACAGTAGAATTTGCATTGGATAATTTCACTCTTATCTAATTAGTTCAACGACCATTGTTTACATCGACTATTTTGCTGCCAGTTATCTTATGTTAAAGCAAGATGCTAAATCAAGATTGATACATTGGATCTTATTACTTTAAGGATTTAATAATGTGATCAAGGATAAGAAATATAACGAAAATATTGTCGTTGACCATTTGTTAAGGTTGACGACGAATCTACAATTGAGGCCACACCAAAAAATGATTGTTTTCCTGATAAATTTTTATTCTCTGCCATTACAATACCTTGGATTGCTAATATTATCAATTTTTTGGTGACATGACAGATGCTAGCCCATTATAGTACTCAAGATAAGAAGAATTTTTTATATAAGGTGAAAAATTTTTATTAGGATGACCTTTGTTTTTTCAAATATTGCCATGATCAGATATTTCGAAGATGCACACCTGATAATGAGATAAAAAGTGTTTTGAATTTTTTCATTTAGATGTATGTGGGGGATATTTTTTGTCAAAGAAAACTAATACAAAAATTTTATAGTCTGGAGAATACAAATAGAATACTTATATTTTCTTATAAATTGCACCTGCAATACCCATACAAATGATCACATAATATAAAATTGAAACTAAATAACGCATGACACGTTTGAATATACAACATAACCGAAAAAAATGCATCCTAGTTATATGATTGTGAATTTTAGGGTTTACTATGTTAAAATTATATTACATATTTGGGTTGTATAGGAATGAAATTTGGTATGTATATATAATATGTATAATATGAGGGTAGGGTATGGGCTGGGTGGACCTCTAAACCCATACCCTCCCCATACACAAGGGTACAAAAATAAAAAATACACGAACTCGGCCTAAACCCATCCAATTGAAAAAAAAAAAAAAGAAAAAACCTACTCATCGGGTATGTTAGAGTAGAGTACCCACGGGTAAGTGTATAAATTAATATCCCTACTCCTCTTTACTTAAAAGCCCTAAATTGGAACTCATTCATAGTTTTTGGTAAGTTATTGTCCAAAGTAAATATTAAAATAATAATTTAAAGGACAATATAATAAAGCAAACTATTAAATACAAAAAAATTAAAGAAAAATAAAAACAGGTCAAAAAAGAAAATGGAGTGAGGTTAATAGAGCGGAGGAAATAGTATGGACAGACCAAGGTCAAACATCACCAGCTCATAAATTCCTAACCTTGTTTGACTTTGGCATGCCAATTTGAGATGGACCGGCTCCTTGGGCAATAAATTATGCACACCAAAAGGCTAATTATGTTATCTCCATTTCTATAAAGAAAAAGAAAATTACAAAATCCCCTGAGGTATAGGCAAATCTACAATTGTATCCTCCTTGTTTCAACTGTCTACATTTACTCACTTAAAAAATTAATGCCGTGATTTGCCATTACAAAAGAAAATAACAAATACCTAACCTTATCCTTTTAGCCTTCTTCCTTATAATCTTTGGCCCCAACTTTTGTAGTAATACAAGTTACTCCCGTGAATAAACTAGAAGCTTCAATTAAAATTGGGGAAAAAAAAATCAAAGCATCATTCATCAGAATGGTTGTCCTTCGATTCTGGGTGGGTGTGGGTTTCCTCCCCCTAGTGTTTGGATTCTACAGAATTGTTCACCCATGTTTTTCTAGCTACCTCCGATTGTCGTTGCCTCAATCCAATTTTTTTTTTTTAATTTGCCTTATGTTAAGATAATGATAGGAGCTTTAGGTAGAGTTAGCTTAGAAGTTGGTTTCTTGTAATTGAGTCAGACTCTACCTGTTCTGCTTGCTGTGTATGCAAGTATCCAACATGTATATATCTCGGCTACTGCTGTTGTTTATCAATTAATTAAAGTTCATACACAAACTCAGTTCAGATTTTACATGGTATTAGAGCTCTGATTTGTACCTGTATAAAAAAAAATTGAAGACCAAGTAACGCAGCCATGGTGGATAACAAGGCTATTGCGCTGTCTGCTTCGGCTTCGCTACTGTTTGTTGGAAATGATCTCTCCTCCCCTTATCACCTGAATGCGTCTGATAGTCCAGGAGTTATCCTGGTCACTTGTCTCCTCAATGGGGAGAATTATCCAACATGGCGATGTGCGATGATCAATGCCCTTAAAGCCAAAAAACAAGCTCGATTTTGTGGATGGATCAATAAAAAAACCAGAAGAAGCACATGTCAGCTACTCAACGGGGAGCAAGTGCAGTTCCATGGTGATTTTTTGGATTTTTAATTCGCTTGCTCCAAAACTGCACAATAGTGTTGCTTATTCCGACACCGCTAGAGACATGTGGATTGACTTGGAAGAACGTTTTTCTCAAAGCAATGCTCCTATAATTCATAAATTGAAGAGAAAACTTGCGCTTAGGCAACAAAAGGAACTCTCGGTGGCTGTATACTACACCAAGTTGAAGCCACTATGGGATGAATTTACAACATATTCTAACATGCCAAACTATAGTTGTGGTGCCGCAAAGGAGCTTGTTGTAGAACGAGAAGCTGAAAAGCTACATCAGTTCCTAATGGGACTCAATGAACACTTCAACAGTGTTCGCTCACATATATTGAATATGGAGCCCTTGCCCAGTCTCAACAAGGCATATGCATTGGTGACCAAGGAAGAGAAACACCTAGACGTTGTAACACAATGGAACATAGTGCCTGAGGCTGCAGCCTTCAATGTTAAAAGGACTAGCAAAAATAATGTAGGCAAGGATACTAATGAACAATGCAATCATTGTGGAAAAAGTGGGCATGTTACTGAAAAATGCTTCGAAATTATTGGATATCCAGATTAGTGGCCAGGCAAAAAGAAGAATCCATCCAGTCAAGGGAAGAGGAATCCCAAGACGGACAAACCTCAATCCATCAAGTCTCTGTTGTTGACAAGGAAAAGTCAGCCAATGATATGCAACTGACACCGGTGCAAATTCAACAACTCTTTGCCTTACTACCAAAACAGAAAGAGGATGCAAAAGCCAATTATCTTGGTAAGACTTGTCATAAGAATTTCAGTTGGATATTAGACGCCAGTGCTTCTGAGCATTTAACAGGATGTCAAGATCTGTTGCAAAGTTTGGAGAAAGGAGAAGATCTCCCTGGCGTTAAGTTACCTAACGGAGCAAGTTTGGGAGTGGATGCCAAAGGGCGAACAATTGTGTCCCTTGGCTTAGAATTGCATGATGTGCTTTATATACCTTCATTTACTTGCAATCTTGTCTCAGTTAGTAAACTGACACAACAGCTCAATTGTTCAGTGACATTTTATCCTTCCTTTTGTGTCATACAGGACCTTGCTTCGAAGAAGCTGATTGGGAGGGGTGAATTGCGAGATGGGTTGTATTACTTCAAGGAGCTCCAAATTCCTGTGGCATCTATAGCCAACTCAAAAACTTCTCCCACCGTCTGGCACCAACGTCTTGGCCATGTCCCATTCAGTAAATTTACCCACATTCCCTGTGTTTCAAATTTGTCACTTAGAAATCGTAATTTTTGTTGTGATGCATGTCATAGTGCAAAACAGACTAGGAAGATGTTTTCTCTTGGTTTAAATAAATCTAAAAATGCTTTTGATCTTGTTCATATGGACGTATGGGGCCCTTACAAAGCTGCGTCTTTATTAGGAGCACATTATTTTTTAACCATTGTTGATGATTTTAGTAGATGCACATGGATATATTTGCTCAAACGAAAATCTGAAGTCCATATGCACTTTGAATGTTTTCATGCATTGGTTAAAAATCAATTTGGCAAACTCATTAAGCAAGTTAGGTGTGATAATGCTTTGGAACTTACAACTGGTCCTATGCTTAATTTTTTCCAAAATAATGGGATCATGCTTCAAACCACTTGTGTTGATACGCCTCAACATAATAGGATTGTTGAACGAAAACATCGTCACCTATTGGAAGTGGTGAGAGCTTTAAAATTTCAAGCCAAATTGACAACCAAATTTTGGGGGGAATGTGTTCAAACTGCTGCCTATTTAATTAACCATACCCCTCTTACAAGTTTGGAAAATAAGAGTCCCTATGAAACCTTGTTTGGTCAAACAATTTCTCTAGATCATCTTCGGGTCATGGGTTGCCTCTGTTATGCTCACAATAAAACAAGTGACAAGTTTGAACCTAGATAAAAAAATTTGTATTTGTTGGATACCCATCAGGCCAAAAAGGGTACAAAATCTAGGACATTGAGTCACAAAGAATTTTTGTTTCTCGTGACGTTGTTTTCTATGAACATGTGTTCCCTTTTGCTGTATCCATTAGCACAGATATACATAATTTAGCACCTAAACCCACCTTACCTGAAGCATTCGAAGAACCAGTTCATCTATCCCAACCAAACACTGAACCAAACTAGCCTACCTTAATTATTGACCAAACCAACCTCGATCAAGAAGCACCCTCCAAAATTGCTCAAAGTTCTAAACCACAGAAAGAAAGAAGACCTCCGTCCTATCTGCAGGAATATGTTTGTGAGCTCCCACAATTAAGCAACTCATCAACCTCTTCATCAGTCTCTCACTCAGTAACTTCGGGTAAGCCCTATGTGATCTCTAATTACCTTTCTTATGATAAAATCAAACCATGCCACAAAGCCTTTCTTGCAGAGATCTATTCACAAGTTGAGCCACAGACCTTCAGTCAAGTTGTCAAACACTCAATATGGAGAGAAGCAATGAAACAAGAAGTAAAGGCACTTGAGAAGAATCATACCTGGACTCTTACTCCTCTCCCTCTAGGAAAACAACCTATAAGATCTTGATGGGTCTATAAGATCAAGTATAAATCAGATGGTTCTGTTGAAAAATATAAGGCGAGATTAGTAGCCAAGGGCTACAATCAAATAGAGGGATTAGACTATACAGAAACTTTTACTCCTGTGGCCAAGTTGACATCAGTTTGTTGCCTACCTGCAGTGGCAGCCCTTAAAAATTGGGAACTTCATCAGATGGACGTCCATAATGCTTTCCTGCAAGGCGATCTTTATGAAGATATATATATGCTTCCCCCAGCAGGATTCTTGACAGATGGTGATACTCGAGTGTGTAAGCTGGAAAAATCATTGTATGGTCTTAAACAAGCACCTAGACAATGGTTTGAGAAATTCTCCACATCTCTTCGTCAGTACAGTTTTACTCAATCCAAAGCCGATTATTCGTTTTTCACAACCAAGCAAGGTGCGTCATTCACTGCTATTCTTCTATATGTAGATGATATGATCATTGCTGGTAATGATTCTGCCAAGATACAAGAGTTAAAACAGTACTTGAACAAAATATTATTCATTAAAGATCTTGGTAAACTGAAATACTTCCTTGGCTTGGAAATTGCTCGGTCACCTGAAGGAATTTTTGTGTCCCAACGAAAATACACGCTTGATATTCTTCAGGAAGCCGGCATGCTTGGGTGCAAACCGGCAAAGGTACCATTACAGCAACAACATCACTTATCCTTAAAAAATGAAGACAAGTTGGATGATCCAAGTCAATATCGACAGCTTGTAGGTAAATTGATTTACCTAACCATTACCAGATTGGATATTACTTACGTCGTGAATCTTTTAAGCCAATTTATGCAATCTCCATCTCGGGCTCATTTAGAAGGAGTGAAACATGTGCTTCGATACTTGAAGGGTACAGCAGGTCATGGCTTATTTTTTCCCTCACATGGATCCACTGACATCCGAGCTTATTGCGATGCGGATTGGGCAAGTTGTGCACTCACAAGGCGGTCCACCACAGGCTTTGTTACTTTACTTGGCAACACACCTCTTTCTTGGAAATCAAAGAAACAGCTGACAGTGTCTCAATCCTCAGCTGAATTGGAGTATCGAGCAATGGCCTCAGCTACAAGTGAACTTCTTTGGGTTAAAGCCCTTCTTTCTGATTTAACTCTGTCACATCCAGCTCCCATGGAAGTGTTTTGTGACAATCAAGCTGCTCTTCATATTGCTGCCAACCCTGTTTTTCATGAAAGAACTAAGCACATTGAACTTGACTGTCACTTTGTTCGAGAAAGATTGCTATCCAAGGACATCTCAACCAGGCATGTTCCTACCAAACATCAGCTCGCTGACATTCGCACCAAAGCACTTAGCAAGGAACACTTTTCATTTCTCATCTCCAAGTTGGGCATTCAAACTATCTATGCACCAACTTGATGGGGAGTGTTAAGATAATGATAGGAGCTTTAGGTAGAGTTAGCCTAGAAGTTGATTTCTTGTAATTGAGTCAGACTCTACCTGTTCTGCTTGCTGTGTACTCAAGTATCCAACATGTATATATCTCGGCTACTGCTGTTGTTTATCAATTAATTGAAGTTCATACACAAACTCAGTTCAGATTTTACACCTTAAGATTGGGCTTGCATTATGTATGGGTTATTGATTCTGGGCGTCGTAGTTTCTGGGTTGAGGGAAAGCTAGGGTGGTTGGCCATTCTTGGGCAATGCGAGTGATGGTCTTACCATAGGTTTCGTGCATGATGGCGAAACAACGGGTGGAGCCACTTGGCAAGCTTAGCAGAGGCAAATTTGAGGACTTTTGGCAGAGGCTGTGTGATTGGGCTTGGGAGATGAGGAAGTTGACAGGAACCGCGGCCATGGCTGAATCGTCACGAGCTTTACTCCAATTTTTCCTGAATTTGCAAATAGGGTTGTGATCAAGCAGCTGAATTGTCAAGAGCTTCGCTTTGAATCTGCAGCATCAACAGGGAAAAGAAGTAGAAATCTGATGGGGCCGACTGCGACAAACCATTATCGTTCTTATTTTTTGTTATAGGGAAGCTTCAAAAATCAAAGGGAAAAGTACCAAAAAAGTGACTAAACTTTTGGCCATAGTCACATTTGGTCACCATTGTTTTAAATGATGCCAAATGCATTACTGAAGTTTAAAGTTGGGTCCAACTTCATGATTGGGCCGTAAATTTTGATGACGTGTTAACAGAATGGTAAGTTGGTGATTGATAAAGTGTTAACTAAGACGTTTAAACTGCTTCATTGGTCCCCAAATTGACCCAAATGCTTTGTATTAGCTTCCAATTTTTCATTTATTTCATTTAGGTACATAACCCTTTTAAAATGGTTACCCTAGATCCATCACCACCCTTAATCACCTGACCCGACGTCACCGCCACCCTCAATCACCTAACCCTGACATTGTTGTTACCCTCAATTGGATGCACACCCTTAATCTAACTTGCACTTTAATCGCCTTGAATTGTTCATGCATCACCTCCAATTGAATGTATCTTAAACCCAAAGCTGGGAAAGCGTGCCGATGAGTTTGATGGGGCTAATCTTGCAAGCGTACAGGTCACTTGCAGCAAGCTTTAATTCTTAGGACAAACCAAGGTATCGATCCAATGAGAAACAACTATTTAATTTTTTATGAAAAATAAAAGAAATAAGTTCAAATTTTAAGGGAATAAAATTAACTAAAATTAAATTAAGATTAAACTAAACAAATGACAAGAATAACAAACCGGAAAGAAAACAATTATGGGATAGCTAAGATTTGTGTTTCACCGAACTGAAGGTCTTTTAATTAATTATTTTGGGTAGGTTTTTAATTATCAACAATTACTCCTAGTATTACAACTCTTTCTCGAGCAATTGTAACGTGTTCGATTAACCAATGATTATCTCTCGATCTCTAGCATAATTAAATAAACTCATTAAGTTCAAGTTGTCAATTTAACAAATCACAATAAATAGGCATATTTCTATCCTAATTATTGTAATTCTATTTTTTCAATGCACGGATTAAATTTCACCTCTAAGTCTTTCATTCAAATTCATAAGATAAATTATCTATGGTAATCAAGCATAGTAATACTCATTATTACAAAATAAATAGACTAAAATATAGCCTAAATAAATTAGTTAAAATAATTCAACAAGGCTACATCTTTAATCTTAACATAAAAATTTAGCCTCTCATACTAAATTAAAAAAATCATTAATAATCCCAATAAATAAGAACAAGAAAAGATTAACCAAAATCAATTAGAAAATAAACAGAGAAAGAAAAGAAAAGCACCAAGTTTGTCTTCCCATCCTGTTTTGCAAGTTGTCCTGTGTTGACTTGCTTCTCTTTATTTATTTATTTTTCTCAATTAACTTCTCTCTTCACTTCTGTTCCAATTCATCTTTGTCTCTTTGCAACAACTCTGCTCACAATTTCATCTCCTCTCTGTCCGATTCGCAATTCTCTCCCCTAATCCATGTGGCTGCCTTCACTGCTTTTATAATTGTAAGGTTTTTAATCCTTAGCCTTTAAGATTACAAATAACTAAAATACTCTTGACTTAAAATATAACATAACATTATAAAAGGGTATTTTCGTCGCCTATGAGAGAATTTTCTCCAATTTCAAGTGTACATCTTCCTTTATAATTTCTTACAATTTAGTCATTTTACTTCATAAAAATCTTGTCAACGCCTTTGGCAATCTCCATAACCTAAATAAAATAAAAACTAAACAAGTGAAGATAATAAATCATTTAAATGCAACAAAACTAACCTAAAATAGATACCAAAATTAACACACAAATTAAGCTGATCAAATTCTCCCACATTTAACTTTTTGCTTATCCCCAAGTAAACTGAAAATTGAAAAATTTGTAAAAGATAGAACATACTCTGGAAAAGTGACACTGTAGAAGAAGATTGAAACTTCAAAGCTTTTAAGAACTCAACAAAAGATATTAAGTGTGTAATCTCTTCGATCCAATGTAACTCAAAACAAATCAAGTTTATAAAAAGAAAGTTTTTTACAAACTAACAACCACAGTCCTTCGAAACTTAAGAAGAACATCAATCCTTTATACAAAGTATAAAGTAGAAACCATATTAGATTAGAACTCATATGCAACTAGCCAATATACCACAAAACCATGAATATTGAGTAATTAATTGTATTTTCTTTACTAATTTTTTCTTTTTTTTAAACACTTCTTTTTGTGTTTTGCCTTTTAGCAAGTGTACCAACATGGGCTCTGTTTATACCCAAGCTACTAACTAAACACAATCTAAGGTGATCTACAATCATACTTATATTTCAATCATCTTTTTAAGTAGTGATCGACTCTTGCATTAGGAAAAGACTCCTATCTACTTCAATACTGTGAAATAGTGGAGTAAATATTTATTTCATAAGCAGTAAAAATTTTCATTTTCCAAATTTTTCTCAGTCAATCACCCATGCATCCATCAACCAAACAAACCTCACAAACCAAACACATAAACTCATAATCTAGTATGTTTTGAAACAGAGTACTAAGTACAAAATTTTGATGCAAAAATAGCTTCAAAGACCATCATCCGTTAGCTTGATCCAAAATTGCAAAAAATTTTGAAAATCAATGTTACATACGCAAAAGATCTAAAGATTATGTACTTAACACTCAAGTCAAGCATTGAAGAATTAAAAAGCAACAATTATCCTCAAGAATTCTAACCCATGCTCAAAAGTATGAAGAAAAAAATTAGCTCAAAAATGAAAAAATAAAAAA
This sequence comes from Aquilaria yunnanensis, assembly GCA_039654915.1. Classification (NCBI taxonomy): domain Eukaryota; kingdom Viridiplantae; phylum Streptophyta; class Magnoliopsida; order Malvales; family Thymelaeaceae; genus Aquilaria; species Aquilaria yunnanensis. The sequence continues at coordinate 32,900,656 of CM077600.1, read as the reverse complement.
ATAAAAAATAAAAAGTTAGGGCCTAAGCTGTCACTCCTCCACACTTGTTTCACACATTGTCCTCAATGTGTAGAATAAAGAAAGAAGAGATAAAATAAAACTAAAATTGAAATAAATACTACCATGGAGCTGAAAAGCCAAGATCTTGATGAAGGCCAATGGGTTGCACATGTTGTCAAAGACGTCCATGACCCAAAATTGCAAGAAATTTTGGCAAGAAACACTAGTGCATTTGTCCCTACTTAAAATCAAAACACACAAAAATAACTTATAAATGAACAAATAAAAATTAGCAATAAATTAGCTTGACATAACCATGATAGGTTTTATTCAGGCCCTTTTAGCATAATTACTGTATTGAGTCTCTCAGTATCCCCACCATAGTAATGCTTTAATCTTTGGCCATTAACCTTGAATGTTTCTTTTGATGAATGAGTGATTTCCATAAGGAAAAACTTTAGTAATAGTGAAAGACTCAGACCAATTAGATTTCAACTTACCTGGAAACAAATGTAGGCGTGAGTTATACAAAAAAACTTGTTGTCCAATCTCAAACTCACGCTTAATAATCCGCTTATCATGCCATCTCTTGGTACACTCCTTGTAGATCTTGGTGTTCTCATAAACTTCATGTCTAAATTCATCCAATTCAGACAATTGCAAGAACATTTTTTCTCCAGCAGCTTTTAGATCAAGATTCAAAGCTTTAACAGCTCAAAATACTTTATGCTCAAGCTCTACAGGCAAGTGACTTACTTTACAAAAAACTAGACTATAAAGGACATACTTATAGGAGTTTTAAATGTAGTTTTGTATGCCCATAATGCATCATCAAATTTCTTGAACCAATCTTTCCTAGATGCACTTACCGTTTTCTCAAGAATTCATTTTAACTATCTGTTTGAAATTTTAGCATGCGAATTAGTTTGAAGGTGATAAGCCAAAGGTATTCTATATGTGACACTGTATTTTCCCAAAAGAGCTTCAAATTGCTTATTACAAAAATGCTCACTCTTATCACTAATTATAGTTTTCAGAGTTTAAAAATGAGTTAAAATGAATTTCTTGAGAAAATAAAGAACTACCTTGGCATCATTGGTAAGAAAAGTTGTTGCCTCTACTTATTTTGACACATAATCAACAGCTACCAAAATGTATTTATTAAAAAAAGAAGAAGGAAATTGTCTCATAAAATCAATACCCCAAACATCAAATAATTCCACAATAAAAATATTGTTCAAAGGCAACATATAACATTTAGAAAACTTCAACTTCTTTTATATTGATCACATGCAGCAACAAAAGCATAATAGTCCTTAAAGATACTAGGGTAATACAAACCAGATTCCAGTACCTTCACAATTGTCTTAGTGGCACCAAAATGACCATCTACCTCTCGAGCATGACAATGGTGCAAAATGTTGTTGGCTTCACTATCAGGAATACATCTTCTGATCATTTGGTCAATACAAATTGAACAAAAATGAACCATCCCACAAATAATATTTAACATCAGAAAGAAATTTCTTTCTTTGTTAATATGACAAGTCAAGGGGAATGATGTTACTAACAAAATAGTAATATGCATACCAAGGAGAGTTATAACTATTCAGCACAAACAAATGTTCATCAAAATAGGTTTCTTTAATGGTGGAATCATCATAAGGTAATTCTAGCCTAGACAAATGATCTGCAACCATATTCTTAGAATCTTTCTTGTCCTTAATCTCAATACCAAATTCTTGCAGTAAAAGGATTCATATAGTCAACCTAGGTTTTCCATCATGCTTTGCAAACAAATATTTCATAGCAGAATGGTCAGCATATGCTATCACATGAAAACGTATCAAATATGATCGAAATTTATCAAAAGTAAACACAAACTGCCAAAAATTCTTTTTCAGTTGTTGCATAGTTTTTCTGTGCTTCATTCAAGGTTCTACTAACATAGTATATTACTTGAACAATTTTATTCATTCTCTGTCCTAAAATAGCACCAATAGCTACATCACTTATATCACACATTACCTTAAAAGATAGCTCACAATCTGGTGGAACAACAATAGGGGCTGAAGTCAAATTCTTCTTTAGCACACTGAAAGCTTGCAAACATTCATTAATGAAGTTAAAAGATGCATTTTTAACAAGAAGATCACACAAAGGTTTGGTAATTAAAGAAAAATCTTTTATGAATCTTTTATAAAATCTAACGTGTCCAAAAAAACTTCTCACTTCCTTAACATTGGTAAGTGATGGTAATTTTTCAATCACCTCCACCTTGGCCTTGTTTACCTCAATTCCTCGGGCAGAAATCTCGTGAACAAGAACTATACCTTCTTGTACCATAAAGTACACTTTTCCCAATTAAGAACTAGGTTAGTCTTTTCACATCTTTTCAAAACCAAAGACAAATTTTGTAAACAATCATCAAAACTGCATCCAAACATAGAAAAGTCATTCATAAAAATTTCAATGCATCTATCCATCATATTAGAAAATATTGTCATCATGTATCTTTGAAAAGTAGCAGGTGTATTACATAAACCAAAAGACATTCTTCTAAATGCAAAAGTACCATATGGATATGTAGAAGTGGTATTTTCTTGGTCTTCTAGAGCAACAGTAATTTAGTTATACCTAGAATATTTATCCAAAAAGCAATAAAATGCATGACTTGCTCGCTTTTCTAACATCTGATTAATAAACGACAATGGAATATTTTCTGGTAGATGTATTCAATTTTTTATAACCCATACAAAGCCTCCATCCTGTAATGGTCCTAGTAGGGATAAGTTTATCATTCTCATTTTTTACCACAGTCATACCTCTTTTTTTAGATACCACATGTATTGGACTAACCTATGAGCTGTCAAATATAAGGTAAATAATACCTACATCCAAGAGTTTCAATACTTCAACTCTTATCACTTCATTCATTTTAGGATTTAGACGTCTTTGTGGTTGCACTGTGGGCTTATCAGTTTCCTCTATTAAAATTCTGTGCATGCAAATAGAGGGACTTATACCATTTATATCTGTAATTGTTCACCCTAGAGCCTTCTTATATTCCTTGAGCACTCATAAAAGCTCTTCTTTTTACAAATCTTTCAAAAATGAAGAAATTATAACAAGTAAGTTCCCTTTGCCTTCTAAAACTGTATACTTCAGTTCTCTTTACCTTTTAAAACTGTATACTTCAAATAAGAAGGTAAGGGTTTCAAATCAATAGTAGAGGGTTTCTCAATATAAGTTAACAGTTGAGATGAGCTTTTCTCAAGTTCCTATACATTTTCCCTTGTGAACAAAGGGTAATATGGATTGGCTTCCAAATAGGTGGCAAAAAGGCTCACTTCTTGAGCAGTTGATTCCTTAGTTCTTGTATTGTGAAGACATAGCTCTAAAGAATCATCAAACAAATCAATCTTATAATTTTTATCACTAGTTGCTCAACAACATCAATCTGAAATAAGAATCACTTTCAACTGGATATTTCATGGCTTTAAACACATTAAAAATGAATTGTTCATATTGCACCCTAATTATCACTTGACCTTACTGAATTTCAATTAAAGTTCTAACTATAGCTAAAAATGGCCTACCCAAAATAAGAGGAATTTCTTTGTCCTCTTCCATATTTAACATCACAAAATCAGTAGGAAAATTAAATTTATCCACGTTAACTAAAATCTCTCTCAATGATTCTTCTAGGATAAATGATTGACCTGTCAGCTAACTGTAATGAAATTGTTAAAGCTTTAACTTTACCATGACCCAATTTCTTGAAAATAGATAGAAGCATTAAATTGATGCTGCCTCCTAAGCCACATAATACTCTATCAAATTTCAAAGTTCTAATAATGCAAGGAATAATAAAACTCCCTGAGTCTTCTAATTTCTGTGACAACTTCTGTTGAATGATAGCTGAGAACTCTTCAGTAAGCTTCATAGTCTCATATTCCTCAACTTTCTTTTTGTTGGAGAAAATGTCTTTCATGAACTTGGCATCGCTAGGTATCTTCTTCAAAATATCTGCAAAAGAAATGTTAATGTGCAACTTTTTAAAGACTTCAAAAAATTTGGAGAATTGCTCATCTAAATTTTTCTTTTTCAATCTTTGGGGAAAAGGAATAGTAGGAATATAAGGCTTAATATAAGAAGGACTAGAGTTAAAAGCTCCATGTTTTGGCTCTGCGTTTGCTCATTTTTACTACTGATTTCCTTTCTCCTTTCTCCATTCAAATGTTGCCCATTAATTTGTTTAGTCTTTCCTTAAAGAATTTTCTCACTTCTTAAAGTAATTGTTTGAACTTGCTCTTTGGGATTCTTTTTAGTATAACTTGCAAGCAAACTTAGAGCTCTCTCAGCTACTGCCTTTGATAATTGACCTACATGCATCTCTAAATTATGAAGTGAAGCTTGGTTGGATTGCATAACCTGATCAATCTTTGCATCCATCTTTTCCATGGTAACCTCTTAATTGGAAAAATATTGCATCATTAGTTCTTCCATAGATGATTTTTTTCTCTTCTATAACTGGCGATTGATATTGAAATTATGATTGGAATTGTGGCCTTTGCTGCTGTTGAAGACCAGGTGGTCCACCCAGCTTTAGGCCACTCTGATCCTTCCTAGAAAAATTAGGATGGTTCCTCCAACTAGGGTTGTAAGTGTTTGAAAACGGGTCATTTATGGGCTGCCTATTTGGAAAACTTCCTCCAACATACTTCATTTAATCAGGTATCTGTGTTTCCTTAGTACAATAACTAGAATTTTCATGAGCTCAACAATTGTTCATCACAGCTTTATTTGCTTGGTTAACTCAGCTACTTGCATTACTAAGTCATGATGAGAAGATACTTCATGAATTACAGCCTGCTTCCTTTTGTAGCTTTTTGTTAAGAGTTCTTGGCTAGCATATCATAAATATTCCAAATTTCTTCAGCAATCTTATCTTCTATATAGTCACCTATAATAGTATCAACAAGTGTCTGACAATTAGCATTTAGTCCATCATAAAAAAATTGAACCTAGAGCAGTAAAAAGAACTGATGATGTGGACACTGGTTCAAAAGCATGTTGAGCTCATCCCATACCTTATGGAATAGCTCTCCCTCCATCTGTGTAAAGCTACAAACCTTGCTTCGGAGATCAATTACCTTCTGTAGGGAGTAATACTTGGTCATGAATTTGATATACACCTGTAACGACTCTCCAAAAATTTGAATCATAATTATTGAGGTAACGTTAGTTATTTTAGTAATTTAATATATTTAAAATATTTAATGTAAGCAAATTCTCAATTTAATAAAGTATAATAGTTTAAAGATGACAAAATTGGTCATTTAAGGAAACCGGACCAAGAAGAGCATTTTAATCATTTCATATAGTGACTCATTTTTATTTCACAGTTAGGTAGATGATGGAAAAATATTGAATTTAAGGTATCACGGTTTTTTGAAATTGTAAATTGACTAAATTGTCTATAAATAGTTTATATGTAACCGTATGAAGCATTAGGACTAAACTGCACAAATGTTAAAGTTGAGGACTGGGCATATAATTAAGGTGAAGGAGGATTCAGATGCAAAATAATTCCGTTTCTAGTACTAAGGTTTTCTTTCAGTTACAGAAAAGTCCCTAATGTACTACTGAGTACAAAGAAGGGACCAGCTACGTGACAAATACGTGACTTACCAAAGTTGACTTAATTCTTTTATTTAATTATTGTCTTCTTCATCCATCTCCTGCCACCACTTGAAAGCTTCCTTCCCTCTCCTTCGAACCTCTATAACCGCATCATCCAAGCTCCAATCCACCAAATTAATCACAAATTCAATGAAATTTTGGGAGAAAAACTAGATTTCTTGCATAAAGATCTAAGTTTTGAGCTCATTTTTTGTAAGCAAACAATTAATTATTTTTCCTTAATTTCCTAGTTTATTTTGTTGGTGGAGGGGCTATTATTGTTGATTAAATTGGTTCTAAGTTTTGTTTGTTAAGAGAATCAAGCATGGAAATAGGCAATACTTAAGATAAATTATTTATGATGATTAAGTATAGACAATACTCATTATTGCAAAAGAAATAGACTAAAATACAACTCAAATAAATTAATTTAAATAATTTAACTATGCTACATCCCTAACCTTAGCCTCTCATAACACATTAAAAAATTATTAATAATCCCAAGAAAGAAGAACAAGCCATAAAAGATTATCCAAAATCAATTAGAAAATAAACGGAGAGAAAAGAAAAAAAAAAGAAAAAAAAAGCACCAAGTTTGTCTTGCCTTCTTGTTTCGCAAGTTGTCTTCTGTTGACTTTCTTCTCTCTCTCTCTCTTGTTTTTTTTCGCAATCAACTTCTCTCTTCACTTCTTATCCAATTCGTCTTTGTCTCTTAGCTACAACTCTGCTCCCATTTTCGTCTCCTCTCTGTCCGATTCGCAATTCTCCCCCCCCCCCCATCCATACGGCTGCCCTCACTTCTTTTTTTTTTTTAAATTGTAGGTTTCTAATCATAGCATTTAGGATTACAAATAACTAAAATGCTATTGACTTAAAATATAACATAACATTATAAAAAAAGGTATTTTAGTTACTATGAGAGAATTTCTTCCAATTCCAGGTGCATCTTTTATTTTATAATTTCTTATAATTTAGTTTTTTTACTTTATAAAAATCTTGTGATTTTCTTTGACAAGCTCCTTAATCTAAATAAAATAAAAACCAAACAATTGAGGGCAATAAATCATTTAAATACAACAAAACTAACCTAAAATAGATACTAAAATTAACATACAAATTAAGCTGATCAAGTGTCAGATGAGGGAACTGAACTCGCCGAAAAATAAGACTCAGCTCGTCGGTTACTCCAGGTTGGCATTGGCGACAAAAAATGAGACTGAAGTGGAAAAGTTAATAAAATTAGATGACAAAAAATATCCTTTCCTCTTTTGCTTCCATGTCATATCATTTCATTATTGATTGTCATGCAATCGTCCTTTAATTGTCACATAATCTTCTCCTGATGAAATATTCTAACATTAACAGAATCTTTCCATTGTCAGTTACATCGATAATCTATTTAGCCCAATTTCAAAACATTGTTAGTTAAAGTGGCATCAAATATTATCTTTAGTGATGCATTTGGCACCACTTAAAAAAATGGTGACCAAATGTGTCCGTGACCAAAAGTACAGTCATTTTTTTTATACTTTACCCAAAATAAAACCCTTTTCTAGGTCTCTTTTTTGTCTTGTTTTTTTTTTTTTTGGTAAAATTACGGAATTTTTTTTGTTGATGGGATATTACAATTGTCTGTATGGTGTGAAACATACTTTGAGGGAGCAATCTCCATGAAATAATCTTACCTCTAAGGCATCCATGGACATTCAATTTCTGAGTTTGAAATGGATTTTTAGGTTATGGAGTTGTCTTTGGGAATCTCTCTGATGCACAGCTTCTTAATGGTTCTTAGGTTTTTCTTTATCCATTTTATGTTGCAAGTTTTTGTGGATTTGTATGGGAAGAAATAGGATTGTGAGCTTTGGATTTGCTAACCAGGATGTGGGAGGTTGTGGTTGGCGATTCACATGTACGATTGGCAACCTTTCAAATGAAGGAACAGGGGAGTTGGGAGGGACAGCAGGAGGGAGGGCCTAATTTGTTACATGTAGAAGGTGGTGGGGTGAAGATTTTAGGGAAGAAAGCTAGGAGGGTAAAAATAATTTTTTTTTTTTCATAACGGTGAGCTAACTTTTCAGAGGGCAAATATTGGTATTTGAAAAAGGGAGGATGGAAGTGTAGATTTGCTTATACCGGAGAGGGTCCAGGTAATTTTTCCATAAAGAAATTGAGTTCACCTTTACGCCAACCAAACAAATTCCGTTATGTTTTGAACTTTCAATTAGTTCGTTTCAGAGGCACACACACACATATTTACTTTAGTGCACATCGTTTAGCATCCAGTTAACAATTTTAAAAAAAGAGGTCAATACCTGGATAATAGTTTTTTTTCTTACCTGTTAGATACAGTAAAAAAATATTAACGCTTAAATACATTTGTGTTACTCAAAGTATCAAATCGGACACTTGACACCTTCAGCCTATATATGACCCAATCCAACTCCGACCTTGAGCTTTATAAAGGGCCACATTGAACTCCTTACCAGGTAAGGTGGCGACATGCGCATAGAAAGGAAATAAGGAAAAAGAAAACAGAGAGAAGCAAAATTAGGGTAGCGGTTAAAATTTTGAGATTTTGGTGAAGTCAGAAGTGTGTGCACGTGTTATCGCATGGCATGAGAAGGGGTTAACTGTCATGTTTTACAAATTTGAAGGAATTACAAGAGTTCGGCCAAGTTGATTTCAGTTACAATTTAGGGAAAGTTACAAATACCCCCTTGTGGTTTGGTCAAACCTACAGTTTGCCCCTCTATTTTGAGAAACCTACACTTTGCTCCTATATTTTTTATAGTGTCTGATAACAACTTCTGAAACTGTATTGAAACTATACGATAATCATCTTATAGTAATTTCAATCTGTCCAGTTTTTTTTTTATAGTTAATAGATATCTTAAACTATCAGTTTTCCTTTCTGTAAATATATTTTCCCACCTGTAATTATATATCAGTATTTTTTAAAGGTCAGTTAGCCGTGAAAAAAATATTAAAATTTTTGAAATTACTAGAACATTTTACCATATAGTTTAAATATAGTTTCATAAGTTGTTATCAGGCAGTATAAAAAACATAGGGGGCAAAGTGTAGGTTTGTCAAAATAGAGGGGCAAATTGTAGGTTTGACCAAACCACCAGGGGGTTTTTGTAACTTTCCCTACAATTTACTCATTACATTTTGGTCCTAATTACACTAACAACCTCATATTTGCAAACCCACACCTTACCATAAAGTTAAAAATTACGGTATACCACACGGTATACCTGTGGTATGTGGTACAAATATTTTCACATTTTGTCATTTTATTACACGGTGTACTACGATCTACCATTATATTTTACGATATTTCTCATACCGCTAACTTTTTGTGTACGTATAGCGGTATTTTCTTTTTTTTGGATATATGTGAGATATTTTTTTTGTAATTTTACATGAAAATATCATAAATATATAAAATATTAAAATATAATTAATACACATATCATAAAATAAATATTTAATTTTATTCTTTTGAGTACTTTTCTTAGTTAACATAAAAATTTAATAGTTACTTTGAGCCACCTAAGAACTCAATGTGGTATTAAAAAATATATTTTTATTATTAAAGTATTATTTTTATCTCTTATATCAATAAATTAGTACCTTTTTTAGTGTTATTTATTTTTCTCTATATATATAACATTTTTTAATATTTTTTTATTAAAAAAATATCTTCTATAATATATATTTTATTTATATTTGACAAATTATAATGAGAAAAATTAAAATACATATAAAATGTGCAAAAAAATTATTGAATTTATGATTTTTTAAAATAATATTCTAACATTAATTTTTTTATGAAAATGGTAACGGTATGCGGTGTGGTACCATTTTCAGAAAAAAATAAATGCGGTATACCTTAAAAATTTTAGGTGCAGTGTACCTAACGGTAATTGTATTTAATACCTTGCTCCTTACCTCATGCATTTTTTAGCACAATAAAGAAAAATGAGTGTCATGCATTTTAACTCAAGGACAAGTGTAATTTAAACTACTCCATTATTTTACCATTAAAAAAATACAAGGCTGTTTGAATTAAGTAAAAGACGATTATTACATTATTTGAATAAAAATTATAAAAATTGATGTTGAATGGTATAAAGACTTCTAAACATGGAACGTATATGTAACGACCCAAGTCCAGAACCGGTCAACGGAACACCTGCCCACACCACATGGGCTATCCTTTATGAAAAGGATAAGCGCTAGGTGTTTATGTTCTGGAATTGGAGCCTATATATCCACATAAGGCTTCCCACAATTCAACCATGTGGGACATGGGGGTGTTACAAACTCCCCCCCTTATATACCCAACGTCCCCGTTGGGGTCAATCGGATTACTTGGTTCCCCAGACCAAGTAACCTCTCTAATCGGACTACTTAGCCCCTGGCCAAGTAGCCTCTCGAATCCAGGATCAGTCCCGGTAGACGATGCATGTGCATACCCACTATGTCACACCATCGTGGTCCCGGGTCGGCTCTGATACCATTTGTAACGACCCAAGTCCAGAACCGGTCAACGGAACACCTGCCCACACCACATGGGCTATCCTTTATGAAAAGGATAAGCGCTAGGTGTTTATGTTCTGGAATTGGAGCCTATATATCCACATAAGGCTTCCCACAATTCAACCATGTGGGACATGGGGGTGTTACAGTATAACTAATATCTAAGCTTAAAAATTGAATACATTAATTCACCGCAATTTCAAGCATAATGGAAGCTAGGGGTGTTTATGGTGCGGTTTTATGTGATTTAGGGTCAAACTTGTAATTGCACCGTATTGTAAACAGTTTCACAATTTAAAAACCATAATCGCACTATTTTATATATAAATAAAAAATATTTTGCACCATATAAATGCGGTTTGCTTATGGTTTTTCATATTACAAATCCACCATACTAGATCCAATTAAATTAATACAAGTACATAACATAAATAACAAAGATAAAGGTACAATTTAATTTATAAACCAACACATATGAGAAACAAAAATCTCAAATAAGTTAAATTTATCATCTTAACTGTCTATATACATAAGAAAGTTAGAAATGTCTTTTCTGTTTTCCAAATTTCCATTACAAATACACATAAGAAAGTTATTGTATACCTTTTAATGTTTCAATCAGAGACACACATAGGAAACTTATTATCTACTTTTTATTACCAACACACATAAATAAAAAACTCTTAATCTGCAGTATTTCATCACTTTTATGTCTCTATCTATCTTACATTTACTTTAGGAATTAGAAAGTTAGCAATGCATAGGAGGACAGCGAAACAAACATATTAATATTGTACTAGGCTTCTCCTATCGAGTACGTTGGGCTTTATTAATCTTAGGCTTAGGAAATTAGTTTTAAACGATAACAAAGAGAATAAGAGGGAAAGAGGTTTATATTAGATTAAGTCTCTCTTATCGAATTGGTGCGGTTTTTTATTGGTTATGACATTCAAAACTGTAACCACACCATATAGTTTTTTTTTTAAATATCAAAGTTTGGACAATAACTAGGATTGCATAAAACCACATATTGTTATATTTTGTGTGAATCAACTTATACAATTTTATGGATTCACTTGATTCGGATTAACTAGGTTTGGTGTACACCCCTATTGGAAGCAAATGGAATGAAATGGCTTTTGGCGGGGTGACTGGGTGTTTTACACAAGGTTTTAAAAACCATTTTGTACCAGTTGATATAGCCCATACGTCTCGATTCTACATAAAAAACGGTACGAAAGTAGCCGATAAGGTCTTGTCCTCTGTATCGTTTGATGCCGTCCAATACACCTATCTCGGTCATCTCATTGTCTCGGTGGTATGGCCGACACAACTCATCTTTTAGGTGGGTCCGATCCATCAGGACCTTCAAGTTTGTGGGTATGGGTTTTTCGAGGTTGTCATATTTGAAGGAGACAACCAAGAAGATGAGTTTGGAGAGGAGGTAGGAGAATAGAAGACCCAGGATTATGGATTGAAGCTGCCAGTGGCCATGGCACATTTCTGTTCAAAGAAAACCCACAAGAATCCCCTAAATCTTGATGAAAGTTAAAAGACAAAAAAGTAGAAATGAATCATCAGTAGAGTAAGATTCGACCCTAGAAACTATATGGATTTGAGAGGATTTTTATGTGGAGAGAGGCTTGGTGCCACAAGAGTAGAGGGAAGCTACGGACGCGTGGCTGGTGCAGGGAGTAGTAAGAGTAACTTAAATGGTCTAAAGTAAATGGGTGGTCAAAAACTAAGAACATGGGTAAAAGCTTCTTAGACTTTATTTCACCCAATAGGCAACAACCAAACCTTCACATTTTTTTATTTTCTCCACTCACACACGTGATATCACACACTCTCACATATTTGTACTAGAATACACTAATTATATTCATTTATTTTTATTTAATATATATATATATATATACTGGTACATCCGAGAAGATTTGATATGACGCCAAATCTGTACCATACCATTAAAAAAAGATACATCATTCGGTACAAGATTTAAAACCTTAATTTTACATACATAGGGATGGGTAGGTAGGTAAACCTCATGGACTGAGTCGTGGGAAAGGGAGGACAAGAAGTGCTTGAAAATATGGAGGTAGCTGTTGCAACATTTCTGATTCTCATCTTGCCAACAAAGCAAAAGCAGGCAATGACATTTTAATCTGGTTAAATTGGAAATGCACTAGTAAGAAATTCACTAAAGTTTGTATTCTTTCCTTTTTTAAAATTATTTAGCTTATTCTACTTTGACTTTTTTCTTAAAATATTAATTTTTTATTTTTTAATTATGAGTAAAAATTAAAAATAAAAATATAAATAGTGCAAAAATGTTATTTTTTAAAAAAAATTGCGGCAAGTCTAGATAGTTCAACTAATTCAAAATAAATAATATAAAATCAGTATAGAATTCTATGTGATAGCTTGATAATAAATAATTGAATATAAAAAAATAAATAGACTATAGTTATATTTTCCTGATGTTAATTAAACTTCATGCAAAAAAATTTTGTGACATGGTATGAAACGATGTTAATGGTGCCTGCATGTTATGGTAGTTCAATTCATGTTAATATTAAATTTGAATATAAATAGTAGTAATCATTGACGAAGGAAAAATGTTTTATAAAAATTAAAATAGAAAAGAAAAAACAAGGATAAAAATTCAAGGTAAAGTTTTCGGACTAAGAGAGTTAAAAAAAAATTCTAAGTTTCAAGAAATGAGCCATAAAGACTAAAATTTTGTTTTAGATTAAAGAAATAATATAATACAAAGAGTGAAATTTTACTACAAAAAATGGGGTTAATTATTAATAAATAAAAAAAATAAAAATATGGTCTTTAGGTCAAGAGAGCAAATGTAAAGATTTTAGAAATTAAAGGTCTAGCCACCAACTTAATAAATAAAATAAGAAAATAAATAAAGAAATTGGCTAAAACAAATCAACTTAGATCATACAAAAAAATAGACAACTCATAGTGACTAAATTTTTTTTTAAAAAATAAATAATAAAAAAGGAAAAAAAAAGTTAAATGAAGTCACTATGGTTGATTAAAAAAGAAAAAAAAATCATGGTTACCAATATTTTGCTTTAGAAGGCAATAAATAAAAAATGACAAAAAAAATTAGAGACTAAAAGAACAAATGGAGAGGTTTGATAACCCCCACATCAAAGTGGATATTTTTTGTAATAAATTTTAATAATAAAAAAATAAAAATTTCTCATGAATAAATTTATGATAATCAATTAAAATTTTTGTTTGTTTCAACTTGCAGTTGGACTCTTTTTATGTTATATTTATATCATTAAAATGATTAGCTATGATCAAAACATAACACTGCTAAACAAAATATGGTATGTGCTTCAAAATAATACATATTTTTTTGTTAATTAAATAAAATTACTAAAAATTTTCATCTACTGTTAACTCAAAATCTAATTTTTAATATCGATAAAAAATTTATCTAGAAAATTTACTTTCAATTTTAACAATTATGAACCAAATTATTTTATTAAACTATAAAGCTTGAAGGAAATAATTAATGCTACAAAACTTAATCATCAATAATGATAAAAAAATGACCGAAATACCAAACTATGTTTAATGTATATTAATCAATTAACAATCTAACCATTTACTTAATAAAGATAAAAAATGAAAGTGAACAAAAAAAAACTGATGCTAAATCAACTAGAACCAGACAAAAAATTGAAAAATTATAATGATTAAAGTTTCATTTTAGAAAATAAAAATTAAAAAAATGAAAAACAAAAGTTAGGATCAATACCAAAAAATTGGTTTAACTAAAAAAATAAACAAATTATGGTCACCAATGTCTCACATTAGAAGATAGTACATAAAACAACAACAAAAAAAACATAGGGACTAAGAGAGCGAAAAGAAGATCAAGTTAAGTAGTTATAAAATTTATGACCAAAATATAACATGAAAGTAACTTAGGGACTAAAATGAAAGGATTAGAAAATTAGGGACTAAAACTGCATTTGACTAAAACAAAACGTGAAACATCAAGAAAAATGCAACATATGCCATTAGAGACATGAGCACCTTGCAAAAAAGGATCGAACTAAAAAAGGAGTAAATCTCATAAAAAAAAGGCAAAAGCGAAAAAAAAAGTATAGAATTGTAAAAAACTGTCGATGAACAGTGAAAATTGTTAGAATTATTTAGCTTGAGTGACTCAATTCATTCTTTAAAATGCATTTGGATATACATTAATATATGTAATTTGTGATATTAGCCAATGGATGTGTGTTATGTGGTAAAAGAGCACAAGAGTCTTACCATATAAGATAAGTTAGAGAAGTGAAATGTATTTTGGAAGAGACATATTGTTTCAACAATAAGAGATAAGAAGAGGTGGTTATTGAGTTAAAAAGGGTATATATACATAACCACTCCATCTTCTCTTTAACTCTCTCTCTTTTTCCTAATACTTTGACTCTTCTCTGTTCTCATCAACAAGGATTATGTGTTCAAGTGTGAACAATATAGGAACTCTTCACTCCTATCTAGCATCGGTTTGCTTCAAGATTAGAAAAAGATCAACTATTGTTTTTTCATTACTTGTTCGGGACTTAAAGTATTTCCTTAATTTCTAATGTTCAAGTTTCTTTGAAACTTTCAAATGGTATCAGAGCCAAGATTATGACAAATGTTTTTTCTATCAAATAAAATAACGAAATGTAGAAAATAATTTCTAAAAATTGTGAAATTTAATATGATGTTCCTTGGAATGTCCAAAGTTGATATGGAAGTTTTAATAATTTTTGGAGTTTGTTTGATTAAGGCTTAAGATTAATATTTTTCGGATAGACAGAAAATTCTGGCATGTTGATAGTTACAGTTATTATAAGTTAAAATTGTTTTACCAAAGAAAAAGTTATCTAAAAAATTGTGAAATTTTAAAACAAACTTCTTAAACATTTAAGGAGGTAATATGTATAGTTTCATGATTTTTGGAGTTAATTTTGTTCAATTTTGATAATTTTTTGTTCGAACAAGTATGGTGACTGTCAAAGTGAGGCAGTTTTCTTAACTCTGAAAAGTTGTGTTGGTTAAAATAGAAAACGATGTCAAAATTCATAAATTTTTAATATGTGCTTTCTGGATATGTTATGTATGTTTCTGAAAAATTTCATATTTTTTAAATGCCGTTTCATTGAATTTTAATAATTTGTTTACGGAGACAGCAGTTTAACCAGAAAATGGACAGTTAAGAACATACTTAATATTCTTGGGTTTTGAGGCAATTAAAAAAATTATATAAAAAATATTACACTGTTCATAAATGTATCTAAGATCTAAATATTAAATTTGACATTAATTAGAGTCAAATTTAATTGAGAAATGCCTTAGACATTATTGAATGTTCAAGTCTGTCCATTTATGCATACTTGTGAATGAATTAAGACCATGCTTATGTGAATTAATGAAACATGTTATGACATATCTAATTGTGTATTAGAATGCATGCTTTTGGTGTGTTATAGCATGAATTAGTTGGTTCATGTTTGCTTGGTGCTTGAATTAATCTTGTTGTGGTTGAAGTGTACTTACATATTGAATATTCCATAGATGGCTTGCAAGAATATCATTGCCGAGTTAAATAAGGACCTTAAGCTTGATGGAGATAACCATCCCATTTAGCAACAAAAGATCCAATTCATTTTAATTAAGCAAGATGCAATTAATGTGCTCATAAAGGTGGAAGAACCACCTGCCAATGGACAGGACCCCAGTGGCTATGAGGCATATAAGAAAAAGGATACCATGGCTTGCATTACATTGTTAAGTACGATGACAGATGAGCTCATGGTGGACTTCTCAATGCTTGAGTCAGCCAAGGCAATTTGGGATACTGCTAAGGCCAAGTTTGGGGATGTTTCTTTAGAGAAACAAAGGTCTATGATTCTTAGGTTTGAAAATTATATGAAGATGCCAGATCATACAATGGCCACTCATTTGTGTGAGATGCCATGCATGATCTCTTAACTTAAGGGGTTTGGTTATGTTATCACAGATGAGCAGCAAGTGTAGTCCATAATCCGTTCCCTACCTGATGAAGAATGGTAGTTGATGAAGGTCAACTTGTGCCATAATAGTGAAAGTAAGAATTCTAATGATATTGCTAGACATTTGCTTTTGGATGCAGAAGTCATGGAAATAAAGGACCACTCTAGGGCATATGTTGCCAAGACTTCTTTTTCCCAAAAGAACAAGAAAATGTTCAAGGGGAATGGACCCAACAAGAAGAAGTTCAAGAAGAGGCACAAAAGTATGCTCAAGTACTTCAATTGTGGGAACAAGGGGCACTTTCCTAAAAGGGTGTAAGGACCCACCTAAAGTATATGTTTTCGATGAGATTCCTTTTTTAGTACATGTTGTGTCATGTGCTAATCTTATTGAATCTAATTCTTCATGGATTATTGATTTAGGAGCGATGCACCACATAGCTAAAGAAAGAACATGGTATGTTGCTTATAGAAAGTTACCTAAAGGGGCAAGGACTGTTTCTGTGGGTAACAATGTAGGTTGGTTGTGGAAGGGATTAGTACTTGTAAGGTCCCATTGGAAACACATGATTTAATACTTATTGATGTATTATATGTACTTTTCATGACTAGAAACTTGATTTCTATTAGTTCTCTTATGAGCTATGGATATTCTATGAACTTCTTACATGGGCATGTAAATATTATTTATGGTAGAAGTAAGATTTGTTCTTGTTTAGTCCATAATAGCTTGTTTCAGTTAAATATGAATGATGTCAATGATAGTTGTTACATTGTTAATGTCATAAGTCCAATGACTTGACATGATAGGTTAGGACACATTGAACAAAAAAGAATGAATAAGTTAGCCACGAGTGGCTTAATTGAGTTTTTTTTCCAATGTTTCCTTATTAAGCTGCCAATCATGCATTATGGGAAAGGCTGCAAGAAAACCTTTTGGCAAGGCAACTAGGTGTAGTGATCTTTTTCAATTGATCCACTCTAACCTTGTGGCCTAATGAGAGTATCATTTAGACTTAGATTTAGATATTTTAGTACCTTCATTGATGACTGTACTTGTTATGCCCATGTATTTTTACTAATACATAAGCATGAAACACTTAGGTGTTTCGAAACTTATGTGAACTTAATGGAGAATCAATTGGGTAAAACGATTAAGTCTTTGAGGACTAATCGTGGAGACGAGTACTTATCAAATGAATTCAAGGCTTTCTGTGATAAGAAAGGCATTGTGAGACAACTTACCCTTCCAAGGACACCCTAACAAAATAGAGTCGTTGAAGGGAGGAATAGGACTCTCATAGATATGGTATGTTCCATGATGGCTAAGGCCAATATGGATATCACTTTTTTGGGTGTTGCCTTACTTTGTGCAACATATATCCTTAATAAAGTGCCTTCCAAGTTTATTGGTACCATATTTTATGAGTTATGGACTAAGAGATTACCTAATCTAGGTCATTTACGCTTCTAGGGATGTGCTGCATATGTTCACATTACAAATCATCCACTAGGAAAATTAGGACCTAGAGCAATAAAATGTGTTTTCCTTAGCTACTCAAAACACTCGAAGGGTTATATATTTTTAGACATAACTCATAAAGGTGGAAAGGTCTTTAAGTCAGAGGATGCCAATTTTGTAGAAAATGAGTTCCCAAAAGTTGATGAAGGTAATAATATGAACTTTTTGGAAAATACCTATGAGACAGGTCAATCTAGTACCCTAGGAACACTAGATATCACACATCTTAGAGGTAGTGTTCCTACTATGGCAATTCCATTGCCGGCACCTCACGTGTTTGATCACCATAAAGATTAAGTATATGTTGATCATAAGGAAGATCAACATCAAGAGGGAGAAATGGAACAAGAAGTACCTTACCTTGAGCCATAAGAAGAGGCTTCACAAGAGCCACATAATAATGCACCACAATATGAAATAAGGGTACATGATGATGTTGTGCCTCCTTATCAACCTAACTTGAGACGTTCAAGTAGGCAAATTTAGACCACCTAGGCATTGGGATCAATGGTATATTCTAGATGAGAGTAAGGCTAACTTGGTTTCATCTATGGTAGATGAACCAAGCAATGTGCAAGAGGCTCCTGAGGGTATAGATAAGGATAAATGGATGACTGTTATGCAAGAGAACATAGACTTCATGCATAAAACTAAGGTCTAGGACTTGACTGACCTTCCTCTTGGCCATCAGACAATTGGGAACAAGTGGGTTCTTAAAAATTAAAACCAATTCTGATGGTTCAATTAAGAGGTATAAGGCCTGTTTTGTAGCTAAGGGGTTCACTCATAAGAAAGATGTTGATTATAAAGATATTTTCTCTCTTTTGTAAAATTCAAATCAATAAGATTGTTACTAGCTATTGTTGCACATTTAGACCTAAAGTTACATCAAATGGATGTAAAGATCATTTTTCTTAATGAAGAGTTAGGAGAGGAGATTTACATGAAACAACCATAAGGTTTCATTGTAAAGGGTCAATAGCACAAAATTTGTAGATTAAAGAAGTCTATTTATGATTTTAAGCAAGCTTTAAGACAATAATACTTGAAGTTCCATCAAGCCATTGCAAACTTTAGTTTTGTGATATTGCATGAAGATCATTGTGTTTATGTGCTCAATAAAAGGTTTGAATTTACAATATTAAAGTTATATATAGATGACATCCTGATAGTTAATAGTGGCTTAATTTTGTTAAAAACCATTAAAGAATGGTTATCTTTCATGTTTGATATGAAATACATGGGAGAAATTGTTTATATCCTTGGAGTTGAAATCCTAAGAGATAGAAAGACTAAGTTGTTAGCGTCGTCATAAGAGCCTTATATAGATAAGGTCCTTGCATGCTTTAACATGACAAACTCAAAGCTCATAAATTTCTTTTTGGCTGCGGGTTATAAGGCTAGTAAGGTTATGTGCCCAACTACTCTTTAAGAGAAAAAGGAAATAGAGAAGATTTCATACCTTAGTACCATAAGTAGCCTAATGTATGTCCTGCTTTGCACAAGGCTTGACATATGTCAAACAATGGGTCTAATGGCAAGATATTCTTCAAATCTTGGCCTTGAGCAATAAAAATGTGTCAAGAGAATCCTTAGATATCTTAAGAGTAGGGGTGATCACTATTTGGTTAAAACCGAAAAAATTTAGAAATTCGGTTTGGTTATTTCGGCTTTTCGGTTTGGTTCGGTTGAAAACTAATAGAGAGAATATCGATTTCAGTTTGGTTTCGGTTTTGAATGTCGATTATTTCGGTGACCGAAAAAACTGAAATTTCTTTATAGCATATTTGAGGTTTTGGTAGGCCAGATGACGGCTTTAAAAAAAGGAGGGTTTGAGTGGAAGGTAGAAAGAAGATTGATGGCTTTTTTGGGGTTCTGTCATAACAAATCATCCTCCTCTTCCTGCCACTCGACACCGTCCTTCGGCATCACCTCCACCCTCGCCTTCACCGTTTGCCCTCGCCTTCCACTCTCATCCCCCTTGCCCCCGCTGTCTAACCTCGCCTCCGCCCTAGCCCCCGCCATCTGCCCTCAGCCTCTACTCCCCTACGCCCTTTCCCTCGCCATAGGATCTCACTTCCGTTTTCGGTCTCACCTCCAGCCTCGCCCCCACAGTCTGCCCTCACCTTCCACTCCCCCCCCCTTGCCCTTACCATTTGACCTCGCCTCTGCCCTAACCCCCACTATCTGCCTTTGCCCTCCACTCCCCTGTGCCCTCTCTCTACCGTCGGACGCAACAATCGGTTCGTTAGTCGCCTTCACCCTTATCAAAGTACAAACCCCATAAAAGTCCATGATTTCTTGCTATGTAGTTGTTTAAGCCACATACATTTCTCTATGTCACAAGTGCATCACTATGTTTGGATATGATTTTTTTTGTGGTTATTTCGATTTTAAACCGAGCCAAAAAAAATATTTCAGTTCGGTTTTACTTCAGTCTATAGGCTTAGTTCGATTAATTCGGTTTTTAATCATAATAGACCGAAATATTCAGTTCGGTTTGAAATGAAAAAAATCGAATGATCAGCCATACTTAAGAGTACAAAGGATCATTGGTTATGTTACCAAGAAAGAACACTTAGCCTATGTTGATACTCTGATGTCGATTGGGGTGGAGATAGAGATAGTAGCAAATCTACTTTAGGTTATGTCTTTATACTTGGAAATATAGCCATTTCATGGAGTAGCAAGAAACAAACTTGCACAAAATTGTCAACAATGGAAGTTGAGTTTGGTGCAAGTGCAACTGCTGTACAAAAGGCTCTATGGATAGTTTTTTTCCTGGAACATTTAGGGTCAATAATCTCCATTTAGAAGCCACTCACCATATATTGCGATAGTATGACTGTTTTGGCTTATACTAAGAACCCTAAGTACCATGGAAAGAATAAAGATATAAGCATGAAATATAATTTTGTTAGAGATGCAATAGAAGAGAGAGAAGTCAAGATGGAGTATTTATCTACGGATTTGATGGTGGTTGATCCTCTCACAAAGCCTTTACCACCAATTTTTTTTCTAGACATGTCAAGGCAATAGGACTCCGTAGATTATGATAGATGTTGGTGTGATTGTTCTTCTTCTTGTGTCCATTAAATATGAACTTAGATTGTATGATATTTATTTATTAGTAAAATACACATATGACGGTTCTAAGTCAAGTTCACTTCATCCAGATACCACAATGGAAATAAATTCATGAAAAACATGTCAAATTATAGGCTGAGGTTGATTTTTCTCACATGGGTTATCCACCCTTGCATCTTTGTGTAAGAACAAGGATAAGACTGTTGCAGTCTTAAATGTGTATTGTCTCTAAAATGCATAGATATGTGACCTACAAGCATTATACATTTAAGTGGGAGCCATATCCACCAACATATGACAACTTCAGTGTAATGGTCATTTTGATTCACCTAAATAATCAAGGTAAGATGATATTGGTCATGGAGTTTGTGTGTCCACTCATACATCATATCCTATGATTGAGAATTGTTTTCTTATATGTGAGAAAGTATGATACTTTATGATTTAATTTTTGACATATCCTCTCATTATAAAAAATAGTGGGAGAAACACATTTACTTGTTTTAAGAGGGAGAAGTGGCACACCTCCCACAAAGTGGTCTTGTAAAACATTTAGAGATGTGTAATTGAAAGAAAAAGAAATGATATGTCATGATTGTCTTACCATGAAGTTTAACCAAAGAAGAGTATGAGAAAGTTATCTATTAGCTTACTCATGTGTGAGATTCTTCAATTTAAAACCCTTAGTGACTATAGTCAAATATTAAGAGCTTTGTGTCATTATGCTTACTTTGATCAGTTGCCTAGGGCTTGAGTTGAACAAGCCTGATGTGTCCTCTTTTTGGGTAACCATGTGATTTTTTTTAAAGACTTAATATATTAGACTAAAGGAAAGATAAGGATATAGTTGCATGAGTTTCATACTATGTAAGTAATTGCATAAGTTGCATATTACATAAGAGATACATTATAAGATTGCTTAATCATGAGCCCTTAGAAAATGATTTGAGTAATGATAATGATATTCAAATATTAAAAAGTGCACTCGAGGTTTAGCACAGTTCAAGAGTTTCTAATGCATGAAACTCGTAAAAAAGACTGAATGTGATTAAACAAGTAAATCATCTTATCTTGAGGTTTTATAAGGCATGACTTGAGTACTTCAATAAAAGACAGTTACATAGTTTTCCATTGTGAGTCTAACAACCACAATGTGAGAAGTTCTTGGTAGTATGCCAAGGGTCACACGTTTGACACACTAATACTACGTTTGTTGATGATGGAATTGAAGTAATATGTGTTAATATAAATATTAAGTATATCAGTGTGAGTGGGAGCTTATTAGAATTATTTAGCTTAAGTGGCTAAACATAGTTTTTAAAATGCACTTAGATATACATTAATATATGCAGTTTGTGCTATTAGCCAATGAATGTGTGTAATGTGGTAAAGGAGTACAAGAGCTTTACCACATAAGATAATTTGGAGAAGTGAGATGCCTCTTAGAAGAGACATATTGTTTCAGCAAAAAAAGATAAGAAGAGGTGGTTATTAAGTTAAAAAGGGTATATATACATGATTACTCTCTCTTCTCTTTAACTCTCTCTTTTTTTCCCAATACTTTGGCTCTCTTCTGTTCTCATCATCTCATGAAAAAGTAAATAATGACTGTATGTTTAAGTGTGAATAATATAGAAGCTTTTTACTCCTATCTGACATTGGTTTACTTCAAAATTACAAGAATTTCAATTATTATTTCTTCATTACTTATTCAAAACTTAATGTATGTCCTTAATTTTTACTAATTAAGTTTCTTTGAAACTCTCAAACGTCTCATTTTTTAGAATATAGTTATAAAATTGGTTGGATGTTTCAGTGGAAGTGGGCACGGGGAATTCGTGTGTCAAAGGCCTTTAAAAGTCAAAGGCGGGACGTTTAAAAGTCAAAGGCGGTGGGACTGGGAATTTGTGTGAAACTTGTTGTAGTCCAACTCTTTCGTTACACGATAAGGCGTCCTTGACCGGTCTCGTCGTTTCCTTGTTACAACTAACTACTACCATAAGTCCACTGTTGACGATACCCCACCAGGCTCACTGATCCAATTACCTTTTCGCACGAGTTTTAATCACGTGATTGGCGGAGCTGTAGTAATGTGATTTTTAGGAGTCGCCATCAATCAGTTTTCCTAGGTCGATTGGATACCTGAAAAATGGTCTGCTAGATATTCTAAGATCGTGAGTCGGTTACGCTAAAATAACCCTATTAAAGCGCCCGGGAATTGGTACCATAGGGTTTAGTTTTATCTTTTCCTAACCATTTATTTCTTGATCTAATCTTTGATTTAAAGTGATTTTTATAAATTTTATTTAATTTTTAATTCCAAACCGGGCATCTTATTAGACCAATCGAATATGGAATAAACAACCCGTCTCAGGATTTTATCAAACCACCGAGAACGGACATCCTGAAAAATAAATGTCAAGTACTAAAAGTATAAAAAGAGTTATCTTCATTTGATTTCTTGCTAATGTCTAGATAAGAAAAAATAAATAAAATCTAAGCAATTAAAGAACTAATTATTATTTATTCTAAGACACATTATGAGATCCTAAAACTAAATTGCGTAATCCTAAAATCAGTTAATAAAAATAAAAGATGACTGAAGTAATTTAAGAAAATAAAATAGAATAAACAAAAAAACATATTAGGTGAAATTAATGACTAAATTTAATGGGTGCCCAAAACAAACAAACAAAAAAAAAAGACAAAGAAGAACAAAAATAAAAATAAACCTTGCTGTCAGTGACTGATCTGAAAAAAAGGAAAGTTAGTGACTTATATGAGTGAAACAGAAAAAAATCAGGGGTCTGACTTATACCAAAAGTTGACTAGGTGGGTCGAATCTGGGTTCTGAAATGGGTCTGATTCGTCGCAATCCGGGCTCTTCTCGATTCTTCGTTCAGCAGCGTAACGGAGATGGCGGAGGGAGCACCGGCGCTCGAGCGGCTGGAGCAGGGGAACGCCTGGACGGCGGTGGAGGGCGACTGGAGAGAAAACGCGAAGGGGACGGAGCCGCCGGCTTGCCGACGGCGAAGAGGGCGACGCGACGGAGACGGCAACTGTGGTCGGAGCGAATCGAGAAGGGGACGGTGCGTCGCGCGACTTCTCCCCCTCGTCTCAGCGTCAACGGCGGCTGGGGAAGCACGAGGGTGGCTGTACGTCACTGAGGCGGAGCACGGGCAGCGAGCTGGGAGGGCTAGAGGCGTCGGGTGAATGAAGGAAGAGAAACTGGAGCGTCGGACGGCGAGGATCTGGAAAACCAGGGGGCGGCGGCGCTGGAGGAATTTTAGGGTTGTTTGGGCAAAAGGTCGGATAGGCAGTGGTCTAGGGCTGTAGTTTTTCCTTTTTATGAAAATAGAGCTTAGGGCTTCATTTTTTTCTCCTTTCTCTCGAAATCTAAGCCACATTTATACTAGTGTCGGCTTAAAATGTGATTAATACTGTTTTTTAGAGTTTAAAATCCATCCAAATCAAATTTGAAGAAGTTTAGTTCAATTAGGATATGATCTGGCAAAATTACCAGTTTCAGTCCAATAAAAATTTTAATCTGCCTATTTGATCCAAAACTTTCAGGAATTGTCAGATTAGCCCAAAACTTTGCAAAAACCCCAGATTTTTCCTGAAATACCATAAAATCGCTAGATTTGGCTCAGACTCTCTAAAATTGACAGATTTACCCCAAACTTTTGAATTTTGCTCAAAACTTTCTAAAAATGTCCCGTTTTCTCCCAAACTTTTTTTTTTTTGCCTGAATTGACCCCGCAAGACCTCTAAGACTCCAAATTAGTGCCTAACTAAATTAATTCCTATCTCTACCGTAAATGATCCAAAAAAATCAAAAATTACCTAAAAAGACTAAAATGCCCCTAAAAACCAAAATGCTCCTAAACTAATTTCTTAATCTAAAACCTGACAAAAAGTTAATGTTCGGAAAAAATTAGGTGTCAACAGCTGCCCCCCTTTGCATGTCTCATGGGACATGATGCATGCAAAGCCGTTACCGAATTTTGTCCGACCTTACCTAGACGATGAGAGCCTTCTCACCGCCAAAACCTTGAGGAAAAGGAACCTTCCTCTCATCCCCTTTGAGGCTAAGGAACTTTCCCCATTACCTCTATGATAGAAACTTTCCTATCATTTGGGAATCCAAGGAGTAAAACTCTTTCCTCCTTGATTACCCGACCTAGGAACTTTCCTAGCCTTTTGCAATAAGAACCTTCCTACTGCTTTCAAACCTAAGAAGAAAAACCTTTTTCTTCTTTGTGAAGTTAAGGAACCTTCCTTAGTACTTCTACGATAAGAACCTTTCTATCGTCTAAGAATTTAAGAAGAAAAACTCTTTCCTCCCTGTTTACCAAGTCTAAGAACTTTCCTAGGCTTTTCACAATAAGAATCTTCCTATTGCTTTCAAACCTAAGAGGAAAACTCTTTCCTCTTTTCTTGATGGGTTAAGAAACCTTTCTCACCGTTGTCTTTATAGAAACCTTTCTATAGAAGAGAAAAACTTTTCTCTCAATTTTAACTTTGGTAGAAAAATCTCTCTTACCATAGTCTAAGAGGTAAAGAACCCTATCTTTTCCACCTCTTGTTGCCTTCGAGGTAGAAAACACTGTCTCTTTACAACCTCTAAATTTCTTTAAGGTAGAGCACCCTGACTTTTTACCACCTCTAAAAAATGCTTGAGGTAGAGCACCCTGACTCTTTACCACCTCTGAAAATGCTTGAGGTAGAGCACCCTGGCTCTTTACCACCTCTGATTTATCCCATACTATGAGAAAAAGAATGACTTTGCTTTTGAAAACTTGGATTATCTTTGTTTTAGATGTGATGAGGAAGAGAAACCTTTCTCATTTAAAAACCTCTGTTTGACTTGAATCACGAGGAAAAGAATTACTTTCTCTTTGAAGCCTCAATTTAGCTTTGGTATTGAGATATAGGAATCCTCTTTGTTATCTCAAGCACAAATTTCTAAGAAATCATCTGAACTTATAATAATTTCCTCAAAAGTGTGAATTTCCAAAACAGGTGAATGCAAAAAAAACTTAAAATTCCACGAAATGAGTGAATTTCAAAAAGTTGAAGATTCCATAAAATGAATGAATCTTAAAGATGAAAAATTCCACAAACGAGTGAATTTCGAAAAGCTGAAGATTCTACGAAATGAGTGAATCTTGAAAGCGTGAAATTCCACAAAATGAGTGAATTTTGAAAGGCTGAAGATTCCACGAAATGAGTGAATCTTGAAAGTGAGAAATTCCACAAAATGAGTGAATTTCGAAAGACTGAAGATTCCACGAAATGAGTGAATCTTGAAAGTGAGAAATTTCACAAAATGAGTGAATTTTGAAAAGCTGAAGATTCCACAAAATGAGT
The DNA here is from genome assembly GCA_039654915.1 of Aquilaria yunnanensis. Lineage (NCBI taxonomy): Eukaryota > Viridiplantae > Streptophyta > Magnoliopsida > Malvales > Thymelaeaceae > Aquilaria > Aquilaria yunnanensis. Next base: position 32,874,406 of record CM077600.1, on the reverse strand, counting down.
GAATCTTAAAAATAAAATTCCACAAAACAAGTGAATTTTGAAAAGCTAAAGATTCCACGAAATGAGTGAATCTTAAAAGTGAAAAATTTCACAAAATGAGTGAATTTTGAAAGGCTGAAGATTCCATTAAATGAGTGAATCTTTAGAATGAAAAATTCCACAAAATGAGTAAATTTCAAAAGGCTGAAGATTCTACGAAATGAGTGAATCTTAAAAATGAAATTCCACCAAACAAGTGAATTTTGAAAAGCTAAAGATTCCAGGAAATGAGTGAATCTTAAAAGTGAGAAATTTCACAAACTGAGTGAATTTTAAAATGCCGAAGATTCCACGAAATGAGTGAATCTTGAGAGCGTGAAATTCCACAAAATAAGTGAATTTTGAAATGCTGAAGATTCCACAAAATGAGTGAATCTTGAAAGTGTGAAATTCCACAAAATGAGTGAATTTCAAAAGGCTGAAGATTCCACGAAATGAGTGAATCTTGAAAGTGTGAAATTCCATAAAATGAGTGAATTTCAAAAAATGAAAAACTGGTCCAACAAGAAACCTTAGGAGTTTGAAAGTGTCTTGAGATACCTTAAAAATCTCTTGAAAATGTCTTAAAGTGAGCTTCGAAAGCAACCGTCCAAACAAGATGAAAATTGTTTTGAAAAATCTTATGAAAACACCTGGATGCGCACCTCTCAAATTTGTCCCCCCAAGCGTGAAAATACGCCACAATTTTTTGGGAGTGAAAACTTACCTTGACCTCGATCTTTGAAAAATCCTTGTTGAATGTCCATGTTTCTATCCTTTGGTTTTTAAACTGCGCCTTGTAAAAGTTTTCTTCTTGAAGATCCCTGTGGACATTCCTCAAACCCGCCTTTAGGAGACCTGTCTTTAAAATTGTTTTGAAAAGAATATGCCTAATGATCATGAATGACTCAAAAAGTGGGGACCTCAACAAGTGAAATGCACAGATTTTATGAAATCTATGATTGTTGAGAACCTTAATAGATGAAATGCCTAGATTCTGTAAAAATCCATTATGCATGAGTGAATTCCATGTTTCCTTCAACATTACCTCTTGTGATTCTTTTCCTTGAGTTATTTTGAACTCCCCTTTACCTCACCATGGATTTCATACCATTTGAAGGCTCAACTTTGAGTCTCATTGTCTCCTTCCTTTTCTTGTGGCTGTGCTGGCGCTTGCTCATCCCCATGTTATAATCTGAATGATTGCTCTTCCATGGACTCAATTTCTGATCCATAAAACTTAGCCCCTTGTCTATTGAACTTCTTTGATGGTAGCACTCTCCTTGTACTTCATAGAGATTACTTTGCCCCCCTGAATATGGTGTCTATGTGGATGAAGGTATCATCTCCATTCGATATCATACATTTTTAGCCCCTTTGTGATGGCACTCGATCGTGAATTTCTCTTACAAGAACCACATCTTCTTAAAGAAAGTCTCAAGCTATCTCCTCACTTTTAAGTCCACACACATTGATGAATAATGGTTTGGCCTTAAAGAAAAACTTTCATCAATTTGCAAAGCTTGACAAAATAACTTACGGTCTTTGTTTTGGTTAAAATGTCCTGTTATTCTTCCCCTTTCCAACTTAAAGACATAAAACGCATAAGGCAAAAAGGTAGAAACAGGTTTCAAAATGATAGCCTTTTAACTGAATGAGAATGATATCGAGAGACAAATGTTAGGTTGAGGAAAGTTAAGTTTGAGTGTTGCGAAAAAAGGCTCTTTTAATGCCACTCATGAGTAGACTTGATTGCCTTGAAAAACTCAATAGCGATGACCTCAAACTTGCTACTTTTTCCAGAAAGTTAGACCTCATCTGTTGCCCCCCAGCTCTCATAATCTGTACGTACGCTTGCTTTGAAGGTTGCTCTCATCTTTTAAACTGCCTCTGCAGATTTTCAGTCTAGAATCCATAGCTCACTTTTTTTCCTTTTGTTTCTTTCTTTTCTTTTTTTTCTTTTGCTTTTATTTGAGCCCATTTTCTTTTTTTTTTTCTTCTTTTTTCTTTTTCTTTTGTGAGCAATGATTGTGTCATGCTGGATAGCCCTCTTGAAGTGAGATGACTCAAGTGACCTTACTTGCTCGTGCTTGCTCTTAGTATTTTCTTCTTTTTCTTTTGAATTTTCCCTTGTGATCTTTTGATGTAAGGGATGAACTTCTTTCTTTTTTTGGAATTTGTTGTGGAGGACTGAGAACCTTTTCTTGTGCTAAGCATTCATGAGAATTGGGAGGCCACTCAAGCCATTTAATATGAGAGCTACCTTATTTGGAAGCTAACCCAAGACTTCTTGCAAGGACACTGATAACCACTACGAACTTCCTTTTGAGAATTGGGGTGCAACATTTAAGATCATTCTTACTAGATTTGGTAGCACTTTCAAGATCACTACCATCAAATCTTCCTTAACTTCCATTTCCACCCACGAGTAGTATTGTCGCGTTTATGAAAGAGAAACATGATTGCAATGTCGTAAAATGAATGGTGTAATGGCAAAGAGTGTGAGATAGATGTAAAAAGTTGTGGAATGCACACATTACATCTTCTTATTGGACAAGAAAAGAATAACAGGTGTCCATTTAACAAAGACTATACCCTAGATTTTGGACTAAATCTATGAGATTTTTACTATTAAATCACTTTGGCAAGCTCTCAAAGATACAAATTTACTCAAAGGATTCCTTGTCATTCAAGAATGTGTGCGAACTGCCAGGTTGGACCTAACTTGAAGCCCTTCCAAAATTAATGTAATTCTAGCTTAAAATCTTCACTTTCAATTACCAATCACATTAGGATCTAGCAATTTGGAATTAATCAATTGTTGAACCTTCAATGGCCCGAAGTCTCTTCTCTATGGTCTCGAGTTTTTGAGTATCTTCTTCTTCTTTAAGCAGCTGCTTCTTTTCTTCGAAAATTGGATGAATGTCATCAGATGGGCCTGAGTCTTGAAAGAGCTTCTCTTGAACTGAGACCCGTTGTTGAGTGACTCCGGGAGGATAGGTCGGGTCTTGTGGATCTTTGATGGGGGTTTGCACCACTTTCCCCTTGATCAGCTCCATTAGATGCTTCATTTGTTCAGCCATGCCCTCTATCTTTGACTCAGTGTCAGTGAGACATGCTTCGACTTGTTCCACCATGAGCTTTGTTTGCAACCAAGTTGAATTTCGGTGTTGAGTACCAATCTTTCACTCATTTTTAGAAGTGGAAATTCTTTTATTAGACTTTGTATGTACGTGGTTAATATGATGCATGCATGCAATGAGTGAGCTTGATCGTCTATTATTGTGGAAGTTCAAGACTTGATGCAGGATTTTGATGCATGAAGGGAAAAGTATGCTTGAAAAATAATCAAATCAACAAAAGAAAAGTGAGATTAGTAACAAGTTAGAATAAAATTGATATGGAGAAATAATATATGAGCCACCAGAGTTATGAAGAGAGAAAACATGTGATTAAAGCAACAAAAACGGTTAAATGACAAAAGAGTTAGCGATGTTAGTGTAGAAACACAAACTAGTTACAAAAACAATGAAGCGAGTCAACTAAACGGTATGTGTCTTGTTATGGGAGTCCTAATGGATAGATCTATGGCCGCTATATGCATGGGTAGTTTTTGAAAGAAAAGGTTATAGGTTGGTTCTTGAATCCCTCTTGCTAAGTCCTATCGGACTAGAAAAGGCCCAATTCCTCACCCACAAGGGTTACATGAGGAAGGATTAATTCGAGTCGTAGTTTTCATGGCCCTATGGAGTGACTATCGTCACATTCGGGTAACACTACTTACTACTACGGATTAGAGAAAGCGTGGAAACTATCGTCTCACACGACCAGCCTAACCCGGGTATTTTGCAAAATTTGGTTGGAATGAGCTTGGGTATTGAGCTCATTATGCATGCCGAAGTGTGTGTGTGCACCAACCTAAAAAAAAGCACATCAAATCAGTATATCGAGAAACAAACAAGAAAAAAAAACAAAACTAAACTAAACCCCCCATTTTTTTATGGCTAGACTCTTCCTCAGCGGAGTTGCCAAGCTGTAGCAACATGATATTTAGGAATCGCCACCAATAAGTTTTCCTAGGTCGATTGGATACCTAAAAAATGGTCTGCGAGAGATTCTAAAGTAGTGAGTCGGTTACGCTAAAATAACCCTATTAAAGCGCCCAGGAATTGGTACCATGGGGTTCAGTTTTATCTTTTCCTAACCATTTATTTCTTGATCTAATCTTTGATTTAAAGTGATTTTTATAAATTTTATTTAATTTTTAATTCCAAACCGGGGATCTTATCAGACCAACCGAATATGCAATAAACAACCCGTCTCAGAATTTTATCAAACCACCGAGAACGGACATCCTGAAAAATAAATGTCAAGTACTAAAAATATAAAAAGAGTTATCTTCATTTGATTTCTTGCTAATGTCTAGATAAGAAAAAATAAATAAAATCTAAGCAATTAAAGAACTAATTATTATTTATTCTAAGACACATTATGAGATCCTAAAACTAAATTGCGTAATCCTAAAATCAGTTAATAAAAATAAAAGATGACTGAAGTAATTTAAGAAAATAAAATAGAATAAACAAAAAGAAACATATTAGGTGAAATTAATGACTAAATTTAATGGGTGCCCAAAACAAACAAACAAAAAAAAGAGACAAAGAAGAACAAAAATAAAAATAAACCTAGCTGTCAATGACTGATCTGAAAAAAAGGAAAGTTAGTGACTTATATGAGTGAAACAGAAAAAAATCAGGGGCTAAAGCGACGTTATACCAAAAGTTGACTAGGTGGGTCGAATCTGGGTTCTGAAATGGGTCTGATTCGTCGCAATCCGGGCTCCTCTCGATTCTTCGTTCAGCAGCGTAACGGAGACGGCGGAGGGAGCATCGGCGCTCGAGCGGCTGGGTGGCTGGCGGCGGCTGGAGCAGGGGAACGCCTGGACGGCGGTGGAGGGCGACTGGAGAGAAAACGCGAAGGGGACGGAGCTGCCGGCTTGCCGACGGCGAAGAGGGCGACGCGACGGAGACGGCAACTGTGGTCGGAGCGAATCGAGACGGGGACGGGGCGTCGCGCGACTTCTCCCCCTCGTCTCGGCGTCAACGGCAGCTGGGGAAGCACGAGGGTGGCTGTACGTCGCTGAGGCGGAGCACGGGCAGCGAGCTGGGAGGGCTAAAGGCGTCGGGTGAATGGAGGGAGAGAAACTGGAGCATCGGACGGTGAGGATCTGGAAAACCAGGGGCCGGCGGCGCTGGAGGAATTTTAGGGTTGTTTGGGCAAAAGGTAGGATAGGCAGTGGTCTAGGGCTGCAGTTTTTCCTTTTTTTGAAAATAGAGCTTAGGGCTTCGTTTTTTTCTCCTTTCTCTCGAAATCTAAGCCACTTTTATACTAGTGTGGGCTTAAAACGTGATTAACACTGTTTTTTAGAGTTTAAAATCCATCCAAATCAAATTTAAAGAAGGTTAGTTCAATTAGGATATAATCTGGAAAAATTACCAGTTTCAGTCCAATACAAATTTAATCTGCCTATTTGATCCAAAAATTTCAGGAATTGTCAGATTAGCCCAAAACTTTGCAAAAACCCCAGATTTTTCCTGAAATACCATAAAATCGCCAGATTTGGCTCAGACTCTCTAGAATTGACAGATTTACCCCAAACCTTTGAATATTGCTCAAAAATTTCTAAAAATGTCCAATTTTCTCCCAAACTTTTTGTTTTTGCCCGAATTGACCCCACAAGACCTCTAAGACTCTAAATTAGTGCCTAACTAAATTAATTACTATCTGTACCTTAAATGATCCAAAAAATCAAAAATTACCTAAAAAAACTAAAATGCCCCTAAAAAACCAAAATGCTCCTAAACTAATTTCCTAATCTAAAACCTGACAAAAAGTTAATGTCCAGACAAAATTGGGTGTCAATAGGAGCTTTTCTTCTATTGTGGACTTGGGGATAATATATGGCCTAAAGCTACTTTTAGCCCTCAAACTCTCCATAACTGGACACTGAACCCCTTTAACTTGAAATTGGTCAAATTCACTCCATGAAATTGCAAATACAGGACACTTTAGCCCTTTTTGTCTTATATGCACATCATGTGAGATATTTGCTCTTAACACCACTTGCTCTTAACAACTTTGGTGAAGTCAGCATCAATCAACTGTCTGCCCCAAATGAACCTAGTGGCTATATCCCAGCTTTGGCTCACTAGTGCCAACTTGAATGCCGACCACAATGTTAGTGCTGATGATAAAAATGATTACGATTATCTTGTATATCTTTGTAAAAGGCCTTCCATTTGATCTCACTAAAAGCAACCTTTTTACCGTCTGTGCCCACTAAGCCATTTCAACTTCCAAACTTTTTCCTTTGGAAGTCTCTATTTTATGATAATTTTGTTCAATCACTTACATGAATTTTGAAGCTTTGAATTGTAGTTTTGGTTTCTTATTCTCATAAAAGGATTCTTTTCAGGTATAGGGAAATTGTGGACGTTAATCTTGTTAAAGACAAAGGCATTAGCAAGTCAAGAGGCTTCACCTTTTGTTGCTTATGAGGATCAATTGAGCATGACTCTTGCTATTGGTCTATATTGCACTGGTTTTAATGCTAGTGAATTAGTTAATTAATTTTATACCGTTGCCTTTTCTCGTTGCTAATGGTTCAATAATGCTTATACTTTGGAAAAGTGAAGTAATGATTTGTGTTGGTTGTAGATAACTTTAATGGGACTTACATTCTAGGTCGAATGATAAGGGTTGATCATATTAAGAGGTACAAAAAGCTAGAAGAAAAAGAAGAAGATGATGATAATGATGATGAGATGGTGCAAAAAAATATAGAGAAGAGGGGTGTTTGTTGTGATTTCTAGGTACACAGTTGTATAGTTATGATGATAAACATTGTTTGTTTTGAAGTTACCACGTGATGAGCACGCATGCCATAAGGGGTAAAGTGTGCCATTTTTGCAAGTTTAGGGGAAAGTTGGACCAAAAGAGTCTTTAGGCCATAACATAGCAGCATCATTTGAGTCACGACTAAATAGTATCATCACTCTAAGTTGATATTCAACTGCATTCCATTTTATTCCATTTTGCATTTTAAATTGGTTTTAAAATTTTATTCCTATTCCATTGCGTATTACTTTTAAAATCTTAATAGTTTCTTGTATACTATTTTTCTAGTATTAGGTTGATTATAAGACTAATTTAAAATGAAAATTGGTTTTACAGAGAAAAATTTGGTATATTAGCTAATTTTTTAGTTGTCCAAAAATTGTGGACAGTTCATAAGAATATAATCATCAAACATATTCGAGCTATAACTTTAAAAATTAACATCAAACAGTTATGTAAAAATGATTAAATTTAAATTATTTAGTAGTTATCTTCTAGAAAGTTTAAATTATGAAATATTTAACGAATAGTTAATAAACCATTAAAACTATAAGTTTTATTCTCTAAAAATTGCGTTTTTGGCAAATTCAAAAGGACACAAATATTCAAAAAATTATAAAGGTTTGAGATCAATTTGTACAGAAATGAAGATTGAGAGTCGATTGTAATGTTAATTAAAGATTTAGGATTGAGCGTGTCTTTTACCATTTAGTCACCCTAATGAAAAAGTTGGGTTTGATATTGGTGAGATTGGGAATAGGATACCATTTTATAAATCTTTTCCATGGAAGCTAGGAAATGGAGAAACGATTAAATTTTGGGATGAAGTTTGGGCTGGCAGTTTTTGTCTGAGAGAGATGTTGCCTAGATTATATAGGCATTATACACCAAAATCGTCTTGGAGCTGGTCATTCACGTTCCTTTGTATTAAGGGCCAAACACCATGCATCCATGATCGTAATGTCTATCTTGCTCTTATCCCACAAAGTTAGAAAGCACTCCCAAGACACTACATGGTTGTGGCCATCATCATATAGTAATTCCCTAGTAACAAACACAGTTGTTAGACAATGCACGTTCATACATTATACTTTTTTCATTATCACATATGAAATCTTACGATTTAACAAGTTCGGCATGCATCCCATAATCTACAAGGATTGCATCATCATTGGGGATTTGATACTTAGCACTGTCCTTCCCCATTCCTTGCATGAACGGTGACCGTAAACATGCAGCCTTGAATTTCTTTCTAGGTGGCCTCATTGTTGGAAGTTTGACAGTAGCATTTCCTAATGCATCTTCATCCCCAACATCTTCTTCCCCTACATCTGTTGTCCCCCTGAAACCCTGATCCAAATCAAAATCGTGTGCATCATCCTTTCTGCCATCATGTTGTTCCTTGTCAATTACAATGTCTGCAAATTCCATTCCCTTCATTCCTTCCTGCCCTTCGGCCTGCTTCATCCCTGTCCCACATTTACACATTACCTATGTTAGCGTAACATGCTTAGTATAACATATGGGGATAATAAGCAAAACTATGCATTAACAAATACCTGTAGATTCGTACAACAACTGATAACAAGCCTGCGTAATTTGGTGAATCATTTCCAACGACTCGTTGGTAAATTGGGTAAACTGAGAGCTACTAACGTTGCCTTTTTCTGCCGGCTTAAGAAAATGATGTAATTCCTTCTTCATCTGTGGGAATCGACTGCTCACTCTCTCAACTTGAGACCGGAACCGTTTGTATGCCTCACTTGTCTCTTTCCCATATGAGATAAGGAGATTCATTTCACTCTCCCAAGACCCAAAGGAGTTTGGCACATCCACAACCTTTTTACCCCCTTTTTGGCCTAAGTATTTAGCTACCTTATTCACCTCATCAGTATCATGAGGTAGAGCCAACCGACTGTGGCCAAATGCACCAACTTTTCTCCTTTCTTGCAATAGCCGCCTCAGTACCGCATCATGTGTCCATCTCATTATATGCGGTACTTCCCTCAGGATCATTCGGCGATAAAAAAGGACAACCCGGTCAAGATAGAGCATCTGTATGGACAAAACGAGAATTTTCTATCAATTTTAAACATGTAGGATCTTAGACTAATATAGTTAACACGTAGTTCCATATAGATTAGATCTATTAATAGTACACGCACATGCTTATACCATGTAGTATCACAAAATGTATACTTATAAACACATCAAATACGTAGGTTAGTACATATTGTATCTATATTAATACATTGCTCACCTAGTTTAACATAATATCACCACAGCAATACAGCTCAGTTCCTTTAAACGTATTTAATTAAATAAATGCTCAAAGATTCAAGCTTACTTGCAGGAAAAGGAGGCACTCATTCAACATCTGTGGCCTGGTTTCCTATTTCCACTTGTATATTTCATCTCCTAACTCTGCTAATGTAAACGCACAAAAGTTCATCTTTAGAACATCCTCAAGGTTTCTGATAAATCTCAAGAACTTCCAGTTACAATGTGTTCGGGAAGTGGGTACTAGTAACCTTGAGACAATACAGACAATGAAATTTTGCTTGAACTTGTCTCCAGCATCCTTATCTTCCTCAACTGCTTTGTCGATTGTAGATACATACGGTCCATCTTTGTTCTTTGTCTTGCATTTTGGCCACTTCGTTGCAAATGCCTCCCGCACATCTGAATATGACTTAGGACCAAATGATATGTTTCCATTTGGCAACCCAAGAACCAACCACACATCATCATCCACTAGCTCAATCTTATTAGAACCGAGATCAATACTCATGTTCATTGGGTTAAACCTGTCAACCATCCAATTTATCAGATCCTTACACACCCATCTACATTGCAACCTTAAAATGCCTCCGAACCCTATGTCTTCAACAACACACACATGTTTCTTAGATGTTAATAGCGTTTCAAAAACCTTACTGATCTGTCAGGGTGAGCAGTGTGTATTAAATCTACATGAAACAATGCAAGTTAGTTAGTTAAGGTAACACATGCAATTTGTAACATATAATCAAGTTTTACACTTATCACTTTTCCCCCCATCCTCTTCTGATTCTACTATTTCACTTTCCCTTGCCACTGTCGACTTGCCCTTCCTGTGCTTAGATCATCATTCTCTTACTACCCTGAATATATGAACAAATCAATATAAAAAAAAAGCACTACAATAACAATGCAAACATAAACCAATGCTACTTTGTTACCTTTCCTCCCTCTTGCTCTCATCATTTGAGTCTTCACTGATGTTACAAAAATATTGTAAAAAATTAGTCAAAACTAGAGTGACCAATGCATTAGTAGGCGATCGGAAAACATTAACCTTCGTGTATTAAACTATCCATAGAACGTATTAAACTGTGCATGTAATGTATTAAAATAGAAGTAGAATTTTTTAAATTAAGTTTTCGGCACCTTTCACTCTTTACACTGCTTTGTTCTTCTGAGTCTACACTGCTGTAGTACTCATCTAACTTTGCCTTTTGCTTTGCGTTCCTTGAAACACTTCGCTTTTCCTTCCTGCCGAAATATATTTGCACATACTTAATTCAACCCCTAAAAATATCAAATCCACAATAACACATATAAACTACACATATATACATATGTAACCTATAGTAATACATATTATGTAAAATAGCTTCATAAAGTCGGAGACCTTTTCCATTTCTTGCTGCGCAGCTTAGACACATCATTTTCATCGTGCGATTTCCTATAAGATTTAACAACATTGCATAACTTACTTATTATACAATGAATTCACAAAGATTTATCAACTTCACAATAAGCTGCATTACTCCATTCCCTTCCCGCCATGACTAATCTTTCCTTCACCTTTAGCCCTTGAACTTTGTGCACTTCCTGCACTTCTTACCTCTTGTTTACGCTTCTGCAACCTTGTTCTTGCCCGTCCAGACATTACTCCCCTTTGCCCTATATTTCAAAACTCCTTCTGAGGCCGCTTAACCCTATATAAATTGTAACACATCATATCAGCTCGTTAATACTACCCTAGCTCAATCATATTCCTATACTTTTACATACCCGATTATTTCAAAATCTGAGTCATCGTTCTCTTCTTCACCCACTTCCCTTGTAAAACATTCCACTGAACTACCTTTACTTGCACTTTGACTCAACGGACAACAACGAGGGTTTCCTTATATGGTACCCTGCATACCAGCAGATACTTTAGCTCTCATTCATATTTCCTCCACACAAAGAATTGGTAAGACAAAATGAATTCAAAGGTTTATCTATACAGTTGGTACTGTGAATAGTCTATCGCCCCTGTTCCCTCCTTACTGGAGTCAACACTTCCATCTTCCTTAGCCATCGTCAAGCTGTCATTATTTACAAAATATGCTTAGCCACTATATCTTATGCACATGCGAAAATAGTACATGTACCACTACTGATAATCATTGTAACAATATTCCCTAACAATGTCAGTGTATTATTCGAGTAGATCCATGTATTAAACTGGAATGCAAACATATTTATTAGGAAATGCAACCTATCATTCTAGGATTCGAATGTATTAATCTGTATATACAAAAGGAAACCTCATAATCACATACATTACCAACAACAACACCATACAACCACCATTCATGAACCTTGATAAAATAACAACACATCATAATATTATAGAACAACCAATTTATAATACATGAAACCTTTCGTATTAAACTGACAATGTAATGTATCATTCTGGATATCGAATGTATTAATCTGGAGATGCACTGTACCATTCCACACACCCCCTGTTCTAAACTGTGATAGCACATCAAACATACACTACTATAATGGAAAACCCAACAATCAAATCAACACATAACATAATTATATAAAACATTATTCATAATCATAACTGCACATAACATTTTTATATAAAACACATGATTTATCATTAATAGAACACTACATATCTAACTGGAAATGTTATGTATCATTTTGGTATTCCACTGTATTAATCTGTATGTGTACTGGAATACAAATGGAATATAAATGTATTAACACGTTAGACATTCTATTTCTTCTTTGTCATCTTTCAGATCGATTCATATCCCACTCAGTCTCATACGTGTCAGATTCAGATCATCACAAACACAAATTTCAATTATTGTGTTCGTCCTTCTTCTCTAACATCTCAGATTCAGAACAATACATACTAATTTCAAAGAAATCACAAATCAAATGACAAACTCATACAGTTTCTCCCTATTTAACAACTCTTAATAGTTAACCCACACTCACAACACAAAAATCATCCAAGATTTACAAAAAAAAAAAAAATATCCCAATCACACCTTCACAAAATTGTGAACCCTTGTCGTCCCTATCGCGATGCACGTTCCCTTTCCCGACGGTTCCCCACCTATACAGCGCCTTCGTAGATGACGGACGGAACCTTCAAACTGAAATCTCCCACCAGAGGGCAACATCTTCTCTAATTTCCTGACTTTTAGTGAAGCAGCAGTTGAGTTCAGGGAGGGCTCAATTGTCTATTTTAGGGTTATGAAACAATTAGGAGGTTTTTCTATGGAATTCGGACTCATAAGAGGTAACTGCCTCAATATGTCCCATGTTTCTTGCACGTTATCCTTTTTTTCAAATTTCGTGATAGAAGACGGGTTAACGTCATTAATTGGTGCATATACACCAGGTATATATTCTCTATTCTCAGGACAAATAAACTAGAAAGCATTCCGAGCTTCACTTCGACTACGGGTTATGCATTGATGATGCTGTGTTTATCAGCAAGAATTGTGAAGCTTCGGCTGCTTGAAAAGGAAGAAAGTAACATCCTAGCTATATGCAGTAATCAGTATAGCACAAAAAATAAGAAAACTTTACGCTAGAAAATCCTAGCAAAAGTTGGCCAACTTTACATGATCCAAAAAAAAAAAACCTACTAGATCTAGATTTGCCCTCTATTTCTCAAGGCGCAGAGATTCATTTGGGATTCATTTTTGTCTTCACGCAAAGTAATGTTGCCGAGCAGAAGAACCATCCGCATGGCATAAAACAGGCAGTTGGAAGCAAAAACCAGACACAGAGGACTAATGGACTCTGGACACAATATTAGTCGATAGAGGCAAACAAGACCTGAAAAAGGCTTGGCTGACGGACCAAACACTAGGCCACCTCATATATACTTGGATGTGCCAAAAGCTTCAATCGACTTGAGCTTACGTGCCTTAATTAAGCTATAAGACAAAAAGGTTTAACCATGAGTAGAAAAGCAGATGATGGTTTGGCAGAGCTCTAACAGTAACATGTCTAACGTGCAAACAAAATAACGAAGTAATAAGCACAATTTATAATTAATTAGCTTAGCTTATTTGTCTGTTGACTGATGCTGAGTTCCTCTCGTGTAATATACAATGTTGGAAGAAACCACACCGTAACACCGAGAAACCAAAACCATCACCATCGTGAATTAATTAACTCAGTAAAACATGTGTAATATGGCATACAGAATTCGATCACAAGCAATAATGAAGATTAATCCTTAATTTCAGGCATTCCAACAAATCAATTAATATATACTTATTTAACCAATCTGAGGGTATAATTCCATTCTATGAAGTTATTAGAGAGAAGCAAGAGATTCAAACCACAAAAACTGATTAAATTGAAAGGATTTAATAGAGGCAAAGCTCTTTGTCAATAAAAGTGCCCACTTAAATCCATACTAGATCCTATGAACAAATTAGCATGAATTTTCTTGTCTGAGTATATCTCCGTCATTTTCCGCATTTGTTTCATCTGGCATTTCTTACAAGGTTTTAAATATCGTACCGGAAGCTGTACCATTTTTCTAACGGTACGGTATGGTCTCAGGTACCGGGATTGTCTTGGTGGTATGTCTCGAATGCACCGGTCTATAATAAATTCTATACATATATATATAAATCACACACACACACACACACACACACACATAAATTTGTGGGCATTAAAACTTTTATAAAAAAAAATAACTTACAAAGCGATTATTGATTATACATATACAAAAAGTATTGAAGAAAATGGCTAATTCTAACTTTTTCTATAAATTTTTTTAGGGCCATATAAAATTGACCAAAATGATGGCTGTATAACTAAAACAGAGCTAGTTTCACTTTTTACTCACAAAGTCACAATTCATGGTAATAACATTTCAACCAATTAAATACAAATCAATTATGTTAAACAAACCTTCAATTGAAGAACCATGTTGTTGCCTCTTGTAAGCTGAAATTGAAAACAGCAAAATGTAAATTATTTGGGAATTTAGGTTTCTTAGGTTTTTATTTTTTTATTTTTCTTAAGGCATGTACCGTATGAGAACTGGAACAACCGAGTCACCGGTACGCCGAGATGCTCAGTAAAGACCGATACAAACCGGTATTCAATCCGAGACGTTTCCAAGCCATATTGTTTCATTTTCTTTCTGGTACCAGCCGGTATGGTATGGAATTAAAAACCCTGATTTCTTAGCTTGGTTGTCTATGTTTTGTTGCACTACTGTGTTTGTTTTCAATTGACCTATACATATGACGTCATTGTCGTAATTCTCATCTCTTATTGAGACCATTACCTTTTCATGGGAGGACTATCTTTGTCTTTTTCTTTATCCAAACTAGCTTGAAAAGGCACGCGGCAGTTAATTTGTTACTTTTGCTAATCTCTAATGCATATTCCAGCAGACTGATCCATTAGGAACCACTACTCTGATATAACATGAGATCATTGTTGACTTATGTTATTTGAACTACTTTTCCAAATAAATTGCACGATTGAACCATAACCTTTAATTATTGTTTCAGGTTTAACCTCAACATCCAATTTCCACATTTAGACTCTCTAACATTGTTCAAACATTTTTTTTTTTGAACATTTAGGTAATGGAACTCATTAGTTTTGATGGAAAATGTCATGTCAGCATAGCATTTAACTTTAATACCTAAAAAATTTTCATTTTAATGAATAATTCCCAAAACATTTAATTTTAACAAAAAACTCTCCTCCCCTCCCTTCTCAAACTAACTCTTTCCTTCATCCGCCTCATTGTCGTCTGACCACCAGCAACAATGTCGTGTTGCCGTAAAAACACCAACAATCATGTGAGTGCCGTTTCAATTGTCACAACAAGGAAAGGCTAGCAATCACCCAAATAAAAATCGAAGTATAAGTTCTACGAGATCAAAGGTGGGTTTGGTGAAATCGAAGTCGGATTGATGTTAGGGATGGGGGAGAGGAAGCAAATTGGGGATGGAGGAACTAATCAGGTGAGGGTGTGCAAATCAGTAACAGAGGAAAGAGTGTGCGAATCGGGTGAGAGTGTGCGAATTGGGAACAACAAATGAGAGAAAGGTAGACGAAGGAGTGAATTGGGGATGGAGAAGAAGGAGGCGGCTAGAGGAGAGGGTTGGCCAAAAGGGAGGGGAGAGGAGCTTTTTGTTAAAATGAAACATTTTAAGGGTTATTTGTTAAAGAGAAAAGTTGTAGGCATTAAAGTTAGTTTTTTCTCCTAAAATATTATGCTGATATGGAGTTTTCCGTCAAAACTAACAAGTTCTATTACCTAAAGGTCCAAAATAAAATGTTAAAATGAGGTTAGTGAGTTTAAATGTACAAGTTGGAGGTTGAGCTTAAAATTGAAACAATAATTAAAGGTTGTGGTCTAATCGCACAATTTACCATACTTTTTCCATGCTTAAGAAATGAAATATTCATAAAAGTTTAATAACATTACCAAATTTATCTGCCAATTGATTGTTAGAAGTATAACAACATAATATTGATTTTTTAAATAGCATTGCTTATGAATGAAAAAAAAAATGTAAAAGAAAAGAATAAGTCATTTTTAATGAATATAATTTAAATTAAAACCTGTTATCCCTAAATTTCTTTTGTGGGAATAATATAAAATACAAGTATTTCATGTCCAATCCTAGAATATTATTGTTGAATCCTGTATTTGTTAATTGGGATTTAAGGCTTTAATATTACTCATGAATAATTAAATAAAATAACACTATATATTGTCCAAAGGTTTTAGTTGTTCAATCATATAATTCCATTGTATTATATTAAGTTACTATTGTCTAAATCTGTTAATTTTAGTGTATGTCCACCCAAGATGAATACAATACTATCTAAAATGTAAACTATAGCATTCAAATGTAATGCCAATTTTCATGTAATAAAACATTACTAAAAAAACCAGTTTTTCCAACATTTAATTTTTCAACAGTTTAGCCATTGGAAATTTCCAACAGTTTAGTTGTTGGAAATTTCCAATGTGCAAAGTCATTGCTAATGGTTAAGAATAACCTCCAATGGCCAAGACATTGGAAAAATTTGTATCGTGATTTCTCCTATTTTTCTGAACAGTGAAGAGAAATTGAAATATATTTTCCAACAATTTAGCCATTGAAAACGGTTTTAAGCAATTGGAAATATCTTTAATTAAATGGTACATTTTGGTTAGGCGTTTCCAATGGCAATATGAATTTTTAACCTCCCCCCTTTGAGCTCCAGCCAGTGTCTACTTCTTTCTCTTTTCTCTTTGTCCCTCGCATTTTCTCATTAGCACACACTTCACTTCGTCACTCAAATCATCAAATACAACTTGTGGCTACCTTCATTGTCGTTTCTTCAACTGGAATTGGTAAATCTGGTGCAGATTGATGAAAGATGTAAGTTTTTCACATTTTTAGCTTAATTTGTGCATTTTTTGTTTAATTTTAAGTTTTTTTAGATGTACGAGTTATTGGCTGAATAAGTGCAAAAAAAATTTTTCATGTTTTCACTATTAAAAATTTTACCCATTGGCATCCAAGGTTGGTGGTTTGATTTTGAGGTAAGTTGTGAAGAAATTTTTTTTTTTTTGGGTTTTCTTGTGAAAATTTCAAAAAATTTGAGTATTTTGTTTGTGAAATGTATTAAATGTTGGTGTTTTGTTATTGTTTATGGTTGTCATATATGCATTTCCTTGAATTTTTTTTTATTTCAAGAATTTATAGGAAGTTAGTATATTTTTATTTGTCATGAAAATTAGGCAGTGGCAAAATTTTTTCTATTACACTGAGCATATGTTGTTTTATTAGGAGGTATGAATTGGGTTAAGTATAAGTAAGTTAATTAATTAGAAATATAAGAAAATTTGGTTGAGTTAATTAACTGAAATATAAAAAAATATTTTTTAGCTTCTTCTCTCAGTTTCAAAGGTACATTTTCTATTTTTTTATTTTCCCGTAATATATCAGAATATGAGTGTGATTTTGATGAAAATAATGATTGAAATGATTTATTTTGTCATAAAAATTGATATGTTGTGAATATGGTTCCTGCATTTCCCTAGAAATTGACTTTTTCCTATTTTCATTTTAATTTTTTTTTATAATTTTTGGATATGTTTATGGACATCTTAAATTTGTGTGATAGAATTTTACTATTGTATTTAATTATGTTAAAATTCATATTAATTTTTCTAAAATGTTCTTATATTACTTGCTGTTTGTATTTATTGTTTTTTTTTTATTTTTGGGGTTTATGGTTTAATTAGGGTAAATATGACTGATTTAGTATTAATTTTTATAATTAATTATGTTATATGGTATTATTTTATTATTATTTTTTATACTATTAATTGTTATATACTATTATGTTAAAATGCACAACAGTTTTTTTTCTGAGTTTAGATTTATCATATGATTCAAAAAAAATTTTACTTTCTAATAATGTTTAAGGGTTTCATATTTCAGGTCTTAATTAATGCCTAAAGTTGATACATATGTATGAATGTATTGTACATGATTAATAGTAGGTATGGCCATGGTTTGATGTTTAAGAACTCAATCAAATTATGATGAAAATGATAGTGTCTAAAATAATAATTTACGGTTTTCCAACTTTCA
The DNA here is from genome assembly GCA_039654915.1 of Aquilaria yunnanensis. Classification (NCBI taxonomy): domain Eukaryota; kingdom Viridiplantae; phylum Streptophyta; class Magnoliopsida; order Malvales; family Thymelaeaceae; genus Aquilaria; species Aquilaria yunnanensis. The sequence continues at coordinate 32,856,563 of CM077600.1, read as the reverse complement.
TGTTTATGTGTTTTACACGTTTACCAACATAAGTTGTTGTAAGTATAATAACTTCTTTTTCATACTATTCTTAAGTCAAACTTGTGATAATTACATATGACAGATTCAAATGGGTTAACATTTTTTTGTAGTGTTGGATTAGTGTTGAGATTGAGGAACAAACATAACAATAGTAGCGAATAGAGCTTGCACAGGAAATTAATGAAGTTGTCATCATTAGTACTGCATCTGGTGAGAAAAAGAATAGGACATGTTTTTTTTTATCAGAGTGGTGCATTGTTTTGCGATGCTGAATACGTAGTGGGCTCCCACCTGTTAACCTCACTTGTCAACGAACAAGTATAGAAGATGATGGTACAAATGATTGCATGAAAAGACACTGAGTATGAGAAGAAGTTGGAGCGGTTCAAAAAAAGATAGAGAGCAGAGATGAATGCGAACAGGGTCACCTTGGAGGCTAACCGTGGTCAATTGGAAGTTATTTGTCATTTGCTGAACCTTTCCTGCCTGCCGTCCCAACTAATTCCACAGCATACCAATGAGTCAAACTCGGATATTGAGGAATTTACTTGATTACCATCTGGAACGGGTATATCATCATATGATTCCTGTGTCATAAGATTTGGACAAAATTTCTAAGACTTGAGATTTAGATTAACTTTATGAGGTATTGCATTATGGAAGTTTGTATGATATGTTGAAGACATATAACTCCTTGTTTTTACTATGATTTATGAATGAGCTTGGGATGTACATTATTGAAATTGAATTTACATTTGTGTTGGCCACCCAAAATTGGATTAATAACAAGCATGTGGGAACACTTAAATTCACATATTGAATTTGAAAATTGATGGAATCAGAGAATTTAGAATCAAGATGGGCTTTTGGAAGCCTACCAACGCATTAACCTGTTGGTAAGTTGTCAACAGCCTAACTCGTTGGTAATTTACTAACAACTTAACTCGTTGGTAAGTTACTAAAACTTACACATTGGAAAATCTTTAGGCCATTGGAAAACCGGTTTGGTTTACAATCATTGGCACTGAATTAAATACCACAGTATATCACTCACCGTAGGTATGTGCCGCAGGTACGTGGTATGCCATACAAATATTTTCACGTTTTATCATTTTACTGCGTAGTATACCGCGGTATTTCACAATACACTGCATATTGCGCATTTTTTGTATGTATTTTGTCAAAAAACCGTGATATACCACAAATACTGCGTGGTACGTAACGCAGTATTTCATTTTTTGCGCATGTTTTTTTTTTCATTTTACATAAATAATATCATAAACATATACAAATTAACATATAAATAATACACATATCATAAAATAAACATTTACTTTTATTTTTTTGTTGCTTTTCTTAATTAATATAACAATTTAATGAATGGTAGTAGCTTGAAGGTCTCTGTGATATTGAACAATATCCTTCAATTGGATTTCTGGTGCATGCTAGCTCAATTGAATATCTATTATCATATATATTTTATTTATATTTGATAAATTATGATTAAAAAAATTAGAATACATATAAAATGTGTAAAAATGAATTATTAAATAAATTATGTCATCTAAAAATAATATTCTAACATTTATTTTTTTGTGGTAACGGTAACAATATATGGCACGGTATACCATTCAGTATATCTTAAAATTTTAGGGTATGGTATACCTAGCGGTAACGGTATTTAATACCTTGATCGTTGGTAATTACCAACAGATAAATTACCAACATGCTTACGTAGTAAATTACCAATGGTTTAAATTTTGACCATTGGTAATATGGTTTCCAGAGATCGATTTACCAATGGGCTGCTTCTAATGGCTATACGTTGGTAATTTTGAATTTTCCAACATGTAAACTTTGGTAACGGCTGTTGGAAAAACTGGTTTTTTTAGTAGCGAAATAGAGATATAGTTTGGAAAAATGGTAGTGAGTTAATCAATAAGTAAAGGAAATTAGTTAGAACTTATCAACAACATTTGATAAATTGTTGACATTGCAGTAATATTGGATGTGAAATTCAAACCCTGCTAAATTTAGGGCAAAATTTGAACCTTGTAAAGTGTTGAGTGCCCCTAATGCCTCTAAGCCTTTCAACAAAGCTTGTGAGGACGGTGAAGATCCCTTCTTGATAAGAATGTGATATTACAAAGTAGTTGATTTAGCATTTGTGATACAAGTACCGAAAGTGGCTGCTTTCATGGGTGAAGAAAATAAATAAAAAGGAAAAATCTTATAGCTCTATGCCAACTTCATTTGGCATTACTCAGGGAGTGAGATTACCTCTTCTTCTATACATGGAGGCTTTGGGTTTTCCAGATCTGTTTGTGTTTTTATTTTAGTGTCATAGCTACCCATGTCATATGCTGAAATTGTTCATTTTTGTGATTACTTGATATTGTTTATTTGCTAAAATTGGAGTCATGAAAAATACTCCTTTTATCTCAAGGAAAGGAATTTGTAAGCAAAAATGAAAAAAAAAAATGCCTTTTACATCATTAGACAGTAATTTAAAAAACCCTAATTTAAATTCCATAGTATCCGTATTCAAATAATTTTAAATATTTAAAATTTCATTTCATAATTAATAAACATTTTAAATTATCCTCATATTTCTTTAAGTTGTGCACAGTGTTTAATGAGCCTTAGGAAATAAGAATGAGAGACTATTCAAATTTCACCCTAATTGTAAGAGCCACAATATTGTCAACTTAAGTTTCGCCAATAATTTGATTCTTTTGGGTAAGGCAGATCTGTGGTTTTTGTCTATCCTAGAGCAAAAGTTTAGGGACTAAAGTGTCTCAGTCATCATAGTTGAACAAAATTATGTGCCACATCATCACTAACCTAGTCAAAGGGGTAAAGTTCCAAAGTCTAATAGTTCAATGATCAAAATGTGCTGATTAGAAGTTGGGAGGAAAAATGCCCGAGTAAATATAGTTCGGGGCTGTGATAGGTAATCAAGCCTTAAACTTGCCGTCAAATTGAATATATTTCTTTGGGGTACAACCACTAAAAAAATTACCTGTTTAGTGCTAACAATCTGATTGCGGGTTCATTCAAGTTACTTTATCACCTGTTACCTTTGTTTTTTGTCTGATGTTGGCAGGAAGTTGATATACAAAGTGCTGTCCCTATTGGTTTTTATCGTGCTGGGCTTAATTTTGGGATTTCTGGCAACCTTGTTATTCCATAGGGGAATGGGTTCTTAAGCAAGCCTTCATCTTTACTGGAGAGATTCTTCTTGGGGGAAGGGGAGAATATATCCCCTGTTTGTGCTCTAGGGGGCCGACATCATTATGAGGATTTAAGAACGGAAGAATGGGCCTAAATGGACAAAGAAGAAAGAAAAATATGGAAAACGGTGACTCAGTGGATGTGGATTTTATTGGTGGAGACGCTACTGCTATTACAATGGCAGACCTTTCTTTCGATCTTTGATTCAGGTGGTTCAAAGAAAAAGGGGTCAATGGGCATGCATTTGCATGTGTTGGCAACATGGTGAAGTTAACAAGAATGCATACCAGAATTTTTCTAGTGAGAAGTTTCTACGGTCATTCCGGAGTTCTATGGGCATTGGAATAGTTATTCCAACAAGTATATTTCACATGGAGGTTAGTTATGTTCTTTTTCTATCAAATATTTCATTCGATCTAGAGGCATTGAGCTGCTAAGGAGATGCCAAAGTGGTACCTTTTTTTTTTAGAAACAAAAAGAAAATGGAAAGTGGTTACCTAATGAATCCGGTCTCCATCCTACATGCTTGGAAGATGTCCTGCCTACCTAGGATTGAGACAATTCTTGCTCTTGTAAGGCTTAGTATAGCCTCTTTGTCACAGAGTACTTTGAACTTGTTACTCTCTCTATCTCAAAATATTTTTATGATGTATATTATTGAGTTTTTTATTTAAAATTAATGTGATTGTTTCTAAATTTTTAGAAAAATTTAAAAATATTGTGTTATTTATCAAAGTTATATTTTTTTTAAAGAAATATGTAATGTACTTATGTATCTCAATATTTAGAATTGTTTTCATAGAAAAAAAGAAACGGGGGAGTGATAAAAATCGGTAATTAGTAATTAAGTTTGATATGAATTTAATTATGTTTTTATTTGCTAAAAAATTTTGAAAAAATTATATTAGAAACTAAAAAACTTACAGTATTTAAATATATTTTTTAAAAAAAATTATTTGAAACTCCTTTTTTCTTTTTCCCTTTTTTGTGTTCTTAAGATGTTTCTTGTGGTATATCAAGCATAATAGAGAACAAATAACACTCTTTTCTTCACTGTTCATATATTTATTTTGTAGTGTTTGTGAACGGTAAGCTCTACAGAGATCAAAAGCAGACAACAAGAAAAGATCTCTATTTCTCGAGGCTTAATGTCCTAGGGAACACTTCAAATCTAGTTGGTTAATGTTACTCTCGTCAATGTGGAGAAAATTCCGGGACTTGATACTCTTTATCAGAATATCCTGACCATGCGCGTGGTTGTGGCCTCAACCCTCCACACACTCGTCCTTGTGGGACTGAGATCTTCCTTGTTGTGGAAGGCACTTTTAATGTTGAATTTGTCACCTGAGAACCGTCTCAGTAGCAAAGTGTTGTACCCAGGAGATGTGTTTGTTTTCCCAATTGGGCTCGTTCACTTCTTGAACAAAGTTGTGAGAAAAAGCAGTTACTTTGTTGCATTTGTTGGCATGAGCAGCCAAAATCCAGTGGCGATTGCAATTTGCAATTGCCGATGCAGTCTCTGGCCCAATCCACCTATCAATCCTGACGTTCTTGCTAAATTAGCTTTCGTTTTCAATTGAACAACAATATGGTTAATTATCTTCAGCTTCGGTTTTCGACAAACAACTGATGGAAATTAAAAGCTTAAGAAATCAGATTTTTCTATCAAGACTCGCAATGTTATTGTTGCAAAGTTTGTCATGGAAATTGGCCGTTGCATTAGTAAATCAAGAAGAAAGACATATATGTATCTATCTGTTTTGGTCTTATTTGTTTGTTTAATGATATTTTTACAGGGTAGTCTGTATCACTTCTTTCTTATCACCTATAGTTATATTCTCTGACCAGAGTATGAGGGAGAAAAGTGCAGCAGGCTTCTCGTCCAACAAGTCTTCGTACTATACAACGTCCAACTGTGTGTGTAGCTCAGGGGGCAAATGTGCAATTTATAATTACACCTCCCATAAATGTTGGAAAGGCCATCAAACTATTTCGTCTCTGCAGAATACGTGAATGGAATCATTATACGTTTTCTCTTTTCACTTGGCCAGAGGCCATCGAACTTTTTATTTGTGCATAATAAGTCATATACTACATATAGTGACTAAATTGAAAATTTTATCAAACTTTAAAACAAACTTCAACACAAGTTCTGTCAGGAGAAATTACTTTCACCAGTTTACGTCTTAGAGAAGAACGAAACAAATCGATGAGATTTTAGGGGGTTAGAGTTTCAAAAAGAAATAGAGTTGCTCTGATTGGAATTAGAGGTTTATATAATTCAATCAAAATTAACTTTATTCAAGTGAAACAAGTGCAATAAAAAAAATTTCTGCAAGAGTTGTCAGAATTTTTTACTTAGTCACTGGAATGCCTAGAAGATAGTTTAAAAAGTTCGGTGGCCAGGATGAGTATGAAAAGAGTTCAGTGGCCTATCAGGCAGAAATGCAATAGTTTTGGGCGCATTGGCTCTATTATTGCTTTCCCCAGGTCTAAGTGTCTCAGTCCATGTCCAACTACTTGTGCAAGAAGTTGTTATTTGTTTATTTATTTTTTTTTGCCCTTTTGGAATTGGAACTAATTAAGCAAGAAGTAGATGATGATTTCATAACTTGCGCGCGAAGGGGTGCCATCGCGCATCTCAACTTGCCTTCTGGCGCACTATAGAAAAGCGATCCAATGACGAGCTCGGCGCAGCGGTTCATACAACAGTTTCTCGCGACAGTCTTCGGATCTTACAACCCAGTCAATTCGTCGACCTTTCTGGTACGACTGCTTATCCTTTCCGGTTCTTTCTTCTGAGGAATCTGTTTCTAGGTTTTCTAGCTGGGACGATCGCTTATCCGTTTAGTTTCCATGAATTCTCTCGCTTAGTTGGACGATTCTAGTTTCACTAGTTGCATTTAATTGTTGAGTTACAGGTTTTACTAGAGCTGTCGGATGTCTGAAGTATAATTAGAATCAACTGCTTGCTCACTAATTGTTTTGCGATGGCTATTTCGTGAGGCAGAAATGGCTTATGTCCCTCCGCACAAGCGTTATTCTAAGGGCTCCGGGAGGCCTACACCAACTCCGGATCTGCTTGTTCCCCATTTTAAGAGAAGTGTGAACTTGAGGACCTTGAAGCCTCAGTATGTGAAGAGTGGAACGATAGTGTATGCGAATGGTGCCATATCTAGATGGTTTGCTGTTGGCCTGGATGATGGTAACTCGGTTCCTTCTGCTGTTCGGCTCAAGCCTGTTTCGGTTGAATCTGTTCAGAAGAGAACTGGAGTGAATCCTTTTGTCATGGTGAAGAATAATTCAGAAGAAGGTTAGACACTCTGCTGAGCCAGACATACTATTTTTTTCATCTTATTTTTTCCCAGCACTTCTAATTAAATGAGATTGTGTTTTTGTCGTAATTCTTGCAGAGAACAAGACAATTAGAAGCCAGCCATGGATGTCCTTAACAGCTAACTTGTTCAATGACATGCTCTCCTCTTTTCAAATTGTGAGGGATGAAATGAGGAGCCATGTTATGGAAGAAATGAAGCCAACACTAGTTGCTAGATTTGGGAAGATTCTTTTCCGTGGGTAAGTAATTGAACCTTAGCTGAGTAGTGTCTTTTTAAGCAAGCACCATTGTTGGTATTCTTTTGTACGATACTGTGTTTGGATTAATTTATCCCGAACAGTTAAAATTTTCACTTTGTCCCACCCTTTCTGGAGAGGAAGATGTGAACGGAGGAAAGGTACCTGATGGACTATGTCTTTCCCTGGTTCCTCTATATTTTTGGCTGTTGAAATACGGCTGCTTGTGAAATCCTTTGCATTTTAGATCTCTTATTCAATCACTTAGTGTGTACTAAGTGAGCGTGTTCTGAAATCCCTGATGTGCGTATGGTTCTGGAATCATGTATACTATATTCTGATATTGTATCATCAGGTTGAAGAAGTTATTTTTCTTCTTTTACAAGTCATGGTTACTCGGTTTATTTTTTCTACCCTCTTGCTGTTTTATTGGATTGTGGGATTCACTATGTTGGAAGTATCAATTACATACAGATACATTAGGGTTGGAAACCCATCTATTTCAAGTTGGGTGTTTCCAGCTATCAAACGATTTCCAGCAAATACTAGTGCAGTAAAGCATTAAGTACTAAATTATGATAGTGTCAAATGAATTCATGGCAAGTATTATAGGTGAAGCTTAACCAGCTCTTATATTTTATTTCTCTTTCTGCAGAGGCCCCTCGACGAGCTTTGACAATGCCAGAGAAAGTAGGATTACAGATGCAACATTGGGAGATTTAAAAAGAACATTTTATACAAGTGTTCCTGCCCACTACGTGGACAACATTGTCAGCAAAGTTGTCCCGAAGATAGGACTTGGCTTCAAACTGGAAAAGGATATATACCATGTAAAGGTATATCTTTACCTGATATGGTGCTTCTTTTCTTTTCATTCTTATTTCAGGAAATAATTTTAGACTTTTAGTTATTGAATGCAGAACAACATTTTGTGATTCTTTATAACTTCTTTCCATGGATCATGCAGCTTTCTGACAGCATGCGTCCAGATGCTACCATTTCATGCAAATGCTGTGTGAATGGAGACAAAAAGCTTGAGCTATATAAGGTGATTTCATTGTAGGATAGTAGCCTAGATTAACCGGAGTATGACATTTTGTGCATAGCCTGCCTGCATCATGTTTTAAAACTTAAATACAAGTGGCATATGGATCATGGCAATGTTCAAAATTGGAAATTTCAGAAGATACTTCACTCGCTTCTTTAATGGAATTCTCCTTTCTGAAAAATTCTCACTAGTCAGTCCGGTTCATATTCCTGTTTGACTACTAAACATGTGAAGATGAGAGCATGTAAACTTGCCTTACGCAGAGGCATTCAGCAGCTGAAGGATGACAATGATCCTCATAGTAATCCTGACTTTGACACAATTCCTTTAAGAAGTGCACCTGGTCTTAGCCCCCCTTAAATCCATTCTCACTTTCAAAAATGGTTTAACACAGGAAGAAACTGTAAACTTCTGCTGCCTTGTCTGCCTGGTTTACTATTTGCTCTTTTCTTTCTGTGTTTATAAGCTCTCTTCATTGGTGGAATATCGTTGCAAATGTTACACTCTCATTTCTTGCAGGTCGCGCTAAACCAAGTGCGAAACATGGTTGCAGATATATCATGCCTTAGTAAGGATCTTGACTTGAGGCTGATGCTATGCACCAGGAGGACACTAAGTTCTCTGACAGTAAGTCATTGCATCAACCATCCAGAGTGTTGAAGTCTAATAGTTGCCAATATACTGTTTGTCGACAAGTTATTTGTTTCTGTGCAAATGATGAGTAATTGGATGAACTTTATAATTCTTTCAGGATATTGAGCTCCATAACATCAGGAATCTGATTGGCTCAGCTGTTATAGACCCCAGTGTGCAGGGTGGGTTAAAATGGCCCCTGGGGAATGCAGCTTGTGGGGCTCGATACAATGTTGTTGGGGTTTGGCATCTTGTTTCTTCTGATTACCAAAGTACATCTATCAAGATTAAGGTCAGATATGCAGACCGTTATGATTCAGGTACTGGAACTGGGGAAGCTTCAAAAGAGGTTGTCATGAAGTTAAAAGGAATTCTTTCAGCATTGCAGGTTAGTGCTTGTCATTTTTAGATTTTGTTTAATTCCCAGTAATTAGTTCACCTTGTTCACTGTTCAGAAGTCTTTGTATCTTTATGCTGTATGTAAATTGAGATAGTATGCAGAATTGAAATCCACCTTTCCACTCTTGTTGTACTTTAACAGTTCTAAAACTTGAAGTAATTCGAGCCCTAGTGTTATGTAGGTTGAGAATAATGTTCTTTTTTTAGCGTATGACTAATTAGTTTGTTTCCTATACTAAAATTGAGTTTCTAGCTTGGAAACTTCGTGCTCCCTGCCTGGTGGTTTCGATCCATCCAATCCACCATTTAATAGTTTCACGCTCCAGTGCCTGTCTACTTGGTTGTAATTTGCTTTTAGGAATATCCACACAATCGAACAAATGAGTTCAATCAAATACTGGGATTTTGCCTTTTTAGCCTGAATTAGAAAAGCAGCATGTTGTTTCATCAGTTGATGCTTTTATGATTCTGAAAATGAGTTTATGGTCTCTGACATTACATGCAGGCAGACAATGTTGAAGCAGCCTCTAATATGCTTAAAGATACCTTAGTGGTGATATGGGATGACTTTCTGCAATGTGAACCCTTTCTGGCACAAACGTAAGGAGGTTCCCACATGTATATATTATCCATATTAATAGACACGTTCACTTGTATTTAGCTAGTGTCGGGAAGTAATTTTGATGGAAAACTTATGTTAAGCTTGAGAGAGCGGAGCTTTACAGTGTGTAATCTAAGATTAAAGTAGAAAATGAAGTCTTCTGTTTTGTTTTTGTTTCTACAAGAGGTTGTATGTATTATGCATGCAGTTTCACATGGCAAGGTTGGCAGAAACTGGGAGTCAGCTTTGATAAGAATGTGTTTTTCTTTTCCGTCTTGTCAAATATTCTGTGTCGCAAAGTCGCCGGTGTAGGTGGGGGTGCAGCGCAGAGGAGAGTAAATCGTAACATGTAGATGTGATTTAGTTTTATATTAGAACCAGTTAAAAGAATTAGGATAACACTGAATGATTGAAAGTTAGAGCTATTCACCTGAAGCATTCAATATTAGGGAGTCGACCTTATTATGTTAACTAAAGCAACCAGAATTAATCTGACTACGAGCAGGGACGCCGCTTACTTCAATGTCAAATTTTTTAGCCCAAACTGCGTTTTCCCGACCTAGGCCAGCTGATCACTTTGTGCTTCTTATGTCCAAAACCAAAAACGGGTAGTTACACAATGGGTCCTTTTTTGCGTATGGTGATATCTTTTTGGTACTAGACTTTGGAAACATGTGTTTTTGTCACTCTGTCCTAATCAAGGTGTTAAATATTGTTACTGTTAGATATATCGTATCTAAAATTTTTAAGGTATACTGTATGGTATATTATGTCACATACTGTTACCGTTTTAAAAAAAAAAATGTTAGAATATTATTTTAAGATGATATAAATTCAATAATTTTTTTCTATATTTTATATGTATCTAATTTTTCTCATCATAATTTGTCAAATATAAATAAAATAAATATGGTAGAAGATATTTTTTAATACAAAAAACATAAAAAATGTTATAAAGAAAAAATAAATAATACTCAGACAGAAACTAATTTATTGATATAAGAGAAAAAATATTACTTTAATAATTACAATACATTTTCTAATGTCGTATTGAGTTCTTAGGTGGCTCAAAGTAACCATTAAATTTTTATGTTAACTAAGAAAAATAATCAAAAGAATAAAAGGAAATATTTATTTTATGATATGTGTATTAATTATATTTTAGTGTTTTATATATTTATGATATTTTGATGTAAAATGACGAAAAAGAAATATCTCACACGCATCTTCGAAAAATAAAATAACGCGATACGTATCTCACGATATTTGCAGTATACTGCGATATTTAACTTTATGGTCCCAATAAATACAAAACATGTCCTAAGCTTTTGATTTTTGCATTCTAGGTCCAAAACTTTCATGTGTGACAATTAGGGCCCCAATTTTGCAATTTATACTGAAATTCCAATTCCACTATCGTGATTGGACTTATGTTGTATATTTTCTATTTACCAATAATTTAGTTTTAAATTCATAACTTTTATGAAAAAAAAAAAAGGTTTTGCATGAATTCTAGAACTAATGTTTTGTTTGTGTGGATATCCGCCATTGCGTTAAAATAAAGTTTGATGCATAATCTATCAGTGGCCGCAGACTCATATACTCATATATATGGTATGGGGTCCATGGACCCCTTTTATATGAAATTGTAAATAATAAATACAAAGTTTATGAAAACCAGATTATATGATATGGGGTCCATGCACACATCGTTGCATTATTGGCTGCTGCTGCTCATCATCTTCTCGAATCCTCCTAATCCCATTTCTTATACATGAAAATGAAGGCTTTCATGCATTCCATTTAAATATTGAAAATCACAAAATAAATACTATATGAAATTTTGAAAATTTGAAACAGCAATAGAAAAAACTAGCCCATTAAATGTGTCTGAGCATCCACAAATTTGTTGTCATTCAAAAAATTACAGGAAATTAATACCGTCCCACTAGAAGATCTACAAAATTCTTTACCATTAGAAGTGTCTGAAAAAAAAAAAGATTGATAACTGGTTTTTAGTGCACGAACTGTTGTGCGTCAGAGGGGTATAAATCAGGAATAAAGCATGCACAATTACTTAGGTCATCAACATTCAAAAATATCAAAGAATAACCATAACAAAATAGAATGTTCTCTTAGTAGGTCATCTAAGTGATCAATTTGTCTCCAAAAAAAACATTAGTGACGATTTTCAACTTAGAGGAAAACATGATTATTAATAAACTTAACTGCAAAAAAAAAAAAAAATACTACAATGACCAAATTCCACTGAACTGAAAATATTAGTGACAAATATGCTTCTCTTACCTATATATGAAATAATTCTGGCACAAAATAAAGATCAATATAGGAGAGAAGACAAATTAATTAAGAGTAGAACATCCAATTAATTAGCTGTGGAGTGTGTGGACTAATTAAATAAATTAGTAACAGAAGTACATACATGATATTAATGAACATGTACATGGTCCCGGCCGGACAATGTCAAAAACACCAATCCGTTACATAAACAAACTCCTCCTCTGAGCAACAAAAATCATAATCAAATCCAGACTTGTAATGGCATGCATATAGAGACCTGGCCTGGCATCGGCACTTCTCCTTTTGATCGCTAATGGATGCGTTTGAAAACTTGCTGGAAACCTCTTAAAAAAAATAAAATAAAACAAGGTGCACTGAGCCTTTTCTTCTCTGCTTCTATCTCATCCTCTGTTTCTATTGCATGCTTCTGCTGGTACTTCTCGTTTTTGTTTCTTCTTATCAGCTTCTTTGTTTATTGGCTGCTTCTTCTCTACTTCGTCTGCTGATTCTCGGTCAGGAACGCCAATGACAGCATCGATGCCCACAACTTGTATCATGCTAGCATTTTTTAATTTTCGTCAAACCAAAAGTTATGGCAAGGTGCTCTATGTTAGCGATACATGTTGCTTATCTATCCTAACCCGTGTATATATCTGCTTGGATAGTTTCATTTCATCCTGTATTCCATTGTAACTATGACACTTCAAGTATAAATACAATACAAGGGCAACCTGGCGGTTGTGTGCGGCAATCTCATTCTTTTATGGTATCAGAGCCATATAAAGACCTACATCTCAAACTCTTCTCAAACAATGTCCACAGAAAACTCATCCTCAACCTTCTCTTCGACTTCTCCTTCCTCAAGCAGCAATCCCCCTGTTCTCTTGCCATCACCTTCTGTGAATCTCGACTATTTCATTAGCATCAAACTAACTTTAGACAATTATTTGCTTTGGAAGGCACGGTTCCTTCCGCATTTACGACAATAGTGGCCGATTAGATATGTTGACGGTATGCTCAAAGCACCCCCACAAACAATCTCAGCATCTCAGACACCTTTAAACTCAGGTTCGCCTACTAGTGATCAAACTCCCAATCCAGCATACCAAAATTGGTATCAACAAGATCAGTTGATCTTGAGTGTTATCATCTCATCTCTCTCAGAAGAGATCCTTACCTATGTGATCAATATGACAACATCTTATGAGGTATGGACAGCCCTAGAAAGATTATTTGCCTTATAATCTAATGCTCATCTCATGCAGATACGCTACCAGTTGTCCACCATGAAGAAGAAAGATCTTAAACTAGCTGATTATTTCTAGTGGATCAAGAGTTTTGCTGACATTGTAGCTGTCATTGGACAACCCTTGTAGGAATACAAAATTGTTTCACATATTCTTACAGGTTTGAGTGCTGAATATGATCTTATGGTAACATCGATTACAACGAGAATTGATCATATGCCCCTTAATGATCTATATGGGCACCTCCTGAGTTATGAGCTACGCCTTGAACAACACCATGCAGTGATTTAGCCAACAAGAAATCCACCTTTAGTCAACATAGCAACTAGAAACAACTCCAACCGTGGTGGAAGAGGTTCTGGGCCTAAAAACTGTGGACGTGGCCAAGGGCGATGATGCTGTGGTCCTCAAATCAAAAGATGAGAGGGAATCGAAATAATTCTGGTATTACATACCAAGTATGTAAGAACCTTGGTCATTCTGCACTTTGATGTTACCATCATTTTGATCACTCTTATCAAGAAGAATTGAGCCACTTTGCTGCAATGGCTGATACTCCCTTATATCAAGTCGACACTAACTAGTATACAGACTCAGACGCCAATGAACATATCACCTTTGATCTTAACAATCTTTCTCCCAGTGAACAATATAATGGTACTGATCGAGTACAGGTTGGCAATGGGGCAGGTTTGTCTATCATCATATTGACTCATCTAAGATTCCTACTACCACTTTTCCACTACATTTAAAAAATGTCCTTCATGTGCCTAAAATCACAAAGAATCTTATCTCAGTAAGCTTACACGTGATAACCCAGTTTTTCTCAAATTTCATCCTAATTATTTTCTTGTTAAGGATTGAGTCACAAAGAAAAAGCTCATCCAAGGAACATGTATGAATGGCCTTTACCAAGTTCCCTTGCATGCTCATGACAAGTTTCATTCACCAAGTGCCCTTGTTGGGGAGTGTGTCAGTCTCCAATAGTGGCATTCCAGGCTTAGTCACCCATTTGAAAGCTTAGTTTATCAAGTTGTTTGTCATCATAGTCTTTCTCTTACTAAGAATAAAGAGTTCACAGTTTGTGCATGTTAGAAAGGAAAAAGTCATTAGCTATCTTTTTCTTCATCTTTGTTTGTTTCAAATCATCCTTTGGATTTGATTTTTTTTTTATGCTTGGGGACCTGCTATGAAGTTTATTATTGGCTTCAATTATTATGTCAATTTTATTAATGACTACATCAAATTTTTTTGGTTATATCCAATAATTTGCAAATCAGAGGTTTACACTGTTTTTATCAGATTTCAAAACCTGTTGAGCATTTTTTGAACACAAAAATTAAAGCTGTTCAAACTAATTGGGGAGGTGAATACCGGAGACTACATACTTTCTTTTCCTCTATTAGAATTGATCATCGAGTTTCATGTCCTTATACACATCAATAGAATGGTTCAGCTGAGCGTAAACATTGCCACATTGTTGAAACAGGCAAGTCTCTTTTGGCTCAAGCATCTATGCCACTAAAATTTTGGGATAATGCTTTCTAATCTATAGTTTATTTCATAAACCGAATGCCTAGTAGAGTCACTTCTAATGTTTTTTCCATTAGAGCACTTGTTTCATGGGAAACCAGATTATAGGTTTATGAAAACCTTTAGATGTGCTTGCTGGCCATTTCTATGGCCCTATACTATGCACAAGTTCGAGTTTCGCTCCACCAAATGTGTGTTTATTGGGTATAGTTCCATTCACAAAGGTTACAAGAGCCTTGATCCTATCTCTGGTAAAGTCTACATTTATAAAAAGTATTCCTTTTTATACATATGCCTCGTGACACAGGTGCTGAAGGCTTCAGTCCCCGATTTCACACCATACAACTTCCAGCTCTCCATCCCGAACTTGTTCCGGGGCCTCATCTTAACCAAGCATTGCCTACTAAACCTGCATCCTCTAGCTACAGCACATCTAGCCTTAGTTCTCCTAGTACCTCTTAGCCTGAGTCTGATTCATTGGTGTCTACACTACCTGCTCCTCCTCGGCATCCCATGCAAACTCACCTATGTAACAATATCGGTAAATTATTCTTATCTATCCTAACCCCTGTATATATCTGCTTGTATAGTTTCATTTTATCTTGTATTCCATTGTAACTATGACACTTCAAGTATAAATACAATACAAGAGCATGCAACCTGGCTGTTGTGTGTGGCAATCTCATTCTTTTAATCTAATCATGTAACTACCCAAGTTATATGGTGATGAATGAAAGAATTAGAACATGGAAGATCCCCAAATATTGGGTTAAACCTAAATAAGGAAAAGAACAATTTAGGTAGACAAACTTATGCATAGATATAGGTTGTGGTCTTGTTTGGCATTAAAGCTAATTATTAATAGTAGATTTCAGAAAAATTATCTAATGGTGGGTTTTTTTTATTATTAACATTAGCAATTTAATCTTCATCATTAATTAATTATTAGTGCCAATCACATGTGCTGTTTCCAAAGGAAGCTATATCATACATAGGCTTCATTTATTCATTATTCCCACAAAAACATGTAGGTATATATATTACATTGAAAATTTAGCACACAAACTTCTGCCTGGGTAAGAAGAAACCTAGATATCAATCGGCTCTTCACAGGTTAATTATTCTCAAACTTGCACATGAAGATAAAAGTAGCACGCAGGCAGGGGGAGGGTAGTGATTAATCGAGAGGGAGCTAGTGAACGAGTAAAGCAGCCACAAAGTCCTTGAGATAATCAGGGAAGGTGTAGGCTTCCATATCGGCATACATGACATGGTAACTACGGGTGAAGTTGAGCACTTGCATGAGCACTGCCTTGGGAACCTCTGTTGGTCGCAAAAGCCCTTCATTCATGTCCTTCCATGCACTCTCAATTCGCTTGTACGACTCCTTCACTGCTTCTTGCTTCGTTGCCCCGTACTCTTTCATGTAACATTCTACGGTGGTGTCTGCGTGCCCCCTCTTTTTCTCAAATTACATGCAAAGCATTCATCCAAACGCCAACATCAATTCATGATTTATATATATGTACATCTATCATTTTCGGGGTGCAAGTAATTGCTTAAGGTTGAAGTGTATGTAAAATTAAAATTAATGCACCTCATGGCTATCCCTCCCCCTAACCAAATTAAGACATTGTCCTCAATGTCAAAACATAGATAATAAGAGTGAAGAAGAAATTACCTGAAATAGTAGTTATTGAAAATGAGAAACCTGAAATAACTTAAACCAAAATAAAAAAAAATGCTGATAGTAAAATTAAAAGACAAGATAAATAGATCCACAAGTCCCATTGTTCTGTTCCACAATGCTTCATCACTTATTAAGGATTGACAACCTGTAAAAATAAATAAACAAATAAAATGACATTAATGTACAGTAGTTGTGATTGTGGCTTACATCTTCCACTGGTTTTACATCCAGTAACAACTTCAACGCCTTCTATGAGCCGAAGATATACTTCCCATCCAGTTTTCTTATAAACTGGCAAACATGGTCGTTTAAAGTCAGATTCCCAAAACTGTAACGCTCTCATTCTCTATGAAAAATATTCTATAAACCAAGAATTTCATGTTGCACTAATCCACAAGAATGGGTTCCAAGAGTCAATTGGATATCATCCAAAAATTCCTTACGCAGGTCATTCTTAATGAATTTTCTTTTATCTTCTCGATTATTGGACATCATCCCCAAAGAACGACATTTAGTATCATAATTTCATTGACCACATTTATGACAGACGCATAACCTTTTTGCTCTTCATTTTTTGGCATAAGCGCTTTTTTTTGCCTAAGCTAGGCATGTGGGGCACAAATGCATCTGAAATTTCACCAGCCAAACGGACCTTAGCTTCAATTAACCACCGCACATTTTCAAGAATGCCTTTGTGCATAAAAAATTTGAATCTTTTCACATCTAGCTTGATAAATCCTTTTAAGAACATTTATTGAGAGAGAGGGAAAGCATTTTTGCAAAGCAGAAAGAATAGAATTTATTGGTGAGAAAAAATTGAGAGAGGATAAAAAGAAATCAGTTATTATGGGAAACTAAGATAACCAACTTGAGAGCTACGGAGTACCGTATCCACCACTTAACCGAGAAGAAATGGATCATACTTTTTGACAATTTTCAAAGGCTTTGCAGAATGCATGTGCGTCTTTAAACAAAAAGGGCCAATAAAATCATAACTGCAAAATCTTTGCAGCTTTTT
Source organism: Aquilaria yunnanensis (assembly GCA_039654915.1). NCBI lineage: Eukaryota > Viridiplantae > Streptophyta > Magnoliopsida > Malvales > Thymelaeaceae > Aquilaria > Aquilaria yunnanensis. Next base: position 32,839,265 of record CM077600.1, on the reverse strand, counting down.
TCTTTGACAAAACACACCCCCCGCACATTTCAGAATTACAAAATTCAATGACACCTTTGACCTTATCCTCAGTATGCATCTCCTAAATATCTGATCAGGGCAATATTTGAAAAGATAATAGTCATTTCAGTGAAAATTTTTCACCTCATATAAAAATTTCTTCTTATCTTGGATTTTCCATTGAGCTGGTATCTGTCCTATCACCAGAAAGTTGATAATATTAGCAAACCAAGGTACTGTAGTGACAGAAAATATAAATTTGTCAGGAAAAAAATAATTTATGGGTGCAGCCTCAATTGTTGAATTCGTTGTTAGTCTTGACAAATAGTCGGCGACAATATTTTTGAAGTCATTCTTATCCTTGATCACAATGTTGAATTCTTGGAGTAAGTTGATCCAACGTATCGGCTTTGTTTTAGCATCTTTCTTTGACATTAGGTACTTCAAGTGTTTGGGTAAGAGCTTTAACTTTATTGTGGGGATTTTATTTTGCTCATCAACTTTTAGTTTCCAACATGTGTTTCCTTCTACCTCTTCGATATGGTTTTTCACAAAAGTGTCAATGATGCAAACTTTCTCACTTTCATCTTCCTTTTCTGGAGGTTGCTTAAGTAAGTTAAAAACATTTAACTCTAATGTCACATTTTCAAATGTCAGCATCATCAATTCATTCCTGCAATTAATTAAAGCATTAGATGTTGCTAAAAATGGACGTCCCAAAATAACAAGTATTGAATTTTTAATTTCCACTGGCGGTGTGTCCAAAACAATAAAATCCACAAGATATATGAATTTATCAACTTGGACTAACACATCTTCAATGACTCCTCTGGGCACTTTCACTAATCTGTTAGCGAGCAAAAGAGTTACTTCGGTTGGTTTTAACTCACCCAAATTTAGTTTTTGGTAAACTGAATATGAAAATAAGTTTACATTAGCCTCAAGATCAAGTAATGTTTGCTCAATTTTATGTTCTCCAATGAAACATGAAATTGTTGGACAACCAGGATCCTTGTATTTCAAAGCAGTGTTATTTTAAATAATAGAACTTACCTGTTCGGCTAAGAAGACTTTATTTTTCACATTCAGTTTTCTTTTAACAGTGTACAAATCCTTTAAAATTTTGGCATACGAAGGTACTTGTTTGATCGCATCCAATAAAGGAATATTGATCTTTACCTGCTTGAAAATATTCAAAATTTCAGGATTTTGATTCACCTTCTTAGGAACAATTAACGCCTGAGGAAATAGAGGTGTTGGTAGAGATTCAATTTGTTCTTCGCTTGGTATAGGTTCAACCCCTTCTCTACTCTTAGAAGTTGACTCATCGTCTTCTTCATAAGGATCAAGAATGGATTTTTCAATAACCTTACCACTGCGGAGTGTAATGATTGACTTCACTTGATCCATAGTTTAACCTTTGGGATTTGGTTGTGGTTGAGAAGGAAATTTTCCTTTCTCCTAAATATTAAGTGTAGATGCAATTTTTACAAGAGTATTTTTCAAATCAATCATAGTTCGACTTGTATAAGCATTGATGGACTCTTATTTTTCAATAAATGAATACAATGTTTCTTCAAGATTTTTCGTAAAAGGAGGATTATAAGGTGTATACCCTTGAGATTGTTGAAAATTTTGTTGGGTGTGCTAAGGTGGTTGTGACGGTTGAGCATGATTGCCACTTTTCCAACTGAAGTTTAGGTGATTCTTTCAACCAGGATTGTAAGTTTGTGAGTTTAGATTTTTGGTTGGCTTATTGAAGTTGTTCAACGCATTAACTTGTTCATGAAGGCATTTTTTGAAAGTGGGCAAGGTTGGACAATTATTAGTGGAATGGTCATTGGTTTCATAAATGTGACAAACAACTTTTTCAACAAATTTTAAATGACAAATTTTCTTCATTTTTAATGTCTCAGCCTTTCTAGCTAGAGATGCAAATTTTGCTTGAAGGTCATTATCTTCTTTAAAATGATATATGACTCCACTAGATGCAGGGGATTGAGTCTTACATGTAGTTTCGTAGGTACCAGCGGTGTTCCAATTCTGTGCATTCTTAGCTAGCAAGTCTAGGTAATTCATTGCCTCGTCAAGATTCTTATCCTCAAATGTTCCATTGCACATCATTTCTTCCATTTGTCTTTCCCTATGTGTCAAACTTCATAAAAATGTGAGACTAATCTCCATGTTTCAGAACCATGATGTGGGCATGTGTTAAGTAAATCCTTGTATCTATCCCAACACTGGTAAAAAGTTTCATATGATTTTTGCGTGAAAATGGTAATTTGTCTTTTGAAAGAATTTGTTCTGTGGGCAAGAAATTTTTTTAAAAAAAATTGTTGTTGCAATTCATCCCATGAATTAATGGAGCCTAAACTAAGATTCTGTAGCCAAGTTTTAGCTTTATCTTTTAAAGAAAAAAAAAAGCTTAAGCTTGATGGTGTTCATGCTACAATTTAGGTTGTTATATGTGTGATAGACTTCCTCAAATTCCCTCAAATGCAAGTATGAATTTTCAGAATCAAAGCCGTGAAAAGTTGGTGAAAGTTGAATAATACCTAGCTTAAAGTTGAAGTTACATGCATCAGCAGGAAAAATTAAACATGATGGAGTGCTATTTCGTATGAGGTTCATGTATTCTCTAAGTGTCCTAGGTTGATCTTAGTCATTATGTAGAGAATGGTTGTCATTTTGCTCATTAATGCGTTCAGCCATGTTTGAAGAAGATGAAGATTCTCTTACCAATCCACCACTTGATGTATGTGACCAAGCTTTCATGCATTAACAAGAAACACAAATATCGATAATAAGTTAGGTAGGAGGCTCAGTCTTCCATACAATAAACAAAAGATTTAGGAGGCGTAGCCTTCCATTCAATAATAAAGAAAAATAAGATTAATAGAAATTAAGAGGTAGAAGTCTTAGCCTTCCATATGATGAAAAAAAATAAAATAAAATAAAAAGGAACAAAAAGAAAAAAAATAATTGAACTTGTACTCTAATTTTACTTCCCCAGCAACAACACAAAAAACTTGCTGCACTTTAGCAGTTGTAACCCAAGTGTAGGTTGTCACAAGTAGGGCTGTTATCGAATCGAGCATTTATCGAACTATTCAAATTCAAGCTCGAAATTAGACTTAACAAACTGAGCTTTACGAACTTCGAATACGAGCTCGAGCCATTTTTATTATTCGAATCTCTTATCGAACCGAGCTCGAATATGTTAGTATTCGATTCGATAGGTTTTCGAACCTATCGAACCTATATAATAATATAAATATTAATAATATATTATTAATAATTAAAGGAAGTAAAATGAGAAACCTAATCATAACAAATAACAAATCGTAAAATCGGGCTAGGTAGCGAGAAATCGTGAAATCTGCCTGAGTTTTCCTCTGTCGCATCGGCCTCAGGTTCCCGTTCTCTTCAGCATCGGCCATCGACAGCCGGAGTTTTCCTCACGATCAGGAAGCAGCAACGAGCAAGCCACCGAATAGATCTCGGTTCGCCCCTCTGCCTGAGTTCTCCTCTGTCGCGCATCGCGATTCGCCCCTCCGGCTCCGTCTGAGTTCTCCTCTCTCGCGCATCACAATTCGCCCCTCCACGCCACCCAAGTTCTCCTCTGTCGCCCCTTCGCCAGAGTTTTCCGCAGTCGGACTCGGTCGCTCCTCCACCAAACTTCTCCTCTGTGGCGCAGTTGATCGCTCCTCCGCCGGACATCTTCTCGGTTGTGCGTTACGAGTCGCAACTCTGCCAGATTTCTCCCAATTTGCGCCTTGCACAGAGATTCGCACTTACTTCTCTCCCAGTGGAACCAGTTTGCCAGAACTCACAACTCGACCAAACTCTTCCCCAATCTCCCCCAACCGGCGCCGACGGATTGCAATTGGGTACGTAATCTACTCCTGAAAATAACTTGCTAGTTTTACTGGAAGAAGAATTTGGTGATCCCTCCCAAATATCATTGGACAATATTTGCGTTTGACAAGGTTGAGAATTTTTGCAGGAGTTAAATTTGTACTGTGTACCGCTTACCATGGATAAGTGGTATACCGTGATATTTAACTTCATGGTCCCAATAAATACAAAACATGTCCTAAGCTTTTGATTTTTGCATTCTAGGTCCAAAACTTTCATGTGTGACAATTAGGCCCCAATTTTGCAATTTATACTGAAATTCCAATTCCACTATCGTGATTGGACTTATGTTGTATATTTTTTATTTACCAATAATTTAGTTTTAAATTCATAACTTTTATGAAAAAAAAAAAAGGTTTTGCGTGAATTCTAGCACTAATGTCTTTGTTTGTGTGGATATCCGCCATTGCGTTAAAATAAAGTTTGATGCATAATCTATCAGTGGCCACGGACTCATATACTCATATATATGATATAGGGTCCATGGACCCCTTTTATATACAATTGTCAATAATAAAGAAAAAGTTTAGTAATTAAGCTCCATTTAATTTTATTAATGGACCCCCTAATTTTCATATCATCTAATGGAACAAAATAACAAGCTTCTTTTACCTAAAAAAAATATAAAAAAGGGGTTAGTCTATTCTCCCTATAAACCATTTTCGAAAGGTAAAAGTCCTACAATTTCCCCTAGACTTTCATATATTTTCTCAAATAGATCTTGAACATTTTTCACTGATCTCTTTTCTCTTTAAACATGGAAAAACTAAGGAGTTAGTTGGGTACAAAGTCGATGGGCCAATAAGGAAGAAACATGTAAGTTCAATGGGTAAATGAGGACCTTTATCTTTTATATTCTATAGGATACACATCTTATCTATCTATCTCCATAATTCATATACTCCTTCATCCTAAATTTTTTGCCTCATTTTAATTTTTTTTGACTATTTGTCTCAATTTAATTTTTTTTGACTATGTTTGACTTAAATTTATATATATTATTATTTGATAAAAAAATGTTTAAAAAATTATATTTAAAAACTATGAATCTTGTAGCTTTTAAATATATTTTCTACAAAAAAATAGGAAATAGTAATATAAATAAATTTAAGTAAAAAAATTAAAATTGAGCAAAGAACTGTGATGGAGAGAGTACAATTTTATAACTTTAATTGAAGTTGTTTGACCAACAACAAAAAAAAATAGATGCTAAATCTGAGTGTGTGTGTGTGTGTGTATTCTAAAAATCAATTTTAATCATTATTTTTATTATTTAATATGTATGTATGTATTTATGTATGTCTATGTGTGTGTGTGTGTGTGTGTGTGTGTAAACCGGCTCTTTTGTAAAATTTATGATTCTGCCATTGACTGTGTCACAGTTTCCTCTGTCATCACTCTAGTAGTTGTCGGAATAATATTTCTCTAGGCTGTAAATGAACCAAACGAATATGAACAAACTATGTCCATGTTTGTCTGTTAGACTTTTAACAAACACAAACACGTTTGACATTTAATGAACACGAACATGAAAACGAATAATAAACGAACGTAACTTCTCTGTTTATATTCGTTTGTTTATACTAAATGAACACGAACTATTAAAATTTATGGTTGTAACCAATTTGAACTGAAGCAAGTCTAGTAATGACTGACAGGGCAATAAGTGATAATGAGAAAGATTATGGGTTAGCGATATGGGATCTTGCTTAATATGGTAGCAAGTTCATGCTCTGGGAAGAATGACGAATTAGGTCTGAAGAAACAAAGATAATAGATTAATTTGAAGAATATTGAGGTATAATCATGTCTATGTGGAGTAGGCGGACATTAATAAAAGTATAATATTATATATAAAATATATATAATAATAAATATATAATAAATATATAAATAAACAAACAAAGGACATGAACAAGCAAATAAATAAATGAATAAAAATGAACAATAACTGAACTATTTTTGAATGTAAATAAATGAATGAGACCTTATTTGCATTCGTTCATTTAGCTAATCGGGAAAAAAAATTTGTTTGTATTCGTTCATTTAACTAAATAAGTAAACATAAACGAATTCTCACCAAACAATTCATCAAATGCGGACCGTTCTAAAATACCCGGTCGGTATCGATACCCCCGTTTTTTAGAATTCCTCAAACTTTTTAGAATGTTTCAGTTAAGTACCTAAGTTACAAATTAGTAGTAGAAAGACCATTAGACTGGTAGAGTAAAATGCAACGTATTGATCCGGTAACAGGTTGCAAGGGAGAAGCGATTGGCGGGAACAGATGAAAAAGAACGGGAAATTACTGAAATGGGTAAAATAAATATAAAATATATATTTATTTTAAGGTATTATGGGTATTAAATATAAATATATATTTATTGAAAAATATAATTGTATGTAACAATTTCTGTACCACTGTAACCATTTTTTTAATATTTAATCACTTTTCTTAAAAAAAAATTCACTTTTTCTAGTTTTAATCGCTTTTCTGTATATTTAATCGCTTTTTTTGAAAAAATATCAGTTTTTGTAGATGTGTTTCGATTATTTTTTAATTTACTCATTTTTTTAAATTATTTATTGCACTTCAGAATTATTTATCACTTTTTCAGTTTTTATTAGCGTTGCAAAAAATTTACCATTTTTTCTAAACATTTATCACTTTTTTTTAAATGTTATCGCTTTTTCGTAAATTTAATAGATTTTTTAAACATGTAATAGGTTTTTCAAAATTTAATAGCCTTTTTTTTACATTTAATCGCTTTTTTCAAGAAATTGTCATTTTTGTTGCTAAATATCGCTTTTTTAAAAATATTGGCGGCATTTAAAATCAATATTCATAATATCAAATGCTAATATAATAATAAGGTTATATTGGTACCAAATTAACGTAAAGTGGTACCAGTTTAAGGTTGTAGTGGCACCAAATTATGGTTATGCTTACTAACTTAAGGTTCTACTGGTACGAACTTAAGGTCATATTGGTACCAAAGTAAGGTTTAATGGTACCAAGTTAAGGTTGTACTGGTACCAATTTAAGGTAAAGTGGTACCAGTTTAAGGTTCTAGTGGTACCAAATTATGGTTATACTGGTACCAACTTAAGGTTCTACTGGTACCAACTTAAGGTCATATTGGTACCAAAGTAAGGTTTAATGGTACCAAGTTAAGGTTATACTGGTACTAATTTAAGGTAAAGTGGTACCAGTTTAAGGTTCTAGTGATACCAAATTATGGTTATGCTGGTACCAACTTAAGGTTCTACTGGTACCAACTTAAGGTCATATTAGTACCAAAGTAAGGTTTAATGGTACCAAGTTAAGGTTATACTGGTACCAATTTAAGGTAAAGTGGTACCAGTTTAAGGTTATAGTGGTATCAAATTATGGTTATGCTGGTACCAACTTAAGGTTCTACTGGTACCAACTTAAGGTCATATTGGTACCAAAGTAAGGTTTAATGGTACCAAGTTAAGGTTCTACTGGTACCAATTTAAGGTAAAGTGGTACCAGTTTAAGGTTCTAGTGACACCAAATTATGGTTATGCTGGTACCAACTTAAGGTTCTATTGGTACCAACTTAAGGTCATATTGGTACCAAAGTAAGGTTTAATGGTACCAAGTTAAGGTTATACTGGTACCAGTTTAAGGTTATAGTGGTACCAAATTTTGGTTATGCTGGTACCAACTTAAGGTTCTACTGGTACCAACTTAAGGTCATATTGGTACCAAAGTAAGGTTTAATGGTACCAAGTTAAGGTTGTACTGGTACCAATTTAAGGTAAAGTGGTACCAACTTAAGGTCATACTGGTACCAAAGTAAGGTTTAATGGTACCAAGTTAAGGTTCTACTGGTACAAATTTAAGGTAAAGTGGTACCAGTTTAAGGTTCTAGTGGTACCAAATTATGGTTATGCTGGTACCAACTTAAGGTTCTACTGGTACCAACTTAAGGTCATATTGGTACCAAAGTAAGGTTTAATGGTACCAAGTTAAGGTTCTACTGGTACCAATTTAAGGTAAAGTGGTACCAGTTTAAGGTTCTAGTGACACCAAATTATGGTTATGCTGGTACCAACTTAAGGTTCTACTGGTACCAACTTAAGGTCATATTGATACCAAAGTAAGGTTTAATGGTACCAAGTTAAGGTTATACTGGTACCAAATTAAGGTAAAGTGGTACCAGTTTAAGGTTCTAGTGGTACCAAATTATGGTTATGCTGGTACCAACTTAAGGTTCTACTGGTACCAACTTAAGGTCATATTGGTACCAAAGTAAGGTTTAATGGTACCAAGTTAAGGTTATACTGTTACCAATTTAAGGTAAAGTGGTACCAGTTTAAGGTTCTAGTGGTACCAAATTATGGTTATGCTGGTACCAACCTAAGGTTCTACTGGTACCAACTTAAGGTCATATTGGTACCAAAGTAAGGTTTAATGGTACCAAGTTAAGGTTATACTGGTACCAATTTAAGATAAAGTGGTACCAACTTAAGGTCATACTGGTACCAAAGTAAGGTTTAATGGTACCAAGTTAAGGTTCTACTGGTACCAATTTAAGGTAAAGTGGTACCAGTTTAAGGTTCTAGTGGTACCAAATTATGGTTATGCTGGTACCAACTTAAGGTTCTACTGGTACCAACTTAAGGTCATATTGGTACCAAAGTAAGGTTTAATGGTACCAAGTTAAGGTTATACTGGTACCAGTTTAAGGTTATAGTGGTACCAAATTATGGTTATGCTGGTACCAACTTAAGGTTCTACTGGTACCAACTTAAGGTCATATTGGTACCAAAGTAAGGTTTAATGGTACCTAGTTAAGGTTATATTGGTACCAAGTTAAGGTTATATTGGTACCAGTTTAAGGTTCTAGTGGTACCAAATTATGGTTATGCTGGTACCAACTTAAGGTTCTACTGGTACCAACTTAAGGTCATATTGGTACCAAAGTAAGGTTTAATGGTACCAAGTTAAGGTTCTACTGGTACCAATTTAAGGTAAAGTGGTACCAGTTTAAGGTTCTAGTGATACCAAATTATGGTTATGCTGGTACCAACTTAAGGTTCTACTGGTACCAACTTAAGGTCATATTGGTACCAAAGTAAGGTTTAATGGTATCAAGTTAAGGTTGTGCTGGTACCAATTTAAGGTAAAGTGGTACCAGTTTAAGGTTCTAGTGGTACCAAATTATGGTTATGCTGGTACCAACTTATGGTCAATGGTACCAAATTAAGGTTATACTGGTACCAATTGAAGGTAAAGTGGTACCAGTTTAAGGTTCTAATGGTAACAAATTATGGTTATGCTGGTACCAACTTAAGGTTCTACTGGTACCAACTTAAGGTCATATTGGTACCAAAGTAAGGTTGAACGGTACCAAGTTAAGGTGTGGTGGTACCAATTTAAGGTAAAGTGGTACCAGTTTAAGGTTCTAGTGGTACCAAATTATGGTTATGCTGGTGCCAACTTAAGGTTCTACTGGTACCAAGTTAAGGTTCTACTGGTACCAATTTAAGGTAAAGTGGTACCAACTTAAGGTCATACTGGTACCAAAGTAAGGTTTAATGGTACCAAGTTAAGGTTATACTGGTACCAGTTTAAGGTTATAGTGGTACCAAATTATGGTTATGCTGGTACCAACTTAAGGTTCTACTGGTACCAACTTAAGGTCATATTGGTACCAAAGTAAGGTTTAATGGTACCTAGTTAAGGTTATACTAGTACCAATTTAAGGTAAAGTGGTACCAGTTTAAGGTTCTAGTGGTACCAAATTATGGTTATGCTGGTACCAACTTAAGGCTCTATTGGTACCAACTTAAAGCCATATTGGTACCAAAGTAAGGTTTAATGGTACCCAGTTAAGGTTGTGCTGGTACCAATTTAAGGTAAAGTGGTAGCAATTTAAGGTTCTAGTAGTACCAAATTATGGTTATGCTGGTACCTACTTAAGGTTCTACTGGTACCAACTTAAGGTCATATTGGTACCAAAGTAAGGTTAAATGGTACCAAGTTAAGGTTATGCTGGTACCAATTTAAGGTTCTAGTGGTACCAAATTATGGTTATACTGGTACCAACTTAAGGTCATATTGGTACCAAAGTAAGGTTTAATGGTACCAAGTTAAGGTTGTGGTGGTACCAATTTAAGGTAAAGTGGTACCAGTTTAAGGTTATAGTGGTACCAAATTATGGTTATGGTGGTACCAACTTAAGGTTCTATTGGTACCAACTTAAGGTCATATTGGTACCAAAGTAAGGTTTAATGGTACCCAGTTAAGATTGTGCTGGTACCAATTTAAGGTAAAGTGGTACCAGTTTAAGGTTCTAGTAGTACCAAATTATGGTTATGCTGGTACCAACTTAAGGTTCTACTGGTACCAACTTAAGGTCATATTGGTACCAAAGTAAGGTTTAATGGTATCAAGTTAAGGTTGTGCTGGTACTAATTTAAGGTAAAGTGGTACCAGTTTATGGTTATAATGGTACCAAATTATGGTTATACTGGTACCAACTTAAGGTCAATGGTACCAAATTAAGGTTGTACTGGTACCAATTGAAGATAAAGTGGTACCAGTTTAAGGTTCTAATGCTAACAAATTATGGTTATGCTGGTACCAACTTAAGGTTCTACTGGTACCAACTTAAGGTTATATTGGTACCAAAGTAAGGTTAAATGGTACCAAGTTAAGGTTATCCCGGTACCAATTTAAGGTGAAGTGGTATCAGTTTAAGGTTCTAGTGGTTTTAAGTTATGGTTTTTGTGGTATCAAATTAAGTTGTCAATGATATTTATTTTATTAAATGTAATAATCACATATATTATTCAATATATTCAAACCGATAAATCATTTCTTTTTAGATGTAAAAAAGTATAATTATTGACTAATGATATCAATAATGTATATAATTATATATAATAAATATTAATTCAGATGATTAAGGCATTTTGTTTTAGGATTAATAGGTTAGGATTTGGATTATGTTTAGGGTTAGGGATTTAATGTTAGGTTTATGGTTAAGGTTAATGATAAGGGTTTAGGATTAAGGGTTAGGATTAGAATTACTTTTAGGGTTAGGGATTTAATATGAGGATTTAGGATTAGGGATTAGGGTTTAGGGTTAGGGATCAGGAATTAAGGTTAGGTCAAGGTTTAGGGTTTAGGGTTTAGGGTTTATGGTTATGGTTTGAGTTAGAGTTATGTTTAGGTATTTAAGGTTAGGGTTAGTAATTCATTTAGGGTTGAGAATTAGGATTATAATTAAAGCTAGAGTTACTTGTAGTGTTAGAGTTTTGTCATCGAACAGGTCACTGAATATACAATTAGGATTTAAGGTTAGGGTTAGAGCTTAGGGTTGATGTTTAAGGTTAGAGATTAAGGTTTAGGTTATTATAAGATTTTCTAATATGTTTATAAAATCAGAGGAAGATATGTGTAATTTTTAAAAATTAATCGGATGTGATAATCTATTTGGTACTAATTTTTATCATTTTTAATTATTCATCATTTTTTTTATATTTAATCATTTTTTTTGAAATTTTTTTTGCTACTTTTAGTTTTGTATCACTTCTTTTCTATTTAAACATTGTCGTAAAATATTTATTGCATTTTAGAATTATTTATTACTTTTTCAGGTTTTAATAGCTTCTAAAAAATATTTACCATTTTTTTAACATTTTTCACCTTTTTTCCAGTTTTATCACTTTTTTATATTTAAACGCTTAATTTATACTTAATCATTTTTTCCCTATATTATGTCACTTTTTTTTAAAAATTTTATTGCATCTTAGATGTTTTTATCAGTTTTTCAGTATTAAATTGCTTTTTAAAAATGTTGACAATTTTGTCAACATTGATCACTTGTTTATATATTTTATTGGTTTTTATTATATTTAATCATTTTTTTCATATTTAATCAATTTTCTTAACTTTTTTAACTTTTTCTAGTTTTAATAGCTTCTTTGTATATTTAATCACTTTTTTAAAAAAAAATATCGCGTTTTGTAGATGTGTTTCGCTTAATTTTTTAATTTAATCCTTTTTTTAAATTATTTATTGCACTTCAGAATTATTTATCACTTTTTCATTTTTTATTAGCATTTAAAAAAATTTACCATTTTTTTAAACATTTATCACTTTTTTTTTAAAATGTTATCGCTTTTTTAACCATGTAATAGCCTTTTTAAACATGTAATCGCTTTTTTTAAGAAATTGTCACTTTTTTTTTGTTTTTTATCGCTTTTTTAAAATATTTATTTTAATTCATAATATGAAATACTAATATAATAATAAATATAAATATGTATTTACTAAAAAGTATGCTTAATTAATAGATATATATTTAATGATATTTACTTTATTATATGTAATAATCACACATATTATTAAATTTATTCAAACGAATATATCATTTCTTTTTAGACCAATAAAAGATAATTATTAACTAATGATATCAATAATGTATATAATTATATAAAATAAATATTACTTCAGATGATTAAGGTGTTTTGTTTTAGGATTAACAAGTTAGGATTAGGATTATGTCTAGGGTTAGGGATTTAATGTTAAGATTATGGTTAAGGTTAATGATAAGGGTTTAGGATTAGGGTTGATGTTTACGGTTAGAGATTAAGGTTTAGGTTATTATATAAAGTATATAAAATCTATATAAAATAAATATTACTCCATTATTTGCTTCATTTCTAAATAGTAAATAAATTAAGAAAGATGAAAGAAATATATCTTTTCTACTATTTAAAAAATAAAATTTCATAATAAATAGTATTACAGAGGGTTTTGTTCGAATTAGTGATTTTGTTCGATTTTACTGAGTCCAACTAAATTGTATCAACTTGGGATCGAACCGACGACCAATGATTCTAAGTTTGTGTTCCCCAATAACCACTGCACCATGTCAACATTTTTCTGTTGTTGTAACAATTAAATTAAATAAAGATGTCCCATAATTGTTTTAAATAGTGCATCCTGGCCTAGGCATTCATATTTTGTTGTGTTCGTGGCTGAGGATGAAGGGAAAGTTGTAACACCAGCGAGAATGCATAGAGCTCCATCTGCGTGCTGCTGGCCACAGGATCGATCACCTCCTTGCGGGATTGTCGACCTGTAGCCACCCCAATTTTGTCACAACTTCCAGCTTTGGCCACCAGCACTCATTTGAAAATCTTCTCTGTCATTCCTTCTGCGTTGTCAGTAGGTTTATGTTCCAATCTATTTCACATTTGCCTCATCATCTTGCTGTATATGTGATTCGCACCTGATTTCATATTTAGTTTATTGAGTTAATGATTCGCATAGGTTAATGACTGATAATATTTTTTTGTTGAATTTACGCCTTTCACCTCATATTTTTTATTTCTTCTGATGACGTTGGCCTCTTGATCTAAATTTGGTTTGATTTTCCTTCTTTGTCTTATTTACCAGAGCTTTACTACTTCATAATCGTACACAAGACATGTAAATTTCCATCTGTGGTTGCTTTGTTCTTTTTGTAGAACCTCCGATGGAAGCAGAATGTTTGGCGATATCTACAGATTCCAAACATGATCTTATTTCGAGCAGGTGGTCAAAGGCGCTTGAATACGATTGGTCACACATAACTAGTAAGCTGAAAAAAACTGTTCATATGTGGGACGTTGTGGATCTAGAGGGAGTTGAGTTTGACACGGTAGGTGATGCTGAACAATTCTATCATAAGTATGCATGCATCATGGGGTTTTCTGTTAGAAAGGATGACATAAGGATTAGTACGAAGTTGCAAATAACGCAGCGAAGAAGGTGGGTTTGTTCTAGGGAGGGAATACCAAGGGTGAGTGCACCTAAAGAGGGGAGGCAGAGGCAGCCACGTCGTTTGTCTCGCTGTGGATGCAATGCTGCTTTCCGTGTTCACTATAGCAAAAACCAGAATAAGTATATTGTTGGTGAGTTTAAAACCATGCACAACCATGATCTTGCTGGAAACCATGAGGGACATTACCTCCGATCCCAGAGGTGTATTGATGAAGCAGCAAAGGAGGTTCAAACAGACATGCGTAGAGTAGGAGTCTTATCTTCGCAGATAATGGACTATATGGTTGTTGCACACTGCGGGTATAAGAATGTCGGATTTACACGTAAAGACCTATATAATTGGATTGACTCAGAATGCAGAGTGGGTGACCTTGCGACTGACTCAGAGAAGGCACTTGCTCATCTTACATCTAGGGCTCATAGTGACCCAGATTTCTATTGTCGTTATGCTGTTGATGGTGACAACATGCTGCGATATCTTTTTTGGGCCGATGGTGGTATGCGGAGGGATTATCAATGTTTCGGGGATATCATATGCTTTGATGCAACATATAACACGAATGGATATAAGCTACCATATGTTGTAATTTTAGGTGTCAACCACCACTTCATGACGACCGTGTTTGGGTGTGGGCTCGTAACAGATGAGTCCGAGACCTGTTTTTCATGGTTACTAAGCCGTTTTACTGAGTGCATGGGTGGGAAGACACCAACAGCTGTCATAACAGATTCAGCGCCGGGTATAAAACTTGCTATACAGGCATCATTTCCTGACGCTAGGCATCGGTTGTGCTCATGGCATTTGCTAAGGAATTGTAGAACAAATGTTAAAGAATGTGCACAATTTCCGGGTGTGTTTGCCAACCTGATGCTTCATGTTGACAACCCGGTGGAGCTCGAAGCCAAGTGGGCCGAAGCGGTGGAAGAGCACGGTCTGTATACAAATGTTTGGGTAACTGAAATATGGCAGAAGCGGGCGTTATGGGCAATTGCGTATCTTAAAGGCACGTTCTTTGCTGGCATGACTAGCACCCAACGATCAGAAGGAATGCACTGTTTTCAGAAACGGTTCTTGGGTTCACAACTAAAACTTTATGACTTCGTTCGGCGGCTTGACGTTGCACTTGATCGTATTCGGGAGGCAGAAGTTCAGGAAAACTTCTTTTCGCAACATACACAACCGCAGTATGCCACACATCTTAAGCTTGTTGAGAAACATGCAGGTGAAATGTACACGCCTAGAATGTTTAACCGAGTCAGAGAACATATACTTGATGAACCGCATAATTATGCCATGTGCATAGAGCATGTGGGTGTGGTTAAAAGATATAATGTCTATAGGTACGCTTCATCAGCCACCCATAATGTTGTGACATATGATACTGAAACAAAGAAGTTTGAATGCAACTGCAAAGTTTTAACATACACAGGTAACATTCTTTCCTCACTCCGTTTTTTAGAAATGAACATCTATAATGGTCAAGTTTTGTGCCAGTCACCGTCAGGTTTTTTAAATGAAATGCAGGTATTCCTTGTAGCCACATTTTCTCGGTACTGAAGGTGGAGAATATATTTAACATACCGGAGTCCTTGATTTTGCATAGATGGACGAAGGACGCAAAGAAGGAGAAAAGTTATGAGTCATCACTTTTTGGAACTGATGTGGAAACAGTTCACATGGCGAAACGAAACCAGCTGTCCAACATTTGCAACAAGTTCATTTATTTCGCGTCCCGTTGTGATGGTGAAGTATACACAGATCTAAAAAGAGAAATCGGGCAATTGACAATTAAAGCTGCGAAAAGGTGTGAAGCATGCCAAGTTTCCGGGAATGGTGGGAATTCTGAAGAACAACGCCAAATTCACGGGATTCGAGACCCAATAAGAGTGAAGGTTAAAAAGGGCCGAGGAAAGGCAAAAATTAAAAAGGCATCCACGTCGAGGACTGTAAGGAAGAAAAGGAGACATTGCACAATAAAGGATTGCAGTGGTGACTCCAGCCCCAGTGTAGCTGGCGTAGGAAAGGTGGCCAATATCGTAGAGTCTCAAACTCATGCACCTAACCATGAAGGCACAGATGTTGCAAATATGACACATCTGCTGTCAGGTACATCTCTACAAATTCCAGGTTGTCTACACGGGGTTCAACCCGAGTATTCCACACATCCATTCCACACCGGGAACGTATATTCCCATCCAATTGCCCCTGTCAACCAAGAAGACTCAGTGTCAACATCGCCATTTGTTTCATTCCCCGGGTCATACATAGCATTGCTTCAGTCACAGTTGATACCTGTGAAGGAGGAAGGTAGACACTATTTTATGAATGGTGTATTAAATCTCAATAATTTATCTACCCACATTCTATTACTCTTCCAACATTAATTAAAAGTTAATTGTCATACCTGTTAAATTGCAGATCCATAAAATAGAAGATCCTGTTGAAGAGAATGGATGTTAAGCAGTGCTGAAAATCGACTGAGTAATTGTTGTAGGCAGCATTTTTGTACAAGTTAAAGACAAATATGGCAGGTTTTTGGTAGAAATTTTCAGCAACTGAAGTTCTTGTACCAACGAGACATGAGACATCAATATGCAGGAGTAGGTGCGCTGTTCTGCAAATGAATTTTGTATATACATTCAAGTATTTCTGCCTGTTAATGAAATATAACGTTGTGTACAAGCATGTAGGCAACACTTATAACATCTGATAACCACACATTATATACTACTTGTAATAATTTGAACTTTAAAAAGTAGGAATGAGCCTGGTTTTTCAATTCGTTTACTCATTGTAAGTACTTCTTAGAGCCTTCTTTTGAATTGTAAAGCGCTTGTTAATTATTTTTGTCGCTTTTATTAATCCGTTATCGCCTTTTAAATTGTAATAGCTTTTAAAAAATTTGAACTTATTTTTAATAATTTAAATAATATCTTTAAATTTTTGGAAAAAAGAATTTCACCTGTCGTAAAAAATTTTACTTAGGTTTCCTTAATTTCTATCAAGGTTTTGAATTTTTTTTAAAATTTTGTAATTGTTCACGGTTTTTTAAATTTTTAATCAATTTTTTACAATTATTGTCACCGATTCTGAGTGTGCATTGCCTTTTCATATATTAACTGGTAAATGACAACATTACCTATATAGTGTAATGTTACTAACACTTTACCCCTAACTTTAAAAACTAATTATTGATACTTACTTCATTTGTAGCATTTGACAACAACAACTCCTCATATCCTCATTGTAAAGAGTTTTTCTCCCCTTCTTTTGAATGTAAGTAGCTTATTAATTGTTTTTATCGCTTTTATTAATCCGCTATCACCTTTTAAATTATAATAGCTTTTAAAATTTTTTTACTTTTGAAAATATTTTAAATAATGTCTTCTAATTTTTGTAACAAAATTTAACCTTTTCAGAAATTTTAGCTAGGTTTCTTGAATTTCTATTATGTTTGTCAACAATTTAAAAATTTTATCATTGTCGACGCTTTTTTTAAATTTTAATCAATTTTTCACAATTCTTGTCGCCGATTTTGAGTGTGAATCGCCTTTTCATATATTAAAGGGTTAATCACAACATTACCTATATAGTGTAATGTTACTAACACTTGACACCCTAACTTTAAAAACTAATTGTTTACCCTTTCTTCATTTATAGCTTTTGACAACAACTCCTCCTCACATCCAACATTGCAAGATATAAAATTGATACATCTGATAACTAAATGTCATTAATTTTCATATTTTTAATATTTGTTTTGTATGTAATTGACAATCACATATATTAAAATGGATTGGTACATATTAAATATTTAAAAATTGCAGCAACTAATTTGTTAAAATCTCAATTCATGGGATGGACTTTCAAAACCAGGGGAATCTGGGTTTTATGGGTGTAAGATGGGAACCCACTATTATGATCATACTGCTGAAAGTGGTTATCAAGGTACATGGAGGTATGAAGGTGAATATTAGAGATGAGTTAATCATTTTAGGCCTGGATTATGGAAGGATATTAGTTTCTTAAGATAGACCGTAGATATATATTTGAACAAAATTATGAGGTAAAATATATAGGTTAAGGAAGTTGGGTGGGTAATTTACAATTTAAGTAGGAAAAAAGATGATTTCAGTTCAAAATTAACGATAAAAGTAAAAAACAGACGATAACATAACATGTAAAGAAAGGCGATATTGATAATTGAAATGCGAGAATATGTTGATAAAACTATTTTTTTGTTTACGAATACATATTAATGGAAACAAGAAGAAAGTAATAATAAATATATCATACTTCAGTCTATATAAACATGCAGAGGAATAATATTTTAGCATCCACGATACATCGATATAACGTCAGATAGTAAAAAACGCATGCATATTGTCTTGAAAGAAAATTCAAAACTATCCTAGTTCCAACGCCATTTACCTTCTCCTTCCCCTCTTAGATGCAGGTCTATCTTCCATGTGCTTGGTACGGCTCTCGACGCATCCATCAGATGCAGGCTCTTCTGACTCTGACCCAGGTTCATAATCCGACTCTGCATCTGAGTCATCTTCCTCATTTTCCTCATCCTCTTCAATCAAACCACCAGAATCTAAACCTTTGTGACCAACAATGTCTTCATGCTGCACATCATCCTCCGCATCATCTCCTTCTGATTGGGATTCGGCACCAACTTCATCGCTCTCATCTCCATCACTGATGGAACCTTCATCCTGCACCACTTCTTTCCCACGGCGACGATGTTGCTTGTGTTCCAAGCCAGTGTCTCCAGTTGTTCCGCCACATGACACCTGCAATCAAATGAATATATCATTAAAATGTCATAATTGATAACAAAATTTTATATAGACTATAGACTTACACACTGTTTGAAAGATAATTTCTTCGCATCCTTCCACATTTTGTCCGTTACAGCCTTCTTTAGACCTGCCACCAAGCGCAGTAACTTCTCCACAGTGTCCCTCCTCACCTATACATAACATTTTTAAATCAAAAAATCAGTGTGGAATGTGATTGACTACAACAACGTATAAGATGACAAACTTACAGATTTTATCGAAGGATCAAGTGGTAGACCCTCGACATCCTCATCCTCAATGCTTGGAATTTTTAGGAGTTTAGCCTCTCCTGTTTCGAGATCCGGGAGTAACATAGATGTAGCAGGTAGCTGTATTTCAGAACCTTCTACTGTAGTATCTGTTTCTCGTGCAACAGTTGACATAGATGTCCCACCAAACCCACTGGTAGATGCACCTGGGTCCCCACCTTTCATGGCTTCGGCAAGTTCCTTCATCATGCCCTCCCACCATAACTGATATGTACCAGAAAATAGAATTGTTGAATTATTATCCCATAATGATCCTGCAACTGCTGCTGTCAATTCCGCACTGTGCCACTTTTGGTTGAACATGGATGTTGGCGGCGGGTTCGGGATGGTCTTGTCATGCACTTGGCGATAGCTAATGTGTTGTCTGAACACCCTCTCACCTAAAAACCAGGCTCGACCACATGGGCTTTCTAGTAAAATTCGACACCTTGTTGCCCCTAAACTTTCACTAACGTACTGTGGTAGGTCATCCACGTACTTCTCCCATGGCCACATTTTCACCGCCGCCCTGTGTACTGTTTTAAATAGCTTTATATACACTTCAGTATCATATGGCATGCCCCCCAAATGTCCTTCAGCATAGTACTTTGCTCTAGGGTATGTCCCATCTCCGCTCAAATTTAGGTTAGGCCCAATATCCATGAAATGCTCACAAGCCCATGTCTGTGATTCCAAATAATTTATATTGAACATGATCATTTAATAATCATTTTAAACGTAACTGATGTACATAATGAAATAAAGTAATTCACGTATATAATAATTACCTGCCATGACTGCCAAAAGCCACCACTCCCTTGAGCACCCCTGCTCAGACCATCCATATATAAGTAAAGATTAGCCAATGCAGCACTTCCCCAATTATACTGACCTAGTCGGGATGTATCTGCTACAGCTGAAATCCACCATGTATAGAAACTACTCGTGCTTGTATCACAGAATATAGTTGTCCCAAGAAAAGTTGCTAGGAAAACACGAACCAAATGATTCTTTCTCTCCATGGTATTTGATCTGTAACCTCTATACGTGTCAAGTACTAACTTAAAAGTCACCTTTCTTTTTTTATGGAATATCTCCCAACCATCACCGACTAATAGTTCCAGGCGGGAGGCATCTTCACATATTTCCATATCAATAGGAATCGGATCACCACTGCAACGTAAGCCGGTTATTGCCGCAAAATCTACAGGTGTCATGGTCATCTCTCCGATAGATGGGAAGTGAAATGTATGTGTAGTATCCCACCAAAAGTGACTAAGTGCACGAATTAAGTGTCTGTCGCAGTATGTAGACTTCAATGCTTTAACTGCATTGAACATACCCGTTGTTCTTATTATATCTTTCACAGTTTTTGAAAACCCATCAAACCACTCCAACAATGGCTTCATGCTTCCATGTCCACGGTATGCACTTAGCCTATTCTATAAATATCAAATTACAATATTCTATAAATATTAAATTACAATTAAGATTATAAAATCTCAATGTAAATTGAAATCTAACATAAAATAGCAATTGTTTCACAGAGATATTGTTAAACAAAGTTTTGATAACATTATCTCTTTTAAAATTACATATTAAAATTATATAGTTGCTATATTCGGTTACATATCACATAGTATCTGTATTAATTAACATATCGCATTATTTGAAGTTTTATCACATTTTTATAATACTAATCGCTTTTCATAGTTACTTCATTATTTAAAATTATTCTCACTGTGGTTATATTTTACTGGCTTTTATAACATTCCTGTATTCCTTTCAATTATATTACCACTTTCATAATTAATATAATAGCCTTTTCTTACCTTTTTATTCTGTAATTTTTATAATTTTTATCACATTTTTAGATTTTTAATGATATTTTTAAAATCTGTATCATTTTTTAAAATATTATACCCTTTTTTAAATTAATACTCACTTATTAATAAATATTATCATGAATTTAAAATTTGTAATTACTTATCATTTTTTCAATTATTTATCACTTTGTATATATAATCAGTTTTCCCAATACTTTTCTCTTTTTTGTAGGTTGTTATCACTTTATTTTGTTTAATAATTTGATTAAAATATTTATTACATTTTACAATTATTTAATTTTTTTTATTTTTAAAAGCTTTTCACAAATATTTAGCATTTATTCAACATATACAAATTATACTTTCCCACTCTTATCGCTTTTCTATATTTAATCGCTTTTATATCGATTTTCATTTTTTACTGGTGTTTTTAAATATTTATTGCATTTTATAGTTTTTCCATCAATTTTCTGTTCTTAATCGCAATGAAAAAATACTTGAAATTTTTTAAAGATTCCAATTTTTTTTTATTATTTTATCAGTTTTTGTATATTTAATAAATATTTTTTATATTTGCTCAACTTTTTAAGAATTATTTCCCTTTTTTCCAATTTTACTCGCTTTTTTGTTATATTTTTTGATTGTTTTTATGTTATTTCACTTTTTTTCTCACATTTTTAAATATTTATGGCATTTTATAGGTTTGGTATCAATTTGATGTGGTTAATCGCAATATAAAATTTTTTTCTTTTTTTGTTACATTGAGCAGTTTTTTTGTTTATACCTAATCATTTTTTGTATATTTAATCACTTTTTTTATATTTGGTCGCTTTTTTAAACTAAAGTTTTTTTTTTTGGGAAATTGTCTTTGTTTCTAATTTTATTCACTTTTTTTAATTTTAATCATTTTTTTGTTTAATCGCTTTTTCTTATTAATAATCGCTTTTTTGAATTTTTAATAGGTTTTTTTTTTTTTGCAAACGCTTTTTTTAGTTTTTTATCTGCTTTTTTTATTTTTTTTCAATTTAATAACATTTTTTATATTTGATCGCTTTTTAAAATTTTTTTTTTCACTTTCCCAATTAGTAATCGCTTTGTTTTCTAATTTTAATCATTTTTTAACCATTTTTTATTTTAATAACTTTTTAAATTATTTTATCACTTTTTTTATTATTTTATCACCTTTTTAATTATTTTATCACTTTTTTTAATTATTTTATCACTTTTTATTATTTTTAATCACTTTTTTAATTGTTTTATAGCTTTTTTAATTATTTTATCACTTTTTTAATTATGTTTAATCGCTTTTTTATTTTTATCAAACGCTTTTTTGTATTTTTAATCACTTTTTTTTTTGTTCAATTTTAACAATTTTTCTATGTAAGTTATTTTTCTATTTAATAGATTTTGTAATTATTTATTACAATTCATAATTATTTATCAATTTTTCATCTTTTATTACTCTCTTAAAAAAATTTCCGTATCAGAATGTCAATACTTTATCGCTTTTTTAAATATTTAGTCACTTCTTTTATAATAGTATCGCTTTTTTAATTATGTAATCGCTTTTTTCCAAAATTTTATCACTTTCTTTATGAGTTAATCAGATTTTTCATTTAATATTTTTTTTAAATTATTTATTACCTACAGAATAATTTAATACTTTTGTGATTTTTATTAGCTTTTTCAAAATGATTTACTTTTTTTTAAACGTTTATCACTTTTTAAATATTTTAGCTTTTTGTAAATGTAATTGGTTTTGTTAACATTTAATCGATTTTTTAACCAAATTATCGCTTTTTTTTGTCATTTATCGCTTTTGTTTAATAATGATTGATTTTTTAATTTTTTATCTAATTTTTTATCACTTTTTATTTGTATTTCTCTATCTTCATACATATACAATCCCCTAAAATATAAAATACCCAAAACATTTACCAGTAAATTTATCAATTAAAATGTAAACATGCCAACAAATTTAATTAACATAACAGTAAGCAGTTAAATTCAAAATAATAAAATTGCAATAAAATGTAAACTTACTTGATGCTCTGGATGAGAAACGTGAGACTCTGGTTCAAAATAGATACTTGTTGAAGGAAGAAATTTCTTGCGAGGTGTTAGTCTTCTGATCATTGAAGTCCTGAAATCGCATGGTAATTGCTTAATATAGTCGCGGGCACCACCTTCGGACATTGTTTGTTTCTGAATGAAAGGTAGGAATAAGGAAATTGAGGAGAGAGAAGAGACGCAACTAGCTGTAATTGGAGGAAAGGAGGAAGCTTAAATAATGTACTTATAGAAAAGGTAATAAATGATTAACTTACAGAGTTAGATGGTAAAATTTAAAAAGTTAGATGGTAAAATTTAAAATGGTGGTTGGGGAAGTGAAATTAAATGTTACAATTTAAATGGGTGGTTGGGGAAGTAAAAATAAGGGTGGTGGTCCGGGTAGTGAAAATATGGTTACGGAAAATTTAATATGTGGGACACATATTAATGACATAATTACAATATCTATCCAATATTTAATTTAACTGACAACTTTACCTGTATCTTTAAAAAATTACATGTAACACTACTTTCATATTTATTTCCTCTGATGTCGAAAATAATATTGTTATTATTCACTTTAATAATGATTTTTTCAAAAATATTACTTTTTTCAATTATTATCAAATTTATGAATTATAAATCCTCTTTTCAAAATTATTATCATTTTTTTTAATTATATCACTGTCTTCCTTATAATCGCTTTTTTTTAAGAAATATCGCTTTTTTTCAATTATTTTCGCCTTTTTTTTATTTGCAATAGCATTTTTTAATTTGTAATCGCTTTTATAATTATTATAACTTTTAAACATACTAAATTATAAGCGACATTATGCAAAGGCGATTAACACAAAAAAAAAAGCGATAATTGTTTTACAAAAATGATAAACATTTTAAAAAAGCGATTATAGTTTTACAAAAATGATAAAATTTTTAAAAAAGCGTCACAATGATAAATTTTATAACAATTATAAATATGTTCCAAAAATTAAAAAAATTTAGGAAAATACCGCCATTGTAAAATCTCTACAATACAACAACCATCCTAACAATTATTACATGAGGAGTGCATTTTATTATTTACAGCAATAAATAATACACCTCAATTAAACAACAGCTTATATATGTAACTGTAAAATGTTAGTACAAATTAAGTTAACTCTAAAATGTAGATACAGCTTCTGTCTATCACATATACAACTTTATAGTAACAAAAGCTATAACTATAAACTAAGTCCTGGTTGTTATAGATGCTAAAAAAGAGGGCAATCAATCCCTTACAAAAAAATATGGGTTTACAAAAAAATGTAGGTTAACTCGGCCAACACACTTTCAAGAAACTGGGAAAAGGATGCCATCATATACACAAAAAATGATGCTAATGTTTCACCTCTTTCCCCTTCCGAGTATTCTTCCTTTTACGTTTATAGGTTACAGTAGCATCTTTCTCACATTCATCGACTGAAAGTATTTGCTCCTTCTGAACATCAACACCACCCCACTTAAGTCGTTCTTCCGCAAACCAATTTGATGCTTCACGTTGAACTTCTGCTGACAGTTGATTCTCCTCACATAAAATAAGATCCAATAAGAACCGACATCGCTGCTCTTGTGAGTCCCACTAAAAAAACCAGTAACTGAAATCAGGCTGGAGTAAAAACAATAACCATGCATATATAAAATCAATTCTTCTTACATCCTTCGCCGGCTGCAAAGTGCCTACTTTAGTAGGATTTGCCATGAAGTAGGCAACAAATAATCCACAATCATTACAGTTTGGTTGCTTAGGGAACGGATCGCGTTTAACCTTCTGAAAGTCCACAAACTTGAAATGTGGAGGCTTCACGACAACATCAAGTGCCTTACACTGGAAAAAAAAAATTTCGAACACATAACTATGTAAATCACCTCCAACATATAACAATGACATGTATGTCCAACAAAATTTGTGATGCTAATGGGGTACCTGTGCATCCATCTTCTCAATGTACCGATGCACGCTAGAATTGGTATGTAGCGTATCCCACACAGAAATATTGCGAAGAGTCAAATCCACAACAAATAAGAAAAAGTGGGAAGGTTCATGCATTGGCAGAAAAATCTGAATCACCAATGAAATTAGTATGTATATAGCCATAACTATATAACCACAAAAGCATTCAAAAAAAAATCACATATCATCTACCTTATCACAGTTCGTCACATCATCAAAAAGCAGTTCTGCAAACTTCTGATTCTTACATAAATGGAGTACAGATTCATCTGGTCGTGAAGCCATAAACTAGATAATTGGGAACTTGTCAGCGCGAACAAAAAAACTACCACACATATCTTTTACACGAACATATAAATAAAAAATGTTAAGAAGGTAGAAGTTATACCGTGAAGTCAAGCGTTAACCACCAGTTCCTCACAAGTGATCCTCGGGCTCTAGCTCGATTAGTGAGGATTACAGCCCATGTATTAATTAGAGAACTTATTAGCCATTCATCGGGTAGCAAATAATGAAAATCAGATCGACGAACACTATAAGGGCCACTCGGATCGACCAAAGTGTCACTAAACGGGAAACAATTAAAATAGGTCAGATTGAATCTAATTTGACAAGAAAAACATTTTTGAAATAGACATAAGATATTAAATACTGAGATATTACCTATCATCACCTGGCCCATAATAAACAAACATGATAACATGATGTTCTTCGGGTGTCTCACACCAAATGGCCCCGCAGCAAACCTTATACACCTGCCAGCCTTCCTATTCTCCCATTTCGTAAATGGTGATGTTTGCGCCTTTGCAAGTGTCGGAATACGAATTCGACGTTCATGGAGGGCTGGAACCACTGATTTACGACGTTTACGCTTCACCTGCCCAACAACAAATAAACCACATTATCAAATATAAAGCATCTGTGTAGTAACACATTAAATGTTGACCACAGTCAACTAGAGCTAACCCTAATCACATACCTCCTTCTTACCCCCATTTTTTCCTTCCGTATCAGATAACACATATACCCTCCCCATTTCAGATGTGCCCAAATTGAAAGTAGAAACATCTGCTTGGTCCTTACCCTCTTTGACTTTAGCAGGAAAGGTCGACAACACCATAACACTATCATCTGCAATACGGGCAGATGCATTATTGGAGGATTTACCTTTTCCATCCAACTCATTGTTTTCCACAGGAAGACCCTCATCATCTGTGCCCCCAATTTCATCA
The DNA here is from genome assembly GCA_039654915.1 of Aquilaria yunnanensis. Lineage (NCBI taxonomy): Eukaryota > Viridiplantae > Streptophyta > Magnoliopsida > Malvales > Thymelaeaceae > Aquilaria > Aquilaria yunnanensis. The sequence continues at coordinate 32,813,340 of CM077600.1, read as the reverse complement.
GCACTATGATTACTCTGTTGAACTAACACAGGCAGAGGTAAAGGTGTATCGGCAAATGGTGCATTTGAACCATGAGTATCTTCACGATGAACTTTCTTTTGGTTTGGTGAATCCTTAACACATTTCGACTTAAGAGCCTGAACCAACGTCCCAACTTGTGCACTTATTTGCTGCAATTGTTTCCTTTGCCGCAGTTGCTCCGCTCTCAGGTGACGACCATCGACAACTAGAGCACCAACATGGTCAGCCAACGTCCTAACCACTTCAACCAGATGCTCAAATTCTTCCACCGGGATATGCATCTTTTCTTTCCCTGTCTCTGTCTGATCTTTATCATGGGACGGAATGGCATCCCGGCCAGCATCAACATTCTCATGCACATTATCTGCTGAAGGAGACGGACGACCAGGGGTATTAGCTGACCACCAACCCAATTTTGAGGGTTTTGGGGAATACTCCCCATGCTCCTGCACCCATTTAAACCAAGTCAAGGTGACATACATTTAAAGCTTAACAAAACAGACAAAAAGATAAAACAGCACCACAGAAGACATGCCACTTCACCATACCTTTGGATCTTCACGAAAACATCGTTTACGCAATAATTTCTTCATCACATCGTCTGTAAAAAATGATATGGGAAGGTTGCCTGAACAAGCGCTGTAGGAACCGGGTAGAATAAAACGCATGTAATAAACCTAACAACATTCAGCATCTTTAGCAAAAAAACTGAATAAACAAACATTAATAAGGCCCAACAAGTACCGAGATTGTAAGACTAGTTGGACTGGTACCTGCAAGAACATGGAACAGCCACCAAGCACGTGTACACCATCCCCAGACACCTTCTTGATGGCAGCCACAAGGTGACTCAAAGTGAAACTTGCCCATTGATGGTCACGTAATAAGTTGACATTATCAACGCAGCACACGAACTGTGAACCAAGGAACTTTCTGTTTGAAGGGCAAAGAATAGTCGCAAGTGCAAGCAGAACATACATCCGTTTGAAATCGTCACCAGAACTACCGCTAAGCCTCTCACTAATGCCTTTAACATCGACAACCCATCGCTTGCTCACAATCTTGCAAAAGCTCTTGACCCAAGGGGACTTTTGGTTAAAATCAAATGGCGTCATTCCATCTACTATGCCCATCATCTCAGTCACATCAGAAGCTGCAATCTGAAAATTCCTCCCATATATGTTCAGAGTCATAGATCCAGGGTCGAACGAGCTAGCAAGCCATGAAATGAGATCACTATGCAAATTAACCACTTCATTTTTCAGAAGACTTCCGAGCCCAGTTTCATCTGCCAAACTCCTTTGCTCAGCACTCAACTCTTGGACATGTTTATAGAAATACCCGGGCCTACAACTTATGGAACACTGTCTCCCACTCCCTCTCCCTTTTTCCGGCTGAGGACTTTCGACATCACTAACAAACTTCACCTTCTCATCAAACGCCATTGTTTTCAACCGTGAACTCATATCAGCCCACTCCTACATTTAGTGGTGTAAACAGTTATCATAGTTATTATAATACTGCAGCCAATTGTTATTTAATAAAAGTCATAAAATTTATTAACACGATGTACCGAGCGCGTCATCGATCGGGAGTTTTTTTCCTTGAACATTTGCGCTTCTACATTCCTGTATTTGAACAAAGGTTAACATTAAAATACCATCAACAAAAGTACTGTCACTATTATACCATACTTTAACCTCTAAAAATAACACTTACACATAATGATTATATGCAACACGTAAGTTAACTTTCACAGTGTTGGTGGCGTCCCCATGATCAGCAACCCTTGTTTCCTTTTCTTCCTTGGGCCTGCATCTGGCCTGCACACGAATAAAATATGCACTCCTCAGATAAATTCATTAAATATCATTCATTATTAACTGTTACACAACTCAAATTTTAACCTATACTTCGGTTCTTACCTCTTCTATTTCCTTCTCTGCCATTGCCTCTCCTATTTCCTTCTCCATTGCTTTTCCAAACACTAGATATTCCAATATTATCTTTCTTACTCCCAAACTGCAACCAGAATACCTCCCCTCTAACCACAACCTACAGCTTACATTTCAGGTTCGTAAAAAAATTGGTCACTACATACGACAAGGAATAAATGCATCATTACTCTACACAATAAAATAATACTCTATAAATAATATTACAGTTTTATGCCAAAAATACATACTGTTATTTATTCTAGTTTAGAATTAGTTATCACTTTTTTTTTTGTTTTTATTAGCATTTTAAAAGATTTACCCTTTTTTATATTTAATAGCTTTTTTTAACATTTAATCGCTTTTCCTGGTAAACTGTCGCTTTTTTGACTTTGCTATCGCTTTTTTTAAATATTAATCGCATTTTAATATTTTTATCACTTCTCAAATAACCTATAATCAATAATCAACCCATACTATTATATTCAAAATAATTTGGAAACAATTTATATTTTCCCTACGTAAATCCTAAAACCCTTACCTATGTCAATCCTAAAACCCTAAGATCAGTTACTGAGAAAAATTACCTTAAACTAAACAGCTCGAATCACCCATAACTGCAGCCTTATACTAATACTCATAGAAATACACCACTTCCAAACTTCAGTCGGCTATTACCTGGACAGAAAAGCTTCACGAGCTTGTTGCGTAACAGTCCCTTTCCGAAGTTAGATAGAGTACTTCCGTCGGTTGTGCAAACCCACTTCCGCCCCGACAAGATCTGCTCCAAATCAACTCTACTGACCCACCGAAGTTTACGTAATGCCTGCACCCTGCTCTACTCTTCTTCTCCGCTTCTGAAACAGGTCCCTTTTGGTAAGACTTATAAATTCCACCATACCTCACCTTATTTTACCTAATTACCCTTTATGACCGGTTAACTCCATTACACAGTTTTATATTGCAGCACAAACAACAAAAAGAACTAAATAATAATATATAAAACTTTAGTGCCTCACACGAAACAATTTGAGAAGATCATTTCTTTTTGTAATTACACCAATACATACTCACTCTTCATCGACGGCTCTGATTAGGGGGGTATCCTTACTCACCAGGTATTTTAGAACGATCCATCAAATGCATTGTTCGTTTACACCCCTATCAGGAAAATGACAACGATGACTCTGAGATAACTCCTCTTCGTCGCCAGAGCTATTTTCTTCTTCTTCCTCCAAGTGGTGCACACATCGTTGCATTATTGGCTGCTGCAGCTGCTCATCATCTTCTCGAATCCTCCTAATCCCATTTCTTATACATGAAAATGAAGGTTTTCATACATTCCATTTAAATATTAAAAATCAAAAAATAAATACTATATGAAATTTTGAAAATTTGAAGCAGCAATAGAAAAAACTAGCCCATTAAATGTGTCTGAGCATCCACAAATTTGTTGTCATTCAAAAAATTACAGGAAATTAATACTGTCCCACTAGAAGATCTGCAAAATTCTTTACCATTAGATGTGTCTGAAAAAAAAAATTGATAACTGGTTTTTAGTGCACGGACTGTTGTGCGTCCGAGGGGTATAAATCAGGAATAAAGCATACAACAATTACTTAGGTCATCAACATTCAAAAATATCAAAGAATAACCATAACAAAATAGAATGTTCTCTTAGTCGGTCATCTAAGTGATCAATTTGTCTCCATAAAAAACATTAGTGACAATTTTCAACTCAGAGGAAAACATGATTATTAATAAACTTAACTGCAAAAAAAAAAAAAAAATACTATAATGACCAAATTCCACTGAATTGAAAATATTAGTGACAAATATGCTTCTTTCACCTGTATATGAAATAATTCTGGCACAAAATAAAGATCAATATAGGAGAGAAGACAAATTAATTACGAGTAGAACATCCAATTAATTAGCTGTGGAGTGTGTGGACTCAGTGGCGGAGCCAATACGGGCCCCAAACATTTTTGTAAATTATATATATATATATGTGTGTGTGTAAAAATGATGACAAAAAAATTATATTATCTCTTTTGTGGATCCCTAATTTTTTAATTATAAAGTATAACAATAATTTTTAAAAAGTATATATGTAAAATGGTAATAATTTTCTCCATCTCACTAAAATTATACATAAATGCATGTGGTTGATTTGTGTGAGAAATGTAGGAAAAGTTCAACATCAAACAATTAATTTTATTATCTTAATAAAAAAAATTGGTTATATTCTAAAAAGTTAAAAATGTAAAAGTACAACTTTTCCACTTCTTTTGTAAATTTTTGTATTAACTAAAGCGTGTTTCGTGAGAAAAAAAAGAAGTACTTTAACAAATAGATGACGGGGCTTCTTTTTCTTTGTGTTGTTTTGGATCCTAAAAATTTTTATAAGTCCTTTAATATTGTGAACATATGTAGATTGGTCGGCAAGTTTTATCCTTCAGATTTCACTGAATAAGAAAAGATTCATTTGAAGTATCAACTGCAAAATTATGAACTTGATGTGCCCCACCTTCCATAGTTAAAAAAATGTATTTACAATTACTGAATTGTGTAGAGGACTAAATGAAACAGGAAAGTTAGAAATTTATTCTTTGGTGAACAGATTAATTTGTCTTATATTGACCCTTTTTGTTTCAACTGCAACAACGAAACGAACATTTTCAGCAATGAAAATTGTGAAAACAAAACTTTATAATAGCATGAGTGATAATTTTTTCGAGAATCACTTGATTGTTTATATTAAAAGAGAAATTGCTGAGACTTTTTTAATAGACGAGAAAATAGATGATTTTTATGTATTCAAAAAAATGCGTGCCCACTTCAAAATGCACAAGGTATTATCTTTTTATTTGCTATGTGAGATTAATTGAACATGTGTACATGTATAATAACATAACTAAATTTTCATTGACAGGAAAGTGCGTGATTTGATATAGATTTGAAGCTTATGATTACTGATTCATTATATGGATGAAAACTGAGATTTAGTAAATTTTACTTGCTATTTTGGAAGTGTATAACCAATAAACATAGTTTTTTAATAGATTTTAAGTTATTTTTTGTTATTTTCTTTTTACATTATGAAAATATATCTAATTATTAATTCTCTAACATTTTCAAAATGAAGTCCGGCCCCCCTAACTTAAAATCCTGGCTCCGCCCCTATGTGGACTAGTTAAATAAATTAGTAACAGAAATACATACATGATATGAATGAACATGTATATGGTCCCGGCCGGACAATGTAAAAAACACCAATCCGGTACATAAACAAACTCCTCCTCTGAGCAGAAAAAATCATAATCAAATCCAGACTTGTAATGGCGGAAGATTCTAAAATACAGGGGGTGTATCGATGCACCCCCAATCTCCACCGTCCGATTGAAAAATGCTGATTTTCTTTAACTACCCATCAAGTCCTATATTTTCCTCTTTTTACGAAATAGAGATTTAGGTTTTATATTTTATCATCCAGGCCCAAACTAGTAAAGATCAAGAAGAGGCAACCGGTTCAAGGCTTTAACCGGTGACTTCTTCAAAATTCGAGGTCGCCACCGTCCGTTCATCGGGACATCTCCGTCGTCGTATCCTCCTGGACACAAGCCTTTGATAGCGCTACCATTCAACGAGCCACAAGCCAAACCAGCCCAATGGAGCCGTTCACGAATCCCAAGTTGCAGTCGGTCACGAATCCCAGGCCACCGTCGATCGCGAATCCGAGGCCGTCATCGATTGCGACTCCACATCCGCCGTCGGTCGCGAGTCCAAGGTGGCTGTTGTCGTTCACAAATCCCAAGCGGCCATCGTCGTTCTCGAATCCTAGTTTCTCGGCCTTCCATCGTCGCCTGTGGTTCAACCGGCCACTTCCCCAAAAGTCACCGTATGCGTGCCACTTGTGGCCCTTAAAGTCACCGGCCACCGTCGAACACACCCAGGTAGCCGCACGCTTTTCCGTCGCCATCGTTGTGAGAATCCAGACAAACCCGATCACGACCCTCGGCCATTCCGTTTGACTAATTGGTTAAACTGTTATGTAGTCCTCTTTTTTACATGTTTGTTCGTTTTAGTTCCTATCTCCTCTATATTTTATGGTTCAATCACTGACAACATTATTTAGTTATTCATTTTCATGCCAATTTTATTTTATTTTAATTTAAGTCATGAAATGAATCAAATACTAGCATGAAATTTTGAATTATAGATTTAATCTAGTTTTGTAATTTAAGTCATGTTTTATTAGCAATGATCATCATGAAAGGAAACAATTATCACAATGTATTAATATATTCTATTTTTGAAAGATAAGTAAATGCTAAATTTTTTAATAAATTTTTTAAAATATTTATAGTTATTTTAAAAGAAATATGGACATGTTGATTAGTAACCATAACTATATTTCTATGTCAGTTTGTTTTTGTTCAAAAGGTTTATATGTTTGCAACATTTATAAGTAAGGTGCTAAAATACTTAATAAATCTAAAAGTAAATTATTCTCATAGGTCTTGGTAAAATACCAAGGCAAATTTATTTTGTTCAAATCTGATTAGTCTCATATATTAAAATGAGATTTCCAATTAACCTAGAAAAATTAATTTCAAGTTAAGTAGATTTCAGATTTTGGATTTTGGATTCATGTTGATTTAGGATTAAGTAGATTTTACTTTCAAATTTTTAGCTTTAATGTTTAATTGGATTATAAGTGCATAAACTGAAATGACTAGATTATTAAACTTAATTAGTGAATATGGAAGTTACTTACTTAGAAGAACCAAAACGTAGATTTACCAAATGTAGATGTTTCTAATATAGACTTGCTAAATATGGATGTTTATAATATAAACTAGCTAAATATAGATGTTCCTAACATAGACTTACTAAATATGAATGTTCCTAACATAGTGTAAACGCTACACCAACAGTTCAAATATAATGGCCATATTAAAAGAAAAAAATTAAAATAAATATATAACATAATTCAAACTCTAATCCATAACTCTAAACCTTAAGCCCTTAATGTAATGTAAAAATAATAATAAATAAAAATTTAACCCTAACATAACTCTAACATAATCCTAAAACTTAAAAGTGTGACTCTAAACTATAAACCTAAACCCAAACCATAGATCCTATATTTAACCGTAACCCTAAAAACCTTACCTTAATCTATAAACATAAACCTTAATCCATTGATTGTAATATTTGTATGATACTATTAATTTTTTATGAATTTTTTTAAACATTAAAAAAGATAACTTCATTGAAATTTAATAACATCATAAAAATTATTTTAATCTTCATTTTATATAATTATAAACATAATTAATATCATTAGTTGATAATTATACTTTTTAGGTCTATAAAGAAATGATTTATTGGTTTCAATATATTTAATTATATATGTGATGATTACATTTAATAAATTAAATATCATTAAATATAATTCTATAAATTAACTATACTTTTTACTAAATATGTATTTCTACTTATTATTATATTAATATTATTGTTATGAATATAGATTCTACATTCGTTTTTGTTCGAGTTTAATACAAGTCAGGTCAATTTCGAGCTTAGGTAATTTTAGGCCAAGTTATTTAGGTCGGGCAATTATAGAGACTATTATGGGTGCCAAAAAAATATAATTAAATATAACAATCTATTTTTTTTAACTTAAACCATAAAATAGTAACAAAACCCAAAAAATAGAGTGAAAATTAAACCCTAATTATGTATATATTGATTTTCAATTTTTTAGAAATAAATTTGAATAAAATTTTATTTGAAATAATCCATTGATTGTAATATTTCTATGATACTGTTAATTTTTTTTATGAAATTTTATTTTTTAAATATTAAAAAAGATAATTTATTTTTCATCTTTCTTAATTTATGTACTATTTAGAAATGAAGCAAATAATCTAGATATATGGAGTAATATTTATTTTATATAATTATATATACTTTTTACATATTTATTTAAAACTAAATAAAAGTTTAACCGTAACATAACTATAACAGAATCCAAAAACCCAAAATTTTACGTTCGGGTTTTTTTGTTCTAGTTCAATGCAAGTCAGGTCAATTTCCATCTCAAGTAATTTTAGGTTAGGTTCTCTAGTACGGGTAATTATGAAGATTATTATGGATGTCAAAGAACTAAAATTAAATAGAAACAAAAATAAAAAAATAGAACGGATAATAAACCCTAATCCCTAACTTTAATTCCTAATTATTAACCCTAAACCTTAAACTTTAATCCTAAACCTTAATCCTTAACCCTATTCCCTAAACCTTGATCCTTAACCCTGTTCCCGAAACCTTAACCTAACCTTAATCCTTAATTCTTAACCCTAAACCCTATTCCCTAATCCTAAACCGTAACATTAAATATTTAACCCTAAACGTAATCCTCATCCTAAACCCTTAATCCTTAACCCCAATCCTAAACCTTAACCATAACCCTATTCCCTAAACCTTAACCCTAACCATAACCCTATTCCCTAAACCTTAACCCTAACCTTAATCCTTAATCCCTAACCCTAAACTCTAATCCTAATCTCTAATTCCTGACTTTAATTCCTAATCAATAGCCCTAAACCCTAATCCTTAACCGTATTCCCTAAACCTTAACCTAACCTTAATCTCTAACCCAAAAATCTAATCTCAATCCCTAAACCTAAACCCTAACATAAATCCTAAACCATAATCCCTAATCCTAATCCTAACCCCTTAATCATAAACCATAACCCTTAAACCCTAATCCTTAGCCCTAACCATAACCTTATTCCCTAAAGCCTAATCCTTATTCCTAAACCCTAACTAAACATAATCTTAATTCGTAATCTCATACCACTTAACCTGAATCTCATACTATAATAGCCTGAATCTCATGCCACATTGTTGACACCCAATTTCGTCCGGCTATCAAAATTAAAAAAATTAATAAAAAAAATTAATTAACTAAATTTAATTAGTTTAGGGGGCATTTTTTTGTTTCATAAGGTTAAATAGTAAATATATATATGTGTGTGTGTGTGTGTGTAATATATAAAAAGGGGAAATTTTTTTTAAAAGAATTGACAAAAACAAGAAGTTTTGGGTAAATATGAAAAAACTGAGAAGTTTGGGAAGAATCTGATGAAATTTGAAAATTCCAGGAAAATCTGGTAATTATTCCCATAGTTTTGGGCCAAATTGACAGAACAGACAAATTTGGGCCAATCAGTAATTTTGTAAAAAATCTGGGACCAGACCAGTAGTCAATGAAAACTCAAGGACTAAATCTGTCATTTTGACCAAATTATGAGATAAATCTGTTGTTAATTAAATTTCAAATTTTTTTAAAATCAAAGGAATAAAATGCTCCTCCCCTATAAATAGGGCTCCAAACCTGCAAAATAGAGGATGAAAAAATCAAGATTTCAGCTATTAAATTAAAGAAAAGTAAAAACTGTAGCTTTGGTCCTCTGGCTCTCTTCCCTTTTCCCAGAAATCCTAAACTTTTGAGTGCTAGATCTGGTTTGGTACAATGATTGGTTATAATTCTGTCATACCATTTTTTGGGTGATTGTGCCAACCAGCTTTTATTGTGTCATTTGGGTCATCTTTTGTTGTTTGAATGGGTTTCGTTTGGTGCAGGGTTGAACTTATTTTGCTCGAGTTTAAGGCTTCGTTCAGCGGCCGTCACCAAAGGCTTCAAGTCGAAGTCGGCATTGTACGTTGTTTGAAGATTGTGGAACTGAGATAGGATTTGAGATTCGAGATCGATAAGCAACTCTGTCCCCAAATTCATCATTGCAGCAGGTTGGCCTATTTCTACGTGGTTGGGTTTTTTTTATTGTATTTTCTAGTCATTTTGATAATCAGACCTTTTGTTTATGCGGAGTTCAAATATACATCCACCCCAAGTAAATGTTTACGAGCTTAAGGAATTCTGTATGCAGTTTGATAGTCTTGTTGATGCTAAATTACATTCATTTTGAGTTAACTTCCGCTTTGTTTGCGTTTTGTGTGAAGGTATCCCTTCACCGGTGAATTAAGTAGATTTGGAAGCTAATATAAGTTATGAAATACATTTAGTTTTACTACTTATCTACTGGATTGTGCAGTGTCTCAATTTTTGGTTGGAAGTTGTGGTTAAACCAGGAAGGTTTAAGACTTTTAAATGCACTAATGTAAATAGTGGAGGTTATGTGTTGTAATAGTTGTTTGTTGTCATTTTCTAATAATATTTTTTTTCCCCTATTTGGAAGTAGTGTTCATGTAACACTTCGTATTTTTCCCTATTTTCTGGACTATTTGGCTGTTTGCAAGTTCATTCCTATTTTGTCGAATCGAAAAACCTCGCAGCTGCCTGTGTTGTGGATTTTATCCGTTTTTCCCTGTTTCACTTTATCGTGGTTTGATGCATTTTTAGTGTAACGACCCAAGTCCAGAACTGGTCAACGGAACACCTGCCCACACCACATGGGCTATCCTTTATGAAAAGGATAAGCGCTAAGTGCTTATGTTCTGGAATTGGAGCCTATATATCCACATAAGGCTTCCCACAATTCACCCATGTGGGATATAGGGGTGTTACAAACTCCCCCCCTTATGTACCCAACGTCCCCGTTGGGGTCAATCGGATTACTTGGTTCCTCAGACCAAGTAACCTCTCTAATCGGACTACTTAGCCCCTAGCCAAGTAGCCTCTCGAATCTAGGATCAGTCCCGGTAGACGATGCATGTGCATACCCACTATGCCACACCATCGTGGTCCCGGGTCGGCTCTGATACCATCTGTAACGACCCAAGTCCAGAACTGGTCAACGGAATACCTGTCCACACCACATGGGCTATCCTTTATGAAAAGGATAAGCGCTAAGTGCTTATGTTCTGGAATTGGAGCCTATATATCCACATAAGGCTTCCCACAATTCACCCATGTGGGATATAGGGGTGTTACATTTAGTCCTACAGTTTTTAACCTTTTCGAGTTAATCATGTAATGCCGACAGTATTACATATTGGTCTGGGAACATAATTTTTACTTTATATTCTTTATTGTTTGTTGTTTTTTTTTTATGTACAATTTTAAAGTGCAAAATTAATTAAACTTGATTTTTCACCTTTCCATCATTTGTTTTCATTATTGAAAGTTGATTATTGTAGTCTGACTTCATTAGTTAACCTGCTTTATAGTTTAATAAAGTCAGTTGGTTCATAATTTTTACAAATATAAAGTGAATTGTGGTAACTAAGTTTTTCATGAATTTTCAATAGTTAAATTTTTTATTGATTATAACATTTTTGAACAATAATTATTCTTTCACTATACATAAACGTCGATCATATCTTTTTTTTTTCCTTTGGTTGTGACATGATCGCTTATTGGTATTGAAGTTCAGTTGCATTCTTTAAACGAAATTCTGTCTTGGGTGCCTTTAGTGTAATTTCCTTCGTGTCCCTTCTTTCACTTTTGGTTATAGTGACACTGCAATTAACGCCATAATTTATTTTGCTTCCCAATTCCGACACTAAGCTCGAACTATCGTATGTTGGATTGTGAAACTTAATTAATAATGATTGCCTGTACTATATTCTTTCTATTCCTTCAGTCTTGTATTTTGTGTCCAGGTTGTTTACGTACTATATTGTAAAGTGAAACACTGGTCACACACAATTACTCAACTGTAATATATAAACATGTTCAATTTCGTCTCTTAGTCGCTGAATTTTGGTTGGCGACTATTTTTATTTTTGTTGTAATATTGATTAATTGTTTTATATCGCATGAACTATGTAATTCAAAATTTATCTGGTTGAATAAATTAAATTTATACATAAGTGTTACAATTTACAGTAAATTCATCGTAATACAATTTCCCTGAATTGTGAACGTTTAAATTGACTTGATAGAATGTGAAATTTTTTAAGTGAATTTTTGTCTACTGAAAAAAGAAATTATTCATCAATTGAAAGCATCTGCATGTGTTATGTTTTCATCATAAGCAATCATTTGAATGGTCTGAACATGATTTTAAAATTTCCCTAATTTTTGTTTTTGATTAAATAATAGTTGAATTTATTAGCATCGTTCTGATTTTAATCCATTGAAAGCATCTGCATGCGTTATGTTTTGATCATAACCCTTGAAATCCTAACTAATCATTTGAATGGTAATAAGCTGATATTATTATTGCCCAACTTCAGTTTTAAATAAATAATACTTCAATATAATAGCATAGTTTTCATACTAAAAAATTATTCATTTAATTCCTGCTGTTATTTATTTTATTTAGAAATTACATAAATAAAAATACCTTTGTCAAAGTGCGGGTTGAAAAAAATTGTTTGTTCATATTGCTTTCTTAAAGTGTAACCATTATGTTTAGGTTGTAGCAAATCCATACACGATGCTGTTGGTGTAGTACTAACTTTTTTTTTCTCGCAAATGCTCTACTGGGATTATTATTTTGAAGGTGTTCATTTCTCTATTGATGCTTCTCAGGACTGATAGAAAGTACTTCCGTGTATTGTTTGTGACTCTGTTCACATCCTTCACCATCATGAATCCCAAGGACAGCATTCAAAAGGTGGGCAATAATTGATTCTTTTGTGGGTCTGTTCAATGTTTGTTATATGCTTTGTCATTTCAAATTCATGTTGTGTTTTATATTTAGCTACAACTTGCACTTTGTACAATTCTGGAGAATGTATTTGAGGTGTGTGTTTTGGGGAAATCTTGTTCCACTGCTTCTCAATTAGTGATGCAGTTACAAAGTAATGTGCGTACGTATATGTTATTTGGTTTTGTAGGAAACAGTCGCAGATGAAGGGGGGTCGGGTAGTAGGAACGTACATCGCGGTGTTGATGTCGAGAATGTGAAAGCAAACCTGAAGAATGCATATAATAAATTAAATATATATACAAAGTGTACTTACAATTTCGGGGCAATTGTAAACTGCTTTTCTTTAAACGTAAAGTTTGTGGACACCTTTAAAATAGATGCAATTACATATTTTGTTATAAATAATGAAAATTTAAAGGGGTAAATGATATTTACATGTACCATTTAATAATTTTATTATTGTAACCCCAATAATTAAGACACTAAAATACTTAATATATCTATAAGTAAATTAGTTTTGGTGGCCTTCGTAAAGTCCAGAGACAGATATATTTCATTCAAATTTAATTTTTTTAATATACTATATAAGTGGGTGGATCACCTAACAAAAATTGATTAATGCCGATTCATAGAAAGTAAAGCAAATGTCTACTTTTTTTTAATAATGTTTTAAAAAATTTCACTTATCTCCATCTAGTTTTTAAAAAATATTAAAAAAAATCCTACAATAACCTATTCCCTAAAGTATAATTTTTGTAACAATTTTTTTAACAATTACACTTATCTCCCTCTACTTTTAAAAACAAATTTAAAATTCTTACAAGAACCCAAACCTTAACATTAACCTTAATCTCTAACACTACATCCTAACCTTAACCCTAAACCCCTAACTCTAAACGCTAGCCCTAATCCCTTGATTATTATTTAAGTCATGAATTGCATCAAATTTTTTATTAGTTATCCAATACATTAAGTTACTTAATCTTTTTAAGTACATTGTTATTGGTGAATTTAGCCAAGTCCCGAGATAGATTTAATTCATTCAAATCCGATTAGCCTTGTAGACCATATAATACATCTAATGAACTTAGGAAAATTGATTGGTTATAATACTTCAAAACACATTTCACCAAAAAAATCAAGTAAAGTTTACGTATATATCTTATTCTACCTGGAACCGATTTCATTTGAAAGCTCATTGTATTTAGCTTAAAATAATACATTGATTGTAAAACTATCATCATACTATTAATTTGTTAAGAAGTTGTCTTTGTTTACGCATTAAAAAAATTATATTCATGCAAATTTAATAACAACATAAAATTTGTATTTTCAATTGACACATACACGTACATAGTATTGCGTTAGTTATGCGATTCGTTCTTCGTGAAAATTATATAAAAAAAAATTTGTAATTTTAGATTAGGTTAACTTAAGTTAGAACGAATTTGCTTACTCATTGAGATTAAGTGAAAAGGAATTAATAAAATATTACTGGATAAAGAAATAAGTCAAATATTACCCAAATATTTTTTATTCTTTTATTTTTTTAGTGGATAAAGAAAAAAAATTACTTTATTTTTATGGTTAAATGTGAAATAATTGAAATAAGTATAACCATCTACATTACAAAAGTTAAAATTGGATAAAGTAAATAAAGGAAAATCAAAGGACAATAAATAAATAAATATAAAGTGGGGCTTTTGGCCATCCACTTAAAAATAAAATTGCATGAATTAAATAATTACAGAAAATTAAATAAAGAAAGAAAAAGTGGGGATTTTTGGCCATCAACTTAAAAAGTGCATGAATTAAATAATACATGAAATAAATACATAAAGTAAATAAAGGAAAATTAAAGGACAATGAATAAATAAATAGAGTGGAGCTTTTTGGCCATCCACTTAAATAAATAAATAGGAGGTGTAACCTTCCATCAATTATAATAATAATAATAACAATAATAATAATAATAAGAAAAGTTAGTTGTTAGCAATTAGTTGTTAAAAATAATAACAATAATAATAATAAAAGTTTGTAAAGTTAGTAAAGTTAGTTGTTAATAATAATAATAATAATAATAATAATAATAATAATAATAATAATAATAATAATAAATGTTAGTAAAGTTAACTGAAGTTAATTGTGTAAAAATTAAAAGGTAACTGACTTATAATAATAACAATAATAACAATAATAATAATAAAAGTTAGTGATTATCTACACAATAATAACAATAATAATAATAAAAGTTAGTGACTTATAATAATAACAATAATAATTATAATAAAACTTGGTTTTAAAAGGTTAGTGACTTATAATAATAACATTAATAACAATAATAATAATAAAAATTTAGTCAAATTTTTCCAAAACTTCTCAATTTTGTCATTTTTATCCCAAACTTTTCAATTTTGTCAATTTTTTGGAGTTTTCTTTTTTTATTTCAAACATGCATATATACACACATATATCATTTTGAATTAAACCCTTATAAAACAAAATGTATTTTAAACTAATTAACATAATTAAAATTTTTTCAGTAATAATAATAATTAATTAATTAATGATAATAAAAATTGTTAATAATAATTTTTTTTAACTTTAATTGTTTTGGATATACACACATAGACATTAACTTACAAAATGCCCTTCCCCAAAACTATTTAATTCTCTCTTCGTATAATAATTAATCTATAATAATTTTTATATAATTATTATAATTTTTTTAATTAAAATTTTTTGTAATTATTATTTTTAAAAAGGGGTCGGACGAAATTAGGAGTCAACATTATTATTATATTACTATTATTATTATGAATACATATTCTACATTCGGGTTTTTTGTTTGAATTTAATACAAGTCAGGTCAATTTCTTTATTTATTTACTTTATGCACTTTACTTATTTTTACGTGGATAGTTAAGCGCCCAACTTTATTTACTTTCTACACTTATTTCAAACTCTAACTATAATACATAACTGTCAACCCTAAGCCATTAATGAGTAGCCGTCATGTAAAAAATAATAATAAATAAAAATTTAACCCTAACATAACTCTAACATAATCCTAAAACTTAAAAGTGTGAATCTAAACTATGAACCTAAACACAAACCATTGATCCTATACTGAACCCTAACCCTAAAAACCTTATCCTAATCTATAAACCTAAACCTCAATCCATTGATTGTAATATTTGTCTGATACTATTAATTTTTTAAGAATTTTTTTAAACATTAAAAAAGATAAATTCATTGAAATTTAATAACATCATAAAAATTATTTAAATATTTATTTTATATAATTATAAACATTATTCATATAATTAGTTAATAATTATACATTTTACGCCTATAAACAAATGATATATTGGTTTCAAAAAATTTAATTATATATGTGATGATTACATTTAATAAATTAAATATCATTACATATAATTCTATTAATTAACTATACTTTTTACTGAATACATATTTCTACTAATTATTATATTAATATTATTATTATGAATACATATTCTACATTCAGGTTTTTTGTTTGAGTTTAACACAAGTCAGGTCAATTTCGAGCTTAGGTAATTTTAGGCGTAGTTATTTAGGTCGGGCAATTATAGAGACTCTTATGTATGCCAAAAGAATATAATTAAATCCAATTATGTATTTTTTCTAAATTAAACTATAAAATAGTAACAAAACCCAACAAATTGAATGAAAATTAAACCCTAATTGTGTAGATATTGGTTGCCAATTTTTGAGAAATAAATTTGAATAAAATTTTATTTCAAATAATCCATTGATTGTAATATTTCTATGTTATTGTTAATTTTCTTATGAAATTTTATTTTTTATATGTTAAAAAAGATATATTTTTTTCATTTTCCTTAATTTATTTACTATTTAGAAATGAAGCAAACAATCTAGATATATGGAGTAATATTAATTTTATATAATAATATATACTGTTTATATATTTATTTAATACTAAATAAACTTTAACCGTAACATAACTATAACATAATCCAAAAACTCAAAATTTTACGTTCGGGTTTTTTTGTTCTAGTTAAATACAAGTCATGTCAATTTCTATCTTAGGTAATTTTAGGCTAGGTTATTTAGGATGAGTAACTATGAAGATTATTATGGATGTCAAAGAACTAGAATTACATACTACTAAATATCCAAAAATTGAATGAATAATAAACCTTGATCCCTAACTCTAATTCCTAATCCTATACCATAACCTCAATCTCATACCATTTGACCTGAATCTCATACCACTTAACCCGAATCGCATACCACTTAACCTTAATCCTATACCGCAAAAACCTAATTATCATACCACAATAATCTTAATTTCATACCAGTTAACCTGAATTTGATACCATTTAACCTGAATCTCATACCAGTTAACCTGAATCGCATACCACTTAACCTGAATTCTATACCACAGTAACCTAATTATCATACCAAAATACCCTGATTCCCATACCATATCAACCTGAATCTCATACCACATCAACCCGAATCTCATACCACTTGACCTTAACCTCATACCATTTAACCTGAATCTCATACCAGTACACCTGAATATCATACCATTTAACCTCAATCCTATACCATAACCTCAATCTCATACCACTTAACCTTAATCCTATACCGCAAAAACCTAATTATCATACCACAATAACCTTAATCTCATACCAGTTAACTTGAATTTGATACCATTTAACCTGAATCGCATACCACTTAACCTGAATTCTATACCACAGTAACCTAATTATCATACCAAAATACCTTGATTCCCATACCATATCAACCTGAATCTCATACCACATCAACCCGAATCTCATACCACTTGACCTTAACCTCATACCATTTAACCTGAATCTCATACCAGTACACCTGAATATCATACCATTTAACCTCAATCCTATACCATAACCTCAATCTCATACCATTTGACCTGAATCTCATACCACTTAACCCGAATCGCATACCACAATAACCTTAATCTCATACCAGTTAACCTGAATTTGATACCATTTAACCCGAATCTCATACCAGTTAACCTGAATCGCATACCACTTAACCTGAATTCTATACCACAGTAACCTAATTATCATACCAAAATACCCTGGTTCCCATACCATATCAACCGGAATCTCATACCACTTCAACCCGAATCTCATACCACTTGACCTTAACCTCATACCATTTAACCTGAATCTCATACCAGTACACCTGAATATCATACCATTTAACCTCAATCCTATACCATAACCTCAATCTCATACCATTTGACCTGAATCTCATACCACTTAACCCGAATCACATACCACTTAACCTTAATCCTATACCGCAAAAACCTAATTATCATACCACAATAACCTTAATCTCATACCAGTTAACCTGAATTTGATACCATTTAACCTGAATCTCATACCAGTTAACCTGAATCGCATACCACTTAACCTGAATTCTATACCACAGTAACCTAATTATCATACCAAAATACCCTGATTCCCATACCATATCAACCTGAATCTCATACCACATCAACCCGAATCTCATACCACTTGACCTTAACCTCATACCATTTAACCTAAATCTCATACCAGTACACCTGAATATCATACCATTTAACCTCAATCCTATACCATAACCTCAATCTCATACCATTTGACCTGAATCTCATACCACTTAACCCGAATCGCATACCACTTAACCTTAATCCTATACCGCAAAAACCTAATTATCATACCACAATAACCTTAATCTCATACCAGTTAACCTGAATTTGATACCATTTCACCTGAATCTCATACCAGTTAACCTGAATCGCATACCACTTAACCTGAATTCTATACCACAGTAACCTAATTATCATACCAAAATACCGTGATTCCCATACCATATCAACCTGAATCTCATACCACATCAACCCGAATCTCATACCACTTGACCTTAACCTCATACCATTTAACCTGAATCTCATACCAGTACACCTGAATATCATACCATTTAACCTCAATCCTATACCATAACCACAATCTCATACCATTTGACCTGAATCTCATACCACTTAACCCAAATCGCATACCACTTAACCTTAATCCTATACCGCAAAAACCTAATTATCATACCACAATAACCTTAATCTCATACCAGTTAACCTGAATTTGATACCATTTAACCTGAATCTCATACCAGTTAACCTGAATCGCATATCACTTAACCTGAATTCTATACCACAGTAACCTAATTATCATACCAAAATACCCTGATTCCCATACCATATCAACCTGAATCTCATACCACATCAACCCGATTCTCATATCACTTGACCTTAACCTCATACCATTTAACCTGAATCTCATACCAGTACACCTGAATATCATACCATTTAACCTCAATCCTATACCATAACCTCAATCTCATATCATTTGACCTGAATCTCATACCACTTAACCCGAATCGCATACCACTTAACCTTAATCCTATACCGCAAAAACCTAATTATCATACCACAATAACCTTAATCTCATACCAGTTAACCTGAATTTGATACCATTTAACCTGAATCTCATACCAGTTAACCTGAATCGCATACCACTTAACATGAATTCTATACCACAGTAACCTAATTATCATACCAAAATACCCTGATTCCCATACCATATCAACCTGAATCTCATACCACATCAACCCGAATCTCATACCACTTGACCTTAACCTCATACCATTTAACCGGAATCTCATACCAGTACACCTGAATATCATACCATTTAACCTCAATCTCATACCATTTGACCTGAATCTCATACCACTTAACCCGAATCGCATACCACTTAACCTTAATCCTATACCGCAAAAACCTAATTATCATACCACAATAACCTTAATCTCATACCAGTTAACCTGAATTTGATACCATTTAACCTGAATCTCATACCAGTTAACCTGAATCGCATACCACTTAACCTGAATTTTATACCACAGTAACCTAATTATCATCCCAAAATACCCTGATTCCCATACCATATCAACCTGAATCTCATACCACATCAACCCGAATCTCATACCACTTGACCTTAACCTCATACCATTTAACCTGAATCTCATACCAGTACACCTGAATATCATACCATTTAACCTCAATCCTATACCATAACCTCAATCTCATACCATTTGACCTGAATCTCATACCATTTAACGCGAATCGCATACCACTTAACCTTAATCCTATACCGCAAAAACCTAATTATCATACCACAATAACCTTAATCTCATACCAGTTAACCTGAATTTGATACCATTTAACCTGAATCTCATACCAGTTAACCTGAATCGCATACCACTTAACCTGAATTCTATACCACATCAACCCGATTCTCATACCACTTGACCTTAACCTCATACCATTTAACCTGAATCTCATACCAGTACACCTGAATATCATACCATTTAACCTCAATCCTATACCATAACCTCAATCTCATACCATTTGACCTGAATCTCATACCACTTAACCCGAATCGCATACCACTTAACCTTAATCCTATACCGCAAAAACCTAATTATCATACCACAATAACCTTAATATCATACCATATGCACCTAAATCTCATACCAAATGAACCTGAATCTCATACCACGTAACCTTAATCTCATACCATTTAACCTGAATCTCATACCATTAAACCTTAATATCATACCATTTAACCTCAATCCTATACCATAACCTGAATATCATACCATTTAACTTCAATCTCATACCATATTTACCTAATTCTTATACCATCTAAATTTTATATCACATGAACCTAAATCTAATACCATTTAACCTAAATCCATTACCACCTAACCTAATTATTATACCGTTTAGCCTTAATTACATACCGCATAACCTGTAACCTGTTGTTCAGGTTGCAGTATGATTTTCTTGTTTTGTATACTATTGTGATATTTCTAAACTTGTGTCCTTAACTGATCAGAGAACAAAAGTTTGGGGATGAGGCATGAAAAGGGGGGTATTGGTACACCCCCCGTATTTTAGAACGACCCATAATGGCATGCATATATAGACTTGACCTGGCAGCGGCACTTCCCCTTTTGATCGCTAATGGATGCGTTTGAAAACTTGCTGGAAAGCTCTTAAAAAAAAAAAGAAGGTGCGCTGAGCCTTTTCTTCTCTGCGTCTATCTCATCCTCTGTTTCTATTGCATGCTTCTTCTACTACTTCTTGTTTTTGTTTCTTCTTATCTGCTTCTTTGTTTATTGGCTGCTTCTTCTCTACTTCGTCTGCTGATTCTCGGTGAAGAACGGCAATGATAGCATGGATGCCCACAACTTGTATCATGCTAGCATTTTTTAACTTTTTTCAAACCAAAAGTTATGCCAAGGTGCTTTATGTTAGCGATACGTGTTGCTTATCTATTTTAACTCGTGTATATATCTACTTGTATAGTTTCATTTCATCCTGTATTCCATTGTAACTATGACACTTCAAGTATAAATACAATACAAGGGCAACCTGGCGGTTGTGTGCGGCAATCTCATTCTTTTATGGTATCAGAGCCATATAAAGACCTACATCTCAAACTCTTCTCAAACAATGTCCACAGAAAACTCACCCTCAACCTTCTCTTCGACTTCTCCTTCCTCAAGCAGCAATCCCCCTGTTCTCTTGCCATCACCTTCTGTGAATCTCGACTATTTCATTAGCATCAAGCTAGCTTGAGACAATTATTTGCTTGGGAAGGCACAGTTCCTTCCATATTTACAACAACAACGGCTGATTAAATATGTTGACAGCACGGTCAAAGCACCCCCACAATCAATCTCAGCATCTCAGACACCTTTAAACTCAAGTTCGACTGCTAGTGATCAAACTCCCAATCTAGCATACCAAAATTGGTATCAACAAGATCAATTGATCTTGAGCGTTATCATCCTTACCTATGTGATCAATATGACAATGTCTTATGAGGTATGGACAGCCCTAGAAAGATTATTTGCCTTATAATCTAATGCTCATATTATGCAAATACGCTACCAGCTGTAAAACCATAAAGAAGAAAGATCTTAAAGTAGCTAATTATTTCTAGCGCATCAAGAGTTTCGCTGACATTGTATCTGCCATTGGACAACCCTTGCAGGAATACAAAATTGTTTCACATATTCTTACAGGTCTGAGTGCTGAATATGATCTTCTGGTGACATCGATTACAATGAGAATTGATCATATGCCCCTTAATGATCTATATGGGCACCTTCTGAGTTATGAACTACACCTTGAACAACACCATGCAGTGATTTAGCCAGCAGAAGATCCACCTTCAGTCAACATAGCAACTAGAAACAACTCCAACCGTGCTGAAAAAGGTTCTGGGCCTAACAACTGTGGACGCGGCTAAGGGCGATGATGCTCTGGTCCCTCAAATCAAAAGACGGGAGGGAATCAAAACAATTCTGGTATTACATACCAAGTATGTGAGAACCTTGGTCATTCTGCACTTTAATGTTACCATCATTTTGATCACTCTTATCAAGAAGAATTGAGCCATTTTGCTGCAATGGCTGATACTCCTTCATATCAAGTCGACACCAATTGGTATACAGACTCAAACGCCAATGAACATATCACCTCTGATCTTAACAATCTTTCTCTCAGTGAACAATATAATGGTACTGATCGAGTACAGGTTGGCAATGGGGCAAGTTTGTCTATCATCATATTGGCTTATCTAAGATTCCTACTGCCATTCTTCCACTTCATTTAAAAAATGTTCTTCATGTGCCTAAAATATTTAAAAAATGTTCTTCATGTGCCTAAAATCTCAAAGAATCTTATCTCAATCAGTAAGCTTACATGTGATAACCCAGTTTTTCTCAAATTTCATCCTAATCATTTTCTTGTTAAGGATTGAGTCACAAAGAAAGAGCTCATCCAAGGAACATGTATGAATGGCCTCTACCAGGTTCCCTTGCATACTCTTGACAAGTCTCACTCACCAAGTGCCCTTGTTGGGGAGTGTGTCAGTCTCCAATAGTGGCATTCCAGGCTTATTCACCCATTTGAAAGCATAGTTTGTCAAGTTGTTTGTCATCATAGTCTTTCTCTTACTAAGAATAAAGAGTTCACAGTTTGTGCATATCAGAAAGGAAAAAGTCATTCGCTGTCTTTTTCTTCATTTTTGTTTGTTTCAAATCATCCTCTGGATTTAATTTTTTCTGATGTTTAGGGACCTGCTATGAAGTCTGTTATTGGCTTCCATTATTATGTCAATTTTATTGATGACTATAGCAAATTTGTTTGGTTATATCCAATTATTTGCAAATCAGAGCTTTACACTGTTTTTCTCAGATTTCAAAACATGTTGAGCATATTTTGAACACAAAAATTAAAGCTGTTCAAACTGATTGGGGAGGTGAATACTAAGTCTACACACTTTCTTTTCCTCTATTGGAATTGATCATTGAGTTTCATGTCCTTATACCCATTAATAGAATGGTTTAGCTGAGCGTAAACATTGCCACATTGTTGAAACAGGCAAGTTTCTTTCGGCTCAAGCATTTACGCCACTAAAATTTTGGGATAATGCTTTTTAATTTTCATAAACCGAATGCCTAGTCGAGTCACTTCTAATGTTTCTCCCTTAGAGCACCTGTTTCGTGGGAAACTAGATTATAGGTTTATGAAAACCTTTAGATGTGCTTGCCGGCCATTTCTACGGCCCTATACTATGCACAAGTTCGAGTTTCGCTCCACCAAATGTATGTTTATTGGGTATAGTTCCATTCACAAAGGTTACAAGAGCCTTGATCCTATCTCTGGTAAAGTCTACATTTCTAAAAAGTATTCCTTTTTGTACATATGCCTCATGACACCGGTGCTGAAGGCTCCAGTACTCGATTTCACACCATACAACTTCCAGCTCTCCATCCTGAACTTGTTCCGGGGCCTCATCTAACCAAGCACTGCCTACTGAACCTGCATTTTCTAGCTGCAACACATATAGCCTCAGTTCTCCTAGTACCTCTTAGCCTGAGTCTGATTCATTGGTGTCTACACTACTTGCTCCTCCTCGGCATCCCATGCAAACTCACCTACGTAACAATATCGGCAAGCTGAAGATCTTTACTGATGGGACTGTTCGATATCCTATTTCTCAAGCACTATTGGCCACCAACTCCTCTATTAAAGCCAAAGCCACCAATCTCTCCATGGCTATGACAGATCCCTCTTAGCAGAAAGCAATGAATGCTGAATATGCAGTTTTTGTGGAAAATAAGACTTTGGTCTCTCGTTCCACCAACAACCAACATGGATATTATTAATTGCAAATGGGTTTTCAAATTAAAGAGGAAAGCTAATGGAAGTATTGAACAGAATAAGGCCTGCCTCGTTGCAAAAAGGTTCAAACAACAGTATAGTGTTGACTATCATGATACATACAGTCCGGTAGTTAAACCTACCACCATTCCGCTTAATCTTTCTCTTGCATTATATAAATTCTCGCTGATCCAATACTCTGCAAAAGCACGCTATCTCTTGGTCTTCACATCCGACGATCTTCATCTCAGGTTCTTAATGCCTTTTCGGATGCAAACTAAGCTGGATGTTCAAATAATTACCGTCCTACAAGTGTTTTTGCCTTTTTCTTAGGAAATAACCTTGTTTCTTGGAGCTCTCGAAAACATTAACAGTTTCTCGTTCAAGCACTGAAGTGGAGTATCGGTCTTTGGCAAATGCTACTGCTGAACTTATCTGGAAGCAAGCATTGCTATCGGAATTAGGTGTTTAACTTGATTAACAACCTGTTTTGTGGTGTGATAACATTGGTACTACCTATCTCACCACAAACCTTGTTTTTCATGCCCTAACAAAGCAAATTGAAGTTGTTTTTCATTTTGTCCGTAAAAAGGTTGCTCGAAAAGATCTTGTGGTTCGTTCCATCTCCACTGAAGATTAAGTTGCAATCGTTCTCACTAAACCATTGTCATTTCGGCGTCATCAGTAGTTCTTAACCACTCTCAACGTTAACTCTCGGACGTTGTGATTGTGGGGGCATGTTAGCGATACGTGTTGCTTAGGATAGAAGTTATTCTTATCTACCCTAACCCCTATATATATCTGCTTGTATAGTTTCATTTTATCCTGTATTCCATTGTAACTATGACACTTCAATTATAAATACAATACAAGAGCATGCAACCTGGCTGTTGTGTGTGGCAATCTCATTCTTTTAATCTAATCATGTAACTACCCAAGTTATATGGTGATGAATGAGAATTAGAACATGGATGATCCCCAAATATTGGGTTAAACCTAAATAAGGAAAAGAACAATTTAGGTAGACAAACATATGCATAGATATAGGTTGTGGTCTTGTTTGGCATTAAAGTTAATTATTAATAGTAGATTTCAGAAAAACTATCTAATGGTGGGTTTTTATTAACATTGGCAATTTAATCTTCATCATTAATTAATTATTAGTGCCAATCACATGTGCTGTTTCCAAAGGAAGCTATATCATACGTAGGCTTCATTTATTCATTATTCCCACATAAACATGTAGGTATATATATTACATTGAAAATTCAGCACACAAACTTCTGCCTGGGTAAAAAGAAACCTAAATATCAATCGGCTCTTCACAGGCTAATTATTCTTACACTTGCACATGAAGATAAAAGTAGCACACAGGCATAGGGAGGAGAAAGGGTAGTGATTAATCGAGAGGGAGCTGGTGAACTAGCAAAGCAGCTACAAAGTCTTTGAGATAATCAGGGAAGGTGTAGGCATCCGTATCAGCATACACAACGTGGTTACTGCGGGTGAAGTTGAGCACTCGCATGAGCACTGCCTTGGGAACCTCTATTGGTCGCAAAAGTCCTATATTCAAGTCCTTCCATGCACTCTCAATTCGCTTGTACAACTCCTTCACTGCTTCCTGCTTCGTTGCCCCGTACTCTTTCATGTAACATTCTACGGCGGTGTCTGCGTGCCCCCTCTTTTTCTCAAACTGCAAGCAAAGCGTTCATCCAAACGCCAACATCAATTCATGATTTATATATATGTACATCTATCGTTTTCGGGGTGCAAGTAATTGCTTAGGGTTGAAGTGTATGTAAAATTAAAATTAATGCACCTCATGGCTCATTATGTCATCTATGAGTCTTCCGATTAGTGAAGAAGCTTCGACAATCTTGGGGGTGGACAACATCCACTCAAAAGCATCTCTGCTTATATTGTCTTCCATCCCAAGCAAAGATGAGAGTATGAGTAGAGGGCTAGTGCTGGTTTGGATTCCCAGCTTAAGGTACTCCTCCAATGTAGGTGTATAGTTTTGGCTGAACCATCTAGCTTCTGTCAAGTAAATTCTTGCTTGCCTCTTCATCTGATATATACATACATCATCAAATTAAACTAGTTAGTTACCAATTAATTAATGTTGTGAATAAATAACTTAAGAAACCTAGCTATTTTTGCTCGATGAGTGTATATATTATATAGAAATTAAGGAAATTGCATGCATAAGCATGACCATTTCTATAGCGTAGTTGAGGCGATAGGATTTCTCAAGTTTGGCCATGTCCTCCCCAATTTCATCATACACATCCAGCAATATATGATACAACTCTTTGCTGCACTCATTATTCAGCCCATCCATTGCATTTCTATCCCACCTGCAGAAATCCCATTATAATATAGTAATTAATATTCGTTGTTTCCTTTCCTTAATTTTGGCTATCTCTAAAGTCTGATCAAGTATAGTTCTATATATGTATGCTATATACAAGGAACCTACCTTTGAATGGCTTGTGTAAGGAGCTCCAGTTCTTCAATTGTCCCATAAGCATCATACATGTCGTCAAGAAGAGAAGTAAGAGCTATAAGTTTGGTCAATATCTTCCTACCCAGTGCGTAACAAGGCTCATAATATACCGCTATTGCCCAAAAGAATAATTCCGTTATTCTATCCCTTGCATATGGTAGTCTTCTTGGAATATCCAAATCTTTCCACCACCTTCAATTCACATGAAAAAATGAAAACAAAAAGAAAGTGAACATATATGGAATTTAATTTAACTAAGCTGGAAAGTATTATTTCGATGTGATGTCCACCATTTTCAATTTAAACGACAATTAAGGGGATTAGGGTAAATGCATATGCATGCATGCTAATTACCTTGCTATCTCTCTCATCTCGTTTTGGTGCAACTTTTGTAACATATTGAAGTCCAACTTAGCGAAAGTCAATACAACATGAGTGTTGAGAAAAGGATACATAGAGATATAGTATTTAGCCTCCAGCCTTGGGATGTTCTTCGGAACAGGGTACTTCAATGCCTGACTTGCTTGTGCTGCGAGTTTTGGGCTTGAAGATGTGTCCTCTGCAATGGATTTGAGGTGGGTCGTTGTGAAATCAAATGCCTGTTCAAGTATATCTTCTCCACGCAGCCTCACACATGCAGCCTCATGCAAGCTCAATAGCCCTATAGCATCTTCACTCAGAGATTCCTTCAACTTCCCACTTTCATCCTTAAACTTGTTAAAAATGTCTGCAATTCAGAAGCCAGTAAACAATACTACTTATTAACCAACCAAGGAACTAGGGGGTATATGTTCTGAGTTAAATTAATATTATTTAGGAGAAGGAATATATAAATATATATGTTCTTACCGCATGAAACGGTTAGGCCAAATTGCCTAAGCAGACGAAACAGCAGCGAAATGCTACGGAGGTTGTCATTTTCTTCAAGGCAAGTATCGAGATTCTTGTGAATTCCCTGCAAGAGGTTTTCGATTTCATCCTCGAAATGGTAAGCTATGCCCAAACGTTGGACCGAGTCAATCAAGTCCAGTTGTTCCCAAGGCTTGTCCACTCCGACTAACAGGAGTTCCCTCACCTGTTCCTTCAGCTTTTGGTGCTTCGATGCTTGCTCCGTTTCCTTCTCATAACGATTAACAACCAATTAATTATTGTGCCACAAAAATTGGTTTTTTGTATAGACTAGTCTCTTAAAACGTTCCTTAAACATGTATAAAAAATTGTTTATACACGTACACACATATTATAGAACAAGAACTTTTTAGCTATAGTGCCAGAGGAAGAAGTTTATAAAAAATTAAAAAAAAAAAGTACCAGATGAAGAAGAGGGGATGATACGAAATGTTCCTTCCAGATGTCGGCCTGGAATTGGGCAAGAGGACGATTTGTCTCTGGCGCCATGACCTTTAAAGAATCAGATTGCTGCTTCAGGAGTAGACTACAGCTTTTTTCGGAAGATGTTATGTGGCTTGTGGTGCCACTGGCAATGCATCAATCGTCCTATTTATAAAAGTAAACTTTAGGACAAATTACCAAAACTCCCCCCTTAGGATTGGTCATACCTACAGTTTTATCCTTCTTTTTCAAATACCTACAGTTACCCCCTACAACATTAACACCATTATTCCCTCTCACCACAAAAAAGAGAAAATATCTTGTTTTGCCTCATTTTATAATTATACAAGTCAACTCCACACATATAAGGTCATTTTTGTTTAATTTTGGACTATATGTTATGAATCAAACCATAAGTTTAGGTATAAATGGAATATTATCAAAATTTATCATATCTTTTTCAAGTTTTATTTTTTTTTTCAATTACCATGTGTTTAGTTCTAATAAAAAAAAAAGAATCAAATTCTAAAAATTGGATAAATTGAATTATAATTTGGATTGTTTAGATAAAAATGCAAAAGACTGAATTATAATTCAGATGGTTTGGATCGATTTTAATATATAATTTAGATAGTTTGGATTAAATTTATAAAAATAAAAAATTAATCAAATTATTCTATTTAAAACCAATCTAACCGTATGACCATCCCTACAACTTGTTAGCCCTCAACATAAAATTAATACATTAAAGACCCAAGGTGTATAGTTTATTCAAGCTGTGCACCAATTTTAATTTACTCCTCCTTCAAAACATTTCTTATTTTGGGTGGTTTGGATTAAATTTAAAAAAATAAATAATTAGTTAGATTATTCTATTTGGACCGGTTTTAAACCGATTCAACCGAATGAACACTCTTACGACTTGTTAGCCCTCAATAGAAAATTCATACATTAATGGCCCAAGGTGTATAGTTTATTCAAGCTGTGCACCAATTTTAATTTACTCCTACTTAAAACATTTTAACCACCTACTTACGATCATTATTTTTCGTTGAGAAAAATGCGTAAAAGACTTAGAGTTTGCTTTAACTTAAGTAAACTTAATTTAAAATGAGTTATTTTTATTTTTATATTTTTTTGTATGACACCAATTTCATTAGAAATTAATATTATTTAAGTGTAATAATCCATTAATTTTAAATTTTTTATGATATTATTAAATTTTTATAAATTTTTCCTCTTTGGGCATTAAAATAAAAAATTTATATCCACAAAAAAATAATAAAAAATTAGTAATATCATAAAAAAATTTATTTCCAATGAATTATTACACCAATATAATATTTACTTCCAAAAATATTGACTTTCAATAAAAAATATATAAAAATAAAAATAAGTCATTTTAAATTAAGTTAGATTAAGTTGAAAGGAATTCGCCCATGCACCCAATTCCTTTGCATTTATCTGACTTGAGCTAAGCTCCTTTTTTACAAGTGAAAGAGCATGACTGTATGGTGACTCACCCTCAGCTTACGTCCTAGCAAGATTGTACCTTCGAGGAAACGCGAACAGGAGAAGGAGTGGTCGAAGTTGACCGACGCCGGAAAGGGTCGCATCAGCAGGGCAAATCCTGACCAGGCTGAGTGCAGTGACAAACGGTGGATGAGGGGAGAGTTGGGGAAGCGGACGATTTCGGACACATTGGGGAAACGACGAACGGCGGAGGAGAAGGAGCTGCTGTTGTGTGTGCAAGAGAGAGAGTAAAGTTTTGTGTGAGGGAAGAGAGAAGCGTCCAAGTCAGTAGATCGATGGCAGTTTTGTGATTCTGGCATAAGTTAGGGTGAGTCACCGAATAACTGCTTTGCCTGTCAAAAAAAGAAGTAGCTTAAGTTGCCTAAGTGCTTTGGCTTGACAAAAATAAGTGGAAAATTTATAATTATCATCCTGCATATACAGTCTTCTCTATTTTTTGAAACCTATACTTTATCCGATATTTTTTACACTGTCTAATAATAACTTCTTAAATTATATTTAAACTATACAATAATTATCTTCTAGTAATTTCAATCTTTCCAATATTTTTTTTATAGTTAATAGATATTTTAAATTATCAATTTTTTCTTTTTGTAAATGTATTTTTCTCTATATAAATACATATCAGTATTTTCTAAAGGTCAATTGGCTATGAAAAAAATATTAAAAATCTTGAAATTACTAAAAAAATTTTACCAGATAATTGAAATTAGAATTTCAGAAATTATTGTCGGACATTGTAAAGCAAATAGAGGATAAAGTGTATATTTTTGAAAATAGAGGAGACAAAGTGTAGGTTAAACCAAACTATGTGGGTTTTTTTTGTAATTTTTCCAAAATAAGTGGGTCATGCGCTTTGACTTGTCAAAAAAATAAAAATAAAAAGAAGGTAGCTTAAGGCAGATAAATGTCAAACGAACTGGCTTAAGTTTCCAATTTGTCGGCCGAAGCTTTCTCATAAATCTACGTACTTGTGTGTATGCCTTGAATGGTTATAATGCGATTTATGCACTTGATTTTTCTATTCTATCCTTTAACACAGTTAATTTTTTTAATTCAGATCTCTTTTCATATTGACAGTAATTATTTACGCCGGTTCCAAAATTTCCCCTTACATCTCACCTTCCAAGGACATCTAGAATTGAAGTTCTGGTATATATTTAGACGATGCTACATGTTAAAATCATTCTTGGAGTCTAAAAAAGAATTTGGAAAAGAAAACAAAAAAAAAACGAAATAACTGCAAAGATTTGATTTTAGATTAAGAGAGAGTTGTTTTTGGGCACCTTACAAAATGAAACGAAACCTGTATTACTGAAGAGTAACAATTACAAATTAACCCAAGTAATTATAATTTACTAGTGTAAAGAACAGTTTCACCAAACGACGCAGAAACAGTGAGAGTATCATAAGAAAAGTTGAGGGTTACAAATCGCTATGGTCGAAAGCAAGGGCGGCTCCATGTTTGCATCATTGCAAGAGTGGGGCCAATTGACACTATTGAATTTCGGAAAAAAACATAGAGCTGGTAAATGCTCTTTTGTAAAATATTTGTTTTGGCCCTATAAAATTTTTTACAATGCCCCCACTCACTCAAAAATTAAAAGTGCATAAAGTTAATTTTGATGAGTGATCTAAATAGAAGTAAATAAAAAGCTATTGGTGAAACTAAATACCAAAAGAATTGTTAGTATAATTATGGAGTTTTACATGGCTTACTAAATTTCACAAGAATTGTTAGTATAATTATAGTGTTTAACACACAAGTTGTGTAAAAAAAGAACCACCAACTAAGTACTAAAGACTTATTAAAAAGTAGAAATAATAATTAGAATTGGTGGTGAATGAGATTTTTCTCTTTTCTCTAACACTATCACAGCCTACAAAAGCTTATCTCTTCCTTTTTTCATTTCTTACTCAAAAGTAGCGACATATTATTGTATAAATTTCTAAATTTTATTTTTATATAATTTATGCTTATGGATACTTGAAATAAAAATAAAGAAACTTTGTTCATGCATAATATATATATATATATATTACCTCAACGGGTGTGCATTTCATTTCACTCAAAAAGCCCATCGGCACTAATATAATCCGAGTTAGGGGCTACAAAGGAAAACAAAAAAACCTGACCCAAAAGAAAACAAAAAAAAAAAAACCTAGCCTGTGCTTCAAAAGCAAAATCAAGCAATACAAACAAAGCAAAAACTTCACCAATAATACAACTAAATCTAACTTGAATAGCTTCCACAATCAACTTTACTGTCATGCAAGAATGCCTAGCAGTGTGATTGTGCATCCTTTTATTCCTTTCCTACCACAAAAAATAAACAAAACCCGAGAAACAAACAAATTGAACTTTTGATTTCAAGCTATTACCTTTTACTGCCCTTCTAAGCCACTACCAACATCTATTCTAATTCCAATCATGCAACTTCAATAAACACATAATTTCTCACCAAACCACCCAAGAAAAAGAGCATTCAAAAACCAGATGATCTCGAGATTCATTAGCATTTAAACCCAAAGGACATGAACCATAAGCTACATCAGTATATAAAGCAATTCTGTCTAAGTTAGGTAATTTGTTCAACATAACAAACCAACACACCATGGAGAATTTTGGAATTGATTTCCATATTAGAGAGTGCCACAAGACAGGATCAAAATTCTCAACTACATGGAGATAAGCCAATTTCATAATGAACCTATGATTCTTAACACAATCCCAATCTTGATTATGAACAACCTCAACAAATAACTTTATGGCTTTTAGGATATACTTCCAAATGATAGAACAATTAGAGGAATGTCTTACCTGCCATATGTCAGTTTTTTAATAATCTATTGAAACATTGAAAATGATGTATTTAGTAATACAGGTAATAATATTTTCATACAACATTTTCTAATTATGAAACCTTGTTATTGACAATTGTAAATATAAAACTATTTTATTAATTATGTTTTTATTGCCCCCATTGATACAATTTTTTGGCTCTACCCCTGGTCAAAAGTGTGGTGAATGATACTAATAAAGATGTTATCCAATTGTACTTTTTTTTTAACCTGTTGGATTCCATTTTGTGTGTATTTGGGTTGGCACTTAGTAAGCACCAAAATTTCTTAACCTGTGACTTGTATAACTGATCATCACCGTGTCACTTTTGGGTTCTAAAGTTAAAACCCCTCACTCCTCTAAAATTGGCCATTTTATGGGATTTAATCCATAAATAATATTTTTTATTGAGAAAAAAAATTTAAAACATTTTTGTTAAATAAGCCAAAGTTGAAAATGTATAAATTGTTGAAATTCCAATGATCTCATTGGAGAATAGATTAGGTGATTTTCTTATTGGAAAGAGAGTAGTGATAGCTTAGGAAGCAAAGAGAGGCAAAAATTTTGACAATCGGATGAGAAGAACTTGTATTTCTCAAATAAAAAAATAGCAATATGAGATATCTATAGTTGATTGAAATAGAAAATGAAATCAGGCTGGTCAAGCATAATAATTCTAGAAGGAGCAAATTTTAAGGGCTAGCGTTGATTTCATCACTTGCTAGGTTCTCTATCATGCATGGATAAGAGTTTTAGTGAGGGAGGAGTGGCTAGTTGTGGTTTGAAGAGCTTTACTATTTGTAGATGCCGTGGTTGGGTAGGTTTGGTTTGGTGATTGAAGGAGAAAAATTTAGTTAGGCGATCATGGCCGTCGGTTCCTATTGGTCACAATGACAAGCTTAGAAGATGGGATGAGACAGTGGTGGGTCCACACACACAAACACACACACACACACACACACACACACACACACACACACACATGCTAACATTATACAATGAAACTTATAAATTCATATATATAATATAATAATTGAAAAATATTTTTTAGTGGAAAATTTGAAAACTTTTTTATTTAACATTTATTGTTTGTCCCTTGTTGACTTGTTTTAATGAAAAATTCCTTATAATAAATGATATTCATGTTGTGTATAATATAAAAAAAAAAAGTTCCCTTTTATCTTGTAAAAACTTATACATTCCTTCTTGCTTGGCTCATTGACTTTGCCTCGTGTCAAAATAGTTCTTTAATTTTTTTTTCACATGTACATAGAGAAAAGATAGTGGAAAAAAAAGTCCAAATCTTAGATGGGGAAATGTATGAAAGTTCAAGGTTCAATATGGGACTTCTGCTATCCTAATTATTAGTGGAAAAAGGCTGACCCATTTTTTTAAAATTTTATTAAGATAAAACGGCCACGTTTTTTTGTTCTAATAAATATTATGAAAATTATGGGGTTTTATCAGAAAAAAGGGTTTAATTGCTAAATTATATATTCCTTATTAACATCTTTCTAAAAAAATGGGGCCATAGTGTATACATGGATACACCACGGGGAGTAGATATGGGGTGGACAGAAGCATGTTTCAGGCCCTAGATAACCAATTCGTGCAAGCTGCTATGAATTTGGAGGGAGGTGACAAAAAGGTGTAATAAGGGAGTGGCAGATAGATTCGTGCAAACAACTCTAGCAAAGGAGATGACAAAGTGTCATTGGTTGATAGCAGCGGTAAGAAGCTAAACCAGGGAAGGAGATAGCACAAGGTGGAGACTAAGTGTGATGGAAATGGGTGGATCAGAGGTGGAGTAAACAACACGACGATGGCGGCAGTCAAAGGGATTAACAAGTTAGGGTTTTACAAAATTGTTTAGGTATGGGCCAATTGAATACTTGTGTGTTGGACAATGGTAATGTTTCTAGTGGGCTTTAGTAGGGGTGAGAATGGGTTGAGTAAAACCGAAATTCAACCCGAATCACCCCTATTGAGTTAAGTTGGGTTGGGTAAAAATTGGCCCTGGTACGCGGGTTGGTTCTACATATGTGATAACTGATGATTTTTTTGTAGGTTTTGGTTACACGTAAAACCAACCTAAGGTGGAACCGAATCGAACTGAAGTTATGATATTACTAAATTATCCATACATTTATGTATTGAAAAAAATAAAGAATTGGGAGTATGTTTTAGTCTTTTATATTAAACCCTAAAACCAATATTCCTAATCTTAAATCTAAATTGGAACAGAGGATAAGAAATTATTTACATTTTCATATTATAAGAAATTATAATGACATGGTGGTTGGTTTCGTTTAAGTGGCAAACGGATATGTATAAGATTGAGTATTATTTTCTTTATATAGATAAAAGAAAAGAGATAAAGTATCTGATCAATAATCTTCCAGAATTTGCAAAGGCATTTTGTGAAATCAAATACAACTAGATAAATTTGCCTTCTTGTTGCATTATATAACAACATGTGAAACTCTTTGAATATTATTAAGAATATGTGTATTTAAATATGGATTTAGTTGTGTATTATATTAAATATTTCATAAACTAGTTGTAAATGCAATTTGATTGAATTTAAATGTTATTATAGGTATATGATATAAACAAAAAAATTTGAGAACTAGAACTGAAAAATCCAAAACCATGGTTCTAGTTCTTTTCGATTCTCAGTTTTCAGGTTAGGTAAAAAAAATTTGGAACTGGGCCTACTTAAGGTTGGTTCGATTCCATCAGAAAACCAACCCATGCTCACCCCCTAGGCTTAAGAATGGACCTCAAAGGGATTTATTTGGGTCAAAATCTTCTTCAAATAATAGGTTTGTATTTTCTTGTGAAGAGGTAAAAAAAAAAAAGTAAAGATGTTTCAGGGATGAAGCTACTTAATAGTAAGGAGGATTCTTACCTAATTTTGCAACTTTTGAGCTGTCGACAAAAACTGCAGCTACGAAAAGTGTTGGGCCTTTAGATCAAGGAAAGAAGAATGTGTTTTAACTTAAGTCAATTGACTTATTTTTACTTTTATATCTTTTTTGCCCGAAACCAATTTCATTTTAAAGCCAATATTATGTAGATGCAATAATCCATTTGAAAGTAAATGTTCATAATGTTGTTAAATTTTTATAAATTTTTCCTTTTTAATGCCTTAAACTAGAAAAATTTTAAAAAATGTAGTAAGATTACAAAAAAATTGTATTTTCAATGGATTATTGAAACTACATAATATTGAATTTTGCTTAAAATCAGTTTTAGGTAAAAAAGATATAAGAATAAAAATAAGACATTCTGAAGTCAATTGACTTAAGTTAAAATGAACTGGGTAGGGTCTTCCAATCTTTTTAAGGTGTCTTTTGATGGTTGTGATGAACTAGCCCAAAAAATTTAAAGATACTTGACAAGGCTAAAGAGATGAGCAACAGGTGAAAAAAATACATGACTAAAGCCAAAATAATCAATAATGAAATATGAATTGAAAAAATTGAAATGAATGATTAAAGTATAGGACTATTTGTTTCTTTGGCCCTTTTGAGATTGTGACTATTTGTGCTAAAATTTGTGATTTCTTGGGGTTGGGGGTCGTGTGGGAGTGCTTGATTTTTAAGATAAGGAAGAGTTGTAAGGATTTTGGCTTCTCTATCTTCAAGTTAGTTTATGTTTTGGGATTAGGTAAATGACACTCATCGTCCTTGAACTAAGGTCCATGTTGTGGATTTGTCTTGGAATTAAAAAATGTTGCACTGTTCATTCTCTAATTATGAAAATGTTACACTATTTGTCTTGCCGTCAAATTTCCTGTTAAAATGAATGAAAAAAAAATGTGAAAAATAAGTTTTAACCCTTGAAAAACTTTTCATTTGTCTTAGAAACCTCAAAATTTTACACCTTCCAATCAAACTACATTCTCCATTTTCTTTCAACCATTTAACCCGAACCCATAGTTTTCCTTCAACCATTTCCTTCTTCTTTCCACCAAAAACTTGTCCGGACTATATTTATTTTTGGGATGAGGGTGGTGAGATGAAGGACTAAAGATGTAGTTTTACCTTTTTTTAAGAGAACTTAAGGTTTTGCTAATTATTGATTGTGCTAGCGTGGCAAATCTTCAACACTGGCGTGTCACATAGCATTTTTCATCCACACTAATGTTTTCCATTCACAAAATATCCAAAATGGAACACTAAAACGATATTAGGGATTTTTCATAAGGGTGGGAGGTGGATTAAAATAATAGGATTTGGAGGAAGGTGACATAAAATATTGGGAATTGGAGGGGCATGGCTGGCTAAGGCATCCTAGGCCATTAAAATAGCATAATTCCCCCTTTAGTCCTCCAACTTTCTAAATTTGGGCAATTGAGCCCAACCACTAAAAATCCCTTTGTTCAATTTAGTCCCTCATTTTTAAAAACCACCATTTTCATTACTATTTCTCTTGGCCTAAGCCAAGCTTATTTTTTTAAGACGTTCAACACTCAATTATGCACATGCCATATTGTCTTCTCAATTTAATTGAGCTAAATTCCCGATTAAGGAAAAATTCTTATGCTCCAAATCCATTTAACCCGAGACCTAATCACTTTGGATTGTCCGGGCATTACAATGAATGTACCCGAAGCTGATAGAGAATGATCTTATTTTTTTAGTTAAAGAAATCTTTTAGGAAAATGTACCGGAGACTCGGAGAGTGGGTAATGATGGCATTGTCTCGCACAGTGTAATTGGTAGCCAAAAATTACCATTTCCTACAAATGAAGAAAAATTGAATATGGATTAGGGAAATATAAAGATTAGATATTATATATTTTTTTTATAAACTAAAGCGTATCGGATGGAGTTTATTCAAATAAAATCTATTTGTACAAACTCAAACATTAAGATGCTATAAATAAAATGAAAATAACCATATTTTGAATACGATTGGAAGATAAAAATCATAAACAATAAAATTTTAATAATAAAAATAAAAAGTATACAAATATATATTAAGGCCATATTTATACAAACACTGATGAAACTTTTCCCATATGTGCATAATGACAAACGCAAGCAATGAAATGTATATTACAGCAAAAACAAAAAAAAAAAAGCTAAACCTAATTTGGAGAATATGAAAAATTGTATATATAAAAAGAAGGAAAAATAACCTATTATGGTATAGGTTTGTGGGAGATTGAGATGCGTCAGATAGCTAAATATAAAAGGAAACACATTAATGTACAAATGTGTATTAAGTATATTATAGGTAAGAAAATTAATAGATTTGTTATACATAGTAGTTACATTTTTGCCTAATATTTATGTAAATATATATCGTAAAAAATATCAAATTTTCAAATAAATTTTAAGTTTGAGAAACTTTCAATTTTTACCCTAATCATGTTGCGAGTTCTTAGGTTAAGAAAAATTTTAGATTAAAAGTCAAACATAGTCAAAATTGAGCAGAGCATTTAGTGGATAATTATGAAATTAAATTATAAATCTAGGGGTAACTTTGTCCTTTATGCAATGAAATATGAGGTGTCATTCAAATAGACTTTAATAATAAATGGTACAATTACTAAAATCCCTTTTGTTGCTCCTTTATAATAATATAACAAATTATCAAAAACATATTAATAATTATTTTAGATATGAAAAAGACATATAAGAAAATACATAAGTGAACAGAAAAATATGAGAAATTCAAGTGTAGTTTGTCTGAAGTAATTTTTAAAAATTATACATGAAATAAAAGGTTTTTGCAGCTAATTGTGCACTTGAACTCACAACCATATCCTAGTAAATAGTAATTCACCCATTGTTTTATGCAGGTCGGCTAAAAAAGTGTGGCAGATGATTTTTAATTGGTGGCAATTTGATGTACCAAGAGGCCTAAACCTAGCAGAACTCTTAAAAGAAAGGCCAAGACACTTTCTTGATATCTAGCTCAAAGTTTGGGAGGCTACAGTGTTTATAACAGCATGGGCCTTGTGGGCAGAGAAGAAACTCGTATGTTAATTTTTAGCAACTCTTGCAGTTCTGAGATGGAAGTTTTAAGTGAGACACATGTTTTGTCCTTAATTTTTATGGATTTGTAATAGACGTTCTAGAGTAAACTGTAGATAGGTGAACCCCGAATTGGCTCTGAAAATTGAAAAATGGGTCATAATACTGTATAGGATAGGGCATACTCGGGACAGGAGGGGTAAAAATTCAGATCAGGGTTGTGTAAGATTTGGTTAAAATTATTTGAAACTCTTTTTTTCTTTTTTTCCTTTTTTTGTGTTCTTAAGATGTTTCTTGTGGTATATCAAGCATAATAGAGAACAAATGACACTCTTTTTTCACTGTTCATATATTTATTTTGTAGTGTTTGTGAACGGTAAGCTCTACAGAGATCAAAAGCAGACAACAAGAGAAGATCTCTATTTCTCGGGGCTTAATGTCCTAGGGAACACTTCAAATCTAGTTGGTTAATGTTACTCTCGTCAATGTGGAGAAAATTCCAGGACTTGATACTCTTTATAAGAATATCCTGACCATGCGCGTGGTTGTGGCCTCAACCCTCCGCACACTCATCCTTGTGGGACTGAGATCTTCCTTGTTGTGGAAGGCACTTTTAATGTTGAATTTGTCACCTGAGAACCGTCTCAGTAGCAAAGTGTTGTACCCAGGAGATGTGTTTGTTTTCCCAATTGGGCTCGTTCACTTCTTGAACAAAGTTGTGAGAAAAAACAGTTACTTTGTTGCATTTGTTGGCATGAGCAGCCAAAATCCAGTGGCGATTGCAATTTGCAATTGCCGATGCAGTCTCTGGCCCCAATCCACCTATCAATCCTGACGTTCTTGCTAAATTAGCTTTCGTTTTCAATTGAACAACAATATGGTTAATTATCTTCAGCTTCGATTTTCGACAAACAACTGATGGAAATTAAAAGCTTAAGAAATCAGATTATTCTATCAAGACTCGCAATGTTATTGTTGCAAAGTTTGTCATGGAAATTGGCCGTTGCATTAGTAAATCAAGAAGAAAGACATATATGTATCTATCTATTTTGGTCTTATTTGTTTGTTTAATGATATTTTTACAGGGTAGTATGTATCACTTCTTTCTTATCACCTATAGTTATATTCTCTAACCAGAGTATTGAAATATTTATTGTGCTCATCAAAGCCAATTTAAACTTTGTCTCCTACTATGATAAACCTATAGAACTATATTATATATGGATTGATGGATGATAGAGATCATACCACATGAGACTTGATTCATCTTTATAGTTCTTTAAAAGGTGTTCATAATCTATGAGTATATGCATGGGTTAATTACTCATAAAAGATTGCACATATGACATTACTATATGAGATAGAGTGATTTGTCTCAATTACTGGAATATTGATTCCTAATGTGTATGTGAATATTTATGGAGATAAATATTTGAACAAGACCAAATCAATTACTCTTAAACCTTCAACTGTTGAGAAAGTGTAAATATTATTTATTCCGTAGACTTGAGAATAACATGAATTTAAATGTTACATTATGTGATTTTGATATGTCAACCAATGATGCCTAATAAAGGATATACTTGGACATGTTGGATTACATAAATGTTAACATATTAAGTTCATGATTATTTAATATGGAATTCACCGTTCTTAAAATAAGAGTGAATATTGTGGAGTATGTCTCTTGGTTTTTTGGATTAAGAAATCCACGTGGTCAATTTAGAAAAATATTGTTTCACTACTAAAAAAACCATTTTTTCCAATTGCCTCTATTTCCAACAGCCAAAACCGTTGGAGGGAAGACAAAAAATTTTCCAACGGCTTAGCCGTTGGAACAATTACGACATTAATTTACAGGGTTTGTGCCGTTGGAAAATATACTGTTTTTGGGGGCAATTAAAGTAAATTTTTCCAACGGCTTGAGCCGTTGGAAATAGGTTTAAGTAATTTATGCTGCTTTTTTATTTCCAACGGCTTTAGCCATTGGAAAATATATGGTTTGATGGCAATTTACAGTAAATTTTTCCAACGGCTTAAGCAGTTGGAATTAGATTTAAGGAATTTATGATGCTTTTTTATTTCCAACGGGTTTATGGTTTGATGGCAAATTAAAGTAATTTTTTCCAACGGCTTGAGCCGTTGGAATTAGATTTAAGGAATTTAAGGGTTTTAGTATTTCCATCGGCTTTAGCCATTGGAAAATATATGTTCATATGGGAAATTAAAGTAAATTTTTCCAACGGCTTAAGCCGTTGGAAGTAGTT
Source organism: Aquilaria yunnanensis (assembly GCA_039654915.1). Taxonomy (NCBI): domain Eukaryota; kingdom Viridiplantae; phylum Streptophyta; class Magnoliopsida; order Malvales; family Thymelaeaceae; genus Aquilaria; species Aquilaria yunnanensis. The sequence continues at coordinate 32,772,946 of CM077600.1, read as the reverse complement.
TTCAATAATTTATGCTGTTTTTTATTTGCAACGGTTTGGATATAGTATTTGTATTTTTAGGGTTTCCAACGGCCTAATAATTCAGACATTTTCAGATTACCAACTGCTTTGACCGTTGGAATATCATTTTTTTAAACGCACCGTTTTGAAATTTTTTTCCAACGGCAAAATAGCAATTTAAATCCCCCCCCCAGATCGTCTTCTTCGTCATGCAGAGATGAAAATCATCTCTGTCTTTTCTCTTCATGTTTCTTCATCCCACACGCACACACTTCACGTTCCTATCGTCGATTAAGGGCATATTCTGTAATAACCCTAGAAATTAAGGAAAATAAAATTACTAAATTACCCTAATTAAAAAAAATTAATTAAAAAAAATAAGTAAATAAAATAAATAAATAAAAATAAATTAATTAGTATTTTGTCTTTAAGGGTATTTTTATAATTTTACCTACCAATTTAGAAAATCAATATAAAATTAAGAATCTTGATCCTTAGATGATTCCTTTAGTAGTTATTAAGTCAAATTCCAAACCAGAAGCTCAAAGTCATTTTCTTTAGGCTAGGGGCATTTTTGTCATTTACAATCAAGCATCGGATGAAAAATCTGGGAGCACCATTGATTCTTCTCGAAAAAATGAGTCAAGAGAAATTTACCTCACTTAATTCTAAATCCGTTTGCTTAGATTTCCAAAAATTTAGCCTACGCGTGTGTAGGGTTTAAATAGGGTTCGTGCTACTGCTACATAGGATTATTATTTATTTATTTTCCCCTAACCCTAATTTCTCTCTTATAAAACTATCCAGCCGCAACACCTCCTGGAGTTAAAAAAAAAAAAAAACTAATTATCTCCTTATCTCCATTTTTCCTTAATTAAACACGCACACTAATACATTTTTTCCTTCCATTTTTTTTATTCCTTGTTTCTATGCGATCAAACGTCTGAATTGGGTTGGAAATTAAACCTATCTTTTCCTCTCACAAACACCTGCCGCTTCTTATTCTCTCCTCCTTCAATAGCACACCACCATAAGAAAGAAAAAAAAAATCAGATTTTGGGAAAAAGGCAGCCCACCATCCTTTGGTCCTCTTCACGCCGGTTATTGTCTTGTTTATTCCACCATCAAAACAGTGTAAGTACAGCCCTTTATAATACAATTAATTTTTATTCTGGATTATTAGAACAGTAATTTTGCCTAATCTTACCTAGGTTCATTAGGTTGAAGAGAAATCTCATCCGGACAGTAAAATCGACCCTAAGCGTACCGACGATCCTAGATTCATTTGTGTGAGCCCAAATCCTTCTGTATCACTCTTTTAATTTTTTTTTCCAGCACCTAAAGGCCTTATATCTTTGCTGTAATTTTTTGGCAGATTATCGTTAATCCAACTTTTAGGTTTTTGTACTCATTTCCGGTGCAATCGGGTCCATACTTGCTCCTAAACCCCGGTAAGCCACCGTAGTTTTTTTTAAAATTCTTTCGGTTGTCAACTTCAAATCTTACAGCCCCAAAAAAAAAATTATCTTATCCTTGCTGTCCATGTTGTTATAAAGGGTTAGAAAATCCTTACTTGAAGGTTTGGTACTTCGTTGGACTCCCGGAACGTCAGAGATCCCGAAAACACATCGGTAACCGAAATAAAAATTTTTCCTTCCAAGATCATTTTTTTTTACAGCCATTAAATGAGCTAATAAGTTAGTGTATGGCCACTGTAATTTTTAGGATCAATATCAAGAAGGCTCCCGGTACGATCCCGAATAGGCACGAGGCCACCGAAGGCACCCCGAGACCTTTTTTGCCCACTAGGTAAAATTTCGGCCTAAATGTTAAGAACATGAACTTTCCAAATACCATTTAGGAAAATTTCTAACTTTTAGCACATTTTTTAATTTTCTACCTTACTAACATTTTGTAGGACCGTCCTAAGAAGTCGCCCTTTCGCCGTATTATTCCGAACTAGGTAAGGGGGAAGAGTGGGTTAATTCTCATGGGAGCTCTTAGGCCCAAAATAAGCTTCAACCCGAATAATAAATTCTAAATAAACAATTGGGCTAAACAAAATCTTTAAATGCATGGGCAACATGGGTTAGGTAATTAATTAGTTTTCCTAGAATTTTATTTTATTTTATTTTATTTTATTCTAGTTCTCTTTCATTGAGATGTAATTTTGGTTGGTTGGTTGTATGGTTGTAATGATGTGATGTATGATGTATGTTTGGCGCTAGTATCATACTAGGACCGCTTATAACAAGAATTAAATTAGAAATATGTTAGGACCGCCTAAATAAACACCGCTAGTAGCATGTTTAGGGCCGGCGAGACAAACACCGCTAGTACCATGTTTTGGGCCGACAAGTTCATTAGCAACATGATGAGATTGGAAGGAACCGTTAGTGGCATGTTAGGGCCGTAATAAATTATTATAAGCCGATAGATAAAGGATTATGAGCGTAAATACTAAATGACCAATTTAGAAAGAATTCACGAGAATGAGATGAACATTTATCACAAATACACTAAAAATATATCATTGATTGTCATGACATCATGTAACACTAAACTAAGATAACATGATAAAAGAAATAGGATGCACTAGAATCATGGCATTCTACTAAAAAGAGCTAAAATAAAATGAGCTACGGTCATGCATCAATTGGTTGTTGCATATGATTGATGTTTGTCATACACAAGATTGCATTAAGTAAAAGATTTGAAGAGTAAAATAAAATATGAGGCATGCAAGGTTGGTGACGAACCATATCTACATGACCTAACAAGCCGTAAATTTAGACGAGAGGTTCGGAACGGACGATTCGAACCCGAGAGGCATGTTAGGGTGGCGGCGGACCGTCCCTAGTCATGACCCAATATTGACACAGAGTATGGAGATATGATTTGTGCACTGTCAGACCATAGCTGGCGAGGGACCATGGCTGTTATCACGATAAGCTCTACCTCGGCGTAGGTATCCCGAGAGGCTCTGACTTGGTGGCATCCCTAGTGGCACTGCCTAAGAGTTATCCCGAGAGTGGGTGATGTACACACTCACCACCCTAGGTTTGTCTGACGGCAATTAAGTATTGGATTAAGTGATCGATCAAGAAGATATTATTTAATCAGTAAAAAGAATTATGCATATGCGTGGTAGTTCAAGCATGCTAGTAGGATTTTGATTTTGTTGTTATAATGTTGTATGGAATTGTTCTTTAAGTAAATTGCTACAGCTTAAAGTTTATTATTCGTTGTTGTTTATTACGGGAATATTAGGACCCACGTGATGGGCCTGATACTTCCCTCTTACTGAGCAAGTTGTGCTCATCCCTCCTCTTAACATGTTTTCCTAGGTGAGTACTATGAGGAGACAGAGTACACTGAACCATATAACGAGGTTCAAGATGTGGAGCAGACTGAGTGAGGGTACGCTGTAGCCCCTCAAAAGTAGAACTGGCTGGGACTGGGTTTTAACTTTGTGTTATTTGATTTCTAAAGAAACATATGGTTTGTTTAAATTGGCACCTTATCCACATATTAGTTTTCCTGGGATTGTCACTTAACTACTCTGATTTCATTTAATACTCTTATTGTTTGGAAAATAATTTAAAATAAAATGTTTTTGTAATAACCCTAGAAATTAAGGAAAAGAAAATTTCCAAATTACGCTAAATTAAAAAAAAAAAGTAAGTAAATAAAATAAATAAATAAAAATAAATTAATTAAGATTTTGTCCTTATGGGTATTTTTGTAATTTTTACCTACCAATTTAGAAAATCAATATAAAATTAAGAATCTTGATCCTTAGATAATTCCTTTAGTAGTTATTAAGTCAAATTCCAAACCGAAAGCTCATAGTCATTTTCTTTAGGCTAGGGGCATTTTTCTCATTTACAACCGAGCATCAGATGAAAAATCTGGGAGCACCATTGGATTCTTCTCGAAAAAATGAGTCAAGAGAAATTTACCTCACTTAATTCTGAATTCATTTGCTTAGGTTTCCCAAAATTTAGCCAACGCACGTGTAGGGTTTAAACCGGGTTCATGCTACTGCTACATAAGATTATTTTTTTTTCTTTTCTCCCTAACCCTAATTTCTTTCTTCTAAAACGTCCCAGCCGCAAAAGCATCTACAAGTGTTTTGAAACTTTAGATTAAAAAAAAAAAAAGGGAATTGCCTTTATTAATCACGCGGCCATCATTACCTTTTATTATATTATTACTTGTTTTGCCCTACGTTTCTATTTGGCGTGAAGCTCAATTCACCTCACAAACCCTTTTCAACATTTTGGCACTTGTCCCCATCAACAGCCGCCTAAGCCATAGGAAGAAAATTGGATTTTCTGAAGATCGTCCACAATTCTTTCATCCTTTCGCGCGGGTTGTTTGCCTCCACTTAGTGCTTCATCAAACTGTATAAGTTTAGCCATCTAAGCTTTGATTCTTGGCTCTTCCAAAGTATTAGAATATTAATTTAATTCTATATTTTTTTCCTAGATTCTTTAAGTTGAAGGGAAACCCCATCCGGACACCAAATGTAACAACCCTAAAAATTAAGGAAAAGAAAATTACCACACTACCCTAAATATATATATATATAATAAGTAAAATAAATAAATAAATAAATGAAAGTAAATTAATTAACATTTTTTCCTCAAGGGTATTTTTAAAATTTTACCTACCAATTTAGAAAATCAATATAAAATTAAGAATCTTGATCCTTAGATAATTCCTTTAGTAATTATTAAGTCAAATTCCAAACCGGGAACTCATAGTCATTTTCTTTAGGCTAGGGGCATTTTTGTCATTTCCAACTGAGCATCAGATGGAAAATCTGGGAGCACCATTGGATTATTCTCGCAAAAATGAGTCAAGAGAAATTTGTCTCACTCAATTCTGAATCCATTTGCTTAGATTTCCAAAAATTTAGCTTACGCGTGTGTAGGGTTTAAACCGGGTTCGTGCTTTTGTTGTATACAATAATTTCCCAACTAATCCTAATTTCTTTCTTATAAAACACCCAGCCGCAACACCTCCTGGAATATATATTTTTTTTTTAAAAAAAAAGTAATTATTCTATTTTATCTCCTTATCTTCTTTATTTATCATATTAAACATTAATTACCCTTTTATTATTCCTTCTCTCCATTTTTATTTTGTTCCCGTATGTCTCCTAGGTCAAAAACAAAAGGAATTCCAGTTCGGCACCAAGGCTTGCTGCCGCTTCCTTTCTTTTCTAGTCCATGCGCAACATCCACTTAAGCAACAACAATGGGAAAAACACCAATGATCATTATGTTTCACCTTGCCATTCCAGCCGCCTCCTTCAACCTTCGTGTATATTTCTTTTTTTCATTCCTTTATTCCATGTAGATAGCCTCCTACTTCCACCATTGTTCAGCGACTTGCATGGTAGAGTGGAGAAGAAATTATCACACCAAAGGATTGTCATCACACTCTTCGCTCCGTTACCGGCTTGATCGTGATCTTTGTCGAACCGGCGTAAGTCCAGCCCTTTGGGCTTTTATTTCTCCATCATCCAACCAATTCTGAATTCTATTTAATTCCCTATTATTGCTTAGGTTCATTAAGTTGAAGGGAAACCACATCCGGACACCAAAAGCGATCCTACGAGTACCGATGATTCCGATTTGATTTGCGTGAGCCAAAATTCTTCGGTATTACTCTTTTAATTTTTTTTTCTTTTTTCTTTTCTTCCAGCACCTAAAGTCCTAATAATTTTTTTCTGTAAATTCTTGGTAGATCATTGTTAATCCAAGTTTTGGGTTTGTACTCATTTCCAGTGCAACCGGGTCCATACTTGCTCCTAAACCCCGGTAAGCCACCGTAGTCTTTTTAAAATTCTTTCGGCTGTCAATTTCAAATCTTACAGCCCTAACAATTATCTTATCTTTGCTGTCCATGTTGTTATAAAGGGTTATAAAATCCTTACTTGAAGGTTTGGTGCTTTGTTGGACTCCCGGAGCGTCAGAGATCCCGGAAACACATCGGTAACCAAAAAAAAAATTTTTCCTTCCCGGATCAGTTTTTACAGCCATTAAATGAGCTTATAAGTTAGTGTATGGCCGCTGCAATTTTTAGGATCAATATCAAGAAGGCTCCCGGCACGATCCTGAATAGGCACGAGGCCACCGAAGACACCCCGAGACCCTTTTTGCCCACTAGGTAAAATTTCAGCCTAGATGCCATGAACATGATACTTCCAAGTACCATTTAGGAAATTTCCAATTTTTAGTATATTTTTCTGATTTTCTACCTTGCTAACATTTTGTAGGACCGTCCTAGGAAGTTGCCCCTTTCGCTGTATTATTTCGAACTAGGTAAGGGGGAAGAGCGGGTTAGTTCTCGTGGGCCCTCTTAGGCCCAAAATAAGCATAAACCCGAATAATAAATTTTAAGTAAACAATTGGGCTAAATAAAATCTTTAAATGCGTGGGCAACATGGGTAGGGTAATTAATTAGTTCTCTAGAATTTTATTTTATTTTATTTTATTTCTCTTCCATTGAGATGTAATTTTGGTTGGTTGGTTGTATGGTTGTAATGATGTGATGTATGATGTATGTTTGGCGCTAGTATCATATTAGGACCGCTTATAACAAGAATTAAATTAGAAATATGTTAGGACCGCCTAAATAAACACCGCTAGTAGCATGTTTAGGGCCGATGAGACAAACACCGCTAGTACCATGTTTAGGGCCGACAAGCTCATTAGCAACATGATAAGATTGGAAGGAACCGTTAGTGGCATGTTAGGGCCGTAATAAATTATTATAAGCCGATAGATAAAGGATTAGGAGCGTAAATACTAAATGACCAATTTAGAAAGAATTCACGAGAAATGAGATGAACATTTATCACAAATACACTTAAAAGATATCATTGATTTTCATGACATCATGTAACACTAAACTAAGATAACATGATAAAAGAAATAGGATGCACTAGAATCATGGCATTATACTAAAAAGACCTAAAATAAAATGAGCTACAGTCATGCATCAATTGGTTGTTGCATATGATTGATGTTTGTCATACACAAGATTGCATTAAGTAAAAGATTTAAAGAGTAAGATAAAATACGAGGCATGCAAGGTTGGTGACGAACCATATCTACATGACCTAACAAGCCGTAAATTTAGACGAGAGGTTCGGAACGGACGATTCGAACCCGAGAGGCATGTTAGGGTGGTGGCGGACCGTCCCTAGTCATGACCCGATATTGACACGGAGTATGGAGATATGATTTGTGCGCTGTCAGACCATAGCTGGCGAGGGACCATGCTTATGGCTGTTATCACGAGAGGCTCTACCTCGGCGTAGGTATCCCGAGAGGCTCTGGCTTGGTGGCATCCCTAGTGGCACTGCCTAAGAGTTATCCCAAGAGTGGGTGATGTACACACTCACCACCCTAGGTTCGTCCGACGGCAATTAAGTATTGGATTAAGTGATCGATCAAGAAGATATTATTTAATCGGTAAAAAGAATTATGCATATGCATGGTAGTTCAAGCATGCTAGTAGGATTTTGATTTTGTTGTTATGATGTTGTATAGAATTGTTCTTTAATTAAATTGCTACAGCTTAAAGTTTATTATTCGTTGTTGTTTATTATGGGAATATTAGGACCCACGTGATGGGCCTGATACTTCCCCCTTACTGAGCAAGTTGTGCTCATCCCTCCTCTTAACATGTTTTTTCTAGGTGAGTACTATGAGGAGACAGAGTACACTGAACCATATAACGAGGTTCAAGATGTGGAGCAGACTGAGTGAGGGTACGCTGTAGCCCCTCGAAAGTAGAACTAGCTGGGACTGGGTTTTAACTTTGTGTTATTTGATTTCTAAATAAACATATGGCTTGTTTAAATTGACACATTATGCGCATATTAGTTTTCCTGGGATTGTCACTTAACTACTTTGATTTCATTTAATACTCTTATTGTTTGGAAAATGATTTAAATAAAATGTTTTACCTCATATTTCTTAAATTATTTTTAATTAAATGCTTTATAATTCTGGGAATTTAAGATATCTTTCAAAATCAAGGTTTATAAAATTGAGGGCGTTACACCAAAACCAATCCTACGAGTACTGACGATCCCGATTTGCTTCATGTGAGCAAAAGTTCTTCGGTTCTTTTAATTTTTTTTGTTTTCTTCCAGCACCTAAATACCTTATATTTTTGCTGTAAATTCTTGGTAGATTACCATTAATCCAAGTTTTGGGTTTTTCCACTCGTTTCCGGTGCAATCTTGTCCATACTTGGTTCTAAGCCCGGTAACAGACCTAATAATTCTCTTTTCCTTGTTGTCCATGTTGTTACAAAGGATTAGAAAATCCTTACTTGAAGGTTTGGTGTTTCTTTGGACTCCCGGAGAGTCAGAGATCCCGAAAACACATCGGTAACCGAAATAAAATTTTTACCTTCCAAGATCAGTTTTTACAGCCATTAAATTAGCTTATAAGTTAGTGTATGGCCGCTGTAATTTTTAGGATCAATATCAAGAAGGCTACCGGCACGATCCCGAATAGGCACGAGGCCACCGAAGACACCCCGAGACCCTTTTTGCCCACTAGGTAAAATTTCGGCCTAGATGCCAAGAACATGATACTTCCAAGTACCATTTAGGAAATTTCCAATTTTTAGTATATTTTTCTAATTTTCTACCTTACTAACATTTTGTAGGACCATCATAGGAAATCGCCATCTTTCGCCGTATTATTCCGAACTAGGTAAGGGGGAAGAGTGGGTTAATTCTCGTGGGCCCTCTTAGGCCCAAAATAAGCTTCAACCCGAATAATAAATTCTAAATAAACAATTGGGCTAAACAAAATCTTTAAATGTGTGGAGCAGACTGAGTGAGAGTACGTTGTAGCCCCTCGAAAGTAGAACTGGCTGGGATTGGGTTTTAACTTTGTGTTATTTGATTTCTAAATAAACATATGGTTTGTTTAAATTGGCACCTTATCCGCATATTAGTTTTCCTGGGATTGTCACTTAACTACTCTGATTTCGTTTAATACTCTTATTGTTTGGAAAATAATTTAAAATAAAATGTTTTACCTCACATTTCTTAAATTATTTTAATTAAATGCTTTATAATTCTGGGAATTTAAGATATCTTTTAAAATTGAGGTTTATAAAATTAGGGGCGTTACAGTTTTACCTCACATTTCTTAAATTATTTCAATTAAATGCTTTATAATTCTGAGAATTTTAGATATCTTTTAAAATTAAGGTTCATAAAATTGGGGGCGTTACATATTCAGCTTCCTCGAGATCGTTTGTAGGTGCATCTGGTGTCATTGTTGTAGATCTATAGGTTAGTTTGGTTTTTTTTTGTTTTAGTTTCTTTCTTTCTTTTTTTTCAAATTTTCGTGCTTTGATGTTTAATATTGATAATGGGTTGAAGATTTTGCTTGTTGTGGCAGATTGCAAGCCATTCCCACGCATTTGAAGGAAGTAAAATTTCGGATTTGAGGTAAGTTGGTTTAATACGTATTTTTTAATTTTTTTCCCAAAAAATACTTAAAATCCGGATTATGTAATGTTAATTTGGTTTGAAATATGTGAAATGTATGTGATTTGTAGTTGTTGATGGTTGGATGTGAAGTATTGAAGTTACCCATTACAATTTTGAATTTATGTCTATTTTCTTACTTTTTTTCTTATTTTCGGGATTAATTTAAAAATAGGAAATTATTAGTTTTAAGTACATTGTTTAGGTAGTATATTTATGTGTGAAACTAGATAGTATATTTAAAAATAGTAAATAATTAGTTTTAAGTAAATTGTTTAGGTAGTATATTTATGTGTGAAATTAGTTAGTATATTTAAAAATAGGAAATCTTTAGTTTTAAGTAAATTTTTTAGGTAGTATATGTGACGACCCAAATCCAGAATTGGTCAACGGAACACCTGCCCACACCACATGGGCTATCCTTTTGAAAAAGGATAAGCGCTAGGTGCTTATGTTCTGGAATTGGAGCCTATATATCCACATAAGGCTTCCCACAATTCACCCATGTGGGATGTGGGGGTGTTACAAACTCCCCCCCTTATGTACCCAACGTCCTCGTTGGGGTCAATCGGATTACTTGGTTCCCCAAACCAAGTAACCTCTCTAATCGGACTACTTAGCCCCTGGCTAAGTAGCCTTTCAAATCCAGGATCAGTCCCGGTAGACGATACATGTGCATACTCACTATGTCACACTATCGTGGTCCCGGGTCGGCTCTGATACCATTTGTGACGACCCAAATCCAGAACTGGTCAACGGAACACCTGCCCACACCACATGGGCTATCCTTTTGAAAAAGGATAAGCGCTAGGTGCTTATGTTCTGGAATTGGAGCCTATATATCCACATAAGGCTTCCCACAATTCACCCATGTGGGATGTGGGGGTGTTACAGTATATTTATGTGTGAAATTAGTTAGTATATTTAAAAATAGGAAATAATTAGTTTTAAGTAAATTGTTTAGGTAGTATATTTATGTGTGAAATTAGTTAGTATATTTATAAATAGGAAATAATTAGTTTTAAGTCAATTGTTTAGGTAGCATATTTATGTGTGAAATTGGTTAGTATATTTGAAAATAGGAAATAATTAGTTTTAAGTCAATTGTTTAGGTAGTATATTTATGTGTGAAAGTAGTTAGTATATTAAAAAATAGGAAATCTTTAGTTTGAAGTAAATTGTTTAGGTAATATATTTTGTTTAACTAACAATATTTAATTGGATTTATTGTTACAATGTTTTAAGATTTTGAATTAATATAAAGGTACAAAATATTTATAATTAAATATTTTTCTTTGATTAAGTTTGACCTTGGATATAATATATGTCAATAATACTAATAATAATAATAATAATAATAATAATAACAATAATAATAATAATAATAATAATAATAATAATAATAATAATAATAATAATAATAATAATAATAGTAATAATATATAATAATTGAAATAATAATTATTATACTAAGAGTAGTAGTAAAGTAATAGTAATAATAATAATAATAATAATTATAATAATACTAATAATAAATCCAATAAGAGTAGTAGTAATAATAATAATAATATTAACAATAGTAGTAGTAGTAGTAGTAAAAATAATAATACTAATAATAATAAGAGTAATATTTATGGTTGATGGTTGGATGTGAAGTATTGAAGTTACCCATTACAATTTTGAATTTATGTCTATTTTCTTACTTTTTTTCTTATTTTCGGGATTAATTTAAAAATAGGAAATTATTAGTTTTAAGTACATTGTTTAGGTAGTATATTTATGTGTGAAATTAGATAGTATATTTAAAAATAGTAAATAATTAGTTTTAAGTAAATTGTTTAGGTAGTATATTTATGTGTGAAATTAGTTAGTATATTTAAAAATAGGAAATCTTTAGTTTTAAGTAAATTTTTTAGGTAGTATATTTATGTGTGAAATTAGTTAGTATATTTAAAAATAGGAAATAATTAGTTTTAAGTAAATTGTTTTGGTAGTATATTTATGTGTGAAATTAGTTAGTATATTTATAAATAGGAAATAATTAGTTTTAAGTCAATTGTTTAGGTAGCATATTTATGTGTGAAATTGGTTAGTATATTTGAAAATAGGAAATAATTAGTTTTAAGTCAATTGTTTAGGTAGTATATTTATGTGTGAAAGTAGTTAGTATATTAAAAAATAGGAAATCTTTAGTTTGAAGTAAATTGTTTAGGTAATATATTTTGTTTAACTAACAATATTTAATTGGATTTATTGTTACAATGTTTTAAGATTTTGAATTAATATAAAGGTACAAAATATTTATAATTAAATATTTTTCTTTGATTAAGTTTGACCTTGGATATAATATATGTCAATAATACTAATAATAATAATAATAATAATAATAATAATAATAGTAATAATATATAATAATTGAAATAATAATTATTATACTAAGAGTAGTAGTAAAGTAATAGTAATAATAATAATAATAATAATAATTATAATAATACTAATAATAAATCCAATAAGAGTAGTAGTAATAATAATAATAATAATATTAATATTAACAATAGTAGTAGTAGTAGTAGTAAAAATAATAATACTAATAATAATAAGAGTAATATTTATAATAATAATAATAATAATAATAATAGTTAGTGTAGTAGAATAATAATAATAATAATAATAATAATAATAATAATAATAATAAGAGTAGTAGTAGTAGTAGTAGTAGTGGAATAATAATAATAATAATAATAATAATAATAATAATAAAAACAATAGTTTTGCAACTAGTAGTTATAGTTGTAGTAGTGGTAGTAAAAATAATAATTATAATAATAATAAGAGTAATAATAATAATAATAATTTTATTAATAATTAAAGAGTAGTAGTAGAATAATAATAATAATAAAAATAGTTGTGGTAGTAGTATTAGTAGTGCTAATAATAATTATAATAATAATTATATGGATAAAATATTGAAAAGTTCATCCTATTAAGTAGTAACAGTAAACCTTAAATAAAAACCCTAAACCCAAATACGTTGCCAGCCTTTATTGATGAATTGTAATTGAATTCCCATAAACCTCGGGATCGGATTAAGAATAAATCAGGTATATCATGCTACTATGTGTGTTTATTAACAAACAAACACTTATTTGGAGAATGAAACTATGTAACTTCTATTATGAATGTTTTTATGTGGATTTATAAGTACATTTATACCATGACTTAGTAATTTCAATTGTGTATGTTTTTATGTCGTTTTATATATTTTTTATGTAATTTCAGTTAAAAATTTGACTACATAAGATATAATTATCTGGACTATAACAGGTTACCGTTTAAACTAAACATTCAATTGGAATGAACAGCACATGGATAAATAATATAAATGAAAAAAAAATTCCAACAACTTTAGCCGTTGGAAACTTTAAATATGGCCAAATTTCCAACGGCGTAAGCAGTTGGAAAAAGAAAAATTTTCCAACTGCCTAAGAAGTTGGAATACCAAAAAAATAAAATTATAACTACAACCGTTGGAAATTTCTAACTGCTTATTTTTCAACGGTTGACAGTTAGAAATTTCAACTGCTAAGATCTGGGCCATTGGAATTTTTACTTTCAACGAAAGGATTTCCAACTGCCAAAGTTCCAACGGCTGGCCGTTGGAAACCTAAAATTTCCAACTGTCGCCGTTGGAAAAGGCAGTTGGAAAAAGGCAATTTTTTAGTAGTGTTTTGGAAATATTATTTTCTATATATATAAAATTATATATATGGTATATATAGATTTTATAAATATTTTTCTAAATTGTTTAATGTAATGACTCAAGTCCAGAACTGGTCAACGGAACACCTGCCCACACCACATGGGCTATCCTTTATGAAAAGGATAAGCGCTAGGTGCTTATGTTCTGGAATTGTAGCCTATATATCCACATAAGGCTTCCCACAATTCACAACCGTAACGCCCCCAATTTTATGAACCTTAATTTTAAAAGATATCTTAAATTCCCAGAATTATAAAGCATTTAATTAAAATAATTTAAGAAACGTGAGGTGAAACATTTTATTTAAAATTATTTTCCAAACAATAAGAGTATTAAACGAAATCAGAGTAGTTAAGTGACAATCCCAGGAAAACTAATATGCGGATAAGGTGCCAATTTAAACAAACCATATGTTTCTTTAGAAATCAAATAACACAAAGTTAAAACCCAATCCCAGCCAGTTTTACTTTCGAGGGGCTACAGCGTACCCTCACTCAGTCTGCTCCACATCTTGAACCTCGTTATATGGTTCAGTGTACTCTGTCTCCTCATAGTACTCACCTAGAAAAACATGTTAAGAGGAGGGATGAGCACAACTTGCTCAGTAAGAGGGAAGTATCAGGCCCATCACGTGGGTCCTAATATTCCCGTAACAAACAACAACGAATAATAAACTTTAAGCTGTGGCAATTTACTTAAAGAACAATTCCATACAACATTATAACAACAAAATCAAAATCCTACTAGCATGCTTGAACTACCATGCATATGCATAATTCTTTTTACCGATTAAACAATATCTTCTTGATCGATCACTTAATCCAATACTTAATTACCGTCGGACGAACCTAGGGTGGTGAGTGTGTACATCACCCACTATCGGGATAGCTCTTAGGCAGTGCCACTAGGGATGCCACCAAGCCAGAGCCTCTCGGGATACCTACGCCGAGGTAGAGCCTCTCGTGATAACAGCCATAAGCATGGTCCCTCGCCAGCTATGGTCTGACAGCGCACAAATCATATCTCCATATTCCGTGTCAATATCGGGTCATGACTAGGGACGGTCCGCCACCACCCTAACATGCCTCTCGGGTTCGAATCGTCCGTTCCGAACCTCTCGTCTAAATTTATGGCTTGTTAGGTCATGTAGATATGGTTCGTCACCAACCTTGCATGCCTCGTATTTTATCTTACTCTTCAAATCTTTTACTTAATGCACTCTTGTGTATGAAAAACATCAATCATATGCAACAACCAATTGATGCATGACCGTAGCTCATTTTATTTTAGCTCTTTTTAGTAGAATGCCATGATTCTAGTGCATCCTATTTCTTTTATCATGTTATCTTAGTTTAGTGTTGCATGATGTCATGACAATCAATGATATCTTTTAAGTGTATTTGTGATAAATGTTCATCTCATTTCTCATGAATTCTTTCTAAATTGGTCATTTAGTATTTACGCTCCTAATCCTTTATCTATCGGCTTATAATAACTTATTACGGACCTAACATGCCACAAACGGTTTCTTTGAATCTCATCATGTTACTAATGAGCTTGTCGGCCCTAAACATGGTACTAGCGGTGTTTGTCTCGCCGGCCCTAAACATGCTACTAGCGGTGTTTATTTAGGCGGTCCTAACATATTTCTAATTTAATTCTTGTTATAAGCGGTCCTAGTATGATACTAGCGCCAAACATACATCATTACAACCATACAACCAACCAACCAAAATTACATCTCAAAGGAAGCGAACTAAAATAAAATATAATAAAATAAAATAAAATTCTAGAAAAACAAATTAATTACCTAACCCATGTTGCCCACGCATTTAAAGATTTTGTTTAGCCCAATTGTTTATTTAGAATTTATTATTCGGGTTGAAGCTTATTTTGGGCCTAAGAGGGCCCAAGAGAATTAACCCACTCTTCCCTCTTACCTAGTTCGGAATAATACGGCGAAAGGGGCGACTTCCTAGGACGGTCCTACAAAATGTTAGTAAGGTAGAAAATTAGAAAATGTGCTAAAATTTAGAAATTTTCTTAAATGGTATTTGGAAAGATCATGTTCTTAATATTTAGGCCGAAATTTTATCTAGTGGGCAAAAAGGGTCACGGGGTGCCTTCGGTGGCCTCGTGCCTATTCGGGATCGTGCCGGGAGCCTTCTTGATATTGATCCTAAAATTACAGCGGCCATACACTAACTTATAAGCTCATTTAATGGCTGTAAAAACTGACCTTGGAAGGAAAAAATTTTTATTTTGGTTACCGATGTGTTTTCGGGATCTCTGACGCTCCGGGAGTCCAACGAAGCGCCAAACCTTCAAGTAAGGATTTTCTAACCCTTTATAACAACATGGACAGCAAAGATAAGATAATTGTTAGGGCTGTAAGATTTGAAATTGACAGCCGAAAGAATTTTAAAAAGACTACGGTGGCTTACCGGGGTTTAGGAGCAAGTATGGACCCGATTGCACTGGAAACGAGTACAAAAACTTAAAAGTTGGATTAACGATAATCTACCAAAAAAAATTACAGCAAAGATATAAGGCCTTTAGGTGCTGGAAAAAAAAATTAAAAGAGTGATATAGAAGGATTTGGGCTCACACAAATGAATCTGGAATTGTCGGTACGCGTAGGGTTGATTTTACTGTCCGGATGAGATTTCTCTTCAACCTAATGAACCTAGGTAAGGTTAGGAAAAATTATTGTTCTAATAATCCAGAATAAAAATTAATCATAGCATAAAGGGTTGTATTTACACCGTTTTGATGAAGGAATAAGCGAGACAATAACCGGCGTGAAGAGAACCAAAGGATGGCGGGCTGCCTTTTTCCCAAAATCTGATTTTTTTTTTTCTTTCTTATGGTGGTGAGCTATTGAAGGAGGAGAGAATAAGAAGCGGCAGGTGGTGCGGCTTGGCGGCCTGGAGAGGAAAAAGAAAAGTTGAAGGCAACGCATATGCCTAGGTTTTAATTGCTGGAGGCGCAATAGCTTTTTTGATTTTTTTTTAAGAAAAAAAAATCCTGTAGGTGCGTGGCAGCTGGAACATTTTATAAGAATGAAATTAGGGTTAGGGAGAAAAGAAAAATAATCCTATGTAGCAGTAGCACGAACCCAGTTTAAACCTCACACGCACGTTGGCTAAATTTTGGGAAACCTAAGCAAACGAATTCAAAATTGAGTGAGGTAAATTTCTCTTGACTCATTTTTTCGAGAAGAATCCAATGGTGCTCCCAGATTTTCCATCTGATGCTCGGTTGTAAATGAAAAAAAATGCCCCTAGCCTAAAGAAAATGACAATGAGCTTCCTGTTTGGAATTTGACTTAATAACTACTAAAGGAATTATCTAAGGATCAAGATTCTAAATTTTATATTGATTTTCTAAATTGTTAGGTAAAATTAAAAAAAATACCCTTAAGGAAAAAATGCTAATTAATTTTTTATTTATTTATTTATTTTTTTTTATTTTATTTTTATTTAGGGTAATTTAGTAATTTTATTTTCCTTAATTTCTAGGGTTATTACATTAAAGTCCAAATGAACTTGAAGAAACGTGCACATATTTAATTCTGTATTGACAGTACCATATTTTGGATGTGGTTGGTCTAGTCCGGATTATATGCAACAATATTGGACGGTGAACGGAATAGAATAAAATAGGTACTTGTGAATTGTCTCTGAAATCCTATGAGATTTTACAAGGTCGTGCAAAATATTATACTGACTTGTAAACAATAAAGTAGATGGGGACTAATTTGACAGAATTAAGAGATCCCAAGGGTCCCATGCCACATTCTGAACTCTACTCGGTTTAGCTTATAAAAGAAGCTGTACTTTAGCTTCTAAGAGAAGCTATTGTACTTTTGCCTATAAAAGGAGTGGTTGTGCATTGTTGACAAAAAAAAAGAAGAGACATAATTAGTCCATTAACAATAATAGCACAAATACTCATATAGTGCAACTGGGAGAGAGGGAATTCGAGCGTGTAAAGCTTGGAGAATTCTGCATTTGTGGAATTTCGAAAACAAGGTACCCGTGTGATTATTTCTATAATTCGATCCTAGTGTACGCTAATTTAATAGCATGAAACTCGTTCGGACTCCCAACAGTGGTATCAGAGCATGTTTATGGTTGTGGAATAATCTTTTGTGTGTTTTTCACGAATTTATTTTCTTGATTTTTGTGTATTGTTCATATGATGAACACAAACACACAAAACCCACACGGATCTGAATCCTTGCTTGTTTTGAATGATCTTGTTGTTTCGATGTTACTGGATTTTTGTTAAGAACCAGGATACACCGAAACAACTCTATTTTTTGAGAAAAAGAAGATCTGGTTGAGTTTTTGAAACTAACCAAGAATTGCCCGTTTTGATCCTGAGGCTCCCCGGCCACCACCGTCAGTGAAAGTCACCGGTGGATGGCTCGGTTTCGTAGTACCAAGGCTGAAGGTTAATAGCCCCATGGTTTGGAGGCTTGATTTCGCTTCAACTGGCTTGAATTTTAATTCGTTTCGAATATGGGTTTATGAACAAGTTTAAGAACCATAACACTTGTTTTTGAAATTAAGTGTTGTGTGTGCGAAATTGATCAAAAGGAATTGTTCTATTGTGATCATCGGCCTTCCGGGAACAAAACTAGGGATGGCAATTGGGTGGGTCGGGTCAAATTTGGGTCAGGTCTAGTCGGGTTAACATGAATTCGGGTCCAGGTCGAGTTCAGGCCAGGTCATTTGGGTTCGGGTTGAGTTCAGGTTCGGGTTAGGTTGGGTTGGGTTTATTTGGGTTCGAGTTCACTTCAAGGTTGGGTCAATTTTAGTCTCGGGTAACTTCAGGCCAACTTTCGAGTCAAATTCGGGTCAACCTTTATGTTCACGTGGGTTATTAGTGTAAAGTCAAAACGATTGAATCTATTCAATTTTTTTTAAAATTTAAATCAAATAATTTGATTTTTGTGTGACTTAATTTAAATTAAATTTTCATTTTTTAGTATATTTAATTAAAATATTCATAAAAAATCTTCTTCATTATAGTTTAGCACATATTTAAGTAATTTAACATTATTAGTAATATTTGATTGTTTTTCTAAATCTATACCCTTTAACTACCATTGTACAGATTATTCAAATCTTCACTCAACTATCAGTAAGACATACACAATGACAATTTTATTATACTTATGTTTCAATGAATTTTCTTTGAAATTACAACCAAATGCAAATCAAGTTTATTATCAATGACTAAATTGTAAAATTTAAAAAAATTTGGGTGAAAGTGCAAAGATTTCAAAAATTTTAGGGTTCATGTTGTAATTATTATGGGTGACTAAAATAAAATTTTTTAAAATTTAGATACCTTATTACACTATACTTAAAAATATAGAGATAAATGTTATAATTTTAATAATTGTCTATTAAGATCATTAAACTTACTAAATATAAAAATTACTTCTGTTGGAAAAATCCAAATATGAGATTCACTAAATATGGATGTTTTTCCCCAAATAAGATACTTGCAATATATAAAAGTCCTAAAAAAATAGAAGTCACTAAATATGGAAATTCTTTCTCAAAATATGAAAATTATTAAACATGAATATCTTAAAAAAAGAAAAGAAACTATTAAATGTGAAAGTTTCACTCCAAATATGAGACTTACTAAATATGGAAGTACCAAAAAATGAAAGTTACTAATAACGGAAATCACTATTCCTAAATATAAGGCATACTGAATATAAAAATCTAAAAAAATAGAAGTTATTAAACATGAAAACCTCCATATTTAGGACTAACTTAATATGGAAAATAATAAAAGAGGAAAGTTAAGGTTTAGGATAAGAGTTAAAATCGGGTATTGTCGAGTTTAGTTATCAGGTCATCTCGGGTTCTGGTCAGGTCAGTCTCGGGTTTGGGTCATTCAGGGTTTGGGTCAATTTAGGCTCGGGTTATTTCAGGTTCGGGTATTTCGGGTTTGGGTCATTTGGGTTCGGGTTTTCTCGGGTTTCCCTTTAATCGGATTTGGGTTCAGGGTGTTGACTTTTTTAGTCAAATCGGGTTAGGTCAGGCTTGGGTTCGGGTGGGTTGAGCCAGGTCGTCGGGTCGGGTCCAATTTTTCCATCCCTAAACAAAACTCATATAATTTTGTTGCCATTTGACGGTGATAGCGTCGCCGGAAAAGTTGCGACTGTCGTGGCTTTTCGGGGAAGCCATCAGGCTGAGACGGCGACTGTCGGCAGTGGGAATGTCACCGGAGGGAGCGCCGGTCCTCTGGGAAGCATCGCCGCCCCAGCCTACGGCGTTTGGAAGCCTCGTGGCAGTGCGTCAGCTACTGCCGGCGGCTGAGCTTCAGGCTCCTGCTGTTGCTGGTGTTCAACGCACAAAGGAAGGAGAGAGGCTGCTGGTGGGCTTTGCTTGGAACAAGCCCAAATTAATTGGGCTGTGTCCAGCAGACCACCAACTCAATAAAAAAAAAAGGGTTTCGGGCCTATTTTTGAAAAAAGCTCAAATGGGCCACTTTCTTTTAAAAACGTATTTACTGGCCCAAATGATTTTCTTTTTTTGTTCTAAGTTCCCTATATTTTGAATATTTATTTTTCTGGAATGATTTATTTCTGAATAATTGGATGCTTTATTCAGTGGGAGCTTATTTGCTTGATTATTTCATTTATTGAAATTTTGCAACTATGTATGAATGCATGATAATTGTTTGAATTATTCATTGAGAAATATTATGCATGCTTGTGCAAATGTTGCAATATATTTTACAGTTATGGTGATAACTGTGAAAATGAATTTTTGTTTTGAATTGTTCAAAATACAAAATAAATTCCCTCAGTATTTAATATCAAGTGTGAGAGATAGAAAATTACATCTTTAGAAAATTAATTTTCTAGAGGCTTTCCATTGCGGTAAATAATGAGTGCGAATATTGTTGGCTTAGTTTGATACCAAAAGGAGATGACTAAGTTGGTGATAATTTGTGTTTATTGATTTACTTTATGGAGATAATGGATGCATTATAGCCAAGTGGGGACTTAATTAAAATGATTTGGTTTCTCACAGCAATATAATGTATCTAGACAATGGGTGTACACTTGACAAAAGAGATATGCCGATCTAAAATGGATGGCGAGTATATTGTCTTTAGAAGCCAAAATTAAAAACAAGAATCTTATAAATGTTATAAGATAAATATGGTATGATATTTGCTTCATTATTGTTAGATTAATTCCAAAAAGAATAGTCTTACAATTAAATGAAGTTCTTGTTTTTCTAATTGCTCATATATGATATGTTATGGTCATGAGGGTGACTTTGACTGCAATTAGTACTTTCTTGTGTATGATACATTTAAAATATTGATTTTCTCCGTTATGCCTTATGTATTTTGTTTGTGTGTTCTTTTATAGAACCATGAACAACATTAGTCCTCAGTTTGCTAAGAATCTGAAAGAGAACCTTGACATTACGCTCACTATAGGGAAGTTGGCACACGTTTTGTAACGACCCAAGTCCAGAACCGGTCAACGGAACACCTGCCCACATCACATGGGCTATCCTTTGAAAAATGATAAGCGTTAAGTGCTTATGTTCTAGAATTGGAGCCTATATAACCACATAAGGCTTCCCACAATTCACTCATGTGGGATAATGGGGGGAGTTTTTAACACCCTCACATCCCACATGAGTGAATTGTGGGAAGCCTTATATGGTTATATAGGCTATAATTCTAAAACATAAGCACCTAGCGCTTATCCTTTTCATAAAGGATAACCCATGTGGTGTGGGCAAGTGTTCCGTTGACCAGTTCTGGACTTAGGTCGTTACAGATGGTATTAGAGCCGGATTTGGTTCAAAATATGTGGTTGAGTCCGCTGGTATGGGACGGGGGAACTTCCTTATACTAAGAGTCCATTCCTAAGTACTTAACGCTTATCCTTTTCCAAAGGATAGCCCATGTGGTGTGGGTAGGTGTTCCGTTGACCTGTTCTGGACTTGGGTCGTTACAAATGGTATCATAGCCGACCCGGGACCACGATGGTGTGACATAGTGGGTATGCACATGTATCGTCTACCAGGACTGATCCTGGATTCGAGAGGCTACTTGGCCAAGGGCTAAGTAGTCCGATTAGAGAGGTTACTTGGTCCGGGGAACCAAGTAATCCGATTGACTCCAACGGGGACGTTGGGTACATAAGGGGGGGAGTTTGTAACACCCCCATATCCCACATGAGTGAATTGTGGGAAGTCTTATGTGGTTATATAGGCTCCAATTCTAGAACATAAGCACCTAGCGCTTATCCTTTTCATAAAGGATAATCCATGTGGTGTGAGCAGGTGTTCCGTTGACCAGTTCTTGACTTGGGTCGTTACAGATGGTATCAGAGCCGGGTTTGGTTCAAAGTATGTGGTTGAGTCTGCTAGTATGGGACGGGGGAACTTCCTTCTACTAAAAGTCCATTCCTAAGTACTTAACGTTTATCCTTTTTCAAAGGATAGCCCATGTGGTGTGAGCAGGTGTTCCGTTGACCGGTTTTGGACTTGAGTGTTACGCCCCCAATTTTATGAACCTTAATTTTAAAAGATATCTTAAATTCCCAGAATTATAAAGCATTTAATTAAAAATAATTTAAGAAATATGAGGTAAAACATTTTATTTAAATTATTTTCCAAACAATGAGAGTATTAAATGAAATCAGAATAGTTAAGTGACAATCCCAGGAAAACTAATATGCGCATAATGTGTCAATTTATACAAACCATATGTTTCTTTAGAAATCAAATAACACAAAGTTGAACCCCAGTCCCAGCCAGTTCTACTTTCGAGGGGCTACAGCATACCCTCACTCAGTCTACTCCACATCTTGAACCTCATTATATGGTTCAGTGTACTCTGTTTCCTCATAGTACTCACCTAAGAAAAACATGTTAGAATGAAGGGTGAGCACAACTTGCTCAGTAAGGGGGAAGTATCAGGCCCATCACGTGGGTCCTAATATTCCCGTAACAAACAACAACGAATAATAAAATTTAAGTTGTAACAATTTAATTAAAGAACAATTCCATACAACATCATAACAACAATATCAAAGTCCTACTAGCATGCTTGAACTACCATGCACATGCATAATTTCTTTTACCGATTAAATAATATCTTATTGATCAATCAATTAATCCAATACTTAAATGCCGTCGGATGAACCTAGGGTGGTGAGTGTGTACATCACTCATTCTCGGGATAACTCTTAGGCAGTGCCACTAGGGATGCCACCAAGCCAGAGCCTCTCGAGATACCTACGCCGAGGTAGAGCTTCTCGTGATACCAGCCATAAGCATGGTCCCTCGTCAGCTATGGTCTGACAGCGCACAAATCATATCTCCATACTCCGTGTCAATATCGGGTCATGATTAGGGACGGTCCGCCGCCACCCTAACATGCCTCTCAGGTTCGAATCGTTTGTTCCGAACCTCTCGTCTAAATTTACGGCTTGTTAGGTCATGTAAATATGGTTCGTTACCAACCTTGCATGCCTCGTATTTTATCTTACTCTTCAAATCTTTTACTTAATGCAATCTTGTGTATGACAAACATCAATCATATACAACAACCAATTGATGCATGACCGTAGCTCATTTTATTTTAGCTCTTTTTAGTAGAATGCCATGATTCTAGTGCATCCTATTTCTTTTATCGTGTTATCTTAGTTTAGTGTTACATGATGTCAGGACAATCAATGATATCTTTTAAGTGTATTTGTGATAAATGTTCATCTCATTTCTCGTGAATTCTTTCTAAATTGGTCATTTAGCATTTATGCTCCTAATCCTTTATCTATCGGCTTATAATAATTTATTACGACTCTAACATGCCACTAACGGTTGCTTTCAATCTCATCATGTTGCTAGCGAGCTTGTCGGCCCTAAACATGGTACTAGCGGTGTTTGTCTCACCGGCCCTAAACATGGTACTAACGAGTTTATTTAGGCGGTCCTTACATACTTCTAATTTAATTCTTGTTACAAGCGGTCTTGGTATGATACTAGCGCCAAACATACATCATACATCACATCATTACAACCATGCAACCAACCAACCAAAATTACATCTCAATGGAAGAGAACTAAAATAAAATAAAATAAAATAAAATTCTAGGAAAACTAATTAATTACCTAACCCATGTTGCCCACGCATTTAAATATTTTTTTTAGCCCAATTGTTTATTTAGAATTTATTATTTGGATTGAAGCTTATTTTGGGCCTAAGAGGGCCCACGAGAACTAACCCGCTCTTCCCCCTTACCTAGTTCAGAATAATACGGCGAAAGGGGCGATTTCCTAGGACGGTCCTACAAAATATTAGTAAGGTAGAAAATTAGAAAATGTGCTAAAATTTGGAAAATTTCCTAAATGGTACTTGGAAGCTTCGTGTTCTTAACATCTAGGCCGAAATTTTACCTAGTGGGCAAAAAAGGTCTCGGGGTGTCTCTGGTGACCTCGTGCTTATTCGGGATCTTGTCGTGAGCCTTCTTGATATTAATCCTAAAAATACAGCAGCCACACGCTGAGTTATATGCTCATTTATAGCTGTAAAAACTGATCTTGGAAGGATAAAGTTTTTATTTCGGTTACCGATGTGTTTTCGGGATCTCAGGCGCTCCTGGAGTCCAAAGAAGCACTAAACCTTCAAGTAAGGCTTTTTCTAACCCTTCATAACAACATGGACAGCAAAGATAATGGACTTAATAGGGCTGTGAGTTTCAAAATATTCAGCCAAAATAATTCCAAAAAGGTTACAGAGGCTTACCGGGTCTCAGGTGCAAGTGGGGGCTAGATCGTATTGGAAATGAGTGCACAACTTAAAATTTTGAACAAGAAAAAACCTAGAAATCAAATATGGAACAAAATAGAGTATTTAGGTGCTAGAAAGAAAAGAGAGAGAGAGAAAAAATGATAAAGAGAGATTTAGATTTACGCAAAATAATTTGGAATCTTCGGTGTGTGTAGGATTGTTTTGATGTCTTGATGGGTTTTCTTTTTTTATCTGCTGAATCTAGGTAAAAAAAAATGAAATTAATTTAACATTCCAATACCCTAGAATTACTAAGAATCGAAGCATTGAGGGATAACTTACATAGATTTGATGAAGGAATAATCGAAGACAATAACATGTGAGGAGATAATCGAGTGGTCGTTGGCGGCTTTGTTGTGATTTAAGCTATGAAATTTTCGCCAGTGGGCGGTCGTAATCGTGAATGGGAGAAGAGCCGAATGTTGAAAAGTCTGAGGCGAGTTTCTGTTCCACGCCAAATAGAAGCTAGGGCAAGGTAAATAATAATATAATAAAAAGGTAACGATGGCCGGGTAATTAATTAGGAAAACTAAATTGGCAATTCCTTTTTTTTTTTTTTTTTTACAGTTCTAAAAAGCTAGTAGGTGTTTTGCGGCTGGTGTTTTATAAGAATGAAATTAGGGTTAGGGAGAAAAAGAAAAATAATCTTATGTAGTGGTAGCACGAACCCGGTTTAAACCCCACACGCGCGTTGGCTAAAATTTGAGAAATTTAAGCAAACGAATTCAGAGTTGAGTGAGGTAAATTTCTACTGACTTATTTTTGTGAGAAGAATCCAATGGTGCTCCCATATTTTCCATTCGATGCTCGGTTGGGAATGACAAAAATGCCCTTAGCCTAAAGAAAATGACTTTGAGCTTCCGGCTTGGAATTTAACTTAGTGAGTACTAAAGGAATTATCTAAGGATCAAGATTCTTAATTTTATATTGACTTTCTAAATTGGTGGGTAAAAATTACAAAAATACCCTTGAGGATAAAATATTAATTAGTTTACTTTTATTTATTTATTTATTTATTTTTACTTATTATTATTATTATTATTATTATTATTATTATTATTATTTATATAGGGTAATTTGGAAATTTTCTTTTTCTTAATTTCTAGGGTTATTACACGTTTTGAACGAGTTGCCACCTGAACTTCCCCCTCTTGATGATGATCATAAAGAGGAAAAGAAAGCATATGATGTTTGGCATGAGCATGATTCCTTGGCTAAGTGCTATATCTTGGCATCTATTGAGAATAGGCTCCAACAGCAGTATGAAAAGATGCCAACTACTAAGGACATTATGAATAGCCTCAAAGAGATGTTCGAGATGCAAAATCGTTCTGCTAGAATGAATGCCATGCAAGGGCTTATGTCCATTAAGATGGTTGAAGGAACACCTGTTCGTGATCATGTGATGACCATGATTGGGTATATCAATGTGTTGGATTCCCTTGGCGCTGAGATGGACCATACGACCAAGATAGACATTATTTTGTGCTCGTTGCCTAAGTCATTCAATAACTTTATTTTGAACTTCCATATGAATGACAAGATAGTGACACTTCCTGAACTGCGTAATATGTTGCAAAGAGCGAAAAAGTTGCTTAAGAAGGATAAGCCTATCATGGTCATGGAAGAACAGTCCTCCACGACTAGGTGCAAGAACAACAAAAAGAACAAGGGCAAGAATCCTCTTCAAGTTAGGAATAAGCCTAAAAAGAAAGGGAAGGACAAGTCCAGAGATGAATGTTATTTTTGTGGCAAGAAAGGTCACTGGAAGCGTAATTGTAAACATTACCTTGCTACAGTGAACAAAAAGCCTTCAGATGGTAAGTCTTTTGTCTTTATCATTGAGACAAACTTGATGTATGGAATTACGAATTCCTGGTGTCTTGATTTCGGGGTAACCACTCATGTGTGTAACACATGGCAGGGGTTCCAGGAAATAAGAAGGCTGAGTGAAGGAGAGATCTCATTGTTGATGGGATCAGATGCAAGAGTTGCAGCCATCTCTTTAGGAACTTTTAAATTAGTTCTTTTAGATGGAACCACTCTTTATTTGAAAGCTTGTCTTTATGTGTCGCAAGTCAGGAGAAATTTGATTTCTATTTTGAAATTGGATGATATGGGATATTCATTCCTATTTGGTAATAAAGTTACGATTAGATTTCGTAACAGATTTGTGGATAGTGGTTTAAAAAATGATGATCTTTATTTCTTGCATACCCTTCATGAAAGCAACATGAATGTTGAATCTGAACCATGTGATGGGAATGGTTCAACAAAGCAAAAAAGGGAAGAGATAATTCCCAATTATTTTTGGCATTTGATACTTGGTCATATTAATGCAAAAAGAATCGAAAGGTTGGTTAAGGATGGTCCTTTGAGTTTATTGATGTAACACCCCCATATCCCACATGGGTGAATTGTGGGAAGCCTTATGTGGATATATAGGCTTCAATTCCAGAACATAAGCACCTAGCGCTTATCCTTTTCCAAAGGATAGCCCATGTGGTGTGGCAGGTATTCCGTTGACCAGTTCTGGACTTGGGCTGTTACAGATGGTATCAGAGCCAGGTTTGGTTCAAAGTATGTGGTTGTGTCCGCTGGTATGGGACCGGGGAACTTCCTTATACTGAGAGTCCATTCCTAAGTACCTAGCGCTTATCCTTTTCTAAAGGATAGCCCATGTGGTGTGGGCAGGTGTTCTGTTGACCGGTTCTGGACTTGGGTCATTACAGATGGTATCAGAGCCGACCCGGGACCACGATGATGTGACATAGTGAGTATGCACATGTATCGTCTACCGGGACTGATCCTGGATTTGAGAGGCTACTTGGCTAGGGGTTAAGTAGTCCGATTAGAGAGGTTACTTGGTTTGGGGAACCAAGTAATCCGATTGACCCCAACGGGGACGTTGGGTACATAAGGGGAGGAGTTTGTAACACCCCCACATCCCACATGGGTGAATTGTGGGAAGCCTTATGTGGATATATAGGCTCCAATTCCAGAACATAAGCACCTAGCGCTTATCCTTTTCCAAAGGATAGCCCATGTGGTGTGGGCAGGTGTTCCGTTGACCGGTTCTGGACTTGGGTCGTTACAGTCCAGAACCGGTCAACGGAACACCTGCCCACACCACATGGGCTATCCTTTGGAAAAGGATAAGCGCTAGGTACTTAGGAATGGACTCTCAGTATAAGGAAGTTCCCTCGTCCCATATCAGCGGACACAACCACATACTTTGAACCAAACCTGGCTCTGATACCAAACTGTAACGCCCCCAATTTTATAAACCTTAATTTTAAAAGATAACTTAAATTCCCAGAATTATAAAGCATTTAATTAAAATAATTTAAGAAATGTGAGGTAAAACATTTTATTTTAAATTATTTTCCAAACAATAAGAGTATTAAACGAAATCAGAGTAGTTAAGTGACAATCCCAAGAAAACTAATATGCGGATAAGGTGCCAATTTAAACAAACCATATATTTCTTTAGAAATCAAATAACACAAAGTTAAAACTCAGTCCCAGCCAGTTCTACTTTCGAGGGGCTACAGCGTACTCTCACTCAGTCTGCTCCACATCTTGAACCTCGTTATATGGTTCAGTGTACTCTGTCTCCTCATAGTACTCACCTAGAAAAACATGTTAAGAGGAGGGATGAGCACAACTTGCTCAGTAAGAGGGAAGTATCAGGCCCATCACGTGGGTCCTAATATTCCCGTAACAAACAATAACGAATAATAAACTTTAAGCTGTAGCAATTTACTTAAAGAACAATTCCATACAACATCATAACAACAAAATCAAAATCCTACTAGCATGCTTGAACTACCATGCATATGCATAATTCTTTTTACCGATTAAATAATATCTTCTTGATCGATCACTTAATCCAATACTTAATTGCCGTCGGACGAACCTAGGGTGGTGAGTGTGTACATCACCCACTCTCGGGATAACTCTTAGGCAGTGCCACTAGGGATGCCACCAAGCCAGAGCCTCTCGGGATACCTACGCTAAGGTAGAGCCTCTCGTGATAACAGCCATAAGCATGGTCACTCGCCAGCTATGGTCTGACAGCGCACAAATCATATCTCCATACTCCGTGTCAATATCGGGTCATGACTAGGGACAGTCCGCCACCACCCTAACATGCCTCTCGGGTTCGAATCGTTTGTTCCGAACCTCTCGTCTAAATTTACGGCTTGTTAGGTCATGTAGATATGGTTCGTCACCAACCTTGCATGCCTCGTATTTTATCTTACTCTTCAAATCTTTTACTTAATGCAATCTTGTGTATGACAAACATCAATCATATGCAACAACCAATTGATGCATGACCGTAGCTCATTTTATTTTAGCTCTTTTTAGTAGAATGCCATGATTCTAGTGCATCTTATTTCTTTTATCATGTTATCTTAGTTTAGTGTTACATGATGTCATGTCAATCAATGATATCTTTTAAGTGTATTTGTGATAAATGTTCATCTCATTTCTCATGAATTTTTTTCTAAATTGGTCATTTAGTATTTACGCTCCTAATCCTTTATCTATCGGCTTATAATAATTTATTACGGCCATAACATGCCACTAACGATTCCTTCCAATCTCATCATGTTGCTAATGAGCTTGTCGGCCCTAAACATGGTACTAGCGGTGTTTGTCTCGCCGGCCCTAAACATGCTACTAGCGATGTTTATTTAGGCGGTCCTAACATATTTAATTCTTGTTATAAGCGGTCCTAGTATGATACTAGCGCCAAACATACATCATACATCACATCATTACAACCATACCACCAACCAACCAAAATTACATCTCAATGGAAGAGAACTAAAATAAAATAAAATAAAATAAAATAAAATAAAATTCTAGGAAAACTAATTAATTACCTAACCCATGTTGCCCACACATTTAAAGATTTTGTTTAGCCCAATTATTTATTTAGAATTTATTATTCGGTTTGAAGCTTATTTTGGGCCTAAGAGGGCCCACGAGAATTAACCCACTCTTTCCCCTTACCTAGTTTGGAATAATACGGCGAAAGGGGCGGCTTCCTAGGACGGTCCTACAAAATGTTAGTAAGGTAGAAAATTAGAAAATGTGCTAAAATTTAGAAATTTTCCTAAATGGTACTTGGAAGTATCATGTTCTTGGCATTTAGGCCGAAATTTTACCTAGTGGCCAAAAAGGGTCTCGGGGTGTCTTCGGTGGCCTCGTGCCTATTCGGGATCATGCCGGTAGCCTTCTTGATATTGATCCTAAAAATTACATCAACCACACACTGAGTTATATACTCATTTAGTAGCTTTAAAACTAATTTTGGAAGGAAAAAGTTTTTATTTCGGCTACCGATGTGTTTTCAGGATCTCTGACGCTCCGGGAGTCCAAAGAAGCACCAAACCTTCAAGTAAGGATTTTCTAACATTTGTAACAACATGGACAGCAAGAAAAGAGAATTATCAGGGCTGTAATATTCAAAATTGGCAGCCAAGATAATTTTTAAAAGAGGCTACTGTGGCTTACTGGAGTTTAAAATCAAGTATGGACAAGATTGCACCAGAAACGAGTGGAAAAACCCAAACTTGGATTAATGATAATCTACCAAATATTTACAGCAAGGATATAAGGCCTTTAGGTGCTGGAAAAGAAAAAAGAAAAAAGAAAAAAAAATTAAAAGAGGGATATAGAATAATTTAGACTTACACAAATGAATTTGGGTTCACCGGTATGTGTAGGATTGTTTTTGTGTCCTCGGTGGGGTTTCTCTTCAATTTGATGAATCTAAGAAAAATATAAAATTAAAATAATGTTCCAATACTCTAGAATAACTAAGAATCAAAGCATGGAGGGCTGACTTACACGGTTTGATGGAGGAATAAGCGTAGATGAACAACCGTGGTGAAGCGGACCAAAAGATTGTGAATGGCCTTTTTCCCAAGTTCCAATTTTTGTTTTGTGGTGGTGGCGAGTTGTTGAAGGAGAAGGAGACAAGAGGCGGCAGCAGGCTTTGGTTTTGTTTAATTTGAGCCGAATTGAATTTTTTGACCAAGGAGAGATACGGGAATTAATATTAAATTAAAAGAAAGAGTTGTAGTTATATTAGGATAATAATGAAGGTTTTTAAGATAAGGAAAATATAGATGAGTAGGCAAATTAAATTAAATTGGTTTTTTTTTTTTTATAAACAAACAAAATTCCAAGGAGGCATGCTGCTGAAACTTTTAGAATAAAAAAAATTAGGGTTAGTTGAGAAAATATTCCATGTAACAGTAGCACAATCCCGGTTTAACTGTACACGTGTGTAGGCTAAATTTTTGAAAACCTAAGCAAACAAATTCAAAATTGAGTGAGGTAAATTTCTCTTGACTCATTTTTTGGAGAAGAATCCAATGGTGCTCCCAGATTTTCCATCCGATGCTCGGTTGTAAATGACAAAAATGCCCCTAGCCTAAAGAAAATGACTTTGAGTTTCCGGTTTAGAATTTGATTTAATAACCACTAAAGGAATCATCTAAGACTCAAGATTCTTAATTTTATATTTTATTATTATTATTATTTTTATTATTTTATTTATTTAATTAATTAGGATAATTTGGTGATTTTATTTTACTTAATTTCTAGGGTTATTACAGCATCCTCCCCTTAAAAGAAATTTGTCCCCAAATTTGAAAGAAGATGTTGAGAAGTACCTTAAAGCTGTGGATACTTCTTTCGAAGCTCATCCTCAACTTCCCAGGTTGCTTCTTGTTCTCCATGATTATTCCAAATGACCTTTACCAGTTGAATGACTTTGTTGCGCAGAACCTTTTCTCTACGATGCACAATGCCCAAAGGCTCCTCGACGTAAGTCAAATCCTCTCGTAACTGCAACGGCTCCCACGGAATAACATGTGCTGGATCTGGCTGATACTTTTGAATATTACTCACATGGAACACGTTATGAATTCTAGCCAAGTTAGGTGGTAAAGCTACTCTATAAGCCACCTCTCCAACCCGTTCTAAGACTTCAAAAGGTCCAACAAAGTGCGGGGCTAACTTTCCTCTCACTCCAAAGCGTTGAACTCCCTTGGTCGGTGACACCTTTAGAAACACATGATCACCAACAGAAAACTCCAAGGGACGACGCCTCTGGTTTGCATAACTCCGCTGCCTATCTTGAGCCGTTACCAATCGTTGTTTGATTATTTTGACCTTATCTGAAGTTTGTTGTACCAAATCTGGTCCTAATAAAGGCCTGTCGCCCACTTCTTCCCAACACACCGGAGTACGACAACTACGTCTATACAAAGCCTCATATGGGGCCATCTGAATGCTGGAGTGATAGCTATTATTATAAGCAAACTCCACTAGTGGCAGGTCATTATCCCAGGAGTTCTTATAATCCAGTGAACAAGCTCTAAGCATATCCTCAATAGTTTGTATAGTCCTCTCCGACTGCCCATCTGTCTGTGGATGATAAGCGGTGCTCATTAATGTCACAGTGCCCAACTGTTCTTGTAAAGCCTGCCAAAACTGTGATGTGAATCGTGGATCCCTATTATTTGAATTGATCGTAGGTACTATTTCTATTTCTGGGTTCCCTGCTAGAGTTCTTATAGACTCGGGGTCCACACATTCTTTCATATCTCCTAGACTAGCAAATCAGTTAGGCGTGCCTGCTAAAGAGCTTCCTTTCATACTAGTGGTTTCTACACCATCAGACACTAGTATGAGTTCTACTCATGTACTTCAATCTTGCTCGATTTTTTTCGGAGGATGCAATTTAGACTCTGACCTCTTTGTGCTTGGGATATCTGAATTTGATTGTATTTTGGGCATGGATTGGCTACATCGCCACCATGCTAAAGTGGATTGCTATCAGAAGCTAGTTACCTTCTCCTTACCTGATAGGTCAGAAGTGCAATTTGTTGAGGATAAAAAGAGCTTCACTCCAATCTTAATTTCTAGCTTGCAAGCTAATAGATATCTCCGTCAAGGTGGTGTTGGCTATTTGGCTTATGTGCAGACATATTCCGAGAAGCCTGAATCAGTAGCCGGTATTCCTATTGTGGAAGAATTTCCAGAAGTGTTTCCAGAGGAGTTACCTGGAATGCCACCTAGCCGGGATGTTGACTTCACCATTGATTTATTTTCAGGAACGGCTCCTATCTCTCAAGCACCTTATCGAATGGCTCCCTCAGAAATGGCGGAACTAAAAAGTCAATTACAGGAGCTTCTCAAAAAGGGTTTCATACGTCCAAGTACCTCACCTTGGGGTGCTCCTATTTTATTCATGAAGAAGAAGGATGGCAGCTTGAGGATGTGCATCGATTATCGACAGCTGAATTTGGTGACAATAAAGAATAGGTACCCTTTACCTCGGATTGATGACCTATTTGATCAGCTGAGGGGATCATCAGTGTTCTCCAAGATCGATTTGAGGTCTGGGTACTATCAACTAAAAATCAAAGAGGGAGATGTGTCAAAGACAGCATTCAGGACTCGTTATGGGCATTATGAGTTTTTAGTGATGCCCTTCGGGTTAACAAATGCACCCGCAGCTTTCATGGGCATAATGAATAGGGTGTTCCAACCATACCTAGATCAGTTTGTCATCGTTTTCATAGATGATATTCTGATTTACTCACCAGATGCTGAAAGCCATAGAGAACATTTGAGGATTGCACTTTAGACGTTGAAGGAGCATAAGCTGTATGCAAAGCTGAGCAAGTGCGAGTTTTGGTTGGACAGTGTCACCTTTTTAGGCCATGTGATAACTAAGGAAGGAATTTCAGTGGATCCTAGTAAGGTTGAAGCTGTGGTGAACTGGCAACAACCGAAGACTGTGTCTGAGATTCGGAGTTTCTTAGGCTTGGCTGGGTATTATAGACGTTTTGTAGAAGGTTATTCAAAGCTGGCACGCCTTTTGACCCAACTGACTAAGAAGGATCAACCATTCCAGTGGACCGAGCAGTGCGAAAATAATTTTCAGGAGTTGAAGAAGCGGTTAGTCTCTGCACCTGTTCTTACTCTTCCTGATGGGGGGAGTCGTTTTGCGGTTTATGCAGATGCATCACATCAGGGGCTTGGCTGTGTATTGATGCAGGCGGGGAAGGTGATCGCTTATGGGTCTAGGCAGTTGAAGCCTCATGAGTTTAATTACCCAACTCATGATCTGGAGTTGGCAGCTGTCATACATGCATTAAAGCTTTGGCGACATTATTTGTATGGAGAAGAGTTTGAGGTCTTCACTGATCACAAAAGCCTACAGTATCTATTGTCACAGAGGGAACTCAATAATCGACAGCGTCGTTGGGTTGAATATCTCTCCGATTATAATTGCACTATTCAATACCACCCAGGTAAAGCCAACCTAGTGGCTGATGCTTTGAGTAGAAAAATGGGTGCTAAACTGAATGCTATGGTGGTTTCTGAGTGGAAACTACTAGAGGAGTTTAGTCATATGAGCTTAGGTGTTCAAGTGAAGGGGCCCCAGGTTCTCATGGCCAGTTTGCATATGGAGCCTACACTTGTGGCAAGGGTCAAGGAGGCGCAAAAGGAGGATCCACAATGCCGAGAATGGTCAGTTCTAGGGCAAAAGGGATTCAGTGTGGATGTGGATGGTACCATAAAATTTCAAAATAGAATTGTTGTTCCCCAAGGTAGTGAGGTAAAGTATGATGTTTTATCGGCGGCACATGCATCTCGGTTGACCATCCACCCGGGGGGCACCAAGATGTACCATGATCTGAAGAAAAGCTTTTGGTGGAGTGGCATGAAGAAGGATATTGCAGAGTTTGTATCTAGATGTTTGACTTGTCAGAAGGTCAAAGTAGAACACCAGAGACCTGGAGGACTGCTACAGCCATTAGAGATTCCTCAATGGAAGTGGGATGACATTGCAATGGATTTCATAGTCGGGCTACCTGCCACTCGTCATCGACATGATGCAATATGGGTTATAGTTGATCGGTTAACCAAGTCAGCCCACTTTTTGGCAATCCAAAAGACTTGGCCTGTAGCTAGATTAGCTGAATTATACATATCTGAGATAGTTCGTCTTCATGGAGTACCGAGGAGCATTGTTTCTGATAGGGATCCACGATTCACATCACAGTTTTGGCAGGCTTTACAAGAACAGTTGGGCACTGTGACATTAATGAGCATCGCTTATCATCCACAGACAGATGGGCAGTCGGAGAGGACTATACAAACTATTGAGGATATGCTTAGAGCTTGTTCACTGGATTACAAGAACTCCTGGGATAATGACCTGCCACTAGTGGAGTTTGCTTATAATAATAGCTATCACTCCAGCATTCAGATGGCCCCATATGAGGCTTTGTATGGACGTAGTTGTCGTACTCCGGTGTGTTGGGAAGAAGTGGGCGACAGGCCTTTATTAGGACCAGATTTGGTACAACAAACTTCAGATAAGGTCAAAATAATCAAACAACGATTGGTAACGGCTCAAGATAGGCAGTGGAGTTATGCAAACCAGAGGCGTCGTCCCTTGGAGTTTTCTGTTGGTGATCATGTGTTTCTAAAGGTGTCACCGACCAAGGGAGTTCAACGCTTTGGAGTGAGAGGAAAGTTAGCCCCGCGCTTTGTTGGACCTTTTGAAGTCTTAGAATAGGTTGGAGAGGTGGCTTATAGAGTAGCTTTACCACCTAACTTGGCCAGAATTCATAACGTGTTCCATGTGAGTAATATTCGAAAGTATCAGCCAGATCCAGCACATGTTATTCCGTGGGAGCCGTTGCAGTTACGAGAGGATTTGACTTACGTCGAGGAGCCTTTGGGCATTGTGCATCGTAGAGAAAAGGTTCTGCGCAACAAAGTCATTCAACTGGTAAAGGTCATTTGGAATAATCATGGAGAACAAGAAGCAACCTGGGAAGTTGAGGATGAGCTTCGAAAGAAGTATCCACAGCTTTAAGGTACTTCTCAACATCTTCTTTCAAATTTGGGGACAAATTTCTTTTAAGGGGAGGATGCTGTAATAACCCTAGAAATTAAGTAAAATAAAATCACCAAATTATCCTAATTAATTAAATAAATAAAATAATAAAAAAAATAATAATAATAAAATATAAAATTAAGAATCTTGAGTCTTAGATGATTCCTTTAGTGGTTATTAAATCAAATTCCAAACCGGAAGCTCAAAGTCATTTTCTTTAGGCTAGGGGCATTTTTGTCATTTACAACCGAGCATCGGATGGAAAATCTGGGAGAAATTTACCAGGATCAGTCCCGGTAGACGATACATGTGCATACTCACTATGTCACATCATCGTGGTCCCGGGTCGGCTCTGATACCATCTGTAACGACCCAAGTCCAGAACCGGTCAACGGAACACCTGCCCACACCACATGGGCTATCCTTTGGAAAAGGATAAGCGCTAGGTGCTTATGTTCTGGAATTGGAGCCTATATATCCACATAAGGCTTCCCAAAATTCACCCATGTGGGATGTGGGGGTGTTACATTTGACATTAGAAACTTACCCAATTTATGATTCTTGCGTTCAAGGAAAGATGACTAGATTACCTTTTTTTGGAAAAAAGTGAAAGAAGCTCAAATGTGTTGGATCTTATACATACCAATGTATGTGGACCTATGAACCACATGGGAAGAGGTGGTATCTACTATTTCATCACCTTTACTAATGATTGTTCTAGATACAGGTACATTTACCTGTTACAACATAAATCGGAAGCCTTTGAAAAGTTCAAAGAATTTCAAAATGAGGTTGAGAAATAAAAGGGTAGAAGTATCAAATGCCTTCGCTTCGATAGAGGAGGCGAGTACCTCTCCGATGAGTTCAAAGGTTATCTTAAAGATAATGGAATTCTCTTACAATTGACACCACCTAGAACACCATAACTCAATGGTGTTTCTGAAAGAAGAAATTGTACCTTATTAGATATGGTGCGCTCAATGATAAATATGGCTGATCTACCAGTGTCTTTTTGGGGATATGCGATAGAGACTGCCGTCTACTTGTTGAATAGAGTTCTAACTAAATCAGTCCCAAAAACTCCATACAAGTTATGGACTAACAAAAGACCGAGTGTGAAACACTTAAAAATTTGGGGCTGTCATGCACATGTCAGTAAGCAAAAATTTACAAAGTTGGAATCTAGAACAGAAAGATGCCTATTTGTAGGATACCCAAAAGACACTATGGGTTATTATTTTTATAATCCAAATGAACAAAAGGTGTTCATTAGTAGGGATGCGGTCTTCTTGGAAGAAGATTTTGTGGTTGACTCTAGGAAAAAAATGGGATTATTTTACAATAGTTAACTGAAACATCTGAAAGTACTACTTCTGTTGATAGTGCTCAAGTTAATATTCCTTTAGAGCCTATTCGAAAAGGTTCAAGGATCATTCGTCCGCCTCAAAAGTGGACACTTTTGAATGAATCATTCATGATGATTTCAGAAGATTGCAAACAATATCCTAGAACATATGAGGAGGCAATGAAGGATGTTGACAAGGATAGATGGATTGATGCTATGAATTCAGAAATGGATTATATGCATAAGAATCAGGTATGGACTCTCGTAGATCCACCAATCAATGTTAAGACTATTGGTTGTAAATGGATTTATAAGAGAAAACGGGGACCTGATGGAAAGGTGGAAACCTTTAAAGCAAGATTAGTGGCAAAGAGGTATAATCAAAAGGAAGGAATTGATTATGAGGAAACCTTTTCGCCAGTAGCCATGCTTAAATCCATCAGAATTCTGTTAGCCGTAGCTACATACTATGACTACGAGATATGGCAGATGGATGTAAAAACTGCCTTCTTGAATGGGTATCTTGATGAAGATATCTATATGAACCAACCTGCAAGATTTGTATCTAGTGGGGAGGAACAATTAGTATGTAAGCTGCATAGGTCTCTTTATGGACTTAAACAGGCTTCCAGAAGTTGGAACGTCTGTTTTGATGAGATAGTCAAACAATTGGGCTTCTCACAAAATCTGGATGAAGCTTGTGTCTATAAAAAGACACAAGGGAGTGCTATTACATTTCTTGTCCTATATGTTGATGATATTCTACTCATTGGGAATGATGTGGAAATGTTATTAGCAGTGAAGCTTTGGTTGTCCACTCATTTTTCTATGAAGGATTTGGGTGAGGCATTATATGTCCTTGGTCTTAAGCTCTATAGAGATAGAAGCCGAAGATTGTTGGGGTTATCTTAATCTACTTACATTGATAAGATCATGGCTAAGTACAACATGCAAGATTCCCAGAAAGGCTTTATGTCTTCTCGTCATGGAATCATCCTTTCCGAAAAGATGTTTCCTAAGACTGATAAGGAATTGGATAAAATGAAACGCTGCCTTTATGCTTCTGTTGTTGGCAGCATCATGTATGCAATGTTGTGTACTAGGCCCGATATAGCTCAACTAGTGAGTGTTGTAAGTAGGTACCAATCCAACCCTGAGGAAGGTCATTAGACCGCTGTTAAGCATATTCTGAAATATCTTAACAGGACAAAGCATCATTGCTTAGTCAATGGTGGTGGTTTATTGGAAGTAAAAGGATATGTTGATTCTGACTTCCAATCTGATTCAGATGATGGTAAATCGAATTCTAGATTCATTTATGGACTAAATGGTGGGGCTTTCAGTTGGAGGAGCTTCAAGCAAAGTACTGTTGTTGACTCTACAACTGAGGCAGAATACATTGCCGCTTCTGAAGCAGCAAAAGAGGCTGTTTGGATCAAGAAGTTCATTTATAAACTTGGAGTTGTTCCAAGCATAGAATCTCTTATTACTCTGTAGTATGATAACACTTGGGCTATTGCTTAAGTCAAAGAACCTCGTGTTCATCAACGCATAAAGCACGTACAGAGGAAATTTCACTTGGTAAGAGAAATTGTTAAAAGAGGAGATGTAAGCATCACAAAGATTGCTTCAGCAGAGAACGTGGCAGACCTACTGACTAAACTGTTGTCTCAAAAGGTTTTTGAGAAACATGTAAAGGAAATGGGTCTTAGAATAGTTGCTGATTGGCTTTGAATTGCAATTAGGAGATTGAAAGATTTATTGTGCTCATCAAAGCCAATTTAAACTTTATCTCCTACTATGATAAACCCATAGAACTATATTATATATGGATTGATGGATGATGAAGATCATGCCACATGAGACTTGATTCATCTTTATAGTTCTTTAAAAGGTGTTCACAATCTATGAGTATATACATGGGTTAATTACTCATAAAAGATTGCACTTATGACATTACTATATGAGATAGAGTGATTTGTCCCAATCACTGGAATATTGATTCCTAATGTATATGTGAATATTTATGAAGATAAATATTTGAACAGGACTAAATCAATTACTCTTAGACCTTCAGCTGTTGAGAAAGAGTAAATATTATTTATTCCGTAGACTTGAGAATAACATGAATTTAAATGTTACATTATGTGATTTTGATATGTCAACCAATGATGCCTAATAAAGGATATACTTGAACATGTTGGATTACATAAATGTTAACATGTTAAGTTCATGATTATTCAACATGGAATTCACCGCTCTTAAAATAAGAATGAATATTGTGGAGTATGTCTCTTGGTTTTTCGGATTAAGAAATCCACGTGGTCAATTTAGAAAAATATTGTTTTGGAAATGTTATTTTGTATATATATAAAATTATATATATGGTATATATAGATTTTATAAATGTTTTTCTAAATTGTTTAAAGTCCGAATAAACTTGAAGAGACATGCATATATTTAATTCCATATTGATAGTACCACATTTTGGATGTGGTTTGTTTAGTCCGGATTATGTGCAATAATATCGGACGATGAACGGAATAGAATAAAATGGGTACTTGTGAATTGTCTCTGAAATCTTAGGAGATTTTATAATGTCGGTGCAAAATGTTGTACTGACCTGTAAACAATAAATTAATTGGGGACTAATTTGACAAGATTAAGAGATCCCAAGGGTCCCACGCCACATTCTGAACTCTACCCGGTTAAGCTTATAAAAGAAGCTGTACTTTAGCTTCTAAGAGAAGTTATTGTACTTTTTCCTATAAAAGGAGTGGTTGTGCATTGTTGACAAAAAAAAAAAAAAGAAGAGACATAATTAGTCCATTAACAATAATAGCACAAATACTCATATAGTGCAACCGGGAGAGAAGGAATTAGAGCGTGTAAAGCTTGGAGAATTCTGCATTTGTGAAATTTCGAAAACAAAGTACTCGTGTGATTATTTCTGTAATCCGATCCTGGTGTATGCTAATTTAATAGCGTGAAACTCATTCGGATTCCCAACAAGTATGAGGGAGAAAAGTACAGCAGGCTTCTCATCCAACAAGTCTTTGTACTATACAACTTCCAACTGTGTGTGTAGCTTAGGGGCCAAATGTGCAATTTATAATTACACCTCCCATAAATGTTGGAAAGGCCATCAAACGATTTTGTCTCTGCAAAATACGTGAATGGAATCATTATACGTTTTCTCTTTTCACTTGGCCAGTGGCCATCGAACTTTTTATTTGTGCATAATAAGTCATATACTACATATAGTGACTAAATTGAAAATTTTATCAAACTTTAAAACAAACTTCAACACAAGTTCTGTCAAGAGAAATTACTTTCACCAGTTTACGTCTTAGAGAAGAACTAAACAAATCGATGAGATTTTAGGGGGTTAGAGTTTCAAAAAGAAATAGAGTTGCTCTGATTGGAATTAGAGGTTTATATAATTCAATCAAAATTAACTTTATTCAAGTGAAACAAGTGCAATAAAAAAAATTTCTGCAAGAGTTGTCAGAATTTTTTACTTAGTCACTGGAATGCCTAGAAGATAGTTGACAAAGTTCGGTGGCCAGGATGAGTATGAAAAGAGTTCAGTGGCCTATCAGGCAGAAATGCAATAGTTTTGGGCGCATTGGCTCTATTATTTCTTTCCCCAGGTCTAAGTGTCTCAGTCCATGTCCAACTACTTGTGCAAGAAGTTGTTATTTGTTTATTTATTTTTTTTTGCCCTTTTGGAATTGGAACTAATTAAGCAAGAAGTAGATGATGATTTCATAACTTGCGCGCGAAGGGGTGCCATCGCGCATCTCAACTTGCCTTCTGGCGCACTATAGAAAAGCGATCCAATGACGAGCTCGGCGCAGCGGTTCATACAACAGTTTCTCGCGACAGTCTTCGGATCTTACAACCCAGTCAATTCGTCGACCTTTCTGGTACGACTGCTTATCCTTTCCGGTTCTTTCTTCTGAGGAATCTGTTTCTAGGTTTTCTAGCTGGGACGATCGCTTATCCGTTTAGTTTCCATGAATTCTCTGGCTTAGTTGGACGATTCTAGTTTCAGTAGTTGCATTTAATTGTTGAGTTACAGGTTTTACTAGAGCTGTCGGATGTCTGAAGTATAATTAGAATCAACTGCTTGCTCACAAATTGTTTTGCGATGGCTATTTCGTGAGGCAGAAATGGCTTATGTCCCTCCGCACAAGCGTTATTCTAAGGGCTCCGGGAGGCCTATACCAACTCCGGATCTGCTTGTTCCCCATTTTAAGAGAAGTGTTAACTTGAGGACCTTGAAGCCTCAGTATGTGAAGAGTGGAACGATAGTGTATGCGAATGGTGCCATATCTAGATGGTTTGCTGTTGGCCTGGATGATGGTAACTCGGTTCCTTCTGCTGTTCGGCTCGAGCCTGTTTCGGTTGAATCTGTTCAGAAGAGAACTGGAGTGAATCCTTTTGTCATGGTGAAGAATAGTTCAGAAGAAGGTTAGACACTCTGCTGAGCCAGATATACTATTTTTTTTATCTTATTTTGTCCCAGCACTTCTAATTAAATGAGATTGTGTTTTTGTTGTAGTTCTTGCAGAGAACAAGACAATTAGAAGCCAGCCATGGATGTCCTTAACAGCTAACTTGTTCAATGACATGCTCTCCTCTTTTCAAATTGTGAGGGATGAAATGAGGAGCCATGTTATGGAAGAAATGAAGCCAACACTAGTTGCTAGATTTGGGAAGATTCTTTTCCGTGGGTAAGTAACTGAACTTTAGCTGAGTAGTGTCTTTTTAAGCAAGCACCATTATTGGTATTCTTTTGTACGATACTGTGTTTGGATTAATTTATCCCGAACAGTTAAATTTTTCACTTTGTCCCACCCTTCTGGAGAGGAAGATGTGAACGGAGGAAAGGTACCTGATGGGCTATGTCTTTCCCTGGTTCCTCTATATTTTTGGCTGTTGAAATACGGCTGCTTGTGAAATCCTTTGCATTTTAGATCTCTTATTCAATCACTTAGTCTGCACTAAGTGAGCGTGTTCTGAAATCCCTGATGTGCGTATGCTTCTGGAATCATGTATACTATATTCTGATTTTGTGTCATCAGGTTGAAGAAGTTATTTTTCTTCTTGTACAAGTCGTGGTTACACGGTTTATTTTATCTACCCTCTTGCTGTTTTATTGGATTATGGGATTCACTATGTTGGAATTATCAATTACATACAAATAGATTAGGGTTGGAAACCCATCTATTTCAAGTTGGGTGTTTCCAGTTATCAAACGATTTCCGGCAAATACTAGTGCAGTAAAGCATTAAGTACTAAATTATGATGGTGTCATATGAATTCATGGCCAGTATTATAGGTGAAGCTTAACCAGCTCTTATATTTTATTTCTCTTTCTGCAGAGGCCCCTCCACGAGCTTTGACAATGCCAGAGAAAGTAGGATTACAGATGCAACATTGGGAGATTTAAAAAGAACATTTTATACAAGTGTTCCTGCCCACTACGTGGACAACATTGTCAGCAAAGTTGTCCCGAAGATAGGACTTGGTTTCAAACAGGAAAAGGATATATACCATGTAAAGGTATATCTTTACCTGATATGGTGCTTCTTTTCTATTCATTGTTATTTCAGGAAATAATTTTAGACTTTTAGTTATTGAATGCAGAACAACATTATGTGTTTCTTTATAACTTCTTTCCATGGGTCATGCAGCTTTCTGACACCATGCATCCAGATGCTACCATTTCATGCAAATGCTCTGTGAATGGAGACAAAAAGCTTGAGCTATATAAGGTGATTTCTTTGTAGCATAGTAGCCTAGATTAACCGGAGTATGACATTTTGTGCATACCCTGCCTGCATCATGTTTTAAAACTTAAATACAAGTGGCATATGGATCATGGCAATGTTCAAACTTGGAAATTTCAGAAGATACTTCATTCTCTACTTTATGGAATTCTCACTTCATTCGCTACTTTAATGGAATTCTCCTTTTTGAAAAATTCTCACTAGTCAGTCTGGTTCATATTCCTGTTTGACTACTAAACATGTGAAGATGAGAGCATGTAAACTTGCCTTATGCAGAGGCATTCAGCAGCCGAAGGATGACAATGATCCTCATAGTAATCCTGACTTTGACACTGTTCCTTTAAGTAGTGCACCTGGTCTTAGCCCCCCTTAAATCCATTCTCACTTTAAAAAATGGTTTAACACTCAGGAAGAGACTGTAAACTTCTGCTGCCTTGTCTGCCCGGTTTGCTATTTGCTCTTTTCTTTCTGTGTTTATAATCTCTCTTCATTGGTGAAATATTGTTGCAAATGTTACACTCTCATTTCTTGCAGGTCGAGCTAAACCAAGTGCGAAACATGGTTGCAGATATATCATGCCTTAGTAAGGATCTTGACTTGAGGCTGATGCTATGCACCAGGAGGACACTAAGTTCTCTGACAGTAAGTCATTGCATCAACCATCCAGAGTTTTGAAGTCTAATAGTTGCCAATATACTGTTTGTCGACAAGTTATTTGTTTCTGTGCAAATGATGAGTAACTGGATGAACTTTATAATTCTCAGGATATTGAGCTCCATAACATCAGGAATCTGATTGGCTCAGCTGTTATAGACCCCAGTATGCAGGGTGGGTTAATATGGCCCCTGGGGAATGCAGCTTGTGGGGCTCGATACAATGTTGTTGGGGTTTGGCATCTTGTTTCTTCTGATTACCAAAGTACATCTATCAAGATTAAGGTCAGATATGCAGACCGTTATGATTCAGGTATTGGAACTGGGGAAGCTTCAAAAGAGGTTGTCATGAAGTTAAAAGGAATTCTTTCAGCATTGCAGGTTAGTTTTTGTGATTTTTATATTTTGTTTAATTCCCAGTAATTAGTTCACCTTGTTCACTATTCAGAAGTCTTTGTATCTTTATGCTGTATTTAAATTGAGATATTATGCAGAATTCAAATCCATCTTTCCACTCTTGTTGTACTTTAACTGTTCTAAAACTTGAAGTAATTCCAGCCCTAGTGTTATTTAGGTTGCGAATAATGTTTTATTTTTTTAGCGTATGACTAATTAGTTTGTTTCCTATACTAAAATTGAGTTTCTCGCTCGGAAACTTCGTGCTCCCTGCCTGGTGGTTTCGATCCATCTAATCCACCATTTAATAGTTTCAGGCTCCAGTGCCTGTCTACTTGGTTGTAATTTGCTTTTAGGAATATCCACACAATCGAACAAATGAGTTCAATCTCAAATACTGGGATTTTGCCTTTTTAGCCTGAATTAGAAAAGCAGCATGTTGTTTCATCAGTTGATGCTTTTATGATTCTGAAAATGAGTTTATGGTCTCTGACGTTACATGCAGGCAGACAATGTTGAAGCAGCCTCTAATATGCTTAAAGATACCTTAGTGGTGATATGGGATGATTTTCTGCAATGTGAACCCTTTCTG
This sequence comes from Aquilaria yunnanensis, assembly GCA_039654915.1. NCBI lineage: Eukaryota > Viridiplantae > Streptophyta > Magnoliopsida > Malvales > Thymelaeaceae > Aquilaria > Aquilaria yunnanensis. Next base: position 32,729,071 of record CM077600.1, on the reverse strand, counting down.
GCACAAGCGTAATGAGGTTCCCACATGTACGTATTATCCATATTAATATACACGTTCACTTGTATTTAGCTAGTTTCGGGAAGTAATTTTGATGGAAAACTTATGTTAAGCTTGAGAGAGCGGAGCTTTACAGTGTGTAATCTAAGATTAAAGTAGAAAATGAAGTCTTCTGTTTTGTTTTGTTTCTACAAGAGGTTGTATGTATTATGCATGCAGTTTCACATGGCAAGGTTGGCAGAAACTGGGAGTCAGCTTTGATAAGAATGTGTTTTTCTTTTCCGTCTTGTCAAATATTCTGTGTCGCAAAGTCGCCGGTGTAGGTGGGGGTGCAGCGCAGAGGAGAGTAAATCGTAACATGTAGATGTGATCTAGTTTTATATTAGAACCAGTTAAAAGAATTAGGATAACATTGAATGATTGAAAGTTAGAGCTATTCACCTGAAGCTTTCAATATTAGGGAGCCGACCTTATTATATTAACTAAAGCAACCAGAAGTAATCTGACTACGAGCAGGGACGCCGCTTACTGCAATGTCAAAATTTTTCGCCCAAACTGCGTTTTCCCGCCCTAGGCCAGCTGATCACTTTGTGCTTCTTATGTCCAAAACCAAAAACGGGTAATTACACAATCGGTCCTTTTTTGTGTATGGTGATATCATTTTGGTACTAGACTTTGGAAACATGTGTTTTTACCACTCTGTCTCAATTAAGTGTTAAATGCCGTTACAGTTAGATATGCTGTATTTTAAATTTTTAAGGTATATCGCATGGTATATTGTACTGCATACCGTTACCGTTTTTTCAAAAAAATAAATGTTAGAATATTATTTTAAGATGATATAAATTCAATAAATTTTTTTCTACATTTTATATGTACCCTAATTTTTCTTATCATAATTTGTCAAATATAAATAAAATATATATGATAAAAGGTATTTTTTTAATACAAAAAAATAAAAAATGTTATATATATATATATATATATATATATATTACTTTAATAATTACAATACATTTTCTAATGTCATATTGAGTTCTTAGGTGGCCCAAAGTAACCATTAAATTTTTATGTTAACTAAGAAAAGTAATCAAAATAATAAAAGTAAATATTTATTTTATGATGTGTATTAATTTTATTTTAGTGTTTTTTATATTTATGATATTTTGATGTAAAATGATGAAAAAGAAATACCTCACACGCATCCTCAAAGAATAAAATATCGCGATACATAGCTCACGATATTCGCAGTATACTATGGTTTTTGGATAAAATGTACACACAAAATGAGTGGTATGTGAAATACCGCAGTATACTGCTCAATAAAATGACAAAATATAAAAATATTTGTACTGTGTACGGATAAGCAGTATAATGCGATATTTAACTCCATGGTCCCAATCAATACAAAACATGTCCTAAACTTTTGATTTTTGCATTCTAAGTCCAAAACTTTCATGTGTGACAATTAGGGCCCCAATTTTGCAATTTATACTGAAATTCCAATTCCACTATCGTGATTGGACTTATGTTGTATATTTTCTATTTACCAGACATGTTAATAACAACTTTAAGGCATTTCAATTTTTTAAAAACTTTTGAATTGATTATGATTTAGTTTTAAATTCATAACTTTTATGAAAAAAAAAAGTTTTGCGTGAATTCTAGCACTAATGCCTTTGTTTGTGTGGATATCCCCCATTGCGTTAAAATAAAGTTTGATGCATAATCTATCAGTGGCCGTGGACTCATATACTCATATATATGATGTGAGGTCCATGGACCCCTTTTATATAAAATTGTCAATAATAAATACAAATTTTAGTAATTAAGCTTCATTTAATTTTATTAATGGACCCCTTAATTTTCATATTATTTAATGGAACAAAATAACAAGCCTCTTAAAAAGGGGTTAGTCTATTCTCCCTAGAAACCATTTTCTAAAGGTAAAAGTCCTACATTTTCCCCTAGACTTTCATATATTTTCTCAGATAGATCTTGAACATTTTTTACCGATCTCTTTTCTCTTTAAACATGGAAAAACTAAGGAGTTAGTTGGGTACAAAGTTGATGGGCCAATAAGGAAGAAACATGTAAGTTCAATGGGTAAATGAGGACCTTTATCTTTTATATTTTATAGGATACACATCTTATCTATCTATCTCCATAATTCGTGTACTCCTTCATCCTAAATTTTTTGTCTCATTTTAGTTTTTTTGACTATGTTCGACTTAAATTTATATATATTATTATTTGATAAAAAATGTTTAAAAAATTATATTTAAAAACTATGAATCTTGTAGTTTCTAAATATATTTTCTACAAAAAATTAGGAAATAGTAATATAAATAAATTTAAGTAAAAAAACTAAAATTGAGCAAAGAACTGTGATGGAGAGAGTACAATTTTATACCTTTAGTTGAAGTTGTTTGACCAACAACAAAAAAAATAAATGCTAAATCTGAGTGTGTGTGTGTGTATGTGTGTTTTAAAAATCAATTTTAATCATTATTTTTATTATTTAATATGTGTGTGTGTGTGTATAAACTGACTCTTTTGTAAAATTTATAATTCTGCCATTGACTGTGTCACAGTTTCTTTCGTCCTCACTCTAGTGGTTGCTGGAATAATATCTCTCTGGATTATAAATGAACCAAATGAACATGAACAATCTATATCCATGTTTGTCCGTTTGACATTTAACAAAAACAAACACGTTTGACATTTAATAAAAACGAACATGAAAACGGATAATAAACAAATCTGTTTATAGTCGTTTGTTCATACTAAATGAACATGAACTATTAAAACTGGTGGTTGCAACCAATTTGAACCGGAACGAGTCTAATAATGACTAATAGGGCAATAGATGATAATGAAAAAGATTATGGGTTACCATATGGGATCTTGCTTAGTATGATAGCAAGTTCGTGCTGTGAGGAGAATGGCGGATCAGATATGAAGAAACAAAGACAATAAATTAATTTAGAGAATTTTGAGGTATAATCATGTCTGTGTGGAGTAGGCGGACATTAATAAAAGTATAATTTATATATAAAAAATATATAATTAATATATAAATAAACAAACAAAGGACATAAACAAACAAATAAATAAATGAATATAAATAAACAATAATTGAACTGTTCTTGAATGTAAATAAATGAATAAAATCTTATTTACATTCATTCATTTAACTAATTGAAAACAAAAATTTGTTTGTATTCGTTCATTTAACTAAATAAACAAATATAAACAAATTCTCACCAAACAGTTCATCAAATTCATTGTTCGTTTACACACCCTGTCAGGAAAATAACGACGACACTATGAGATAACTCCTTTTTGTTGCCAGAGCTATCTTCTTCTTCCTCCAAGCGGTGCACACATCGTTGCATTATTGGCTGCTGCTGCTCATCATCTTCTCGAATCCTCCTAATCCCATTTCTTACACATGAAAATAAAGGTTTTCATACATTCCATTTAAATATTGAAAATCACAAAATAAATACTATATGAAATTTTGAAAATTTGAAGCAGCAATAGAAAAAACTAGCCCGTTAAATGTGTCTGAGCATCCACAAATTTGTTGTCATTCAAAAAATTACAAGAAATTAATACTGTGCCACTAGAAGATATGCAAATTTCTTTACCATTAGATGTGTCTGAAAAAAAAATTGATAACTGGTTTTTAGTACACGGAATGTTGTTCGTCAGATGGGTATAAATCAGAAATAAAGCGTGCAACAATTACTTAGGTCATCAACATTCAAAAATATCAAAGAATAACCACAACAAAATAGAATGTTCTCTTAGTCAGTCATCTAAGTGATCAATTTGTTTCCATAAAACATTAGTGACAATTTTCCACTCAGAGGAAAACATGATTAGTAATAAACTTAACTGCAAAAAAAAAATAAAAAAAAAACTATAATGACCAAATTCCACTGAACTAAAAATATTAGTGACAAATATGCTTCTTTTACCTATATATGAAATAATTCTGGCACAAAATAAAGATCAATATAGGATAGAAGACAGATTAATTAAAAGTAGAACATCCAATTAATTAGCTGTGGAGTGTGTGGACTAATTAAATAAATTAATAACAAAAATACATACATGATATTAATGAACATGTATATGGTCCCGGCCGGACAATGTAAAAAACACCAATCCGTTATATAAACAAACTCCTCCTTTGAGCAGCCAAAATCGTAATCAAATCCAGACTTGTAATAGCATGCATATATAGACCTGACCTAGCATCGGCATTTCCCCTTTCGATCGCTAATGGATGTGTTTGAAAACTTGCTGGAAAGCTCTTAAAAAAAAAAAAACTTGCTGAGCCTTTTCTTCTCTGCTTCTATCTCATCCTCTGTTTCTATTGCATGCTTCTTCTGCTACTTCTCGTTTTTGTTTCTTCTTATCTGCTTCTTTGTTTATTGGTTGCTTCTTCTCTACTTCATCTGCTGATTTTCGGTGAGGAACGCCAATGACAGCATCGATGCCCACAACTTGTATCATGCTAGCATTTTTTAACTTTGTTAGCGATACGTGTTGCTTATCTATCCTAACTCGTGTATATATTTGCTTGTATAGTTTCATTTCATCCTGTATTCCATTGTAACTATGACACTTTAAGTATAAATATAATACAAGGGCAACCTGGCTGTTGTGTGCGGCAATCTCATTTTTTTATGGTATCAGAGCCATATAAAGACCTACATCTCAAACTCTTCTCAAACAATGTCCACAGAAAACTCACCTTCAACCTTCTCTTTGACTTCTCCCTCCTCAAGCAGCAATTCCCTTATCCTCTTGCCATCACCTTCTGTGACTCTCGACCATTTTATTAACATCAAGCTAACCTGAGACAATTATTTGCTTTGGAAGGCATAGTTCCTTCCATACTTACGACAGCAACGGCTAATTAGATATGTTGACGACACGCTCAAAGCACCCCCACAAACAATCTCAGCATCTCAGACACCTTCAAACTCAGGTTCGACTACTAGTGAGCAAACTTACCTATGTGATCAATATGACAACGTCTTATAAGGTATGTATAGCCCTAGAAAGATTATTTGCCTCACAATCTAATGCTCATATCATCCAGATACGCCACCAGCTGTCCACCATGAAGAAGAAAGATCTTAAAGTAGCTGACTATTTCTAGCGCATCAAGAGTCTTGCTGACATTGTAGCTGCCATTAGACAACCCTTGTAGGAATACAAAATTGTTTCACATATTCTTACAGGTCTGAGTGCTGAATATGATCTTCTGGTGACATCAATTACAATGAGAATTGATCATATGCCCCTTAATGATTTATACGGGCACCTCCTGAGTTATGAGCTACGCCTTGAACAACACCATGCAGTGATTTAGCTAGCAGGAGATCCACCTTCAGTCAACATAGCAACTAGAAACAACTCCAACCATGGTGGAAGAGGTTCTGGGCCTAACAACTATGGACACAGCCGAGGGCGATGATGCTTTGGTCCCTCAAATCAAAAGACGGGAGGGAATCGAAACAATTCTGGGATTACATACCAAGTATGTAAGAACCTTGGTCATTCTGCACTTTGATGTTACCATCATTTTGATCGCTCTTATCAAGAAGAATTGAGCCATTTTGCTGCAATGGCTTATACTCCCTCATATCAAGTCAACACCAACTGGAATACAGAATCAGACGCCAATGAACATATCACCTATGATCTTAACAATCTTTTTCTCAGTGAACAATATAATGGTACTGATCGAGTACAGGTTGGCAATGGGGCAAGTTTGTCTATCATCATATTGGCTCATCTAGGATTCCTACTGCCACTCTTCCACTACATTTAAAAAATGTTCTTCATGTGCCTAAAATCACAAAGAATCTTATCTCAGTCAGTAAGCTTACACGTGATAACCCAGTTTTTCTCAAATTTCATCCTAATCATTTTCTTGTTAAGGATTGAGTCACAAAGAAAAAGCTCATCCAAGGAACATGTATGAATGGCATCTACCAGGTTCCCTTGCATGCTCATGGCAAGTTTTATTCACCAAATGCCCTTGTTGGGGAGTGTGTCAGTCTCTAATAGTGGCATTCTAGGCTTAGCCACCCATCTTAAAGCATAGTCTTTCTCTTACTAAGAATAAAGAGCTCACAGTTTGTGATGCATGTCAGAAAGGAAAAAGTCATTAGATGTCTTTCTCTTCATCTTTGTTTGTTTCAAATCATCCTTTGGATTTGATTTTTTCTGATGTTTGGGGACCTGCTATGAAGTCTATTATTGGCTTCCATTATTATGTCAATTTTATTGATGACTATAGCAAATTTGTTTGGTTATATCCAATTATTCGCAAATTACAGGTTTACATTGTTTTTCTCATATTTCAGCACATGTTGAGCATATTTTAAACACAAAAATTAAAGTTGTTCAAACTGATTGGGGAGGTGAATACCAAATACTACATACTTTCTTTTCCTCTATTGGAATTGATCATCGAGTTTCATGTCCTTATACACATCAATAGAATGGTTCAGCTGAGCATAAACATTGCCACATTATTGAATCAGGCAAGTCTCTTTTGGCTCAGGCATCTACGCCACTAAAATTTTGGGATAATGCTTTCTAATCTATAGTTTATTTCATAAACCAAATGCCTAGTCGAGTCACTTCTAATGTTTCTCCCTTAGAGCAGCTTATAGGTTTATGAAAACCTTTAGATGTGCTTGCTGGCCATTTCTACGGCCCTATACTATGCACAAGTTCGAGTTTCGCTCCACCAAATGTGTGTTTATTGGGTATAGTTCCATTCACGAAGGTTACAAGAGCCTTGATCCTATCTCTAGTAAAGTCTACATTTCTGAAAAGTATTCCTTTTTGTACATATGCCTCATGACACCGGTGCTGAAGGCTCCAGTACTCGATTTCACACCATACAACTTCCAGCTCTCCATCCTGAACTTGTTCCGGAGCCTCATCTTAACCAAGCACTGCCTACTAAACCTGCATCCTCTAGCTGTAACACATCTAGCCTCAGTTCTCCTAGTACCTTTTAGCTTGAGTCTGATTCATTGGTGTCTACACTACCTACTCCTCCTCGGCATCCCATGCAAACTCACCTACGTAACAATATCAGCAAGTCGAAGATCTTTACTAATGGGACTATTCGTTATCCTATTTCTCAAGCACTGTTCGCCACCAAATCCTCTATTGAAGCCAAACCCACTAATCTCTTTATGGCTGTGGTAGATCCCTCTTAGCGAAAAACAATGAATGTTGAATATGCAGTTTTTGTGGAAAATAAGACTTTGGTATCTCATTCCACCAACACCCAACATGGATATTATTAATTGCAAATGGGTATTCAAATTGAAAAGGAAAGCTAATGGAAGTATTGAACAGAATAAGGCCTGCCTTGTTGCAAAAAGGTTCAAACAACAATATAGTGTTAACTATCATGATACATACAGTCCGGTAGTTAAACCTACCACCATTCGACTCAATTTTCTCTTGCAATGACTTGGGGATGGAAAATCAAACAATTAAATGTTCAGAATGCCATTTTGCATGCATTTCTACATGAAGAGGTTTATATGTCACAACCACCTGGTTATATAAATTCTCACTATCCTTGCCATGCTTGCAAGCTTCATAAGGTGCTTTATGGCCTTAAATAGGCTTTTCAAGCTTAGTACTCTAGATTGAGTTCACGGTTAATTGAACTTGGGTTTGTAGCTTTAAAGGCCGATACTTCTCCTTTTATCTTCAATAATTCTAGATTAGTCATCTATATACTTATTTATGTTGATGATATTTTGGTAACAAGTTCTTCCCAAGGCTGCTATAGATCGCCTTCTTATGGCACTTCAAAAAGATTTCCCAATCAAAGATCTAGGTTGTATTAATTTCTTTCTGAGCATCGAAGCTGTGCCTACACCTTGCAGCGTGATTTTGTCGCTGCAGAAGTATATACTTGAGCTACTTGATCAGACCAACATGATTAATGCTGAACCTATTTCTACACCTATGACAACCACGTAGAAACATTCCCAGCACATAAGCACACTTATGGCTAATCCAATACTTTACAAAAGCATTGTTGGTGCATTACAATACATCATTGTGATTCGGCCAGCTATCTCTTTTGCCGTCAATAAAGTTTGCCAATACATGTAATCCCCTGCAATGGAGCATTGGAGTGCTGTCAAAGAATACTACACTACTTGAAAAGCACGTTATCTCTTGGTCTTCATATTCGACGATCTTTATTTCAGGTTCTCAATGCCTTTTTGGATGCAAACTAGGTTGGATGTTCAAATAATTGTCATTCTACAAGTGGCTTTGCCATTTTCTTGGGAAATAACCTTGTTTTTTGGAGCTCTTAGAAACAATAAACAGTTTCTCGTTCAAGCACTGAAGTGGAGTATCGATCTTTGGCAAATGCTATTGCTGAACTTATCTGGATGCAAGCGTTGCTATCGGAATTAGGTGTTTACCTTGATCAGCAGCCTATTTTGTGGTGTGATAACATTGGTGCTACCTATCTCACCACAAACCCTATTTTTCATCCCCTAACAAAGCACATTGAAGTTGTTTTTCATTTTTTCCGTAAAAAGGTTGCTCGAAAAGATCTTGTGGTTATTAGTTCCATCTCCATTCAAGATCAAGTTGCAGATGTTCTCACTAAACCATTGTCATTTTGGCTTTATCAGTAGTTCTTAACCACTCTCAATGTTAACTCTCGGATGTTGTGATTGTGGGGGCATGTTAGTGATACGTGTTGCTTATGATAGAAGTTATTCTTATCTATCCTAACCCCTGTATATATCTGCTTGTATAGTTTTGTTTTATCCTATATTCCATTGTAACTATGACACTTCAAGCATAAATACAATACAAGAGCATGCAACCGGGCTGTTGTGTGTGGCAATCTCATTCTGTTAATCTAATCATGTAACTACCCAAGTTATGTGGTGATGAATGAAAGAATTAGAACATGGATGATCCCCAAATATATTGGGTTAAACCTAAATAAGGAAAAGAACAATTTAGCTAGACAAACATATGCTTAGATATAGGCTGTGGTCTTGTTTGGCATTAAAATTAATTATTAATAGTAGATTTCAGAGAAACTATCTAATGGTGGGTTTTTTTATTATTAACATTAGCAATTTAATCTTCATCATTAATTAATTATTAGTGCCAATCACATGTGCTGTTTCCAAAGGAAGCTATATCATACATAGGCTTCATTTATTCATTATTCCCACAGAAACATGTAGGTATATATATTACATTGAAAATTCAGCACACAAACTTCAGCCTGGGTAAGAAGAAACCTAGATATCAATCAGCTCTTCACAGGCTAATTATTCTCACACATGCACATGAAGATAAAAGTAGCACACAGGCAGGGGGAGGAGAAAGGGTAATGATTAATCGAGAGGAAGCTGGTGAACGAACAAAGCAGCCACAAAGTCCTTGAGATAATCAGGAAAGGTGTAGGCATCGGTATCGGCATACACGACGTGGTTACAGCGGGTGAAGTTGAGCACTCGCATGAGCACTGCCATGGGAACCTTTGTTGGTTGCAAAAGCTCTTCATTTATGTCCTTCCATGCACTCTCAATTCGCTTGTACAACTCCTTCACAGCTTCCTGCTTCGTTGCCCCGTACTCTTTCATGTAACATTCTACAGCGGTGTCTGCGTGCCCCCTCTTTTTCTCAAACTGCAAGCAAAACATTCATCCAAACGACAACATCAATTTATGATTTATATACATGTACATATATTGTTTTCAGGGTGCATGTAATTGCTTACGGTTGAAGTGTATGTAAAATTAAAATTAATGCACCTCATGGCTCATTATGTCATCTACGAGTCTTCCGATTTGTGAAGAAGCAATGACAATCTTGGGGGTGGACAAGACCCACTCAAAAGCATCTCTGCTTATATTGTCTCCCATCCCAAGCAAAGACGAGACTATGAGTACAGGGCAACTGCTGGTGTGGATTCCCAGCTTAAGGTACTCCTCCAATGTTGGTGTATAGTTTTGGCTGAACCATCTAGCTTCTGCCAAGTAAGCTGTTGCTTGCCTCTTCATCTGATATATACATACATCATCAAAATCAATTAATTAACGTTGTGAATAAATAACTTAAGAAACCTAGCTAGCTATTTTTGCTTGATGAGTGTATATATATTTAGAAATTAAGGAAACTGCATGCATGAGCACAACCATTTCTACAGCGTAGTCTAGGCGATAGGATTTCCCAAGTTTGGCCATGTCCTCCCCAATTTCATCATACACATCCAGCAAAATCTGATACAACACTTTGCTGCACTCATTATTCAGCCCATCCATTGCATTTCTATCCCACCTGCAGAAATCACATATATTAATTAATAGGAGTATTCATTTTGCTCTTTGATAGATCTAAAGTCCTCTAAGTACAGTTGTATGTATGCTATATATGAGGAACCTACCTTTGAATGGCTTGTGTAAGGAGCTCCAGTTCTTCAATTGTCCCATAAGCATCATACATGTCGTCAAGAAGAGAACCAAGAGCTATAACTTTGGTCCATATCTTCCTACCCAGTGCATAACAAGGCTCATAATATACGGCTATTGCCCCAAAGAATAATTCCGTTATTCTATCCCTTGCATATGGTAATCTCCTTGGAATATCCAAATCTTTCCACCACCTTCAATTCACATGAAAAATAAAGTGAACATATATGAAAATTTATTAATTAGGTCGGAAAGTATTATTTCAACGTGAAGTCCTTGAATTTAAACAACAATAAAGAGATCAGGGTCAATGCATGCATGCTAACTACCTTGCTATCTCTCTCAGCTCGTTTTGGTGCAACTTTTGTAACATATTGAAGTCCAACTTAGCGAAAGTCAATACAACAGGATTGTTGTGCAAAGGATACACAGAGATATGGTACTTAGCATCCAGCCTTGGGATGTTCTTCTGAACAGGGTACTTCAATGCCTGACTTGCTTGTGCTGCAAGTTTTGGGCTTGAAGATGTGTCCTCTGTAATGGATTTGAGGTGCTTCGTGGTGAAATCAAGTGCTTGCTCAAGTATATTTTCTCCATGTAGCCTCACACATGCAGCTTCATGCAAGCTCAACAGCCCTATAACATCTTCACTTAGAGATTCCTTCAACTTCTCACTTTCATCCTTAAACTTGTTAAACACGTCTGCAATTCAGAAACCAGTAAACATTACTACTTATTAACCAACCAAGGAACCAGGGGATATATATTCTGAGTTAAATTAATATTATTTAGGAGAAGGAATACATATATGTGTGTCTGTGTGTGTTCTTACCACATGAAATGGTTAGGCCATATTGCCTAAGCAGACGAAACAGCAGCGAAATGCCATGGAGGTTGTCGTTTTCTTCAAGGCAAGTATCGAGATTCTTGTGAATTCCCAGCAAGAGGTTTTCGATTTCATCCTCGAAATGGTAAGCTACGCCCAAACGCTGGATCGAGTCGATCGAGTCCAGTTGTTCCCAAGGCTTGTCAAGTCCGGCTAACAGGAGTTCCCTCACCTGTTCCTTCAGCTTTTGGTGCTTCGATGCTTGCTCCGTTTCCTTCTCATAACGATTAACGACCAATTAATTATTGTGCCAAAAAATTGTTTTTATGTATACACTAGTCTCTTAAAACGTTCCTTAAACATGTATAAAAAATTGTTTATATATATATATACATATGTTATGGAACAAGCACTTGTTAGCTATAGTACTGGGGGAAGAAGTTTGTCAAAAATTAAAAAAAAAGTACCAGATGAAGAAGCGGGGATGATACGAAATGTTTCTCCCAGATGTCGGCCTGGAAATGCGCAACATGACGATTCGTTTCTAGCGCCATGACCTTTAAACAGCCTGATGGCTACTCCAGGAGTAGACTAAAGCTTTTTCCTGAAGATGTTATGTGGCTTTCGGTGCCACTGGTAATGCATCAAGCATCCTATTTATAAGAGTAAATTTTAGGAAAAATTATAAAAAACCCCCCTTAGGCTTGGCTAAACCTACAGTTTTGTCCCCATTTTTCAAATACATACAGTTACCCCTCTAACATTAACACCTTTATTCCTTGTCACCACAAAAAAGAGAAAATATCTTATTTTGCCTTATTTTATAGTTATATATGTCAACTCCACACAGATAAGGTCATTTTTGTTTAATTTTGGACTATATGTTATGAATCAAACCTTAAGTTTATAAGGTATAAATGGAATATTATTAAAATTTATCATATCTTTTTCAAGTTTTATTTTATTTTATTTTTCAATTATCATGTGTTTAGTTCTAATAAAAAAAATTAAATTATAAAAATTGGATAAATTGAATTATAATTTGGATTGTTTGGATAAAAATGCAAAAAACTAAATTATAATTTAGATGGTTTGAATCGATTTTAATATATAATTTGGATGGTTTAGATTAAATTTATAAAAAAAAATAATCAGATTATTCTATTTGGATCAATTTTAAACTGATCAAACCGAATGAATACCCCTCCAATTTGTTAGCCCTCAACAGAAAAAAGGCCCAACGTGTATAGTTTATTCAAGCTTTGCACCAATTTTAATTTACTCCTCCGTAAAAAATTTTAACCACCTACTTCTGATCATTATTTTTCATCGAGAAAAATGCGTAAAAGACTTAGAGACAATTTATTTTAACTAAGTAAACTTAATTCAAAATAGGTTATTTTTATTTTTATATTTTTTGTATGACACTAATTTCATTTAAAAATTAATATTATTTTAAGTGTAATAATCCATTAATTTTAAAATTTTTATGATATTATTAAATTTTTATAAATTTTTATAAATTTTTCCTTTTTAGGTATTAAAAATGAAAAATTTATCTCCACAAAAAAACTAATAGAAATTTAGTAACATCATAAAAAAATTATTTTGAATGAACTTTTACATCTACATAATATTTACTTTCAAATAAAATTAAATTCCAATAAAAAATATATAAAAATAAAAATAAGTTCCTTTGCATTTATCTGACTTAAGCTAGCCTCCTGTTTTTCACAAGTAAAAGAGCATGACTTACTTGTTTGGTGACTCACCGTTAGCTTATGTGAGAATCACAAAAATGCCATCTACCGCACACTACTTTCTCTCTCTCCGCACACACCACATTAATTTTAAAAGGGCCTGGGTCGACGGACGCTGGCGCCGGAACTCCTAGCAAGATTTTACCTTCGAGGAAACGCGAACAGGAGAAGGAGTGGTCGAAGTTGAGCGGGTCACATCAGCAGGGTAGATCTAGACCAGGCTGAGTGCAGTGACAAACGGTGGATGAGGAGAGAGTTAGGGAAGCGGACGATTTCGGACTCATTGGGGAAACGACGAAGGAGCTGCTGTTGTGTGTGCAAGAGAGAGAGTATAGTTTTGTGTGAGGGAAGAGAGAAGCGTCCATGCCAGTAGATGGATGGCAGTTTTGTGATTCTCGCATAAGTTAGGGTGAGCCACCGAATAAGTGCTTTGGCTTGTCAAAAAAAGAAGTAGCTTAAGTGGCGTAAGTGCCCTGGCTTGACAAAAATAAGTGGGTCATTTATGCACTTGATTTTTTTATTATATCCTTTAACACAGTTAATTTTTTAAATTCAAATCTCTTTTCCAAATTGACAGTAATTATTTACGCCGGGTTCAAATTTGTCCTTTTACATCTTACTTTCCAAGGACATCTAAAATTGAACAACTAATTCATTTTAATTTAAGTTAACTGATTTATTTTTATTTTTATATTTTTTTTATCTAAAATAAATTTTATTTGAAAGCTAATATTATGTGGATGCAATAGTTCATTCAAAAGTACTTTGTCTTCACAAAAATAAGTGGGCCATGCCCTTTTGACGCGTCAGAAAAAAAAATTAAAAAGAAGGTAGCTTAAGCAGATAAACGTCAAACGAACTGGCTTAAGTTCCACCCGTCGGCTGCAGCTTTCTCATCAATCTACGTGCTTGTGTGTATGCCTTGAATGGTTATAATGCGATTTATGCACTTGATTTTTCTATTATATCCTTTAATACAGTTAATTTTTGTAATTTAAATCTCTTTCCAAATTGACAGTAATTATTTACGCCGGCTTTAAATTTACCCTTTGACATCTCACTTTCCAAGGACATCTGGAATTAAACAACCAATTTATTTTAAATTAAATTAACTGATTTATTTTTATTTTTATATTTTTTATCTAAAATAAATTTCATTTGAAAGATAAAATTATGTAGATATAATAATCTATTTGAAAGTAAATTTTTATATTATTATTAAATTTTTATAAAATTTTTTTTTTAATGTCTTAAACTAAAAAAATTTATAAAAATTTAGTAAAATTACAAAAATCATATTTTTAATGGATTATTACAACTATATAATATTAACTTTTAATTAAAATTAATTTCAGATAAAAAGACATAAGAATAAAAATAAGTTATTTTGAAGTCAATTAACTTAAGTTAAAACTAATTGGGTGATAGTTCTAGTATATATTTAGACGATGCTACAAATTAAAATCATTCTTGGAGTCCAAAAAAGAATTTGGAAGAGAAAAAAAAAACCAAAATAACTGCAAAGATTTCATTTGAGATTTATAGAGAGTTGTTTTTGGGCACCTTACAAAATGAAACGAAACCTGTATTACTCAAGAGTAGCAATTACAAATTAACCTAAGTAATTATACTTTACACTATAATATACTAGTATAAAGAATAGTTTCACCGACCGACGCAAAAGACAATGAGAGTGTCATAAGAAAATGTATTTACAAATCAACCCAAGTTAGCCTATTTTATTATATTGGGTATTTAGCTTAAGGCCCAATAATAATAACAATAATAATAATAATAATAATAATAATAAATAAGCAAAGAAGGAAAAAAAAAAAGTGCGAGGGAATTAAAAAAAAGTGGGAGTACGGCACAAACAAAAGAAAGGGCGAACAGAGGAAGACGTGAAAGAAATTATAAAAGGGAAGAAATAAGAAAAAAGTTAGGATTGAGTATTTCTCTCACAATTTCATTTATACGGTACTGTGTGTTAAAGAAATGAAAGAAAAAGTTGTTAATTGAGGATCAAGTGAAAGTAGCTTGTAAATTTTTTCAGTAAAAGAAAATTTTTTTATGAGTGATTATTAGTTATTTTTCAATACATAAGTTAGCTTTTCTTTGAAATTGAAGATAAATTTAGGTTAATATTATGGTTGATTATAATTTATTTTGATAAGTAGAAGGGTCAATTAATTATTAGGATTATTTTGGATGGATTAAAAACAAGTTTGGGGAGATTTTGGCTGGGTATAGTGGAAATCCGAGAGTAGCAGAAGGCTCGAAACGGAGAGGACGAGAAATAGGATTTCTGGGTAAAATTAGGATAACTACGATTTAGGTCCTTACAACTTAGAAACGGGTTCATCGACATCCTATAGTCTAAAATGTTACAACCTGGTCACTGGAAGTAGGATGTTGAAGGATATAATCGGGTTACTCACAGTATCAGTCCCTAAGGCTTCTAACAGTACTTCATTAAATTCTTAGGTTCCAAAATCATTCATTTGGGTCACTATCAGCAATTGATTTTGGTTTATTCCTTGAATTGATTATGTTTTGACATAAACTTTTGAATCATTATTTTAGGTGACTAAACAATTATTTTAGGAGTTGGAAAATTGCATATTGAGGTAAGTGGCTACTACCATTTCTAAAAAAAAAACTAAATTATTTTGATATTATGTACATATTATTTCTTCAAAGTGTTAAGTTTACCAACTTAGTAAATTTCAATATTTCGATTAAAAGCTATTTTTCATTAAATTGATTTTCAATTAGAATAAGAGTTTTCAAATACAAGTTTTATTTCAAAATTGCTTTCCAAGTGTTTTAGTAATTTACTTGTTTATCTGCTTGTTCGATTTTATCTTATTTATGCAATATATTGTGTTTAATTAAATAAGTTGGGATCATGTATGTTTTTATTGTGATGTTTTGCACTGAAATTTTATAACAATTTAATGCTCTAAATTTCTATTTTAACTCCGTTTTTGTGGGTGTTGGTTCTGTGCCCGTACTATGGGGAAAATGCAGTTCTGGACCCTCCACGTAGGGTATTCTGTTCCATTCTATTTCACAGTACACTGTTTTTAGGACTAGTCCTTTAGGGCGCTCGATTGTTAGCTATTCTTAGACGATTCTGGACACACTACAGCGGTTTAAATGTAATTATAGTGATCACCACACTCACTCTGTTCTAATATTCTGCTCTAAATTGCTCTGTTTTGATTAATAATTTTATTTACAAATATTATTTGCACCGTGGTCGATCGTCGAAACCACAAAAAATAATTCTGGTGTCACTAACAATTCAGAATAAATAAATTTGTAATATAATAGTGAAAACCAGGTCGAATCTTAAGAGTAATTTTTTACTGGAAGCTTCCTGTAAAAAAAAAACTGAAATAACAAATTGGGAGGTTTTCTTAAATCGAATGCTAAAATAATTTAACTGTAGAATTAAAACAAAAGTAACTGATATTGAAAATGCTTAGTTCAGGATTGATTATCCATTTCAATTACACAGTTGATCATCAAAGAAAAGTACTTTTTCAATCCAAGCAAATAAACAGGATTCTCTTTAAAGCTAAAAAAAACCCTAAGAATTTAGTAATAAAATTAACTAGAAAAAACTTTATATTAATTTCTTAATTTTGAGTAACCAGATATTGAAAAACAATTTCTTCTAATAAACCCAAAATTAGCATTAAGAACAATGAACAAAAGTTTATTCCAGGCAATAATCCAAAAGCTTAAAAAATTTAACCTGTCTTACTTCTCTGTATAAACTAACCAGAAATAAAAGTAATCTCAGTCAAATTAATTGCTTCTAAATTGAATTCTTCACCTAAGCGGTTGAAAAAAAATCAAACAGATTTACAATCTCATAACCAATTCAACAAATGAGAATAGAAAAATTAATTACAATAAATTTGAACAACAAATAAGTAAATACCTAAATTTAAAGAGAATTTAAGCAAGTAAAATCAATCATCATAACCGGTGTTGGCGATAAAAATCGTTTCTAGAACTGAATTAGAAAATTACTCACTCATGATCAGAACAAAAATAAAGAATAATAATAAAAAAAATTAAAATTGGCGAAAAAGAAAGGAGTGGAGCCGCCGAGGGAACGCAGCTCCATTCTTTTAAACCTAAAAAGAGTAGCCTGTGCTAAATACACAAAATCTCTCTCAACTTTCTATATTGCTACAAAACTTTCTCCCTAAACTAGGTGTAATTTTAAAAGGGCGTAGGTCGACAGACGCTGGCGCCGGAACTCCTAGCAAGATTGTACCTCCGAGGAAACGCGAACAGGAGCAGGAGTGGTCGAAGTTGACCGACGCCGGAGAGGGACACATATCCAGACCAGGTTAAGTGCAGCGGCAAACGGTGGATGAGGAGAGAGTTAGGGAAGAGGACGATTTCGGACTCATTGGGGAAACGACGAAGAAGCTGCTGTTGTGTGTGCAAGAGAGAGTAAAGTTTTGTGTGAGGAAAGAGAGAAGCGTCCATGCCAGTAGATGGATGGCAGTTTTGTGATTCTTGTATAAGTTAGGGTTAGGGTGAGCCACCGAATAAGTGCTTTGGATTGTCAAAGTAGCTTAAGTTGCTCAAGTGCTGTGGCTTGACAAAAACAAGTGGGTCATGCCCTTTAACTTGTTAAAAAAAAAAAAAAAGTAAAAAGAAGGTAGCTTAAGCAGATAAATGTCAAACGAACTGGCTTAAGTCCCACCCGTCGGCTGAAGCTTTCTCATCAATCTACGTACTTGTGTGTATGCCTTGAATGGTTATAATGCGATTTATGCACTTGATTTTTCTATTATATCCTTTAACACAGTTAATTTTTTTAATTCAAATCTCTTTTCAAATTGACAGTAATTATTTACGCCGGTTCCAAATCTACCCTTTACATCTCATCTTCCAAGCACATCTAGAATTGAATAACCAATTTGTTTTAACTTAAATCAACAAACTTATTTTTATTTTTATATTTTTTTATCTAAAATAAATTTTATTTGAAAGTTAATACTATATTGATGCAATAATCCATCTGAAAGTAAATTCTCATGTTGTTGTTAAATTTTTATGGATTTTTTTAATGCCTTAAACTAAAAAAAATTTATAAAAATTTAGTATGATTAAAAAAATCATATTTTTAATGGATTATTGCAACTACATAATATTGGCTTTTAATTAAAATTAATTTCAAATAAAAAATATGTAAGAATAAAAATAAGTCATTTTAAAGTCGATTGACTTAAGTTAAAACGAATTGGATGGTAAAAATAAAAAATGCATAAAGTTGGTTTTGATGAGTGATCTAAATAGAAGTAAATAAAAGCTAGTGGTGAAACTAGATATCAAAAGAATTGTTAGTATAATTATAGAGTTTAACACACAAGTCATGTAAAAAAAGAACCACAGACTAATTAAAAAGTATAAATAATAATTAGAATTAGTGGTGAATGAGATTTTTCTCTTTTCTCTAACACTAGCGCAGCTTACAAAAGCTTGTCTCTTTCTTTTTTCCTTTCTTACTCAAAATTAGCAACATATTATTGTATAAATTTCTAAATTTTATTTTTATATAATTTATGCTTATAGATACTTGAAATAAAAATAAAGAAACTTTGTTCATGCATAATATATATATATATATATATTAGGAAACACCTCAATAGGTGTGCATTTCATTTCAACTCAAAAAGCCCAGCATCACTTATGTAATTCGAGTTAGGGGCCTACAAAGGAAAACAACAAAACCTGACCCAAAAGAAAACAGAAAATAAAAACCTAGCCTGTGCTTCAAAAGCAAAATCAGGCAACACAAACTAAGAAAAAAATTCACCAATAACACAACTAAATCTAACTTGAATAGCTTCCATAATCAACTTTACTATCATGCAAGAATGCCTGGCAGTGTGATTGTGCATCCTTCTATTCTTTTCCTACCACAAAAAATAGACCAAAGTAGATAAACAAACAATTTGAACTTTTGATTTCAGGCTATTACCTTTCATAGCCCTTCCAAGCCATTACCAACATCTATTCCAATTCCAATCATGCAATTTCAATAAACACGTAATTTCTCGCCAAACCACCCTAGAAAAAAGAGCATTCAAAAAGTAGATGATCTAGAGATTCATTAGCATTTAAGCACAAAGGACACAAACCATAAGCTACATCAGTATATAAATCAATTCTGTCCAAGTTAGGTAATCTGTTCAGCATAGCAAACCAACACACCATGGAGAATTTTGATTTCCATATCAGAAAGCGCCACAAGATAGGATCAAAATTCTCAACCACATGAAGATAAGCCAATTTCATAATGAACTTATGATTCTTAACACAATCCTAATCTTAATCATGAACAACCTCAACAAATAACCTTATGGCTTTTAGGATATACTTCCAAATGACAGAACAATTAGAGGAAGGCTTTACTTGCCATATGTCAGTTTTTTAATAATCTACTGAAACATTGAAAATGATGTATTTAGTAATACAGGTAATAATATTATCATACAACATTTTCTAATTATGAAACCTTGTTATTGACAATTGTACATATAAAACTATTTTATTAATTATATTTTTTATTGCCCCCACTGATACAATTTTTTGGCTCCACCCCTGGTAAAAAATATGGTGAGTGATACTGATAAAGATGCTATCCACTTGTACTTTTTAGTTTTGAACGTGTTGGATTCCATTTTGTGTGTATTTGGGTTGGCACTTGGCAAGTGCCAAAATTTCTTAACATGTGACTTGTATAACTGATTATCATCATGTCACTTTTGGGTTCTAAAGTTAAAACTCCACTCTTCTAAAAGTGGCCTTTATGAGATTTAACCCATAAATAATATTTTTTATTGAGAAATTTTTTTTCAACATTTTTGTTAAATGAGCCAAATTTGAAAATGTATGAATTGTTGAAAATCCAATGATCTCATGGGAGAAGAGATTAGCTAATTTTCTTATTGGAAAGAGAGTAGTGATCGCTTAGCAAGCAAGGGGAGGCAAAATTTTCAACAATTAGATGAAAGGAACTTGTATTTCTCAATGAAAAAAAATAGTAATATAAGGTGTCTAGAGTTGATTAAAATAAAAAAAATTAGGCCGGTCAAGCATAATAATTCTGGAAGCAGCAAATTTCAAGGGCAAATGTTGATTTCATCACTTGCTAGGTTCTCTATCATGCATGGATAAGAGTTTTAGTGATGGAGGAGTGGCTGGTAGTGGTCTGAGCACACACACAAACAAACATTAGACAATGAAACTTATAAATTCACATATATAATATAATAATTAAAAAATATTTTTTAGAGAAAAATTTGAAAACATTTTGATTTAACATTTATTTTTTTGTCCCTTGGTGACTTGTTTTAATGAAATGTGGAAAAGATAAATGATATTCATGTTGTGTATAATATAAAAAACAAAAGTTCGCTTTTACCCTGTAAAAAACTTATACATTCCTTCTTGCTTGGCTTATTGACTTTGCCTTGTGTCGAACTAGTTCCTTAATTTTTTTTTTCATGTACATGGAGAAAAAAGAGTGAAAAAAAATTTCAAATCCTAGATGGGGAAATGTATGAAAGTTCAAGGTTCAGTAAGGGACTTATGTTATTCTAATTATTAGTGGAAAAGGGCTGACCCATTTTTTAAAAATTTTATTAAGATAAAAAGGCCACATTTTTTTGTTCAAATAGATAGTATGAAAATTATGGGGGTTTATTATAGAAAAAAAAGGTTTAATTGCTAAATTATATATTCCTTATTAACATCTTTATAAAAAAATGGATCATAGTATATACATTGATACACCATTGGGAGTAGATACAAGGTGGACAGAAGCATGTTTCACGCCCTAGGGAACCAGTTCAAGTAGGCTGCTATGAATTTGGAGGGGAGGTGACAAAAAGGTGTAGTAGGAGAGTAGCAGATAGATTCGTGCAAGCAACTCTAGCAAAGGAGATGACAGAGCATCATTGGTTAATAGCAATGGTAAGAAGATAACCTAGGGAGGGAGATGACACGAGGTGGAGACTAAGTGTGATGGGAATGGGTGGATCAGAGGTGGAGTAAACAACACGTTGGTGGCGGCAGTCAAAGGGATCAACAAGTTAGGGTTTTTCAAAATCGTTTAGGTATGGGCCAGTTGAATACTTTGCGTGTTGGACAGTGGTAATGTTTTTGGTGGCCTTAAGTAAGGGTGAGCATGGGTTGGGTAAAACCGAAATTGAACCCGAATCACCCTTATTGAGTTAAGTTGGGTTGGGTAAAAATTAACCATAGTTCGTGAGTTGGTTCTATATATGTGATAACTGATGATTTTTTGGTTGGTTCTAGTTCCATATGGAACCAATCCGAAGTGGAACTAAACCGAAGTTATGATATTACTAAATTATCCATAAATTTATTTATTGAAAAAAAAAAGAATTTGGAGTGTGTTTTAGTCTTTTATATAAACCCTAAAACTAATATTCCTAATATTGAATCTAAATTGGAACAAAGGATAGGAAATTGTTTACGTTTTTATATTGTAAGAAATTATAATGATATGGTGGTTGGTTTGGTTTAAGTAGCAAGCGGATATATATAAGATTGAATATTGTTTTCCTTGTACAGATAAAAGAAATGAGATAAAGTATCTGATGAGCAATATTCCAAAATTTGCAAAGGTTTTTTGTGAGATCGCATGCAACTAAATATATTTGCCTTCTTGTTGCATTATGTAATAGCATGTGAAACTCTTTGAATATTATTAATCACTTGTGTATTTAAATATGGATTTAGTTGTATATTATATTAAATATTTCGTAAATTAGGTGTGAATGCAATTTGATTGAATTTAAATGTCACTATAGGTATAAGATATAAACCCAAAAATCTGAGAACAAGAACAAAAAAATCCAAAACCTAGTTCTGTTTTTTTTTTCAATTCTCAGTTATCAGGTTGGATAAAAAACATTTTGAACAGAGCCTATTTCGGATTGGTTCGGTTCCACCAGGAAACCGACTCATGCTCACCTCTAGGCTTAAGAATGGACCTCAAAGGGATTTCTTTGCGTCAAAATATTCTTCAAATAATAGGTCTATATTTCGTTGTGAAGAGGCAAAAAAAAAAAGTAGAGATGTTTCAGGGATGGAGGTACTTAATAGTAAAGAGGATTCTTATCTAATTTTCCTTGCACTCCCACCAATTTTGAAGACCTTAGATAAGTGGTGAATGCAAGATTTTGTAAGTTTTGAGCTGCGGACAAAATCTGTAGCAACGAAAAGTGTTGGGCCTTCAGATCAAGAAAAGAAGAATGTGTTTTAATTTAAGTTAATTGACTTATTTTTACTTTTATATTTTTTTGCCTGAAACTAATTTCATTTGAAAGCCAATATTATGAAGATGCAATAATCCATTTGAAAGTAAATTTTCATGATGTTGTTAAATTTTTATAAATTTTTCCTTTTTAATACCTTTTACTAGAAAAATTTTAAAAAATTTAGTAAGATTACAAAAAATTGTATTTTCAATGGATCATTGTAACTACATAATATTGAATTTTAATTAAAATCAATTTCAGGTAAAAAATACGTAAGAATAAAAATAAGTCATTTTAAAATTAATTGACTTAAATTAAAACGAACTAGGAAGGATATTCCAATCTTTTTAGGATACCTTTTGATGGTTGTGATGAACTAGCACGTAAAATTTAAAGATACTTGACAAGGCTAAGGTGATGAGCAACAGGTGAAAAAAAATACGGGACTGAAGCCAAAAGAATCAATAATGAAATATGAATTGAAAAAATTGAAATGAATGATTAAAGTATACAACTATTTGTTTCTTTGGCCCTTTTGAGATTGTGACTATTTGTGCTAAAAATTGTAATTTCTTAGGGTTGGGGATCATGTGGGAGTGCTTGATTTTTTAAGATAAGGAAGAGTTGTAAGGATTTCAGGTTCTCTATCTTCAGGTTAGTTTATGTTTTGGGATTAGGGAAATGACACTTATCGTCCTTGAACTAAGGTCCATGTTGCGGATTCGTCTTGAAATTAAAAAATGTTGCACTGTTCATCCTATAACTATGAAGATGTTACACAATTCGTCCTGCCATTAAATTTCCCGTTAAAATAAATAAGAAACCTCAAAACTTTTACATCTTGCAATCAAACTACCTACTCCACTTTCTTTCAACCATTTAACCCGAATCCATGGTTTCCGTCAACCATTTCCTTCTTCTTCCCATCAAAATTTTGTTCAAACTATATTTATTTTTAGGATGAAGATGGTGAGATGGGAGACTAAGGGTGCAGTTTACCCTTTTTTAAGAAAACTTAATGTTTTGCTAATTGATTTATTGTGCCAACGTAGCAAATCTTTCACGCTAGTATGCCATGTGGCATTTTTCATCTACATTAACATTTTCTATCCACAAAAGATGCAAAATGGAACACTTAAATAATGTTAGGGATTTTTCATGTACATTATCAAGGTTAGGGTCTAAAATGGTATAATAATTAAAAATTAGAAGCCATAGAGACAATTTACCGGTCTTATTTATAACAGTAACTTTTAGGGAAAATTACAAAAAATCTCCTGAGGTTTTTCCAAACCTACAGTTTTATCCTCATTTTTCATATACTTACAGTTACCCCCTCCAACATTAACACTATTAACAAAAAAAAAAAAAGAACATGTCTTATTTAGCCACCCCGACCTTCTTTCATAAAAACTTTGGCCATCAAATTCTGCCAAACTCAATTTCAACCCCATCAATCTTGCAAGCTCTCGGCTTATTTGACGCAAAAACCACTATCTCTCAAATGCATATTTCTTGTGTGCAATTGGCGCACAAGAATAAGACGAATATATATACTCTAAATCCTCTTACATGTGATAAATATGGAGAGTTAGTTCAAGTGATTAAAAGTGCTTTAGCTAATGCGACATTAATTAAATGGGCAACGTTCGACTTCTTACTACCCCAGTTTGTCTTCTTTTAAATTTTCAGGTTTTACTTTTTTAGCTTTTGGTTATGTTTGCTTTTTTTCTTTTTTTTTTTTTTTTGTGTATTCTACCTACCATTTTATTTTTATTTTCCTATTCCATTTTGTCTTAGCCTTTTCTCTTTAGATTTTTCTTTCATTTTCCAAGTTTGACTTTTTTTTTTCTTTCGGTTTTGTTACTTTTTTTCTGTATTCTACCTACCAATTTATTTTTATTTTCCATTTCCATTTTGTCTTAGCCTTTTCTCTTTAGATTTTTCTTTCATTTTCCAAGTTTGACTTTTTTTTTCTTTCAGTTTTGTTACTTTTTTTCTGTATTCTACCTACCAATTTATTTTTATTTTCCTATTCTATTTTATCTTAGCCTTTCCCCCCCAGTTTTATTCTTTGTTTATTTAGATTTTTGTATTATTCTTATTCTTTTTTTTTCAAATATGTTTATTTCTTAAAAAAATAATGAAGAAAATTAGTTATTTTTTATTTTATTAGTGGGTATTTATTGTTTTACTAATTCACATATGTTCTTTTAGATAAACAAGTTGTTCTTTTAATACTTATTTTTTTTTGTTGATGATTGAACAAGATCAAACTAACATATAGCTAACAAAGGAACAACTAATTACCCAAAAATAACAATTAGAAATTGATAAAAAATAAATATTTAATAATATGTTTGTTCTTTTATTAGTATCTATTTATTTTTTTATCAGTATATATTTGTTCTTTTATTTGTTCATGTTTGTTCTTTAGATGAACTAGTTATTTGTTCTTTTATTAGTAGTTATTTGTACTTTTATAAATTCATATTTGTTCTTTTGGACAAACTATTTTTTTCTCTTATTAATAGTTCTTAGTTCTTTTATGAGTAGCTCTTTGTTCTGTTATTAGTTGGTGTTTGTTCTTTCATTAGTTCAACTTTGTTCATTTAGATAAACTTAATGTTTATTATTTTATTAGAAACTATTTGTTCTTCTATTAGTAGGTGTTTGTTCTTTTGTTAGTTCAAGTTTGTTCATTTAGATAAACTCAATGTTTGTTTGTTGTTTAGTAACTATTTGTTCTTTTAATGATATGTGTTTGTTCTTTTTAGCCCACCCAAAATAAAATGAAAAAATGAAAGTAAAAGAATACACTAAAACAATGGTGATGAGATATTACAACTCATTTTAATTGTACTATTTTTCTTTTATAAGTTCTTTTATAAGTTATTGCTTGTTCTTTTAGAAATTTTTTTTTTTCTCTTATTATTAGTTGTTTGTTCTTTTATTTGTTGCTTTTTATTTTTGTTATTAGCAAGGGTTTATTCTTTTGTTAGTATGGTTGTTCCTTCAAATGAACTTGATGTCTGTTATTTAATCAGTATCTCTTTTATTCTTTTATCAATATATGTTTATTCTTTTATTTATTCATGTTTATTAGATAAACTAGTTATTGTTCTTTTAATAGTAGTCATTTATACTTTTGCTAAATTCATGTTTGTTCTTTTGGAGAAACTATTTTTGTTTAGTTATAAATAGTTTTTTGTTCTTTTATAAATGGCTCCTTGTTCTTTTATTAGTTGGTATTTGTTTTTTTGTTAGTTCAAGTTTGTTCATTTAGATAAACTTAATGTTTATTATTTTATTAGTAGCTATTTATTCTTTTAGTAATATTTTTTTTTGTTAGTTTAAGTTTATTCAATTAGATGAACTCAATATTTATTTTTTATTAGTAGCTATTTGTTCTTTTAGTGGTACGATTTTATTCTTTTATAAATTTATATTTGTTTATTTAGATGAACTTAAAGTTTATTTTTTTATTAGTAGCTTTTCGTTCTTTTATTGGTTTGTGGTTGTTCTTTTATAAGTTCATGTTTGTTCTTTTAGTTGAAGTAGTTGTCTATTATTTTATTAGTAAATATTTGTATTTTCATAAGTAATAGTTTGTTCCTATTTCAACTTATTCTTTTATTCAATTCCTTCTTAACTAAACAAGAAAATAGATAAGTTTATGTTATTTTATTTCAAATTTAACATAAAAGAGTATTTGTATCATAAATCTACCAAAAAGAGACAAACAATAGCAAAAAAAATATTATCAAATTTTATCATACCTTTTTCTAGTTTTATTTTTTTTTTCAATTATCATATGTTTAGTTCTAATAAAAAAAGAATCAAATTATAAAAATTAGTTAAATTGAATTTATAATTTGGATGGTTTGGATAAGAATTGAAAAAACCAAAGGAAGGTTTGGAATTGTTCTATTATGTAAATTGGATCATTTGGATTAAGTTTACAAAAACTAAAAATTAATCGATTGTTTTATTTAGATTGATTTTGAATCAATCAAACTGATTAGCCCTCAGCCAAAAATTAATACATTAAAGGCCCAAGGTGTATAGTTTATTCAAGCTGGGCACCAATTTTAATTTTCTCCTCCTTAAAACATTTTAACCACCTAATTTGATCATTATTTTTCATCGAGAAACATGCGTCAAATATTTATAACTAATTTGTTTTAACTTAAGTAAACTTAATAAAAAATAGGTTATTTTTAGTTTTACAATTTTTTTATTTGGAACCAATTTCATTTGAAAATTAATATTATTTAAGTGCAATAATCCATTAATTTTAAAATTTTTATAATATTGTTATATTTTTATGAATTTTTCCTTTTTAGGCATTAAAAATGAAAAATTCATCTAAAAAAAATCATAAAAATTTGGTAACATCATAAAAAAATATATTGAATGAATTATTACAACCACATAATTTTGATTTTCAAATAAAATTGGTATCTGGTAAAAAAATATGTAAAAAGAAAAATAAATTATTTTGAATTAAGTTTAAGGAATTAGCTTCTACACCCAATTTGTTTGCATTTATCAGACTTAAGCTAGCCTCCTTTTTTTACAAGTCTAAGAGCATGGCTTACTTGTTTGGTGACTCACCCCTAGCTTATACGAGAATCACAAAAATGCCATCCACCTACTTCCCTCACACCACACTGCACATTGCACACTTTACTTTCCCTCTCTCTTTTTCTCTCTCTTTTACACACCAAATCGGATGGCATTTTGTGCGAGGGAAGAGAAGTGTCCACGCCCATAGATGGATGACATTTTTGTGATTCTCGTATAAGTTAGGGTGAGTCACCGAATAAGTGCTTTGGATGGTCAAAAAAGGAAGTAGCTTAAGACGCATAAGTTAATCATCTCCCATCTCTTTCCTCTTCACCATAGCCACAGCACGCACAAATCATACTATTGTCTCAAGAGGGCTACTAGGAATCTTTCGCTCCTGCCATCTCTCTTGCACATTTGCCCGGGTATTGAGTCACGTTGTAATGCCCGGACAATCCAAAGTGATTAGGTCCCGGGTTAAATGGATTTGGAGCATAAGAATTTTTCCTTAATTAGGAATTTAGCTCAATTAAATTGAGAAGACAATATGGCATGTGCATAATTGAGTGTTGAACATCTTAAAAATAAGCTTGGCTTAGGCCAAGAGAAATAGTAATGAAAATGGTGGTTTTTAAAGATGAGGGACTAAATTGAACAAAGGGATTTTTAGTGGTTGGGCTCAATTGCCCAAATTTAGAAAGTTGGAGGACTAAAGGGGGAATTATGCCATTTTAATGGCTTTGGATGCCTTAGCCAGCCATGCCCCTCCAATTCCCAATATTTTATGTCACCTTCCTCCAAATCCTATTATTTTAATCCACCTCCCACCCTTAATCATTACCTTGGATTCTTTCTTCACCTACTTTTGACTTTTTCTACCAAACTTATACAAAAGTCTTCCAATTAGTCTTCCATCCATTAAATCTTGTCTCCCACTCATTTCAAACACATTATTAATTTCCTATTATTTTAATCCACCTCCCACCCTTAATCATTACCTTGGATTCTTTCTTCACCTACTTTTGACTTTTTCTACCAAACTTACCCAAAAGTCTTCCAATTAGTCTTCATCTCTTTTAATCTTGTCTCCCACCTTCCAAGCACATTATACACTCATTTTCCTTCCCATATGGCTGGCCATTACCTTCCCACACATTAAAACATAATCACTCCACTCATTCAAAGCCATTTGCTCTCAAACTCTCTCATTCTCTCTCCATTTTCTTCCATACCAAGTCTCATCATTCCAAACACATTTCCAACTCTTTTCTCATCCAAATATTCGTCCATAGCTAGAAATAATCATTCCTCAAATTAAAACCAAGTATTCTTGGTTGAATTCAAGCTCTAAGACCATAAAGAGCAAGAATCAGATGAAGAATTCAAAGAAAACCAAGGAGGAAAATTTGGCCATTTCCATTTCTTGGAGGTTTTAAGCTCTACTCAAGGAACTCTTTGTGTGATTGAGTTTCTAAGTTCATTAGAAGCAAGAAATCAAGAAGAAGCTTGAAGAACATCAAGCACAATAAATTGGCGTTACCTCTTCTGTGAGGTTCTGTAAGTGTACACCAAGTGTTCTTGGTATTTTGTGTTATTTGGGTTAATCACCAAGATTTCTTGGTATCTTATGGTTACTAATAAAATTCGGCCCATCTTGGTTCTTATGCTAGAAAACAATTTCTAGAGTCAACAAGCAAGGAAAACGAAGGAAAATAAGCTTATAAAGCTTTCGGTGTTGTGGGTAAGGATTCCTATACTCACTTTATTGCATGGCCTAGTTCCATGGATTTTTTGTGTGAGTATTCGGGCCCCTAGGTGATGGTCAAAGAACCATGTGATCCTAGGAGTGCTAAGAGGGCTTAAGTTATGTTATTGCTTCGGCAATTCTGTTTTGCTCATGAGCTAAGTTAAGTAAGCAAGCATTATGGGCTAGGAGTTAAGGCGGCCACCTTAATTCCTATGCTAAGTGAGCTCTCCGAAAACATTAAGTATATGAAATTAATGAACTAAAACTTGAGGGATGCTTGCTGCCCTTCTGTGAACAAAGTGTTAAGTGGCGTGTGTTTGTGTGCTTCTTTGATTTGTTGTGCATGCTAACCCCCGATTATGATATTATTGCTATATGTCTGTATCTTTTTGTTTTCTTTGTCTTTATGTTTCCTTTGCAGGAATAAGGATTATTTTGCCATTACATTCTTGGCATATGTTAGGCCTTGGAGGCCATAAGTTAGGCATTGGATGCCACAGAATCCTTATTGAGTTTTATAACTCACCCGCCCTACTCTACTTTTGTAGGTAAAGGTTTGCTTGAAAGATCAAGCTAAGAGTCTTGAGTACTCTTTCTGTATTCTAAGGTTGGATTTGTGTATGGTATTGCTCAAAATATTCTAAGTATTCTAAGTATATAAGCTGCTTGTAAACAAGCTAAAAAAATGTGGACTTTCTGTACAGGACTTGAAGTCTTAGAATTGTGGGAACAAGGTCTATTAAGGTGGAAATTTGTGTTCCATGGCTTTGTGAATTTATGGGTTGCTTTTAAGCATGTTTTTGTTGGTCTAACTTTAGTGACCAAATTATGGACTTAGCTAAAATTTGGCCAAAACTTGGCTTTGGGCTTGTATTATGGACTTGGACATTTTCGGGTATTTTTATTGCTTGGTGGACTTACCAAGGCCCATGCATGAATTTATGGGTTATGTTTTCATGAAATTTGAAGCATGTTGAAATTGGGCTTAAATAAGAACTTAAAAATTTTGATTTTATTCTTGGTTAATTTTGGGCCATATGCATGTTAAGTACTAAAAGGCCCATAAGCCCATGTCTATGTTAAAAGCATGCAATGTTTGGCTATGTATGCTCATTTAGTAAAGAACATGCAAGTAAACTTAGAAAAAGCATGAAATTGGATGCTTGTGTAAAGTTTGGCTAATAAGAAATTTAAATGCACGTATGTGAATTAATACATGCCTAAGCATTAGTTGCATTTAAAGGCATTAAGTGATTATGTGCACTAGTGAACTCCAAAACGCATAAGCATGCAAAGCATATGCATGAAAATAAGTTTTTAAACTTAAGTTGGTGTTTTAGTTGCCATGCATATTCTTGGCTAAGCTCGGTAAAGACCATGAAAATGA
Organism: Aquilaria yunnanensis; assembly: GCA_039654915.1. Classification (NCBI taxonomy): domain Eukaryota; kingdom Viridiplantae; phylum Streptophyta; class Magnoliopsida; order Malvales; family Thymelaeaceae; genus Aquilaria; species Aquilaria yunnanensis. The sequence goes on along the minus strand of CM077600.1, from coordinate 32,698,948 downwards.
ACACATGAAATCCACATAGGCACTAGCTTGTTTCTGAGAGCACATCAACTTAACCTTAATTAAAGAACTTAACGAGCTAGTACCGATAAGTATCCTGGGGTTCGTGCCCATAAGTCTTAGTGAGTTTTAAAAGCCCCTTCTGTGTAATGAAAACTTCCGCTGCATGTTTAAAAAAAAAAAAAAATCAGGCCCAAATGGGCCAGGGGCAGTTTAGGGCACGACACACGTGCCCCTTTCTTTTTGTGTGCAAACTAGAAACGTCCAAAGTAGGTGGCTCTATTTAGTGACAAAATCGTTTATAAGGCAAATCACTAAGGAATTTTTTCCATGCAGCACACAACACTTCCCATGCATTTTCTAGTGATGATTTTTTTTTAAAATGTGTTTGTTCGAATTAATTATACAATCAATTTTTTCTTTCAAGATTACATCTTGAACATGCATTATTTTATTAGGTTAATTACAATTTGCCCCAGAGACTTAGTTGAAATTACACTTTGCCCCTCTTGTTTAAAAAATATACTTATTAACACAATTCAATAATAACTTCTGAAATCTTAATTTAGACTGTATGGTGGTAATTTCAATCTATATAGTATTTTTTATATTTAATTTACATTTAAAAAATACTTGCTTAAAAATTAAAAAATTATAAAAAGAAAAAAATGATAATTTAAAATATCTATTAATTGTAAAAAAATGCCATATAAATTGAAATTTCTAGAAGATGGTTGCCATAATGTTTAAATTAAGATTTCAGAAGTTACCATAATGACAAAGTGTATATTTCTGAAATAAGATGGGTCAAAGTGTAATTTCACTTAAACCTCAATGGGCAAATTGTAATTGCCCTTATTTTATTTTGAAGTCTCAGATATTTTTCCTCAAATTTACTTGAAATGGCTACTCTACCAATTAAATATGATATATTTCTTAACACAAACTTACACTTCCTTCGTCCAAAAAATATAAAAATCTCTATCCCACAAAAATTTAAATATTTCCAATTCAGGAAGTTTTTAGTACCCGATGTACCTCACTTTCATTACACAAAACCTAAAAAGGAATTTTTTTTAAAAATCTTTATTTAAACTTTTACTACACAAAACCTTAAAAAAAAAATAATTTTAGTTTCAGGGGCAAAATAGAAAAAACATCATAAATTACATACATCATAATTTTTTGTGTTTAAAGAAGTGTTTGATCATTTATGAGATAGAGTGAGTGTTAAAATTTTTTAAAGGTAATGACAAATGATGTATGCAGAAAAAACTTATTAAAATGTCTTCAAAAACATTCAAATTTTTGTTATAGCCTTTCCAAAAGTTTCATTAAACTTTGAAGTGAGTTTGTTAACTTCGATAGCCCTGGTTCCATCTTTTATGTGATGATTTTCTATAAAATCTTCCTTATGTCATCTACGTTTCCGTTATCTGCCAATCTTTACTGTTCATGTTCTATACTTTTAATTAAAGATTAATTACAATTTGCCCCCTAAGGTTTAGTTAAAATTACACTTATCCTTTCCTATTTTAAAAATATATACTTTAACTTTGACCTGTTTAATATAGTCTAACGACAACTTCTAAAATCTTAATTTAGATTATATGGTTGTCATATTCAAATAATTTCAATCTATATAGTACTTTTTTATAATTAATTGAAATTTAAAAAATATTATTTTAAAAATTAAAAGAAATACAGAAAGTAAAAACTAATAATTTAAAATATCCATTAACTATTAAAAAAATACCACACAAATTAAAATTACTGAAAAAAAGTTATTATAATATCTAAATTAAGATTCAGAAGTTACTGTGGGACTATATTAAAGGGGCAAGAGGTAAAATGTATATTTTTAAAATAAGAGGGAATAAAATATAATTTTACCTAAACCTCAAGGGATAAGTTGTAATTATCTCTTCAATTAGAGCATGTGTGGCTGGGGTCTTCGTTGGGAATGGATGTAGCAACCAGTTGGATGGAGAAACGTTTACTGATGATTTTCCTAGTCGGCTTTACTGAGAGTGGTGCTACTGAAAACTCAGTCTGAATTGATTGCCCTAAGTTGATGGCAGAAGAGAGTACTAAATTTTGAAAATACTCGAAATATTTTATAAAATGCTTCATATATAATTAATGATTTGTGGCATCTAAATGATGCATTATTTGTTGTACCTGAGAAGCAAATTTCTAGTTATTTCAACTGTCCCAAAAATAATAAACACTACTAAAATTATCGAGTTTACCAACTGCCAGTTACCAACTGATGCGCGTTGGTAAACGCAAGTTGGTATTCGATTCGTTGGAAATTTTTTTACCAATGCGCAAGAAATAACACGTTGATAAATTCCAACGCATACACGTTGGTAAAATTTACATTGGTAATTACCAACGGTTAGGAACCGACCTTGGTTTCCAACGCGTGGTTGTAGTTACCAACTGCGATGCACGTTGGTAATTACCAACTGCCATGACAGTTGGTAGGGGACCGCGTTGGTAATTACCAACTTACAACAGTTGATAAGGGGGTTGGTAATTACCAACGCGCATGGCGCGTTGGTAATTACCAACGCGTGCAAGTTGGTATTAAGTCGTTGGTAATTACCAACTTGCATACACGTTGGTAATAATGTCTGTAAGTACTAACGTGGATGACAGTCGGTAATTACCAACGCGCGCGAGTTGGTAAATCCGGTTACGTGTTGGTAATGCACATTAAGCGTTCAAGGGTTCGGTTGTTTCGTATTTTTCCCACTTCGAAACAAGTTCAAAATTACCATAGCAATTCCAAAGTTCCCCCAGCCTTGCTCAGCAATAAAGATTACACAGATATGCAAACGTAATTTCCATAAAATGTTCTCAAATACACCATAATTAAAACAAGAACATATATGTCTGGAACAAACCATACAACAATTAACGGATTACACATTTCAGTAATTTTAACTGAGTCTTAATTAGGTCTAACAATTATTATGTATGTCTGATAACACAAGAAATTTGGAAATGATTTACCTGTTGATGAATACCATCACGGAGTGCCGACTATCTCCTCATCCTCCGAGTCTGAGTCATTAGGATACTGTGGAACTGGTTGAGCCGGCGGGCACGGAAGGTTTAGCGAATGACAAATAATCTCCAACTAAGCCCGATTCGCCTCCAATGCGGCTCTATTCGCCTACATCTCTGCTCTCTATCTCCTCTTAATTCTCTCGAGCTTCCTCTCGTACTCGGCATCCCTTCGCGCATTCTCCTCCGCCACCATCTTCTGTACTTGCTCGTTGAATTACGGTGTCTGTGTGATGTCGATAGGTGGGATGGCACCTGGCTGTCGGCGTTCCGGTATGACAAACTGCTCAGATCCTAATCCAAAAACACGCCCTCTCCTTCTACCGCCAGATGTAATACTAATGATTGCTAGGTCATCAATTGCCTCTACTCCATCCTCTTGTTGTGTTTACTCCTCAATCTCTGCACTGATACAAGTCTACAGAAACATAATAAAATACATTTGAAAATGACATTATTGTTAAAACAATGGTAAGTAACGTAAGAATAGTTGAGAAGCAAAAGTTATAATACTTACAGCAACTTCTTCACATCGCTTACTAACATATTTCTCATTCTTCATTTTATGTGTTGCTTGAAGGACTTTAAACAAGCCAGAGTCCTTCTTCTCTGGATCTCTCTCTCTCTAATTAAATAAAATGTAAGATTAATACCTAATTTAAGTTAATTATTTACTTAAATGTAAAATAAAAGAACATGTATTATTGTACATACCATTTGCTCTCAATGTGCAGACATTGAGATAGATCCCCCTGCATATGTCGCGCTGCAAGAGCCAGACTGTGAATCCTCGTCAGTCCTTGTTGCTCGCATTGCCTTGAATCTAGTGGACTTCTGAATCAACTCCGGACTGGCCCAATATGCCCAAATTTCTACATATGCAGCATCTAACATAAAGTTTGCTTTTGCTCGACATTTAACAGGATCCTTCACACGTCGGATTTCTGACATCATGCTTCTGTAATGCTGTGCTCCCAACATATTCCACATCCGATACACCTCATTATGGTGTATCGGATCCCACTCACAGCTCCTCTGTACCGGTTAAAAGGTGTAAACTATTAGCATGATAAAAACAAGTAGTTGTTTTGACATTAATACATCATTTCGTACTAATATACGTGTTATACCTCAAAAACACACCACCACTGCTGAAGGTCTGATGCAGAGACGGAGGACCAATCAGCATAGGGTTTGAAATGTGTGGTGAAACATGGTGTCACCAACCGTGTCGCTACAGCTGGAATGAATCTGCAAAGTTCAAATGATTACTTAGTTACTTCTTGATGATTCACAGTAATGTAAGTAATATTAATATTTTTATAACGTTTATAGCATGTTAAGCACTTACGTGTTACCATGTGGGGATATCCTCATCCGGGCTCGGGCTGCTGTCTGTGACATCGATGATGGGATGTCATCAATATGTATATCATCATCTGAGGGATGAGTCGTCACTATCGGGTGCATACAATGGCATGCACTAGATCCATATCCAGATGTCATGCCTCCACCGCCTTGAGATCGGTGCTCATGTGAGTGGACATGCGTCGCTGGCATTGTTGTGTCCTGCGTCTCTAGCCCGACATCGTCTTGTGCCCGAGATGAATAACCCATCCTCTGTCGCTCATTAAGTATTGGCTCCATGACCTCCTTAAACTGCGCAAATGGTCCTTTCCCAGGTTGGCACTTATAGGTGTTATCCCCCTTTACACGGCATCTACATTTATTATTATCTAAGTGAGAAAATTAAACATAACATATGTTTACTGACATTTATTATGAAGTATTAGGGGTACATAAATTTACCAAATATGTTTCAAACATTACAAATGACTCGAGATCATGACACATTGTATCCGTTATATTCATTCATTTGACCCAGTGCTTCCATTCTCGTCAAACTCCTCATTTTCTTCCGTGTCACTGTCATCGAATATAAACTCCTCCTCATCATCTGTATCCTCATTCAATCCCCCCTTGTCAAGTACATCTTCTTCAATATCATCATCGACACCCGGGTCAGCTAACTCCTCAACTGGGTCATCTTCAATTCTTTGACAACTCACGGATCCACTGTCTTGATAAACGTTATCCTTGTCAACAATTGCTCCCTAGATTATCCATCTAGGTTTTATCTTCATAACAGCTGACCACCCATTTTTTTCACGTGACTTTGTCGGATATGGTGTGTAGTAAACTTGGTCAGCCTATGATGCTAGAATGAAAGGATCAAACTTCTGATATCTGCGGCTATCCCGTATCTTAACTAACCCAAACTGTTTATGCATTCGAGTTCCACGTTCAGGTGTTGGGTCAAACCAGTTGCACCTAAACAAGACAACATTCTTATGTAGATAGCCAGGAGATTCGAGTTGAATGACTTCTTCTAATATACCATAAAAATCACATTCAACTTCGCTTGAACCCGTGCTTCGTATGCAGACTCCACTATTAAATGCTGATTTGTCCTTGCCCCATTCACTTATATGAAACTTGTACCCATTTGTGAAATAAACCGGCCATGTCTCTACCCGACGTGACGGTCCACATGCAACATCCCATAAGATGTTATTGACAATATTGTTACCTAGATCATCAACCTATGTAAAACATTTTCATTTTAGGACAATATATCTGGAAGTTTATAACTTAACATATTGCAATACATAGTAACTAAAAGCCCACGTACATAGTGTCAAAGCCAGCTTGAGAAATTGTTTTCAATGTGTATGTCCATCTCAAACATGGTGATATCGGGAGCAATTTCCCTTACCATATCCACAAACATACTGTGAGGAAATACAGAAATGCATGAAAATATATTAGTTTCGTCAAATGATTAGTCAAGAACTTCAAAATAAGCAAAGTACTGGATGATCATCAAAGATGACTTACTTTAGATATGGTCTGATCTTAGCACAATTTAGAAGAACGTATGTGGTTGCAAGTCTGAGTTCATCGTCCGTGAGGAATCTATATCTACATGCACCATATGGACGTCCCGGAAAGGTGAATATGGACCACAACTTACCATTACATGGGACAGGCCCACCATCATCATTTCGCGGAACTCGGTTCATCATTGAGGGAACATGGGATTCAAAGTAATGAGAGCAAAAGATGGAGGTCTCCTCTATAAGGTCTGCTTCACATATTGATCCCTCAACATGAGCAGTATTAGAAACCTTCATTTTTAGGTCATGCATGCACCGCTCAAATTTATACATCCATCGGTACTAAACAGGTCCTCCGACCTGTGCTTCATATGGCAAGTGAACTGGGAGATGCTCTATGACATCAAAAAACCCAGGAGGGAAAATTCTCTTAAGCTTACAAATTATAATTGGAATATTGGCCTCCAACGCCAACAAGTGATTATCATGCAGCTTTGGAGAGCACAAGTCTCTAAAGAATAGGCTTAACTCCGTTAATGGCTTCCATATATTCTCCGGAAGCGCTTCAAGGGCAATAGGGAGAAGTCTTTGCATCATAACATGACAATCATGACTCTTCATGACATACATATTGCAACCAGATGTATCAACACATCTCCCAAGGTTCGAGGCATATCCATTAGGGAGTAGTAAAGATTTTTACCCAAGCGATCACATCTTGCCTTTGGTGAACATCAAATGTGAACCTCGCCTTAGGTTTGAATGAACGACCATCATCAAGTGGAACCATGTTTTACTGCGGCTGATGACAATAAATTTTGAGGTCCTTCCGTGCTTTAACATTATCTTTTGTTTTGTTCTTAACATTCATCGCCGTATTCCATATATTCTTAAACACGTTCTTCTCAATATGCATGACATCAAGATTATGTCGGATTAAGTTCGTGGCCCAATATGGTAAATCCAAAAAAAATGCTTCGCTTCGTCCAATTATGTGATTTCCCATAATCGCACGGGCGATATTGTGGACCATCGGTAGCAATTGATGGAATCCAGGAGATTCTTTCAAATATAGCCTCACCTGATAATCGATCGGGAGGCAATGACTTCTCTGATTTCCCCTTCTTGGAACCAGTACAATTTCTTCTATATGGGTGGTTCCGGCCAAGAAATTGCCGGTAACAGTCGAAAAATGAAATTTTTCTGCCATACTTATGTTGGAATGCCTTACTTTCACTCATACAAATTGGGCAAGACAATCGCCCATGTGTCATCCATCCTGAAAGCATGCCATAAGCCGGAAAGTCATTTATGGTCCACATTAATACTACTCGCAGAATAAAATTTTCTTTCAATGACACATCCCATGTTTCAACGCCATTAAACCACAGATGTCGTAGCTCTTTTATTAGAGGTTGTAGATAAACATCAATCTTATGATTTGGGCTACGTGGACCTGGAATCAACAACGACATGAACATATAGGGTTTTTTCATGCACATCCAAGGGGGCAAATTATACGGAGTAACGATAACAGGCCAACAAGAGTATTGTTTTCCAGATGGTCCAAAAGGGGTAAATCCATCGGCACACAACCCCAATCGGACATTTCGTGCTTCCGAAGCAAACCATGGGTAGGTCTGATCAAAATGTTTCCAAGCTTCAGCATCTGATGGATGTTTTATAACACCTGGGGTTTATTTTTGCTCCTTATGCCACCTCATCTGCTCTACTGTTGACATTGACGCAAATAAGCGTTGAAGCCAAGGGCTTAGTGGTAAGTAATGCATGGTTTTTCTAGGTCGATCTTTACCTCCACCACCCTTTATTGGCTTATATCTCTCACTTCCACAGTACGTACAGACACGAAGATTAGTTTCATCTTTCCAGAACAACATGCAATCATTAACACAGACGTCAATCTTCTGATGAGACAGGTCCAACTGGGAAACTAATTTCTTCGTTTCAAACCAATTTGATGGCATCTTACTATCTGTAGGTTGAGTCTCTTTCATCAGCCCGGCAATGCCATCAAAACATGCTTGTGACATGTGATATTCAAACTTAAGGTTAAGAAGACGGACAACAGCAGATAGCTCAGAATGATTTTCGCACCCATCTCATAGAGGGGTTGATGCTGAGTTCAATAGATTAAAAAAATTTTGTGCACTTTCATTCGGTTGTGCAACATTGTCTTCCGGAAATTGTGAGAAATTAGGCCCAACGGCATCTAATACCATCCTTTCGTATGGATTTATAGAAGACCCCTGCTCAAACTGATCAAAGCCACAGATACCCGGGTCTGTATCTGATGCTACATTAAATGGCTCTCCATGAGCCGTCCAATTCAAGTAAAAAGGCCTAAACCCCCATTTGTACAGATGAACTCTAACCTTGTCACACTGTTGAAATCGCAAATTCTTACACTTCCGACAAAGACAGCGAATGCATAACCCGCTCATTGTTTCAGGATGAGACATAGCAAATGATATAAATTCATCAACTCCATCCTCCCACTCTTGTGTGTACCCCGTTCGGCCAGGCAAGAAACGGTTACTGTACATCCAACTATGTCCCAACTCCATTACAAACTAAATATGTTCCTATTCGTATAAAAGAGTCATGTTATCATCAACAAACACAATCACGAAACTATTAATAATCAGGCGTACCCTTCCCACATATGCATGCATGCATATAAACACATTACTACTAACAGTATTATTATGGGTATTATTATTACTCAAATTTAAGTACCATGGCTATTATCATACTTGGTTTTATCATTATTGTAATTATTATGTATAATTACAATATGTAATTTTTTTAAGTATTGTCAAAGTTATTATTATTTATATAATAATAATAATAATAATAATTATTATTATTATTATTATTATTATTATTATTATTACTATGGCATGCATATATGTATTATTAATACTTCCATTTAAGTACTATGGGCATTATTGAACTCTGTTTAATAATTAATTTAATTATTATGTATTATTACTATTTGTCTATTTTTAAAGCCACAGATACCCGGGTCTGTATCTGATGCTACATTAAATGGCTCTCCATGAGCCGTCCAATTCAAGTAAAAAGGCCTAAACCCCCATTTGTACAGATGAACTCTAACCTTGTCACACTGTTGAAATCGCAAATTCTTACACTTCCGACAAAGACAGCGAATGCATAACCCGCTCATTGTTTCAGGATGAGACATAGCAAATGATATAAATTCATCAACTCCATCCTCCCACTCTTGTGTGTACCCCGTTCGGCCAGGCAAGAAACGGTTACTGTACATCCAACTATGTCCCAACTCCATTACAAACTAAATATGTTCCTATTCGTATAAAAGAGTCATGTTATCATCAACAAACACAATCACGAAACTATTAATAATCAGGCGTACCCTTCCCACATATGCATGCATGCATATAAACACATTACTACTAACAGTATTATTATGGGTATTATTATTACTCAAATTTAAGTACCATGGCTATTATCATACTTGGTTTTATCATTATTGTAATTATTATGTATAATTACAATATGTAATTTTTTTAAGTATTGTCAAAGTTATTATTATTTATATAATAATAATAATAATAATAATAATAATTATTATTATTATTATTATTATTATTATTATTATTATTATTACTATGGCATGCATATATGTATTATTAATACTTCCATTTAAGTACTATGGGCATTATTGAACTCTGTTTAATAATTAATTTAATTATTATGTATTATTACTATTTGTCTATTTTTAAGTATTATAAATATTATTCTTCTATAATAATAATAATAATTATTATTATTATTATTATTATGACTATTCCATGCATATAAGTATAAAGATTATGATGTAATAATAATAATTACATACATTATTACTATCAATATTATTATGATGTAAGTAGTATTACTCAAATTTAAGTACTATAGGTATTATTGTACTTTGTTTTATAATTAATTTAATTATTATGTATTAGTACTATTTGTATTTCTTAAAGTAGTATAAATATTATTCTTATATAATAATAATAATTATTATTATTATTATTATTATTATTATTATGACTGTCCCCTGCATATAAGTATAATTATTATGATGTAATAATAATAATTTATTAAATACATTATTCTTATAATTATTATTATGGGTATTATTATTACTGAAATTGAATTACTATGGGTATTATTGTACATGCTTCAATTATTATTTTAATTATTATGTATAATTAGTATTTGTAATTTTTATAAGTCTTATTAATAATAATATTGTTATTATAATATTATTATACTTATTATTATTATAATTATTATTACAATAATATTATTACTAATCTTATTGTTATGACTTTGCCGTGCTTATAAGTAAAATTATTATGATGTTCCATGCATATAAGTAAAATTAGTTTTAGTATGATTATTATTATAATCATCATCAATCAAATTATTTTTATTATTAATATTAATTTTCTTAATATTATTGTTATTATTAAACATATTATTACATTACTATTATTAACATTCTTATTGTTCTTAGTATTAACGTTATAACATTGAACATTTCAACTTAATGAATATTACTTAGGTTTGTTACTATTATTTTATAAGTTCCTACAATGTATCTCGTACACATATTAATTAATTATTATTATTACTCTTAATATTTTGATATTATTGGTACATCTTATTATTATTATTATTATTATTATTATTATTATTATTATTATTACACCATGACATAATATAAACATTTACAGCTGATCACTCCAACTAAACCATAACTAAACCTATTAGCATCAAATTATACAAATAATGATTTCATAAAATAATCTATATCATAAACTAAAAATTTGTACCTCTAACATAATTAAATACAACGCACAATGAAATTGCATATTCACTTTAATCCATCACAAAATATATCCACAGATAAGAAATAAATAACATAAATTGCATATTCAAATACCAACAACTATGTTCAAACCATAGTGACAACACATAAGTTTTATTATCAATATTAATAATTAAAAACGATTTCCCTTCATAAATCCCGCTTTCAATTCGGAAGAAAAAAAAAATGAAACGTACCTCGAACGACTTCGAACGGAGAGCAAAAACAATGGTACGTCTTCAAGCTCACAGATGCAGGGATGAACTGAAAAAATGGGGGGAAACTTAATACTCTGGTAATATAATAAATTTCTGCAAATGAAACAAAACATACAAACACCATGCGTATTTTAAAAAAAAAATTGTTAATCAGATTATTATTATTTTTAGAATTATTATTATTATAATTATTACTATTATTATTACTATTATTATTATTATGATTATTATTATTTGGAGGTAATATTACTATGACTATTATTAGAATTATTACTATTATTATAAAACTTTGGTACAAATAATTTTGTTTTGTATTATTATTATACTAATCATTATCATTATTATTATTATTGTTGTTGTTATATTTTTCATATTATTCTTATTATAATCATATTATTACATTATTATTTTCCTAATTCTTATTGTTCTTATGATTAAGGTAATTATTATTACTTAGTTTCATTATTATAATTTTCTAACTTACTTCTACTACGATGTACTATGCTTAAAAATTATTATTACTGTTATTATGTTTATATTATTGGGTACATCATATAATAATAATTATTATTATAATTATTATTATTTTATTATTATTACTATTACCCAACACTAAATCACCCAAACTAAACCTTAACTCAACTAATTACACTCTAAAGAATGTAGAAAAAAATAAATGAAATAAACAATCTATATGGAAATTGAAAATACCTATCTTCAACATAATTAAATACCATAAATAAATTTCATCTTCACATTTTCCATCAATAAAATTACCCATAAATAAAAAATAATTAACACAAAATAAATAGAAAAAATCCAACTAAAATAACCAGAAAAATTTAGAACCACATTCATAATACATAAATTTTAATTAAAAAATAAATAAAAAAATACAATTTTTTTCAGTAAAAAAAAAAATCAGATAACAGAAAAAAAATTATAAACGTACCTCAACCAACTTCAAAAGCTACCGAATGTAACAATGAGAAGCTATGAAACCTCAAATAAGAGCTGAAACGTCAACAATATTGCATCAAAATCCCTCCATGATTTTTTCCCACGTATATACCTAATATTAGAAAATATCTAGAAAATACACACATACCCGTGCTGAGGAGGACCTGATCTACGAAATGACGCCAAAAACGTCGCAAAACGGCTGGACTTTGGATGGCAATCGACGGCCTCCATCACGGTGGAAGTGGAGCTTCTCTCTCCAGCTACCCCGCCTACAAATCGCGAATGAACCTGGAGAAGGAGGAAGATGAATTTAAAACCCATTTACTAACGGCTAGCCGTTGGTAAATTAGCCTTAATTTTAAAAAAAAAACCTACCAACGCAGGGAAGTTGGAATTTTTCCAACGGTTGTGACCGTTGCTAATTACCAACGGCTAGGCCGTTGGTAATAAAAAAAAACCTGGAAAAAAATGTTCCTGTACTACCAACGCGTGCACGTTGGAAATAATTACCAACGGCTCTACACGTTGGTAACTACCAACGGCGTAAATATGCCATTGGAAAATGTTCAAAAGTTAGTAGTGAAAGTGCATCTTTTTTATTGTCCAAAAAAATTCAAAATATTTTTCTTTTAAAAAATTTGTAATATTAAATTTACCTTATTATCTTCACGTAAACTCTCATTATATAAAACTAAATAACAAACTTTTTCTTTTTTTATTATCATTTTATAAATTTCCACTACACAAACAGGGACATTTGTTTAATTGTTATTGAAAAGCGATGCGATAGTGTTTTAGTTGTGCCTTATTAACAGGTTTTGCCACTCTGGTACAGCCAATTGCTTTAAGTGATGGCCGGTTTGCACACAAAAAGAGAGAGGCACGTCGCTCTATATTAGGGCAAAGGTGTAGGAAAGCTGGCAGAAGCAAGGTTCCTATCATCTCTCTTCTCCCAAATTTAAATTTGTATTGCCTTCCACTAATTTTGAGCTAATTCTAAAATTTTAAAATTCTAATACATTAATTTGTAAAATATGAAGTAGTACATACTATTGTATGAATTTTTAATTTTATTATTTTTATGTAGTTCAAGTTATGGAGAGAAACTTGAAAAAAAAAATAAAAAAGAAGCTCAGTTTTCTCATAGATTAGATGTTGACACTGAAAAAAATCATTCAAAGCAATCACAAGTTGGGATTAATTTAGAAGAGCTTCTTATTGGGGTTAAGAAAAAAAAATTATGAGTATCATTCTGACCAATGTGACAGAATTAGAAAATATTATCTACAAAAGGGCATATGTCAAACCTCAAAATTATAATTTTTCTCATAGAAAAATTGGAAAGACTTTATGAAGGTTGATTTGAGAATAAAAAAAATTGGTTGGAGTATAGTGAATTAAAAGATGCTGCTTACTATTTGTGTTGTTATTTATTTAAGCTTTAACTATGTAAAGTAATCTGCTGGTGATGCATTTGTACTTGAAAGATTTACAATTTGAAATAATCTAAAAAGATTGAGAGAACATGTAGGGCGCCAAAATAGCTCTCACAATAAAGCTTGAAAAAAGTGTGAAGATTTAATGAAGCAGGAACAATCCATTCAAAGTGATTTGCGTAAACAATCAGATCAAGCCTGAAGTGATAATCAAATTCATTTGGATGTCTCTATTGACTGCATTTGATTCCTTTTAAAGTAAGGACTAGCTTTTATGGTTATAATGAATCAGACACTTCAAAAAATCAATGTAACTTTATTGAGCTTATACATTTTCTAGCAAATTATAATAAAGCTATAAGTCAAGTTACATTAAGAAATACTCAAAACAACAAGAGATTAATAGCACATAAAATTCAATGTGATATCATCAATTTTACAGCAATTGAAACAACCAATGTCATTGTTAGTGATTTGGGGGATGACATATTTTCAATTCTAATATATGAATCTTGTGATATTTCTTCTAAAGAACATGCGCATGGACACAACACAACAACAATTCCCTAATTATGAATAAGAATGAAGGAACTATACAAGTTGCAGAATTTTTTTTACCGCGAGTAAAATATGATTAATAAATAGAATATATAATCCTAACTTCAAAAATATATCAAATCCCAAAGCATAAGCTAACCTGAAAATGGAGAACCAGAAGCCTTTAAAACTTTTCCTTACCCTAAAAAATCAAGCACTCCCTATGACTCTCAACCCCAAGAAATTACAATTTTTAGCACCAATAATCAAAATTTCCAAAAGGCCAAAGAAATAAATACTCCTATACTTTAATCATTCATTTTAATCTTTTCAATTCATATTTCACTGTTAATTATTTTGGCTCCAATCCCATTTTTTTATCATCTCCTTAGCCTTGTTGAGTTTCTCTAAATTCTTCATGCTAATTCATCACAAACATCAAAAAACGCCATAAAAAATTGGAAGACCCTAAACTTCTAATATTCTTCTTACCACGATAAAGTCAATGAGCCAAGTGATAAGGAATGCATAAGTTTATGCGGTAAAAAGGATTTTTTGTCTTTTATATTATATACAATATGAATATCGTTTATCTTCTTCATATTTCATTAAAGTAAGTCAACCAATGAGAGAAAAAAAATAAATATTTTTCAATTATTACACACACACACACAAACCTCATTTGTAAAAATCATGGATCCACCATTATCTCCTCCCATTCTCTAACCTTGTCATCACAGCCAGTAGGAACCGACTGCAATGACCACCTGACTAAACTTTTCTCCTTCGATCGGCAAACCAAGTCCACCCTACCACGGCATCTATAGACACAACCTTAATGAGGCTCTTCAGACTCACCACCAGCCACTTTGCCACCACTAGGGCTCCTATCCATGCTTGACAGAAAACCTAGAAAATGATGAAATCAATGCCAACCCTTCAAACTTGCTCCTTCCAAAATTATTATGCTTGACCGGCTTTTTTTTTATTTCAATAAACTCTAGATACCACATATTGTATTTTTCTTTAATTAAGACATACAAGTTCCTCTCATCCGATTGTCAAAAATTTTGCCTCATTTTCCTTCCTGTGCTACTGCTACTTTCCTTCCAATAAGAAAACCACCTAATCTCTTATCCCATGTGATCATTGGAACTCCAATACTGACTCCCATTTTCAACAATTCATACATCTTCAACTCTGCTTCATTTAACAAAAATGTTGAAAGATTTTTTTCTCAATAAAAAATATTATTTCACCGTTAAATCTCATAAAAGGCCAATTTTTAGAGGAGTTAGGGGTTTTTACTTTAGAACCCAAAAGTGATATGGTGATGATCAGTTATACAAGTTGTATATTAAGAGCCTATTCATTTTAACTTAAGTCAACTTAATTTAAAACGAATTATTTTTATTTTTACATTTTTTTGCCTAAAACCAATTTCATTTGAAAGTTAATATTATGTAAGTATAATAATTCATTTAAAATATAATTTTTTTAAATATTAATAATTTTTATGAATTTTTTTCAATGCCTAAAAAAATCATATGAATTTAATAACATTATGAAATTTTTTTTAAAATAAATTATTATATCTATATGATATTAACTTTCAGATGAAATTAATTTAAAATAATATAAAAATAAAAATAAGTCATTTTGAATTAAGGTGAATTAAGTTAAAACACGCTTCAAAACTGAAAAGAAAAGTACAAGTGGATACCATCTTTATCACTTACCACACTTTCGATCCCCCTCTACTTTTCTTACGGAATTGTCACTATCTTATGTGTTGCTCAATGAAACTCTTGTTTATACTTTCAATCCAACTCATCTTATGGAACTGTCGGTTCATTCGATATTTATCTGACTTAAGCTACTTTTTTTTTTTATGAGTCAAAAGGCACGGCCAACTTTTTTGATGACCCACCTTAATTTTTTTTATATGCAAAATCAAATAAATAAAAAAAATTAAGCAAAGAATGAAGTAGCGTAATTGTGCGTCGGAGAACAGACGCGATTCTTGTGCGTGCTGCAGCCCTACTAAAGAGAAAGAAGAAGGCTGCAACAAATTTTTTGTTTTGTTTAAAGGGAAAGGCTACGGACAATTTGTGTGGTAAAAGAGTTGAAGTATCAAACTAATTTCAATTTTATTTGTTGGGGCCTTTAGAGTAAATTTTTTTATTGGTTTTACTTTTCCTTGATGAGATGTCACCTATTTTTTGGGTTGTGGTCTGTAAGAGACGTGATTCTCTTTGTTGTGTTCAATTATATACTAGTACTAATAAATTTTTGTGGTATGTGGTTTGGCCATCAATTTTTACATATTTTTATTGTACTCATTCATCAGAACTAAGCTTATGAACTTTTAAGTTTGTGGAAGCCCCATAAAAAATTTTATAGGAGCAAAAAATATATTTTTTAAAAAATTATATACTAGTTACATAATTTTTTTTTTTCTAAAAGTCAGTGGTGGCAAACTACACATAGCGCCGCCCCTGAGTTGTTTATAATGTTCAAGTTGATATTTGGTTAGTAAGACAAAGAAAAAAAAGAAGTTGAAATTTTATCTTTATGTTTCAATTAGGAATTCCAGCCGCCTTGGGGCGAATTTTCTACCGGAAAAAAAAAAGGGATGACTCTCTATCTTTGAAATTTTCACTTATTTTCTATTTCAGTTTTAAAATTTTTCTTTTTTCTGAATAAGTTTCAAAATTCTATAACTTTGTAAGTTATTGGCTCAAAATTTTTTTATTATATAGTTGATTCAGAGTAAAAGGATAATTCATAGAGACTACCTGCATCAATTTTTTTAAAATTGCCAATTTAAATTACTTGGCAATTGTACTCCATTAATTTTTTTAACAGTAGTTGGACAATATTGCACGTCAAATTTGCCATCGATCTTTCACTTTTTCTCCTAGTGCATAGGACACTAAATGAATGGATATAGAATCTGATTTTTCATGTGCACAATCTTTGTGATTTTATCATTTATGGAGTGAAATTTGATGTGTATTCAATCAGGCTATAATAATTCATATAATTACTAAAATTTCGTTTACTTCCCCTTTATAATAGTATAATAAAGATATGTGTGCCATGTGCGTGACAATTTATGTGTGATTACATGAATAAGCTAATACTCGTATTAATTAATATATTAACACTTGATATTCGTAGTCAACTATTGTACTAAGAAGACTCTTTATCCTTTATAGTTTAAAGTTGTCTTAAATAAGATTTTAATTCATTTTAAAAAGTAAGCAATGTAAAATAAGATAACATAACTTGAAATGCAATAAATGTAGTTCCAAATCTTTATATTAACTTATGGAAATGTGAATACCACAAAAAAAACTTGTGAAAGAGATAAGTAGTACGATAAACTATCAAATTTTACTGCATTAATTAATATGAAATTTTTTATTTTATTTATTAAATATATCATTTCTTATAATAAGGACCCTTCAAAAATTTATGGGCCCATTCATCTTAAATTAAATTTTTTGTTATTTTTTATAAATATTCTAGATTAAACTTAATGTATTATTATGTATTGCTCTTATAAATATAAAGTGACACCCAAATTATGAATTTATTGTAACTTTGTAATTTAAAAAATCCAAAAATAAGTCTTTAAAAGGTTTTCCCATAAAAATAATTAAAATTTTTTATTAATTTTATTATTTAAGTTTGGATTAGTTAAAAAATTAATAAAAAATAATAAGAAATTTGATAGCGAGCACCTATCAAAAGCCCTCTAACTTTTATGTATCTATTAAATAGTTCCTAAAATTTTTCTAAAAAATATTAGTTCACTAAAAAAAATTTGAAAATACTCTTCATTTTTTTATTATTTAATAGTTACTATTCTCATTTGATCATTTTTGTTTTAATATTCTATTATTATATTCTGTTCTTAACTCTTTATGCTTAATATGAACTGTCTATATTTTCAAAATCTAGACCATCATTCTTCTTTAATTTTTACAAGCTAGATTATTTTCATCTTTTAATCACTACAGTTGGATTTACTTAATAATTTCTATCACTAAATTTTCTAAATTCTTTCACTTTTACCTGAAATTCTCTTAAAGTAATTTGGCCATTACCCCCACCAACTAAAAAATCATAGCAACCAAACGAATGCAATGTAAGAGTATGTTCAACTATAAGCCATCATACCAAATAAATTACAATACTGCAAGGGCAAATCGGTTGAAATTATTACTTATTGAACTTTCCTTGATCATACTGCAAGAGAGCCTTGTGAAAACTTCAGGTAATGAAGGAAGCTTCGTCCCTCAAAGAATTTAGGAACAAACTGGTTCAAATTCCGGCTTCAGCCCGGCTAGGAATGTCAAAAGCACCAACTAATCTCTCTGATGTTGCATTTCCTTAACATTAGGAGTAATGGCCAGCAAAGAATTCATCTCCTCCAATGCATGTTTCACCTTTGCAAAATATTCGAGGAGATTGCTTTCCTGTTTGGACTAAAACACTTCAACTGAAACCTCATATATAAGGAGACTATTACTAGAATATAAAAGCTTGGCATACTCCCAAGCTTGCTTACAGGTTTGGACATGAGAAAATAGAGTTAAGACTTCAGGTTCCATAGAATAAAAAAGGACATGAAGTAATTGCGCATCATCGACTTTCCAACTTTTGGATGTCTGAGGATCATCAATAAGATGAGACATCTTTCTTTGACCTGTGAAATGCAATTCCACATTCATAGCCCAAAATGAGTAGTTATTACCATACAAACATTGTTTGGCAATCCACAAATTGCTAAATTGTGTGAGGGGACCTGCTAGGGGGATGATCACCGGCAGTAGACTCTCTTGAGGATTTTTATCATCAAGCCCAAACATGTTTTTGATTGCTGAAGACTGATAATATCAGAAACTAACAGAAAACTAGGCTAATGACATACTGCAGCAATGGCTGAAACTGGCTGGAGAATGAAGAAACTCAATTTTTGGTCATAACTGATATAAATCAAGACCAGAAACGTGTTTAGGACAAGGAGGCGAGCAAACCTATCGAACCGCTGTCGCCGGAGGTCGTCGGATGATGGGACGTGGAAGGTTTTCCGACAACACCACCGTTACTATTTTAGTCGTCGGTGACTCCTGGATGTGGCTGTGTTCTTGGTTTTTAGTTTGGTTAATTAGCATAAATAAGGGTATTGGTCAGGGCAGTGAAAACATAAAGGTGGGTATGATTTTCTGGTGGTGGCTGTGGCAAGGGTTAGGCTAGGGTTTAGGCTCTGATACCATGTTAAACAATATTAGAGGAAGAAATAAAGGACTTGATGAATACAAGACCCTCATACAACCTTTATACAATAGATAGGAGGAGAATACAAGAAAAGAAAATTCCTAGGAATAAAGAGAGATTATTATGTATCCTAAACTATAAATAACATTCCATAACAAGTTAAAAGGAATTCTTTTAGCATTGTAGGTTAGTGTTTGTCATTTTTATGTTTTGTTTAATTCTCAGTAATTAGTTCACCTTGTTCACTATTCAGAAGTCCTTGTATCTTTATGCTGTATGTAAATTGAGATATTATGTTGAATTGAAATCTACCTTTCCACTCTTGTTGTACTTTAACTGTTTTAAAACTTGAAGTAATTCGAGCCCTAGTGTTATTTAGGTTGAGAATAATGTTTTTTTTTTAGCGTATGACTAATTAGTTTGTTTCCTATTCTAAAATTGAGTTTCTAGCTTGGAAACTTCATGCTCCCTGGCCGGTGGTTTTGATCCATCTAATTCACCATTTAATAGTTTCAGGCTCCAGTGCCTATCTATTTGGTTGTAATTTTGCTTTTAGGAATATCCATACAATTGAACAAATGAGTTCAATCAAATACTGGGCCTTTTTAGCCTGAATTATAAGAGCAGCATGTTGTTTCATCAGTTTATGCTTTTATGATTCTGAAAATGAGTTTATGGTTTTTGACATTACATGCAGGCAGACAATGTTGAGGTAGCTTCTAATATGCTTAAAGATACCTTAGTGGTGATATGGGATGTCTTTCTGCAATGTGAACCCTTTCTGGTACAAGCGTAAGGAGGTTCCCATGTGTACGTCTTACCCATATTAATATACACGTTCTAGTGTCGGGAAGTAATTTTGATGGAAAACTTATGTTAAGCTTGAGAGGGCGGAGCTTTAAAGTGTGTAATCTAAGATTAAAGTAGAAAATGAAGTCTTCTATTTTGTTTTCATTTCTACAAGAGGTTGTATGCATTATGCATGCAGTTTCACATAGCAAGGTTGGCAGAAACTGGGAGTCAGCTTTGATATGAATTTTTTTTTTCTTTTCCGTCTTGTTAAATATTCTGTGTCAGAAAAACAAAAAAAAGTGCCCCGAGCCTTTTATTCTCTGCTTCTATCTTTTCCTCTATTTCTTCTTATCTGCTTCTTTGGTTCTTGGCTGCTGCTTCTCTACTTTGTCTACTGATTTTCAGTGAGGAACGCCAGTGACAATGTCAGGGCCCACAACTGTCTCATGCTAGCATTCTTTAACTTTTGTCAAACAAAAAGTTATGGCAAGGTGATCTTATTGTATAACTACTCAAGTTATATGGCGATGAATGAAAGAATTAGAACATGGATGACCCTGAAATATTGGGTTAAACCTAAATATAGGCTTCATTGATTATTCCCACAAAAGAAACATGTAGGTGTGTGTATATATATTACATTGAAAATTCAGCACACAGCTTTTGCCTGGGTAATAAAAAACCTAGATATCAATCAGCTCCTCATAGGCTAATTATTCTCATAGTATGCACAAGAAGATAAAAGTAGCACATGCACGGGGGGAGGAGAGAGGGTAGTGATTAGTGATAAGAAACGAAATGATCAATCGAGAGGGAGCTAGTGAATGAGCAAAGTAGCGACAAAGTCCTTAAGATAATCAAGGAAGGTGTAGGCATCCGTATCGGCGTACATGACCTGGCTATTATGGGTGAAGTTGAGCACTCGCATGAGCACTGCCTTAGAAACCTCTGTTGGTTGCAAAAGCTCTTCATTCATGTCCTTTCATGCACTCCCAACTCGCTTGTACAACTCTTTCACTGCTTCCTGCTTCGTCACCCCGTGCTCTTTCATGTAACAATCTATGGCCAAGTCTACGTGCCCCCTCTTTTTCTCAAACTGCAAGTAAAGCAAAGCATTCACCCAAACGTACGCCAACATTAATTCATGATTTATATATCTATTGTTTTCGAGCTTTAGGCTTTAGGCTTTAGGCTTTAGGCTTTAGGCTGAAGGGTGTGTGTGTGTGTGTGTGTATGTGTGTGTGTGTGTATAAAATTAAAATTAAAGTACCTCATTGGTCATTATGTCATCTAGGAGTCTTGTGATTAATGAAGAAGCAGTAAAAATCTTGGGGGTGGACAAGAACCACTCAAAAGCATCTCTGCTTATATTGTCTCTCATCCCAAGCAAAGATGAGGGTATGAGTAGAGGGCAAGTGCTGGTGTGGATTCCCAGCTTAAGGTACTCCTCCAATGTAGGTTTATAATTTTGGCTGAACCATCTGGCTTCTGTCAAGTAAATTCTTGCTTGCCTCTTCATCTGATATATACATACATCATTAAATTAAACTAGTTAGTTACCAAATAATTAACATTGTGAATAAATAACTTAAGAAGCCTAGCTATTTTTGCTCGATGAGTTTATATATTATATAAAAATTAAGGAAACTGCATGCATGAGCACGACCATTTGTACAGCGTAGTTGAGGCGATAAGATTTCCCAAGTTTGGCCATGTCCTCCCCAATTTCATCATACACATCCAACAAAATCTGATACAACTCTTTGCTGCACTCATTATTCAGCCCACCCATTGCATTTCTGTCCCACCTGCAGAAATCACATTTATAATTAATTAAGATTCGTTGTTTCCTTCCTTTTTGCTGTCCCTAAAGTTGAAGTACAATTGTATATATGGATGCTATATACGAGGAACTTACCTTTGAATGGCTTGTGTGAGGAGCTCCAATTCTGTGATTGTCCCATAAGCATCGTACATGTCATCAAGAAGATAAGTAAGAGCTATAACTTTGGTCAATATCTTCCTACCCAGTGTATAACAAGGCTCATAATACACCGCTAGTACCTAAAAGAATAATTCCGTTATTCTATCCCTTGCATATGGTAGTCTCCTTGGAATATCCAAATCTTTCCACCACCTTCAATTCACATGAAAAAGAAATTGAACATATATATATGGAAATTAATTATTTCGATGTCCTTTAGTTTAAATGTAAGTTAAGGATCGAGATCAGGGTAAATGCATGCATTCTAATTACCTTGCTAACTCTCTCAGCTCATTTTGATGCAACTTTTGTAAGATATTGACGTCCAACTTAGCGAAAGTCAATACAACATGAGTGTTGAGCAAAGGATACACAGAGATATAGTACTTAGCCTCCAGGCTTGGGATGTTATTCGGAATAGGGTACTTCAATGCCTGACTTGCTTGTGCTGCCAGTTTTGGGCTAGAAGATGTGTCCTCCGCAATAGATTTGAGGTGCTTCGTGGTGAAATCAAATGCCTGTTCAAGGATATCTTCTCCATGCAGCCTTACACATGCAGCCTCATGCAAGCTCAACAGCCCTTTAACATCTTCACTCAAAGATTCCTTCAACTTCCCACTTTCATCCTTAAACTTGTTAAACACGTCTGCAATTCAGAAACCAGTAAATAATACTACTTATTAACCAACCAAGGATATATGTTCTGAGTTAAACGAACTTGTATTGATGAGAAAGTGTGTGTATGTGTATGTGTGTGTGTGTGTGTGTTCTTACCACATGAAACAGTTAGGCCAGATTGCTGAAGCAGATGAAACAGCAATGAGATGCCATGAAGGTTATTGTTTTCTTCAAGGCAATTATTAAGATTCTTTTGAATTCCCTGCAAAAGGTTTTCGATTTCATCCTCAAAATGGTAAGCTATGCCCAACCGTTGGATTGAGTCGATCAAGTCCAGTGGTTCCCAAGGCTTGTCCAGTCTAGCTAATAGGAGTTCCCTCACCTGTTCCTTCAGCTTTTGGTGCTCCCATGCGTGTTTTGTTTCCTTCTCATAAGGGTTATCGACCAATTAATTATTGTGCCACAAATATGGTTTTTATATTCACACTAGTCTCTTAACACGTTCCTTAGACATGTATAATATAAAATGCATATATAGACATGAGTATAATTTGTGCGAATTTATTAACATTTTAAACATTAATTTGAAACCCTTGAAATTGTGAATTAAAACCAAAAAATGTTAGTAAATTGAAATAATAATACCATTTGATATGTTATGGTATAACTTAATTTTTTGTTCACTAACATAAACGCTTAATATATGGAGAATATCTTATACCTAATATTAATTTTTTAATATACAAGACCTATAAATTGTCATGTGAAACTTTAGCGTTATATATATATATATATATATATATATATATATATATATATATATATATATATATATATATATATATATATATATATATAACTAGTTAGCTATAGTGCTAGAGGAAGAAGTTTGTCAAAAACAAAAAAAAAGGTACCAGAGGAAGAATAGGGGATGATACGAAATGTTCCCCCCAGATGTCGGCCTGGAAATTCGCAAGTGGACGATTCGTATCTAACGCCATGACCTTTGAATAACGTGATCGCTGCTAGAGGTATAAACGAACAGAACATTCGGTGAATCGTTCGTGAACGGTTCAATGGGAGTTCGTTTATATTCGTTTATTTAGTTAAACGAACGAAGACAAATAGATTTTTATGTTTGTTTAGTTAAATGAACGAACACGAACAAAGTCTTGTTCGTTCATTTAGGTTCGTGAACTGTTCGGTTAGTGTTCGGTTAGTGTTCGTTTATGTTCGTTTATTTACTCGTTCGTTTATATTCGTTTGTTTGTTTATCTATGTACTAGTTATAGATTTATTGTTATATATATTTTATATATCGTATATTATATATTTATTATAACCTATTATCATATATGTTTATTATTACCTACCCTACGTATACCCTACACACCAAATTAGTGACTGTGATCATTTACCTTCGTTTAAGTAGTTCATGAATGCTTTAGACTAATTGTTTTTATTTTTGTTCATTTATGTTGTTCGCGAATAGTTTCATTCATGTTCACGAACGTGTTCGTTCGTTTATGGTCCGTTTATGTTCACGAACGTGCTCATTCGTTTATGGTCCGTTTGTATTCGTTAAAGTTCATATAAACAAACGAACACAAACACATACTAAAACTAAACGAACGAACACGAACAAGGAAAATGTGTTCGTTTATTGTTCGTATTCGTGTTCGTTAACTGCTAAATGAACGAACACAAACAGGGCTTGTTCATATTCGTTTGGTTCGTTTACAGCCCTAATCGCTGCTCCACGAGTTGGACAAGCTTTGTCCTAAAGACCTTATGTGGCTTGCGGTGCCATTGGTAATGCCACAAGCGTCCTATTTATAACAGTAGCTTTTAGGGAAAAATTACCAAAAATCTCCTATTTTTTGGCCAAACCTACAGTTTTATCCTCACTTTTCATACACTTACAGTTACCCCCTCCAACATTAACAGTGTTATTCAACATCACCACAAAAAAGAGAAAATGTCTTATTTTGCCACCCTAACCTTCTTTCATAAAAACTTCAGCCATCAAATTCTACCAAACTAAATTTCAACCCCATCAATCCTGCACGCTCTCGGCTTATCGGACGCAAAAACCACTATCTCTCCAACGGGTATTTCTTGTGTGGGCTTGGCTAGGGGTGAGCACGGGTTGGGTAGAACCATGAGTTTATCCAACCCAATAGGGGTGGGTAGGGTTGGGTTGGGTAAAAATTGATCATGGTTCGTGGGTTGGTTCCATTTGTCAAAAAACCATCGATTTTTGGGTTGGTTTCGGTTCCATGTGGAACCAAACCGAAGGGGAACCGAACCGAGATTATTATAAGTTACTTTACATGTATATTATATATTATGTAGAATGTAAAGGTAAATATGAAAGTTTAGAAAGTATAGGGGTTTGAATGTCCTTTTAAACAAAAATGAATGGTCCACATTGGGTATTACCATTTTTTAATTCAATAATTCATCTTCTTGTCTCTGTCTCTCCATTCCATTTCAGTTCCTGATTCGTAACTCTTTCTTCAACTGTTCTTCAAAGTTCGAAACAGAGAAAGGGTTAGGGTTTTAAGTAGAGTGCCAAATTCAAAGAGAAAGACGAAAAAGATGAAAAAGATGAGGCTATCGGCGTGGGAATGGTGATCGACTGATCGAGAATCGAATGTCGTGTTCTGCGTTGCCGGTAAATTAGATTTTGATCCAGTTTTTGATTTCTTGGTTCATTTCGAATCGATTCGTTGTTCCTGTTTCAATGTTTTTTATTTCGATTTGTTCCTTTTTGTTTTGTTGCTCTCTTTCGATTCGCAACTCACTTTCGATTCATTTTGGTCTTCTAATTAGTAGCTTTTCATTTTGGTCTTCCGATTCATGGCGGTGTTCCAATTCACGGCGGTCTTCCGATTCGCAGCTCGTTTCCGTTTCACAGCAGAAGGAGCAAAGTTTCTTCCCGACGCCCAGCTGCCCACTTCTCTATACTGCCGGTCTAATTGGTCAGGTTACTTTTGAAGGAAAGGTTGATCAATTGTCGGCTAATGTGTCAGTCTGTTGATAGTGCCAGTGCTCTGAGTTGTTGGTAGAGTTTTTTTTTTTAAATGGTCTTTTGGTGGACTTATTGCTGTCACCTTTTCTTAAACGGATGAAGCAATGAGAAAGATTGTAAATTTTGGGTGGTTCTTCACCTTTTTCCCATTCCACTGAAAAGGGGAAGTAGAAAAAATAAAAAGGTTTTGAAACAGAGAAATTACTGGCTCAGTGCTTTATGACAGCCCAGGATCAATATGTTTCAAGAGGATTTATGACAGCCCAGGATCAATATGTTGGTTAAGTTGCAAGTGATTAACTTTAGGTGTTTATGATTTACTTGTTTCATCATCAACTGGTCTCTAGGATTTAGTTGGCTTATGTAGTGTTGTTGTTTTTCCTGGTTGAGTTCATTGCGTCGTTGGGTGGTTATATAGTATAAAACAAAAGGAATTGCTCTTTTAGTGCATATAAGTATATAAAACAAAAGGAATTACTCTTTTAGAGCATATAAATAAACTTGGCTCAAACTGAGTAGAGTGGGGACATAGGATTCATTTAGTCTAGTGAACTAGGATTAAGGTGGAGTTAATTAATTGGTATGCTGTACCTGTATTCATGATCAAAGAATGCTGAAAGGCCTTTCCAACCGTGAGATACCCTCTCAGGCGTATTGAGATAATGTTGTGAACTGTTGGTGATACGACTTGTAAGAATAAATTAGCAACGAACGAGGAATATCAGGGTGGAAGGATTTGAGTTTGAGGCCGCAGTATATGCTGTAAATTTTAGTTTGTGTGGGCCTGTGCTGTTAAAACTGTTGCTTTCAAGTAAGGAATTTGGTTTGCTGGTTTTTGTTGGAATTAGAAATGGCAACTTGACATCCCCGAGTTTATCCATTATTGCTTCTAGGTTCTCTATTTTGGTCCACTTTTTCTTGCGTCTCGTTCACTTCATAGCTCTAAGATGTCATGGGTTCCCCTTTTATAGCGCTTGGAAGGGATAGCGTAAGTTAGGAAGCCTCCTTAAAATGAAATTTTTTTGTTGTATCAGAGTCATACTCATTCTTGCTGTATATGTTGATTTGTTGAGTTGGAAGAGATCTGTTGTGGAACCGTCAGACCCGAAGACCCAGAACCATGGTTCTGGTTTTGGTCGGTTCTTGGTTCTCGGGTTGGGTTGCAATTTTGTAGAACCGAAGGATTTTCGGTTTGGTTCAGTTCCGCTTTTAACCCGCACCAAACCGAACTATGCTCAGCCCTAGGCTTGGCACACAGGAATAAAACCAATAACTTTACTCTAAGTCCTCTTGCATCTGACAAATACGGAGAGTTAGTTCAGGTGGTTAAAAGTACTTGGGTAATGCGACATTAATTAAATGGCCAGCGTTCGACACCTTGTTACCCTGTCTTCTTTTAATTTTTTAGGTTTTACTCTTTTTGCTTTTAGTTATGTTGCTTTTTTTTTTTTTTTGTGTATTCTACCTACCATTTTATTTTTATTTTCCTATTCCATTTTGTCTTAGCCTTTTCTCTTTAGAATTTTCTTTCATTTTCCAAGTTTGACTTTTTTTTTCTTTCGATTTTGTTACTTTTTTTTTGTATTCTACCTACCATTTTATTTTTATTTTCCTATTCCATTTTTATCTTAGCCTTTTTCCCTCAGTTTTATTCTTTGTTTATTTAGATATTCTACTTCTTCTTCTTCTTCTTCTTTTTTCAAATATGTTTATTTTTTAAAAAAATAATGAAGAAAATCAGTTATTTTTTATTTTATTAGTGGGTATTTATTATTTTACTAATTCACATATGTTCTTTTAGATAAACAAGTTGTTCTTTTAATAGTTATTTTTTTTATAATTAAACAAAATCAGACTAACATATAGCTAACAAAGGAAGAACTAATTACCCAAAAAGAACAATTAGAAATTGATGAAAAATAAATATTTAATAATATTTTTGTTCTTTTATTAGTATCTCTTTATTTTTTTATTAGTATATGTTTGTTCTTTTATTTGTTCATGTTTGCTCTTTAGATGAACTAGTTATTTGTTCTTTTTTTAGTAGTTATTTGTACTTTTATAAATTCATGTTTGTTCTTTTGGAGAAACTATTTTTTTTCTCTTATTAATAGTTCTTAGTATTTTTATGAGTAGCTCTTTGTTTTGTTATTAGTTGGTGTTTGTTCTTTTGTTCGTTCAATTTTGTTCATTTAATAAACTTGATGTTTATTCTTTTATTAGTAGTTATTTGTTCTTTTAGTAGTATATGTTTATTTTTTTATTAGTTCAAGTTTGTTCATTTAGATAAACTCAATGTTTATTCTTTTTTTAGTAACTGTTTTTTCTTTTACTAATATGTGCTTGTTCTTTTTAGCCCACCCAAAATCAAATGAAAAAATGAAAGTAAAAGAATACACTAAAGCAATGCTGATGAGATATTGCAGCTCATTTTAAGTGTACTATTTTTCTTTTATAAGTTCTTGCTTGTTCTTTTAAAGAAATAATTTTTTTGTTCTATTATTACTAATTGTTTGTTCTTTTATTTGTTGTTTTTTGTTTTTTTATTAGTAAATGTTTATTCTTTTGTTAGTTCATGGTTATTCCTTTAAATGAACTTGATGTTTATTCTTTTATTAGTATCTCTTTGTTCTTTTATTTATTAATATTTATTAGATAAATTAGTTATTTGTTCTTTTAATAGTAGTCATTTATACTTTTATAAATTCATGTTTGTTCTTTGGGAGAAACTATTTTTGTTTTGTTATTAATAGTTCTTTGTTCTTTTATGAATGGCTTCTTGTTCTTTAATTAGCTGGTATTTATTTTTTATTAGTTCAAGTTTGTTCATTTAGATAAACTTGATGTTTATTATTTTATTAATAACTATTTGTTCTTTTAGTAATATGTGTTTTTTTTGTTAGTTCAAGTTTATTCAATTAGATGAACTCGATATTTATTCTTTTATTAGTAGTTATTTGTTCTTTTATAAATTTATATTTGTTCATTTAGATGAACTTAATGTTTGTTCTTTTAGTTGAAGTAGTTGTCTATTATTTTATTAGTAGATACTTGTATTTTTAGAAGTAGCAGTTTGTTCCTTTTTCAGTTTATTTTTTTATTCAATTCCTCCTTAACTAAACAAGGAAAAGAGATAAGTTTATGTTATTTTATTTCAAATTTAATATAAAAGAGTATTTATATCATAAATCTACCAAAAAGAGACAAACAATAGCAAACAAAAATAAAGAATCAGAAAAAGGTAGACAAATAACTTAAAAAACTAGAAGAAATAAGAATAATATAAAAGTAAAGAAATGACAAAAATTGAGGGAAAAATAAAAAGGTAAAAATCAGAAAAAAGAAAATTAAAAAATGGGAATAATAGAAAAATGAAAAGAAAGGGAAATAAACTAGGAAAAAAAATGAAATTAAGATAAAAGTTGGAAAAAGAAAAAAAACACGTGAAAGTGGCAACAAGGATTTGAACCTGAGTAGCTAAGCTTCATTTAAGTGGCTCCAACTAAATCCCCTAGTTTCTTGTTTTCTCTTAAGCATGTTAAGCATCTATATATATAGTAGCGTGTCCTAATGCATACAAGAGGTACTCATCTCCAACACCCTTCACCTTCATCCTCACACCCATTTTGTCCATAGCTATCCACTGCATTGCCCTACCATAATTCATCATATTCACCAACCTGACTGACGCAAACCTAACCAATTCTAATTTCCCTGATGATATAATCTCTATCCACTTCTTTTTTCTTAAAGATTCACAACCAAAATTCCTTCCCACCCTTGGTTGGGAATTTAGATTCTCTCATTTCATTTTTTTTCTGGACAAATAATCAAGACCTTCCCTTCTTACCCTTGCCATCGGTCTTCACCCTGTCTTTGTCAACACCACTGACACATCAGCGGTTGTTGATTCCAAGCAACATGTAACGCCCCCAATTTTATGAACCTTAATTTTAAAAGATATCTTAAATTCCCAGAATTATAAAGCATTTAATTAAAATAATTTAAGAAATGTAAGGTAAAACATTTCATTTTAAATTATTTTCCAAACAATAAGAGTATTAAACGAAATCAGAGTAGTTAAGTGACAATCCCAGGAAAACTAATATGCGGATAAGGTGCCAATTTAAACAAACCATATGTTTCTTTAGAAATCAAATAACACAAAGTTAAAACCTAGTCCCAGCCAGTTCTACTTTCGAGGGGCTACAGCGTACCCTCACTCAGTCTACTCCACATCTTGAACCTCGTTATATGGTTCAATGTACTCTGTCTCCTCATAGTACTCACCTAAAAAAACATGTTAAGAGGAGGGATGAGCACAACTTGCTCAGTAAGAGGGAAGTATCAGGCCCATCACATGGGTCCTAATATTCCCGTAACAAACAACAACGAATAATAAACTTTAAGCTGTAGCAATTTACTTAAAGAACAATTCCATACAACATTATAACAATAAAATCAAAATCCTACTAGCATGCTTGAACTACCATGCATATGCATAATTCTTTTTACCGATTAAATAATATCTTCTTGATTGATCACTTAATCCAATACTTAATTGCCGTCGGACGAACCTAGGGTAGTGAGTGTGTACATCACCCACTCTCGGGATAGCTCTTAGGCAGTGCCACTAGGGATGCCACCAAGCCAGAGCCTCTCGGGATACCTACGCCGAGGTAGAGCCTCTCGTGATAACAACCATAAGCATGGTCCCTCGCCAGCTATGGTCTGACAGCGCACAAATCATATCTCCATACTCCGTGTCAATATCGGGTCATGACTAGGGATCGTCCGGCACCACCCTAACATGCCTCTCAGGTTCGAATCGTCCATTCCGAACCTCTCGTCTAAATTTACGGCTTGTTAGGTCATGTAGATATGGTTCGTCACCAACCTTGCATGCCTCGTATTTTATCTTATTCTTCAAATCTTTTACTTAATGCACTCTTGTGTATGACAAACATCAATCATATGCAACAATCAATTGATGCATGACCGTAGCTCATTTTATTTTAGCTCTTTTTAGTAGAATGCCATGATTCTAGTGCATCCTATTTCTTTTATCATGTCATCTTAGTTTAGTGTTGCATGATGTCATGACAATCAATGATATCTTTTAAGTGTATTTGTGATAAATGTTTATCTCATTTCTCGTGAATTCTTCCTAAATTGGTCATTTAGTATTTACGCTCCTAATCCTTTATTTATCGGCTTATAATAATTTATTACGGCCCTAACATGCCACTAACGGTTCCTTCCAATCTCATCATGTTGCTAATGAGCTGGTCGGCCCTAAACATGGTACTAGCGGTGTTTGTCTCGCCGGCCCTAAACATGCTACTAGCGGTGTTTATTTAGGCGGTCCTAACATATTTCTAATTTAATTCTTGTTATAAGCGGTCCTAGTATGATACTAGCGCCAAACATACATCATACATCACATCATTACAACCATACAACCAACCAACCAAAATTACATCTCAATGGAAGAGAACTAAAATAAAATAAAATAAAATTCTAGGAAAACTAATTAATTACCTAACCCATGTTGCCCATGCATTTAAAGATTTTGTTTAGCCCAATTGTTTATTTAGAATTTATTATTCGGGTTGAAGCTTATTTTGAGCCAAAGAGGGCCCACGAGAATTAACCCACTTTTCCCCCTTACCTAGTTCGGAATAATACGGCGAAAGATGGCGATTTCCTAGGACGGTCCTACAAAATGTTAGTAAGGTAGAAAATTAGAAAAATATACTAAAAATTGGAAATTTCCTAAATGGTACTTGGAAGTATCATGTTCTTGGCATCTAGGCCAAAATTTTACCTAGTGGGCAAAAAGGGTCTCGGGGTGTCTTCGGTGGCCTCGTGCCTATTCGGGATCGTGCCGGTAGCCTTCTTGATATTGATCCTAAAAATTACAGCGGCCATACAATAACTTATAAGCTAATTTAATGGCTGTAAAAACTGATCTTGGAAGGAAAAAAAAAATTATTTCGGTTACCGATGTATTTTCGGGATCTCTGATGCTCCGGGAGTCCAAAGAAACACCAAACCTTCAAGTAAGGATTTTCTAACCCTTTGTAACAACATGGACAGCAAGGAAAAGAGAATTATTAGGGCTGTAATATTCGAAATTGGCAGCCAAGATAATTTTTCAAAGAGGCTACGGTGGCTTACCGGGCTTAGAACCAAGTATGGACAAGATTGCACCGGAAACGAGTGGAAAAACCCAAAACTTGGATTAATGGTAATCTACCAAGAATTTACAGCAAAAATATAAGGTATTTAGGTGCTGGAAGAAAAGAAAAAAAAATAAAAGAGTAATACCGAAGAACTTTTGCTCACACGAAGCAAATCAGGATCGTCGGTACTCGTAGGATTGGTTTTGGTGTCCGGATGGGGTTTCCCTTCAACTTAAAGAATCTAGGAAAAAAATATAGAATTAAATTAATATTCTAATACTTTGGAAGAGCCAAGAATCAAAGCTTAGATGGCTAAACTTACACAGTTTGATGAAGCACTAAGTGAAGGCAAACAACCGGCGCGAAAGGATGAAAGAATTGTGGACGATCTTAAGAAAATCCAATTTTCTTCCTATGGCTTAGGCGGCTGTTGATGGGGAGAAGTGCCAGAATGTTGAAAAGGGTTTGTGAGGTGAATTGAGCTTCACGCCAAATAGAAACGTAGGGCAAAACAAGTAATAGTATAATAAAAGGTAATGATGGCCGCGTGATTAATAAAGGCAATTCCTTTTTTTTTTTTTTTTAATCTAAAGTTTCAAAAAACCTGTAGATGCTTTTGTGGCTGGGACGTTTTAGAAGAAAGAAATTAGGGTTAGGGAGAAAAGAAAAAAAAATAATCCTATGTAGCAGTAGCATGAACCCTCTTTAAACCCCACACGTGCGTTGACTAAATTTTGGGAAACCTAAGCAAACGAATTCAGAATTGAGTGAGTTAAATTTCTCTTGACTCATTTTTTTGAGAAGAATCCAATGGTGCTCCCAGATTTTTCATCCGATGCTTGGTTGTAAATGACAAAAATGCCCCTAGCCTAAAGAAAATGACTTTGAGCTTTCGGTTTGGAATTTGACTTAATAACCACTAAAGGAATCATCTAAGGATCAAGATTCTTAATTTTATATTGATTTTCTAAATTGATAGGTAAAATTACAAAAATACCCTTGAGGACAAAATGTTAATTACTTTATTTTTATTTATTTATTTTATTTACTTATTATTTTTATTTAATTATTTAGGGTAACTTGGTAATTTTATTTTACTTAATTTCTAGGGTTATTACACAACAAGAGTTATTTTCAATACACCACCTTACTATTTGGATAAAACCAAATTTCCTTTTCCTTGGAAGTGAATATCTTGAAAAAAATAAAAAATTGTTAGCAAGAGTTATTCAAACTTCCAAATAGATTATTTGGATTAGATAAATGGTTCAATTATTTGGTTATTTGGTTCGAATTAGATCAAAATCAAATTTCTTATTTGGTTATTGGATAGGTTATTAGTTCCTAAGCTTAAAACCGACAAACCAAATAAACAAAAAAGTAATATGTATTTTGTAATTATATCCATTAACTCCACACATATAAGGTCATTTTTTTTTAATTTTTTACTATATGTTATGAATCAAGCCTTAAGTTTGGGTCTAAATGGAATATTATCAAAATTTATCGTACCTTTTTCTAGTTTTATTTTATTTTTTTCAATTATCATATGTTTAGTTCTAATAAAAAAAAAGAATCAAATTATAAAAATTGGATAAATTGAATTATAATTTGGATGGTTCGGATAAAAATTGAAAAAACCAAATTTTAATTCGTATGGTTCGGATTGGTTCTATTATGTAATTTGGATGGTTTGGATTAAGTTTACAAAAACTAAAAATTAGTCGGATTATTTTATTCAGATCGATTCTGAATCAATCTAACCGAATGAACACCCCTACAACTTGTTAGCCCTCAACCAAAAATTAATACATTAAAGGCCCAAGCTGTATAGTTTATTCAAGCTCTGTGCACCAATTTTAATTTACTCCTCCTTAAAACATTTTAACCACCTAATTCTGATCATTATTTTTTGTTGAAAAAAATGCGTAAAAGAATTATAACCAATTTATTTTAACTTAAGTAAACTTAATAAAAAATAGGTTATTTTTATTTTTACAATTTTTTTATCCAGCACCAATTTCATTTAAAAATTAATATTATTTAAGTGTAATAATCCATTAATTTTAAAATTTTTATAATATTTTTATGAAAATTTTCCTTTTTAGGCATTAAAAATGAAAAATTCATCTCCACAAAAAAATCATAAAAATTTAGTAATATCATAAAAAAATTATTTTGAATGAATTATTACATCCATGTAATTTTGATTTTCAAATAAATTTGGTACCTGGTAAAAAAATATGTTAAAAAAAATAAATTATTTTGAATTAAGTTTAAGGAATTAGCTTCTACACCCAATTTGTTTGCGTTTATCAGACTTAAGCTAGCATCCTTTTTTTACAAGTCAAAGAGCATGACTTACTTGTTTGGTGACTCACCCCTAGCTCATACGAGAATCACAAAAATGCCATCTACCCACTTCCCTCACATTACACTGCAAATTGCACACTTTACTTTCTCACTCTCACACACACCAAACCGGATTGCATTTTGTGCGAGGGAAGAGAAGCATCCACGCTCGTAGATGGATGGCTTTTTTGTGATTCTCGCATAAGTTAGGTGAGTCATCAAATAAGTGCTTTGGATGGTCCAAAAAGGCAGTAGCGTAAGGCGCATAAGTTAATCATCTCCCATCTCTACTCTTCAGCAGAGCCGCTGCTCGCACAAATCATACTATTGCCTCAAGAGGGCTATAGGAATCTTCGCTCCTGCCATCTTTCTTGCACCTTTGCCCTGGTATTGAAGGTGCCCCTTTCTTTTTGTGGGTAAACTGGAAACGTTCAAAGTAGGTGGCTATGTTCAGTGACAAAATCGTTAATAAGGCAAATCACTAAGGAATTTTTTCCATGCACAACACAACACTTTCCATGCATTTTCTAGTGACGATTTTTTAAAAAAAAAAATGTGTATGTTTGAATTAATTATACAATCAATTTTTTTTTTTCAAGATTTTACATCTTGAACGTGCATTATTTTATTAGGTTAATTATAATTTGCCCCCCAAGGCTTAGGTGAAATTACACTTTGTCTATTCAGTTTAAAAAATATACACTTTATCCCTTGCCTTATTAATACAATCCAATAATAACATCTGAAATCTTAATTTAGACTGTATAGTTGTCATATTTAAATAATTTCAATATGTATAGTATTTTTTTATATTTAATTGACATTTAAAAAATGCTGTTTTAAAAACTTAAAAAATACAAAAATAAAAAACTAATAATTTAAAATGTCCATTAATTGTAAAAAATATATATCATATAGATTGAAATTACTAGAAGACGGTTACCATTTATGTGTAAATTAAGATTTCAGAAGTTACCATAATGTCAAAGTGTATATTTCTGAAACAAGATAGGTCAAAAGTGTAATTTCTTCTAAACCTCAGGGAAAAAATTATAATTACCCTTATTTTATTTCGAAGTCTCAAATATTTTTCCTCAAATTGACTTGAAATGGCTACTCTACCAACTAAATATGATATATTTTTTAACACAAAATTACACTTCATTTGTCCAAAAAAAATAAAAAAAAATGTTCTCTGTCCCAAATAAATTGAAATATTTCTGATAAAAAAGTTTTTAATATCCAATGTACCTTACTTTCATTACACAAAACCCAATAAGGATTTTTTTTAAAATCTTTATTTAAACTCTTACTACACAAAATCTTAAAAAAATTAATTTTAGTTTCAAGAGAAAAATAGAAAAAACATCATAAATTACATGCATCATAATTTTTTATTTTTAAAGAAATGTTTTATCCTTTATGAGATATAGTGAGTGTGAAAATTTTTTAAAGGTAATGAAAAATGATATATGCAGAAAAAACTTGTTAAAATGTCTTCAAAAACATTCAAATTTTTGTTCTAGCCTTTCCAAAAGTTTCATTAAACTTTGAAGTGAGTTTGTTAACTTCGAAGCCCTGTTTCCATCTTTTATGTGATGATTTCCTATAAAATCTTCCTTATGTCATCTACTTTTCCGTTATCTGCCAATGTTTACTGTTGATGTTCCATACTTTTAATTAACGGTTGATTACACTTTGCCCCTCCTATTTAAAAAATATACACTTTAACTTTGACTTTTTTAATACAGTTCAACAGTAACTTCTGAAATCTTAATTTAGATTATATGGTTATTATCTTCAAGTAATTTTAATCTGTATAGTATTTTTTTTATAATTAATTGATATTTAAAAAATATTATTTTAAAAATTGAAAGAAATACAGATAGTAAAAACTGATAATTTAAAATGTACATTAACTATTAAAAAATACCACACAAATTAAAATTACTGGAAAAAGGCTACTATAATATTGAAATTCAAATTCAAAAGTTGTTGTGGGACTATATTAAAAAGGCAAGAGGTAAAATCTATATTTTTGAAACAAGAATGAACAAAATATAATTTCACTTAAACCTTAAGGGCAAATTGTAATTATTCCTTTAATTAAAGTATCTGTAGCTGCAGTCTTCGTTGGAAATTAATGGATGTAGCACCCAAGATGTTAAATACCGTTACCGCAACCTGAATTTTTAAGATATACCGCGTGTTATACAGCGCCGCATACCATTACCATTTTCATAAAAAATAAACGTTAGAATATTATTTTAAGATGACAAAATTTGTGTAATAATTTATTTTTACACATTTTATATGTATTCTAATTTTTCTACATATTAATTAAGAAAAGTAACAAAAACAATTAAAAGTAAATGTTTATTTTATGATATGTGTATTATTTTTATTTTAATGTTTTATATATCTATGATATTTTGATGTAAAATAAAAAAAATAAAAAATATGTGTGAAAAATTAAATACTGCGGTACATACCACGCGGTATTTGTAGTATAGTGTAATCTTTTTATAAAATATATACAAAAAATATGCGATATGCAGTATATCATAAAATACTATAATATACCGTGATATATCATATGATAAATGATAAAATATAAATATATTTATGCCATATATTACAGATATATGGTAAATAATATACCACACGATATACTGTGGTATTTAACTCGGTGGTAGCACCTAGTCGGAGAAGCATTTGCTGATAACTTTCCTAGTCGGCTTTACTGAGACAGGTGCTACTAAAAATTCAGTCTGAATTGATTGCCTAGGTTGATGGCAGAAGATGAGTACTAAATTTTGAAAATACTCAAAATATTTTATAAAATGCTTCATATATAATTAATGATTTGTGGTATCTAAATGATGCATTATTTGTTGTACCTGAGAAGCAAATTTCTAGTTATTTCAACTATCCAAAAATGATAAAATGCATTTTTTTTATTGTCCAAAAAAATTCAAAATATTTTTTTCAAAAATATTTAGCAATAAATTTACTTTATTATCTTCATTTAAACTCTTATTATATAAAACTAAATAACAAACTTTTTTCTTTTTTATTATCATTTTATAGATTTCCACTACATAAACAGGGACATTTGTTTAATTGTTATTGAAAAGCGATGCGAAAGTGTTTTAGTTGTGCCTTATTAACAGGTTTTGCTACTCCGGTAGTCCGGTACAGCCAATTGCTTTAAGCGATAGCCGGTTTTTGCATAAACAAAGAAAGAGGCACGTCGCTCCATATTAGGGCGAAGGTGCAGGAAAGGTAGCAGAAGCAAGGTTCCTATCGACTCCCTTGTCCCAAATTTCAATTTGTATTGCCTTCCACTAATTTTGAGGTAATTCTAAAATTTTAAAATTCTAATACATTAATTTGTAAAATATGAAGTAGCACATACTATTGTATGAATTTTTAATTTTATTATTTTTATGTAGTTCAAGTTATGGAGAGAAACTTAAAAAAAAAAACCAAAAAAAGCTTGGTTTTCTCATGGATTAGATGTTGATACTGAAAACAATCATTCAAAGTAATCACGAGCTGGGATTAATTTAGAAGAGCTTCTTATTGGGATTAAGAAAAAAAAAATTATGAGTATCATCCTGACTAACAACAGAATTAGAAAATATTATCTACAAAAGGGCCTATGTCAAACCTCAAAATTATAATTTTTCTCATAGAACGATTAGAAAGACTTTATGAAGGTTTAACCCTCATTGATTTGAGAATCAAAAAAATTGGTTGGAGTATAGTGAATTAAAAGATGTTGCTTACTTTTTGTGTTGTTATTTATTTAAGCTTTAACTATGGGAAATAATCTGCTAGTGATGCATTTGTACTTGAAGGATCTACAAGTTGGAATAATCCAGAAATATTGAGAGAACATGTAAGGCACCAAGATAGCTCTCACAATAAAGCTTGGAAAAAGTATGAAGATTTAATGAAGCAGGAACAATCCATTCAAAGTGATTTGTGCAAACAATCAGATCAAGCCCGAAGTGATGATCGAATTCATTTAAATGGCTCTATTGACTACATTCGATTCCTTTTAAAGTAAGGACTAGCTTTTTATGGTTATAATGAATTAAAGACTTCAAAAAATCAAGGTAACTTTATTGAGCTTCTATATTTTCTAGCAAATTATAATAAAGCTATAAGTCAAGTTACATTAAGAAATACTTCAAACAACAAGAGATTAACAACGCATAAAATTCAATGTGATATTATCAATTTTACAGCAATTGAAACAACCAATGTTATTGTTAGTGATTTGGGGGATGACATATTTTCAATTCTAATATATGAATCTCGTGATATTTCTTCTAAAGAACATGCGCATGGACACAACACAACAACAATTCCCTAATTATGAATAAGAATGAAGGAACTATACAAGTTGTAGAATTTTTTTTACCGCAAGTAAAATATGATTAATAAATAGAATATCTAATCCTAACTTCAAAAAGATACTAGAGTTAGCAACCCTAAAAAATCCCAAAGCATAAGCTAATCCAAAAATGGAGAACCCGAAGCCTTTAAAACTTTTCCTTACCCTAAAAAATCAAGCACTCCCTATGACTCTCAACCAAGAAATTACAATTTGTAGCACCAAATAATCAAAATATCAAAAAGGCCAAAGAAATAGATAGTCCTATAATCATTCATTTCAATCTTTTCAATTCATATTTCATTGTTAATTATTTTGGCTCCAATCCCATCTTTTTTATCATCTCCTTAGCCTTGTTGAGTTTCTCTAAATTCTTCGTGCTAATTCATCACAACCATCAAAAGACACCATAAAAAATTGGAAGACCCTAAGCTTCTAATATTCTTCTTACCATGATAAAGTCAATGAGCCAAGCGATAAGGAATACATAAGTTTATGGGGTAAAAAGGAACTTTTTTCTTTTATATTATACAAAATATGAATATCGTTTACTTTCTTCATATTTCATTAAAGTAAGTCAGCGAAAGAGAGAAAAAAAACTAAATATTTTTTAATTATTACACACACACACACACACACACAAACCTCATTTGTAAAAATCATGGATCCACCACTGTCTCCTCCCCTTCTCTAACATTGTCATCACAACCAGTAGGAACCAACTGCAGTGACCACCTGACTAAACTTTTCTCCTTCGATCAGCAAACCAAGTCCACCCTACCACAGCATCTATAAACACAACCTTAACGAGCCTCCTCAGACTCTTCACCAGCCACTCTGCCACCACTAGGGCTCCTATCCATGCTTGACAGAAAACCTAGAAAGTGATGAAATCAACGCCAACCCTTCGAACTTGCTCCTTCCAAAATTATTATACTTGACCGGCTTTATTTTTTTTATTTCAATAAACTTTAGATACCAATATTGTAATTTTCTTTAATTGAGAAATACAAGTTCCTCTCATCCAATTGTCAAAAATTTTGCCTCCTTTTGCTTCCTGCGCTGCTGCTACTCTCCTTCCAATAAGAAAACCACCTAATCTCTTATTTCACGTGATCATTGGAACTTTGATACCGACTCCCATTTTCAACAATTCATACGTCTTCAATTTTGCTTTCATTTAACAAAAATGTTGAAAGATTTTTTTCTCAATAAAAAATATTATTTCATCGTTAAATGTCATAAAAGGCCAATTTTAGAGGAGTTAGGGGTTTTCACTTTAGAACGCAAAAGTGATATGGTGATGATCAGTTATACAAGTTGTATATTAAGAGCCAATTCATTTTAACTTAAGTCAACTTAATTTAAAATAAATTATTTTTATTTTTACATCTTTTTTGTCTAGAATCAATTTTATTTGAAAGTTAATATTATGTAAGTATAATAATTCATTTAAAATATAATTTTTTTAAATCTTGTTAATTTTTATGAATTTTTTTCAATGCCTAAAAAATCATATAAATTTAATAACCTTATGAAAAAATTTTAAAATAAATTATTATATCTATATAATATTAACTTTCAGATGAAATTAATTTAAAAAAATATAAAAATAAGAATTAGTCATTTTGGATTATGGAGAATTAAGTTAAAGCACGCTCCAAAACCGAAAAGAAAAGTACAAGTGGATAGCATCTTTATCACTTACCACACTTTTAATCCCCCTCTACTTTTCTTACGGAACTGTCACTATGTTATATGTTGCTCAGTGAAACTCTTATTTATACTTTCGATTCAACTCATCTTATGGAACTGTCGGTTGGTTTGATATTTATCCGACTTAAACTACTTTTTTTTTATGAGTCAAAGGACTTGACCCACCCTAATTTTTTTTTATATGCAGAATCAAATAAATAAGAAAATTAAGCAAAGAATGAAGTAGCGTAATTGTGCATCGGGGAATACACGTGATTTTTGTGCGTGCTACAGCCCTACAAAAGAGAAGGAAGAAGGCTACAACATATTTTTTGTTTTGTTTTCAGAGGAAGGCTGTGGACAATTTGTGTGGTAAAAGAGTTGAAGTATCAAACTAATTCCAATTTTATTTGGTGGGGCCTTTAGATTAGATTTTTTTTATTGGTTTTACTTTTCCTTGATGTTACCTATTTTTTGGGGTTCTGGTCTGTAAGAGACGTGATTCTCTCCACTTTTACTTGCTATGTTGCGTTAAATTATATACTAGTACTAATAAATTTTTGTGGTATGTGGTTTGGTCATCAATTTTTACCTATTTTTATTTTAGTCATTCATCAGAACTAAGTTTATGAACTTTTAAGTTTATGGAATTAGCCTCATAAAAAATTTTCTAGGAGTAAAAAATATATTTTTTAAAAAATTATATACTAGTTATATTTTTTTTTTCTAAAATTCAGTGGTGGCAAACTACACAGAGCGCCGCCCCTGAGTTGTTTATAATGTTCAAGTTGATATTTTGTTAGTCAAACAAAGAAAAAAAAGAAGTTGAAAATTTGTCTTTATGTTTTCAATTAGAAATTCCAGCCGCCTTGGGGCGAATTTTCTACAGTAAAAAAGGGATCACTTTCTATCTTTGAAATTTTCACTTATTTTCTATTTCAGTTTTAAAAGTTTTCATTTTTTCTGAATAAGTTTCAAAATTCTATAACTTTGTAAGTTATTGGCTCAAAAACTTTTTATTATATAGTTGATTCAGAGTAAAAGGATAATTCATAGAGACTACCTGCATCAATTTTTTTAAAATTGCCCATTTAAATTGCTTGGTAATTGTACTCCATTAATTTTTTTTTAACAGTAGTTGGACAATATTGCACGTCAAATTTGCCATAGCTCTTTCACTTTTTCTCCGCCCCTCCTAGTGCGTAGAACACTAAATGAATGGATATAGAATCTGATTTTTCATGTGCACAATCTTTGTGATTTTATCATTTATGGAGTGAAATTTGATGTGTATTCAATCAGGCTATAATAATTCATATAATTACTAAAATTTCGTTTACTTCCCCTTTATAATACTATAATAAAGATATGTGTGCCATGTGCGTGACAATTTATGTGTGATTACATGAATAAGCTAATACTCGTATTAATTAATATATTAACACTTGATATTCGTAGTCAACTATTGTATTAAGAAGACTCTTTATCCTTTATAGTTTAAAGTTGTCTTAAATAAGATTTTAATTCATTTTAAAAAGTAAGCAATGTAATATAAGATAACATAACTGGAAATGTAATAAATGTAGTTCCCCTTTATTTATAATGTGAAATCTTTATATTAACTTATGGAAATGTGAATACCACAAAAAAAAACTTGTAAAAGAGATAAGTAGTGCGATAAACTATTAAAATTTACTGCATTAATTAGTATGAAATTTTTTATTTTATTTATTAAATATATCATTTCTTATAATAAGGACCCTTCAAAAATGTATGGGCCCATTCATCTTAAATTAAATTTTTTATTACTTTTTATAAATATTCTAGATTAAACTTAATGTATTATTATGTATTGTTCTTATAAATATAAAGTGACACCCAAATTATGAATTTATTGTAACTTTGTGATTTAAAAATCCAAAAAAAGTCTTTAAAAGGTTTTCCCATAAAAATAATTAAATTTTTTTATTAATTTTATTATTTAAGTTTGGATTAGTTAAAAAATTAATAAAAAATAATAAGACATTTGAGAGCGAGCAACTATCAAAAGCTCTCTAACTTTTATGTATCTATTAAATAGTTCCTAAATTTTTTTTAAAAAATATGAGTTCACTAAAAATAAAAATTTGAAAATACTCTTCATTTTTTTATTATTTTATAGTTACTATTCTCATTTGATCATTTCTGTTTTAATATTCCATTTTTATATT
Source organism: Aquilaria yunnanensis (assembly GCA_039654915.1). Lineage (NCBI taxonomy): Eukaryota > Viridiplantae > Streptophyta > Magnoliopsida > Malvales > Thymelaeaceae > Aquilaria > Aquilaria yunnanensis. Next base: position 32,656,340 of record CM077600.1, on the reverse strand, counting down.
CTGTTCTTAACTCTTTATGCTTAATATGAAGTGTCTATATTTTCAAAATCTAGACCATCATTCTTCTTTAATTTTTACAAGCTAGATTATTTTCATCTTTTAATCACTACAGTTGGATTTAATTAATAATTTCTATCACTAAATTTTCTAAATTCTTTCACTTTTACCTGAAATTCTCTTAAAGTAATTTGGCCATTACCCCTACCAACTAAAAAATCACAGCAACCAAACAAATGCAACGTAAGAGTATGCTCAACTATAATCCATCATACCAAATAAATTACAATATCAAATGTAGCCACAGAACTTAAAGGAAATAGAAATACACTTCGGAATGAAATGTAATAAAAACACAAACTTAATTAATAATTAATTTTATTTCCTCAATATTTTATTTTTTCCAGGTTCTTACATAGTCATATATATGTACATTTTCAAGGTTATTGGTGTTATTGTAAGGGATTCTAGCTAATTGCATCAAAATAAAAATATATAATAAAATCATAATATATCATAAATCCATATGAAAATAGAAATATAAAAAGTAGATATATGAATTTATGAAATAAAAGTACCAAATACCTATAGAAATTAAACCTTTTTAATATGAAAATTGGTTAACTTATTTATTTTTTAAAAAAAATGGTTAAGATGAAATACTATGACAGTTACATATACAGGAAAAACTAAAATGGAAGATATATATGAGGTATAATAGGAGTAATAAAACAAATAAATTTTTTACATAAAAATTAGTATAATTTTATTGCTTATATTTATGCATATTTATATGGTTTGGAATTTGAGTTTTGATATGTATTTAAATTCTAAATTTTAGTTGAAATTTACTACATAATTTTAAACCATGTTTTTACATTAGTTAAACACAAAAAATCATTTGGTTAAATATCATGATTTTATATTGAAGGATAAGTCAAAATTGAAGAAAAACATTTAATGAATGTTTATAAAATTATACTATTAATATGAGGTTTTTTGGCCATTTATAAATCCAAATTTTGTAATTAATTTGATTTTAATAATTTTAGCCATTAGATAAGTATTCTATACAAATACTAATATAAATAAATTTAAATTAAATTTAAATAAAATAATTAAAATTGTGCAAAGAATTTGGGACGAAGGTATATATAATAGACATATAAAAATGGGGCTTGAAATATGGCCCAACAAAAGAGAATGAATTTTGAACATGAAACTATTGTGAGAAAAATATCAAATAACAATCTAATCTCAAACTTCCAATTTTTTTTTATAGAAAGTCTTTTATTGTTCAAAAACTAATAAAGCCACCCCCATCTTTCTCCATGCGGTACTAATATTTTCCTGCCACTTACTGCTAACTAATTCACTTGAAATCACAGACCATGAATGTACCCGAAGCTGATAGAGAATAATCTTATTTTTTTAGTTAAAGAAATCTTTTAGGAAAATGTACCCGAGAGTGGGTAATGATGGAATTGTCTCAAACATGGTGTAATTGGTAGCCAAAAACCACCATTTCCTACAAATGAAGAAAAATTGAATATGGATTAGGGAAATATAAAGATTAGATATTATATTTTTTTTATAAACTAAAGCGTATCGGATGGAGTTTATTCAAATAAAATCTATTTGTACAAACTCAAACATTAAGATGCTATAAAAAAAATGAAAATAACCATATTTTGAATACGATTGGAAGATAAAAATCATAAACAATGAAATTTTAATAATAAAAATAAAAATATACAAATATATATTAAGGCCATATTTACACAAACACTGATGAAACTTTTCCCATATGTGCATAATGACAAACGCAAGCAATGAAATGTATATTACAGCAAAAAAAAAAAAAAAGCTAAACCTAATTTGGAGAATATGAAAAATTGTATATATAAAAAGAAGGAAAAGTAACCTATTATGGTATAGGTTTGTGGGAGATTGAGAAGCGTCAGATAGCTAAATATCAAAGGAAACACATTAATGTAAATGTGTATTAAGTATATTATAGGTAATAAAATTAATAGATTTGTTTCACATTGTAGTTACATTTTTGCCTAATATTTATGCAAATATATATGATAAAAAATATCAAATTTTCAAATAAATTTTAAGTTTGAGAAACTTCCACTTTTTACCCTAATCATGTTGCGAGTTCTTAGGTTAAGAAAAATTTTAGATTAAAAGTCAAACATAGTCAAAATTGGGCATAACATTTAGTGGATAATTATGGAATTACATTATAAATCTAGGGGTAACTTTGCCCTTTATGCAATGAAATATGAGGTATCATTCAAATAGACTTCAATAATAAATGGTACAATTACTAAAATCCCTTTTGTTTCTCCTTTATAATAATATAATAGATTATCAAAAACTTATTAATAATTATTTTAGACATGAAAAAGACATATAAGAAAATACAGAAGTGAACAGCAAAATATGAGAAATTCAAGTGTAGTTTGTCTAAAGTAATTTTTAAAAAATTATTGCAACTAATTGTGCACTTGAACTAACAACCATATCCTAGTAAATAGTAATTCACCCATTGTTTTATGCAGATCGGCTCAAAAAGTGTAGTAGATTATCTTTAATTGGTGCCAATTTGATGTACCAAGAGGCCTAAACCTAACAAAACTCTTAAACGAAAGGCCGAGACACTTTCTAAATAATATCCAGCTCAAAGCTAGCTTGGGAGGCTACAAGTTTATAACTGCATGGGCCTTGTGCATGGGCAGAGAAGAAACTCGTATGTTAATTTTTAGCAACTCTTGCAATTCTGAGATGGAAGTTTTAAGTGAGACACTTGTTCTGTCCTTCTTATGGATTTGTAATACAAGATAGTTTTATTTACTAGAGTAAGTGTAGCGGAACAGGGAGCAGTAAGCATATCATCTGGAAGGCAAGTTGTTGATATTTTAATGATGTTGTTATGTTTGCTACTGCGAATGACAGAATGTTTCGAAGCAAGACTGGTAATATATATATGTTGATTAGAGGCAAAATTTTTCAGTTATGGCCAGAGGGATTTGCAAAAAGATCAATAGAGGGAGAGAGAGAGAGCCACAATGGATTCATAAGCTATTTTGGTTTACTGGTTGCTGGGACTGTCACATCACAGGGGGAGTTGTGAGGAACGGAAGATAATTTTTGGTGATGGGAATGTCAATTGAGTTGTGCATATAGCATTTAAATTTAATGAAATTCTTGTTTTTCTGTTAGAAAAAAAATGGTTGTAAACACCTAAACAATAAACAATATCATTAAACCCTGTAATGATGATCGCAAGCATAAAAATGAGAGAGGTTATTCCGTAAAATATCGTATTCGGCATTCATGGAATAGAAATCTTCATGGATCCTGATTCTTCTATCATGTTTGAAGATGATTCTTAACGGTACCTTCTTATTGGTTCCACTTTCCGTCAGATAAATTGCAATCCACAACGTCATCAGGCACCTCTGAGCATTTGCAAAGAGCTTAGTAGCACTAGTAATGGAACCAACAAGAAATATTTACTGCAATTGGGCTTCTGGCCCAGGGATTGATCAAAACATGTTCCCTACGAAAGAGTCGATCACATACCAAAGGTGACGATACTGTTACTGTATACCGCATGGTTGATGAATTGGGCTAGAAGGTTGGGCCAATGATTTTTTTCCTCAGGTCAGCAGGTTGGGCTTAAACTTAACAGGTCGCATAAGATTGGTTTGAGTTTGAGCGGATTTTACATTTCCAACCTGAAACCTACCCGAATAAGCGTCAGGTTTGTGCTATAATTTGAACCCAAAACCCAACCCACATCCACACGGGATCCGGTCGGTTTCACAGGTTTAGGGGATTGAATGAACACCCCCATACGTTTTCTTAAAATAGGAGGAGGCAACTATAGATTTTACCAAACCTCAGGATTATCTAGGAAATTTTCGAGACATTTATTTTTAGCTAGAGCACTACCTAATTATAGTTGTTGGGGAATTGAAGATTTCAACTGATCTGTATTCACCAAAAATCAATCTCAACCAAGAACTGAATTGTAGGGTCTGTTGGCAAACCGATTTTCTAGTTTCTGTATGCTCCCATCACAATTAAAAAAAATTTCTTCTTCCCTTATAAATAATTTGATTGCGAACGTTTTTTAGTCAGAGCGAGCAATAAAGGCCCACATATATTTTTTATTTCCTTTTTCTTTCCATTTCAAAAAAAAAACAAAAAAAGAAAAAAAAAAACAAATCATAAACATGAAGAACCTTGCCGTCGTAGCTGTGCTTTTCCTCATCTTCTCCCAAAGTAAATCAAAGCATAAACACTATTATTACTTGTTTCAAATCACATATGTATAAGCTGCTTAATTAATTATTCCATGTATATATAGTTAATCAAGAATTAGCAACTTAATGAATGGTAGTGTTTTTAATTACGTGCAGGTGCAATAACTGGGGAAGCAGGACTGTTTTGCGATTTGGCAATGCTTATTCCGGTGTTCTTGTGCACTCCGGAAGCGTGCATGAGGAGGTGCCATGAAGAGTACGGCAAGGATTTCACTCCCGCCACCGCCAAATGCGTCGGCTTTCACGGTTGTTGCTGCCACGACCCCTAGGCTAAGGCTACTACCCACCCCAACCCTTCTTCAGTTCCTTCGTTTCTTCTACTAGACTTTCCTTTCGCTTAGCGACTATAAATGAAAATAAAGATGCATGTGAAGGAAAAATATTCAATCCGCCGGTGAGGATCGAATATTTTTCCTTTGGTTTTATACATCATCTTAGTTTCTTCCTGTGGGAGGAAATAAGATGTTTAGTTTTATTGTTTCTGTTTTTCAATTAACTGTGCGTACGGCGTGTTTTAATTTGCCATCTAATAAATAAGAAATGTAGTGTCTAGTTTATTTTTGTGCCAAATCGTGCAGCTATATATTTCTTAAAACTAATTATGAGATAGATATTGACAATCTGCATGTGTTTTCTTAATTCGTTTGTCCTCTTTGGGATCAAATTAAAATGTTGAATTAGGGTTTCGGAATTTGTCAAAGTCAAAAAGAGTTGTTTCCAGCGAGAAAGGAGCGATCCATCTACAAGAGAAAAAGAAGAACACCAAACAAAATAATAAGAGTGAATAGGATGAAAAACATGAGGGTCTGAGATGGCAGCTGATATGGCCGCCAGGGCTGGCCTTCCATTCCACAGACCAGGCGGCCAGTGGCAGGCTGGCAGCGACGCCTTTGCTTTGTACATGAATATCTCTCTTCTCACAGAAGTCAGCTGCTCACTTCAGCTTTAATTTGAGGAGCATATAATTAAATAACTTGTGACTTGTATATATATCTGGCGTTACTAGAGAGCCCGCTAATCCAATTCACCTAGCATTTAGGTTCACAGACATATACTAGTGACTTATTGGCTTAGTAATTCGTATATATACTACTATATTTTTGAGAAGTCTCGAGTTTAAATATTTACAAGTAACATCCAACTCGGGTGCATAGATTAAGAGGGTAATAATTTTATGCTTTAAATCTAAATACGGATCATAAAGATATCTAATAAAGATTCTTAGTAATAAAAACTGAAAAAGGGAAAGATGTATAAAACTGGATTGCGATAATGGCATTTTATAGAATCAATTTTAAACTTGGCTCACGACAACAAATAAATTACCCCTTTTCAAACTCCCGACATGCCAAATATGTCCCTTGAAAAAGAAAAAATAAAAATAAAAAAACATATTAAAAGTGTAAAATTCAATAAAGTTTGGATGTGGAATCGGGGGAAAAAAAAAGCGATATGAATGCAAAATTATTAGTTTGTTTAATCTCCATTGTTGGGAGAAATTTGCGAAAGTATTAAAAAGTTGTGATGTGATTATCGAGATGGGCCATAGACAAGCTGTGGGCTTGTGGCCGTTATTTGCCCAGATTGGCGTGCCTGCCTTTGTACTTTGGACTTGGGATAGCTTCTCCAATCTCATCCGCCTCTTGAACCTCTAACTAAGCTTGGATTTCGTTGTTTTCTTAACTTCTCCTTAACTTTGGGCCTTACAATTCTGAACAATATGTCCGGCTGTGTTCACATTTGATGATTTCTCAAAGCACTTAAAAATTAAGGGTGAAAGTTCAGGTCATTGGGTAGAGTTCAAACCTAAACCTAAATTTAACAGCCTCATTCACAACATTCATTTTTATGACCTGAATTGAGGATTGAGGCTCCAACTTGACTGACCTTAATCCAATTAATTTGGGTTAGCATTGGTTTTTTGGACAATAATGCCGATGACTAGGTAGGGACGTGTCCGAAGTGGTTCTTGGCCGATTGAGTAGCAAGAATGTTGAGAGACAATAGCACATTGCTGGCGGGGAGGTGGTGACGGTTTGGGATATAGCTGATGTTGATACTTCATGAGGAGGGGTGACTAGCAAGGAACAGAGGGAGGGCAAGGCTAAGGAGAGAGTTTAGAGATGAAGGGTGAACAGGGCAAGGGATGAAGGTACAAAGTGACTAAGGGCATTATGCGTACGACTGTGAGTGAGGGTGAGGGGGCTGGGATGTTAAGGATAGATGCAAGTGAACTAGGTTTGGCTGATGATACACTACTAAAAAAACCTGTTTTTCCAACTGCCTTATTTCCAACGGTGAAGCAGTTGGAAATTTTCAACTGCCAAAACCGTTGGAATTAAGAAAAAATATTTTCCAACTGCCCAGCGGTTGAAAATTGTGGAAATTTTATATATATATAACTTCCAACGGCTTGAACCGTTTGAAAAAGGGGCCAAGTAATAGGTAAATTAATGGATTTTCCATGCAATTTGGATTTATTTTAGTTCCAACGGCTTTAGCCGTTGGAAAATGAAGAAATTATGTATATATATTACTTCCAACGGCTTATGCCGTTGGAAAATGGGTAAATTAATGCATTTTTTTGCGAAATTTGGATTTATTAAAGTTCCAATGGCTTTAGCCGTTGGAAAATGAAGAAATTATTTATATATATTACTTCCAACGGCTTATGCCGTTGGAAAATGTGTAAATTAATGGATTTTTTCAGGAAAATTTGGATTTATCATAGTTCCAATGGCTTTAGCCTTTGGAAATTGAAGAAATTATATATATATGACTTCCAACGGCTTATGCCGTTGGAAAATGGGTAAATTAATAGATTTTCTGCAAAATTTGGATTTATTACACTTCCAACGGCATAAGATGGTTTGTATTTCTTTCTTCCAACGGCTATAACAGTTGGAAAATTAAGTTATGCAATTTTTAGTTTGAAAGTTTTCCAACGGCTGAGACCGTTGGAAATAAAAAGGAATTTTTTTTTTGCGTTTAATGAAACGATGCGTTTTAGTTTAGGATTTCCAACGGCCCTAGCCGTTGGAAAAAAAGTTTTTAAATCTCCCCCCCCCCCCCCCAGCGCGAGTCGTCTTCTCCAGCCATCAAAAATTCGCGTCTCTCTCTCCTAGCTTCTCTCTTCATCACACAACACACACATTCACGTTTTGGTTCCGATTAAGCCGTGAAACAGCTTCGTCTAGCTCAGTTGTACGTGGATCTAGTGTCATTTGGGGAGATCTGAAGGTTAGTTTCGTTTTATTTCCAATTTCGTTGATTTTTTTTTTTTCAATTTTTGCCTCGTTTCACTGTTTTGGTTGATAATGGATTGAATATTTTGGGTTTTATTGCATGATTGCAGTTCTTTGCGGCCATTTGAAGGAAGATAGAGCGTGATTTGAGGTAAGTTTGTTTATTTTATATTTTTTAAATTTTTATACCAATAAATACGCATAATCCGGATTTTTAGTTGTTTATTTGGTTTGAAATATATGCAATATTTGTGATTTTGTGTTGTTGATGGTTGGATGTGAATTTTTTAGGTTACCCATTGGAAATATATACAATTGGAAATTTATGTGTATTTTCTTACAATTTTTTTTATTTTCGTGATGAATTATAAAATATGAAATTATTAGTGTTAATTGAATTGTTTAGGTACTATATTTATGTGTGAAGTTAGTTAAGATAATTAAAATTAGTAAATTATTATTTATACGTAAATTGTTTAGGTACTAAAGTTATGTATGAAATTAGTTATTATATTTCAAAATATGAAATAATTTTGATTTTAATAAAGTGTTTAGGTAGTATAATTATCTCTCAAATTAGTTGGAATAATTAAAAATATTAAATAAATAGTTTAAAGTACATTGTTTAGGTAGTATATTTTACGTTTGAAATTAGTTTTTATGGGTTTGTTTAGGTAGTACTTTTATGTGTAAAAGTAGTTAGTATATTTCCAAAAAAATTTTAATTACTAAGTAATTAAATATTTACAAATAGAAAATTCTTTGTTTTCTGTAAATGGTTTATAAAATATTTTTAAAAATATTTAAGTACTAAGTATTAGTATATTTCCAAGTAGAAAATAAAATTGTTTTCCGTAAATTGTTTACGTATTTTTTTAAAAAATTGTTTAGTTAGTATATTTATGTCTCAAGTTAGTTAGTATATTTAAAAATAATAATTAATGGTGGGATGTAAATTATTTAGGTAATATATTTATGTGTCAAACGTAGTTTGTATATTTAAGAACAGAAAATAATTAGTTGGATGCTAACTTTTTGTAATTAGTATATTTGTGTGTTAAATTATTTAGTATATTTCAAAAATACCAATGGATTTGGTTTGAAGTCAATTGTTTGGGTAATATATTTTTATGCCACGTACAATGGTTAATTGGAATTTTGAGCACAATGTTTTCATAATTGGCATTAATATAAATTTCTAGAGTTTTTCTAGTGAGTTAATTTTATTTGATTAAGTTTGACCTTGAATAATAATATATGTCAATATTAATAATATTAGTAATCATTTGTAATACTTGTAAGAATAAATATGGGATTATGAATGTAGTAGTAAAGTCATAGTACGTAAGAATAATATTAATAATATTAAGTATTGTTATTTCTGATCTACCAAATCATTTATGAGTAATATCAATTATAATAATATTAATAGGAATAATAATAATATAATTTCTAGTATTTGGAACAATAAATAACTTTTTCTAACATTAGTAGTAAAGTAATAGTAGTAATACTATTACTACTATTGGCAATCTGTATGCCAATAATAAATCCAATAAGACAAATAATAATTTTAACTACCATTAATCACATAATAATAATAATAATAATAATAATAATAATAATAATAATAATAATAATAATAATAATAATAATTTATTATAATAAGAAGAAGAATAATAATAAGAATATTAATAATAATATTAATAATAATAATTGTATATTGAAATAGTACTAATAGTAATAGTAATAATAATAATAATAAGTATTATTATTATTATTAAAATAAGCAATCCATTCAGAGTAATAATAATTAGAAAAAAAATACTAATAATATATAATTATTGAAACAATAATTTTTATGAGACGAGTTGTTGTAAAGTAATAGTAATAATAAGAGTACTCGCAAAAAGTAAATATATGGATAAAATATTTATATGTAAAAGTAAAAGCATTAACCCTACACGTTACATAAAATGTATTAAGTAACCCCTAAACCCATCAATGGGGTACCATTCACTTAGTTGGGTTATGAAAACATGTAATTTAAACTCTACTGTAGCTCATGTGGATTTAGTAGTAAATTTCCAACTTGACTTAGTAATTTTAATTCTGTATGTTTGTTTTTATCATACAAGCCAATTTTTTATGAAATTTTGTTGAGTTTTAAAAATTCACTACAAACGATATCAGTATCGGCAGTATACGAGATTAACGTTTAAACAAAACATTCGATTGGAAATGGACAGTATACCGATAAATAATATAAATGAAAAAATAATTCGAAGCTAAAAATAAAATCTGAAAAATTTTCCAACTGCTGAGGCAGTTGGAAATGTTTCCAATGGCTTAAAAAATTTTCAACTGTCAGGCAGTTGGAAAATTTTCCAACTGACACATTTCCAACTGCCTGGGCAGTTGGAAATTTTTCCAACTGTCTGGGCAGTTGGAAATTTTTCCAACTTTCTAGTGTATTTTAAGCAGTTGGCAAATTTTCCAACTGCCTTCATTTCCAACTGCTCTGGCAAATTTTCCAACTGCCAAGGCAGTTGGAAAATCAAAAAATAAAAAAAATTAATGAAGCCGTTGGAAAATTCTCCAACTGCTTCATTTCCAACGGCTGACAGTTGGAAGTTCCAACTGCTCACTTCTGGGCAGTTGGAAAATTAACTTCCAACGAATGATTTTCCAACGGACTATTTTCCAACTGCCTGCCGTTGGAAACAGTCCGTTTCCAACGGCTGACAGATGGAAATAGCAGTTGGAAAATCAAATTTTTTTAGTAGTGATAGGCTGGGCTAGGATGATAGAATCGGGGGTTTTTGAGCAATGGCAAGTCTATGATTTTTATAAAGGAGTTCGTATACATATATAACCATTAAACCCTAACATTAAATAATAAAGCTTATAAAGTCATGATGAAAAATGTTTTTCAAATGAAAATTTGAAAATTTAACATTGTTTTACATCATTGGTTTAATGACCATAAAAATATATAAAATATAAAGAAGATAAGCCAAATAATCATGATATAAATGTAAGATAAAATATATGAAAAATCCCATTAAGAGACAAAAGTCTCTTTATCCCTTATACATATCTTCCTACTTAGCTTATTAACTTTATCTTGTATCTAATTAGCTTCACAGTTTTTCGTATGGTTGAAATATAAAAAAGATAGTAGTAAAACAAAGTTCAAGACCTAAATAGGAAAATTTTTCAAAGTTAAAGGGTTAGTATATAACTTTTCGTTTTCAAACGTATAGTTGTTGATACTTGATACCCGATTTAGAATTTAGAACCCACAAAGGAGAAATTAATAAAAAACTAATATAGCATCATAAAAATTTTATTTTAAATCAATTCCTATGTCAACAGAATATTAATTTTCAAATAAAACTAATTCCAAATAAAAAGGATATAATAATAGAAAAAATCATTTCACATTAAGTTGCCTTAAATTAAAACAAAACGGCTTAAGTTAAAACAAAATAACTCATACTTGTTACAACATGAATTAAAATTTATAACCCACTTTGACTTTTACATTACTTATTTCGTATACTAGAGGTATACTTTTTTGTAGGTGAGTTGGTGAAGTTGTGAAGAGAGTGTGGGTTGAGTTGGGAAATCTCGAATTCAGAACTCAATGCTCATAAAAAAAGAAAAAAGAATAATCCAAACCAAAGAAACAATTGCATCATCTCATTTTTTTTTTTTTTTAGTATATTGTCTCAGTCCCAATTTTTTTTACTCATATATTACTAAGAGTAATTGATTATAATTTTCACCTTTAACATTCATTATAAAATGTCATATTTATATTCACAAATAAAAAATAAAATCTCGTAATTTTTAAAAGTAATTTCTAAAAACTTTATAAAAAATAATTATATATCAATAAATTCTGACGTATGGAACATTAATTGCACCACTATTTGAGATTAAAATTTCACCAAATAACTCTAGCTAACTAATTATATATATACAGACACACGCGCACTATATATACATGTTTAAGGTTACTATGGATCTATTGTTACCTCAATTCGGCCAAGCGTAAACAAACCAACCTAACCCAAGAATATACACAAAGCCGAGACTGTATGATTCTAAGATTGGTCCTAATATATGGCGCTATAACTTTTTGCTTCTCCAACTTTTTCTAGATGACAACTGACCCCTCAATTCACAGTAAAACTTTGGCCCACACGTGACTGCAGGGGCGTATCTTCTTAGGGGTATGTTATATGTGATACAATTTTAAAAAATTTTATTGACCTGTTGGATATGTAATAAAATTCTAAAAAAATTAAAGTTAGGTACTCAGTTGTAAGTTTTGTAATTAATAAGAGACTCTAGTATATTTTATCCTTTTAAGGTCTCACTCTTTTTCTTATTGAGTAAATTGCGTGATAGTCTATTATCTTTAATTATTATTTCATTTTAGTCTCTATCCTATTAAACATTCTATTTTAGTTTCAAATGTATTAAAAATATTTCATTTTAGTACTAAATCTATTAAAAATATTTCATTTTAGTTCAATTGTATAAAATATGGTAACTCAAAGTATTTGTCTAATAAAAAATTTTTAGATCATAATTTAGACTGTCCGGTAAGTGTTATATAATAAATTTAATTTGTATAATTTTTTATAATTAATAGAAAATTTAAATAACCATTTTTACTCTATAAATTAAACTTACTTCATTCACGAAAAAAAACTACAAAATTTAAATTGAATTTTTCAATTGAACTTAATTATTGTAAATTTTCAAATTCCATGTATCTATATATGTAAACTGTCTATTGAATTTTGAATTATAAACTTTTGAAATAAACTTAATTATTATAAACTTTCAAATTTCATGTGTCTATATATAATATTATTAGTGTTTTATATTATTGATTGTAAATTTATACATGATAATAACTCATCCCATGCCAATGCCACACCCCGCTCCCTTAGGCTGAATTTTTTGCTACGCCCCTACACGTGAGTATTATATGGCCTAACCCAAGATTATGCCCATAACAGAAAATGATAGAATTCTGAAATACATTTATGAGATATTATGCTTTGATTTCTTGGACATTGAATTTTTTTTTTTTTATTTCACAATTGACTCTCTCATGATTTGAACTCATGAACAACGAGTTACGGCAACAATGTGTGGGTGACCTAGCTAATGAAATACTATAAAACAATTATGTACATACAATATCAGGTTTTTTTTTCTTTATTTTTTTTTTTGGATGGAAGTCATGCTATTTCTCTTGCACCATAAAGCTATTTACTTCCCCCATTAATTTGCAATGAATTTAATTAAAAATAAATAGCTAAAAAGGAACCGTTTGGAATATTATTGAGGATTGGGGGGGCTTTACAAGATTTGGGAACCCTCCTTTTCAGTAACGGCTTAACAATTTGTTGGCATTTAATGACTCCTACATATGATTTCGCGGTATAATCAATTCTGCCCAACATTTTTTCCGAAAGATCTATCAACCATTTGTTACATCGATGGATAAGTTCGTCTATCGTGATTTCCGAGTATTGCTAATACGAGGAAATGTCAATTTTAGTCCTATTATTTGTCTTATTTTTTATTTGAGCTCAAAAATTTTCCCTTATTTGATTCAGTTATATAACTTTGTTAAGGTATTGACAGCTGATAATAATCTAACTAAATTATAATTACTGAAAAAAAATATAATTTTTACAGGGAAAAATTCATAATCTTAAAAATCTACTAACTGTTAAAAAATTATTATATGGTGTGAATTTTACTAAAAGATAATCATCGATCAGTTAAAATGATATCAGAAAAACAGTAAATTTTTAAACTAATTGTTTGCACAGTTGCTAAGTTTTAGAAATTATTTAGAAAAATGAAAATTTTTATAACTAATTGTTTATACAAATGAAAAGTTTTAAGACTCATTTAAAAACATGAAAAATTTTAGAGCTAAAATAAAAACATAAGCCAAAGTTTTAGGACCAAAAGTGATGGTTCCGCTGCCTATTTGTTTACTTGTTCATTCTACAAATATGAAATGTTCAACAACAATAAATACTTATAGCCAATTCATTTTAACTTAAGTTAACTTAATCTAAAATAATTTATTTTTATTTTTATTTTTTACCCAAAACTAATTTTATTTGAAAGTAAATATTATGTAGGTATAATAATCCATTGAAAATACAATTCTTATAATCTTACTAAATTTCTATGATTTTTTCTAGTTTTACGCATTAAAAAGAAAAATTCATAAAAATTTAATAACAACATGAAAGTTTACTTTCAAATGAATTGTTATATCTACATAATATTGAATTTCAAATAAATTTGGTTTCAAAGAAAAAATATGTAAAAATAAAAATAAGTCATTTTGAATTAAGTTGATTTAAGTTAAAAAAAATTGACTCTTAATTATAAGGAGAAGGATATAAAATAAATAATATACGTCTACTTATGGTGCTTAGATCATTCAAGGAAGGCACTTCTGCTTATGTCTCAAGAGTTGTGACTTTATAACAGTATTTTGTAGGTGGGGGCCTTGACTGTTTACAATGCTTTGCTTGAAGCTTTGAAGCATGGTTAGACATCGTTAATTTTGGAATTGGATTCTCAGATTTTGGTTATAGCTCTTTGTTCTAGTAGGAAAGAATTCAATTATCTTTTTGGGGTGGTTGTTTAGGACATTTTATCTTTAGTTCCTTTCTTTAGTTCTATTGTTTTTATGCATAAGAATAAGAGTTAGAATAGTGTTTCTCATTAACCTGCACGAGCATTGTGCTCACTTGCTGGACGTGTTTATTTTGCTGACCCTCTTCCAGGTTGGCTGTCAACTATCACTACTAAAAAAACCTACTTTTCCAACAGCTAATTTACCAACGGCTACGCCGTTGGTATTTACCAACACGTAGAACCGTTGGTAATTATTTTCCAACGTGCACGCGTTGGTGATGGATTCAAAAAAATTTAACAGTGTTTTTTTTATTTTTCCAACGTGCAAACCGTTGGTAATTACCAACGGTCTTAGCCGTTGGTAAAATTCCAACTTCCCAGCAGTTGGTAAAAATTTTTTTTTTTTGAAAAGGGTGATTTACCAACGGCTAGCCGTTGGTAAATATTTTCCAACGTGCACACGTTGGTGAGTGCTTTAAAAAAAAATTTACATTTTTTTTCCAACGTGCAAACCGTTGGTAATTACCAACGGCCTGAGCCGTTGGTAAAATTCCAACTTCCAGCAGTTGGTGAGGTTTTTTTTTTTTTTTAATTTTTTTTTTTTACTTTAGTTAAACGGTGCGTTTTGATTAATTTTTTTAAACCCCCCCCCCCCCCCCAGCGTCGCGAGTCGCGAAAATCTTTCTTTCTTCTTCCTCGCTCTGGTTCGTCTCTCTCTCTCTCTCCTGTATCTCTCTCCTCCGCTTCCTAGCTCACACATCACACACATTCACTTGTTTGCGTCGATTGGGACCGGAAACTTTTTCTTTGAGGTCGGAGATTCGTCGATCTGCTGTCGTTTTTTTAGATCCGAAGGTTAATTATTTTTTTCAGCGAATTTTGAATTTTTTTTTTTTGATGTATTTCTCCCTATTTGAGCTTCTTGGTTGATAATGGGTTGAAGATGTTGGTTTTTATTGCAGGATTGAAGCGATTTGGAGGTGTTTCAAGGAAGTTAATATTTTTTTTTTAGGTAACCGCATTTATTTCGGATTTTTTGATTTTTTTCCTTAATAATTACGTATTTTTGGATTATATTGTGTTAATTTGGTTTAAAATATGTGTAATATTTGTTATTTTGTGTTGCATTTGGTTGGAGATTTAGTTTTTAGGTTACCCATTACAATTGTTTTTTTATGTGCATTTTGTTACAATTTTTTGTTATTTTCGGGATTAATTAGAATTTATGAAAAAATTAGATTTAAGTGATTTGTTTAGGTAGTATATTTACATTTTCCAATGACAAAATATTGTAGAATATTTATATTTTTTTCATATGGTGAAAAATAATTTTTAAAATAAAAATTAGATTTGCTAATTTCTTTATAAAAAAATGATACTTCTATTTTTGAAGTAATTGAAAAATGAGTAAAATGTTAAACAAGTTAATATTAATATTGCAACAAGCATTAAGTATTGGTTTATAAATATTAAAATCCATTATAGATATAGAAATTATTAGTAAATTGAGAAAGATATAAATTATTTAGATAGATAAAGTTTGTTAGAAGTAAATGCATTTCATGTATTTAACGTATTATTAATATTTGTTTATGTAAATATAATAAGCATTTTTTTGGTACTGTGTCTGAGTGCAACAATTAATGGATGCTACTATGTTTATTCTTTATGTTCCCTTTTTTATGGCAACTCTTTATGATTCATTTTTAAAATAATGAACTAACAAATTAAAATACTTAAAAATAAAGAAAAATTAAAATAAAACTCGATCCCTTTTTAAAATACCCAAAGGAATAGACTCAACTACTTTTAATTATGGAATGTTCACTTGAACCATATACTATTGCATTAGAACTCTTAATAACTCATTTCTGAAATAAAAAACTATTGAACAGATTATATGGTAGAATACCAACTGTAGTTTCAAAGAATGATCTCACAAGTTAAACAAAGTTGATATTAATAAGCGATTAAAAAAAGCCAGTTCCAAAAACTGAAACTCATTCCCATATATATATATGTCAAATTCTATACTCAACGATGGAAACTAGGTATGTACAAAATATGTGTTGGCCTTATCTGAAATTTAATAAAAAAATGTCTCAATTTAAAACAGATATACATAAGTTAAAATAAATGATGCGTTAAGAGAGAAAAGATAATGACATGACGGTTATACATAACTATAATGAAACAAATAATAATCTCCGTACCGTATTTTTTTTAAATTGATCGTGTACATTAATGATACTTAGTTTCATTTGAAGAAATTTCTTATATTACCAGTATATTAAGTTATTTTTCCCCCCTTTTTCAGTTCCTCCCTGCATCTGTCTAGCGTGAAGAAGTACCCATTGTTTCTCCTGTCGTTCGAGGTTAGTTTATAATTCTTTTCGTGTATTTTTGAGAACGGGATGATTTTAAGGGAAATTGTTTTAATTATTAATATTGGTAATAAAACGGAAATACTTCTCACTATGGTTTGAACACTGTGGCTTTAGATTTGAATATGAAATTTATGTTAATTATTTGTTATCTGTGCATATTTTTTATTCTGTATTATAGTCAATATGTAATTTCTTTGTGCGTTGTGTATATTATTTTATGGCATGATTATTTAAATAAGTTCATGGTAATAGGTGTAGTTATTGTTTAGTTGGAGTGCTTTAGTGTAAATGTTTATATTATGTCATAAGATAGTATTGATAATAAAACTTTATTCCTTATAATATAACCATGTGGACAGTTAGCTGACAATAATAATGCAGAAAAAATACCTCGTAAAGGAATTTGGATACCAATAGAGAAAAGATTAAGACAAATACTTAATTATGACCACTGAAGAGGAGTTATCACTGTCATTCGAAGAAATCCAGGTATCCTGATTGTACCAAACATGACTTTAACGCAAACTTCTTCCTAACCCTAACCTTTACCTTATACCATACATCTACACTTAAACCCAACACAATATACCTAAACTTGTAAACCCTAAATACTTAGGATCAGTATATATAACAAAATATATACTGATTTAATGAGAGCTCAAACATTCTAAGGTCTTATCCAATGGTTACTAGAAAGGATTTTATTGTGCAAATCCTACCCCAACTTTTATGTTCTAACTACAAGATTAAATTATTGTCTTCAATTGAACTTATCAGTTCTTACCCTTCATCATATTGTACATGAGTTTACTTAACTTGATGGCTTAACTTATTAAAATAAAATAGCTTAGTCAAGGTACTTAAAAGCTTAGTAAATCCTGGCTTTGTAATAAAATATTTTTTAAAAATTATGAATTTAAGTACTAAGAACAATGACAGTAATAAGAACAATAAGAACAATAATGATGACCATACGTTAATCATAAGTAAATCCTGGCTTTGTAATAAAATATTCTTTAAAAATTATGAATTTAAGTACTAAGAACAATGACAGTAATAAGAACAATAAGAACAATAATGATGACCGTACGTTAATCATAAGAACAACTTTATTGATAATAAACTTTGTCTATCTAAAAATACTGTAAACTTGACAGGGTAAACATTGAAGCATACTTTTGTTATTTTTAGTAACTCAACCTAAAACTTGAGTACGTATATCATTTAATAGATTGAGGTGTTTATCATTACGAACAGATTTTGTGTGTAATGGAATCCGCCCGTAGTTTGATGTACAGTAACCATTTCTTGCCTCGCCGAACTGGTTACACACAACAGTGGGAGTCCAGGGTGGAAGAATTTATATCATTTGCTGTATCCCACCCTGAAACTATGAGCGGGTTCTGCATTCGCTGTCCTTGTCGGAAGTGTAAGAATTTACGGTTTAATCAGGCTGATGAGGTCAGAGTTCATCTGTACAAATGGGGGTTTACGCCTTTTTACTTGAATTGAACCGCACATGGTGAGCCATTTAATGAATCATCAGATACGGCTCCAGGTGTGGGTGGGTTTACAGAGTTTGACCAGGGGTGTTCGTCGACGAATCCATATGAAAGGATGGTATTAGATGCCGTTGGCCCTAGTTACAATCAATTTCCGGAAGACAATGTTGTGGAGCCGAATGAAAGTGCTCAAAATTTTTTTAATCTGTTGAATTCAGCGTCAACTCCTTTATGGGATGGGTGCGAAAGTCATTCTGAGTTATCTGCTGCTGTCCGCCTTCTCAACCTTAAGTCTGAGTATCACATGTCACGAGGATGCTTTAATGGCGTTGCCCAACTAATGAAGGAGACCCAACCAACAGATAGTAAGATGCCATCAAATTGGTATGAAACTAAGAAATTAGATTCCCAGTTGGGTCTGTCTCACGAGAAAATTGATGTCTGTGTGAATAATTGTATGTTGTTCTGGAAAGATGACAGTACCAATCGTATTTGTAAGTACTGTGGGTCTGAGAGATATAAGCCAAAAAAAGGAGGTCGTGGTAAAGATCGACCGAGGAAAACCATGCATTATTTACCACTAAGCCCTCGTCTGCAACGCTTATTTGCGTCATTGGCAACAGCTGAGCAAATGAGGTAGCATAAGGAGCAAACACAGGTCCCGGGTGTGTTAAAACATCCATCAGATGGTGAAGCTTGGAAACATTTTGATCAGACCTACCCATGGTTTGCTTCGGAACCACGAAATGTCAGATTGGGTTTGTGTGCCGATGGATTTACACCTTTTGGACCATCTGGGAAACAATACTCTTGTTGGCCTGTGATCGTTACTCCGTATAATTTGCCCCCTTGGATGTGCATGAAAAAACCCTACATGTTCCTTTCATTGTTGATTCCAGGTCCACGTAGCCCAAATCATAAGATTGATGTTTATCTACAACCTCTCATTGACGAGCTACGGCATCTGTGGTTTGATGGCGTCGAAACATGGGATGTGTCATTGAAACAGAATTTTATTCTGCGAGCAGCATTAATGTGGACCATAAATGACTTCCCGGCTTATGGCATGCTATCAGGGTGGATGACACATGGGCGATTGTCTTGCCCTATTTGTATGGGTGAAAGTAAGGCATTCCAACTTAAGTATAGCGGGAAAAATTCTTTTTTCGACTGTCATCGACAATTCCTCCCCCAGATCCACCCATATAGAAGGAATTGTACTTGCTTTAAGAAAGGGAAATCAGAAAAGTCATTGCCTCCTCCGCGCTTATCAGGTGAAGATATATTTGAAAGAATTTCATGGATACCATCAGTTGGTAACGATGGTCCACAAAATCGACCGTGTGATTATGGGAAATCACATAATTGGACGAAGCGAAGCATTTTTTGGGAGTTACCATATTGGGCAACGAACTTAATACGACATAATCTTGATGTTATGCATATTGAGAAGAACGTGTTTGAGAATATATGGAATACTGTGATGGATGTTAAGAACAAAACCAAAGATAATGTGAAAGCACGGAAGGACCTGGAAATTTATTGTAATCGACAGGAGTTAAACATGGTTCCACTTGATGATGGTCGTTCGTTCAAACCAAAGGCGAGGTTCACATTGGATGTTAACCAAAGGCAAGATGTGATCGCCTGGGTAAAATCATTACGACTTCCTGATGGATATGCCTCGAATCTTGGGAGATGTGTTGATACAGCTGGTTGCAATATGTATGGTATGAAGAGTCATGATTGCCACGTTATGATGCAAAGGCTTCTCCCCATTGCCCTCGAAGCGCTACCCGACAATATTTAGAAGCCATTAACGGAGTTAAACCTATTCTTTAGAGACTTGTGCTCTCCAGAATTGCATGAAAATCAGTTGTTTGCATTGGAGGAAAATATTCCAATTATAATTTGTAAGCTTGAGAGAATTTTCCCTCCAGGGTTTTTTGATGTGATGGAGCATCTCCCAGTTCACTTGCCCTATGAAGCAAGGGTTGGAGGACCTGTTCAGTACTGATGGATGTATAAATTTGAGCGGTGCATGCATGACCTAAAAATGAAGGTTTCTAATACTGCTCATGTTGAGGGATCGATATGTGAAGCATACCTTATAGAGGAAACTTCCATCTTTTGCTCTCATTACTTTGAGTCCCATGTTCCCACAATGATGAACCGCGTACCGAGAAATGACGATGGTGGTCCTGTCCAATGTAATGGTGACTTGTGGACGATATTCACTTTTCCGGGACGACCATATGGTGCATGCCGCTATAGATTCCTCACGGACGATGAACTCAGACTTGCAACCACATACGTTCTTCTAAACTGTCCTCAGATCAGGCCATACCTAAAGTAAGTCATTTGTCATGTAAAGGCATTCCAACTGTGAATATGTTCAAATTCAGTACTACTGATTAAACAAAACTAACATATTTTTATTGTTTCTGTAATTGGCCACAGTATGTTTATGGACATGGTCAGGGAAACTGCACCCGAGATAACAATGTCCGAGATGGACGTACACATTGAAAACAATTTATCAGCCTGGCTCCGACGATATTTACGTGTGCTTTTAGGACAGAATGTATTGCAATATGTTAAGTTATACAACATTACATATAAGCTTACCTAAATTGAAATATGTTTTGCATAGGTTGATGACCCAGGTAACAATATTGTCGATACCATCTTGTGGGATGTTGCATGTGGTCCCTCACGGCGAGTTCAGACATGGCCGGTGTATTTCACAAATGAGTACAAGTTTCACATAAGTGAATGGGGGAAGGACAAATCAACATTTAATAGTGGAGTATGCATACGCAGCACGGGTGCAAGTGAAGTTGAATGTGATTTTTATGGTATATTAGAAGAAGTCATTCAACTCGAATATCCCGGCTTTCCGCATAAGAATGTTGTCTTGTTTAGGTGCAACTGGTTTGACCCAACACCTGAATGTGGAACTCGAATACATAAACAGTTTGGGTTAGTTGAGATCCGGAATAGCCGCAGATATCAGAAGTTTGATCCTTTCATTCTAGCATCACAGGCTGACCAAGTTTACTACACACGATATCCGAGTAAGTCACGTGAAAGAAACGGGTGGTCAGCTGTTATGAAGATAAAACCTCGATGGATAATACAGGCTGCAGTTATGGACACAGATGACGTGTATCAAGACAGTGGATCCGTTAATTGTCAAAGAATTGAAGATGACCCAATTGAGGAGTTAGCTGACCCGGGTGTCGGTGATGATATTGAAGAAGATGTACTTGAGGAGGGGGGATCTAATGGCGAGACAGAGGATGAGGAGGAGTTTATATCCGATGACAGTGACTCTGAAGAGTCCGAGGAGTTTGAGTCGAATGAAAGCAGTGGGAATGAATGAATGATTAGATAACATCTATTAGGAATAATGGTAACCTATAATTTTTATGTATGTGATGGAAATATTTGAGTACGTTTATGTACCCCTAATACTGCGCAATATATGTCAGTAGATATATGTTATGTTTAATTCACCAACTTAAAAACTAAATAAATGCAGATGCCTCGTAAAGGGGATAACACGTATAAACGCCGACCTGGGAAAGGACCATTTGCGCAGTTTAAGGAGGTAATGGAACCAATACTTAATGAACGACATAGGATGGGTTCTTCATCCCGGGCACAGCAGGATGTCGGTGTGGAGACGCAGGGGACAACAGTGCCACCCACGCAGGTCCCCTCACATGAGCACCGAGAAGACGGCGGTGGAGGCACGCCATCTGGACATGGATCTGGTACTCGGCACCTGAGGCACCCCATAGTGCCGACCCATCCCTCAGATGATGATATACATATTGATGACATCCCATCATCGATGTCACAGACAGCAGGTCGACCGCGGATGAGGATAACCCCACATGGTAACACGTAAGTGATAAATACCAGACACAAGTATTAATATTAGTGAAATAATACTTTACATGGAATCATTCTTTGAAACTTAAGTCTGATAATTTTTAATGTCACAGATTCATTCCAGCTGCGGCGACACGGTTAGTGACACCATGTTTCACCACACATTTCAAGCCATATGCTGAATGGTCCTCCGTCTCTCCATCAGACCTGCAGCAATGGTGGCGTGTTTTTGAGGTATGACAATAATATTACTATGATAATGATGTAATAATGTTATAAGAGATAGAATGGTATTTTCCCATTCTAATAGTTTAAACATATTAACCTGTACAGAGGAGCTGTGAGTGGGATCCCATACACCATAATGAGGTGTATCGGGTTTGGAATATATTGGGAGCACAACATTACAGAAGCATGATGTCAGAAATTCGGCGTGTGAAAGATCCGGTTAAACGTCGAGCGAAGGCGAACTTTATGTCAGATGCTGCATATGCAGAGATGGAGGCATATTGGGCGACTCCTGAGTTCATTCAAAAGTCTGCGAAGTTCAAGGCAATGCGAGGAACAATGACTGACGATGATTCACAGTCTGGCTCTTGCAGCGCGACATATGCTGGGGGATCTATCTCGATGTCTGCACATCGAGAGCAAATGGTATGTATGCTTTAATGTTCTTTCAAATAACAGTTGAGATACTAATGAAATATTCTAACATATTAATGTTGGTTTTCATTCAAATAGAGAGAGAGAGAGATCCTGAGAAGAAGGACCCTGGCTTGTTTAAAGTCCTTCAAGCGACACATAAAAAGAAGGATGGGAGATATGTTAGTAAGCGCTATGAAGAAGTTGCTGTAAGTAGTAAAAGTCGTTTGGTTGCAGAATATTCTTAACTTAATGACTATGTTTAACAAATTATGACATGACTAAATGTATTTTATGACGTTGCTGTAGACTCGTATCAGTGCAAAGATTGAGGAGCAAACACAGCAAGAGGATGGAATAAAGGCCATTGATGAACTAGCAATTATTAGTACCGCATCTGGCGGTAGAAGGAGAGGCCGGGTATTTGGATTAGGATCTGAGCAGTGTGCTATACCGGGACGCCGACAGCATGGTCCCATCCCGCCTATCGAAATCACACAGACACCGCAATTCAACGAGCAAGTACAGAAGATGATGGCGGAGGAGAATGCGCGAAGGGATGCGGAGTACGAGAGGAAACTCGAGAGGATTCAGAGGAGACAGAGAGCAGAGATGGAGGCTCAAAGAGCTGCATTGGAGGCAAACCGGGCTCAGTTGGAGATTATTTGTCGTTCGCTAAACCTTCCATGACCGCCGGCACAAGCAGTTCCACATTATCCTGATGACTCGGAGTCAGAGGATGAGGAGATAGTCAGGACTTCGTGATGGGCGTCATCAACAGGTTAGCGCATTTCTGTAGTTCTTGTATTAGAGCATGGCAACATAATTATTTTTAGACCTAAATCAGACTGACTTGATATTTATGAAATGTGTAAGCCGTTGAATGTTGAATGCTTTCTTTCAGACATATCTGTTATTGCTTTAATTATGCTGTAGTTGACAATATTTTATTTCAATTACGTTGGCATAGTTGTGTAATGTTTATTGCTGAGTAAAGCCGAGCGTACTTTTGAATTGGTAATTTAATTTTGAATGTGGATTGAAACGGGGAAAAATACGAAAGAACCGAAACCTGGAACGTTTAATATACATAACGAACGCGCAAATGTGAAACCAACTTTCGCGACGGGTCAGTACCAACGGCTTTATAATAGCACCGTTACCAACTTCCACCAGTTGGTAATTACCAACTGCCAAGTTACCAACTGTCAGCAGTTGGTAAGTTACCAATTGCTGCGCGTTGGTAAGTTACCAACGTGCAGCAATTGGTAAACTACCAACTGCTGCACGTTGGTAAGTTACCAACGCGCAGCAGTTGGTAAACTACAAACTGCTGCACGTTGGTAAATGGGTTACCAACTGCTGACAGTTCGTAAGTTACCAACTGCTGACCAACTGCTGGCAGTTGGTAACTATAACTACGCGATGGAAACCGAGTCCTTTAAATGACCGTTGGTAATTACCAACGTGTACACGTTGGAATTTACCAACGTGTTATTAGTTGCGCGTTGGTAAAAAATTTTCCAACGTATCGAATACCAACTGCCATTTACCAACGTGCAGCAGTTGGTAAATTTAAATGGCAGTTGGTAAAGTCGGTGATTTTAGTAGTGTATGTTTAATTTTGATCTTTATTAATGCAATGTTGGTTTTATTTTGAGAAAATATGTTACGAAACTTCTATATGTATGTATGTGTGTGTTAATAATTGTACTGATTAGTTTTAGGAGAAGAAAATCTTAGGAGAAGTTTTGCCCCTAATTAAATAGGATCAAATTCGGATCAATTTTGGATTGATTGAGGCGTAATACAACTACCGAATATACTGAGTGGTCTTGGGAAAAAAATATTTATACCCAATTTGTTTTAACTTAAGTTAATTGACTACAAAAAATATGTCTCATTTCACATACGCTAAATGTCACCAATATATATATATATAACGTCTTGTATGCTATTAATTTGACAAATGGGTTTGGGATGTTTGTTATTAATTTGACAAATGGGTTTGGGTGACTGTAGAGTAATATGTGATGAGAAAATTAAGCAGAGATCAGGATAACCTTGGGGTGCGTGTACTATACGGTTACACATGCGTCTACTTATGGTGCTTATATTGCCAAAATAAGATTCAGATAAAGTGGTGTTAGAATTAGTTTTACCCCATCCGTGCTAGCTCTTAATTAATTTGAGCTTGCGTAGTCTACGCGTATATACGTACCCACAGAGGCAAGTAGGCGAGTAGAATACGCAAGGCGTGAGGGGGAGATAAATACAGCTTGTGTACAAAAAACTTTAGGGTTGAAGAAAGCATCCACCCGGAAGGCGGGTGGAACAAGTGATAAATGATCATGCCCCAATTTGATGGTGGTTTCAATATCTGCTTCCCGAAATGGGGAGCTGTGGAAAAGACGAATTGGAAAGTTGGCATGTACGTTTTCCTGGGAAAGGAAATGCGATTAAAGGCTTATTTATTTGTGCGGTTTAAGATAATGATTCCCCGATTAGTGATGGTGAAATGTTCCTAGAGTCAGCAGATTAAAGAAGCGCCATTAGCTTTAGCTAGTGAGCGAGCCGGATCCGATAGCTATTTCTTGTCCATTTCTGTAACCTCCAGCCCGTGGAATATACTTGCCCATGTCTAATCAATCCAGTGAAACGAAATTGACACCCACATGACGTGCATTTAATTAAATATCTTAGCTTACGGCCGGTAAATTAATCATTCTATCTATGCCGATAATTAAACTCCATCCGTAACTTTAATTAGTGTTTCCATAACTTAATTAAAGACAGCTTAATTTTCTGAGGAAATCAAAATATGTACAATAATTAATTAGTGTTTGGATATCCTTTTTCCAAATCTCAATTTAACAACTGAGACTAATATGATCAAACATCCTCTTGTGCTAATTATAATTTACATTTTCATTATTTTTTATTTTTTTATCTGAAAAAAAGAAAACCATTGACCATTGAGTATGCATGAAACCTACATCTTTGTCTGGTAATTCAGTCCTTAACTTGATATTTATAGTAAAGATGGTGATGAAGAAATCCCATAAAAGCCCATTAGAGCATTTTTCATCCCTTCTTAATTGGCTATTGCTTTGAAAAGTTTTCACCTCATCAGCTCTCTTTTGCCTCATCGATCTTTAAAATCTTAAGGCCCAAGTAAAACAAGTTTAATCCTTTCACCTAATTAATTATTCTACATACAAAGTATTACCCCTAACCTGCAAATTAAACAATATCTGATTAACTTTCAGTCTTAACTAACGGTGATTATCCATTCATCATGCATGTGAAAGAAGATAGTATGTCCTCATTATGGAATCTGGAGGCCATAAATATATATTGTTTACACCACCATGATCCTATGGCATGCCCTTATCTTGATAAAAAGAAATATTATGACAGTGTTGACAAAGTTCACCACTTGTCCATTTTTTTTTCTCTCTCTCCAATAAGTTTTAGGTCTAAATAACTCTCATTCCCCTGAACTACTACCACTCAGACAGATGATCCTCTTAATTATGACTCATTACAACTCAGGACCCCAACTATTAAAAATCGAACATATGACCCCCCGACGTGGTCATCTGATGTCACATGAATCACCCAGCCATTAGCCAAAACGGCTACCCAAGTCACTGTCATCCAGCAGTTAATTAGGCATAAATACCTCTTACCCCTTTGAACTATCACCACTTGGACAGATGATCATCTCAACTATGTATAAAAATATAATTATTTATTTTATTATATTTTAATTTTATCATCTCCAAATAATGACATTTTCATAAAATAATAAGTTAAATTTTTGAATTGCTCTCAACTATTTTTTTTATATGAGTTAATTAAAATTTTTAATAGATTATTTTATGTAAATTTTATTTTTGGAGATCCTGAAACCCAATATAATAAATAAATAAATGTAATTTTATACATAGTTAAAGGATCATCCATTTAAGTGGTAATAATTTAAGGAAATGGGAGGTATTTATGTTACGCCTAACGACTAGATGATGAAGACTTGAGCCACCGTTATAATTAACAGCTAGGTGACACAGGTGCAATTAAGTGACCATATCAAGAGGTCATGTTTTCAGTCTTTAATAATTGAGGGACCGAGCTATAAAGAAGTCATAGTTGAGACCATAATTCAGGGAAAGTAGAGGTATTTAAGTCTTAATTTCCCTTTGTATCAACAATTTCTAAAATATGGTAAATATCAACAAAAATAAATACACATCACAGAGATGGGCAAGAGGGCCCCCGTTTGCTCAGATAGCTGACAACATTTCAGCTGTTTTCAGCCAATTATTGGTAGTTCATATCTATAAATCCCAATGATGAATCACCTTTATTTTTCGACAACAATGACCATACCCACTTGGCAATTTATTACATTATATAAAAATTCCGAAGAAAATGTTCCACCCAAATATAACCTAGAGAGCCATGTATAAACCATCATACTATGTTGCTGGATTTCATATGCTTTCTACGGTATGTATGTATATATCGAATACGAATTCAGGTATGAAATTTGCGTGTGTGTGTAACCATTGGCGGCACTTCTTCTAGAACCTTATTTTCCAGATTCTTCAAATTTCTAGCAGAAAGCAGAAAAAGAAGACATGATGGATTCTGGATGCAGCAGGTGTGAATGCAGAAGTTAAGAGCTAGTTAGCTCTCTAGCATCTAAGGATCTTTTCTTTTCTGTAACCAAAAAGCTGCCAAAGTACAATGAGAAACAGAGAAAGGAGTTATTTCGTTAAGAATTTGCCCAAAAAATTTTTGGTAAAATTATACATTATCTTATCTTATTTTAAAAATATACATTTTATTCTATATTTTTTTAATATAATCTATCAATAATTTCTGAAATCTTAATTTAAACATTATGATAATTATTTTCAATAATTTAACTCTATACAGTATTTTTTTATACAGTTAATAAAAATTTTAAATGATCAAACTTTTTCTATATTTCTTTTGATCAGTTTTTGAAATAACATTTTTAAAATATCAATTAATTATAAAAAAATATTATATATATTAAAATTACTTTAAGATGATAATTGTACAGCCTAAATACAATATTCAGTAGATAAATGATCACAAAAAAACAAAACCACTGGAAAGATGAACAGACCTATATAGACAAATCATAATAACAACTGTATACTTCAAACGTGCATCAATGTTTATAACTCTACAAGGTCTTCATGAATCTATACAAGACCTGAATGTCGTATACAACCCAAAACAAAAATTATTAATCTTATCAATATTTATTTTTATACACCACTAATTTTTTTTTTTATCTCCATTTGCTTCTCTACGCATATGAACAGCCAAATATAATATATGTGTATACACACATATATCTCTATATAAATTTCATCTATGACTATAGCCTTACCTGATGAAATTTTGCACCTACTTCTTCAGTGGAAGCAGCAACTTGATCAAGGCAGGCAGGTAATTAACCCAATCAAGCCCCTAGCTTCTTCTCTAACAACCAAAATCTTAATTCTCAGATCATACGGACCATATACAAACCATTGATGAGCTTCCAATCTACTTAAAAATTTTGAATCCATTTTTTTTCTCCCAATATCAAGTACCCACAACCTGAAAAGAAATCAGGTATACCAGTTCAATCCAGGAAGTTGACAAGGAGGCCGAAAAATCCCATCACCGATTGACCCCAGAACAGCCTGCGACTGCAACGGAGGAGGGTTTTGTTGCAGCTGGCTGAGCAGAGTAGCCATTGAAGAAGTGCCATGATCAGCCTTGTCGATACTCGAGTCGCCACCGTCCCCATGAAACTTCTTACTTCTGGAAGCTCCGGCAGGCTCCTCCTCCGGCCAGTAGAGCGATGAAAGTGTCCTCTTCAGGGGCACTAACGGCAGCTCCAGCTTCGAACTTGAAGAAGAGACCAACTGGTGTGAGATAGAGCCTGTGTTGATACCATCACCAGTAGTACTCCCAAACATGTTCTCGAACAGGTTGTGCTCAGGTTCAAGCAATGTGTCATAACCAGTCCCCTTCATCGGGACATGAAGCTTTCCATTGCCGACAGAAATCGAAGGTGGAATTGATCCAAGCATATCATCCATTGAATCTTCCCTATCATGATCCATAGGTCGGTGGTTGCTTTTCTTGTATATTCGGCATAAAACCCAGTCGTCAAGCTGCGCCAAAAATTACATCCGGAGTCCCGATAAATCTATTACTTAACTATCCCGAGGAAAAAAATTAAACCCAAAAAAAAAAACAGAGAGAGAAGGATACCCTTAATGAGTTTTTCTTGTTGCCCAAGTCACATCCGGGAGGCTTGTTGTTGGCCTTATTCTCAGCGAGCCTGTACTCGTGC
Organism: Aquilaria yunnanensis; assembly: GCA_039654915.1. Classification (NCBI taxonomy): domain Eukaryota; kingdom Viridiplantae; phylum Streptophyta; class Magnoliopsida; order Malvales; family Thymelaeaceae; genus Aquilaria; species Aquilaria yunnanensis. The sequence goes on along the minus strand of CM077600.1, from coordinate 32,627,246 downwards.
ATGATCCAATTGGTTTTGATTCCCTTAGGTGGTTTCCCTCCGTAGAAAACCAACGCCTTCTTCACGCCGACTTTCTGAGTTCCACCGGACGTTAACACCGGCTTGTCAGTTCCGGTAGCCTTCCAATATCCTGATGTCGCTGCCCTGTTTGGTCTCGCTCCGTTTGGATACTTCCTGTCCCTGGGACTAAAGAAATACCACTCTTGCTCACCAAACGCGGCCTTAGCTGAGAAAAATCAACACAAACTCAATTCCAAACATCATGAACAGATCGATCACAGCCAAACATATGCAGTAATTAATACTACCACTGTAAATTAGTAACATACGTTCGTTTGGTTATATTTGTTAATTACCTGGCAATTCCCATGGATCGAACTTGTACAAATCAACCTCGGCGATGATTGCGACGGGGAGCGGAGCGGAGGAGGCCTTCTTCTTGAGATAGTGAACCACCAGCTCCTCATCGGTAGGGTGGAATCTGAAGCCCGGCGGAAGGTTGGGCTGCCTCGAACAGGCGGGGCCACCTCCTCCGCCGCCTCCGCCGCAGCCTCCAGCGCCGGTCGATGAGTCGGTGCTCTCCATTCGATTGGCTATATTCTTCTTCCTGTGCGTGGAGGCGGCGAGCGATTGAAATTTATTGGACTAGTATTTTTCTATGAGCAAAAAAATCAGGAAAACCATGTCAGAAACCTGGGAGGCTCAAATGTTGCACAGAGCAGGCGTGACCATTGTTTTAAATGAGAATATAAGAACGCCAAACGTCCGAGAGGAAATCACGTACTCCCAGGTCTTGGAGTCCATCGTTTGACGGGCCAGTGGTGGAAGCACACGTAGTGATCAAGGGACTTTTCCGTAATTTAGGGCATCTAAGGCACATGCAAAAAGTTTAGAAAAGATGCGCAGTGGTTTGGAAGTACAAGTATGTAAAATGACGGGATGCACAGGATGATGACGTTAAGTGCGGGGATGGGGAATGGATGGGCGACACGTGTGATTCAACAGTGAAGGAGACGGCGACACGTATGGCCCGGGAGTAGGGGCCACCTGGCACAGAAGGCAACAAAAAGATAATATGGGCGGATAAGTGTGGACTGGGAACAACCAGAAGCATGATAAAATGGCCATATGTCATGCTTTTGTTATGCTCATTCTCTTCCACCATCGATATACTGCTAAGGGGTTTCGTTTTAAGTTCCAGTAAAAGCGGGCCCAACAGCGAAAAATTAAAAATTAAAAAAAAAAAATGAACCCTCAACCCCTTGTTCTCTCATAATTCTCCCCAAATCCTCTGTAGCACAAACAAATTCATCTCAAATCACAAATCAACGCATAATAATGGACAACAAACAACTAAAAAAAATAAAAACTCAGTTTGCATTATCACCACTCAACAATACATACAAGTAAAAAAAGTGAAAATAGTTCTGTAGTTTAATAATTCATTACAATACTATGTCATAAATTTTAAATCCTTGCTGACTCAAATGCAAAGAACTAAACAAATGAAGCTGCTAAAGTAAATTCATCCTACAAACCTTAACATTTGTCCACCCTTGGAAGCAAACGCACCTGGAGTCTTGACTAGCACATGGACAAACCTGCAAACGACATCCACCTTAGAGAACCAAAGCCATCTTTTTACCTGAAGGAGAAGGACAGGTGTCAAAATCCCATAATGTATGATATAGATTGGGATGATCAATGTAAAAAGTTCCAAACCTTTAATTTTTCTTTTTTGTTGCAAGTTGGTCGATCCAAAACTCAGTATTGTTGTTTGATGATCTCAAATTTTTAGTTAGCGGTGAAAAATGGTCGGGCTTTATTCGTGCAACTCTTGTTGAGACTTTTTGAGTCAGGCCTATTTGAGCTTGAACTAGACTTGAAAAATGGGCCCAAACTCATTTACGGCCAAACTTGAGCTTAATGAAACTCGGCCCTATAAGCTTACAGGCCTAATGGGCATTACCTTTTCTCCCTTTAGACCATTTCCCATTAGGCCCTACAGGCCCTAAGTCTAACCTTCACCCCTTGACTCCCTTAGTCCTATTGTCCTAGGCCTAGAGTTCTCGACAGCCTTGGCTAAATCCAAGGAACACCCAATCAGCTACCACTGATTGACAACAATCACCACCGACTAGGAACCAGCCTTACTTACTTGACAGTGACACATCCAACCTAGTTACCCAAGGTCCAACGCTAGTCCCAGCATTCAGTCTTCTCAAATCACATCCAACCCGTTCACGCTAAATTGCATTAACTCCAATCTCGCATCAGACCTCTACATGACGAATTGTGGCCACTCGACAATGCCAACAATCGATGCGCTAATCTAACAATCAACCCGTGAGTTAGTTCTTACAATTCTTTGATCTTATGGCACTGGGGCTAGTTGATGGATAAAGCTAAGGATGTCTTCCTAAGCTAGAAATTGATGCAATAGAAATGGAGGATTGTGGTGGCTTTAGTCGCCATATTGAGAAGACAATGGCTTATTTATCAAGTTTACAAAATCAAGGTAGAACAATAAAGGAATAAAAAGCTTGGGATAAGTTATAAAATTTTTCCTTCTCTAGTTATCTATTTCCTTCTCTAGTTATCTATGTACAAAATTACAGGAATGAAAAGTTATAATTATGATACATAAAGATTTATATATATCATTCGAGCTTGATGAGTTTTTTTGCTTAGCTTGAACCTGAAAAATTGGACTCAAACAATTCGAGCTTGAACTTGGATAGTACCGAACAATAAAAGGGCCAAACTTGAGCCCAGTGAGCTTGGGCTTGGCCTGGCCAATTTTTACCCCTAGTTTTAATGAGCACTACAAATTGGTTATTCTTTCATTTTTAATCTTTAATTTGGATGAAAATTTTGATTCCACCAACCATTCTCTTACTTTGTTTCTTTTATAAATTTAGTCATTAGCATTTTCTCTAGTTAGCACATTTATTAATTTACTTTAACATACTACTCCTCAAACTATCATTTTAATATCCACTTTTTTCAATTTTTTTTATTTATGTGCAAAAAAGTTAAGGGTAAAAGTGGGAATACTACACAAACTTTTTCCACCTTCTTAATCTCCACACTAAACGAAATGGAGCAATATTAGTGATATGAATGAAGTAAAATTTATTGAAGAATGATTATTGGATAGTAATTCAAATTTTTTTTCAAATTAATATATATTATTTGTGTTCCACTATTAAGCCTTAAAAAAAATTATAAATCGATATGAATCTTGAGAACCGAAAGGAAAAACCAAAAATTAGAAATAATTGTTCTACATATATATTTAATGGTTTTGAATTTTATTCTATAATGGCCAGTATGAGCAGTATATATCAATAATGGCGCGAAAATGGTATAGGAAGGGCAAGACAAAGACTATCCCTTATGATGATGTTTACCAGCCGATATCATGTGTACTGGTCATCTCGTGCCATACTAGTCATATTGTCTCAATATTGGCCAAATATTTTTTTAAATTTTTTTTTCACATTTTGATATTTGTATGTAAAATATATAATAATTACATGAAATTAATTAAATTTATAACAAAGATTTACTAATATTTGAAAGAAAACTTGTACTTTAATTTTTTTTTCATACCTTAAAAATTATGATTTGATTGTATATAGAGGAATATTTATAAGACATTACTAGAAAAAGGGTGATTTTTTACAATTAGCTATAAAAAAATGCCCTTTCTGACAAACAGCCGTCTCAAACATGTCCATCATCGAAGGAGGTTTCCAATGGATAGTTGTTGGAAACTTTTGTCATAAAAAAATTATTTTTTACGTGTTGCACATGGTATAAATGGCCAGGTTCAAAGCTTTGTCCCCAATTCACAACGCACTGCAAGTTTTGGACTTGAGCCATCATTTTGTAGCATCTGGTTTCTTCACAAAATTAATTATGCGTGTAGTTTCCATGTCTCATAAATATTTAGTTTGGTGCCAAGGTCTATAAGGGTTACACTTAAACAACCCTTACGCATAAAATTGATGCGAAAAATAGAGAGGAAGAAAAGGGAAAAAAAGAAAAAGAAAAAGGTATAGAAGATGGTGAGAAAAAGAATGGAGGAAGAAGAAGAAGAAGAAAAAGGTAATGATAAGGAATAAATAAGAAGAAAAAAAAGAAGAAAGTAATGGTAAGGAAGAGATTAAGGGAAAAAAAAATAGAAGAAGTAAGAGGAGGAGGAGAAAATTTCAACAGAAAGAGAAGGAAGATTGGAGAGAGAAAACAACGAGATTTTGATGGAAGATGATTGTTTTATAATGGTGGAAGAGAAGGGAACATTTTAATTCAAAATCCAAAATTAGATTTTTTTAGTTGGATAATACAGAGAAAAAAATTTCAATTTCTAACAAACATTCATTAGAAATATTGAATTGAAAAAATTTTATTTTAGCAGCCAAATTTGAGCGAAAATTTTCACCTTGTTAGAATGTGTTCGCAAAAAATTTTCTGACAGCCTGACATATAATTCGTGAAACATTTTTTGCCAGAAATGTTCAATAGACAACTGTCCAAAATCGTCCATCGAAAAAATTAAATTAAAAACTTCATTTTTGTGGCATATTTTGGGTTTGCAGAAGTTTTAGTAGTGTGAGAAAAACTCTTAGTCCCATTTAAGAATAATTTTTTTGTGATTGGCGTTAGAGTTTTAGATAATTTATTTAATAATTGAGATAAAAAAGCTGAAATTAAAAGGTAAATGTTACCATTGGATAGCTTTCAAATTTTTAATGCTAATGCTAAATGCTGCTTTAATTAATCTACATACATATAACCTATGATTCACACTCTTACTATCTTAAATTTTAGTCTGTTTGTGTATATATATATATATAATTTTAATACATGTTTATATGCCTAAATTATTTAAAACCTTTATAAATGTGTGTAAGTTAATCATCACTGACTAACCTAAACAAAAAAAGACTTGATAACTAAATTCTTAAAATAATTAAATAATCTATGGAACTAACAAAAGAATTTCATTTTCCAAAATTTGTATTAGTACCAGTGCTGAACGATTTACAGACAAACGCTTCAATAGAGGTTTGGGTCCATCAAGCCAAAAATAAGAAGATAAAATAATTAGGTTGCTTCTCTATTTTGGTCAGTTTAGACAAAAACTAAATTTCATATTTGGTTATCAGATTAATTATTGAATTATACATTTGAAACCAAATAGACTGAATAGTAATAACTTCTATCATTATCCATATTGGTCATTCATATATCAAGCTATTTTCTACTATTTTTGGATTATATATTACCTATCATTTTTTTAATTTTGGATATGAGAGGCAAAATTTTTAATATTTATCTTATTTTTTACATTTATTATATGCATAGGTCTTAGAAAGAAAAACTGAATAAACTGAACCAAATTTATTGAAGTGTAATTCTGACTGTTCGGATCGGTCTTAATATGTAATCTAATATATATTATAAAAGCATGATACATTTTAAGGTTATTTAGACTTTTCACTTAACAGAGTAAACTACAGTTTGACACGTGGCAATTTTTATATATTAGGAAAGAAATTAAGGTTCTTTTGTATCAAATTTCCAAAACTACCCCTACAGCTAAACTTGCTAACATTATTGGGTTTGAAACGCCGTGTTTTTAAATGTTGCAATAAAGGAAACATAATTGACAATTGAATGTTTCCTATTGCAAAAAATAAACATTTTAGGTTGCCACGGATTTAGAATTGTTTTATTTTTTTTTTTTAATTTGTCATTATAAAAAAATTCTCTGTTGCTCTCTCTTTATATTTGTCGTAGCTCCTTCTTACTCTTCTCTCCGCCATCATCTACAAATCTTCATCTAAATTTCATTGATGTTTCAATTTTTAAATTTTAGGTCGAACTGCATCCGATTAGGGGTTGGATCCATTTTTCGGAAAATTGTCATCCAATAAAAGCATAAGTGTTTGCGTTTTGCATGTCCTCCAACCGTGTCCGTAATTTGTTCGGTAATTGAGTTCAGTATGATCTGTTCTTCGGTGTTCCTGGCTTTTCTGAATGTCTGTATAGTCGATCTAATCTTTGACCCCATTGCTTGAGTTTGTGTGGATTTTTTGGGTCAAATCCAAGGTTAGGGCTTTCTTCTGGGAACTAAATTTTTAGCGGCAAAAGATGGCTTCTCAGAGTCCGAATGGAAGGATGAATTTTTTTTTTATTATCATTGGCTGTTATGGGAGTAGAGCAATTTTTTATTGATTCACACAGTGGGTTATCGAATTATTAAGCTACAAGGATTGACGGCGACAAAGGCGGCGGCAGAGACATTAGGGAAGGTAGTGACGGCGGAAAAGAAGCTGGCTACGGGATTCATGGCATTGTGTGTGGTGGCTATTGATCGTAAAAGGTTTTACAAGGTACTTGATTTCGACATTGACTTCTTTTATCTTTCTTTTTCATTATTTGAAAAAAAAGCTATATTGCAAACCATGTGAAAGCTTTTTCCCTTCTATTGTTGTAGGTGACGATTGTGTGTGAGATTAGGAATTGTACTCTAGCTCTGTGGAAGAAGGTTCTCGGTGTTTGCGAGGATGTCTGCACTCCATCCACATCCAAGTCATCTTCATTCGGTAAGGAACTCAATGTCTCTTCCTTGTAATCATATTGTTGATTCAATACAGAAATAGCTCTAACATTGAATCTATACATGTTTTCACAAGTCATTGACTTAGTAAGTTGAGATTATAGTGGGATATGATGATAAGATCACTGAAACGCAATAAAGGAAAGAGGACCTAATTCATTTAAAGAGAAAATTAACCAAGCTGTCAAATATGTTGTTAAAGAGTTGCATTAACTTTCACTATTGTGACTTTCACTATTTTATCTTAGTTTTTTTTTTCTTATTCTTTTGTCCATGTACAGGCAAGCTATTTTTTGTTATATTGACCTTTCCTTTGTTTATTGCTCTTTACACTTATTCCTTTTCTTTAATCTTTCTTATGTATAACTATAGCTTCTCATTTCTATTCGATTTTGGTGGGATATTATCTATAATTTGACTTAATGTACACTTCTGAACTTTTATATTGTTTTTCCTTTCTAAGCTGATATTGTTCCCTTAATTGATGTTTAGTTCCTTTTTATTTGTTCACCTATTTTAGTCTTGGTCAGTTGAGACTTGGGAGTACTGGAAGGATATATTAGGCAAAGAAAGGAGTATTGATATCAACTAGGGATGGGATGGGTGATGTGTTTGGTTTTGATTGGTGCCCTTTTCATTTTCTTTGGACTCTAACAACTGGTTTTTCTTATTTGCATTTTTACTGTGTGAGATTTCTCCTCTGATGTTAAAAATGATGAAGAAAATTTGTAGAACAAGCGAGTTTCTGAGAGTCCTTGGCTCTCACAAGCTCATTGTGCTTGCTTTGCCGTCACAATATCTCTCTCTCTCTTTTTTCTCTCAGTGTTTAACTTTAGAGTAAATGTAGTAGCTAGTGTTTACCTTTTGCTTTGTTTTAAGGTTTTTTTTGTGTCCTTTCTGATGTTGCTGACCATTTTTTTTGCTCTTTTTGTAGATTTTTTTGTCATTGTTGGTCCAAGTTTCATAAGACCTTTAAGATGAAGAAAAATCCTCATAAAGTAAAATTGACAAAGGCCCATACTTGAATGATAGTGATATTGCTTAAGGGGTTATGGTTGGTGAGTTTGTTATTTTATTTAAGGAGTTCCATGGTTATATGCAAAAAATCATTGGCAGGAAAGATCTGTAGTGTTCATAGAGTACTCCTGCTATGCTCGTGTATGCTTTAAGCCAAGGAAAAAAAAAGATATCGTTTGTATTCAATGGATATTTCTAATGTGGTTCCTTGAGCGTATTTGGTACATTATTAAAGGTTTAACCTTAATAATTCTACCATACGTTTATCGAATCTTCAGGTTAATTTTTTATGTTTTTTATGTGTCATTTATGAGCTTAAATCTGCACTCCTTTCCAACGAGTTGTAGGAAATTGTACTCCCTATGCTTGCCTGGAGGAAAACACCACTTGAGATTTAGTTAGTGACATTGAGAAGTTGAGGGAACACTTGAAAATCTTTTAATGGCAGTCCTCTTATATATTTCCTGACTAAAGTAATTCGCTTCATTTTCAAGTTAGTACTTTTTTGTTTTGCTTTTTTTCTTTCTTTCTTGGTTCATCTGATAATAATGTTCTTCAAGCACTGCTTTATTCAAGTGTTTCATGGGTCATGGGGAAGTACATTTGCTCTTGCTTATAGTTAATCACACCGTAAGAAGGTTTGGAACTTTGACAGCATCTCTCTCTTCTTACTTTTCTAATTCCCCTTGGGTTTGTAAATGTTGGATTTGCTCAATTCTTATATTGTTTGCTCTAAATTTTGTATAATTGGTTGATTTTATGAGATTTAAACATGGTTGATTTGAGGTGTTGTTGATTTTCTCAAGGAGGGTGTAGAGTGTCTCCTAGGAAGTTTGAGCACCCAAGGGACTTCAAGTAAAAGCTGGAAATGGAACTCAAGATACAAATGGAGGATGTTCCATCAAAAGCTTTTGTTATCCTGTAAACAATTTAAGAGCAAAATCACTTGATAGAATTGCTTCATTCCTTTGTTGGTATGTACAAAAAATTATGAGGAAGAGCATAAGCTTCAATTGTCTTTACCTTCTTGCATTCAGCAGCAGGTTGTGTTCCTGCGAATTGTATTGTTACATATTGTTATAGCATTTCTCTATACCACAAAAGGTGGCCTCTTTTCTTTTTTATATCGACAATAGTGTTTTATTTAAATAGTTATGAAGGTTGGCAAGCCTTACAAAGCTACTAGTTTGCCTACAAGATGTGCCCGCTATACATATCTGCCTAATCTGCAACCACGAAATGTGGGCAATTTATTACGTAAAATCTCTTATTATCTTCCACTTGATCAGTAGCTCCCATGTTTTTTTTACTTCTACATTAGTCAAAGGATCAACTAGTGGGTCACGTTGGTGGTTTTCTTCTTATTCGGGCATTCTAAAACAAGTCGGTGCCCATGATTCCGCTCTACAATAGTTACTTATGCCCAAGAACACCCACAACTAAATAATTTACGTCTCATTTTCCTCATCTAAGGAAAATGGCAGCTTGGTTAACTTTACCTTCTTCAGGTAGTGAACAACTATTTACATAGACCTTCTTTAGGGCATTATTATTGAGTACCTTTACCTATATTTAAAAGCTCATGGTATATGTAATCCAATGGCAATCTGAGGCCAAAGTAACTCATGCTATTTAGTGCTTTGTGAAACCTTAAGAGCAAGCCCTCCTGGTGAGAACTTAATAATCAATGGAAAGCATGTGAAAAGAAAGTTAGATATCAATCATTTGAAAATGAAAGACCTATCTCCAACCCTTTGACTTAGTAATAAGGACCAAAAGTGGTATAGGAAGGTTTAGGGTTTGAATCTTAGTCTCACAAAAACTGATTCAGTTGCCATTTTGGTTTTGAAAAAGTGGCATGTCTCTTTGCTAATTATTATAATAGTATATATCTCCTTATAAACTTGCATAATGCTTCTAAATACCAAAAAAAAAAAAAAAAAAAGAGCTCACCTTTTCATTAGTTCATTGAACAAAAATGTATAAGGTAATTAATATTAAGGAGTTGTAAGGTTGCCAGTGCACTTACAAAAAATTACTTACGGGGTTAACAGTCCTAAATCCCATTTAGATTTGACTTTGCTATTGGCTTTCCTATACATTAAATATTAATTAAATTATCATTAATCTAATACTTCTAAGTATCTCACAAATCATTTCAAGTTCAATACATAGGCACAATCAATTTTCCTTATTTGCATTATTAGAAAAATAGATCAATATTCATTGAAGTGTTTTGGTATAGTTTATATTTCTCTATTATCATATATTTTTTAAAAAATTATACAACAATATATGTAGTTTCTTTAGATAAAAAAAATTATCCATTTATATTTAAATTAATTGCTTTAGAATATTACAGATATCCGTTATACAAGAAAAAAACAAAAGAAACTCATAATCTTATACAAGAAAAAAACAAAAGAAACTCATAATCTTACTCGTAATGACAAAATTTCATTACAAGATGGTTATGTTAAAAAGTTTAGACATATGGGCGCAAGAGCATATAAAAATGGATTTGGTGTCTAAGATCCAACATTTTAGATTTAGGAGGAGGAAGTTGTTCATAATTTTTATTTGGTAAAGCTTTTGTGCATTAGTTACATATTTGTTTTAGATTTAATATTCATGATAATTGTTAAACTTTAAAAATTGAAGCTACAAAAAAGTAATTATAATTGTCCTAACTCAAATTATAATATTTTATTATTACTACAGAAATTAATAAATTTAATAATTTTTACCATATTTGTACACTACGATGGTGGAAGATTTTATTAATTAATAAATTTAATAATTAATAAAGTTTGACATAATTGATAAATTTGTTGGCAAAATAGAATACGATGTTGGATGAATTTGTTACTTTATAAATTGTTGGTTTTATTTTAATATTTTTCATAATAATATTTGTATAATATTTAAATATATATACTTTTGGAAAAATTACAAAAACCCCCTTGTGGTTTGATCTAACTTACATTTTGCCCCTATATTTTCAAAAACCTACACTTTACCCCTATTTGTTTTACAGTGTCTGACAATAACTTCTGAAACCCTAATTTAAACTGTTTGGTAATAATGTTCCACTAATTTCAAGATATTTGATATTTTTTTTCACAGTCAACTGACCTTTAAAAAATATTGATATTCATTTACATAAAGAAATATATATTTACAAAAAGAAAAACACTACTAAAATCACCGACTTTACCAACTGCCATTTACCAATGTGCAGCAGTTGGTAAATTGAATTTACCAACTGCTGCACGTTGGTAAATGGCAGTTGGTATTCGATATGTTGGAAAATTTTTTACCAACGCTCAACTAATAACACGTTGGTAATTACCAACGGTCATTTAAAGGACTCGGTTTCCATCGCGTAGTTATAGTTACCAACTGCTAGCAGTTGGTAATTTACCAACTGTCAGCCGTTGGTAAGTTACCAACTGCTGCGCGTTGGTAAATTACCAATGTGCAACAGTTGGTAAACTACCAACTGCTGCACGTTGGTAAATGGGTTACCAACTGCTGGCAGTTGGTAACTTACGAACTGTCAGCAGTTGGTAACCCATTTACCAACGCGCAGCAGTTGGTAACTTACCAACTGGCAGAAGTTGGTAACGGTGCTGTTATAAAGCCGTTGGTACTGACCCTTCGCGAAAGTTGGTTTCACATTTGCGCATTCGTTATGTATATTAAACGTTCCAGGTTTCGGTTCTTTCGTATTTTTCCCCGTTTCAATCCACATTCAAAAGTAAATTACCAATTCAAAAGTACGCCCGGCTTTACTCAGCAATAAACATTACACAACTATGCCAACGTAATTGAAATAAAATATTGTCAACTACAGCATAATTAAAGCAATAACAGATATGTCTGAAAGAAAGCATTCAACATTCAACGGCTTACACATTTCATAAATATCAAGTCAGTCTGATTTAGGTCTAAAAATAATTATGTTGCCATGCTCTAATACAAGAACTACAGAAATGCGCTAACCTGTTGATGACGCCCATCACGGAGTCCTGACTATCTCCTCATCCTCTGACTCCGAGTCATCAGGATAATGTGGAACTGGTTGTGCCGGCGGGCATGGAAGGTTTAGTGAACCACAAATAATCTCCAACTGAGCTCGGTTTGCCTCCAATGCAGCTCTTTGAGCCTCCATCTCTGCTCTCTGTCTCCTCTGAATCCTCTCGAGCTTCCTCTCGTACTCCGCATCCCTTCGCGCATTCTCCTCCGCCATCATCTTCTGTACTTGCTCGTTGAATTGCGGTGTCTGTGTGATGTCGATAGGCGGGATGGGACCATGCTGTCGGCGTCCCGGTATAGCACACTGCTCAGATCCTAATCCAAATACCAGGCCTCTCCTTCTACCGCCAGATGCGGTACTAATAATTGCTAGTTCATCAATGGCCTCTATTCCATCCTCTTGCTGTGTTTGCTCCTCAATCTCTGCACTGATACGAGTCTACAGCAACGTCATAAAATACATTTAGTCATGTCATAATTTGTTAAACATAGTCATTAAGTTAAGAATATTCTGCAACCAAATGACTTTTACTACTTACAGCAACTTCTTCATAGCGCTTACTAACATATCTCCCATCCTTCTTTTTATGTGTCGCTTGAAGGACTTTAAACAAGCCAGGGTCCTTCTTCTCAGGATCTCTCTCTCTCTATTTGAATGAAAACCAACATTAATATGTTAGAATATTTCATTAGTATCTCAACTGTTATTTGAAAGAACATTAAAGCATACATACCATTTGCTCTCGATGTGCAGACATCGAGATAGATCCCCCAGCATATGTCGCGCTGCAAGAGCCAGACTGTGAATCATCGTCAGTCATTGTTCCTCGCATTGCCTTGAACTTCGCAGACTTTTGAATGAACTCAGGAGTCGCCCAATATGCCTCCATCTCCGCATATGCAGCATCTGACATAAAGTTCGCCTTCGCTCGACGTTTAACCGGATCTTTCACACGCCGAATTTCTGACATCATGCTTCTGTAATGTTGTGCTCCCAATATATTCCAAACCCGATACACCTCATTATGGTGTATGGGATCCCACTCACAGCTCCTCTGTACAGGTTAATATGTTTAAACTATTAGAATGGGAAAATACCATTCTATCTCTTATAACATTATTACATCATTATCATAGTAATATTATTGTCATACCTAAAAAACACGCCACCATTGCTGCAGGTCTGATGGAGAGACGGAGGACCATTCAGCATATGGCTTGAAATGTGTGGTGAAATATGGTGTCACTAACCGTGTCGCCGCAGCTGGAATGAATCTGTGACATTTAAATTATCGGACTTAAGTTTCAAAGAATGATTCCATGTAAAGTATTATTTCACTAATATTAATACTTGTGTCTGGTATTTATCACTTACGTGTTACCATGTGGGGTTATCCTCATCCGCGGTCGACCTGCTGTCTGTGACATCGATGATGGGATGTCATCAATATGTATATCATCATCTAAGGGATGGGTCGGCACTATGGGGTGCCTCAGGTGCCGAGTACCAGATCCATGTCCAGATGGCGTGTCTCCACCGCCGTCTTCTCGGTGCTCATGTGAGGGGACCTGCGTGGGTGGCACTGTTGTCCCCTGCGTCTCCACACCGACATCCTGCTGTGCCCGGGATGAAGAACCCATCCTATGTCGTTCATTAAGTATTGGTTCCATTACCTCCTTAAACTGCGCAAATGGTCCTTTCCCAGGTCGGCGTTTATACGTGTTATCCCCTTTACGAGGCATCTGCATTTATTTAGTTTTTAAGTTGGTGAATTAAACATAACATATATCTACTGACATATATTGCGCAGTATTAGGGGTACATAAACGTACTCAAATATTTCCATCACATACATAAAAATTATAGGTTACCATTATTCCTAATAGATGTTATCTAATCATTCATTCATTCCCACTGCTTTCATTCGACTCAAACTCCTCAGACTCTTCAGAGTCACTGTCATCGGATATAAACTCCTCCTCATCCTCTGTCTCGCCATTAGATCCCCCCTCCTCAAGTACATCTTCTTCAATATCATCACCGACACCCGGGTCAGCTAACTCCTCAATTGGGTCATCTTCAATTCTTTGACAATTAACGGATCCACTGTCTTGATACACGTCATCTGTGTCCATAACTGCAGCCTGTATTATCCATCGAGGTTTTATCTTCATAAAAGCTGACCACCCGTTTCTTTCACGTGACTTACTCGGATATCGTGTGTAGTAAACTTGGTCAGCCTGTGATGCTAGAATGAAAGGATCAAACTTCTGATATCTGCGGCTATTCCGGATCTCAACTAACCCAAACTGTTTATGCATTCGAGTTCCATGTTCAGGTGTTGGGTCAAACCAGTTGCACCTAAACAAGACAACATTCTTATGCGGAAAGCCGGGATATTCGAGTTGAATGACTTCTTCTAATATACCATAAAAATCACATTCAACTTCACTTGCACCCGTGCTGCGTATGCATACTCCACTATTAAATGTTGATTTGTCCTTCCCCCATTCACTTATGTGAAACTTGTACCCATTTGTGAAATACACCGGCCATGTCTGAACTCGCCGTGAGGGACCACATGCAACATCCCACAAGATGGTATCGACAATATTGTTACCTGGGTCATCAACCTATGCAAAACATATTTCAATTTAGGACAACATATATGGAGTGTTGTATAACTTAACATATTGCAATACATTCTGTCCTAAAAGCACACGTACATATCGTCGGAGCCAGGCTGAGAAATTGTTTTCAATGTGTACGTCCATCTCGGACATTGTTATCTCGGGTGCAGTTTCCCTGACCATGTCCACAAACATACTGTGGCCAATTACAGAAACAATAAAAATATGTTAGTTTTGTTTGATCAGTAGTACTGAATTTGAACATATTCACAGTTGGAATGCCTTTACATGAAAAATGACTTACTTTAGGTATGGCCTGATCTGAGGACAGTTTAGAAGAACGTATGTGGTTGCAAGTCTGAGTTCATCGTCCGTGAGGAATCTATAGCGGCATGCACCATATGGTCGTCCCGGAAAAGTGAATATCGTCCACAAGTCACCATTACATTGGACAGGACCACCATCGTCATTTCTCGGTACGCGGTTCATCATTGTGGGAACATGGGACTCAAAGTAATGAGAGCAAAATATGGAAGTTTCCTCTATAAGGTATGCTTCACATATCGATCCCTCAACATGAGCAGTATTAAAAACCTTTATTTTTAGGTCATGCATGCACCGCTCAAATTTATACATCCATCGGTACTGAACAGGTCCTCCAACCCTTGCTTCATAGGGCAAGTGAACTGGGAGATGCTCTATCACATCAAAAAACCCTGGAGGGAAAATTCTCTCAAGCTTACAAATTATAATTGGAATATTTTCCTCCAATGCAAACAACTGATTTTCATGCAATTCTGGAGAGTACAAGTCTCTAAAGAATAGGCTTAACTCCATTAATGGCTTCCAAATATTGTCGGGTAGCGCTTCGAGGGCAATGGGGAGAAGCCTTTGCATCATAACGTGGCAATCATGACTCTTCATACCATACATATTGCAACCAGCTGTATCAACACATCTCCCAAGATTCGAGGCATATCCATCAGGGAGTCGTAATGATTTTACCCAGGCGATCACATCTTGCCTTTGGTTAACATCCAATGTGAACCTCGCCTTTGGTTTGAACGAATGACCATCATCAAGTGGAACCATGTTTAACTCCTGCCGATTACAATAAATTTCCAGGTCCTTCCGTGCTTTCACATTATCTTTGGTTTTGTTCTTAACATCCATCACAGTATTCCATATATTCTCAAACACGTTCTTCTCAATATGCATAACATCAAGATTATGTCGTATTAAGTTCGTGGCCCAATATGGTAACTCCCAAAAAATGCTTCGCTTCGTCCAATTATGTGATTTCCCATAATCACACGGTCGATTTTGTGGACCATCGTTACCAACTGATGGTATCCATGAGATTCTTTCAAATATATCTTCACCTGATAAGCGCGGAGGAGGCAATGACTTTTCTGATTTCCCTTTCTTAAAGCAAGTACAATTTCTTCTATATGGGTGGATCCGGGGGAGGAATTGCCGATGACAGTCGAAAAAAGAAATTTTCCTGCCATACTTAAGTTGGAATGCCTTACTTTCACCCATACAAATAGGGCAAGACAATCGCCCATGTGTCATCCACCCTGATAGCATGCCATAAGCCGAGAAGTCATTTATGGTCCACATTAATGCTGCTCGCAGAATAAAATTCTGTTTCAATGACACATCCCATGTTTCGACGCCATCAAACCACAGATGCCATAGCTCGTCAATGAGAGGTTGTAGATAAACATCAATCTTATGATTTGGGCTACGTGGACCTGGAATCAACAACAAAAGGAATATGTAGGGTTTTTTCATGCACATCCAAGGGGGCAAATTATACGGAGTAACGATCACAGGCCAACAAGAGTATTGTTTCCCAGATGGTCCAAAAGGTGTAAATCCATCAGCACACAAACCCAATCTGACATTTCGTGGTTCCAAAGCAAACCATGGGTAGGTCTGATCAAAATGTTTCCAAGCTTCACCATCTGATGGATGTTTTAACACACCCGGGACCTGTGTTTGCTCCTTATGCCACCTCATCTGCTCAGCTGTTGCCAATGACGCAAATAAGCGTTGCAGACGAGGGCTTAGTGGTAAATAATGCATGGTTTTCCTCGGTCGATCTTTACCACGACCTCCTTTTTTTGGCTTATATCTCTCAGACCCACAGTACTTACAAATACGATTGGTACTGTCATCTTTCCAGAACAACATACAATCATTCACACAGACATCAATTTTCTCGTGAGACAGACCCAACTGGGAAACTAATTTCTTAGTTTCATACCAATTTGATGGCATCTTACTATCTGTTGGTTGGGTCTCCTTCATTAGTTGGGCAACGCCATTAAAGCATCCTCGTGACATGTGATACTCAGACTTAAGGTTGAGAAGGCGGACAGCAGCAGATAACTCAGAATGACTTTCACACCCATCCCATAAAGGAGTTGACGCTGAATTTAACAGATTAAAAAAATTTTGAGCACTTTCATTCGGCTCCACAACATTGTCTTCCGGAAATTGATTGTAACTAGGGCCAACGGCATCTAATACCATCCTTTCATATGGATTCGTCGACGAACACCCCTGGTCAAACTCTGTAAACCCACCCACACCTGGAGCCGTATTTGATGATTCATTAAATGGCTCACCATGTGCGGTCCAATTCAAGTAAAAATGCGTAAACCCCCATTTGTACAGATGAACTCTGACCTCATCAGCCTGATTAAACCGCAAATTCTTACACTTCCGACAAGGACAGCGAATGCAGAACCCGCTCATAGTTTCAGGGTGGGATACAGCAAATGATATAAATTCTTCCACCCCGGACTCCCACTGTTGTGTGTAACCAGTTCGGCAAGGCAAGAAACGGTTACTGTACATCCAACTACGGGCGGATTCCATTACACGCAAAATCTGTTCGTAATGATAAACACCTCAATCTATTAAATGATATACGTACTCAAGTTTTAGGTTGAGTTACTAAAAATAACAAAAGTATGCTTCAATGTTTACCCTCTCAAGTTTACAGTATTTTTAGATAGACAAAGTTTATTATCAATAAAGTTGTTCTTATGATTAACGTACGGTCATCATTATTGTTCTTATTGTTCTTATTACTGTCATTGTTCTTAGTACTTAAATTCATAATTTTTAAAGAATATTTTATTACAAAGCCAGGATTTACTAAGTTTTTAAGTACCCTGACTAAGCTATTTTATCTTAATAAGTTAAGCCATCAAGTTAAGTAAACTCATGTACAATATGATGAAGGGTAAGAACTGATAAGTTCAATTGAAGACAATAATTTAATCTTGTAGTTAGAACATAAAAGTTGGGGTAGGATTTGCACAATAAAATCCTTTCTAGTAACCATTGGATAAGACCTTAGAATGTTTGAGCTCTCATTAAATCAGTATATATTTTGTTATATATACTGATCCTAAGTATTTAGGGTTTACAAGTTTAGGTATATTGTGTTGGGTTTAAGTGTAGATGTATGGTATAAGGTAAAGGTTAGGGTTAGGAAGAAGTTTGCGTTAAAGTCATGTTTGGTACAATCAGGATACCTGGATTTCTTCGAATGACAGTGATAACTCCTCTTCAGTGGTCCTAATTAAGTATTTGTTTTAATCTTTTCTCTATTGGTATCCAAATTCCTTTACGAGGTATTTTTTCTACATTATTATTGTCAGCTAACTGTCCACATGGTTTTATTATAAGGAATAAAGTTTTATTATCAATATTATCTTATGACATAATATAACCATTTCCACTAAAGCACTCCAACTAAACCATAACTACACCTATTACCATGAACTTATTTAAATAATCATGCCATAAAATAATATACACAACGCACAAAGAAATTACATATTGACTATAATACAGAAGAAAAAATATGCACAGATAACAAATAATTAACATAAATTTCATATTCAAATCTAAAGCCACAGTGTTCAAACCATAGTGAGAAGTATTTCCGTTTTATTACCAATATTAGTAATTAAAACAATTTCCCTTAAAATCATCCCGTTCTAAAAAATACACGAAAAGAATTATAAACTAACCTCGAACGATAGGAGAAATAATGGGTACTTCTTCACGCTAGACAGATGCAGGGAGGAACTGAAAAAGGGGGGAAAAATAACTTAATATACTGGTAATATAAGAAATTTCTTCAAATGAAACTAAGTATCATTAATGTACACGATCAATTTAAACAAAATATGGTATGAAGATTATTATTTGTTTCATTATAGTTATGTATAACCGTCATGTCATTATCTTTTCTCTCTTAACGCATCATTTATTTTAACTTATGTATATCTGTTTTAAATTGAGACATTTTTTTATTAAATTTCAGATAAGGCCAACACATATTTTGTACATACCTAGTTTCCATCGTTGAGTATAGAATTTGACATATATATATATATATATATATATGGGAATGAGTTTGAGTTTTTGGAACTGGCTTTTTTTAATCGCTTATTAATATCAACTTTGTTTAACTTGTGAGATCATTCTTTGAAACTAAAGTTGGTATTCTACCATATAATCTGTTCGATAGTTTTTTATTTCAGAAATGAGTTATTAAAAGTTCTAATGCAATAGTATATGGTTCAAGTGAACATTCCATAATTAAAAGTAGTTGAGTATATTCCTTTGGGTATTTTAAAAAGGGATCGAGTTTCATTTTAATTTTTCTTTATTTTTAAGTATTTTAATTTGTTAGTTCATTATTTTAAAAATGAATCATAAAGAGTTGCCATAAAAAAGGGAACATAAAGAATAAACATAGTAGCATCCACTAATTGTTGCACTCAGACACAGTACCAAAAAAATGCTTATTATATTTACATAAACAAATATTAATAATACGTTAAATACATGAAATGCATTTACTTCTAATAAACTTTATCTATCTAAATAATTTATATCTTTCTCAATTTACTAATAATTTCTATATCTATAATGGATTTTAATATTTATAAACCAATACTTAATGCTTGTTGCAATATTAATATTAACTTGTTTAACATTTTATTCATTTTTCAATTACTTCAAAAATAGAAGTATCATTTTTTTTATAAAGAAATTAGCAAATCTAATTTTTATTTTAAAAATTATTTTTCACCATATGAAAAAAATATAAATATTCTACAATATTTTGTCATTGGAAAATGTAAATATACTACCTAAACAAATCACTTAAATCTAATTTTTTCATAAATTCTAATTAATCCCGAAAATAACAAAAAATTGTAACAAAATGCACATAAAAAAACAATTGTAATGGGTAACCTAAAAACTAAATCTCCAACCAAATGCAACACAAAATAACAAATATTGCACATATTTCAAACCAAATTAACACAATATAATCCGAAAATACGTAATTATTAAGGAAAAAAATCAAAAAATCTGAAATAAATGCGGTTACCTCAAAAAAAAAATATTAACTTCCTTGAAACACCTCCAAATCGCTTCAATCCTGCAATAAAAACCAACATCTTCAACCCATTATCAACCAAGAAGCTCAAATAGGGAGAAATACATCAAAAAAAAAAATTCAAAATTCGCTGAAAAAAATAATTAACCTTCAGATCTAAAAAAACGACAGCAGATCGACGAATCTCTGACCTCAAAGAAGAAGTTTTCGGTCCTAATCGACGCAAACAAGTGAATGTGTGTGATGTGTGAGCTAGGAATTAAGCGGAGGAGAGAGATACAGGAGAGAGAGAGAGAGGGGAGACCAGAGGAAGAAGAAAGAAGAAGACGCCGCGACGTTGGGGGGGGGGGGGGGGGGGGTTTAAAAACATTCAACAAAACGCACCGTTTAACTAAAGTGAAAAAAAAATAAAAAAAATAAAAAAAAACCTCACCAACTGCTGGAAGTTGAAATTTTACCAACGGTTTGCACGTTGGAAAAAAAAAATGTAAATTTTTTTTAAGCACTCACCAACGCGTGCACGTTGGTAAATCACTCTTTTCAAAAAAAAAAAAATTTTTACCAGCTGCTGGGAAGTTGGAATTTTACCAACGTCTAAGACTGTTGGTAATTACCAACGGTTTGCACGTTGGAAAAATAAAAAAAAAACTGTTAAATTTTTTTGAAACCATCACCAACGCGTGCATGTTGGAAAATAATTACCAAGGGTTCTGTGCGTTGGTAAATACCAACGGCGTTAGCAGTTGGAAAAGTAGGTTTTTTTAGTAGTGAAAATTGATAACTTAAAATATCTATTAATTATAAAAAAAATATTTGAGAGGCTAAAATTACAGAAAAATAACTATTGTATAGTTTAAATATAGTTTCAGAAGTTGTTATTAAATAGTGTAAAAAATACAGAGGGGAAACTGTAAGTTTCTAAAAATAGAAGGGACAAATTGTAGGTTAGGACATACCTTAGAGGGTAATTATAAATTTCCCTATACTTTTTCTGAACTCAATACAACTTACAATCCCGTGGCAACGCCGGGTATGTAAACTAGTTCATATAATTTGAATACATTTTGTAAAAACCAAAATCGACCAAGTCATTGTCTTTGCCTCTTTAGATCAATTTCAAACCGAACCAACCAAATGTTCACCCAACAAAAAAGTAAAAAAAAAAATTTACTCTTTTTTTTTACTCTTATCGCAATTTTACCTGTTCAATATTTTTTTTAATATTCAAACATTTCACAAGTGTGTATACGATGAGTATATATGATAATTAGTAAAAGTCAGGAGGGATTTAGATGTATTCAAGCTCTAGAGGGTTTTGACTCAATTTTATCGTGCAAGTGGGGAAAGATTTGAACCAGAAACAGAACCTTTGGGGCCGAAAAGTCCTTAGCCAAGAGGACTGAGCTCATGGGACCCCATCCAAGGAATTTTGTATTATGTAGTGCAGCGCCTGCAGACAACTGCGGTTGTCAAGGTGATGGCTTGCCTGCTTATTGCCAGTCTAATAGGATATTCTTCTTTCATCTTCTTTCCCCTTTTCCGCTTCTGTTACAAGTAGCTCATAAGTCACAATTCCAGTTTTTCATTTGAAGAATAGTACCAAATAACTTCAATCTATATAAACAAATATTTAGGTCTTATATTTAGCGTTGCAAAGATAATGTAAGCCCATCAACACTAGGCTAGTTGTACGCCACATAGAAATGTATAAGGTAAAATTCAATTTATACATGACCCTGCCACAATCTACATAATGGTCCAACAATAAAATCAGGAAAGACAAAAATTATATCACATCTATTGATTTAACTTGAGTCATATGAACTAAAGTCCAGCACTTATTTGATTAGAAAAGTCACCAATCAATACCTGATTGTATTCTACCCAACTTGACAAGGAATCCAATTTAAGTGAAACAAAAAAAAATTATATCCAAATAACCTTAACTAAAATTACTTAAACCCAAAATAGCCCAAACTTAAATAACCTGAACTCGAAATCACGCATACCCAAAATGACCCAATGTCTGAACTCAGCAAAACCTGACTTTAACTCACAACAACATAAAATATATGGTCCGCAGATATTTAAAAAAAATGTGATTTTTTTATATATTGATTGTTTATCTATGTTGTACACTAATTACGACCATGCACTTTAAGAAGCTTAAAAAATAATTTAAAAATAGTTTTTTGTTTAGAGGTCTTATAAGGTTTGAAGATAAATAAATAAAAAATTATTTTGATTTATTTAGGAGTCTTCTGATTCTATGGTAAACTAAGTTTCCAGAGATAAAATTATCATGCTTCATGAAACCATTTATAAGTAGGGACGGCAACGAGGCTGATTGGGCACAAAGCCATCACATCTGCCACCAGCCTGCCAGGCCTGACAAGCAGAGCAAAAAAGGATGCCCATGCTCGTCACCTGTGGGCAATAGGCAACCTGTCACTTACCCATCAAATTGGCAATGTAGTTGTAGTGGACATGTTGTTCGGTGCTCATGAGGCAACAATGGTGGCAGGGAGCAAAAAGTAGCAGCAATGGAAGGTTATCAAACTTCCTATCTTCATCTCTCTTTTAATCAGTGTCGATGGTTAGTGAGGAAGATTTAGAGGGTGACATTTCAGTGGTTATAAAGGCGTTAAGATGGTTGAATGGATTGGCTATAAGAGGTGTCAATGATAAGGCGAAAATGAATTTGGGTTAGGAGAAGAAAAATAAGAAATGAGGTGGTGAAGAGTTAAGCGGCAGCAGTAAGTGGAAAAAATAAGGTTTAGGTTTACATTGTTTGCTAATTCACAGTTTGATCACTTGAGTTACTTATTTGTTTCATTTTAGTCTATTATTGTGACAAGTTACAATTAAACCATTAGAAAACAAAGAAAAATTGTGGCAGGTTGCGATTTAGGCAAATAGATCTAATTTTCATTGAATATCCGCAACTTGTTAGTTAGGTATCCACGGTTTGTGGATTTCACTCAACCCACAGTCATCCTTATGTTGAACTTTTCATGCTTGTATAAGATTGAAAGAAAAAATCACTTATCTTCCTTGACATAAAATCCATGAATTCTTGTAAAAAAATAATTAGACTCTCTCTTGATCAAAATAAGAAGATATAGATAAAAGGTATCTTCAAAAGTTCCAAAATAATACGCAATCATTCCATGCAAGTGAAAATGTAATGGTTATAAATTAGGTTCAAAGTAAATTCCTAGAGCCATAATTTATTGTCAACAGGATCATAAGGACCAAATAACACTAGGTTTCCAAGTCTGCAAAACTGGGATCCAAGCCAATAGCTCATTAGTAGTAAAGTTAACTATAACACTTCCCATAGCCATTGCCGCGCCCTGCTTGCAGTGCATTTGCTCATCACTTTTTTTTTGGATTCTTTTTTCCTCTTCTTCCAAACAGTCACCACTTTTTTAGGGCTCCAAATCTAAAGTTGTTACTTTCTCTGTCCCAAAATTTTGCTCCATTTGACTTTTTATTGTATTTTAACTTAAATTTATTTATATTATTGTTTGTTAGAAAAAAATTAAAATAAATATATTTAGAAACTACATGTATCAATTTATCATTCATATATAAATATTTTTCGTTTATATATCAAAATGTTGAAAATAAAAAATTCTAGATTAATTGCTGAAAATAAATAGAGCAAAAGTTTTGGGATAAAGGGAGTATTAGATTTTATTTGTTTAATCATTTATTATTGTTTTAAATAATTACTAAAAAGAAATATTAATTTTTCCTTTAATTATTTCCCCTCAAAATGCCTTCGAAAACACACTAAATAAAAAAAAATCTTTTTGAACTTTTTATCACTCATAATAAATTTAAAATTTTTAAAATAAATACATTCCAAAATTCCTTATAATGGGAAAAGATAAACAAAATTTTTGCATGTCTCGTTCATTTCGCTTGTGATTGATCTTGTGAATAATGATTAATGATTGGTGGTCAATCATTTCTCATGTTATCAACTTCTCTACTTTTTTATCATTGTCTTTTTTATTTTGGCATTTAGGTTACAACATCACGACCACCATGAACAACCACAATAGGGTGGATTTTGAGCAAGGCCGCAAGGGTTTTTATCGTTTTGTTTTTGTCTCGGTAGATTGGGAACTAGGAAGGATCAAAGGGATTAGGATAATAGTTTAGGAATTAGGATTAGGGAGGCCATTAGACTAAAAAAGAAAATGAGCTGAGTATTATGGGGCTCAAGCTTAGCTCACCAAGATACTGGGTCTATATTTTTTCTCAAGGTCAAGTTCAAACTTGACAAAACTTGACTCAAAAAGCCTTGAATCGTGCTTGAGTTTGAGCTACCCAACAACAATAGTACTCCAACTCATTTACACCCCTATAAAAAAGTATGAATCAGTGTTAGGTTTAGATTTTAATTATATATCAAAGAATTTTTTTTAAAAAAATAAAACTTATAAAGCATTAATTATAATATTAAATAACCTAAATATGTACCAAAGCATAATTAAAATGATTTTTATATATTTTTTTTAATTATACATACTAAGAAAAGAAAATTTAACCTCAACAATATCAAATGAAAATCAAATTATTTGTTTTAAATTTTAAAAAACTGAACAAAAAAAAAGATAAATTCATTCTTTTCTAACTATGCATTAGTAACCTAATTAGTTAACTTGAATTTGGTTTGAAACAAAACAACCCAATTTGAAGTCATCTGAGAATAAAGCTGACAAGACCTGTATTGAGCTTGAAAGAAAATTAATAAACCCAACCCAAACCCAAACCTAAACTTGAACCGATCAACCTAAACCAAAATAATATGACTTAGACCTGAATTCATGATAGTGTGATCAAACTCAAACCTAGATGATCTAATCAAAACTTGATCCAACCTGCCCACTTGCCATCCTTAAGAAAAAGATCAATGGGCAATAAGTTTTGTTGCGTCCAATTCCAATTTAAGCCTCTAGTTTTTATTTTCAATATTAATTGACCAATTCTCCTGTCATATTATGCAGTTGCAACTCATTATTGCTTAATCCCAAAGATCATCTGATGACTGATCTTGAAGTTGGAAGCTAATACTGGACTGCGCACGAGGACACAAATTAATAAGTCCAAATTTGGAGGGTTTGCTGCTTGAAATTGTGGTGTTGATGTGATATGTATATGCAAAGCTTGCCTATATTTCGATTGAGTTATTAAGACTTATGGCCATTAGTAAAAGTTCAAGACTCAATCCTTCCTCTCCTTAGCCTCTCTGCATTTGCCACCAAAATTTATATGCTAAGCTTCAAAGCACAAAGTTAGTCTTTAGACTTGCTTTAGTACCTTAATACTTGTGGCTTGGCTTCATTTTATAAATAATAATAAGGCCATTAAATGCTAATGTTGTGAGCTTAATTCAGAATAACTGTTGGTTAACTTATACTGATACTTGGTGATCTATATTCGGTTCGTTCTATCTGTAACCAGTTTAAAAAAATGACAATCCAATAATACTCTCTAATTTTTATAAAATGTATTCAAATAATCTAAACTATATGTTATATCAATGTCGAACCATTCAATTTAAATTTTGCTTATTTGGTTTTTAAATTTGGGTTTCCCTTTGTTAGACATGAGCACATGATAAATAAATAAATAATAAGATAAAGATTTAAAATTTTATAGTTCACACAAAAAACTTAAGAACCAATAATAACATATAGTCCAAAATTGTAGGAAATCAACCATATATATGTTGGATTAATAAAGAAAATAATAAAATATTTATTACTATTCAATTTATTTAGCTTTAAGTTTAGGAGGTAATAACTGCTCTAATAACCAACATTAAATTTAGCTAGCTTTGGTTTGAAACAAAACACATGTATTATTATTTATGTATGTGTTCATATTTATAAAATGGCACTTGGCCCAATAGAAGGAAGAGGAAAAAACTTTAAAAAGAAGGAAATCAATGAAACAACAATAAATAAGAAAAAAAGAAAATAACCAAACAAAAATTTAATAAATTCATAGAAAATAAAAATAATCGTCTCATACTAAATATATATCAGTAATGTATTAATATTAAATAATTTTTATTTAATTTTTGGAAAACCTGATATTGATTCTATTTAAAGTAGAATCATAAATTTATGTGTACATGCCAAAATGTATGTATGAAGTTATGAAAGTATGTGTAGACATGTGAAAGCTTAAATACGGAACAAAATCAAATGTGAAAAAATAGTACTCCTCCGTCCCAAGTTTATATGTTTATATATGTTTATCTACTAAATTAGTAAGTGTTGATACAACAATAAATCTTTGGACGATTGACCACATGCATATAATTCAGTACATGAGTAACAGTTTTTTTTTAATTTCATTTATTCATGTATAACACATGGATTATATATATTTCTAACATTCTTTGTACATTGAGTTTATATATATTTGATTTATAAATATATGTGATTTTGGTTGGAAGCATGTTCCAATATATTCACACCTGTTATTTATACATATATGTCATTTGATATATGCGCATATGACATATGTTTTTTACATATCCACACTTCTTTGTTAGAGGCTTGTATATATATTCAGTTATAGCAAGAAGCATGTTGGCGTGTGTTCATAATTTCTCTTTTTTTTTTTTTTTGTTGTCATTTTTCTTATTTCACAGGGTGAGGAATAATATTAGAATTACAATATACGGTTTAATTAAAAGAATCGGTGTAGGGTTATCACATTCTGTAATTAGTGGATTAATCGAAGTGTGTTTATTCATCGATGATAGGAGAAGTGATTTAAATTTGAATTGAATGAGAAAATTATTATATAACGGATGACTGATATGGAGAATTCATTTATACCATTATTTTTTGTAAATCTCGGAAAGATGGACAGTACAAATACATTTGTCATTTGTTAGATAAGCAAAAGCTCAATAAAAAAATAGTTATATATTCTAATGAAGCTCAAAAAGAAAGGGAAAAAGAAGAAAATAAAATAGGACAAACTATCGGGATCAAATCAAAAGGAGGGTGTGTGGTGTAGGGGGCGTGGGTAGCTAAGGTGCTGGCGTTGGGAGGGAGACTGAAATATCCGGATGTAGTGGCGAGCGTTTACCAAACGTGGGGTCCACATGATTGGCCCATCTTCCTCCAATAGGCCCCACACGACATAACACACACCCCTGTCAATTCCGGCGTCCATTCCGTCCCTTATCTAACCGAACCGCTTCGGTCCGGTCCGGAGTTGAATCAACACGTCACACGTTCAATGTTTTTGGCTTTTTGTTCGTCGTCAGTAGGTTCGGCCAATTGCAAGCAGGTCAACACGATAAAAAAAAACCGATGCCACCCTCTTCACTTTGTCTCCACTCGGTCACCTGAAATGAATCCAACTCCAACTCCAAGGGCTTGTTTTCACTTTTTTTCCCCCCCTGAAAGAACATGAGCATTTGACACATATCACGAAGGTGTTTGACATAAAGATTTAAAATTTTGGCATTTAATATGTATTGCAGGGTTTACAAACTCACTTCCTATTATAACTACTGACTATGAAAACCAAGAGATTGCATTTTTTAACGATTTGATTGGTACGCAAACAATTTGGTTCCGCGCTAATTGACTTCAATGTTGTCCCTAATCATTCTAATTAAACCATCCATGAACATAATGTATATATAAATATACTATATTGCATGAAATGATTAGGAGGAAGAACTATTGGATTGCACAAGCCAGGGAGCGAAGGCATGTGAATTGGTTGAAATGGAGCACATTATCAAGTAATGCTTACCTAATCGTGGATCAGAAATAAATTATTCATTAATTAATCACACCAACAAGATTAGACGTTGATGTGGAGTAACCGAATCACCCACTCCCTTGGGCCCTAACACAGCCCCACACAAGTAACGCAAAACTGCTTTTTTGTTTTTCCACTTGTTTTGAGGGGTATGTCTAACATATGTCCCTATGTCTACCTTTTCTTTTTGAAAAGATAAATTCATAATCACCGTCTTGTAAATCATCAGCTTTTTATTGGAATAGGAATGCTAACTAAAGCGTGTAATTTATATTATTTCTTATTTTTACCTATAAAACTAAAATTTAAAAATCTGTTTCTTACATCCGTAAATGAAGATACATTTATCGTATAAATTAAGGTATATGCAGTTTATAATGTTTTCTCCATTTTCACCTTTGAAAGTATTTTTTGTTTAAAAAATATTTTTTGGGTTATGTGTATTAAGACTTTAAATGATAATTAAAACAAGAAAAGATTTCTTTTGTGGTTTTGTGTAGTGAATTTTTTAATTAAGATTACAAAATATTTCTTTTTAAATTCTATATAATGAAAGTTTAAATGGATGTTAAAAACTTTTAAAAAAGGAAAACACTTTTATCTTTTTTTGGATGGCCCAATAAGCAATATGATTGTTTTATCTTTTTTGAGGCAAAGAATGTTTTTGTTTTTTTGGTTTTGTGTGGTGAAAATGTAAATGAAAAATAAAAAATAAAATATATTTTATGTGTTTTGTATGATGAAGGTTTAAATATGAGTAATAAATTAAATTAAATTTTAAAAACTTTTTTAAAAATAAAACAGTTCAACTTGTTTAGGATAACCCAAAAAGAAAAAAGGTTCATATTTTTTCAACACGGAAAGTATTAATTAATATTAATTATTTTTCTATACCCAACATACCCTTTTTAAATCAATACAAAATTCTTTCCCAAATCTTTTATGCTTCATTGCACCAATTTTTGTGCAATTCTTTTTAACATATTTTTGTCCCGCCAGCTCTATCACATTCACGATTAGAGGTGTAAGTGGTTGGCCCTAACCCGAAACGCGACCATATTTTACGGGTTATGGTCGGGTTAAAGAGATGAATAAGGGCTATTCGGGTTAACCCAAACCCGACCCGTTTAAAAGGTCAGAAATTGGGTTGGTTCGGTTAGAACCCGAATCCGAATAAGTGCTATTTAAAAATATTGGCCATTGGCAAATGTAATTGTTGACACCCAATTTCGTCCGACCTTCATAAAAAAATTAATTAATTAAAAAATATTAATTAAAAATTAATTAAATTAAAAATAATATTATATATTTATTGATAAAAATTAATTTAGGGGGGCATTTTTGTTTTATAAGTTTAGTCAAAATATAATAATATATATATCTGTTTGTGTGTGTTGAAAAAATTATTATTAATTAATTAAAAAAATTAATTAGTTAAAAATCAAATCAAATCAAATCAAAAATATATATGTAATAAAAAATATATATATATAATAAAATAAATAAATAATAATAAAAAATTAAAAATATCTCCCTTCTCGATCCTTCTGAGGGGGATTATTAAACGGGGGCAGTCGGCCTCTCTCAGACAATGAGCAATCGCTCGTCTCTCTCTCTCCATTTCTCCGAGCTCTCTCTCTCTCCCTTGCCGTGACCTCTGACATTCACAGACACAAATCTCTGAACTCTCAGATTCCTCTCTCTGCTCTCCCTCAACAAAACTCTCTCTCGCTCTCAATCAAGTTCTGGTCTCTCTATCTCGCAGAGCACTCTCTCTCTCAGCGCACCCACTGCCGCCACGCCGTATCGCCGCCTTCGTCACCATCCTGCCAGCTCAACTCGCGCGCTTCCTCATCCATCGTCGAACCTACTCACCTGTCAAGCTCCGTCTCCTCCATCTCGCTCGACGTCGTCGCTGTTGCGAACAACTCTCCGCTGCGCTCGCACGTTGTCGGTCTCTACTCCAGCACCGCCCCCTGCTGTTGCGCCTCGTTCTCGCCTCGTTCGTCGTCTCTAGTCCCCCGTCCGACGCTCTCCCTCTGCTGCCAGCTCCCGCCATGCCATCCTCGCCGCCCGCCATCGCTGCCGCCGTGCACACCTCCGCCGCGTCAGTCCACCGCCGACTAAGCCAGCCCAAGTGCCCTCCTCCGTCATCGCCGCCGGAATCAGTGAGAACCGTTTCTGACCCGTTTCCGACCCGCGAAAACCGACCCGGATCCAACTCATCCATATCTCTTTTTGGTATAACCCTTGTTTAAGCCTTGGATTTTTTTATTTATGTCAACCAAGTCGCTAACATTTTTTTTATTTTGCATACAGGTCACTGACAGCAACTTTTTCTATTGTTCATTTTCTTTTGTTTCCTTGTTTATTTGATTGTTTAGGCCGTGTAATTAAGTGTTGATTACTAAATTCACATATGAATTAGATATATATTTTTTTTTTATGAGTTTTAATTTTCAGTGATTAGCATGCTAAAAACTACTCTGTTGCTGTTCTTAACAAACTAAGTTGTTCTAAAGTATGTCATAAATTGGAGGATCCGAATCTGGTGCTGGTATTTGGTTTTTGGATAGCCCTGTACGTCTAGTTTAACTATGTTTTTATGGGATGCAATTTAGATGTTTGTATTATGAGTTTTTTTTATGATGCTATAGCTGGAACTTTGTATGAAATTTATTGTGTGTGTCTAGATTATGTATATAATTTTGTATTATGGTAAATGTGGTCTCAAGCTACAGAACGTCATTGCTGGAATTTGTTATATTCTAAGATACTTGAATTGCTGTTCAACTAAATTTGACAGAGTAAGATGCAAGATTATCAGGTTAAAAATATTCTCTGAATCATTTATACCAAAAGCTTGTTAATGTAAGGCCAAGGCTTGGCACCCAGAGACTCTCGTTGTTTCTATGTGATATGAGGTATTATTAAAAGCTATACTTATAATCTTTTATTTCAAGTTATTTGCTTTATAGATTGTATATTGGTTGGAATGAAGTTGCTGGGTTAAAAAATGTTTTGATAATTTGGGGACGGTTATTTATATAGATGAATTTGTAGTCTTTCTGTAGGAAATTCGGATGGTAAAAGAGAGAAGGGCTGTTGTTGACATGTAAGATTAGATGTGTCTCATACTGAGAATCTATGAGAGCCTCCAATTTTCTTGACTTTGTGATAGTTAACTTTTGATTGGAAAAATAAGTTATGGTTTATTGCCCTACTTCGTGAAGCTGGTGCAAAGTTTTGTGCATTAAGTTGACAGCCAACCCGAAACTTTTCATATCTATGAACGTGTAGCCAACCTCAGAGAGTTGCTATTAAGACTTATGCTTGAATGATTGACCTCTAGTTTTCAGGGTTTGAGATTAAGAATATTTTTGCAGCTGAGAATGGATGATTATTCATTGTTTTTTTTTTTTTTTTTTGGAATTCTGATTGGCGGAATGACATTTTAAAAAGTTGAAAATCAGAATATGACTAAGTGAATCGTCCAGCAGTCCAAGGGGAAGTATTAGGTTTTTTTTTTTTTTTTTTGAAAGAATAGATGATGGGGTTTTGGAGTACCACACTATGTATGTGTCTTATATTAGAACGAAACTACTCCAGAATTCATGTTTAATTCAACATGGACATGTAACATAAAGTCACACCTCCTTTGAAAGTTTTTTGTAGCTCTAGCATCAGTCTAAATATATATTTGAATAAGTTCGACTGTTTTACTTTTGTGTAACAAGGCATGCGAGTTGAATTTAGCTATCTTCTTCTTTTTCTTTTCCTTCCAACTTTGGTATATTGGGGGCATAAATGTTGCAATATTCTTCTGGTCCGTATCTCTGCAATGGTGCTTTCATTGGAAGATTCAACTGCTTCTCTATTGTTGGTGTTATGCCCCACAAATCTCCAATGCTGTGATATATTGCATAGAAATGTCTAAACCATTTTTTTTCAAGTCTGTCAAAAACTCTTGCTTTAGTATAAGCCTTGCCTTAAGTTGGATCAAAGATTTATTTTTGTCTTGATTGTTGCACTGTTAGCCATTAATAATTTAATAGGCAGAACCATGAAGCTAGCTTCCTTAACAAAAATGTATTTTCGTTCTTTTGGCCATTAACGAAGTTTAGCTCTATGATTGTCTGCTGCTAGGTCATTATCCCATAACTGGCACCTTACGAACTCCTTGCTGATAGCTGATTGTTGACACCCAATTAATCAACTTCTTTGGATATAACTTTAATTTAGTCATCCAATTTTCTATTTTTGTTCCTATGAGCTACTAATGTTTTTTTTTTTTCTTTTTTTTCTTTTTTTTTTCTCTTTTGGTTGCAGATTAGTCGTTGACAGCAGATTTATTTCTTTGTTCTCTTTTTGTTTTCTTTCTTTCTTTGATTATTTAACCATGTATTAGATTTAATCGTTAAATTCACTTAAAGATGTAATTTAGGATATTTATTTATTTATTTTTTTAGAATAGTTTAATTTTAATTATTGTAATGCATTAAATGTGTATCAAATTATTAGAAATCCGTCTTAAGACGGATCATAAAATCCATGTCCAGATGATTCGGTTAGAATCCATGGCTTGGATATTAACTGAAATTATTAAAAAATAAAATAAAATTAAATAACGAAATCCTAAGACGGATCATATCCATGTCCAGATGATTGGGTTAGAATCCATGGCTTGGATATTAAATTCCATATCCGGATGATCCGGCAGGATCTACGGTTTGGAAAATATCAACCTTTTAAAATAAATAAATTAAATAAAAAGGTAAAAATCCATATTTATGATATGGATTAATTGATTAAAATTTCGTCAAATTCCGTGTCCAAATGACTCGGCAGAGTCCATGGTTCGGAATTCAAATCTTCCGTGTCCAAATGACTCGGCAGAGTCCATGGTTCGGAAGTATAAAATTCTATACAAATTACCAAAATCCACATTTTCGACTAATTCAGTTAAAATATCTAAATTAACTGAAAATTTTTAAAAGCAAAGTAAAACAAAATTAAAATCAACTAAGGTGCCAATTTTGGGCGCTATAACAATATTGTTTTAGCGTAACCGTACTCCCGATCCCCGAACTCTCGCAGACCAATTTTAAGGTGTCCAATCGACCTAAGAAAACTGATTGGTGGCGACTCCAGAAGACCCGACGTTGCCACAGCTTGGCGACTCCGCTGGGGACCCTGGTTAGTGAGTCGAGCCTAAAGTTGATTTGTTTTGATTTACTCTGCTTTACTATTATGTGGATTTATATACTATATTTACTTAGCGAAAACATGCATGATGCATTCACAATATGAAGCTCTATACCCGAGCTTCCTCAAATCAAACACGATTCTTTCTAAGCGGAATTGGTGTTGCTGTCCTTGTGAGGCCACGGTCTCCAAGCCTTCACCGGTTTCAAAGTAGCAAAGTAGTGTATTGCCTTCTGAGACGGTTAGTCTCTGCATGGGCCCACGAAAAGCTACGACTCGAATTAATCCATTCCTTACATTAACCCTAGAGGGTAAGGAATCGGGCCGTCACTATGATTTAGTGACGGGATTCGGGAACTATCCCTTGCCTTTTTGATAAGCCACCTTATGCATATAGAATTCCCCACTTAACCATAGAACTAACCATAGAATTTCTACCATTTTACCAACGCCATAAGCATATCCTCGTTATGCTGTGTTGTTACTCTACACTTTTCTTCATATGGTTTTAACTTGTTTATCCATAATACTTCATGAGTTGTTAATTACTATTTAACTTGTTAATAACCTTATTTTTCTTTTGTTATACTTCCGTTCTGTGCAATTATTCTTCATGCATCAAAACCACGCATCAAATTATGCTAACTTTTTGGTCTTTTTAATAATAACTAGAAGTCTTGAAGTTTCACAATAGTTGATAATCAAGCTCACTCATTGCATACATCCATTACATCAATCACATGCATATAAAATCTGATAAAAATAATCTTATTGCATGCATCCATTACATCAATCACATGCATATAAAATCTGATAAAAATAATCTCATTGCATGTATTCCATTACATCAATCACGTGCATATAAATTTTGATAAAAAACATAATCTCATTATGTATTGCATGCATCCATTGCATCAATCATATACATGTAAAATCTAGTAAAATGAATCTCACTTTAAAAAGGTAAAATTGGACCTCAACACCGATATCCAACTCGGCCCCAAACAAGACTAATGGCAGAACAAACCGAAGGACGTCTCATAGATATAGAGTCCAAGATAGAAAATATGGCCGGAGCAATTCCCTCCTCATTACACCAAAAAATGAAATTCATTATTGACAGAAAGTTAATCACAGTTTTGGCTGAAGAAAGCATTCTGCTATCACCTATATCAACGGTAGCAAAGACCAAGTAGCCTCATCTTCCAAGTTGGAATGACCCAAATGCCAAATATGATTATCAAAAAGGTTCAATTGGACATTCAACTGAAAATTCTATCATATTGAAACTCAAGGTCCAACAGTTGGTCGAGTCCAAGTTGCTAGGCCCGATGTGATTGGTAATTGAAAGTGAAGATTTTGAGCTAGAATTACATTAATTTTGGAAGGGCTCCAAGTCAAATCTGACCTAATAGTCCGCACACACTTTTGAATGACAGGGAATCCTTTGAATAAACTTGTATCTTTGAAAGCTTGCAAAAGTAATTTAATAGTAAAAATCTCCTAGATTTAGTCCAGAATCTAGGGTGTAGTCTTTTTTAGATGGACACCTGGTATTCTTTTTCTGGTACAACAAAAAGATGTAATGCGTGCATTCTACTACTTTCCATTTTTACACTCTTTGCCAGTATACTATCCATTATTGCTATCACACTTTACTTTTTGACAACCGGTAATTCTTTTTGTTCTCCAACAAAAAGATGTTATGTGTGCATTCTACCACTTTTTAATTCCATTATTACATCTACACATTCTACCAATTTTTACCAAAAATTCAATTATTACACCTACACATTCTACCACTTCTTACCAAAAATTCCGTTTTTATATCCATCTCTCACTCCTTTCCATTATACTATCCATTATTGCTATCACACTTTACTTTGAAAACGATACTACTCGTGAGTGAAAATAAAAAGTTAAGGGAGATTTAATAGTGGCGATCTTGAAAGTGCTGTCAAATCTAGTAAGAAGGATTTCATATGTTGCACCCCAACTCTCAAAAAAAGAATTCATAGTGGTTATCAACATCCTTGCAAGAAGTCTGGGGTTAGCTTCCAAACAAGGTAGCTCTCATATTAAATGACTTCAGTGGCCTCCCAATTCTCACAAACGCTCAATACAAAAAAAAAAGATTCTCAGTTTTTCGCAACACAAATTCCAACAAAGGAAAGAAGTTTATCCCTTCCATCAAAAGCCATTAAAGGGAAAATCCAAAACAAAAAAAAGAGACTGAGAGCAAACACAAGCAAGTAAGGCCACTTGAATCATCTCATTTTAAGAAGGCTGTGATCTCGGTTCTCTATAACAAAAACTCCGAAAAGGAAAAAGTTCATCCCTTCCATCAAAAAGCCAACAAGGAAAAATTCAAAACCAAAAAGAACTGAGAACAAGCACGAGCAAGCAAGGCCACTTGAGTCATCTCACTTCAAGAGAGTTATCAAGTATGTCATCACCATAGCTCACAAAAAAAAAAAAGGAAACAAAAAAAAAAGGAAGAAAAAGGGCTCAAACTAGAAAAAAAAAAGGAAAAAAAAAAGAAAAAAAGTGAGCTATGGATTCTAGACTGAAAACTTGCAAAGGCGGTTTAGAACACAAAAGCAACCCTCAAACCAAGCATGCATAAAGATCACAATAGTTGAAGGGCAACAGATGAGGTCTAACTTTCTGGAAAGAGTGGCAAGTTGAGGTCATCACTATTGAGTTTTTCACCATAATCAAATTTGCTCACGAGTAGTATTAAAAGACCCTTCTTCCACACCACTTAAATTTAACTTTTCTCAAACCGAACATCCTCATTCAGTTAAAAGACTATCATTGTGAA
This sequence comes from Aquilaria yunnanensis, assembly GCA_039654915.1. Taxonomy (NCBI): domain Eukaryota; kingdom Viridiplantae; phylum Streptophyta; class Magnoliopsida; order Malvales; family Thymelaeaceae; genus Aquilaria; species Aquilaria yunnanensis. The sequence goes on along the minus strand of CM077600.1, from coordinate 32,591,648 downwards.
TCATGTTTCTACCTTGTTTAATACTGCTCACGAGTAGTATTAAAAGACCATTCTTTCACACCATTTAAATTTAACTTTTCTCAAACCGAACATCCTCATTCAGTTAAAAGACTATCATTATGAATCATGTTTCTACCTTATTTAATACTGCTCACGAGTAGTATTAAAAGACCCTTCTTTCAAACCACTTAAACTTAACTTTCCTCAGACTTATCATCCTCATTCAGTTTAAAGACTATCATTGTGAATCATGTTTCTACCTTATTTAATACTGCTCACGAGTAGTATTAAAAGACCATTCTTTTACACCACTCAAACTTAACTTCCCTCACACCTAACATTCACCTCTCGATATCATCCTCATTCAGCTAAAAGGCTATCTTTGCGAATCATGTTTCTACCTTATTGCCTTGCACAGTTTATGTCTTCGAGTTGGAAGGGGAAGAATGGCAGGATATTTTAATTAAAAACAAAGACCGTAAATTACTTTGTCAAGCTTTGCAAATTGATGAAAGTTTTTCTTTAAGGCCAAACCATTATTCATTAATGTGTGTAGACTTAAAATTGAGGAGATAGCTTGAGACTTTCTTTAAGAAGATGTGGTTCTTGTAAGAGAAATTTACGATCAAGTGCCATCACAAAGGTCTAGAAATGCTCGACCTTCTGTTAAAGGCGAGGTGATATCTTTTATCTACATAAATACCATATTCAGGGGGGCAAAGTAGTCTCTACGAAGCGTAAGAGGAGTACTGCCAACAAAGAAGTTCAATAGACAATGGGGCAAGTCTTATTGATCAAAACATGAGTTCAAGGAAGAGCAATCATTCAGATTATAACATGGGAATAAGTAAGTGTCGGCACGGTCACAAGAAAAGGGGCAAAGCAGACATTGAAAGTAAAGCCTTTGATGGTACCAAATCCATGACAATGGATGAGTACCCGAAAGAGATATAAATTATGAGGCGGGCCAACTTTAAAGAAATTGAGGCCAAAATTCAAAGAACAAGTCAAAGAAAGAAGATTTTGAAAAGAGTTGGGCTTTTGAGGCAGTGAACAAAAGCTGGAAAGCATAAAGAGATTCAATGATAGTCCAAGAAGGCAATCATAAAGAAGATCCAGTAAAGCAAAGACATGAAGAACTAGATCCATAAAAAAAAAAAAACATCAATTCCACATGCTCTGCATTCATGCATTTCACATCATGCATACATAGCCTTTACATAACAAGGACCAAATGGGAATCACATTCACAGCACAGTTACAGCAATATAAGCTGAGATCTCAATATCATTAGCTCTTACCAATCTATCACTGGATACACAGCTAATATGCGGGACCAAGCCGCATCAGGAATTCAAGGATAAGGTAGACAATATGTCAAAAGCCTGGCAATCGATTCAATAATCGAGACTACACCTGGAAAGACAGGATTGACGTCAGCTAGTAGTATCCAAGATAAGAGATAGCTATAGCCAAGGATAAGGCAGATATAAAAAAGGATAAAGTAGACAATATTGTCAAAAGCCTGGCAATTGATTCAATAATCGTGGCTACACCTGGAAGGACAAGATTGATGCCAGCTTAGCAGCATCCAAGATAAGAGATAGCTGTGGTCAAAGATAAGGCAGACATCAAGAAATATTGTCGTTGAAAATTTGTCAAAAGCGGACAATGGATTCAATAATCAAGGACTGGATCAATGTCAAGCCTGATGAGACATCAAAGATAAGAAATATCTATGATACCAAAATAAAGTAGGATCCACTTTTCCGGTTAAACGGCGGATACGGTACTCCGTGACTCTCAAGTCGGTTCTCTCAGTTGCCCATAATAACTGATTCTTTCTTCTCTTCTTTCTTTTACTTCCTCCTAGAAAATGGATCCTACTTTTTCCACGTTGCGAAAGTATTTCCCTTCTCTCCCAATGAACATCCTCAAAAAGATCTACCAAGTTCGCTGTGAACGATTAAGAGTTCTGATGCACAAAGGAATCCCTGAAGATGTACGGTGGTTAATCGAAGCCAAGGTTCGTCTGGCAGGTGAAATCCCAGAGGCATTTGTGTCTCACATGCCTGGAATAGGCAAAAGCTCTTATGCCAAAAAGCGAAGAGCGAAAAGGTTACAAGTCTGCCATAAATGTGGACGAAAAGGTTACAAGTCTGCCATAAATGTGGACGATGGACTTGTAATACTAAATGTCGTTCTTTAGGGATGATCTCTGATAATCGAGAAGATAAAATACGATTCATTAAGAATGGCCTGAGTAAGGACTCGTTGGATGATATCCAATTGACTCTTGAGACGCATTCTTGTGGATCTGTGCAACGTGAACTTCTTGGTTTATGGAGCATTTTTCATAAAGAACGAAACCGTTACAGTCCCGGGAATCTGACTGTAAATAACCCTGTTTGCCAACTTGTAAGAAAACTGGATGGGAAGCAAATCCTCGACTCATAGAAGCCATTAATGCCGTTACTGGACATAAATCAGTGGAGGATGAGAGCCACAGTCATGATTGCTGTACATATAAGCTATCATTTGTCTTTTCTTTTGACAATAATGAACTTGCTTCTGCAAGTGTAATTAACACATTATCCCTTTCATCACTATAAATATGTGTTAGTTATTTCCATTTCCTACAATCACTAATTTCTTTCTTCTCTTAAATACCTCCTTCATCAATGGAGTCTTCTCTTTCCGCCCTACGAAAGTATTTTCCTTCCTTCCCAATAAATGTTCTTAAAAAGATTTATCAAGCTAGATGTGAACGATTCAGAGTATTTATGCACAAAGGCATTCCTGATAATGTGCGGTGGCTAATTGAAGCTAAGGTTCGTTCAGCTGGTGAAGTTCCCGAAGCGTTCTTTCCCCGTATGCCCGGCTTTGGTAAAAGCGCTTATGCCAAAAAAAGAAGAGCAAAGAGGCTAGGCGTTTGTCATAATTGTGGATGGTGGATTTGCGGCAATAAATGTCGTTCTCCAGGAGTGATCACCAGAAATCGTAATGATAGAATAAGATTCATCAAGAATGGCCTGCGTAAGGAATCTTTGGATGATATCCTATTAACTTTTGAAACACATTCTTGTGAAATAGTGCAATGGGAAATTATGGATTTATGGTGGACTTTCCGTAAAGAACAAGATCGTTACAGTCTTGGAAATCTGACTTTTAATGACCCAGTTTGCCAGTTTGTGAAAAAACTGGATGGGATGCAAATCGCCGATTCATAGAAGGCATTGAAGCCGTTACTGGATGCAAAATCAGTGGAAACGTAAACCAAAGTCACGATTACTGTACGTGCTAGCTGTCGCTTTTGAAATTTTCCTCCCCTTTTGGCAATAATATACCCACTCCTGACATGAGATACAGTTATGATTACTGTATATAGCTGCTACTTTTTAAAATTTTCCTTCTCTTCCAACAATCACGTACCTACTACTGACGTAAGCTACAGTAGTGACTACTGCACATGCTAACAGCTATTTTGAAAATTTTCCTCCTCTTTTAACGATAGTGTACCCATACCTGACCAGAGTCATACTCGTGACTACTGTGAATAGCTGGCAATAATGTATCCATTCTTGAAAATAAAATTATTGCCTTATCTCTTCATCTTTATAAATATATCCTCTTTTCTTCTTTTCTCACATGGGTAAGGATAGGAATGGAGAAAACCTCCACTCGTAAATCCCGAAGTATTTGTGTATTTTCTGGAGCTTTTCCTGGAGAAGATGAAGAGTACTTAAAGGCAGCCAACCATTTGGGTAGTGTATTAGCTGAGCGAAAAATACACTTAGTTTATGGAGGAGGTAGTGTCGGATTAATGGGAGCTGTAGCATCAGCAGCATCTTTAGGAGGAAGCCAGGTTCTGGGTATTATCCCTGCATCTCTGAAATCGGTTTCTGGGGGCACAATTGGAGAAGAGCTAGTGGTTAAAAATCTGCAAGAGCATTTGTTACAAATGCTTTTTAATGCTGATGCTTTTATCGCTCTACCAGGTGGCTTTGGCACATTAGGAGAAGTCTTCCAAATCGCTTCCATGGCCCAACTTAATTTGCATCAAAAACCCATTGGGCTCTTAAATGTTAACTATTTCTTCGCAGGTCTATTATCTTTTATGAATCGTGCTGTGAAGCAGAAGTTTATCCCTGAGGTGGCACGACGAATCATAATATCCGCAACAACTGCTGAAGAATTGCTAGATAAAATGCAAGCTTTTGTTCCTGAACCAGATCCAGCGATGATCCAAATAGACTGGACACGACAGTCTTTCCCGACCAGTTCACTCCCATAATTGTCCTTTACCCGGCCTGTTGAAGCATTGTGGAAGAAGAAGCGATCTGATCCGTTTTTCTTGTCCTTTCGTTTTAATTATCAGCATTTTCTTTCGTATTTCAGTTTTTCTTTTCAGGGAATTTCGTTATCTTATAAGATAGTTTCGTCCATGCTGATATTAAAACCATGCGACAATGCCTTTAGGTTGGAATGGCTGAGTAAAGAGTAATTTTTATTACTCTTGAGACGCATCCTATTAGGTCTACTAGGCATAACATTTTGGGGTAGTTAAGCTTTAACCTTATTTGGATGACATATCTCACAAGGGAATCTATATTTACTGAAGAAAATATTAGATGAACCTTGAATATTGATTCCAAACATCCGTTCCCTTTACATAATTTGTCAGTGTTATTGTCATCATCAAGATTCACTCGTTTTATCGAAACCTAATTCTTTGCGCTCGCCTATTATGAAAATTCACACTTTCGAAGAAAATTATTCCAATTTCAATTGCTTTCATATAAATTTCGCTCGAGGTCCTAAGGAAAGCTCCTTAGCCTCAAAATCAATTTTCATCATCGGGGTTGTAAGGATGGAACCTTTGCCTCGAAAACAATCAATTTTCATTATCGGAGTTTTAAGGATGGAACCTTTGCCTCGAAAACAATCAATTTTCATCGGGGTTTTAAGGATGAAACCTTTGCCTCGAAAACAATCAATTTTCATTATCGGGGTTTTAAGGATGGAACCTTTGCCTCGAAAACAATCAATTTTCATTATCTGGGTTTTAAGGATGGAACCTTTGCCTCAAAAACAATCAATTTTCATCATCGGGGTTGTAAAAATGGAACCTTTGCCTCAAAATTATCAATTTTCCTTCAAACGATAGGAGAGTTCCTATCGTCGAGGTTCTAAGGTAGGGCCCTTAACCTCAAAATCATCAATCTTCCTTCAAACGATAGGAGAGTTCCTATCGTCGAGGTTCTAAGGTAGGACCCTTAACCTCATTCAAACAATTTTCCTTCAAACGATAGGAGAGTTCCTATCGTCGAGGTTCTAAGGTAGGACCCTTAACCTCATTCAAACAATTTTCCTTCAAACGATAGGAGAGTTCCTATCGTCGAGGTTCTAAGGTAGGACCCTTAACCTCAAAATCATCAATTTTCCTCCAAACGATAGGAGAGTTCCTATCATCGAGGTTCTAAGGTAGGACCCTCAACCTCAAACTCATCAATTTTCCTTCAAACGATAGGAGAGTTCCTATCATCGAGGTTCTAAGGTAGGACCCTTAACCTCAATCATCAATTTTTCTTAAATGATAAGAGAGTTCTTATCGTAGAGGTTCTAAGGTAGGGCCCTTAACCTCAAACTTGCAACGATAGGAGAGTTCCTATCGTCAAGGTTCTAAGGAGAGTTCCCTAAACCTCAAACAATCAATCATCAATTTTTCTTAAACGATAAGAGAGTTCTTATCGTAGAGGTTCTAAGGTAGGGCCCTTAACCTCAAACTTGCAACGATAGGAGAGTTCCTATCGTCAAGGTTCTAAGGAGAGTTCCTTAAACCTCAAACAATCAATCATCAATTTTTCTTAAACGATAAGAGAGTTCTTATCGTAGAGGTTCTAAGGTAGGGCCCTTAACCTCAAACTTGCAACGATAGAAGAGTTCCTATCGTCGAGGTTCTAAGGAGAATTCCTTAAACCTCAAACAATCAATCATCAATTTTTCTTAAATGATAAGAGAGTTCTTATCGCAGAGGTTCTAAGGTAGGGCCCTTAACCTCAAATTTTCAACGATAGAAGAGTTCCTATCGTCGAGGTCCTAAGGAGAGTTCCTTAACCTCAAACAATCAATCATTCAGTCCATCTTACAACGATAGAACCTTTCCTATCGTTAGAGGTTCTAAGGACCTTTCCTGAAACCTCAAACAAACAATCAATCAATCAGTCCATCTTACAACGATAGAACCTTTCCTATCGTTAGAGGTTCTAAGGACCTTTCCTTAAACCTCAAACAAACAATCAATCATTCAGTCCATCTTACAACGATAGAAACTTTCCTATCGTTAGAGGTTCTAAGGACCTTTCCTTAAACCTCAAACAAACAATCAATCATTCAGTCCATCTTACAACGATAGAACCTTTCCTATCGTTAGAGGTTCTAAGGACCTTTCCTTAACCTCAAACAAACAATCAATCATTCAGTCCATCTTACAACGATAGAACTTTTCCTATCGTTAGAGGTTCTAAGGACCTTTCCTTAAACCTCAAACAAACAATCAATCATTCAGTCCATCTTACAACGATAGAACCTTTCCTATCGTTAGAGGTTCTAAGGACCTTTCCTTAACCTCAAACAAACAATCAATCATTCAGTCCATCTTACAACGATAGAACCTTTCCTATCGTTAGAGGTTCTAAGGACCTTTCCTTAAACCTCAAACAAACAATCAATCATTCAGTCCATCTTACAACGATAGAACCTTTCCTATCGTTAGAGGTTCTAAGGACCTTTCCTTAACCTTAAACAAACAATCAATCATTCAGTCCATCTTACAACGATAGAACCTTTCCTATCGTTAGAGGTTCTAAGGACCTTTCCTTAAACCTCAAACAAACAATCAATCATTCAGTCCATCTTACAACGATAGAACCTTTCCTATCGTTAGAGGTTCTAAGGACCTTTCCTTAAACCTCAAAAAAACAATCAATCATTCAGTCCATCTTACAACGATAGAACCTTTCTTATCGTTAGAGGTTCTAAGGACCTTTCCTTAAACCTCAAACAAACAATCAATCATTCAGTCCATCTTACAACGATAGAACCTTTCCTATCGTTAGAGGTTCTAAGGACCTTTCCTTAACCTCAAACAAACAATCAATCATTCAGTCCATCTTACAACGATAGAACCTTTCCTATCGTTAGAGGTTCTAAGGACCTTTCCTTAAACCTCAAACAAACAATCAATCATTCAGTCCATCTTACAACGATAGAACATTTCCTATCGTTAGAGGTTCTAAGGACCTTTCCTTAACCTCAAACAAACAATCAATCATTCAGTCCATCTTACAACGATAGAACCTTTCCTATCGTTAGAGGTTCTAAGGACCTTTCCTTAAACCTCAAACAAACAATCAATCATTCAGTCCATCTTACAACGATAGAACCTTTCCTATCGTTAGAGGTTCTAAGGACCTTTCCTTAAACCTCAAACAAACAATCAATCATTCAGTCCATCTTACAACGATAGAACCTTTCCTATCGTTAGAGGTTCTAAGGACCTTTCCTTAAACCTCAAACAAACAATCAATCATTCAGTCCATCTTACAACGATAGAACTTTTCCTATCGTTAGAGGTTCTAAGGACCTTTCCTTAAACCTCAAACAAACAATCAATCATTCAGTCCATATTACAACGATAGAACCTTTCCTATCGTTAGAGGTTCTAAGGACCTTTCCTTAAACCTCAAACAAATAATCAATCATTCAGTCCATCTTACAACGATAGAACCTTTCCTATCGTTAGAGGTTCTAAGGACCTTTCCTTAAACCTCAAACAAATAATCAATCATTCAGTCCATCTTACAACGATAGAACCTTTCCTATCGTTAGAGGTTCTAAGGACCTTTCCTTAAACCTCAAACAAACAATCAATCATTCAGTCCATCTTACAACGATAGAACCTTTCCTATCGTTAGAGGTTCTAAGGACCTTTCCTTAAACCTCAAACAAACAATCAATCATTCAGTCCATCTTACAACGATAGAACCTTTCCTATCGTTAGAGGTTCTAAGGACCTTTCCTTAAACCTCAAACAAACAATCAATCATTCAGTCCATCTTGCAACGATAGAACCTTTCCTATCGTTAGAGGTTCTAAGGACCTTTCCTTAAACCTCAAACAAACAATCAATCATTCAGTCCATCTTGCAACGATAGAACCTTTCCTATCGTTAGAGGTTCTAAGGACCTTTCCTTAAACCTCAAACAAACAATCAATCATTCAGTCCATCTTGCAACGATAGAACCTTTCCTATCGTTAGAGGTTCTAAGGACCTTTCCTTAAACCTCAAACAAACAATCAATCATTCAGTCCATCTTACAACGATAGAACCTTTCCTATCGTTAGAGGTTCTAAGCACCTTTCCTTAAACCTCAAACAAACAATCAATCATTCAGTCCATCTTACAACGATAGAACCTTTCCTATCGTTAGAGGTTCTAAGCACCTTTCCTTAAACCTCAAACAAACAATCAATCATTCAGTCCATCTTACAACGATAGAACCTTTCCTATCGTTAGAGGTTCTAAGGACCTTTCCTTAACCTCAAACAAACAATCAATCATTCAGTCCATCTTACAACGATAGAACCTTTCCTATCGTTAGAGGTTCTAAGGACCTTTCCTTAAACCTCAAACAAACAATCAATCATTCAGTCCATCTTACAACGATAGAACCTTTCCTATCGTTAGAGGTTCTAAGGACCTTTCCTTAAACCTCAAACAAACAATCAATCATTCAGTCCATCTTACAACGATAGAACCTTTCCTATCGTTAGAGGTTCTAAGGACCTTTCCTTAAACCTCAAACAAACAATCAATCATTCAGTCCATCTTACAACGATAGAACCTTTCCTATCGTTAGAGGTTCTAAGGACCTTTCCTTAACCTCAAACAAACAATCAACCATTCAGTCCATCTTACAACGATAGAACCTTTCCTATCGTTAGAGGTTCTAAGGACCTTTCCTTAAACCTCAAACAAACAATTAATCAATTAGTCCATCTTACAACGATAGGAACTTTCCTATCGTTGAGGTTCTAAGGACCTTTCCTTAAACCTCAAACAATCAATCAATGAGTCTATCTTACAACGATAGGAGCTTTCCTATCGTCAAGATTCTAAAGAGGATTCCTTAACCTTATAATTTAGGCGGCGAGAAGGTTCTCAATGCTTAGCCAAGCCGGACGAAATTTGGTAACTACTTTGCAAACATCATGTCCCATGAAGCATGCAAAGGGGGGCAGCTGTTGACACCCAATTTCGTCCGACCTTCATAAAAAAATTAATTAATTAAAAAATATTAATTAAAAATTAATTAAATTAAAAATAATATTATATATTTATTGATAAAAATTAATTTAGGGGGGCATTTTTGTTTTATAAGTTTAGTCAAAATATAATAATATATATATCTGTTTGTGTGTGTTTAAAAAATTATTATTAATTAATTAAAAAAATTAATTAGTTAAAAATCAAATCGAAAATATATATGTAATAAAAAATATATATATATAATAAAATAAATAAATAATAATAAGAAATTAAAAATATCTCCCTTCTCGATCCTTCTGAGGGGGATTATTAAACGGGGGCAGTCGGCCTCTCTCAGACAATGAGCAATTGCTCGTCTCTCTCTCTCCATTTCTCCGAGCTCTCTCTCTCTCCCTTGCCGAGACCTCTGACATTCACAGACACAAATCTCTGAACTCTCAGATTCCTCTCTCTGCTCTCCCTCAACAAAACTCTCTCTCGCTCTCAATCAAGTTCTGGTCTCTCTATCTCGCAGAGCACTCTCTCTCTCAGCGCACCCACTGCCGCCACGCCGTATCGCCGCCTTCGTCACCATCCTGCCAGCTCAACTCGCGCGCTTCCTCATCCATCGTCGAACCTACTCACCTGTCAAGCTCCGTCTCCTCCATCTCGCTCGACGTCGTCGCTGTTGCGAACAACTCTCCGCTGCGCTCGCACGTTGTCGGTCTCTACTCCAGCACCGCCCCCTGCTGTTGCGCCTCGTTCTCGCCTCGTTCGTCGTCTCCAGTCCCCCGTCCGACGCTCTCCCTCTGCTGCCAGCTCCCGCCATGCCATCCTCGCCGCCCGCCATCGCTGCCGCCGTGCACACCTCCGCCGCGTCAGTCCACCGCCGACTAAGCCAGCCCAAGTGGCCTCCTCCGTCATCGCCGCCGGAATCAGTGAGAACCGTTTCTGACCCGTTTCCGACCCGCGAAAACCGACCCGGATCCAACTCATCCATATCTCTTTTTGGTATAACCCTTGTTTAAGCCTTGGATTTTTTTATTTATGTCAACCAAGTCGCTAACATTTTTTTTATTTTGCATACAGGTCACTGACAGCAACTTTTTCTATTGTTCATTTTCTTTTGTTTCCTTGTTTATTTGATTGTTTAGGCCGTGTAATTAAGTGTTGATTACTAAATTCACATATGAATTAGATATATATATATTTTTTTATGGGTTTTAATTTTCAGTGATTAGCATGCTAAAAACTACTTTGTTGCTGTTCTTAACAAACTAAGTTGTTCTAAAGTATGTCATAAATTGGAGGATCCGAATCTGGTGCTGGTATTTGGTTTTTGGATAGCCCTGTACGTCTAGTTTAACTATGTTTTTATGGGATGCAATTTAGATGTTTGTATTATGAGTTTTTTTTATGATGCTATAGCTGGAACTTTGTATGAAATTTATTGTGTGTGTCTAGATTATGTATATAATTTTGTATTATGGTAAATGTGGTCTCAAGCTACAGAACGTCATTGCTGGAATTTGTTATATTCTAAGATACTTGAATTGCTGTTCAACTAAATTTGACAGAGTAAGATGCAAGATTATCAGGTTAAAAATATTCTCTGAATCATTTATACCAAAAGCTTGTTAATGTAAGGCCAAGGCTTGGCACCCAGAGACTCTCGTTGATTCTATGTGATATGAGGTATTATTAAAAGCTATACTTATAATCTTTTATTTCAAGTTATTTGCTTTATAGATTGTATATTGGTTGGAATGAAGTTGCTGGGTTAAAAAATGTTTTGATAATTTGGGGACGGTTATTTATATAGATGAATTTGTAGTCTTTCTGTAGGAAATTCGGATGGTAAAAGAGAGAAGGGCTGTTGTTGACATGTAAGATTAGATGTGTCTCATACTGAGAATCTATGAGAGCCTCCAATTTTCTTGACTTTGTAATAGTTAACTTTTGATTGGAAAAATAAGTTATGGTTTATTGCCCTACTTCGTGAAGCTGGTGCAAAGTTTTGTGCATTAAGTTGACAGCCAACCCGAAACTTTTCATATCTATGAACGTGTAGCCAACCTCAGAGAGTTGCTATTAAGACTTATGCTTGAATGATTGACCTCTAGTTTTCAGGGTTTGAGATTAAGAATATTTTTGCAGCTGAGAATGGATGATTATTCATTGTTTTTTTTTTTTTTTTGGGAATTCTGATTGGCGGAATGACATTTTAAAAAGTTGAAAATCAGAATATGACTAAGTGAATCGTCCAGCAGTCCAAGGGGAAGTATTAGGTTTTTTTTTTTTTTTTTTTGAAAGAATAGATGATGGGGTTTTGGAGTACCACACTATGTATGTGTCTTATATTAGAACGAAACTACTCCAGAATTCATGTTTAATTCAACATGGACATGTAACATAAAGTCACACCTCCTTTGAAAGTTTTTTGTAGCTCTAGCATCAGTCTAAATATATATTTGAATAAGTTCGACTGTTTTACTTTTGTGTAACAAGGCATGCGAGTTGAATTTAGCTATCTTCTTCTTTTTCTTTTCCTTCCAACTTTGGTATATTGGGGGCATAAATGTTGCAATATTCTTCTGGTCCGTATCTCTGCAATGGTGCTTTCATTGAAAGATTCAACTGCTTCTCTATTGTTGGTGTTATGCCCCACAAATCTCCAATGCTGTGATATATTGCATAGAAATGTCTAAACCATTTTTTTTCAAGTCTGTCAAAAACTCTTGCTTTAGTATAAGCCTTGCCTTAAGTTGGATCAAAGATTTATTTTTGTCTTGATTGTTGCACTGTTAGCCATTAATAATTTAATAGGCAGAACCATGAAGCTAGCTTCCTTAACAAAAATGTATTTTCGTTCTTTTGGCCATTAACGAAGTTTAGCTCTATGATTGTCTGCTGCTAGGTCATTATCCCATAACTGGCACCTTACGAACTCCTTGCTGATAGCTGATTGTTGACACCCAATTAATCAACTTCTTTGGATATAACTTTAATTTAGTCATCCAATTTTCTATTTTTGTTCCTATGAGCTACTAATGTTTTTTTTTTTTCTTTTTTTTCTTTTTTTTTCTCTTTTGGTTGCAGATTAGTCGTTGACAGCAGATTTATTTCTTTGTTCTCTTTTTGTTTTCTTTCTTTCTTTGATTATTTAACCATGTATTAGATTTAATCGTTAAATTCACTTAAAGATGTAATTTAGGATATTTATTTATTTATTTTTTTAGAATAGTTTAATTTTAATTATTGTAATGCATTAAATGTGTATCAAATTATTAGAAATCCGTCTTAAGACGGATCATAAAATCCATGTCCAGATGATTCGGTTAGAATCCATGGCTTGGATATTAACTGAAATTATTAAAAAATAAAATAAAATTAAATAACGAAATCCTAAGACGGATCATATCCATGTCCAGATGATTGGGTTAGAATCCATGGCTTGGATATTAAATTCCATATCCGGATGATCCGGCAGGATCTACGGTTTGGAAAATATCAACCTTTTAAAATAAATAAATTAAATAAAAAGGTAAAAATCCATATTTATGATATGGATTAATTGATTAAAATTTCGTCAAATTCCGTGTCCAAATGACTCGGCAGAGTCCATGGTTCGGAATTCAAATCTTCCGTGTCCAAATGACTCGGCAGAGTCCATGGTTCGGAAGTATAAAATTCTATACAAATTACCAAAATCCACATTTTCGACTAATTCAGTTAAAATATCTAAATTAACTGAAAATTTTTAAAAGCAAAGTAAAACAAAATTAAAATCAACTAAGGTGCCAATTTTGGGCGCTATAACAATATTGTTTTAGCGTAACCGTACTCCCGATCCCCGAACTCTCGCAGACCAATTTTAAGGTGTCCAATCGACCTAAGAAAACTGATTGGTGGCGACTCCAGAAGACCCGACGTTGCCACAGTAATGTATAATGTGTATGTGTTGGATTAACTTATGACTATTATGTGTTATGAAGTTGCTTTTAGGTTATAGAATGTGCATTTTTAGATTAACTTATGAAGTTGCTTTTAGCTAATGTGTTGGATTCTTGATATATGTGCGCGCATTTTTTTTACACCTTTCCAAGCTTAAGACTCGACCCAACCCGACCCAATCCAATTTTTTTCGGATTAGGGTTGGTTCGGGTTTTAATGTTAAATAGGATCAGTTCGGGTTTCATATTTCGGATGGCTAAATTGATTGTGAATTTCGGGTCCCAACCCTAACACGAAAATTACACTCCTATTCACGATACCTCCTATGCATTCTAGATTGGGATAATTACAATTTATCCCCTGAGGTTTAGATGAAATTAACTTCACCTCCTTTATTTAAGAAATTTACATTTTCCCCCTACTTTTTTAATATAGTCCGATAACGATTTCTGAAATCTTAATTTAAACATTACAGTAGTTATCTTCCAATAATTTTAATTTATATGGTATTTTTATTACACTTAATGAAAATTTTAAATTATTAGTTTTTTCTTTTTGAAGTTGATAATCGTATAGTTTAAATTAAGATTTTAGAAGTTACTGTTGGATTGTATTATAAATATAGGGGTAATGTGTATATTTTTTAAATAGAAGAGGTAAAGCGTAATTTCACTTAAACCTCAGGGGGTAAATTGTAATTAACCCTTCTAGATTATAGACTGCCATTTTATTATTTCATTTATTCTCAATTTCCGGCTCTTCCTCTTCTACTTTTTTTTTATTTTTTTTAAAATGATATGTTGAACTTCATTTAAATAAAAAATACCTCTTATCCATTTACAAAAAATTATATATGAAAATTAATTTGATAATTTGGTTAAAAAATAATTTAATATACAATCATTTAGTAATATTGAATTTTGTTTTAATGTTGAAACTTGATAAATTAAAAGTGTATATAGGACTTCTATATAGCTGAAGGAAATAACAGAGGAGCGAAGGCTGGGAAAAAAGAGTAATTAGGTTGTATCTTAGAGAGATTAAATGACGATTTATTTGATGCATTATTGTTAACTTAATTGATTCACTTAACTTATTTAATAAATTGGGACTATAAGATTTAAGAGGCCCAAAATTATTTTTAAAATATTTTTGAAAAAGTTAAATATTTTTATTCAAGTTTTTAAAGTTGAGAATAGAAAAAATTATAAAAAAAAATTTATGGCCTGAATAGTTACAATTTGTTTCTTGAGGTTTAGATGAAATTACACATTATTATTTCTATTTTAGAAATATATACTTTGCCTTTACCTGTTTAATGCAGTTCAATAGCAACTTCTAAAATCTTAAATGAGACATTGTAGTAGTTATCTTCCTGTAATTTCAATATGTATGATACTCTTTTTATAGTTAATGGACATTTTAAATTTTAAATTTTTTCTTTTTGTATTTCTTTTAGTTTTAGAATAGTATTTTTTAAATGTTAATTAATTGTAAAAAAATTAATATACAAATTGAAATTACTTGAAGATGACTACCATATAGTTTAAATTAAAATTTTAAAAGTTATTGTTGGACTGTATAAAAATGATAGAGGGCAAAGTCTATAACTCTAAAACAGGAGGGGCAAAGTGAGTTCCATCTAAATCTCATGGGGTAAATTGTAATTAACCCTTTATTACCTCTAAAATATTTTTATCACAATAATTATGAGATAAAAAATAGTTTGAGCTTCCAAATGAGTCTGGATAAAAAAGTTTCTTTAATGAGTTATTAAATTGAAAAAGAGGAGGAAGGAATTGTGATTGACAAGAAAGTGAGAAATTGGCAGGATCAGGACGACAGGACAAAGAGAGAGTTAACAGAAAGAGGAAGAAAAAATAGAATTAATTAAGAAATTAGAAGAATGGCCCAAATTTGCCGTTAGATGCCTAAAGAATTTGGAAAAGAATTAATGTGTTAATTTGGGAAGAATAATTTGGTGGAAAAAATAGATTGATGTCAATTAATATAAATTTATCTTTTTAATGAGAATTAAATGGATATTCAATGTTTCTTAATATATGCACTAAGGACACATGTTAGACAAATACTTCTTTAAATCATTAGTCCTCTGACGGGGGGTTCGGCGGAATTTGAAAGAGGTGCGGCTAAAAAGAGAAGAAAAAAGTCGGGTTAAAATGGACGCGTCCATCACCATGTACTGGGGAACACAAAGTAGCATCTCTTCACTTCTTGTTTCACCATTTCGCTACATGAATCATAGCAAATGGACTTGGCGAATGTAATGTAATACATTCCCATTTTCAAATATTACACCGTAGAAAGGCACAAGAAAGTTACTATTACAATCTCTAATTTTAAATAATTCGTCTCATTTATCGACATTATGTTTTTTATTTGAAGTCGAGCAAAATATATTCTAGTATATATACTATGACTAAGGGTACGAAGCACGGTAAAGACATTCATGTGTGCAAACTCGGCAATACATGTTCTAAATACAATTCAACGTTTTCCAGATTTTATAAGATTGACAACTTACCACCAACTTTTCTTATAACACCTCATGCTTTAGATATATATTTTATATATCTTTTTTTATTAAAGAAATATGACTAAGTATAGGGAGAAGAAATTTAATTTGTCTATCTAACAAGCTGGAAATATATCGTTTTTAATATTCTTTCTGGACTCTTAAGTGAGCTTGTTACTAATAAAATGGAAGAATAATACGAGTGGCTTTTTATTTTTTTTTAAGGGCAAAATAAAAATACAAAAATAACAGTATTAGAACCGACCGATATTAAAAAAGCATGGCTGTGGCCTGTGGATACGACATATAAAAATCTCTGCAAACATCGGGTCCCAATCAAGATTCGATCCAGACATTCCCAATATCACATCATTCGTCTCTTACTATTTCTTTTTATTTATTTTTTTCTCTACCATCACTTGGTGACCGCATATTACGTTGCCAATTAAACGTTTAAATGTTCCAGGAATTGTTGCTTCCGTTAACCGGTCGTATTCCACTGCATCCAACAAAGTTGGTTGTGCCCAGCTGCATTGTGCACCCCTTTATCGATATGAAGTTTGATGACTTTCAGATTTTAAAAATATACAGATTTTCTCAAAATTTTGGTAACTCTCTACATATAATAATATACTTATGTATGCTTCTGATTATAAAAAAAAAAATCAGGTTTGTACATTTTTTTTAAAGCTTTTTCCTTTCTCCTGCTTGTGATTGCGACCCTCGTTTATTGTTCAATTACCTTTATATCCACCAACGTGGCTATTAAGTGCAAGCATAAGCTAGATAAATCTGAAATTCAATCAAAATTATCTATGTCGGGCTATGTTGGATAAAAGCTAATCATAGTTTGTACGTTAGTTACACATTTAGGAAAGTCATTGGTTTTTGAGTTAGTTTTGATTTCAAATAAAACCGATCTGAGGAAGAACCATATCCAAGATACATGTATAAATATATAATAAAAAATATGATATTAGCAAATTGCTCGTATATTTATTTATGAATATGTATATTTAGACGTACATTTAAATGTATACATTATTAAATTGCTCATATATTTATGTTTGAACATGTACATTTTCACATGTATAATAAAAAGTATAATATTACTAAATTGCTTATATACTAAGAATATGTACATTTAATCATAGATTAAATTGTGAATTATATACAATATTTTGTAAACTGGTTAAAGATGTAGTTTTATTATATTATGAAGTTGTTAATTATTATATCTATATGATTGAAACTAAAAAATACAAGAACTATAACTGAAAAAAAACTAGACTCATGATTTTGATTCTGTTTGGTTTTCGGTTCCTTGATTAGGTATGATTTTTTTTGAAATCATCATTATTTCAAGTTTGGCTCGGTTCTATTAGAAAATTAAACCAACCCAACATATAGTGGTACTCTAAAGTTATATTTTTGGCTAACTTCACTTATTGTCCTTGAACTATACCCTTTATTACAAATTGGTTCCTAAACTAACAAAATTTAAAATAGTCTATGAACCATCCATCAGTTGCATGAATTGTCTTTATGTGTCTCTCCATCCATTAGCTTGAGGGACGAAAAACTGATATATATACTATGATTCTATAAAAAACAAAAATTAACAAAGTTGGATGAATTCAAAAGTTTTTAAAGTGGTTTACTAATTAAATCTTTAAATTTTATTTGTCGTTGTGGTCTATTCAAATTTACCAATATTTAATCTAGTTATGATAACATGTTATATAAAATAAATGTAAAAAATACTTCATTTAATATTTGGAAAAAAAAATGGTATGTATCACATTTTGAACTTCTACCTTTAGCAGTTGGATTTTTATAGAGGCAAAGAAAAAGAATGAACTTATGGAATCGATGGATAATTCATGGATGACTTTACAACATTTCTTAGTTTCCATAGAGAGCATAGTTTCGGTATCATTGAAGCAATTTAGCATTTCCTTTTTTTTTTTTCTCATTATTTCAAACTATATTTATTTATATTGTATTTGTTCTTCCTTTGATCACAATAAATAACTCTATACAACTTTGGTTTATCTTTACAGTAAACTTTACAGTGGATCTCGTTTCTATATTTATTGTCCTAAACAAGTTATATAACTCTATTTTATTTTAGCGAGGGCCCTCACATTGTTTTTCACATCTTGTTTGAGTTTTTTTCATTAGTTGTACAATTTATTTTAATAAAATCTCAGTAAAAAATAATAACTTCAATCCCTAAAATTCAATTGTCCTCCTCCTAGCACTCTAAACTTTGTTTATCTTACCCCTAACACCCTAAATATTCTAGATCTAACATATTAACTTCCATCTCCCTTACACACGAACCTATATTTTGCTAAGATATAAGGAGAAAATTGAGAAAACAAAATCAAGAAAAGATAAAATGATAACAAAATTGAAACGAAAATCAAATCGAGATAACAAATTGAAACAGAAATTGAACCAACAGAATGAAAACCAAATTGGGATAACAAAACTAAAACAAAAAAGAAAGAAAATCTGAGACTTAAGAGCCACAAATTGAAATCAGATCTGTTCAACTCGTCTTCCTCGATCGCCGATCGATCTCATCCTCTTCGTCACGCTTATGATCCTATCTACCACCCCTCACCCAAACCGCCCCCATCTCCCTCGCCGATCTCGCCACCTCATCCACAGCCCCCAACTCTCTTACCACCAATCTCGCCAGATCGATAGGCTCCTCTCCGCCACGCTGCTTTGATGGCTTCATCTGTTTCGATGCTGCCGATTATGCCAGAATGAGGGAGAGAAGCCCATCGCGATTATCAAATTGCCCTTGAGCCTGATTCACCGCTGGAGCCCGATTCGCCGCTGCGTCGAGAAAACCGCCTCCCTCCTCCTCTCCATCCGCCGCCGCCAGTCTTGTTGCAAGCATCCGATTCAGTCGAACCCAGGAGCGCAATGACTTCGCCGAGGAAGTTCTTGTAAGTCTCCGATTCATGGAATCAACAGGAACTTTGTGCGATTGGAGGATGTTTCATAGACTACGAAGCCGAGTTCTTGAGCCACTAGTTTTTTCATTTATTTTTTCCTTTTCTGATTTTTCGTTCATAAAAAAAAAGAGAAAATTATATCCTTTTACAGTTTTTCTGCGGCCAAAATACCCTATTGGCCCTTGAACTCGTTTTACAAGGACCTTTACCCCCCTTGAACTTTAACTCGGCCGGCTCAGCCCTTAAACTTCATTAAGTGGGCCGGTCTAACCCTTTGACTGCACATGTGCTCATCACGTGATCTAATGAACCTAACACCGTTGCTTTGTCTCTCTTCAAGGAACCTGTTGGTGTCGTTTCCATCTGTGATGGGGCATAGTTGATCATGATCAAGGCCCGACCCGAGTGGATGATCCACATCGTACTCAAAGATCCAATCGGTTACAAAGTTGATTAGCATCAAGCCCTTCTTTATGCAAACATTAGTGAGGGTCAAGGCCCCAACCATATTGTTCCTGATGGTCTCAACCTTATGGGATTCGCACCAGTTGATGTTGGGACGGCCGGTGACACCGGTGGTGTTGAAGACATGGGCGGGCTTCATTGCCACGCGCTAAATCAGCCTCCAGTAACGCCCGGTTCTCAAGTTTACCCGATCCGTACTGCAAAATTGATCCACGGGCCTAACAAAGTTGCCCCAGCAAGCCACCCAACCAGCTCATCTAGCCGTAGATCAGGAACTTGAAGTGCCTTTCGGTGGCACTGTTGGCGGGAAAACCCATTTTCGCTGGAAAGAGCCGAAGAATGAAAATGGGTGGCAGGGTGAGAGTGGAGATAGTGCAACTGTGCGAGGTTATTTCAGTCCTTATACAATTCCCAAACGTCGTTAGGTTCATTAGATCACGTGATGAGCACATGTGCAGTCAAAGGGTTAGACCAGCCTACTTAATCAAGTTCAGGGGCTGAGCCGGGCTGAGTTAAAGTTCAAGGGGGTAAAGGTCCTTTTCAAATGAGTTCAAGGGCCAATGGGGTATTTTGGCCTTTTTCTACTGAGTGCACTTGTTTTTTTTATGATCTGGGTTTTTTTTCCTTTGGCCGAGAGAAGTAGTTGGTGCGCGTAGGATGTTAAATACCATTATCAATTTATCATTAGGTATATAGTATACCGTACTCTATATTATTACTGTTTTTATAAAAAAAATAAATAAATATTAGAATATTATTTTAAGATGACATAATTTGTTTAATAATTTATTTTTACACATTTTATATGTATTCTAATTTTTCTCACAATAATTTGTCAAATAAAAATAAAATATATATGATAGAAGATATTCAGTTGAGGTAACATTCATAAAAAATCTAATTGAGGGATATTGTTCAACACTACAAATACCTTCAAGCTGCTACTATCCATTAAATTGTTATATTAATTAAAAAAAAGTAACAAAAAAATAAAAGTAAATATTTATTTTATGATATGTGTATTATTTATATTTTAATGTTTTATACATTTATGATATTTTTTATGTAAAATAAAAAAATACCTGTGAAAAATAAAATATCGCAGTATGTACTACGCAGTATTTACGGTATACTGCGGTTTTTTGACAAAATACATACAAAAAACGAGTGGTATGTGGTATACTGCAAAAAACTGCGGTATATATAAATGTTTTTGTGTTTTGTCATTTTATTGCATGGTATACCCCGGTATACTGCGGTATTTAACACTACATGTGCGTGAGGGCGAGAAATGGTTGATTTTTTAGATGTATATTTTTAGTATGTTAAAATAGGATGAATAAAGTTTAGAGTAATAGGAGTAGGATGAATAATTTTGAGGGATTGGAGTTGTCATTTTTTGCTAATATTCCATTAAAATTAATAGTCCAACTAATGGAAAGAACCTAAACAGGACGTAGAAAAATAAAGATGAGGGACATCGTTAAAATAAAATAGGGATATGTGACCCGTTTCAAACAAAAAATAAATAAAGGAGACCATCTTCTGCCTCGTGTTGTAACCCTCGCTTTTCCAACCACCTTACTCATTTCATAATTAACTCTTTTCCCCTAATGTATTTCACACGAACTTACACTCAATTTGTTTTAACTTAAGTCAATTAACTTCAAAATAACTTATTTTTATTTTTATATATTTTTTATCCATAACTAATTTTAATTAAAATTCAATATTAAAGTTAGGTACTTAATTGTAACTTATAGAATTAACTATGGACTTTGGTATATTTTATCCTTTTTTTTTTAATTTTAATATTAACTAAAAACATGCGGCCAGCACAGTCGCGAATCGCAAACCAGCCCATCCCCTTGTTTTCCATCCAGCGACCACTATCACTACGAGTTTTTGGATTTGGCCTGCCGGCAGCGACCGAGCTAGCTTGAGTTTCTTCTCTTCATCATCGGCAATATAAGCATCCCGCATCTATCCATTTCCACCTCCGACTTTGAGTCTCAATTTTTGGAAAAAAGCTTCGGTAGTCAAGTTGTGACAGGTAGGACATTTTCTCAATTTTTCTTTATTTTTCTTTAATTCTTAGTTTTTTTATCAATTGTTTGTTTAAATTTACAAATAAAGTGTACTAATCAGCTAATAGTGAAGCTAAGATCCTATGTTTCCGGGTTTTATCACTCCTTTATTCTTGAATCTTCATTCTTCAACACTTATTCATTACTTTGCTTGAGAATTATAAAATATTGTATATTGTGCTTAATATTATGTGATTGACTTGTTTGCATATGTTATTGGCCGGAGAACATCTAAAGAAACATAGACAAAACTTAGTATTAATTACAAACATATTTTTCATTATAATTTTTTTTGCATAATTTTAGGATGATTTAAATCTAATTGTCTAGTGATTCTCAAGTAATTATGATAAAAATTGTTTTTTCATTGTTATTCTTACCCGATTTTTCATAATAAGTAGAAAAGTACGTTTGAGAATATTTGATGTTGTTCTTATTCGATTTTTCCTCATAGCCTGAACCTAAGACTGGAAGTATTCTTAGTGCAAAGGTAATTGCTTCTTTCAGGTCGAGTTTTCTTATCCAGATGACACAACAGGGCCAACAATGAACTGAACGACGGAGAGAGAGGGGGCACTCATCGACGATCAAATGTATGGCCAGAAGAAGCGCGGCCTCTTTGTCTTGGAGTCATTAGACCTGCCGGAGCATAACCGCCTAGAAAAGGAAGGAACTGTGGTGGCGGCAACCCATGACGGCACCCCCAGGCCACACCGATTTCGTGTCTGTTCATCATCTCCGAAAACTCCTTGTACGTCAGGGTTGGCCCATCTTGGCCATAGATCTAGCAAGCTCCGCGGTGGTGATGTTGCGGTTGTCGTCGTTATGCTTGAGGAACAGAGGATTGCAGCTAGCCCGAGGAAGGACTTGAGGGCATCATTGGCGTTCTGTCAAAATCCTCTTGAAACATCGATTGACGTCACAGTTTCAAAGCCATCTCTAGCCAAGACCTAGATTGATTCAAAATCGTCAGTTTCTTTCTCTTTTCAAGACCTAGGTTGGTTTGAAATCGTCTAGGTTAATTGGTTGATGTTGCTTTTGTGGTCTGTTCTTCCAAATGTTTGTGATAATGTTTTTTGGAATCCAAATATGACAATAATCTGTTGCTTGATTTTTTTTTTAAATTAATTGGTTTGATTTGAATAGATTTTAATAGTTGGGGGGCAAAGTTTATAAGGAAGTACCCTTGGAGGGCAAAATTAGGTGTTTTCTCATTTTTGTTGTAACAGTGAATCATAGTGTTAATTTGATAGGGAGTAAGTGTAGATATTTGAAACAGTGATGACGAAATTGTAGGTTTAACCAAACATCAGGGAGTTAAATTTCCCAATAATTAATGGTTCCCATATAAACTCAAGTGGTCACTCCACTAGACGGATGGGCTCTTACGTTCTGCCAATGGAGCCGCCATTAATCCGGAATCAGACATTCATTTGAATGCGGGTGAATTCGAGTTGATTTGGAGAATGGGAAAGATACATGTGACGGTGAGAGTTGTGGCCGTAGGGGCCAACAAAGGCCACATTAGTGGTCAATCTTTGGTGTGGCTAATGAAGGATTTTGGAGCGCTGAACTTGGATTAAGAGCTGTTTTAATCCACTAGTTGGAGTTTAGCTCGTTGCGGAAACTATTCTTTTCGGATAAAGGGTGAATAACTAAGACTACTGCTTTGTCCTCTTCACCTTCACGCGCATATCAATCACAATGATGAGTAAATCATACATATCAAGCGCTTCCAATCCAACACCTTCTATATGCCTCAATTTTGAGTTTGAGAGCCATCCCTTCCCTTGCGAAATTTCACTCCTCTCAATCAATGATCTTTGGGCCCAAGCCCAGAAATAAATAAATCAGACAGACACTGGCGGAGCATAGTTCAAAGTTCAAACCTGTGGGAGACACGGCTCCGGTGAAAATTTTTAAAGATGGGGTATATATAGAGTGCAAATCATTAGTATAATAATACATAGGATATTACCAATTCAATAACTAACTCAAGTGGCAAAATTACACGATAATTTGACCAGCCTGTTTACACGATATATGTGTAAGGGACCGATGAGATTTCATTACATCAGCCTGTTTTTCTCGGGCTTTGATAAGGCCTAGCACAGTCCCCTTGCTGCTAATAATCTTTTTGTATTTTCAAGAAATTAATTGCCGAAAACCATTGTGAACGAATAAGAGTAATTAACCAATATAAATACATACATACATACATACATACCGGCGGAATGAAGTTAGGTAAACCAGAATATCACAAGCTTTTCATGTACCTAACAGAAAAAGCCTAATTGAGTTTTCATATAAAGATCGGAAGTCGACTAATTAAGAAGGGCTAGGTTAATTAATTAGTACAAACGATGAAACGTCGAGCCTTGATCAATTTGATTTTCTGCTTGGTACGTTTGATATTGAAAGCTTTGTTTGGGTCTCCTCTCTGCTGGATTAGAAATTCTATCAGACGGATTCAGCTTCAAGTCTTACTGTTGGAGCTCGAAGGCATCCACCCTCGTTATGTAATAAAATTCACTTGGCTTTTTATTGATCGATGTATATGACCATTTAATTTAATTAAGGGACGTTCTCTTGATTCATAAGCTGCATGTTGAATCATATCTCTACGCAGGTTGCAGAAGAGTTTCGGGTACAATACGAGGAAATTGAGTCGCTGCGGCAGCTACGCAAGTAAGGGGCTTCCATGGCTTTTGATCTAAACCAAAATAACTGACCTGCTACCTATTATTTATAATATGCTTCCAACTAGCATATCCGTAAATATTTTCTTCAACAGCTCCAGATACTCACATACCTTCTGGTTGGAGATTTTCCTGCTTCACACATTGCCCCCAATGCTCTAATTAATTACTTCTTGGGTTCTGATTTATTTGTTTCATTGTTTGGTTCCCAATGATTCACTCCGATCTTGGCTGTTTAATTATTGAAATTTGGAACATAGACTGCTGGTCTGTTAAATGTAAGAATTTATCTTAAGGGAAAATTACAAAAATTCCCTTGTGGTTTGATGTAACCTATACTTTGCCCCTCTATTTTCAAAAACCTACACTTTACCTATGTTTGCTTTATAGTATCCGACCACAACTTCTAAAACCCCAATTTAAACTATCTGATAATAATATTTCAATAATTTTAAGATTTTTGATATTTTTTTCACAGCTAATCAATCTTTAAAAAATACTGATATGCATTTACAGAAAGAAAAATATATTTACATAAAGGAAAAACTAATAATTTAAAACATCTATTAACCATAAAAAAAATATTAAATAGATTAAAATTACTGGAAGATTACTATTGTATATTTTAAATATAGTTTCAGAAGTTATTATCAGACAATATAAAAAATACAGCGGCAAAGTGTAGGTTTCTAAAAATAGAAAGGGCAAACTGTAAGTTAGAACATACTTCAGGAGGGTAATTGTAAGTTTCCCTTTTCTTAATTGTTTGAGCTTATGTCATCTAGAACTCTAGTATGCACCTACTTTACATTAAACTCGTTTAAATACCCGGTGTTGTCACGAGATTTCAAGTTGTACAAAGTTCCTAAAATGTACAAATATTTATATGTTCTGGGAATATTACTATGAAATATATTAGATTAAAACCAACAATTTATCCGCTAGAGATGAGATGAGTTTTTGAAGGGTTTGTCTTTTATTTGAATTGAAACTCAAGTGCATTAAACATATTAACTAAATACATTAAAGAAAAAATCCACGTTCAAGTATCCAACTCCTGTCCTAGCCGCCCAAGTCCAAAATATTTTACAGAAACTTCTAGATGATTAAAA
Source organism: Aquilaria yunnanensis (assembly GCA_039654915.1). Taxonomy (NCBI): domain Eukaryota; kingdom Viridiplantae; phylum Streptophyta; class Magnoliopsida; order Malvales; family Thymelaeaceae; genus Aquilaria; species Aquilaria yunnanensis. The sequence goes on along the minus strand of CM077600.1, from coordinate 32,566,510 downwards.
AAGACCATTTTAATTACATGTTGCTGTTCCATTTTTGTCTTGGCCATAGAATCATTGCAAAAACTTCAAAAATGATACTACCTGCTAGATGATAGATACATGCCAATATGAGCCAACCTCAAGGATGCAGGGCTCCTCAACAATCTTGGAGAGTAGGCAAACAGTTTCAAAACAATGAATCACCAGCATGATCCTACAGTTTCAAAACAATGAATCACCAGCATGAATCACTGGTTGCTAGTGGTTTTACCATAAACAAATATCAATGCAATTATAAAACAAAACAGAATAGTGGATCTTCAACAATATAGAAGAATTATAACATTCTTTGGCAAATAATGTGTTAGGATCATAAACAACTATATGCTCACAATCAGAGCTCATAACCGGAGAAACCTATTTTTAGAAGACATTCTCTATATAGGTAAAGTACAAACTTGAATAATAAAGAATAATAACATGCTCTGGGAAACAATGTGCTAGGATCACAAAAACCATATGCTCACAATCAAAGCTCAAAGGTGGACAAGCCTATGTTCAGAATTCTTTATATAGGTAGAGTATAAACTTGAATAATAAACTACAGATTTGTCCTAATAGCCAGCAAAAAACAACCAAATAAATGCACAATAACCACGTTAGACTAAAGCCAACAACCCACCTACGGCCCTAGAGATATTACAACTACAGAAAACCAAGTTGCCATGTAGATTCCAAAAGCTATAAGTGGCTAAGAGCTTTCAAACAATATAAATTCCAATAGTGAAAATATATGCCTAGTTTTGATCTTAAAACAATACTATGACACCATAATCTTGATATAAATATCGTCTTACTAAGGCAATATGTTAGCTATGAATACTTTCATCCTCCAATATAACTACCGGTAAACTATTACAAAAGGTGTTAGACAAATTTAAACCATGAGTTGGTTAACTAAACTAAGCAAAAATTTAAACTACCTGCATATAGTCTAACAAAAATAGACAAAAACAAAAAATAAAAATTCAGCAACTCATCACCTACCACCATTAAAGCAAGAAAGGCAAGCCTTTCGAACTAGCCAAAATTTATCTAATCCAAGTCTAACCTAACATAAGGTTAGGTTAATTAGATACATATGACATGCCTTTATGTTGTATCTGTTGCCTTTTTGACCAAGGGTGACCAGCAGCAATTTCAAGTTGGGTGCCAAACTGACATTGCAACTTTATCATTAATCTTGTTGTTCCCAGGGAAGAACTATAGCTCCATATCACTGACCTTGTTCACATTCGCCTTGTCCCAAATAACTATAGCTCCATATCATTAATCTGTTTCTATGCCTTATTAGCAGAAAGCTAAAGAGGCAGATAGAGGCTTGGATCTTAACAAGGAAAAAGAAAACCTGCTTCTTTTGCCAGTTCCATGGCCTCCAGATGTGCTGATCAGCAAAGCTACACAACCAACAAATTGAACCATAGTGGAATGCTTTGGCCTATTAGCCATAAGGTAAATTCGGATTTTATTACCACAAGCAAAATGATTGAAGTATCAGGTGTTTTTAAAACAAATTAGCAAATGTGTTCCAGTTATATATGATTAACATGTGAAAGAAACAAACTTAAGCATTAAGGAAAATGAAAGTAAAAAAAATCCCTATCATAATTAATACATAAGAATTCTTGGAAGTTGTTTATATCATTATACACAGGCATAGACAGCATTTTGCAAAGTAAGTATTTCTTAGTTGATTCTGTTAACATAAATAATGCACATCACAAAGGTAAACTTCAGAGTTTATGCCAACAACTTCCAATCATAGAGCTTATGACGTACACATATAAGAATGGGTTCCCAAAGCTTGGTCCCATGATAAAAAAAAAGGATACTATTATCCCTGGCTCCCATAATAATAAGAACAGTTTTCTATTATCCCGGCCTACCCTGCTGCCACCCTTCCTAATTGTGATGATAAATTCTTCAAATACCCATTAATTTTAAATGCCCTAGTATATACTAGACTGATCATCCTACTATCTTATCACTAGAATGAATAAGAAAAAATTCATCAAAAAATAGAAAAGCCACAACTCAATCATCCACCTCCTAGAAGATGATGCAATTGATTCTTGAAATATTTTTATTTTTTTAACAAATAATGAGGAATCAGAGTAATAGAGAATATAGAGAAGCAATCTTCAAATACACATTGCCATTAGGAAAAATAGCTACAATCATCTATCAATAAAAAAAATAGAGAAAGTACCAAAGGGGAAGAATATTATTGCCTAATTCCTTTTACGCATAACCATAAAAAACATATAAGACTCAAATTAGAACAAATCAAGCAGAAAGTGACACACTGGTTTCGCATTGGTTGTTTGTTTAGCCTAGCATCATCATTTGCATGACTAAAATAGCAAAAATAAATAAATAAATAAATAAATAAAGCATTACAAAATCAAAACTCAAAATAAATAAATTTTTAGTATAGTAGTGGAAACAAAGTTGAATCTCAAGGGAAATTTTTATCTGAAAGCTTCATCGTAGAAAACTTAGAATAAAGATTGAGGGAATTTGTCTAGAATAAAAAAATGAAATTAAAAAAAAAAGATCAGAGAACAAAAATTAAGAAACATATCAAGTAAGAAACCAATAAAACAATCAAGAATTCAAACTTTGGCATCAGTCAACATCCACCATCGAATTCCTATAACTAATTATCGATGCATAAATAGATCAATTAAGATTTTGAATATTCATAGTTGGAGCTATCTTCCTGCGTCTCCTTAGTCGTAGTTAATCAGAAAATATGCGATCTAATTAACACTAGTTGCTAAACAACATAAGACAAGTGCTTTGATTTAATTTAACAATTCCGTTAAAAATTAGAGAGATTGATGAAACTAAATAATAAAAACACAAGCGGCTGCATTTAATTTAGTTGAATGTTCTCCTTAAGATCTAATGATTTCTGACGCAGCAAATCACTAAATCTCAGTAACTTCACATATTAGAGAAACCAAGCAATTACGAATTTAATTTCTAACCCAGCAATAAATTAAATTCAAATAACAACTAGTATGTCCCTTAGCATATAAACAAAACAATTATGAAATTAATCATAGAAGAACATCGAATACTCAAAATATTAATTAAATGAATAAAAACAACTTTGATCTCATAGTGCTAAAAAATTTTGGGATTTCAATTTCCTTCAACCAAAAATAAAAAGATCACTAAAAATAAAAAGAAAAAAAAAACAAGAAAAGAGACTAAGAGAGTTGGGGAAGAGAAAGGGAGAGGGAGAAAGCGTCCAGCCTAGAGAGAGATAGAGAGAGCCATGAGCTGCTATGCTCCAATTCTAATAAAGCTAACCAATTGTGCTAAATTTATGAACTCTCTCTCAACTTTCTATATTTTTACAAAAGTATCCCACACAAATAAAAATATTCAAACTAATTAGAAGGTTTCAAAGTTGTGAACCAAGAAATGCTCTAGAACAGCAGTAGCAACTTAAAGCTGAAATTTGAACTTTATGCAGGCATTATCACTCAAAACTCAAAGCATGAAAGTTTTAGATCTCTTTCTTAGATTCGAAATGAAACTTGAATTGTATAAAACGGACATCTACAGCCAAATATATGCCCAAAATGCCGCAACTGCTTCTGAACCAATGATGACGCGCAAATCGTGATTTTGAAACTGAATTTGACCATCTTAAAGTGAAAACTGGATTTCATAGTCTACATATAATTTGTAGATCCAGATGTTAGCTTTCCAATGAATCAAGAATCACTCAATTCAGATCTCTGTAGCTCAAGATATGATTTTTCTACCGGAACATCACCAATATGTCAAAATCCCAAAAAAACACAACCAAGTTAAAATTTATAAAATTGCAAATGAAATCCACTTTCAATCAATTGAGCCCATATATGCTCTAAGCTATACAACATACTGATAAGATATGTTGAAGGTTCAAAACACATTAAAACATACTAAATATGAGAGAAATAAGTATAACAAATGTGAGTTTATCAAATTCCCCTACACTTAACTTTTGCTCGTCTCGGGTAAAACTCAAAATAAAAGAAATTTGAGAAAGATGGGAACATACTTTTGAGCTAAAGAGAACAAGATAATTTCACATTCAAGGGTCTTGAAAAACTTAACAAGAGGAATTAAGCACGCAATCTACTCAATAATAGCAACTCAAAACTAAATAAGTTCTTGAACACAATTTCTTCATAAGCTAGCAACAATCACCGTTGAAAACCTGGAAAAAAAAACATCAAACTTTTACACCAAATAAAGAGAACAAACTAGGTAGATAAGAACTCAAAAAGCACAACCAGTTTTACCACTAACCCATGGAAGATAATAAATCAATTGAGAATTTTTTTCTTCTTGTTTTGATATTACTTGATTTTTTTCAATTTTTGTATTTTATCTTTTTTTTTTTTGTGTTCCGTTGCTAAGTGAATGTATAACAGAGGCTCTTTCATACCCAAGTTACTAACTTGACACAACTTCAAAGTAGTTTTTGACCATACTCATGCTTTCAGTACCTTTTCAAGTAGTGATCGACTCTTACCTTAGGAGAAGGCCCTTACCTATTTGAAAAATTTTCTCTTGGTTTTTTATTTGACCCAGACGATTCCTTGTCGACTGCCATAAATCAAAATGGTACATATCATTCAGTTGGGTTATAAGTGCAAAAGGAAAAAAATAAGTTTAAAAGAAATACAACAGCACAAAACTTGTTCTTAAGTGCTGGTTCTAGAATTAATTTTAGCAAGATCAATGTAGAGAGTTGATCCCTTCTAAAGATCAAACACCATTCCCTACAGATAATATGCAAATCAAATCATTAGCATAGCTCCAAACTGTATATCAAATTTGTCCAAATCATGAATATTTCCCTAATTTTGCACATCGAATTGGTTTATTTTAAGCTAATGTTGTATCTCCTACTTTCTAATTTAATATTGCTATGCATTTCAGAAATGCCTACAATAGATATATGTCCTAATAAACTGTACCTAAAATGAAACGAAACAAAATAGCTATAATAAAAAAGAAAGAATGCATTTTAGGAAGGCCTACAACAATATGTGTTAATCAACTGTACCCAAAATGCTAATAAAATAAAATGAAACCAAAGAGGCAGGGAAATCTGAAAATTACTATAGAGAAAAAAACTGACCGAGCCTTGGTAGCAGAAATTAAAAATTGGATAAATGCCAAAAGCAACACGTTTGGTTGATGAACATGCTTGGTTGTTCCGATAATCAAGAAGAATTGGATTAGCAAGAACTCTTTCTGTTTTCATTGATCGCAACCTTCATGACACCTTCACCTCAATTGCATGCGATGGAAATATGTGTTAATCAAGAATTAGAAGAATGATTAAAAGAGATTAAAAGAGAAAATTAGGGCTACTCAGTCTGAAGTAACGGACTAATTACCTTTTTCAATTCATTGACGTATGAATTCCCATTTGCTGCCCTATTGATTGAGGCCTTGCCAATTAGATGAGCCTATGAGCCCACCACGACAAAGCACCAAATCATCACTAGTGAAAGCCAATCAAGGTATGAGAAGTGCCGAATTGCTCTCAATCTTAAGCGAAAGACATCGAACGCCAATGAACGACAAAGAGTAGGCCAAAAACAATGAAAAACAGTCCAATTGGAAAGAGGGCATGCCATGGCGGGCCAAAATGGTCGACTAGGCATAGTCGAGGGTCGGTACACAATCGAATGAGGGAAGACAATAGAGACAGGAGCACAAAGGTTAGGTGACTATTGTGTGCGAGGAGAAACTGAAGAAAATAGAGGAATTGAAAGAAGATCATCGAGCATTAGGAGCTGATTAGGCTAAAAAAGAAATGGCATCATCTAGGAATCAAATTAAATGAATTTCGGTCTAAGAAGATCATTCATTTCCTTTATGTTTCTTTAAATTTGAATTTCATGCACATTTTATGGCGGACAAGTTAAGAGATTTGATCCAAGGGTAGTTTTGGAAATATAACATAAAAAAATGTAAAATTTTTGCTTAAAATAATAAATCCGCTACATGTCACTTCCATATAGCATCTGTTACGTACAGAGTCTCTTTACTCCTTAAGTGTATCTTGCTTTATATATACATATATATTAGATTAAAGGTTAGGATGTATGTATTTCCCTTCGAGTTAATCACAATTTACCCCTCAAGGTTTGAGTGGTATTACATTTTGTCTCCTTCTATTTCAGAAATATACACTTTGTCTCTTTTTTTTTTTTTATATTATCTTATAGGAACTTCTGAAATCTTAATTTAAATTTTGTAGTAATCATCTCCAAGTAATTTAGTCTGTATGATACTTTTTTTTTTTTTACAGTTAATAGAAATTTTAAATAATCATTTTTCTTATGAATGTCAAACAATTTTTTAAGATGGTAAAATGTAAGGCAGAGGGTAATGCGTATATTATTGAAACAGAAAAGGTAAAGTGTAATATCACCTAATTAAACCTCAGGAGGCAAATTATAATTAATCACTTCACTTCCCTAGCTAATTAATATATTTACCAAAGCATTTTTTTTTCACGTAAAATCTAATACAATATATTAAAAGAGTAAGGATGAGAGCAAACAATTCTAAACCTAGGAGACGGAGGGCTGGAGGGGTTTGCTGTGTAAACCCTGGAGAACTTCGGCTGCAACTAACCCACTTCTGATGCGTATTTTGTTAGACTGTGGCGTCACTCCTTGGGCCTTAGTTTTGTATAGGGGTCCTGCATATTAGGATTCTACTGGCCAACATGAGACATTTACTAGATAGTTAGACAATACTAATAACCTCAGGTATATATATAATATATATATATATATATATATATTGGACTAATCAACAAATTTTATTGTAAAGAATGCCTCAAGTGGGCTCAAAGTTTACATCCAAGAAATTTTGAAAGGCATACACAGAAGGGGGACAAGTTGTCCAATTTTTCCTCTTCTGTGCCTTCACCCGCTTAGCTATATGCATAGCACACATATTAGCATTGTTCAAAATCTCCTTAATAGAATAGTAAGAGAAGGAACATTGCAAAGTTTTAATGTCTAAGATTAATGTACCAATCCGCCAATTGCCCTTACCCTTAAGATAGGCGATTGATTCTTTGTCTGCGATCTCAACTTCTACTGCTGTGTGTCCTAGTCTCAGCAGCTCCCTGAGTCCTGTTCGAATAGTTTCTACTACTGCTGCCTCTTTGCACGTGCCAGTATCAACCATGGCTTGGTTCCCCAATATACTCCCCTGCCAATCTCTCACTAGGTAAGTCATCCCATTAGAATGTCCACCACTAACAGCCACATTAATTTTTAGAAATCCCCTTGCCAGCTTACTCCACATTAATTCTAAACCTCAGGTATATATAAATTAGGAATATCAAACACACATCTCATCTTTGAAGTTCTGTACGTATTCATCCAAACTACTTAGAGGTGACGAAGATGGCAGCAGCCACATCTACTGCCATTTTTTGTTTAGGATCCAGGAGGAAGGGAAAAGGAGAAAAGTAGGAATCGAGGAGATAGCCATGCGAAATTAGTATACGTACAAGCGTGTATTACAGTTGGCTATATATAAAAAGTGTGCATGTGTATTTTGTATTTTTGGGCTGTGTAGCGAATGGATGGACTGATTTGCGGAGCACGCACAACTTAACCATTATTTCTAAAATAACACGTACGTATTGCGCCCAGTTCAAATCTTTAATCTGGAGAACGGTTTTATTATCATCATCTTAGGGATTTAAGGTTCAAGTTCTGAATCTTCTAGATCTTTTGCCATGCACGGATAGAATGGTACATTCTTTTATTATTTTGTAGACACATATTTGACTTTATTGAAGGCTACTGTCTCGCTCTTCTAGATGAAACCCGTGCATCAAGGAGTTTTTTTACTCATATCCGTTTGATTTTGTTCGACACTATTAGAACTGCTCGGCTTTCACCCTTGGTAGGATGAGATTTCATACTTTAGAAAAGGTTTCTTGGGAGCAACCCTTTTCAACTTGGTTGTTAGGTGCTTTAATTAAGATTGGATTAATATAATTATAGATTCCTTTGTCAAAACATTTGACTTTATTGCCGCAACCGAATTCAACATTCTAGGCCTCGGCAAATAATTGAGGAATCGAGTACATGCTGATTGGGACACTACTACAGAACAAAAATTTTCCAACAGTTTCTGCTGAAAATTCGAACGTCGGAAAAACAGGGCAATTGTCAATTCGTGATTTTCGAACGGTCTACAAACATGCGTCAATCGATAATTAATTTCCAATGTAGAAAACCTCGCTCTAATTAAGAATACAACTAATGAATGACAGATTGGACTTTCACAGTCTTTGGTAGTGATAAATGCGTGAGTTCAGTTGGATAAGTATACTTCACATGGTCATATCATCTGACGATCCTCATGCGTTTATCATCTCAACAAACGGTGAGAGGAAGGAAATCACGAGTGCTATCGAGTTGTGGAAGGAATAGAGAGGTGAAGTATGGATTGGACGTCCAAGTTTTGACTCCCGCTGAGCACCCGAGAAGAATTTGTCCAGCTCACGCATTATCAAATGAGAAAAAAAAAAGGTTGAAATTCTATTCGTCGGTAAAATTCTCAAATTTATTATTAAAGTTTTGGGTTGGAATAAAATCGGTTGCTAAAGTTATTTTGTCCAAAATTCCACTAGCTTTGTAAAATGGTTTAAATCATCTAGTAATGTTTTAAATTTGGCTCAAATTGACCATACACTATGAAAAAGCTAACTAAAAAGTGAAAAGTAGTAAGTTTTAAAATTTCATGGTAATAATGAAACTTTTAACAAATCTAGAGATTTTAGATAATTTATCATTTTCTTCTTGCACTCTTGTAGCTCTAATAAATTGGACCTATTTTGTGGTTTTGCCTAATTAATTTTCTTGGTTAGGGTTCTTTTTCGGCCAGCTCTTTCTTGTCGATGTTTTTAGTACCTAAACTGCCGAATTGGGGGCTTGAGTTTGGCATCTGATTTACTTCTATGTTGGCTTGAGAACTGGCCTTGTACAAAATGATCAGATTCTAGAATTTGTTAGGACTATCAGAAGTTGCTATTGAAAAAAAAAGAAAGGCTTTGGCTACTTTTAGAAGAGCTCTGGCGGTAAGGCTTCAGGTGACAGCAATGAAAGCTAAGGCCAACACTTTTATATTTTTTTTTTCTTCAGTTGACTTGTTAGAAAAAGTGGATAAATTACATAAAATTATCAAAATTTGTTAAAAGTTATATATCACTCTAAAATTTTAAAATTGGCTATTTTTCTCCTTTTTTGGTTAGTCTTTTAATGATTACTGTCCAATTTGATCCAATCTTAAAATACTAATCAACAATTTAAATAATTTTAAAATATTAGTGAGAATTTATGACAAAAAAAAAAGTTAGAGATAAATTTAATCCCAACCTAAAATATTATTGATAACTTTGAGACCTATGCTAAAATCTTACTAGCTAGAAACAAACCGCTCCAGTTCACTCTTACTAGAAACAAACTTGGCCGGCTACAGTTTCTAAGTAAAAGCCAGTAAAATATTCTGAAACACTTGTTTTTATTGTTTGTCATATTCTTTCTCGATTTTCTAAAGTCTTGATTTTGGTCAACTATTCCGATTCAAACTTCACTTAATTTTGTGCTCAAATCTCAACCAAAATTGTTCCATAAAGTGTCAGTTATTTTGATTCCGTAATTTTTTGGGTTCCATAAAAACAGATATTTACCCATTCATTTAATTATAAGGTACATCTTACACTTATATTTATATAGATACTTCTAATTAAAAAAAAAAAAAAACCTTAACTTGATCTTGGATGTTATTCGTTGACCCCAAGGGCAGACGAGGCAAGTATTGGACTTCAGTTACAGTTACTAAATTTTATTAAAGTTAAATGCATGCATTCAGCAACTTCTTAAAATTAGTCTAGTTTTGTTATTAAATTGCACTTATATATGTGTGTGTAGGTTTATTTTTGTAAAAATTTTGAATTCGCCCCCAGTTAGTTAATAAGAAGTATTAAGGATTGTATATCTATATAGAGGTTAAAGACTGTGCACCTAGGTGCACATGCACATGCTTGACACTATTAGGGGTCCATTAGTTTTGAGTATAAATAGTAATTTTTTTCTTTGTTAGGATAAGTTATATTAGATTGAGATAATTATGAAAAATATTAACTTTATTTAAAATTTTAATTATGACAAATTTTTGAATTTGAATTATTTGGAAAGATAATTTTAATGAAACAAATAAATATATTATGATATATATGGTAATAATTTAAAAATGAGTTTATTCATTCTTTTTTTCACATAATCAAATGCGTTCAGATAGTGGCATACATTAGAATATCAGTTTCATACAAGTGGTTGCCAGTTTAATAGATTAACAATTCAATTTCATATTTAGAGAGTTTTCTTTTGACTTTATAAAGAATATTCAAATTCATAAAATATAAACTCAATTTGAAACAATAAGAACCCAAATTCATACAATTGTAACTTAGTTTCATACAATAAAAATTATGTTTCATACAAAAAGAACTTAGTTTCATACATCGATATTCGAATTTGGCATAGTAAGAACTTTACAATTTTACAATACGATCTTAATTTCATACAATACAACCTCAGTTACGTCTGTGAATTGTCTTCAGGCTCTATTGCACCACCAAATGAAGTGTTTGGTGCATCTCCACATTTCATTATTATGTCTGCACACTTTATTCCAAAAAATATAATCAATTCCACATAAATAATTCATAGTTTCATACAAATAAATCTCAGTTTTATACAATTTATTTTCAGTTTCATTTATTATCAAAACTTAAAACTCATATAGTCGAAACATAGTTTCATACATATATCAACTCAGTTTCATATAGGAGCAACACAAATTTATACAATTCATACAATAGCAACACAGTTTTATACAATAACAGCTCAGTTTCATACAGTAGCAACCCAATTTCATACAAATCATTTTTAGTTTCATATAATTAATAGGAATACACACACACACTAACACCCCAGTTTCTTATATATATGAACTAATCTCAAACATATAAACTCAAAAAATATACATATAAAAACTAGAAACATACATATATATTTATGCTCTTTATAAGAAAAATCCACAAATATACATATAAAACCCAGAAGCATGTATGTGTGTGTGTGTATGTGTGTGTGTGTGTGTTATAAACCCAGAAGAATACAAGTATATCTGTGTTCTTTACAAAAACTAGAAGAATACATATAGAATCCAAAAACATACAATATATATTTGTATTTGTTACAAACTTTAGGAATAGTTGGTTCAATAAAAAGGCTTTTCTTTGTAGTGATTGATATACAATAGTCTGATCAGTCTTTTCTAAAATATCCCTATTTGTGTATTATAATGGAAGTTATTTTCTATTTTGTTGGATCAAATGATTTTTTGTTCCTTTGTCCAAAAAAATGGCAAATCCTTTTAAAAAATTTGAGCCCCTTAATAGAGAAATGAAGAACAAGAAAGAGAAGAAGAAACATAAAGCTTGCACAAATGTTTGGCGAAATTGAAGGAACAAAAAGAAAACCAAAAAATAAATGAAGGCAAAAGAGTTCAAGCAATATATAGTGATGCGTTGAATAAAGAAAAAAGAACAATAGTAAAAAACCAACAATACCTTGGAATGATGCGCCTTTCCCGTTCTGGAGTGAAGATCGAGAAACAAACATGGACCTAGCGAATATGTAGGAATTCCTCCGATAAAAAATGGAGGAATCTTCTTTGTGGCGATGCCATAAATCTGGGTCTATTTGTCGTCATCTTCATAATCACAATAGAATGGGTGCGTGTTGATTCGGTGGGTTGGGCGAAAAAGAATGGGAGATGGGTTTGATTCGGCATGTTGGTAGAGAAATTAAATAGACAATGATAATTACCAGATTTACTAATTTGTAAAAGGAAAATTTGTGATAATTATCAAAAAAATAGTTAACTTATTATTTTGGTTACCAATTATATATTTAAATTAGAGATAATTATATGCAAATTAGAGATAATTATCCTAATTAAAATTTTCATAATTAAAACTTTTGAACAAAGTAAATATCCCCATGTTTATCATAATTAACCCAAACCAAATAAAATCTTTTTCCTTTTCTAACGCCATCCAATAGGTGCACAAGCACTTAGGTGCATTTCAAAATATATGTCATCTCCCGTTTATGCATGAAGTTAAAAACATATGAATGCATGCATGATATATAGAGATATGAATTTGTTATAATTTGAATACCGAATAAAAACTTAATTAATCCCATGCACGTAAGTTAGTACTTGAATCATGTGTTTTCACGTATGCTGCACATGTATGGAGGACTCCATCAATCTGATGAATCATTAAGTTGCTTTTAATAAAATCTCTAAAATCTAGATACGGGATGTTACCAAATTGAACTTTAATAAGTTGCTCAAATATATATGAGCCTGAAAAAATCTAATACTTTATCAAGTTCTGAACTTAAAGTGTACGTACACCAATTAATCCTGTTTAAGTTCCCATCAATAATCTATAATTTAAATAAGAAAAATAATCAAAGTAAATCTTGTAAAAATTAAGAATTTTATACCCTTCCATACACACACATGTATGGTTTTGGGTTTTATATATATGCTTCTGGGATTGTAAAACTCACATGCACATATATGTATGTATGCTTTTGTGTTTCATATGCATGCTTCCCAATTTGTAAAAAACATAGATATATATGTATGATTCTGGATTATATATACATGCTTTTGAATGGTTTTGTACACACACACACACATGCACGCACGCACATATATAAAAATTTGTATTCCAATTGTATAAAATTAGGGTGATAGTGTATAGTTGGGGAGTTTTGAAAGTGTGAAATCCGATATAGGAAACTGGGTTACTGTTATACGAAACTAGATTATATACGTATGAAACTGTGTTCTTACTGCATGAGTTTTGATAGTGCATGAAATTGAAAATGAATCATATGAAACTAGAATTTAATTGTATGAAGTTATGAACTATTTGTCTAGAACTGAGTAAATCTTTTAGAACATAGTGTGCATATACAACAATTAAAAGTAAGGATACACCCAACACTTCAATTGGTGGGAAAAGAGAATCTGAAAACAATTGATAGATGCAATTAAGATTGTATTGTATGAAACTACCATTGTACTGTAAAAGTGTGGAGTTCTTATTATACCAAATTGGAATTCCTATATATGAAACCAAGTTGCTTCTGTATGAAACTAAGTTACAATTGTATGAAATTGGGTTTTTATTGTTTAAAATTGAGTTTCTATGATACGAAATTAATGTACTAATGTATCAAATTGACTTCTTATTGTACGAAGAAAAGACACATAAAATTACCATATATGATAGTCATTGTATTTATGTGGATATACATCAGTACGGATGTCAATTGGCCAAGTTTGGAGAAGGTAGAGTGATTCACAAACCCTACTTGCAATATAAAAACTCCACACAAACCCTCTCCACAACCCACAACGAATAAGATTTTTTCATCCAAACCCTCCTCACATTAAGATGGGTTGGGTCGGGTATTGTACCCACAATACCCACACAAGTAATCACATAATGTAAAATTGAACCTAAAGAATCACATAATATAAAATTGAAACTAAAGAAATCATAATATGCTTAAATATACAACATAACCCTAAGTAGCTTAGTCATACAATTGTGAATTTTAAGGTTTATTAGGCTAGAATTATATTATATATTTGAATTGTATAGCATTAGAATTTGGTATGTATATATAATATATGTAATATTTTATATACTTATATGCTATATATGATATGCGGATAGGATATAGGTTGGGTTCGGGGAGGGTAGACCCCTAAACCGGTACTTTCACTTTACCCGATAAGTACAAAAAAAAAATATTTGAACCAGCCCAAACCTGTCCAATTGAAAAAGAGAAAAAAAACCACTCATTGGGTAGAATAAAGTAGGATACCCACAAGTACGGGTACAAATCGACATCCCTATGCACCGGATTCATCTAAGAATTTTGCATATGCATCACTGAAGTTTTGCATATGTATACAATTTTTCATAAATTTTGTAATTTAACCTCACAAGTTTTAATACTTACAAGTAGTAATTAACTATTGTTTACATAAACCAATCCTATCTTCATCCCTCCACATGCACAACGATTAGTTTTAACAATTGCCTAAATTCAGCGGCCTCTATCCATTGGCTTCCCCCAATAAAAAGCAAGGAAGAATCAATTAAAGACGTAACTATCATCAGTTGGATATGTCATGCCTTCATAAAGTGATCAAAGACGACGTTCAATAAAATAAATAAACGTATGTCACTGTAATTGTTTGGGTGATTTGACTCAAATTACGAGTATTTGTCCCTTGTCTTGATGTTTTTGGGAGTTAAAAGGCTGAGTAATTGTTTTTTTGTTCTTTCCCTAGTTTGCTTAAACTTCTTTTTCTTGTTGGGTTGCTTGTGGACCAAGTTTATGGGCTTTTGAGTCATTTAGGATTAGGATTATGAGATTAGTTATAATTTAGTTTCCTTATTTTAATATGGTTTACTACAAGAGAGAAGGGAATAGCGATTGAGTGTAGTGACTGAAAATATGTTAATCACAATGCAGTGGCTTGTCTTGAGGATAGAGGTAGGACCTAGGCCGGGTCGACTCGGCCCAAATCGGGGACGGACTGGAAGTTAAACCCGGCCCGGCCCGGTCAAACCCGCCCCTGCAAAAGCCCGTTAAGATATGGGCCGAATATGGGCCTGAGAGGAGGAAGTGGTGCAAAACGGACCACCCCGGATCAGGACCCGCCCTGCGAGACCTGTCCGGGCCTGGCGCCCAACCACTTCTGCACACAACGGAAACCTGGAAATTTTTTTTTTTAAATGGGTTAATTACACAGCAAGCCCTCCAACGGTTTTCTATTCCAGTATTGACTATCTCATCCGAGACAGTGTTTAGTGCCAGAAAACGGGCGATATCAGAGAAACAATCAAGATTGACACGCGACGCGGTCGAAGTATACGTGTTCAACCGAGATTAAGGCCTCACAGCATTTCGGCAGCAAAACCAAAAGAGTTCAGATGATGAGGTAATATCCGATACGGAGACTTGAAATTTTTTTTTTTCAATCATACATGTAGTTTATATTTGATTTAATTATGGTGTTCAGCACAAATCACATGTTTCTATTATTCATCATTTTCGGAACGTTTTTGCCATTTCAAAATGTAAGACCCATTCCGATTATTTGTAAGTACCGTTTAGTTTTTTAACTTAATAAAACTTATACCGGAGATAGTGTTTTTTCTTAAAAATATTTATGACTTATATAATTAATTATGTTTTTAATTTTTTTTTTAAAAAAAAACTCCAAACCCGCCCCGCCCCCAGCCCGAACCCAGCTCGGGACAGCCCCGCCTGTGACCCGGCTCGGGACCACCCCACCTGTGACCGGTCCAAGCCCGGTCCTCGTAACCTAGGACCATGACTGGCCGGTCCCGGGTCGGGCTGACCCGGTTCCCACCTCTACTTGGGGAAACGTATAGCCAGCGGCCGTAGTGCAGCAGGTGAGTATTGTTGGATTTGTTCCAAAGAAATCTTTAATTTTGATGATGACAAATGATTTGTGTTAATATTTTTAATCTCACCTTTTTGGTTAAAATAAGGTTAATTGAACTTATGCTTAATTTCCAAGTGTGTTAAGTGTTTATCTAAAAAAATATGTTTTAGAAGTATTGAGGAAAAATTGTCTTTGAAAAGAAATTAGTAGGTTATTAACTTAGGTAATGTTTGAATCAAGTTTTGATGTCCAAATTACAAGTGTTTTGGAGTGGTTTCAAGTTTAATCCATTAAAATCAAAGTTTAACAGGTATTTGTTTCACCTAAGTTTAACTTGCTCCCAAGCTTTACACTTTAACACGTTAAACTGAGTTAATTCGAAGGATAAGTTTCCTGTGAGTTTTCAAGCTTCAGCAGACGCGTTAAAACTCGGTTTTAACCTGTTAAGTTGAAATCTGAAGGCTTGGGTTCAAATGTTTCAAGTGGCGCGTTTTCAGCCAGAATTTCAAATGGAGCTCGGGCGAATCAGAAGACGCCACCTGTACACGTCTGCCGCGCATTAAATGCTCTGTCTCCTGGTGCTTTTGACCGTTGAGGAGAAAAGTCGAGTTTAACACGTTAAACTCAGGACTTAACACGAAATCTGGGAATGCTGCGTTTTTCGCGTAAAACAGAGCAACGGCTCTCCAGTTTTTAAGGAAACTTTTCAGGCACTTCCAGCAGGGCATCAACGGTCTAATAGCTTCCTAAAGAGTATATTTACACTAAGAAACAAGTTGTAAAAACACTTGGCAACTAAGAAAGAGAATCTACCATCTAGAGCTCAAATTTGCTATTTTGCCAAGAACTTGTTCTTTCATTTGCTCATTTAGCCTTAAGAGGTTCTATTGTTCTTACACCTTGTAACCACGAGATTGTTGAGCTTGTCTTGAGTGGTTGAGTGATTTCCTTGTAAGGAAAAAGGGGGTTAGAAGGGTTTCTAGTTAGCCTTTGGCAAAACTAGTGAGAGGTGAAGGTAGAAGAAACTACCAAAGTGTTGTATGCCTTTGAAGGCTATTGTGTAACATTATGTTTCATAGTAGAGAAGAAAACTCTCAAGTGGTAAGCTTGAGGAGAGGAGTAGGCTCTCAAGAGGAGAGTTCGAACCTCTATAAAAATTCTCTTGTCCAAGTCTCTTCTTCTCTCTATACACTTGAGCTTTGGTGGGTGTTTTAAGCAACTTGTTTTCGTTTAACTTGCTTGTTTTCAAAACTACTTCAAAGATAGCTTTCAAAGCAAATTCTAGGTGGATTGTGGTAGTCATTTTATGAGTAAAATAGAGTTAATCATTGTTCCTCAAATTGAATTTGAGTTTGGGGTTTCAAGAATTCATTTGTGCTTTATTTTTTGAACTCAACCAATTCACCCCCCCTCTTGGTTGCACTTGGGCCAACAAGTATCAAAGTCAAGTTCCTCTAGCCAAGCAACATGTGGATCAGGGTGATCAAGACACAACTGATAATTACAGATTCTACTTCACCAGCTTGTTATCTAATTAGATGCTCACATACTTTAGTTTTATTGCACATACATTTTATTATATTAGTTATTACTTTAACCAGAAAGTAATTTCATTTTTAATTTCTTTATTTAAATTCTTAATTTAATTGAATTATAATTATTCATCAAAATTTTATTATTAATTATATTTTATATAATAAATAAATAATACACATATTAAATAAATATTAAAAATTTACAAATTATTATTATTTGTATTATATTTGTAGGATAAACAGGGGAGTGACTAAGTATTCAATCACTAGGCCCTACGACTGATAGTTTAGTTGTTAGCTTTGGCATGGCAAACAAGGTAAGATAGTCCTTACGACTGAATTTTTAGTTATTGGACTAGGCACGCTAAACAAAGTCAGTAACTGAACAATTTAGTCACTAGCGTCAGTCACAACTGAGTTGCTTGTCCTTAGCTTCTAGACAATTAGTGATTGAGTTTTCGACTAATGTTTCAGTCGCTCTTTTCAGCTGAAATGCAGCTAAAAGTTCAATTAGTAATCTATTTCTCCCTTGTAGTACATGTTTTGTAGTTCCATAAATAATGTTTGGTTTCTTAGGTTTGTGAGTGGTTTACGGTGAGAAAGAAGAGTGAAGATTGAGAGAATTAGAGTCCGTACGTAAATGTATTTTGACATTGGTAATAGGAAGACAGTGAAACAAAAAAGAAGAAAGGGAAAACTAATGCAACCTAAAACCTATATATGTTGCATATACCTCATTGTATTACGTTGCAATTCACGAATTCCAATTGCTTGATAGTTATAACATCTTAGAACAAAATAAAAAATCGAGAAATCACGCAACTCAATCAAATAAAAACGAATCTATTAGGGAAAGAAAGTTACATTCTTTCAATTATTTTGGAAAGGATCATGAATACAAATTTATTTTATACACACATATAAGCTAGCAATTAAAAACGGAAGTATATATAAGCAAATCAATTCGGCCAGTCTTCCTTGATATCATAACTGCGCCATTTCAATTTTTTAACTTAAGTTTAATTTAAATTTATTTATATTAATTTGTTAAAAAATTACATTTAAAAATATAATTTAATATGTATAATTTTTAGTAAATATTAATATAAATAAATTTAAGTAAAAAAAAAATTAAAACGATGCAAAGAATTTGAGACAGAGTAAGTAGTAGGTTAATCATTAAACTTAATTAGAACGACATTGGCGTCTTGAAGCAGCGCTGATCAATCTCTTGCCTTTCCATCTCCATCAAGCTGCTAATCACTATATCTGAAGCGCTTGTAACCACATCTGACCAGTTCCTGTGCATACAAAATTAAACACCGATCGATCCGATCCATTAATTTAATTAGCTTGATAATTAATTAAGTTGTGTATAATTCAAAGGGTACAAAATGGAACTAATTTGTTACCCCTTAGAAGAGTCGAAGTTGAGTCCTACGGTGTACTTAGCCTCCTCAAGCGCCCATCTGAACCTCCCAACGTCCTTCCCCCGGCAAACCCCATTGGCCACCACACGAAGCTGCGACGGCTTGACGTCGCAGAAGATGGGAATCACTTTCTTTCCGGACTCCACCATGAGAGCCAGTTCGTGGAGACAGAAATAGGACTCACAGTAGCGCGGGGAGAACACGGCCACCCCGACCTTGCAGTTCCTAATGGCAGTATCGATGTTCTCGAACAACTTGTCCCCGGGCTTCATGTTCTTGTTGTCGAGGAAGGGGCGGAGGTTCTGCCGGAAAAGGTGGTCGTAGAGCAGCGTCGCGATCGTCCTCTTTGTGTCCACCCCACGGTGGTTGATGAACACGTCGCAGGCGCATGCGGTGTTGGGTTTCACCAGCTTCCTCGACGCCTCTTGGTTGGCGAGAAAGAGCCTCATGGCGGCTGAACGATAGCTACGCATGCTTTCGTTTTCAACTTAATTAATTTTGACTAATAATGAACAAGTGAGCTTAATTAGCGATTGGTTCCCAGAAATTAATGCTTGTGCGTGTGTATATATAGGCATCGACGTACGTAACAGAGTGAAGAATAATTTGAAGTCGATAGAGTTAATTTGGATCAAAGGTGTATGAACAGAGAAGCTACGGTTGAACTGTCACCGTGTATTTTTGTACTATATGGTAGTAATTAAGGTTTGACTTTGACATGGATAAATGTGGGAAAGCCGACAGGAAATTGACCGTGGATGAATTGTTTTGTTTAAGGGAAATTAATGTTAGAAAAGGTTGCTGATCCTTCAAACACGATGTTTGAAGTTTTCTTCCTTCTCAGTGCTCTTTAATTTAACTTAATTTGTAATACATTTCGTGTTTTTTAATCGTTGCTATATGTAGAAAGAAAGAAACAAAAAATAAAGGCACATGCTGGACTGGAACTACCACCTTAATACATGCTGTTACACTATATTCAGTTCATCAAGGATTAAATGCACGTTTGATTCCTCAAGTTTGCACACACATACGAGTTAGTTCATAAATGTTGACTCATCATGACTGAGTTCTTTAAATTGTACAAATATGCAACTTAGTACTAAAAGTTTACAAGTGTGTGCAACTTAGTCCCCTAAACAGTCACGGGTTGTCATGTGACCATGACGCTATTAGAATCTCTTTCCCTCACCCCCACTTGCAGCCATTTTTTTTTGTCAAATCCAGCCCTACGCCTCACTGCTTGCCTTGTACTAGGAAATTCGGCCTCAAATCTAGCCTTCGACCTCTTTTCCATTGAATTCGACATCGCCACTCTCCGTCAACTTGTACTCCTCCCTCGCCACTAGCTGTTGACCTTTTGCCTTCCTTGCGCCCACATCATCGGCCTCTTCCCCTCCTCACCCACACCATCAGCCTCTTCAAATTGCCTTCACCATCAATTCAACTTAGTCCTCAACATTGTATGTTTCTCTCAAGCTCTTTTTCACCCATCAAATCTCTTCCCTAGCCCATCGAATCTGACTCATCGCCAGCCTCTTCTCCCCAATAGTCTTCTCCTGCCTAATGTCGTGCATCCTCTTCCTAGTTCCAATTGCCCTCTACTTCTGCCTCTAATTTCATGCACCAATCATAGCTCTAGCTTGTTGATGAACTGAACATGGCAAATCATTGTTGTTTTTTCTAATTGTGCCTCAAGCAATTTCTTATTGTTCCAATTGAAGAGAAGGCAGTTTTGTCCTGGCCTTATCCTTTGCCTTTAATTTCATTCTAATCGTTGCTGTTTCATTCCAATTGCTCCCACCTCCAACTTTGATTTCGCATCATTCTAATTGAAGAAAAAAGTAGTTTCGATGATCTTGGACTCATGCCAAGTTCAATGCAGGGAACTAGAAACAACTCCTTTGTCGCTAGTCGTCGCCTCATCTTCATCAAATCTGTCACCATTCAGTACCTCCTTCAAATCGTCTGCCTTGTGGAAGTTTTTTGTGGTGAGGTGTTGGCAAAGGAGATCGCGAGAAAAGGGTTGGAGGTGGTGGCGCGTGGCAGTGGAATAAGAGGAATTGGTGGTGGCAAACCTCAACCCCACCCGAGCCCCATGCCACATTAGCTTGAAAAGAAACATCATCCATGTTTCCATCTCTCTAAGGACTAACTCACTACATTTTCTAAAGTTGATGGACTAAATATTGATGAGTCAAACTTTAAGGATTAATTTTCTGGTGTTTGTGAACTTAAGGGACCAAATGCACCTTTAAGCCCCCCCTCCCCCAATTAATTTTGAAACTCCAAGTATTCACTTGATTGCAATTTAACTTCTTCTGCATATCAACAGAGGTAAAGAACTATGATAAGCACTAAGATTGTTTATCATCTATCAAGTGTATGTCCTCCAAACTTATCACCATTAATTTAATATTCATTCATGATAATTCATCTAATTTTTGTATGTATTTATCTAACTCTAAGGTATATTTTGCTAGTTTTTTATATACATTTGTATAGAATGAAGATCATTTTTTCTAGATTTGAGATACATTTATTTTTTTAATGTATGTTTATTCCTTAGATGCATTTGTTTAATTCTAAGATGCATTTACCCATAATGATTGGGATTATATATATATCTTGTCTAGATTTGATATTCAATTATTTCATTTTAATTGTGTATCTATTTTTTAAATTCATTTTTCTAATTCCAATACATATTTATCTACAATTGAGATCATGATCTGATCTAGATTTAAGATATAATTTTTTGTCTTGATTGTATCTCTAATTTTTATATACATTTATTTAGAATATTTATTATCTTTAATAGTTTCCGTTAATGGGAGGACGTGCACTTAGAGGATGCGAGAAAATAAAATAAGCATTCGTCGAGTTTAATTCCCCCAAATGTATACACACACACACACACATTTACATTAGCTTTGGCTTTCCCCTCCCCATGGTTATTTTCGAGAACACGAATGGAACATGTGGGAGTTTAATTCTGGCAAATTTACACTACTAAAAATTCCTTTATTTCCAACTGCCCTCATTTCCAACGGTCAAGCAGTTGGAAATTTCCAACTGCCAAAACCGTTGGAACGAGGAGAAAATTTTTTCCAACTGCCTAGCAGTTGGAAGTTTTAGAGTATTTAATTTACATAATATATATAGTATTTCCAACGGCTTAAGCCGTTGGAAAATGGAGGAAATATGGAGTGTTTTCCAAAATTATATAAATCTAGATAATATATAATATTTCCAACGGCTAAGACCGTTGGAAACTTTTAGAGTATTTAATTTACATAATATATATAGTATTTCCAACGGCTTAAGCCGTTGGAAAATGGAGGAAATATGGAGTGTTTTCCAAAATTATATAAATCTAGATAATATATAATATTTCCAACGGCTAAGACTGTTGGAAACTTTGGAAAATAAAGAATTTTGTGCAGAAATTATATATTATCTAGATTTATATAATTTTGGAAAACACTCCATATTATCTAGATTTATATATAATATTTCCAACGGCTAAGACCGTTGGAAACTTTGGAAAATAAAGAATTTTGTGCAGAAATTATATAAATGTAGACATATATAATATTTCCAACGGCTAAAACCGTTGGAAAATGTGGATTTACCTAGTAAATTCTATAAATAATAACATAAATAATATTTCCAACCGCTAACACCGTTGGATAATGTGGAAAATCTAGATTTTTTGCGTAAATTATATAAATGTATTGATATATAATATTTCCAACGGTTGAAGCCGTTGGAAAACCGAGGAAAAAAAAATTAATATTGATTTTGTTGGTTAAATTATATAAGTTATATTAATTATAGATTTTTGAATGTTAATTATACAAATGTAGATATAGATGATATTTGCAACGGCTGAAAGGAAAAAAAAGATATAGTTAAGTTAAATATATAAATTTACATAATATATCATATTACCAAACTTTCTTAAAATTTAGATATATAAACATAATATAATATATAAATATATAAATATGGATCTTTTGCGTAAAATATATAAATTTTGGTATATATAATATAGTATGTCTACAAAGTTTCATAAAATAAGCAACATATTTACAAACGTTCTTAAAATTATATGTAAAATAAGCTACATCTTCACAAAATTCAAGAAAATTATATTCAAAATGATTTCAATAACTGGGACAGAGAAGAAAACAACAAATAGTTATGTTCCAACGGTTATAGCCGTTGGAAATGGGACAGAGGCAAAAAATTTTAATTTACAGCCCTGAAATAAGAAAAAAAAATTGTTTCCAACGGCTATAGCCGTTGGAAAATGTGAAAAATAACAAAAAAATGGGAAATAAACAAAATTTAAATGAAATTCCCAACGGCTACAGCCGTTGGAAAATGTGTAAAAGAACAAAAAATTTATTTCCAACGGCGAAAGCCGTTGGAAATTCATTTTATCAAACGCTGAGTTTTGAAATTTTTTTCCAACGGCCCCCCCCCTCGCAGCGAACTCGTCTTCTTCCTCCAGCTTTCTCTCCCTTACGCTGTGCTCCTCTCTCTCACTACAAATCCTTCACACACACACACAGCACGTTTCTTGTCTCGATTAAGGGGTTTATCAACGTCGTGAAGCTGATTTTAACGTGGATCTGGCCTCAATTTGCTCGATTTGGTGGTTAGTACGTTATTTTAGAGACTTTTCAATTTTTTTTTTTTCGGATGATGCGTTTTTTTTTTTTACTGTGGGTTTCAATTTCTTGCAAAACATAGGTGATTCGAACCTATTCCCAGCCATTTGAAGCAACTTGTATTACGGATTTGAGGTTAGTTTTTACTTCATCCGAAAGTTTAATTTTTTTCCCTATTAATTAGTTTAAATCCGAATTTTTCATGCTTATTTGGGTTGAAATATGTGATTAGTATTTGAGATGTAGATGTTGATGGTGGAATGTGAAGTATTTGGGGTACCCATTGTAATTGTACATTTTTTTGGATTTTCTAACTATTTTTTTTTATTTCGGAAATTGTTACAAAATTAGAAATAATTAGTTTAATTTAAATTTGTTATGTTGTATAATTATGTGTGCAATTAGTTAGGCAAATTATTTAAATTATTTATGTAGTATAATTATGTGTGCAATTAGCTACAAATAATTAGTTTTATTTAAATTATTTATGTAGTATAATTATGTGTGCAATTAGTTACAAATAATTAGTGTGAAGTAAATTGTTTGGGTTATATATTTTGTTACAACGTAGAATGGTTATTTTGGAATTTTGATTACAATGTTTTCATTATTGGCATTAATATAAATTGTTCAAAATATATCTAGTGAAATAAATTGACCTCCAAAAATAATATATGTCAATATTAATAATATTACGAAGAATAATATATGGGATTATAAATGTAGTAGTAAAGTCATAGTAAAAATAATATTATGAATTAGTATTATTATTTCTGATCTAATTAATCGAATACGAGTAATATCAATTATAATAATATTATTATTTGTAGTAATAATAACTTATATTTGAAACAATACATATGATGGCAAGATTAGTAGTAAAGTAATAGTAGTAATACTATTAATTTTTATTATTAGTATACCATTAATAAATCCAATAAGACAAATAAAAATTATACCCATTATTATAAACAGAATAATAATAATAATAATAAAAATAATAATAATACTAAGTATAATAAAAAGTATAATAATAATAATAATAATATTAATAATAATAGTAATAATAATAATAAACAGAATACTAATAATAATAACAATAATAATAATTATAATAATAGTCATAACCTTAATTATAATATTAACCATAATATTTCATAATTATTATTATTAGTATACCAATAATAAATCCAATAAGACAAATAAAAATTTTAACTACTATTATAAACAGAATAATAATAATAATAATAATAATAATAATAATAATAATAATAATAATAACAATAATAATAAAAATTCTACCTAATACTAACTATAATAATAAGTATAATAATAATAATTATAATAATATTAATAATAATAGTACTAATAATAATAAACATAACAATAATTATAATAACAATAATAATAATTATAATAATAGTCATAATCTTAATTATAATATTAACCATAATATATCATAATTATTATTATTAGTATACCAATAATAAATCCAATAAGACAATTAAAAATTACAACTACTATTATAAACAGAATAATAATTATAATAATTATTATTATTATTATTATAACCATAATATTTCATAATTGTACTAATACTGCAGTTTGTATGAGTAGTAGTAAAGTAATAGTACACGAAATTGTAATTATTTTTATAATTATAATAATACTTATATGGAAAGAATATTATTATTTCCTTCCTATTGCGTTTATTTCCTAAACCAGAATAATAATTCCAACTATGCTGGTAACCTTACGTAAACCGTCACGTAGTCATTACAGTTTGTGTGTTTTAAATGACATGGTTTAGATTAACTCAACAAAATAATCCTTTGGTAGGACTTCATGGACCGTATTTGGATGTATAGTAGTCGTTATTTACCTGGCCGAGTTGGGTACACAGAGGAGTGGGAGACAGGGATTGAGCAGTTCATAACATTTGCCTGTAGTAACCCAGCTCACATGGATGGCAACAAAATACGTTGCCCTTGTAGGAGGTGTAAAAATTTGAAGTTTAAGGATTGTGATGACGTTAGAGTGCATCTATACAAAGTGGGTTTCATGGCTCATTACACAAACTGGACAGCTCATGGGGAGGCATTTACAGAGCCTCCGCAGCAGCCGTTTCATCATTCTGATTGGTATGAGCATTCTGAGTTCAGTTCAAATGTAAACCCATATGCTCAAATGATATTTGATGCAGCGGGTCCAAGTATGCATCAGAATTCCACTGAACAGGATCAACAACCTAATGAAGGTTTTAGAAGGTTTTCTGATTTACTGAACTCCGCTAGTACACCTCTTTGGGATGGATGTGAGAAGCATTCTGAGCTTTCTGCTGCAGTTCGGTTGTTAAACCTAAAAGCAGAATATCATATACCAAGAGGGTGTTATGATGGTATTGCAGCGTTGATGAAAGAGACGCAGCCAAGTGACAGCAAGATGCCATCCAATTGGTATGAGACGAAGAAATTAGTTTCACAACTAGGTCTTGCCCACCTTAAAATTGATGGTTGTGTAAACGACTGCATGTTGTTTTGGAATACTGATGAAGATGCTTCAGAATGCAAGTTTTGTGGTGAATCTCGGTTTAAGCCGAGAACAAATGGGCGAGGTAAGGATAGAGCGAGGAAGACTATGCACTATTTACCACTCACTCCTCGGCTTCAGCGACTATATGCTTCACTCTCAACTGCAGAGCACATGCGGTGGCACAGTGAGCATCGATCCGACCCAAATGTTTTAAAACATCCTTCAGATGGGGAAGCATGGAAACATTTTGATTCCACGTACCCGTGGTTTGCGGCGGAGCCCCGAAATGTTCGCCTTGGAGTTTGTTCTGATGGGTTTACGCCTTTCGGGTACTCAGGTAAACAATACTCATGTTGGCCTGTCATTGTTACTCCCTATAATTTGCCTCCGTGGATGTGTATGAAGAAGCCATATATGTTTTTGACTGCATTGATACCTGGCCCTCGGAGTCCACGTCAGAATATTGATGTCTATTTACAACAACTTATTCATGAATTGAAGCAGCTATGGGAGGATGGGGTGGAAACATGGGATATTTCACTGAAACAAAATTTTCAGCTCCGGGCTTCGGTTTTGTGGACCATAAATGACTTCCCGGCATATGGGATGTTGTCCGGATGGATGACTCATGGGAGGTTATCGTACCCTATTTGCATGGAATATAGTAAAGCTTTCCAACTTGAGCATGGAAGGAAAACCTCATTCTTCGATTGTCATCGACAGTTTCTAGAGTTGGATCACCCATACAGAAGGAACAGAGTCTCCTTTAAGAGAGGAAAAGTTGAGAAATCGTTGCCTCCTGAGCGTTTACCACCAGCAGCAGTATTTGAACGTATCTCACATTTTCCTTCTGTAGTTCGCAATGGACAGGTTGTAACCATACCAGGTTATGGCAGAACCCATAATTGGACAAAACGAAGCATTTTCTGGGAGCTACCGTATTGGAAGACTAATTTGATCCGCCATAATTTGGATGTTATGCATATAGAGAAGAATGTGTTTGACAATATATGGAATACAGTGATGGATGTGACCAATAAAACTAAGGACAACGTCAAGGCTCGTAAAGACATTGAGATTCTCTGCAGCCGATCAGAGCTACATTTAATTCCTCGGGGTGATGGCCGAGCAGTTAAACCTAAAGCCACATTTGCACTCAACAGAGACCACAGAACTGATGTGCTTACTTGGGTTAAAACACTTAGACTCCCAGACGGGTATGCATCGAACCTTGTGAGGTGTGTCGACAGTAACGTAAGTCAACTGTCGGGTATGAAAAGCCATGACTGTCATGTGATGATGCAGAGGCTCCTCCCAATTGCACTTGAAGCAATGCCTGATAATATATGGAAACCGTTGACCGAGTTAAGCCAATTCTTCCGAGATTTATGCTCCCCAGAGTTAGATGTGAATCACATGGTCGAGTTGGAAGCAAATATACCTGTCATACTTTGTAAGTTTGAAAGAATTTTCCCACCGGCTTTTTTCGACTCAATGGAACATTTGCCGGTTCACCTACCTTACGAAGCAAGAGTTGGAGGCCCCGTTCAATATAGGTGGATGTACAAGTTTGAGCATTGTATGCATGACCTCAAAATGAAGGTTTCAAATAAGGCTCATGTAGAGGGTTCAATTTGTGAAGCATATCTAATTGAGGAGACCTCTACATTTTGCTCTCACTACTTTGAATCCCATATCCCACATATGGCTACTCGAGTACCTCGTAATGATGATGGGGGCGAAGGACCATTTGATGAATCGGTGTGGTCTATATTTAGATACCCGGGTCGACCATATGGGGCATCAAGGTATCGCTATCTTGATGACAATGAATTGAGGGTCGCAGCTGCATATGTCTTACTGAATTGTAAGGAGGTGAAGCCGTACCTCGAGTAAGTGAATCAATACCCATCCCATATCCCACACATGTTTCTCTGAAACAAAACTTTTATTCTTTTCTACTAACCTCATCCAGTTTATGCTCCAATTATAATCTTATGCCATCTTGTAGTTTGTTTCGTTGATGAGGTGCGTATGCATGCACCCAATATACAGATGGCAGACCTGGATGTCTACATTGAGAATAACTTTGAGACATGGCTTAGAAACTATGTAAGTTACTTACACTTCAAATTACCCATATTTTGATAAATAACAAAAATACATATTGATATTATGACTGTTTGAAACTAGGTGAATGATGTAAGAAACACGATCACGGACCGCTTCTTGTGGGATGTTGCATGCGGGCCATCTCGTCGTGTTGAGAGTTGGCCTGTTTACTTCATAAATGGGTACAAGTTCCACATTAGCGACTGGGGTCGCGACAAAGCAACATTTAACAGTGGAGTATGTATTAGGACTTCAGGATCAAGTGAGGTTGAATGTGATTTTTATGGGGTGTTAGAAGAAATCATTCAACTGGAATATCCTGGGTGGCCACATAAAAAAGTAGTATTGTTTAAGTGTGCTTGGTTTGACCCTACTCCAAATCGTGGCATTCGGGTTCACCAACAATATGGGATAGTTGAGGTTTGTGATGGTCGTCGATATGGGAAGTTTGACCCGTTCATTCTTGCTGCCCAAGCTGATCAAGTTTACTACACTCATTATCCCACAAAGTCACGTGACAAAACGGGTTGGTTGGTGGTGTTGAAAATCAAACCTAGACGCATTATTCATAATGATGTAGCTGATGTCGAAGATGCATATCAGGAAGAATTGCAGGCCGGGGTGAACAGTTCTCCCATAATTATGGATGACCCAATCGACAATTTAGCTGAAACAGGTGTATGGGAAGCTGTGGAGGAAGACATGGCATTGAGGGATGAAACTTTGGGAGATGACGACTTCTCTGAAAATGAGGAGTCCCTTGAAGGAAGTGATGACGAAAATGATTTTGAATCAGGGGATACTGATAATGGCGAATCAGAGAAATCAAATTCAGATGAACTTGGAAACTCAGAATAATGTAAACGTGCATATGTTATTGTATTATGTAATATTCTCGTTTAGTAATTAACTTTTAATATATATGTAAAGAGCAATTGAAACTTTAACCTGGTGCCTACAATATGATTGAGCAAGTTTTATTTCAATGTTTGAATTTACGTTATGTAAACTTTTGTATGGGATTTCATAATAATGTAGATGCCACCAAAAGGAGATCAAACATATACACGTCGCCCAGGGAAAGGGCTATTTCAGCAAATGAAAGAAGTTTTAGCTGAACCAATAGGTAGACATGAGCGGGCACGCCAATCACACTCCCATGATTCGGATGCACAGCCATCAACAGAACAAACACCTGTTCATCATCCTCACCCTCCCACAGGTGGTATTCACATTGGTCCGAGACGTGGCAGTGGTAGTCGGTCTATCCCGACCCCTGTAGTCTCACCGGATGGTGGGAGTTCACATGGTCAAAACACGGTATCCCAAGCCTCCCTGCAGTCTCGTTTACGGATAGTACCTCACGGGAACACGTAAGTAATGCACCCGCTTGTACCAAATTAGTTTATTTAACATGTAGTATCTGAAGTCGCAGTAAGACTAATTTCATGAATTCTGTGAAACATCCACTTCATGTAGCTTCCTTCCATCACGAGCAACAAGGTTGGTCACTAGATGCTTCACCACACACTTCAGGGGACATCATAACTGGACGAGCGCGAGTCCAGCAGATATTCAGGCGTGGTGGCGCGTATTTGAGGTTAGATACTTGTTATAATTATTTCGCCTTTATCTATATATGTTTGAATTTATAGATCCTTTTTAGGTAAGTTTATTTCGTTCATAACGTGCAGGGATTATGTGAGTGGGATGCAGCCCACCATAATGAGGTCTACCGCATCTGGCATATGTTGGCGGCTGCTCATTACCGACAAACGCTGGGGGACATCCGCCGAGAAAAGAATCCGGAGAAACGCCGAGCAAGGGCATCTTTTATGACCGACGCGCAGTATGCAGAAATGGAAGCATGGTGGGACACCGCGGAGTTTAACGAGCAATCGGCAAGGGGTAAGACGATACGAGCATCATCATCGGAGTCATCTAACTCCACAGGTGCATGCAGTGCTACATATGCAGGAGGTTCGGTTTCCATTACTGAACACCGAGAACGAATGGTAAAATATTCATAATCTTTTACACATAATTCATGTAACTTTATTTGGGCAATCAATTAATGTGACTATGTTTCAAATGTAGCGTGATAAAGATCCGGAGAAGAGGGACCCAGGATTGTTCAAGGTGATGCAGCAAACGCATAAGAAAAAGAGCGGGGATTACGTTAACAGGCGTACTGAAGAACTTGCGGTAAGTAATAGTTACATAATGCTTAAGTATAATTTCTGATCTTGTTACTAAAGACTTTTCTGTACTGTTATATGCAGGCAATAGTAGCTGCTGAGATCGAGGAAGCAACGCAGCAAACGGATGATTCAGGTGGCGCACCTGACATAGATGAGGTTGCGATCATAAGTGCCGCTGCTGGGGGCAGGAAGAAAGGGCGTGTATTTGGGCTTGGATCAGAACAACATGTCGTGCCTGGACGACGGCGACCAGGGCTTACTCATGCAGCACATGTTGATGTGATGCAGACTCCGGAGTTCGCTGAACAAGTACAGCGAGTCGTAGCGGAGCAAACTGCACAGCAAGCATCATATTATGAGCGGAAGCTAGAACGTCTGAGGAGGAGACAACGATCTGACATATCCCACATATGCAATTCACTTGGCATTCCCCCCCCCCCCCCCCCCCGGCACCACCTGCAGATGATGATGATGATGATGACTCCGGATCGGATGACGCATAGATCAGGTATATCATGCTACTATATGTATTTATAGACAAACATTCACTTAGTTCGATTATGAAAGCATGTAATTTAAACTCTACTGGTATATCATGCTCATGTGGATTTAGTAGTAAATTTCCAACTTGGCTTAGTAAGTTTAAGGATTCTGTATGTTTGTTTTAACACACATTCACTTAGTAATTAAAATTTATGAAATTTTGCGAGTTTAAAAAATTGACTACAAACGATATCAGTATCCGCATAATACGAGGTTAACGTTTAAATAATACATTCGATTGGAAATGGACAGTATAGAGATAAATAATATAAATAAAAAAATATTTCGAAGCTAAAAAAAAAAATCTGGAAAATTTTCCAACTGCTGTGGCAGTTGGAATATTACACATTTTCCAACGGCCTGGGTAGTTGGAAATTTTTCCAATGGCTTAAAAAATTTCCAACTGTCAGGCAGTTGGAAAATTTTCCAACGGCCTGGGCAGTTGGAAAATTTCCAACTGTCACATTTCCAACTGCCTGAGCAGTTGGAAATTTTTCCAACTGCCTAGGCCGTTGGAAAATTTTCCAATGGCTTAAAAATTTCTAACTGCCCACGCCGTTGGAAAATTTTCCAATGGCTTAAAAATTTCCAACTGCTCAGGCCGTTGGAAACCAAAAAAAAAAAAATTAATAAAGCCGTTGGAAATTCTCCAACTGCTTTTTTTCCAACGGCTGACAGTTGGAATTTCCAACTGCTCACTCCTGGGCAGTTGGAAAATTAGCTTCCAACGAATGATTTTCCAACTGACTATTTTCCAACTGCCAGCCGTTGGAAACAGTCCATTTCCAACGGCTAGCAGTTGGAAATGGCAGTTGGAAAAACATATTTTTTTAGTAGTGATTACTAGCTGGGCTTGCATGCATAGGCTTGGGAGCCAAGTATATATGGGGCCAATGGTGGAGCCAAACGAATTGATTTGTGAGGGGCCTAGGGGCGGAGAGAGGGAGGGGTTGGGTGTCTCTCCCAATATTTTCCATATTTTTATATATATTGTATATTTTATGAAATATTTTAAAAAATAAATAGTAAAAACAGAAAAATGCAATGCTTTCATGTGTATTAAAAGAACATAAAAATATATATTTTTAAAAAAAATTGCCCTTAAACGCTGATATCTCTCTCTCTTAGTTTTATCTTAAATATTAATTATTTTTAATTGATAGGTAAAGAACATGCATGATATATATAATATGAAGCTGATGTTCTAAATTGCTTTTACTATTTTTTTTTAACCATAAAAAAGTAAGAAGCAACATTTCCTTCCCTCTCCTCATTTTGACTTCTCTAACCCTCATTATAAGTATCATAGAATATGTTATAGAAGGTTTAATGTAATGTTTCACTTCTCATTCTCCATTAATTAACTTCCCTTCCCTCGTATGTATCAAAATAAAAAAGGTACTATAATAACATCAAAATATTTCTAGGATGGAAAGAATGTTTTGATATTCCTATTGGCGTGCACTTTGACTGTTTGACACACAAACCTACATACGTACGTGGAGGAGCAGATTAACGCGGTGTTCCTGATGCGGTGAAGGGTTGAAGTGTTCCAACGTCAAGATCGTCTCGTCCACTGCTAAAGGAGCTTCTCATCTAAACACATTGATCTAGCTACCTAGTTATACATTCCTCTGCATGCCTCCAATTTACACGTAAACCAACGCTTTTAATCTGAGATCTAGATGACAGAATAAGTAGCTTAATATTTGACTCCTTAAATTTTTCCAAAATGTTAATATAACCATTAACACTGTCAACATTATTTATTATATAAATTTTATACTCCATCGTTTTAAAATATTTGGCTTTTATTACTTGGTTCTCTTTCCGAAAAAGGCACATGAGAAAAAAAATATATTATTCACCATTTATCTTATATATATATATATATATATATATATATATATAAGAACTCTAACAGACATACTTTCTTAAAATTTCCTAAAAGATCAAAGAGACTAACTAATATATATCAAACAAACAGAGTGCAATAAGACTTTAATCCAATTATCAAATATAAACAACTAAAACATAATATAAATCTGGAAGGAAATAAAAAAAATAACAAAGTTAGATAAATGCAAAGTTTTCTAAATAAGTGATTTACTTATTAAAATTTTAAATCTAATTAGTGTTAGGCTAACTATTCAATTTAATAATATTTAATTTAGTGAAATGTTTTGCAAACGAACGTTTCAGTAGAAACTATTTACATTTAATATTATTTTGGTTAATTGGACTGCTGTCGTGTATGGTACTTCGAAACGACAAGTATTGAAAGTTTTAAGATTTTTACCAACATTGCATATAAATGTCTTATGATATAAAACAGTGCTAAATAATTATAGAGATTTCTGCGCCTCCATAAATCCCAAACTGGCCGCTCTCATTACGCTTGGCATATGTACGTTGATCTTTTAATAGGAGCCGTCTTTCTTCTCCTCTTAAACTTCAAAAACAAAGAAAGAGCAATATGAAGCCCAATTTCAGATGGGTTTCCATGGTAGATAATTCGGTTTTGGGCCAAACTATTTATGAAACGCGGGCATTTTACTTTTTCTTCTTCTTTTCTTCTTCTTCTTTTTTTTTTTTTTAACTTTAATGCGTTGGGGTTTGTAATAATGGAATAACGGGCTGCTTAATTCTTCGAGCCATTATCGTTTTTTTTCTTTCGAAATTATTCCGATAAACAATTATTGACAATTTTTGTCTATTGCATTCTATAGGAGAGCTTGTATATATGTTGGCACATCTTAACCATTTGCAGCTTATTTTTTTTCCACCCATTAATATCTTTGTTCCGTTGACAGAGACCAATCTCTATATACAGGTTGTCTATTTGGTATGTGATTATAGTGATTGGTTTTAAACATAACATTTGGGCTGAAAACTATAAGTAGAGTTGAGTCGAGTAGTAATCTAATCATGTTCGACTTGAAATATTTATCAAACTTGATACTTTATCTATATTTAGATTGAAAATAATATAAACAAACCATGAATGAGTTTTCAATCAATTGAGCTCAAGCTATTCGCTTAAATTAATAAAAAAACTAAACTATAGCCGAGCTAAATAATAAGTAAATCGAGCTTTATTTGATTATTTATCAAGCTTGAAAATTTTGTCTAAACTTGGCTTGAATGAGCTATGAACAATCTTTAGACCGAGCTAAACTTGAGCCAACCTCAAGTTGTTAGTTTATCTTTCATCCTTGCTAAACAGCCATTTTTAAAACAATTTAGCAAAAAGTAAAATATTTTCTTATAAATATGATAAAATGATTATTATGTAAATAAAACACTAATTTTGAAATACATAAATTCTGCATCGAAAAATGAACTGAAAAAGAAATGGATGCAACTACAGTTCTTTCAAAAATGTTAAGATGAAATGTTCTGGCTTAAAAAGCTAGCCATATGTGAAATACTTCATCGTTTCACATTAATTGACCGTCTTACTTTTTTTAACTAAAGTTTGACTTGAATATATTTATATTAATATGTATTGAAGAAAATTGTTAAAAATGATATTTAGAAACTATAATATCTAAATT
Organism: Aquilaria yunnanensis; assembly: GCA_039654915.1. Taxonomy (NCBI): domain Eukaryota; kingdom Viridiplantae; phylum Streptophyta; class Magnoliopsida; order Malvales; family Thymelaeaceae; genus Aquilaria; species Aquilaria yunnanensis. Next base: position 32,532,243 of record CM077600.1, on the reverse strand, counting down.
TTCATACCCATATAAAATATTCATATTTTTATAATAATTTTTTTAAAAAAATTATAAATTAATTTCTATAAATAGTAAAATGATCCGTTTTTGTAAAATGAGGAAGTATAAAGTTAAGTGATGATTAGTTGAGTCGAATGGAATGTCGACATCTATTGATACAAGTACATGCGCAAGAACGCTGCCGAATTCCTTATCTTGTAAATTAGATTTAATTTAAGTTACCTTAGTTTAAAATAATTTATTTTTATTTGAACAAAATTTTTGTTTGAGAATAATTTTATTTGAAAACTAATATTATGTAGGTGAAATAATCAATTGAAGATATCATTTTTATAATTGTATTAAATTTTTATGAACTTTTTATTTTCAATGCCTAAAATTAGAAAAATTCATAAAAATTTAATAGTATCATGAAATTTTACTTTTAAATAAATTATTACATTTAAATAATATTAAATTTTAAATAAAATTAGTTTTAAATAAATAAATAAAAATAAAAAAAATTATTTTAAATTAAATTAACTTAAATTAAAACAAATTGTCATTGTAGGGAGCAAAACAAAAATATGATGAACAATTGACCAATATCATGCCCTGCCCCTGCATGCTAGGGTGGTTGGAAAGTCGTAACTTCTCAGTACAGTGACCGGACCGCCAGAATGTGCAAAACAACATCTTTTAGTTATCTGGGAGACTTGATATATATTAACCGTCCTTTGTTTTGCCCTTTTCCTTATCTGCATATTTCATTTCATGTCAAGTGGACAGTGATCATCTAAAAGTTCATAAATTCATGTGATACTGATAAAAACTTGGGTAAACATTGTCAATTGTCTCTAAACTATACTCATATTGTTTAATCATCATGAAACTATCAAGTATTGCACCAATCATTCTCAAACTATTTAATTGTTGTACTATCATCCTGCCATCGACTAAACCGTTAAATATGAATGAAAAAAATGATGTGGCTGCTGACGTGGCATGAAAAAATAATGAAACTGTTGATGTAGCACCACTTTTTCATCCATCTTTAAGGGTTTAATAGACAATAGGATAAAAGTGCAACAACTAAATAGTTTGAGAACGATTGATATAACACTTAATAGTTTCAGAACAAGTAAACAGTATAGGTATAATTTAGGGACAACTGGTGATATTATAGTTTACCAACTGCTACGCGTTGGTAAAATGAATTCACCAACAGCCAGCCGTTGGTAAACGCACGTTGGTATTCGATGCGTTGGAAATTTTTTTACCAACATGTAAAAAATAACACGTTGGTAAATTCCAACGCGTAAACGCTAGTAAAATGCACGTTGGTAATTACCAACGGTCAGAAACCGGGCTTGGTTTCCAACGCATAGTTGTAGTTACCAACGAGTATGGCAGTTAGTACTTACCGCGTTGGTAATTACCAACTTACAGTAGTTAGTAAGGGGGTTGATAATTATCAACGTGCGCACGCATTGGTAATTACCAACGCGTGTGAGTTGGTAACAAGCCATTGGTAATTACCAATTTGCAGACAGTTGGTAAAAGTGTTGGTAAGTACCAACGCCGATAATAGTTGGTAATTACCAACTAGTGCGTGTTGGTAAATGACAGTTGCGCGTTGGTAATGTACATTTTCAGTTTCAGGCTGCGGTTGTTTCGTGTTTTCCCCAGTTGATATTATGTTCGAAACGGACATACCAATTCCAAAGGTCCCCCAGCCTTGCTCAGCAATAAAGATTACACAGATATGCACACGTAATTTCCATCAAATATTCTCTAATACACCATAATTAAAACAAGTACATATATGTCTGGAACAAACCATAGAATATCTAATTTTTTAAAAAAGAAAAAGCAAATTTAAGTACCACCAAACGCACCCATTAAATAAGAGCTCAAACAGATTCAAAGCGCAGAACAACCCAGCAAACAAACAAACACCAATAGATCCCAGAGACATCGATTCCTTCTTTGCCAATCACTTGGTTTGGCCACAATGAGCTGGTGGTGGGCAGGAGCAATTGGTGCCGCTAAGGTGAGCTACCATTCTTCCATTTTTCATTTCTCCAGACCGTCTTTTACCGGCAAAACCATAGCTGATTTGCAATCTTATTTGATCATTCAGTTCAAACACAAGAAAGCTTCAGAGCATGACAGAGCAAGGAGGCCACAAAATGTAGCCCTTGTGGTTTCATCTACCCACTAACACTTGTTTCATCTACCGCAAATGTTTTCATCGCTGACTGCATACGATCAAAGCTTGTACACTTCCAAACAAAATCAACACTAAATCCATGGCTCAGGTCAACAGGAACACCCTGAATGAAGAAATCGTCAGGCTTAATGCTAGAAAACATTGTCTGAAGCCAAGATGAGAAGCTTAACAAAAATACCAATCCTACCTGACTAGCAGGGAGCTCAAGCACAACCTCCTCCTGAGCAGTTAGCTTGATCTAAAAAACAATCAAGAGTAATTCATCAAGACTTGCTCAATTTCTTATGGAAGGTAATAACGTTATGAAGTGCAACAAGTGAAAAACTCAATACAAACCACATGGCCAACTGCCTGCCATGATGGATGAGCTGCATCTCCAGAATAACGCAAGTGTAGTTCATCACTAGCTACCAGCCGCAGCTCATTGTCTTCCTGCAAATGGAAAATGCCAAAATTTAAATTCCTGGATGAAGTCTAAAAAAATAGTATCTAACACTTTAAGCAATAGGATAATTGAGTATGCTAAAAGAAAACCAAAAGAGAATCACAGTATTGTAAAACAAAGTGTAGAGAGGCACCTTTGGGAAGACAAAATATGCAATACATTTCTTATTCAGGCCAATATCCCATCTAACAGTGACATTATCCTTGCTTTGCGATTCTTTCATCACCTACAATGAAATTAGTTATGAGCTAACTGTAACACACACACACACACACACACACAAACATATATATATATATATATATATATAGAGAGAGAGAGAGAGAGAGAGAGAGAGAGATCATTGTAAAAACATTATGCATACTTTATCATAGTCAGCTTCAAGCTTGATAAGTGGGGCAAAGACATTTTGATACTGCAAAAGAATAGTTAATCAGAGAGAATATCAGAATTTATTAAAGAAAGATAGTTAGATCCATACAGCATACTACACACATACATATAGGCAAAACTTGCACAAAGCGCTTTATATGAATTGTTTGGAGCTTCTTTCACATAAAACTATTAGTCTACTATTTAAACTCAACAAATATCAGTAACCAACATTTTCATTTCCTCTAACATAAAACAAGACCTCACTTTCAAAAAAAGGGACCTCAAATTCTAGCCACATTTGTGATACTAATCTTACTCTTTAGTACATATGGCATCACAACTGATGTTTAAAGTAGAAAGAATATGAGTTATTTTTAAAGATTGTTGCTCACAGATTGCAATTCTATGATAAATTCTGTGTGCGCGTAGAAATATTGATTGGTTAGTTTTGAGGCAAAACTTATGGTCAAGTGAAAAAACTTTATAAACTAGAATAAGGAACACAATAAATGGCCTCCAAACAGAAAATAGTAGAATGACTAACAGAGGCACCTGGTAAGCGTCTTCATATTTCAAAGCCACAGGCTGTGGTTCATCATCCACACCAGGCTTCTCAAGATCTTCCAGAGAGGCATCAGGATTAGTCTTCCAAAGCTCTTCTACCTTGTTTATCTGTTGAGCACTAATTTGACATGCCCTTAACTGTTCTTGTTCAAATGGGATCTAAAAAAGAGGGCACTTCAGCGACTTTTCAACAGTAGTACTCCCATCAAACAAACACATAAAAGGAACAAAGAAAAATACCTACCTTCACCAGCCACTACAAAAAGCATCTGTCATCAATGAGGGGGCACCACTGACTCAAATCCCAATTCATGTCCTTCAAAGCATTGACATTCAAGCATGGTTCCCTACAGAGAAGAACTACAACACTTTCTGTCTTTGCTGATATAAAGCCAAGAAGAAAAACATTTCGGAAACCACAATTATAGCACTCTAAAATTGTTTCCCCTAAAGGACTATCTTTATGTAGACAGACTTCCTTGTGCTTTGCTCGAACCTACAAAGAAGGGGAAAATATATAATAAGTGAGCACCAAAAACTGCAAAGTCCATTGAGGCAAATACTGAACAAAACGTTTTTAACATATTGGGATTCACTAATTTAAATCAGAACAAGAAAACATGAACATCAAGAATGCAGTGGCAGCATCACTATTTACCTATATTAAATGGCAACAGACTATAATCACTAGTGGCAAAGACAAATATCAGCGAAATCATCTGCTTTCAACAAACTATAATGAAAGTCATAAATGAACATGTTCATCATAGAAAAGAAATCCACAAATGAAGTGTACTCCTAGAAAATAGTTAGACTAATAGCTTCAAATTTCAACCTAGATTTAGCAAATCTGTAGCCAAGGAACTATGATCAACCCCGTGTATTCTATATTAGAAAAAACATTGATGTAACAGATCAATCATTGGCTTGTTTGACTCTATCAGGAATCATGCTATAATTAGGAAAGGAAAGTAAAAGAGAACAAGTGAGAATAAATGTAACGCCAGCACACTTCACAAAGAGTCCAATTATTTACAGACGTGCAAGGGCATTAACAATCTTCAGATGTACACATATGATAAATGCCACAATTTGAGGGCATTCAAAATTTTCATCCTCCCTATAAACAAACTAACAAATGACAAAAAGGTAATATGCCTGAATATGTTAGATAAAAGGTGACTGCATCCACAATCCCTGAAAATTTTCTAAAAAAAACTTCTAGAAAAGAATTCGACCCTGAATAACTATTTCTTCAAGCACAAGGATCATATTTGACTAACATGTCTTGTCCACAAATCCCTTAGAATGATTGTTGTTCATTCACAAATCACTCCATACTCTACAGACTCAACATTAAGACCATCCACTAAAGGATGTAAGAGAAGAAACCACTAATCAGAGTTGTAATTTTAGGTTTACCCACTTCATTGCCTGGTTTAAAACAATCCCTTCTTGTGGTAAAATAAAAATCACTATGTACAATCCTATCTTAGACTAGGTCTTCCAGTCCTTTCATTTCTAGCCTGCAAGTATCTGAACATTCCAAAGTTTTACTATCATATATAAAAGCCACATTCGCTCAAGTATTAACCATGTACTAGAATATCCCAGAGAAGCATAGTGCAGTTGGTCTGTACAGACAGATGATAAACCAAACGAGTTACTCCCTTGTGGTTTCCAGGGAGTCGAGCAGCTTGGAATGGCTACTGGGATGCATCTGATGCTGATCTCGTGGCTGAGCATCAACTCTGGGCAGCACTCAGTCCGGATGCAAAGAATGAGGCTTTTAATTGCAGCAATGGGGATGTGTTTAAGTGCAAGAACTGCTCATATTGCAGCAATGGTATCATCTGTTAATGATGTCATAAAAGAATGAGTAACAAGCACAGTAGCTTTCAGCAAAACAGAGATACTCCTCCTTCGTCCGAGACTCACCAACAACCTGACGAAACAATTAAAAGCAAATGCATTTCAGCAACATTATTGGCACGCCATCAAAGCTGCATTTCCTCATTAAGGTCCGTGACTGACAACTTCTCGCCACCACATTCTCTTCAACAAACTATCAATTAGGCCACTAACCCATCATTCCTGTTCTAAATATTAAAGAGCTTTCCACTTTCTATCAATCAGAAACAAAAGGAACTAGAATGAAAATAGTTTATATCAACGGCAACGATCATTTCAAAAAGGAGATCAAACCCTGGAGTTTCTGGATAGTTGAGCCACTTGGTATATGGCGCAACAAAATTTGTAGAAAATGAGGCAAGAAACCATTCCAGCAACTAGATGCAATTATGAAACCAGTGCATCTGTAGGTTGCCAAGTTAACATAATATTTTCACTGTATTGTTGTGCACAAAAAATGGGGTTTTCAGTAAGTGATGAACTCTACAAACAAATACCACAGGCTTTCTTACTTGGAAGGTTTGATTTGTCAGTCTAATCTTTCTGAATTTCTCCTCATCAGGATTTCTGGCAACATTCCCCACATAAGTTAAGAGAGTCTGGAATGCTCTCTTTACTTTGGCATCATCATCCTAATTTAACAGGAAGAAGAAGAGTTAGGGCAAGAATTTAACAAAAACTAGTTGACACTGTCTGTTTCAAGCAATAGCATTCATCGTATCAAAATTACTGACCATTTTATCCCATCTATTTTCAGTTTAACCATGAAAGAGAGTGGCACTTACTTGTAGCTTCTCATTAATCACTTCAAAACTACTTAACCTTTTCATTCAAATTCCCACTTGGTATGTTGAATATACTGGTCTTGATTTCTCCCACGAGTCCCCACCTTTAACCCTATGAGAAGAACTTGAGAAAAGGAATGTAAAACCTGGTAATGATTCCAGGGACAATTATCTTGGCTGGCACCACCATCATTTATCATCCTTTTTCTCTTTCATTCAAATTGTTGCTAGAGAAAAGCACATGAGACAGATTTATAATTACTAGTGTTTAAATTTCCAAAAATAAAACTTATTTTCAGTTAGTTCTTAAAATCCAACAGAAAATAACAATGGTAGGTTATCACACAAGTAACATAGAATCATATTTAGATAAAAAGACTCAGTACAAAAGCCAGAAGTCCCTCTAGTTTAACAAAACACAAATTGAATCTCAATGCCAGCAGCCAACATAGTCTAGCAACAAGCTTACTTGCCTTGTAAGTCTGCTTAAGAGATCGTAAACACTCTCGGATTAGCTCTGCTTTTGTGGCAGGCCTCACTGGCAGGGAACTCTGTGTCCAATAAAAAAACGTAGGTTTAAAACATGGAAAAGTTCCAGGAAAAATCACCTAGTTTTATCCAATTCCAATAAACCACTTGAGGAATGTTTACTGGCAACCAAATACTTGAGGTTTTCTCTTATCACAGATATGTTCTTCCATTAGCTGCCCATCAATTCATACCTCACATTTGCCTGGACACCAGAAAAGGATGCCATTTATTTCTTCTAGCTTGCAAATGATTTATTTTATGCCTGATTTTCAATGTTCGTGTTCTTGACATATTAACTGGCACTCTCTTACAAAATAAAACAGAGTCCAGGTTTGATGTAAACAGCACTTTTTCTTTGGAACCAACTACAGGCTTAACTAATTGATTCGGTGCCTTCATTTCACACTTTCTCTTCATCATCTGGATTTTGCTTCTTCACTTTGGAACAAATATATATGAACAAAAGATCTCCTTGTTGCACCATATATCAACGGCAGCTAGAATGGAAGAATAATCGTTAAAGGAAAGGGATAAGCTTACATTGACAATTGCTCCTCCGTCACTGCTCCACTTGAGACGCCATTAAAACGTTAAAAGACCCAGTATAAGAAACGAATAAAGCAAAAAGAACGCGAGCGGAAACACGAAAATTGACCTGAACGAGTTGACTCGATAGCCTTCCACACAGAATCCGTAACCAGAAGGCTCGCGCTCATTCTCTAGCCTCCGTCCGGCAGAAAACATGGAAAAGTTTTCTGATTGCAGAGCCTTTATGCCTTTCGGGATTCAATCGCACCAGATCTGTCCAATGGAGCAAAAAAAAAAAGCATTTCCCACCTAACCCAGCTCCGTCGACGGCAATGGCAACCAACGCGGTGGACGGCGTTGAAGTTTCGTTTCACAGGCTCTCGACGAAACTGAAATGGCTGGAGGAGGAGGACGAGAATTTAAAACACAGGCCGTTGGAAAGAAAAAAATTAAAACGTACCGTTTAAATTAATAACTACCAACGGTTAACCATTGGTAATAAAAGGCCCAGCTTTAAGGCCCAATTCCACTTCGCCGGCCCACCAACGGTTGCACGTTAGAAACTCACCAACTGTCAAGCCCATTGGTATTTACTAACGGCTATGACCATTGGAAAAAGGCTTATATTTAATGACATTATTACCAACGGCTAAGCCGTTGGTAAAAAAAACCCAATAAATGAGGCCCATCTCCAAGACCAAGCCCACCAACCCGTGCACGTTGGAAAATTGACCAACGGTAAAGCCCATTGGTATTTACCAACGGCTAAGCCGTTGGAAAAAAAGTTACATTAAATTTTTTTCTCTACCAACGCTTGCATGTTGGAAAAAATTTACCAACGGTTGTCCTCGTTGGTACTTACTAACGGCTAAGTAGTTGGTAATATAGCCGTTGTTAAATCATGATTTTTTAGTAGTGGATATTTACCCTAAAAATTTTTCGTTTAATGACCAAGGTCTGAGGTGCTCCAAAAATTTGCTTGTAAAATCTATTAAGAAACTGCGTTCTTAAATTAATCAGCTAAAATGCAAATTTGGCCTTCAACTATCAGAAATATCATGTCTAGCCTCCAAAAAACTTATTGAATTTTGATTTTGTGCGCAAATAGCTTATGGCAAAGATCATTGCCAGTGATGGGTGGGTGTTGCACAGCTTATGGCGAGATTCAAAAGCTCCATTGTTTCAATTTAATTGATATTTTTAATCGAATTTCTGCTCATGGATTTAAAGGATTGGATTTGATCAAGTTGATCCAATTAAAAGTCATTGAAACAAAAATTAAGGCCAAATTTTGTGACGGTTTTAAAGGTCCTTTAGGCGCTGCCAATTCGGCATAAAATTGAAAATCTTACAGGTGTTTGGCAACTGACTTTCCATAGGAGCCAAAATATCGTATTTGAAAAAGTTTTGGGTCTAAATTTCGGCCTCACATTCAAGAAAATCATAATTCTTTTAATTTTTTTCAATCACGGAATCCTACATTCATGGGGGTGAGGGGAAGATTCAACATCACTAAATAGTTTGAAACTTATTTATTTTTAATATTGGGAATTTATATGAAAAGAGTATTGAGATAATCTGTTAATAGATACACAAGTAGGAAAAATGACAATATGAAAATTTTTAACATTTTAATATAATTCAACTGATTTTTTTGCTACTCAGAATTATCTACTAGTACAAGTAAAAGGTTTTTTGAAAGAGCAAACAGGGAAAGGGATATTTAAATATGGGTGAGGATATGTTCTTTTGTTAATCAAGGTAAGAAGCGGCATGAAATCAAGCTTTAGGGTTTGAATTACATGATAGACGACAAATGTTTCAAATGAATTTGGGTCATCTGTAACTGTGGATGGCTTAGATTTATCTGTGATATTTGTCATCTGTCACAAATAAATTTCTCCAATTTTTGTATGCATGACACATGTAAGTTTGCTACATCTGGGCATTGTCACATGAGAGTTTTCATTTTTACCATCACACACATGTCAATCTTGTACATGATATTTGTTTGACTTTTCTCCTCTCAATAGTTATTTTTCATTTTTTTGTTATTTTTTATGTATCATCTTCTAAAGTAAATAAATCCTTACTACCCATAATATTTCCATTTGCTCCAATTGATGTTGAAACTTTACTTCAACTTATTGATTAACATAAATTAAATACAATTTCATGTTTTGATCATATTTTTTATTAGTGATAATTGAGTTATATAATATGAGTTATTTACTTCAAAATGTCCATAGTTTTATAAAGTAATTTGTTTCATAATTATTAAAATTGAAAGTAAATTTTTTTTAAATAAATTTCTAATCAATATTAAAGTTGGAATTTGAATTGATAGGAAATTAAATTTTTTAATAAATTATTTTTCATTAACAAAGAAAATATACATCATTTCAAAGTAGGTATAGTGTTATATTTCACAATTTTTTTGTTTCAATCATAACTAATTATTTTAATAATAAGAATATAACATAAAAAAAATTCAGCTTAAAATTAAAATAAAGTAAAATTTTAATTGATTAATATAAGTTTATTGTGAAAATTTTTAGCTATTTATTATAGATATTTATTTTAATATTAAATTTACCAAAAAAAAAAAAGACGTTCGCTACAATGTGCAGGTGAAAGTCAAACCTGGTGGTTGTGTAAAAAAAAGTTAGTCAGCTTAAGGTGAAAATTAAAATTATTGCTTATGTGTTCAAAGTAAAAATGTGATGCACACATAGGAGTCATAGTAATAATCAGCTCAATTAATACATTGTTTATGATAACTACCATAATGTATACAGAGAACAGAATGTCATTGCAAAAAAAAAAAAAAGGTGCGAGGAGTTGTTTTAGTTCTTGGATCTTGCCATGGTAACGTAGAGAGTCTGTGCTATGCTAGATAAAAGAAGTGGGTCCATCCTTGATATTATGATTATAGCTAATTAACTGTAACTGGCATAACAACATTTGAAATGAAGCTCTGTGTATCCAATTGAGAGTGCAACAACATGCACATGCTTGCTGCAACACTTGTTTTTATATTATTCCCATAGAACAAAAAAGATGGACAGTCTTTGTACACATTAAGGTTGTACCTGGTGACTATGCCACTGCCCATTGGTTTATATTGTGGAAACATTCTGGAAATTCAATTATATACTCTATTTGAAGCAAGGGAAAGTCTGCATCAGTGGCGGAACCAGGATTTTTGGTTCGGGGGGGCAAGCCCAGAGGAGAGTCGGCGGAGCCCGGAGGAGAGAGACGACATCGCGGTTAGGTAAAGCTATAAATTGGGACTAATTCACACTAATTCAAAGCTTAAGGAGCAAATCGTACGAGTTGGAAACGTTTGAGGACTAATAGTGCATTTAGGCCATGTTAGAATATCCTCTTAATGTAGAGGGAATAACTACTCACTGGGTCCCTACTTTCTTCAGCACCTACCTTATTGCCCCCCCATCTTTATATTTTTCCACAATATTTGGGGGGGCAAAATGCACACACAATCCTTAACTTTTGACAAAATCATCAAATTACTACCCCATATTTACGTTTTTTCAAAATTCCTGGGGGGGGGCCCAACAAAGCGTAGCTCCGCCAGTGGTCTGCATTTGATTAGCAACCCCCTTTAACCTTTATTGCCACAAATGAGCTTTTTCATGATTCTCAATTTTGTTTTGATTAAAATTTCTACAAGCAAATCAAAAACATAAGAATTAAGATATCATTGTTTAGGAAAAGAATAGGGATGGGCATAGGCCTCACCTTCATGGAGTGCTGATTTTACATGCTTCAATGTAGCGGGTTTTTTTTAATGATCCACCACTTTTAGAGTGGCGCGAGTCATAATCCCCTGTGATATTTTAAAAAATAAGGTAAGTTTGGAGCTCCTTGGATAACAAGATTAGGAGGAAAAGGCAATTTATCAACTATTTAGCAGTTTTCAAGTGATGAGCTGATGGGCAAAATCCAGCCAAATATAAAAATTTTGACAAAGTTACAAAAGTTGTATGTTGGATATTACAATGCTCTTGATGGCTGTTTGTCAGTGGAGATTGGAAACTTGTCAAAGCTTGTGTAGTTGGATGCCACGAACTACAATTTATCTGGTAAATTGTTGCTGGAATTAGCTAGAAAAAATTTATTTTTGAAATATCTACCAAAATATCATAAAATGGATATACATGGATATCCAAAAGTTAAGTGAAGCGAGTCATAAATTGATCAATAAAGGAGTTGAGCAGATCATGGATAATTTATTTCTTATGTAGAGCAGGGGTGGATAACTTCTCCATGCCCATCCCCAAGAAAGATTAGTAATCCATAAACTTATTTGGAAAATAGTGTTCACAGATGCAATCTATTGTGTTGAACTTGTAGGATGATCCATGAAATGATAAGTGATAAATGTTTCACTTGCTACTTTCTTTCCAGGAGGTGCAAAGATATTGCTTTGAGCATAAGATTAGACTATCAAACGTGTAAAGTTAGAATATATTCTTCAATGGTGTAGTAAATTTTTTAGTTACTATTGGGCAAGTGCATATACTACTACCAGGGATATTTTGCTTGAAATTTTCATGTACCGTTCCCGCTAGCCAAGTGAGTTGGCAAAGGGGAGCACTTATTCTAGCCAATACTAGAGCTCAAGTGATGGCTACACTCTCCAATAAAAACAAAAACAAAAACAAAAAAGGCTAATGTAATAATGGTCCAATTGTAGTCTGAGCTTTTAAGTTTCACATAGTAGACATTTCACTCTCAAACTTTCTAATCGTAGCTTCATCTAACTTGTACTTGTGACAAATTCTGAGTATCAAAAACAAAAGAATTTTCATGTATCATATCTATATATTGTTATTTTAACTTTTAGGAAAGACATATAGTTGTAAATACTAAATAACTAATGAGACAAAAAATACAATATTATACGATAATTTACACTAAATAATAACTATAATTTGGGATAAAAAATAATTTAAATGTCAGTATAATAATTGGGGATAGATGCAGATAGGGTTTAGTAAGATTGGTTAAACTTATATTCTCACTAAAACTTTGTGGGTATAGATAGATTTCGAATCAGGTGATCAAATTCAAGAAGAGTTGTTTTCTTTTCTTCTCCCCCACCTCTCTTACATCTCTATGAATAAATATGTATTCTTGCACTATAAACTCTTGATAATAACCCATATAAAAATGATATTTAGAAACTATAATCTTTAAATTTTCATTCCCATATAAAATATTCATATTTTTATAATAATTTTTTTTAAAAAAAATTATAAATTAATTTATATAAATAGTAAAATGATTAGTTTTTATAAAATGAGGAAGTATAAAATTAAGTGATGATTAGTTGAGTCGAATGGAATGTCGACATCTGTTGATACAACTCATACAAGTACATGCGCAAGAATGCTGCCGAATTCCTTATCTTGTAAATTAGATTTAATTTAAGTTACCTTAGTTTAAAATAATTTATTTTTATTTGAACAAAATTTTTGTTTGAGACTAATTTTATTTGAAAACTAATATTATGTAGGTGAAATAATCAATTGAAGATATCATTTTTATAATCGTATTAAATTTTTATGAACTTTTTATTTTCAATGCCTAAAACTAGAAAAATTCATAAAAATTTAATAGTATCATGAAAATTTAATTTTAAATAAATTATTACATTTAAATAATATTAAATTTTAAATTAAATTAGTTTTGAATAAAAAAATAAAAATAAAAATAAATTATTTTAAATTAAATTAACTTGAATTAAAACAAATTGTTATTGTTGAGAGCAAAACAAAAACATGATGAACAATTGACCGATATCATGCCCTACCCCTGCATGCTAGGGTGGTTGGAAAGTCGTAACTTCTTAGTACAGTGACGGGACCGCCAGAATGTGTAAAACAACATCTTTTAGTTCTCTAGGAGACTCGATATATATTAACCGTCCTTTGTTTTGCCCTTTTCCTCATCTGCCTCTTTCATTTCCTGTCATGTGGACAGTGATCATCTAAAAATTCATAAATTCATGTGATAGTGATAAAAACTTGGGTAAATATTGTCAATTGTCTCTAAACTATACTCATATTGTTTAATCATCACAAAACTATCAAGTATTGCACCAATCATCCTCAAACTATTTAATTATTGTACTTTCATCCTGCCATCAACTAAACCGTTAAATATGAATGAAAAATGATGTGGCTACTGATGTGGCATCAAAAAATGATGAAACTGTTGATGTGTCACCACTTTTTCGTCCATCTTTAATGGTTTAATAGACAGCAGGATGAAAGTGCAACAATTAAATAGTTTGAGGAAGATTTGTGTAATACCTAATAGTTTCAGAACAAGTAAGCAGCATAGGTATAGTTTAGGGACAACCGGTGATATTTACTCTAAAAATTTTTAGTTTAATGACCAAGGTCTGAGGTACACCAAAAATTTGCTTGTAAAATCTATTAAGAAACTGCATTCTTAAATTAATCAGCTAAAATGCAAATTTGGCCTTCAACTATCAGAAATATCATGTCTAGCCTCCAAAGAGGTTATTGAATTTTGATTTTGTGCCCAAATAGCTTATGGCAGAGATCATTGCCAGTGATGGGTGGGTGTTGCACAGCTTATGGCGAGATTCAAAAGCTCCATTGTTTCAATTGAATTGATATTTTTAATCAAATTTCTCCTCATGGATTTAAAGGATTGGATTGATCAAGTTGATCCAATTGAAAGTCATTCAAACAAAAATTAAGGCCAAATTTTGTGACGGTTTTAAAGGTCCTTTAGGCGCTACCAATTCGGCATAAAATTGAAAATCGTTTGGCAACTAACTTTCCATAGGAGCCAAAATATCGTATTTGAAAAAGTTTAGGGTCTAAATTCCAGCGTCACATTCAAGAAAATCATAATTCTTTTAATTTTTTTCAATCACGGAATCCTACATTCATGGGGGTGAGGGGAAGATTACAATCTGGTATTGCAACATCACTAAATAGTTTGAAACTTATTTATTTTTAATATTGGGAATTTATATGAAAAGAGTATTGAGATAATCTGTTAACATATACACAAGTAGGAAAATGACAATATGGAAATTTTTAACATTCTAATATAATTCAACTGATTTTGTGTTACTCAAAATTATCTACTAGTACAAGTAAAAGGTTTTTTGAAAGAGCAAATAGGGGAAAGGGATATTTAAATATGGGTGAGGATATGTTCTTTTGGTAATCAAGGTAAGAAGCGGTATGAAATCAAGTTTTTGGGTTTGAATTACTTGATAGACGACAAATGTTCCAAATGAATTTGGGCCATCTGTAACTGTGGATGGCCTAGATTTATCTATGATGTCTGTCATCTGTCACAAATAAATTTTTCCAATTTTTGTATGCATGACACATGTAAGTTTGCTACATCTAGGCATTGTCGCATGACAGTTTTCATTTTTACCATCACACACATGTCAATCTTGTACATGATATTTGTTTGACTTTTCTCCTCTCAATAGTGATTTTTCATTTTTTTGTTATTTTTTATGTATCATCTTCTAAAGTAAATAAATCCTTACTACCCATAATATTTCCATTTGCTCCAATTGATGTTGAAACTTTACTTCAACTTATTGATTAACATAAATTAAATACAATTTCATGTTTCAATCATATTTTTTATTAGTGATAATTGAGTTATATAATATGAGTTATTTACTCCAAAATGTCCATAGTTTTATAAAGTAATTTGTTTCATAATTATTAAAATTGAAATTAAATTTTTTTAAATAAATTTCTAATCAATTTTAAAGTTGGAATTTGAATTGATAGGAAATGAAATTTTTTAATAAATTATTTTTCATTAACAAAGAAAATATACATCATTTCAAAGTAGGAATAGTGTTATATTTCACAATGTTTTTGTTTCAATCATAACTACTCATTTTAATAATAAGAATATAACATATACAATTTCAGCTTAAAATTAAAATAAAGTAAAATTTTAATTGATTAATATAAGTTTATCGTGAAAATTTTTAGCTATTTATTATAGATATTTATTTTAATATTAAATTTACCAATAAAAAAAAGGTGTTCGCTACAATGTACAAGTGAAAGTCAAACTTGGTGGTTGTTTAAAAAAAGTTAGTCAGCTTAAAGTGAAAATTAAAATTATTGCTTATGTGTTCAAAATAAAAATGTAATGCACACATAGGAGTCATAGTAATAATCAGCTCAATTAATACATTGTTTATGATAACTACCATAATGGATACA
Source organism: Aquilaria yunnanensis (assembly GCA_039654915.1). NCBI lineage: Eukaryota > Viridiplantae > Streptophyta > Magnoliopsida > Malvales > Thymelaeaceae > Aquilaria > Aquilaria yunnanensis. Next base: position 32,516,616 of record CM077600.1, on the reverse strand, counting down.
GAGAATATAATGTCATTGCAAAAAAAAAAAAAGGTGTGAGGAGTTGTTTTAGTTCTTGGATCTTGCTATGGTTGCGTAGAGAGTCTGTGCTATGCTAGATAAAAGAAGTGGGTCCATCCTTGATATTATGATTATAGCTAATTAATTGCAACTGGCATAACAGCATTTGAAATGAAGCCCTATGTATCCAATTTAGAGTGCAACAACATGCACATGCTTGCTGCAACACTTGTTTTTATATTATTGCCATAGAACAAAAAAGATGGACAGTCTTTGTACACATTAAGGTTGTACCTGGTGACTATGCCACTGCCCATTGGTTTGTATTGTGGAAACATTCTGGAAATTCAATTATATACTCTCTTTGAAGCAAGGGAAAGTCTGCATTTGATTAGCAACCCCCTTTAACCTTTATTGCTATAAATGAGCTTTTTCATAATTCTTAATTTTGTTTTGATTAAAATTTCTGCAAGCAAATCAAAAACATAAGAATTAAGGTATCATTGTTTGGGAAAAGATTAGGGATGGGCGTAGGCCTCACTCTCATGGAGTGTTGATTTGACACGCTTCAATGGAGCGGGTTTTTTTTAATGATCCACCACTTTTGGAGTGGCGCGAGTCGTAATCCCTTGTGATATTTAAAAAAATATATATAAGGCAAGGTTGGAGCTCCTTGGAGGACAAGATTATGAGGAAAAGGCAGCTTATCAACTATTTAGTAGTTTTCAGGTGATGAGCTGATGGACAAAATCCCGCCAAATATAAAAAATTTGACAAAGTTACAAAAGTTGTATGTTGGATGTTACAATGCTCTTAATGGCGGTTTGTCGATGGAGATTGGAAACTTGTCAAAGCTTGGGTAGTTGGATGCCACGAACTGCAATTTATCTGGCAAATTGTCAATAGAGTTAGCTAAAAAAATTTCTTTTTTAAATATCTACCAAAATGTCATGAAATGGATATACATGGATATCCAAAAGTTAAGTGAAGCGAGCCATAAATTGATCAATAAAAGAGTTGAGCAGATCATGGATAATTTATTTCTTATGTATAGCAGAGGTAAATCACTTATCCATGCCCATCCCCAAGAAAGATTAGTAATCCATAAACTTATTTGGAAAACAGTGTTCGCAGATGCAATCTAATATGTTGAACTTGTAGGATGATCCATGAAATGATAAGTGATAAATGTTTCACTTGCTACTTTCTTTCCAGGAGGTGCAAAGGTATTGCTTTGAGCATAAGATTAGACTATCAAACGTGTGAAGTTAGAGTATATTCTTCAGTGGTGTAGTAAATTTTTTAGTTACTATTGGGTAAGTGCATATATTACTAATAGGGATATTTTGCTCGAAATTTTCATGTACCGTTCCCGCTAGCCAAGTGAGTTGGCAAAGGGGAGCACCTATTCTAGTCAATATTAGAGCTCGAGTGATGGCTGCACTCTCCAACCAAAAAAAAAAAAAAAAAAAAAGCCAATGTAATAATGGTCCAATTGCAGTCTGAGCTTTTTAGGTTTCACATAATAAACACTTCACTCTTAAACTTTCCAATCGTAGCTTTATTTAACCTGTACTTGTGACAAATTCTGAGTATCAAAAACAAAAGAATTTTCATGTATCATATCTATATATTGTTATTTTAACTTTTAGGAAAGAAATATATACTTGTAAATACTAAATAACTAATGAGACAAAAAATACAATATTATACGATAATTTGCACTAAATAATAACTATAATTTGGGATAAAAAAACAATTTAAATGTCATTATAATAATTGGGGATAGATGCAGATAGGGTTTAGTAAGATTGGTTAAACTTATATTCTCACTAAAACTTTGTGGGTATAGATAGATCTCGGATCAGGTAATCAGATTCAAGAAGAATTGTTTTCTTTTCTTCTCCCCCACCTCTCTTACATCTCTATGAATAAATATGTATTCTTGCACTATATACTCTTGATAATAACCCATTTTTTTTTTAAACAACTATCCGCCCGTTAGACAATTTATGCAACTAGTTTTATTATTGATATGACTAAAAATTGGTCAGAATAATTTTTTTCCTTTTACATGATTTTTTTGTGTAAAATAAGTAGATAAAGTTAAAGGTAGTGCTTGATATTTTAAGTTTAGATTTCAAATTTTGATTTTAGCTATTTACTCTAATTAATAGATTTTAATTTGGACTAAAAAAATACTTCTTTTGTCCTAAATTCTTTGCTCCATTATAATTTCCTTACTTAAATTTGACTTGAATTTTTTATGTTATTATTTTCTATTTAAAAAAAACTTAGAAACTTCAAGAATTTTAGTTTTCAAGTATGATTTTTTAAAGTTTTTTATCAAATTATAATATAAATAAATTTAAGTCAAATTTAAGTTAAAAAGAAACTGAAATAGAATAAAGATTTGGAACGGAAGTAGTAGTTAATAAATTGAGGATAAAATGAAATAACAAATAAAAATTAGGGATGATCCATGGATTTACCTTTTTTTTTTTTTAATATTTCTGTTATTGCCCCCTTGCGAAAGAAGAGCCAGACTGTCGGTCGCGGGAATTACTTCCTTAACACGAAACACCAAACAAGTCTACCCAAAAGCACGACTTCACGTTCCAAACAAGTAAACAACATCAACTGAAAGGAGAAAGAAAATTACTACCTCGTTTCCAAATAATTGTCTTTTATTTTTAGGTAGTTTTAAAATATTTGACATTTTTGTCAAAAAATTAAAATAATATTAATACTAATCACAATCTGTCTCATATGAAAAAATACTAAAGACACACTTTTCTAAAACACCCTAAAAATTAATAAAAAAACATCTAAACTGGAACGATACAGTACTAAAAATCTTAAAGTTTCCTTAAAGAAGGCTTCTGATAATGCCACTATTTCACTTTCAATGAATGAAAATCAAACAAAGTCTCATGTGAGCCAGATGATTAAATTACAATGCCAAATCCTCTCAAACTATAAAGGACCTTGGGTTGATCTTGTCTTATCTTTAGGAGACTATATCATGTAGTTATATTGCCTTCCTTTCCCTTGTTTCTCTACTGGTCTTTATTCTGAGTATAAAAATAATTATTTTTGTTCTGTTTAATTTCTATTAATGGCTCTTTTTCACTTTTGTGTTTTCATTATGAAAATCGCTCATCATACAGTCATTTTCTTATGTGGCTGGCTTTTCATTTTCTCCACGCTGAAATTCCCAGAATAGCCTCCAACGAACTGGTCCACCGCCACCGTAAAGGATCCTGGCGTCCTAATGTAGACGCTTGAACAAGATGCTCCAAGCTGGTGTGCCTCCTAATTTAAACCAGCCAGAGTTAAAGTGGAATTTTGGTGGATAGAGTCATCTCGAGCAGGTGAAATACCTTTTTCAAGCTCTCTCTCTGGTTATGGTGTCCTTTTCTGGTGATAACCATTATGTTTAAGAAATATTTTCCACATTTTCATCTCTATTTTCAATTCTCACTTTGCTTATGTGAGACTAATAGTGACAGGGTTGTATATTTAGAGAGGCAGAGTTAACAGAGAAAGCAGGCAGAGCCTTGAGGGAGGAAGCCAACCCAGATCTTGTTGGGTCTAGGAGCTCTGCATTTCAATGGCTTCCAAGCTGCTTCTAATCACCGTCTTTATTCTGGATCTCATTGCTTTTGGCTTAGCTGTTGCTGCTGAGCAGAGAAGAAGCACCGTGAGTCCCTAATTCCCAGCTCTTGCATTTCAACTCGCAATTTTAGTTTTTTGTGTTTGAAGTTTAACTTTCCAAGTGATTTGGGGTTCCTTTGTTTTCTTTGCTGGTGAAGTGTAATCAGTCAGTCTGTAAGAATCTTGAATTTGATAATTTGTTGCTATAGACAATGGTTGGATGTGTTTGAACTCTGATAGCAGATCTGATCTATCTGTGTGAGGGTTTCAAAACCCATTGTAGACCCCAATGAATTGAACATCATGGATTTGTAGTGTTGCAGATCTGTTACTGCTTGAACATATTTTGAACATATTTGTGCTTAATCTGCAAGCAAATCTGATCTCTGGATGAACTCGGACTCATATGAAGAGGGTAGTTAGGACTAATTTCTTGGTTGTTCTTGAGCCCATGTCTTTTCCTGCTGCCTATGATCAGATCTTGATTAATCTTGGTGTTTTTAGTACTGATTTTGGTTGGAGAGGAAATGGAATATGTATCCAGTACTACGTGTTGCTTGTTTCCTGTATCCTTGTATCGAGTCAATAGAATTCCATAAATGAGTAGCTGGCAGATATTGATGCGGCGATAACCTGTGAAGGCCCTCGTGTTTACAGGCCAAGATTGTCCAGGACTCAGAAGTGGACTACAACTACTGTGTGTATGATTCAGATATTTCAACAGGCTTTGGGGTTGGAGCTTTCTTGTTCCTCATGGTCAGCCAGGTTCTCATAATGGTGGCAAGCCGATGCTTCTGCTGCGGGAAGGCATTGAGCCCCAGCGGCTCCAGGGCTTGGGCAGTTATCTTGTTCATCATGTGCTGGTATGTAATGCAACATGCTCAAACCATCTAACAATCCCCCCACATTAAGTCAACCGTATTGTTGTTTTGTTTCATTGGCAGGTTGTTTTTCTTGATTGCCGAGATCTGCCTGTTTGCTGGTTCGATCAGAAACGCGTACCACACAAAGTACAGGACTGTCTTCAGCGATAATCCTCCATCGTGCCAAACACTGAGGAAGGGAGTTTTTGGTGCTGGTGCAGCTTTCATTTTCTTCACCGCTATAGTTTCTGAGTTCTACTATATCAGCTTCTCCAAGGCCAGGGATGGCATTGAACCATATGGTAGGGAAACAGGAGTTGGCATGGGACTCTACAAGTGAGCTTCTGCTGAGCCAATTTTGTTCCCCAAAGAGGTGTTTGATTGTGTGGACTCTACACTGATTTGCTTGCTCAACTATCCTATCTTTGCTTCAAGTTTTATGTACTTGAGGTACACTTTAGTATGTCCTAGATTGTATCGTGTGTCTCAGTGTCTGTTCTACTCTTTTTTTTTTTTTTTCCTTACAATTTTTTCTTTCATTTCTGCTATATTCTTACCATATGATGCTAGTGTAAATTCCCCCCTGGTATACATGCCAATGACATAAGGTACTGTTTCTGTCTCTATGCTTAAAGGCAGTGACTTTTTATGTGCGTTTTAAGAGATTTATAATTTACTTTCGTACATCGTTCTCTCATTTCCTGAAAACATGATTGAATCAAAACATATAAATTTTTGTGCCTCTGCATTTATTTATCTGAGAGAAAACTGACAAAATTTCTATTACTCAGGCTACCCTTCGAATCCGGCTAGTTACTTCGTCTTACCCTTACCTTCTCTTTGAAGTTTGAACCATTAGGGGTATATAAACGAACAAACATTCAGTAAACTGTTTAGCAAAAAATTATTTGTTTAGTTAAACGAATAAATATGAACAAGCTCTTGTTTGTTCATTTATGTTTATAAACAATTCAACTTTTATTCATTTATTTGTTTATTTATGTCATTTGATTATTTATATATTAGTTGTATATTTTTTATTATATATATATATATATATATATATATATATATATATATTATTAGTGTCTACCTACTTCACACACACATGATTATGTTCCAATTTCTCCCAAATTAATTTATTATCTTTATTTCTTTAGACCAAATTAGTCATTTCCCTTACGGTGTGAACCTGTTGTTGTACCAGGCTAGGCCTCATAGCCCTAATCCATAATCTCTCCCACCATAGCCTACTATCCCATAGACCATTATTAGACTCACTCCAATTCAAGTTGATAGTATCCATCAACTTTAATTGTCCATGTTCATATTCGTTTAGTAGTACATAAACAAATACAAACAGAGAATTGCATTAGTTTACTATTTATGTTTGTATTCGTTAAAAGTTAAATAAATAAATATGAATATAGAATGTTTGTGTTTGTTTGATTCATTTGCAGTCCTATAAACCATTCAATCTCCTGTCTAATCTTTTTGACCCGAGACTTAATTAGCAAGGGGACATATAAAATAGGCGTACCACACTTTCCTCGGGTAAAATTCACCATGGGTCACCTAGCTTATTTCTTTGTCCTATCCGGGTACCTTACCTTTATTTTGTCCTAGCGAGGTACCTTTCCTCCTACTGCGCATCCTGTTCAACTACTTTCCGTCAAATTGGTCGTTAAATTGGATGAAAAATGATGATGTGGCATTAAATAATACTAAAATAAACTTAAAATGACCACTTCAGTCCTCAAACTATTTCAATTACTAATTCTAACCCTTAAAATTTATTTTCTTGATTTTCGTGTATTGTTCATACGATGAACACAAACACACAAAACCCACACGGATCTGAATCCTTGCCTGTTTTGAATGTTCTTGTTGTTTCAATGTTACTGGATTTTTGTTGAGAACATGGATACACTGAAACAACTTTGTTTTTTAGAAAAAGAAGATCTGGTTGAGTTTTTGAAACTAACCAAAATTGCTCGATTTGATCCCGAGACTCCCTGGCCACCACCGTCCGTGAAAGTCACCGGTGGATGGCTCGGTTTCGTAGCATCAAGGCCGAAGGTTAATAGCCCCATGGTTTGGATGCTTGATTTCGCTTCAACTGGTTTGAATTTTGATTCGTTTCGAATGTGGGTTCATGAAAAGGTTCAAGAACCCTAACACTTATTTTTGAAATTAAGTGTTATGTGTGCGAAATTGATCAAAAGGAATTGTTCCATTGTGATAATCGGCCTCTGGGGAACAAAACCCATATATTTTTGTTGCCGTTTGACAGCGATAGCGTCACCGGAAAAGTCGCGACTGTCGTAGCTTTCCGGGTAAGCCACCGGGCTGAAACGACGGCTGCCGGGCCGTGGGACGATGCCGGCTGAGCCGCCGGTCCCCTGAGAGGCAACGCCACCCCAGCCGACGGGATGAGAGGGATAGAATTGGCTTAAGTGAAATTTTAAGGGTTAGAATTAGTAATTGAAATAGTTTGAGGACTGAAATTGTTATTTTAAGTTTATTTTAGTATTATTTAATGCCACATCATCATTTTCCATCCAATTTAACGACCAATTTGACGGAAAGTAGTTGAACAGGATGCGCAATAGGAGGAAAGGTACCTCGCTAGGACAAAATAAAGGTAAGTTACCCTGATAGGACAAAGAAATAAGCTAGGTGACCCATGGTGAATTTTACCCCACTTTCCTCATGCTTCTCGCATAATCTGCATTTGCTTGCCGATTGAATACCGCATTTCTACAGTTTTTCTCGAGTCGTTTGTCGTCCATTAAAGGCCAACCAAGTTGTACATCTGTGCTTGGGAACAACCCAAGACTCCAGCATATCTTATGCCACTTCAGGCTGCCTTGTCTCTCCCTCATAGCTTCCTAGAAACTCTGGTGGCAATGCTGCTCCTTTCTAATCGAGCTCATCATCGCTCGAGCATAAGTCAGTAAAGCAAAATGGCCACAAACACATAATGGCCAATGAATCTGCCGAAATTTTTGTAACCTCCCAAATACATTTTCCTTTCATATGACAACCATGAACCCATTGCACCGACAAAATTTCTTTCTTTTTCTGTATAGCGCATAATAATTTCAATTTTCATTTTTTTTTTGTTGATATTTAATACTAATTACGTTTTTACCTCTCATGTCTATTCTTACCTAGTGTCGCAAATTTCACGTGAAACCATGAAATACCGCATATCCATATGCCGTATATGGTATGCAGACACAAGTTTTCGCATGAATTAATGCAGTATTTCATGTACCAATGTATTTTGTGTGTTTGTGTGTGTGCGTACCCTTTTAAAAAAAAATTGTTGATGTGTACGACATGATATACTAATGATATATTACTTACCATAGATTAGAAGGCATTTTTTTTTTCTATTTTACATCAATGTATCACATACATATGTATATAAAATGATAAAATGTAATTGATGCATGTATTTTGACATAAATATTAATATTATTTAATTTTTAAATTTAAAATTAAAAAATAATTGGTAAATGATATTTTTTACAAAATGGACAAATTTGCCACTAAACTATAGAAGTTAGAGTAATTTTATCACTAAACTTTTTTTGTAGGCAAATTTGTCATTAATATTTTCATTATAAGCAATTTTATTACTGATAGTTAAATAGTAATAATATTCTTTTTGTTCAAAAAATATTCCATGAAACAATTATTAAACTAGTCCCTGAACTCCTTCACCCTTAGTTATCTAAACTTTTCACAATACCTAAATGAGTCAAAATACTATATTAAACCATATAACCCCATTGTTAAGCCTTCTTCTTTTTACTTTCCTTATTATTGTTGAACAACCTCCTACCATCATTGTCATTGGTCCTTTATCCTATAATTGTAGCGTCAACGGATTTAGTCTCACATGCATTAATTAAACCCCGTATGATCTGAGTTTATTCTAAGGAGCATTTTCATGAGTGTTGCCAGAATCTGTGGAAGAGTGGAGAAAATGTCGGTGGTAAAAAAGGTGGAGAGTGGCAAATGATACAGAGTTGTGTTGGAGGGAAGATAATAGTAAAAATGATAGATTCAGAATCATATGAGTCAAAGTGTTAGGTAAAGGAAACCTACAATTAAAACTTGCATTTTTATCATTTTTTTTCACATTTGCCACATTAAGTAATTTTAACAAAGAGTGGCAAATTTACTCTTAATGCAAAACATTAATGGCAAATTTGCATATTTTGAAAATATTAATGACAAATTTGCTTGCAAAAAAATAAAGTTTAATGGTAAAAGAACTCTACTCCTATATTTTAGTTACAAATTTGTCCTTTTTACATGATATTTTTCAATATAAATTGTACATGGCACAATATATTAAGCTGTATAACAAGGATTTATAGAGTGCAGTATACCTAATAGTTACAGTATTGAAAACATTGCTCTTACCTTATTGTTCGTTTCGACTTCAGTAGAGAAAAAGATTATTGCATTTATAAAAAGAAGAAATTGATAATTTAAATTGTACATTAAATATAAAAAAAAAAATTAAACACTCCTCCTGTGCAATATTCATTACATCATTTTTCCTTTTGGGTCATCTAAAATTCTTTATGCATTTCTTCTTTGGCCAAAATATACCTTTAGCCCCTGAACTCAATTGACCAAGACATTTAACCCCCTAAACTTCAACTCGGGCCAACTCAGCTCCTAAACTTAGTTAAGTGGGTCAATCAGCCCCTTTAATCTGCACGCATGGCCACATAATTTCAACACACATAACACCGTTCGTCCTCCATGTTTTGGTGATACATATAAATCTCTAGGGTTAGAATTATAGCTTTAGATGAAGTATGAGGAGTGAATTTGTAATTTGTTTGAACAGATAACACGAGAGGGAAAATTGTATAGCCTCCCCCAAACCTTCATATATTTTTTTCCTAATTTACCCTAATTTCATGAACGTTACAGAACAGCTATCGTCCTCCTCGGACCATGAGGTGATCGCTCTTTCTCCCAGGACTCTCTTGGCAACGAACCCATCCATGAAGGAAAATTGCAACAAAGGGTTTCATAGGGACTGAAAGTTCTGTAGCTTAATTGGCAAGGACAATCTGACTCAATGATCGAATCTATGATATTCAAGATGGAGGCATCAAAATCGACCTCTGCGTCTCTACCGTCGCGCCCCTCCACGGCTCTCCCGAGTTCACCGAGATGACGGAGGAGATTTCCCTTTGGTTTGATCATAACAGCAAATATATTGAACGCCTGCAAATCTTTTAAAGCTGCAGTGGAGAAGAAAATTGGAATACATATCTAGGTACTTATTGACCATCTCTCTGGGAGTTTAATTTGAATACTTTAATTCGTCAGTAGATTAGGATGAGGAAGACGACCCATTCTTTTCGGCTTGTGCAATTACATTTTGTCGGCCTTCCCCGCCATGCCTTCCACCGTTGCCAACGTAGTCCTTCTCGAAAGTGTTCTTGTTGCGCATCCATATTTTGGGACCCCTCTATTGATGTTGATTTCATTGCATAATTCTTGAACAAGATCATCATCTCGCTTCTGCAATTTCCACCCAACTTTTTCCATGAATCGGAACATTTTTTTCCTCTGCATCCGACTGAAATTCATTCTGAACCGCTTATTCTAAGCATTTCTTTCCACGCCATTGGAATCAAATCGAATCAAACAAAAGCTGGAATGGAATTTGTTGTAGCACGAAGGAGTCTAGAATCGGATGGCACCGTCGTGCTTCAATCGGAATTGGAATATGAGTTAGGAAAAGTCACAAACAACCTTAATTGACTGTAGACAGAGAGAACGGCGTTATGTGACGGGTACAAGTTAATCAAAGGAGTTAACTGAGTCACTTAGACAAGTTTAGGGGCTGAGTTAGACCGAGTTGAAGCTTAGGGAGGTAAGTGTCCTGGTCAACCGAGTTCAGGGGGTAAAGGGGTATTTTGAGCTTCTTCTTTTGGTAAGGTTTACTAACCCAAACGACAAATATGTCCTTTCCCAATATTTGGCAAAATTCCAAATCGATTTCACTCCTCCCATCACTAATTCAGTTGCAGGCTGGGAGATTGAGGATGGCAACGATTAAGAACGGCGGCAATCGATGACGGCAATGGAACGAGGAGGCGCTGGCGGCGATCGAGGAGCCGAAGCGTGATTGACGATGACAGGGATCGAGGACACGAAGAGTGATGATGGAAGAGACCCAATTATGCGATTATGGACAATACCCGATCATGGACGGCGGCAGATCAAGGACCCATCTTCCAAGATCGATGCCGCCATCACCGGTGGCGGCCTTGGCTCTCCCGCTCTATCTGTACAATTCCCAAAGATCGAAGAAGACTGATGCCGTTGCGCCGCGGCCGCTGGGGGCTCCGGTATCAATAGCTCCGATACTCTGCAGGAGGGGAGACGAGGAGACGAAAAGAAGGAAGCGATTCCTCGTATAGAAACGCCAGACCCAGGAAGGAGAAGAAGATTTGAGGCATTAACACCAAATGCCAAACATGGTCTTGTTTCATAAAAAAGATAAAAAAAAAATGGTGAATCGAGGATGTCTGGTTGCTACTGCTATGGAATATGCAGAGAAATTCTGAGTGTAGCTTGGAAATGGAAGAAAAATGAGAGATTTTAAAACTTCGTGACAAAGTGAAATGTTGCAAACAAACTGAGATAAAAGGAGTACTTTACTTAGTTTAAAGTTATCAGAAAATAATTATTAAATATTTTAAATTAAAATTTTAGAAGTTTGATGTCACAATTCAATGTTTGATGTGACAACTCATCCCATAGGTTATATCTCGTTAAGATATGAATTGTCGTAGTAAGTTCAATTTGTTCTCTTGCTTACTTGAAGAAAGGCGATCAACCTACCAGGTAACGTAATTATGGCCTCAGTGTACTAGAATTCCCTAAAATGGGGATGCTTATATGACTAAGTGATTCTAGATACTTACAAAAACAAGTAGAAATTTTAAACTTTTATAATCATTTCAAAATTCTGATTACTAAATTGATGCTAGTGTTATTATGGACATAAAGAAGTGCTACGAAGTGGAGAGATCATTAGTTTATGGACAAGTATATTGATGTCAAAGGTGTTAAATACCGTTATCATTGGGTATACCGTATCTCAAATTTTTAAAATATATCGCGTCATATACAGTTACTATTTTCATAAAAAAAATAAATGTTAGAATATTATTTTAAGATGACATAATTTATTTAATAATTTATTTTTACACATCTTATATGTATTCTAATTTTTCTTGTCATAATTTGTCAAATAATTAAAATATATACAATAGAAGATATTCAGTTGAGGTAGCATGCACCAAAAATTCAATTAAGGGATATTGTCCAACATCACATGGACTTTCAAGCTGTTACCATCCATTAAATTTTAATATTAATTAAGAAAAGTAACTAAAAATAAAAGTAAATATTTATTTTATGATATGTGTATTATTTATATTTTAATGTTTTATATATTTATGATATTTTTATGTAAAATGAAAAAAATAGCTGCAAAAAATAAAATACAACGATACGTATCATGCGGTATTTGTGATATACTACAGTTTTTTGACAAAATATATACAAAAAGTAAGCGATATGCAGTATACCACGCGGTAAAATAACAAAACGTGAAAATATTTATACTACGTACCACATACCTACGGTAAACAATTTATCGCACGATATATCGCGGTATTTAACACTATATTGATGTCAACAGGATTAAAGTCGGTATATTCAACGGTACTGCATTTGTAGGCAAACGGGAAATGGTATATTCTACGTACATGTTGAAGACATTGAAGATTGTTAGGCTTATGAAGCCCAAAATCAATGAGAAACTGAATGAGGCTGATCAATAGGCAATGCGAACAACAAAAGTTAAGGGATTTAACAACATTAGCTTGTGAAGTCAAAATCTTTTGAGTTGCCTCTAAAAATTATATATATTTTGCCATCACTCAGAAAGTTTTTTATAACAAAATGGACATTGTCCAATGAATGGTGGAAAAAGAATATGAACATGGTCACTGAGATGGGTTACTTGATAAACAGTGTACAAAAACCCCATATTAATATTTGATGGTACCCTCCCCCTTTAATAGCTATAAACTCAATACTGATAACTCCTTTCAATCAACTAACTATCTTGCTAGGGCAGAGGGTATCATTAAGGATGGGAATAACAACTTTATAGCTACTTTTGCTTAAAATGCTGGGTATTTAGATAACTTGTAGGTTGACTTATAGGACTCATAAAAAGGGCTTAAGCTAGCTTGGCAATTTCAGACATTTCATTTCATCCCCGAGATAGATTTGAAAAATGTGGTGCAACTTTTGTTGGTGTAGCTTTTTAATTTCATTTCAATGCACTCAATACAATTAATGGATTGTAGGTCTCTCAAACAACAATACCATATTCTTTAAGTTCTATATATGTTCAGGAAAGACAATATAGTTGGAAATTGTTTAGCTAAGAATGGAACAACCTAACTATTCATTGATGACATAGTTATTTATTGGAAGTACTTGAATTTTCTTTCTAGTGTTTGTGTGGCCAACTCTGTGGGAATCACTATATATACAAGGCTTTGTAATGTGCGTTCGAACTGATTGACTGTTTGTTTAGTATATATAGTATTGGACCTCTGTTGCTTTAACGAATTTCCCTTTCGACCAAAAAACAAAGTCAAAATCTTGTTGGTCTACAAGACTGGTCATTTTTTAAATGGCAACTTCAGTATACATGCATGATGTACACACCATAATTCAACAATGGTATCTTGAGGGGTCATTTGACACCAAGGCTACATAATGTCAACAGTTTTAGCTGTTGGAACTTGAGCCTATTTTACTTATAGGTGAAGGTATCAGTAGAGTCATAAAATTTTGTTTATGTATGCATCATAATTCTAAGTGAAGCCATCACATGCAAGTAAGGGTGAAATTAGGCCGGATAGAGTCCAAATCTACTAGGGTTGGGCATAGTTCCTTTGTTATTCGGCACTATCCAAGCTCAAAATTTGTAAAAAATGTAATTATTTTATGGCATATGTGCTCATGCTATAATTCTACACAAAAAAAAAAAATTACATCTTAGATAATGATTAAATTGTTATAAGCACCTGCTTTGTCATGAGGCCATAAAAAACCTCATTGTAGAATGACCCTATGAGGAGTTGGAGAAAAGATTTTGAGATCAGATGGAGATTTAGCTCGATTGAATATTATTATACATAGTCTATACGAGGTTATATTTGACTCACACGTTGTTGCGGGTAATTTTTTCAATAAATTTATAATTAAAATAAATATCAATAATAATAATTTAAAAATTCTAAGTCATAAATTTATGTTCATTGATTAAAATTTTATTTTATCTTAATTTTGAGTTAAGATTTTTTCTATGTTATGTTCTTATCATTAAAACCATCCATTATGATCAAAACATAAAACTATGAAACATAATATTATACATTATTTGAAATGATAGATATTTTTTTGTGATTAAAGAATAATTGACTAAAAAATTTTATCTCTTATCAATTTAAATTTTAATTTTTAATATAGATGAAAAGTTTATTTAAAAAAATTTACTTTTAATTTTAGGAATTATTGACCAAATCACTTCATTAAACCATAGAGTTTTTTCTTTTTACCATTACTACGTTAATGGTAACCAATGTTTTACTTTAGAAAATAACACATCATAAAAAAATATAAAATTATATTAAATTTATATTAATCAATGAATGGTTTAACCATTAATATAGTAAAGGTAAAAGAAAAAGAAAATAAATAAATTGACTAAAGTTATTTCATATTAAATACCAAAAGCTGGCGACAGAAAGAGAAAGTTGGGGAGTATTAAGGCAGAAGTGAAATATCTTGGGACCAAAAGAGGGGTTTAACCATAGTTGGAAGAAGTAAAAAAAAAAGAGCAGCAGTGCATGGAAATCGGAAGGGTAAAACCATCATAGTACTGTTCATCCCTGTAATTCAAATAGTACCATATCACAGGTTTTAGAATATAGTGTAATTTCGTTCATTATATACCACGGTTCTATCTAGAAGCACGGATTCACTCGTCAAGTTTTTTCTTTTTTTCTTTTCTCTGGCGGGTGCTGAGAATTGAATAGGCTTCTTGTAACTTGGGGGCCGAGGAAATGAGCTTATGGATTGTAGGCCCTAATTGGTTGGTCCACACGCTGCCACACTAGGTATCAGTTTAAAGGTCGTAGGGCTAGGGCCTTGTGTCCTGTACATGATTCGGACTTTAGTTGTGCCTATTCCATAGCTTACGCATACAAATACCTCGCACATGACATGTTCAATTCAGTTCAGTCTACTCATCCCAAATCTATTAATGCATATAAACCTATTCCATAACTATTAATGCGTAAGCATATATTGCCAAAGTATCAAACTTAAAATTAATTGATAATAAGTAAAAAGATATTATGATTATATAGACACTTTACTAAACTCTCCTCATATGTAGGCTGTCTCGACTATATTACATTGATTATTTTTTGAAATAGTTTAGATAAAGTTAAACCTCGAGCTCTAACAACATATTAATACATTCAACTCAAAACTAATTATTAATAAATAGAGATGCCTTATCACTATATGAACTCTTTATTAACTCCTTTTTTTTTTTTGTCATATGGGATTTTCACACTTAGCATATGTATGTCTAATATTGAAAATTAAAATTCACAAATTTATAAATACTTCCATTTAAGAGTTAGATACAAGCTCTCACCCATGCAGTCGGATTGAATATCTTGGACAAATCCCTGGCTCTAGCCTGTAGCTCAAGTTGGGAAGATCCACTTATTTATGAGCTTTATGTTTTGTTTCCCCATGTGTGTTAAAATTTTATTTATATTTAATATAAAAGAGGTTAACATGGGTGAAACTAAGAAAGGGCTAGTAAGGACTCAACCCCCTTTAAGTCTAAGGAATACGTATAATAGTCTTAGCAAGTAGAATGATATGTGACCCTTTAAGCTACTTTGTACGTTTGGCTCCATCGCTATATCTCTCCCTTAAGTAAACTGCTTATTATTGAGCAATACTAGTTCTTTTAAGGCAAAAGGGACAAACTTATCACTAAAGCTAATAATGAGAGTAATGAGAGTAATGGTAAGAATATTTCATTTATTTAGAGAATATTCCATGACACAACTTTTAAATTAGTCCCTAAAAGTTTTTCTTTTAACCCTTAGCTATCCATACCTTTCACAACATCCAAATGAGTCAAAACCCTATGTTTGACTATATACCCTAATTATCGAGCTTTATTGTTTTCACTTTCTTTATTGTTGTCAAACTACCCCTCCAATGCTGCTCCCGTCAATCCTTTTATTCTAAAACTATAACACCTATACATTTAGTTTAACGTACATCAATTATATTATGTTTGATCAAGATTTGTTCTAAACGAGTGTTGCTGGGATATGTGAAAAAGTGGAAGTATTGCTCGTTGGCAAAAAACATGGAGGGTGGTGAAGGGTAGGGGTTACTGGAGCAAAGACAATGGTGAAATACAGTGGCGTAGCAACCCTTTGCTGGGGGTAGTAAATATGGGGTAGTAATTTGATGATTTTGTCAAAAGTTAAGGATTGTGTGTGCATTTTGCCCCCCCAAATATTGTGGAAAAATATAAAGATTGGGGGGGGCAATAAGTTAGGCGCTGAAGAAAGTAGGGACCCAGTGAGTAGTTATTCCCTCTACATTAAGGGGATATTCTAACATGGCCTAAATGCACTATTAGTCCTCAAACGTTTCCAACTCGTACGATTTGCTCCTTGATATTTGAATTAGTGTGAATTAGTCCCAATTTACAGCTTTACCTAACCGCGACGTCGTCTCTCTCCTCCGGGCTTGCCCCCCCGAACCAAAAATCCTGGTTCCGCCACTGGTGAAATAGATTAAAAAAACTTAAGAGTTAGTATGTTAGGAAAAGAAAACTTGAAAATAAAAATTGTATTTTTTTTTATTTTTTCACATTTTTCATGTAAGCAAATTTAACAGTAGGTAGCAAATTTTCTCATAATACAGAATATTAATAACAAATTTGCATATTTCAAAAAAACTAATAGCAAATTTACTCACAGAAAAAAGCTCGGTGGTAAAATTACTCACCCCATAAACATTAGTCGCAAATTTGCTCTTTTTGCATTCTTTTAACTTAAGTTATATTAAATGTTATTAAGAATAAACCGTTTTAAAAAAATGAATTTAAGTTTACCTTTTTATCTTATGGCATACAAGTTTTATAAGTTATGTTTATATTTTGAATTTATTTATTATATTGAAATATTTTAATGTCTTAATAATCGGCCGAACAAAAAATTTTACATCCGCCGCTGGCAATTGATACATCTTATTGTATCATTAAGAGCTTCATATTCATCTCTTGAAGTTTTCGTAACTTTCTTTCTGTGGCAATGTCGGGTTTTCGGGAGTCGCCACCAATCAGTTTACCTAGGTCGATTGGATACCTTGAAATTAGTCCGCGAGAGTTCGGGGATCGGGAGTACGGTTATGCTAAAACAACATTGTTAAAACGCCTAAAATTGGCACCTTAGTTGATTTTAATTTTGTTTTACTTTGCTTTTAGAAAATATTCAGTTAATTTTCAAACTAGAAATTTTAACTAAATTAATCGAATGTGAATTTTTGGTAATTAATTTGTATAGAATTTTATACTTCCGAACCATGGACTCTGCCGAGTCACCCGGACACGGAATTTGATAAAATTTTAAATAATTTAATCCATATCGTAAATATGGATTTTTACCTTTTTATTTAATTTATTTATTTTTAAAGGTTGATATTTTCCAAACCGTAGATCCTGCCGGATCATCCGGATATGGAAATTATTTTAATTTATCGTAATTATTTAATTCTTATTATTATGGAATTAATTTTTAGTTTAATTACTAAATGGTAATTCTTTTTGCTTATCAAAAATCTTTTTTAGATTTTTGTCAATGATTTTTAATACTAACTAAAATTTTTTTTATCTTTTTGTCTATTTTCCTTATATTTTTACATCTTTTTCTTTCTTTCTTTTTCTTCTTTTTACTTATTTTTACTTTTTTATTTTTACTTTTCTTTTACTTTCTTTTCTTTTCTTTCTTTCTTATTCTTTTATTTTTAGTTTTCTTTTTATTTAATGAAAGATATTTATTATTTATTTAAGTAACCAAAATAATTTCTTATTTATCTAACATCAAGATTCTTTATTAAAAGAACAAAGAGTTATATGACTAAAAAAATACTTTTACTTTTTACTTCTTTCATTTTTTTTATTTATTTTTTTTATAAAAAAGTAATTATTTAGTTATTTAATACCAGGATTTTATTTATTTACCAAAGAAACAAAAGAGTTAAAAATAAAATCTTGACATTCATGTATTTGATTGATTTTTTTTGTTTGATAAAAGATAAACCAAAAATTAATTATCCAATAAAATAATAAAGAAAAGATTTATATAAAAAGTCTTGATATTTAATCAAAAATTAATTATCCAATAAAAGGTGAATTAAAAGTTAATTATTTAATCAAAATTTTATAAAGAAAACAAGATTTTATATGTATATAAAATAAAAGAAAAGTCTTAATATTTTAGTATTTTTTTAGTAAAAGATTAACCAAAAGTAATTATTTGATTAAGAAACCAAATATAAAAAAAAAAGAAAAGTCTTGATATTTATAATTTATTTTGATAAGAGATTAACCAAAAAGTGATTATTTAATAAAGAAATCAAAGATTTATATGTATATTTTAAAAATAAAGGAAAGTTTTTGATATTTATTTCATTTTTATGTTCCTTTTTTATAAGTCTAAAAATACATCTAATTAATAAGTCTAAAATATTTGAGAGAAAATTTAATTCTTTTAGTTAAAATTTTTTTTTTAATAAAGGAAACAAAAAAAAGTTATATCTTTTTATTATTTTAAAATAAATAAGTAGAATATTATTGGATAAGTAAAAATATTAGCCCAAAAATTTTACTCTTTTATTCTTTTTACTAATAAAGAAACTAAAAAGTTATATTTTATTATTTTAATAAATAATTAATATATTGCTGGATAAAGAGATAAGTAAAAATATTAGTCCAAAGTTTTTATTTCTTAATAATAAAGGAAAATTTATTAATATACTTTATTTAAAAAAAAATATTTCCAAGCCATGGATCCTGGCGGATCATTTGGTCATGGAGTTTAATTTTTATTTTAATTATTTAATTAATTATTAATTTTAATCATAATTTTATTAGATTTTATTATTGTTTTATTAAACTTCAATCATTTCTATTTTTAAAGTTATATTTAAAAAGAAAGAATTTGTACTTTTTTGTAATTATTTAAATATGTCTGTTTAATAATTTTAATAAAGGAATAAAAGATTATCTTTTTGTTGTTGTTTTTTTTAATGAAATAAAAACATGTGTTTTAGAAATAACAAAAGATGATTGGATTTTAAGAAAAGATAAATTTTTTATTAGTCTTAAAAATGATTTTAATTATTCACATAAAATTCTTTTTTTTTATTTATTTTTATTATTTGTTATTATTTTTTTTTATTATAAAGAAATAAATTTAACCACTTAAAGAAAACAAGTAATGATAAAGTGGGGCTTTTTTGGCCATCCATTATAATAAATAAATAGGAGGTATAACCTTCCATGAATAATAATAATAGTAATAATAATAATAATAATAATAGTAATAGTAATAATAATAATAATAATAATAATAATAATAATAATAATAATAATAATAATAGTAATAGTAATAATAATAATAATAATAATAATAATAATAATAATAAAGGTTAGCAAAGTTAGTAAAGTTAGTTGTTAATAACAATAAAAATAAAAGTTGGATTAGTTGTTAATAACAATAATAAAAAGGGGTTAGTAATAATAATAATAATAAACAAATAAATAAACAAGTAAAAGAGTTAGTAATTAATTCTGCAAGAACAAAATAAAAGATTAGTGACCAAAGTGAAAGAAATTGAAAAGATGAAGGACTAAAAGGAGGTTTTACCCTTGAAGTTAAAATTTGAATTCTCAGGAAAGAAAACGCGACGCGGCCGTAGGGGCAGGGGGGTGGGACTGCTGGGGGCGACGGCGGGCCAGGCGAAGGGGCGGCGAGGCGACGGCGGCGGGGCAAGGCGACGGCGGCGCGGGAGCATGGCGGAGGCGGCAGGAGGAGGAAGAAAAAAAAAAGGACGGCCGGAGGAGGAAACGCAGAGCGGACGGCGACGGCAACGGTGGGGGAGGCGACGGCGTGGGGGTGACGGCGACGGCGAGGAAGGGACGGCGGGATAACTGGAGAGAAACGGCGGGGAGAACGTCGAAAACGGAAGAAAAAGAAAAAAACGAAGAAGATGGTCAAAACATAAGAAATAAAAGTTTGGGACTTTCTTGGCAGAGGGAGGAGAGGCTATGGACTAAGACTGTAATTTTCATGTTTTTTGAAACGGAGCTCTAAGGTTTCTTTGTATTTTTTTCTGTGCCTTCTTCATAGATTTTGGACCCCTATTTATAGGGGAAGGGGTGCTGGACTATTCAAAATTAAAAATTAATTAAATTCAAACTTATCTCTTAATTTGGTAAAATGACAGTTTCAATCCTTTACGTCTCTCAGACTCTGGATAAGCTTCAGAAGCTTCTGATTTTGACAATTTTGTCGTTTTCTGTTAATTTTGGCAAAAAACGTTAGTCTGGCCCAAAATTGACGAGAACAATTACCAAATACTCCTGGAACTTTCAGAATTTGTCAATTTTTCTCAAAACTTCTCAATTTTGTCATTTTTACCCCAAACTTTTTAATTTTGTCATTTTTTATGGAGTTTTCCTTTTTATTACATACATACATTTATACACATATATCATTTTTTTAATTAAATCCTCACAAAACAAAAAAATGTATTTTAAACTAATTAAAAATTTTAGTAATAATAATAATAATAATAATTTTTTTTAATTAATTTTTTTTAAAATTATTTTAATGGCCGGACGAAATTGGGTGTCAACACTTTCTAATGTGTCGGAGCGTTATCATCCTCGTATAATATTCTTCTCTTGAAACTTCGTGCTTCTCTGCAATCATCCTGAGGAATTTTAAAAAGAAAAGAACAGAAATCACAATATGCAATATATATTTATTTTCCTGGTAATCAGCAATAATATATGCAATATATTGATCCCATGTTATGCAACTTTTAAGAAAAAATGAAAACAAAGTATGAATACAATGTTTACGGGTACCCTCAACCAGTGGCGGAACCAGGATTTTTGGTTCGGGGGGGCGAGCCTGGAGGAGAGTCAACTAAACCCGGAAGAGAGGGACGGCATCGTGGTGAGGCAAAGCTGGAGATTGGGACTGATTCGTACTAATTCAAAGATTAAGATGCAACTCGTACAAGTTGAAAAGTTTGGAGGACTAATAGTGCATTTAGGCTGTGTTAGAATATCTGTTTAAAGCTAAAGGGAATAATTACTCATTTGGTCACTATTTTCTTTAGTGCATACCTCACTACCCCCATCTTCATATTCTTCCATTATTTCGGGGGATAAAATGCATTTCCAGTCCCTAATTTCTCTTGAATTAATCAATTAAGTAGCTATATTTAAATTTTTTCAAACTTTTCGGGGGGCAGCAGCACCCCCTGCCCCTACATAGGTCCGCCCTTGCCTTCAACGTATATTAATATTCTAGTTATACTTTTAAGGTTTAAAATCTACACTTTGTCTATGTTTTTTTTTACATTGATCAATAGGAAATTCTAAAATTCTATTTTAAACTACAGGTAATAATCTATTAGTAATTTCAATTTGCCTAATATTTTTATAGTTAATGGAGATTTTAAATTATTAGATTTCTCTCTTTATAAATGGGAAATAATATTTATTTTAAAATGTAAATTACTTAAAAAGGATACCAAACAACTTGAAATTACTTCAACATAACTATTAGATGGTTTAAATAAGAGGCCAATTCATTTTAACTTGAGTTAAATTGATCCAAAATATTTGGTACAGCTTTTTTCCCTTTTTCTTTAAAAAATTCTTTTTTAGGTTGAGTAAGTTAAAAAAATTATAAAATTTTTTAATTATAGTTTGTTATTATATCTATATAGTATTCATTTTTAACTAACATTAATTTTGGGAAAAAATGTAAATAATAAAAACGTGGCATTCTAGAATCTAGATTAACCTAGCTTCAGTTAAAACTAATTGTCCCCCAATTTAAACATCTAATAATTATATTGAAGTAATTTCAAGTTGTTCAAGCCAAAAATAAAAAAAGCTAGGAAGATCGTGTAAATTTTCAAGCCTTAAAAATGTAACTGTAATATCAACCTAAATTCAAGAATAACTGTAAAATACACGATAAGACATAGCGATGCACATGTTTGGTGTTTCTCAAACTAACACCCAATTCGTTTCAACTTTAGCCAATTGATTACAAAATAACTTTTTCTTATTTTTACATCTTTTTTACTTGAAACTAATTTTAATTAAAAGCCAATATTATGTAGCTACAATAATCAATTAAAAATATAATTTTTATAATCTTACTAATTTTTTATGAATTTTTCTAGTTTCAAGTCTTAAAAAAGAAAAATTCATAAAAATTTAACAACATCCTAAAAATTTACTTTCAAATTGATTATTGCATCTACATAACATTAACTTTCAAATGAAATTGGTTTCACGTAAAAAAGATGAAAAAGTTAAAAAAAATCAGTTGACTTTAGACGAAACGAATTGGCCCTAAAATGTGAGTTTAACTTTAAATCACTTAGTAAATCCTGCATGGTATGGATACAAAAAGTGATGTGCAGAAATTTACCTCGCCTCCATAGATTATTGGTCCCTTCAGTTGATGTGGTCCTTTGATATGTGATGACGCCGACATTTTCTCTAGTTTTATACGCCTTTTTTGTTTTTTGTACACATAAAAGTTGGAGGCTAGAGAGAAATTAGAAGAAGAAGGAGGAGGGGAAGTAGGGGGGGATAGACCGTGGCTGCTACAAGTGCCCTGGAAAACAACAAAGAGAGATGCATGGGCAGTGTGCTGAACTTCCAGACAAGTGCTATGAGGGTGGGTGACGCAGTTAGAAGATTTGCACATCCATTGATACGAATATATATATATATATAGTAGTAGTAATCGAATTCTAGAGGGGAGCTCGTTGACACTACACTAGCGATCCAAAGAAACTTGCTACGCCTTTCATGTTTCCTAGCTGCACGTACCTTGCCTAATTAGTAATTACAATACAAGTTACTTCAAGAATAAATGTAAAAATTAGTTGCTGATTAAATATATAATTCACATATTTTTGTGTCTTTTAGTGTGTCTCAAACGCGATTTGGAGAGGTATATTTGGCGCAGGATGTATGTCTTATAATTGTTGTCCCACACAAACAACTGTACGTTTTGTAATTAATTTCTACATGGTCGCGCACTCTATTTTATATATGCACTTTGGCCTAAATGAGTTAGTGTTCCCTTGAATTTACTAATTCGCACAATTTAGTCCCTAAACTTTGAATCACAATGACTTAGTACTTTAGTTTGGATTAAGTATGCAACCGGGGTCCGGGTCCTAAAACTTCGAATAAGTAGGCGAGTTAGTCGCTTTGGTGATGGAAAAGCGTGCAGGTGTGGTGTGGGTCACGTGATATCAACGACGTTTATGAGGCGCTTGGGTGGAGCCGGGCCTGTTCGTCGCTTGTTCGGTCAAGGGTTTTGAAGGTTGACGAATTGCGGAAATCTTGTGCTCAAAATGGAGAGGAACGGGAACTGAAAAAAAACCAATCGAGCGGCCATGTCGGAGTCATCAGTGAGCTCGAGACTGGAATCTAGCAAGTGCAACACTGATCTCATCTTGCCTGGTATGTTCTTCGTAAAACAATAGTTTCCAATTCCAACAACAGGGATCCTCATTCTCCCAGTCAAAAGAAAGAAAAATTGTATCATCAACTTCATTTTTTCCATAGTTCAAAGAATCATTCCAATCATTTAGCGAGGTAGTTATTTTAACATTGAGGTCCAAACCAGATGAAATCTTTGCGCCACCTGCAATTTCATCAACTTCAAACTCTGCGTCACTATCAAGTTCACGCCATCTTAATAGCAGTTCTTGTTTCAGCTCATCAGCTCTTCCCTTAGCTGTTACAGCAAATTCTGAAACAAAGTTGGGAACCTGTTTCAATGACAAAGAAAGCAAGGACTTAAAATAGGAAAGCATAAGGACTTGAACACAGAGAGGGAGAGGGAGGAAGACTAGCAATAACATGTGCTTTCAATTTCCATAAAATTTGCACGGGTGACAGGTACACACGCCCCAACCATGACCTAAACGTAGAGGATAAACTGGAGGGACACATGCTGAAAGCACTTCATGGACAAAATCAGCTGACGTACCAGGCGAATTGATCACTGGGAACATGATCCACCTCTTCAATTTTAAGTTGCTGGTTCGCAGCTCTCTCTCCTCTTTCAGCTTCACTCTTTTCTTTTGCGAAACAGGCAGACACTGTTGCGAATATGGACCCCAAAGCCTTTGACTTTCTTTTTTCTATTCTTTCCCACTAACTTGGCGCAATTAGCATCCTTTCTTCCTGCCCTCTCCACCAAAGCACAGCCCCACACCACACCGGCTAGAAAAGTAACGCCGTCATCTAGTCATTCAACCAGGGACTAAGTTGCACATTTATCAAACTTGAGGGATGAAGTCTGAATGAGTCAATCTTTGGGAACTAACTCGTTAGATTCACCGAACTTGACGGAAGATTGGCGCATTTTGGCCTTATACTTTTAATCAGTTTGCTATATTGATTCCCGCATTCTCTCAGGCCATGCCACCTCTTAAAAATTGACATTTTTTTTTCTTTTAACATTCCAAGCTTATGTTTGCCTCAAAGTTTCTTGTATTAATAATGGATATTTAAAAATTTGGTGGAAATAGTATTTTAAAACTATAAGATTTTATTTTTGTCATATGAGTATTTACCACTTGCTTACATGTTTCTCAAACCTGCCCGTGTTTCTGTAAAGTTGGCAATTTAGTGGGTTGGATTAGGTCATTCAAGTTTGCATTTAATTGAACTAGCATGAATTCAGATCTAGGTTAGGTCATTTGAGTTTGGGTTGATTTTGGATTGAGTGAATTTTAGATTTGGTTGGGTTTATTTGTATTCAGGTTTAACACAGGTCGAGTCAATTTCAATCTTGAGTAATTTCATGTCGAGTTTCAGTCCAAACTCAAGTTGAATAGTCAGGTTTATTTGGGTTACTGATATATATGCTGAAATCACCTAATCAATTCAATTTTTTTTTAAATTTTTGTTAAATTTAAATTAAATAATTCAATTTTTTTTGCAATTAATTTACATTAATTTTTCACTTAGTATGTTAAATTAAAATTTTCCTTAATTATGTTTTGAAAAATTTTCTATAATACCCAACTTTTGCTGTGAAATTGCTATGAAATATGACTCTAGTTCACTATTACTCTATTAGTGACTGAACTGTAAAATTTTAAAAATTATGGTGAAAATGAAAAAATATGAAAATTTTATGGACCCATGTTGTAAATATTATGGAAGTTACTTATTTTAGAAAAACCCAAATATAGAATTTATTAAACATGAGACTCTTTTAATATAAGACTTACTAAGTATGAATGTTTCTAAAAAAGGAAAGTTATTAAATATGAAAGCCCCCAAATACAAAGAATTAGTGAATATAGAAGGTAATAAAAGAGGAAAGTTAAGATTTAGGGTAAATGTTAGAATTAATTTTTAAGGTGTAGGATATGAGTTAAGGATAAAATTAAATGTTAAAATTTAGAGTTTAGGGTTTTAAGGTAAAGGCTTAGGGTTAGGATTGAAGGCTTATGGTAATATGGTTAAGGTTAAGGTTTCAATTAGGGTTAGGGTTTCGGACTTAGGGTTTATGTTTAGGTATAATGTTTACAATTAGAATTGAGGGCTTATAGCTTAAGTTATGGTAAGTCATTAGGGTTTAGGTTTAGGGTTTATCATAAGTTAAAGTCAAATTCAAAGATAAATAATTATAAAATAATATTGTATTTACCATTTCCACTAATACAAAACAGAAATATTAGTAATATAGGGTAGGGTGGGAATGTTAATACTAGTGGAAGAAAAAACTATTAAAAAATTTAATTTGACTACACATAAAAGTACCCCAATTTGAAACATTCAAAATTAATTGAATCAAATTTCAAACAATAAAGAGAATAATATTAATTAAATCAAATTTCAAATACCCTAATTTAAAACATTAACTATATTAAATTAATATTGTATTTACCAATTGAAGTTTATGTGGCAAATTTGAAATTTGAATCCTAATAACCAATCAAAGTACCCAACAATTCAACAAATTTGTGTAGGATTACCAAAAAAATAAAAAGAAAAATTTTGTGTGACAAATAAAGTTTTCCCTAAATGGATATACTGCTACTTGATCTGGATTGATCGATGTCCAATTTAACTATCAGATGAGACCCAATGTGTCAGTTACATATTTTAAAAGAATGTATAAACAAATCGCTAAATTATTAAATTCCAGAATACTCCTATGTAAAACATATTTTTTTGTTAATCTATTCTTCAAAGACCCCTAAATAAAAATATTTTTATTGTATTTTATAGTTTCTTAAATTATATGGTCATAATTACTGTGTGATTTAAATAAGTAAGCAATATCATAGTGTTAAAAAACCGCGGTATACCGTTTACCGCGGATATGCAGTACGCAGTATAAATGTTTTCGTGTTTTGTTATTTTATCCCATGTTATTTCACGGTATACTGCATACCACTCACTTTTTGTATGTATTTTGTCAAAAAACTGCAGTATACCGCAAATACTGCATGATACGTACCGTGGTATTTTATTTTTTATAGATATTTTTTTTCATTTTACATAAAAATATCATAAATATATAAAATATTAAAATATAAATAATACACATATCATAAAATAAACATTTACTTTCATTTTTTTGTTACTTTTCTTAATTAATATAAAAATTTAATGGATGATAGTAACTTAAAGGTCCCTGTGGTGTTAAATAATATCCCCCAATTGGATTTTTAGTGCACACTACTTCAATTGAATATCTTCTATTATATATATTTTATTTATATTTAACAAATTATAATGAGAAAAATTAGAAGACATATAAAATGTGTAAAAATAAATTATTAAACAATTATGTCATCTTAAAATAATATTCTAATATTTATTTGTTTGTAAAAACAGTAATGGTATGCAGCACGATATACCATGCGGTATACCTTAAAAATTCGGGATATGGTATATCTAATGGTAATGGTGTTTAACACCTTGAGTAATATATAAAAAATCAAAATTTTTTAAATCTTTACCGACCATATATTTATGTTGATTTGAGTTAAAATCGTGTTATGTCTGGTCTAATGATCGGTTCATTTATGGTTCAGGTCAGATCAGTTTTGGGTTTTGGTCATTTCAAGTTTGAGTCATTTCGAGTTCATATTATACCAAGTTTGGATATTTCTGGTTTGTGTCATTTGAGTTTGTGTTTTCTCATATTTCATCTCAATCGGATTCAGTTTAGGTTGTTGACTTTTATAATCAACTCAAGTCCCATCAAACTTAGGTTTAGATGTGTCGGGTTAGGTTATTGGGTTGGGTCAAACTTTGTTATTCCGTGCGTCTATAACACACACCTCCGTGAGCCTTTATTCCTTTGAACATAACTCATTATTTCTGCGTTTATATATACCACACACCTACGTGAGTCTTCACCTTACTCATTAGGATGGATGTAAACCCAATCCGAGACTTCCCCAAACTCTCTTAGCGCTGAAATTAGGTCATATTCAAGACAAAGATTAGGTAATAATGAGGTATGGAAGATCCGCGCGTTGCGGCAATCATATAATGTCACAATATTAAATAAAATAATAATAAAAATAATTTCGGGGCCAAGAGAGAAAATGTAAAAACTTTAGGCATTAAGAGTTTAACAATTGACTTAGGAAAAGTTAAGAAAAAAAAAGTCTTATTTCACTAAAAAAATAAATAAACCATGGTGACCAATATTTTAATTTAGAAAATAAAACATAAAAAAAAAAAAGAACCAAGAGATTAAACAAAAACACTATAATTTATTGAACTCAGGGTCTAATATCATAAACATAAATAATGTAGGAACTGGAAATGTGTTTTACAAAAAAGAAAAGTTAAAGTAGGAGAATAGCGAGATTGACCCTCGAAAAGATATTTTCATTCGAAAATTTCACCAACCTTCCAAAATAAGCAACCCAACCCAACATATAAAAAGAAAAAAAGGAAATGACAGACAATAGAGCGGGTCACAACCCAGCCCAACACCGAAGGGTAAAAGTAGAAAAAAACTATAGTTTGCTTTAGATAAAATGGTGGTTAGAATATAGAGAGTTTTTTTAGGTGCACTTTGTAGCAAACATTTTTTTTAATAAATTTTGACATTAAAACAAATGCTAATAATAAATAATTAAAAAATTCTCATTCATAAATGGATGCTAATCAATTAAATTTTGCTTCATTTTAATTTTGGGTTGGGTTTTCTTTATGTTATGTTCTTATTATTAAAATGATTAATTGCGATCAAAACATAATTCTATAAAACATAACACTACATATGCTTTGAAATGATAAATATTTTTTGTCATAAAAAAAAATTCACTAAAAAGTTTCAACTCTTATTAATTTTAATTTTAATTTTTAATATTGATAAGAAATTTATTTAGTAAAATTCACTCAAAAGCTTTAGAGTTTAATAAAGTAATTTGATCCATCGATCCATAATTGTTAAAATTGAAAATGAATATGAAGCATAACATTGTACATGTTTTGAAATGATGGATAAAATTTTTCATTAAAAATTAATTCACAAAAATTTTTTATCTCCTATTAACTGAAATTTCAATTTTTAATATTCTTTATAAATTTATTTAGAAAAATCCATCTTCAATTTATTTATATTTTTTTTAACCTTTATTAAGTCAATTATTAAAACCTTAATGTCAAAAGTTATTTCTTCAAGCTAAAGAAATAAACCATGATTACCAAGATTTTGCTTTAGCAGACAATAAATAAAAAAATAAAAAAAAATTAGAGATAAAGAGAACAAATTATGCTCACCAATGTCTTTTCTTAGAATACATAAAACAACAACAAAAAAAAGCTTGGGATGGAGAGAGCAAATAGAAGAGGTAGATTAATAGTTATAAAATTTGAGGACCAA
Source organism: Aquilaria yunnanensis (assembly GCA_039654915.1). Lineage (NCBI taxonomy): Eukaryota > Viridiplantae > Streptophyta > Magnoliopsida > Malvales > Thymelaeaceae > Aquilaria > Aquilaria yunnanensis. Next base: position 32,487,710 of record CM077600.1, on the reverse strand, counting down.
AATATAACATTGATGGAAATTCGAGCCTAAAATGGAAGCATTAGAAAGTTAGGGACTGAAATCGTGTTTTCACCGAAACAACACATGAAACAGAATGAAAGCATAAAATTGCAACGCAGATCCTCAGAAAATTCATCGCCTTGCAAAAAGAGGATCAAACTCTAAAAAAAGCAAATCGTATCCGGAAAACCAAAAAAAAAAAAATTTGACAGACGCAAAAAAAAAAAAAAAAACCTTATAAGGGGCAAAACGGTAAAGGCACTGTTTTTACTGTTTATTTGAACAGTAGCCGAACACGGATACTAGTATAATATATTGCATTATTAATTTCAACTTAAATCCTTATTAGTTTAAGATGTAAAACATTTTTCTACATACTAATAATTAAGCAAAAAGACTGGAATTGAACTTACAAAAATATATAATTCGTGTGACAATATTCATTAGAGAAAAAAGGAAGAAAACTTCCTCTGAACATAAAAAGCACCGAGCGTATCACTGGGCAAAGAAAAAGCTGAAAGTAGAGGCAAGTTGGTAAACTAAGAGAAAATCATGCATGATTGACTGATCATTATATATGGTGGTGAGATGCATATATGAACAAATATGATCGGGAATTCATGATCAAGATTAATCAGTTTAATTAATCAAATAATTAGCCAAAGCTGCATGTGTAACAGCAACAGCCTGTTCTGAATCAAGCCACGTGGTCTGTCCCCAATTTTATTGCCTGATTCTGCTTAATCATATGTGTATTGTGTATAATTCATGGTTCCACTTCTGAAACTTAATTATGAAACCTTATATAATGGGGGGGAAAAAAGCACAAAACCGAAGCAATAACAAACTTAAATATAATTAATTATGACTGAAAATCGTTTAGTTAGGCTTAAAAACATCCAGCCGTGTCCTTATTCGCTATCTCTGTTATTTTTTTCCCCCTAATTTAACTGGAATAGAAATAAACACTCAAATCTTTATATATAAGAATTTAAAAAAATTACACAGGCATATATGTAAAATTTTACCTGATAAGTAATGTATGTAAGTTTTATTATACAGCATGGGTCCAGTGGTGTGTAAAGAAAAAAGGAAGCAGGGTTAGCATTGTTTGGTGCTCGGCGGTGAGGTTGTTGGTGTGCTTGCCCACTCACTACGTCTGAGAGTGACGATTCGTCCAATAACTGCTGGCTGGCAAACTCATGTATATATGAAGCAAACTCTTAGCTCTTTCTTTTCTTGCCTTCGCGTTTCCTTTCATGTGAAGGGGCCGGCCGGCCACTACCACCACAACCTATCCTATGTCCTGTACTCTCTTAATTATCACCCGCATCTCTTGTCTTGGGCTTCAACGGAACCATTCCTTAATTACCAGCATAAATGCGTGTATCTGACCCTCTACCACTTCCACACCCTCAATAATACATTTGATTCAGTAACAGCTTCTTTTCAAATGCTAAATTATTCATACTATTAATTGGATTATATCTAGCAGCTGCTACAACTACATGCATAGCATCACAACCGTCATGTGATCAGCCATCGGACGATCTGATCTGAAATCTTTGATATTCAAAAGGCCTATATTTGACGAGTGATTGAGATAACACATTATTGTTTACAAATTGTAAGTATCTCCTATCAAGTATATAAAATATTTGTCAATTTTTACTCTTTTTAAGGTAAAAATCATGGAAATCAACGAGGATACATCACTAAACATTTTATCGCTCTATTTAATTATACCAACATCAGTGACGTTACGTAATGTGAATGATAAAGCGGAAAAATAGGCATGAAGTATTGGGAAATTGTCAGTTTTGAAACCTCTGGGCAAATTGTATTTTTTTTTTTTTTAACCAAACCTCATGGGCTCTATTCCCCGATTTAAATATAGATGTGCCTCAAATTATTATTATTATAAAGCATTTGCGAATATAAACGTTATACGGCGTAACTAACATGTAACTATGTTATAATTGAGTTTTAGTTAAGATATAGTAACAAAAATTAAAAAATAATATTCCCATTAAAAGAAAACCTTCGAGTATATATACACACATATATGTATGTTTGTATTGTATACTTCCTCTATCAAAATAATTACATATAACCCGATGGTTTTGCCAAAAAAATTATAATGAGTGTCCAAATTTAAGCTTTTCAACTAATTATTTACGCCATTAATGTGTAGTAGAGGAAAAGTTTATTCCGATTTTGAATTTATTATATGTAATTTTTTTCCCCCTATATTTAAAGTAAAATAGCCTTCTTCATTATATTGAATAAACCAATGATGTCATTAGGAAATTGCGGAAAGTGCAATATGCACCATGCTCTTTATGTCTACATATTTATTTTAATATTACTCATCATCCTGCAAAACATATATGAATACTTCAAATCCTACTTCTTGCAAAACACGCACACACACACATATCAAATTGTAAGTTTTGAGTTCAACTATTCACCATAAAAACATGTGTCATTGTGTCAAAATATGTTTCACGCCTAAATAAAATATTTTTTCCGTCCCGTATTCTTTACAACATTTTTCTTTTTGGGACGTCTGAAATTCTTTAAAACATTTCCTTATTTAGTAAACTTTTTCCATCTCATTTAATACTATACCTTCATTTTAACCTCCGGCCCACTCTCTCCATCTCATCTCTGCTCACACTATTCCTTTCATCCGGCTGCGATTTCAACCTAGAACGGCGAGGCAGCGCCCTCCGCTGCATGTCTGCAATCGAGGTGAGGAGGCCATGGGTCAAGGAACAGAGATCTAGCGAGGTTGAGATTGAAGAAGGAGACGACAAAAGGAAGTGACCAAAGATGAAGATGACAAACAGATGAAGATCAACGTGAAGCAGCCAAAGATCGACGTGATGGCTGAGATTAGCGTGACAAACGAGATTGATGCAATGAGATCGATATGACGAAGAATGACGTGGACGAAAAAGAAAAGCATATTGACGCTATTCGGTGTTTGATTTAAGCAAATTGGCAGATTGGGGCGACAAAGATTAGGCAAATTATCGATGAAGAAAGGTCAAATACAACGATGGAGATGGAAGCCTGGCTAGGTGGTGACAAAAGGTCAAAGGCATGGCAGAAACAAAAGGTCAAAAGTAAGGTAGAGACGAAAAGGTCAAAGGCAAGGTGGAGAATAAGGCTGAGTTGTACTTGGGCCTGCTGGATAGAAGGGAAAAATAGGTGCACAAATAGAGGAAGAGAGGAAATAAAGGGAAACTTAAAAGTGGACAGACAAAGGAAGAATAGAAGGGCAAAGATGTAAAGAAAAGGCAAACAATAGCTTACCTTGGTATACGTGCCAAAACCAAATGTTTCAAATATTATGGGACGGAGGGAGTATATTGTGTAACTGAAAAATAAATATGTATGAATCTAACATACAAAGATAGCAGAAAAAATAAAAGAAAAGGATAGTGAAAGATATATACAAGCCTTGAGAGACCTAAGCACAAATGAAATCCAAAAACTATTATTAATATGCTCAACAATATATATGACTTCAATCTTCTAAATATTTTCAAGCATATTATTTCGTGATGCATATAATTGGTCTTGTATGCACATAAATTTATATTCATTTAAATATATTATTTAGATTTTGATAATTTGCACAAGGTTATATTTTTTGTAAGTGATGAAAATTAGGTTTTAGAAAAAAAAATCAAAGGAAAAAATTGGAGTAGTATTATCATATTAATGATATAGACAAGTCGAATGACAGACATGTACAAATTTGATGTACAAAAATAATGAAAAAATTTATAAAAATCATGTGAAACATATATGCATATGAGATAAAACTTGGTAAAGTATTGCAACAAATCAAATAAAACATGTTAGAGTCACTAAACTGAAAATCCAAACTCATTAACGATTATAATAATAACTCAAGAAAGTTAAAGGACAAAATTTGGCATTTTTCTTAAAAGCTACAAAATTTGTTCATTATTGGTCGAATTTAGTATTATGGCGGAGGGATGATGTACCGTAGATCTTTTCTTCAGCGCTCCTTTAATTTTTTCCACCAATTTGGTGACGCTGGGGAATGACAACATGGGGCAAGATCAGATGGCAATGGCAAGGTAAAACGGTTGATGAGGCAAGATTGAAAGAAGGTGGTGGGATTAGTGGTGGAACCAACTTTTCGACTTGAGGGAAAAAAATTATTTATAAAAATTAAATTTTATAAAAAAAATATTATGTGTATATAGTATTCAAATAATATCTATTCTAAACATAAAAGAAAAAGAAAAATAGCGCCAAAAGTACCCAAATATTTACTTTTTATTGTAAATTCACCTCTAAGCTTTCAACTGTTGCATATTTATCCTAATTTCATCATTGATTACGTTAACTGTTGGTCAAGAGGTGAATTTGTAATGTTAAATAAAGGTTTGTGATGGACATGTAATGGTTAAGAGGTTAAAGACAAATTTGTAATGAAAATTAAAAATTTAGAACTACTAGTGCTATTTACCCTTTTTATATTCTTCTACCAGTTTAGGGGTGTGGAATTCTCACCTGGTCCTTAACTTCTCTTAAAATTACCAACTTAATACCTCATACTTAGGAAAAATTTCATGGTTAGACCCTAACCTTTAATTATTATTCCAATTTTAACTCTAATCTCCAACTTACACATTTTAACTCTCTAACCTATTTAAAACATTTCATTTGGGAAATTTGGGTGACAAAACCCATTAGTTTAAATAGAAATTGCCATGTCAACATAGAATTGTAGGTAAAATGTTGACTTTAACCCCTAAATCTTTTCCTTTTATAAAAAAATCCTTATAAATTTAAAATCTGATAAAAAAAAACTCCTTAAAACCATTCAGCCTCCATCTCAACCTCCCTCTCTAGCCACCTTCTCCTTCGTCCGCCACCCTCTTCAAGCACCCCTCGTCCTCCGTCCCCATCCCCAATCCCCCTACCTCACATACAACACTACCCAGATCTCCATGTACACTGCCCACGATAGTTGGAATTGGCTATAAATCACGATGAGAATCGCAATGTGAATTAAGAGGGAAATCGAGACAACAGGAATGGGAAATTACGATGAAATCGAGAAGGAATCATGATAGTGGATGTGCAAATCGGGACAAAATCATGACAAAATCACGATGGTAGATGCGTGAATCGGGGTGAGATCTAAAGGGAGGAAGGGAAAGGGACGACAACGGGGAGAGGAAAATCGAGTGGGATGAAAGAGAGAACAATGGCTGCAAGGTGAGGGAGGCCGATAGGGAGGGAAAGGAGAGCGATGACAATGAGAAGGAGGTTGGGGAGAAAGGCCAAGAAGGAGGAAAGGATGGTGGAGAAGCAGGCCAACAAGGTTGGCTAGAGATAGAGGCCGGAAAAGAAGAAAAGGGTGATAAAGAAGGTGGTGGCGAGGCGATGGTTAGATTGTTTGATTTTAAAATTTTAATATTTTTTTTATGAAGGGAAATTTTTAGGGATTAAAAATAGTATTTATCCCTGTAATTATATACTGATGTGACATTTTTCATCCAAAGTAATGATTTTCATCTAATAATGGGCCAAAACAAAATGTTTAACGAGGTCAGGTAGTCAAAACGTGTAAGTTGGAGATTAGGGTTAAGACTAGAACAATAACTAAATGTTATGGTCTAATCATGCAATTTACCCCTCATATTTACACAATTTTGAAATTGTCGGGGGGCAGCATCACTCCCTACCCCTTATGTGGTTCCACCACTGGATGGGGTAGAGTGGCTGATGTAATGGTTGTATAGGCACAACAAGATACACTTGAGATTTTCTAACTTTCAGTGAGAGCAATAATGGGTAATTATAAGAATATGACCCACATAACTCATAGACCATATTAGACAATTTCAGGGATTTGAGAGGTGATTGTGCATATTTTTAAACCGGTGGAGGAATAAGTGTAATTCGAACAAAACCTTTATGGGCTAAGTGTTATAATTTGGTTAAATTGCATCCATGACCCCTAATTTTAATTATTGTACCATTTTAGATCCTAACCTTGATTTTATATATGAAAAATCCCTAACCTCATTTAAAATGTTCTATTCCGGACCTTTTGTTGATGGAAAATTTTAGTATGGACGGAAAATGTTATGTGGCATGTTAACATGGACGTTTTGTCATGGTGGCATAATAATCAATTGTCATGGATGACATGGAAAAGTAAGAAAAAAATTTAAAAATTTAGAAAAAAAAACTTAAAAAATAGAAAATTAGATCACCACCACCTTTAAGGCGCTCCATTGTTCCCCATTTGTTTGCCTCCATTGTTCACCCTCCAACCGCCTCCTCATTTCTCTGCTCAATCTCTTTATTGGATTCTCTGCCCGTTCGCACCAAACGCGTCATACGGCATCATATGTGAAATCGATGAGAACCCATCGTCATTGCCATAGTGCTCAGCCACAAAGTCTTCTTTGATTTGAGGATTTGGTTTATGGGTTAAGAATGGCGTTGAGCTTGCTGAAGAATTCATGGATCAAGCGTCCGGACATGAGGAAATTTTTAGTGATGACGACAGGAGGGTCAATAGATCTAGTGTTAGAAGTGGATTTGTCATTCACCACCCTCCACGTCTAATTTCCTCATTACAATTGTCATCAGAGCTTCCTAATGCTATCATGAGGTGGGATTAGGGAGGGATGAGAAAGGAGAAAGAAGGTGAAGCAAGATTGAAGTGGGATGAGAGAGAAGAAGCATAGAAATCTATTTTTCTTTGATTTTCTCTAATGCCAACGATGGAGCCGCAAAGTTAGATGGCTTCAAGGGTTAGAAGCAGTTGAGGGCGTCAGCTCGGCGTTAATCTGGGCAGGGAGGAGGGGAATGCGACAGGGAAGGAAGGGGATTGGACTTGGTGGAGGACTCGTGGTCAATTTGGGAATTAATTTGGGTACTTGATTTGAATGGTGGGCAATGGTGATAAAGTGGTTAATTTTGAAAAATTTTTAAAATTCTTCTTACTTTTCCACATCATCTATGACAATTGATTTATTATATCGGTGTGGCAAGTCGTCTATGCTGGCATGTTACGTGAAATTTTCTATCCACACTAACATTTTCCATTTATGAAAGGTCCAAAATAAGACATTTAAATGAGATTAGGGATTTTTCATATATAAAATTGAGATTAGGGTTTAAAATGGTATAATAATTAAATGTTAGGGGTCACAGTCATAATTTACCCAAAGTATATGGCTGGGGAAACATGCTTGCCGAAGAGAGGCTGCTGAGGCAAGCAAAAAGAGGTAGATTTATTACTATTATTAGTCTTTTAGATTCAGAGATGATGAGTTGGATTCATACGCCACCGACCCTCCTCCTGCTTCTGAGCTTCTTCCTAGTCCCAGAGCTTTGTCTTGTCGCTAATCCCAATCCTCATGATCATCAAACCCCCACGAACATCACCATCTTAAAGCGCAAGCATGAGTTGTTTATAAACAGATCACGCCTGCCTAATTTTTTCTCCACTTGGTTCCTTCTTTTTCTTCTTTTGTTAATTAATTGTTCGATATCTTGGTTTTGAGATCATTACTTATTTATAACTACTGTTTATTGGATTGGATTATCAAAGGCGGGCCGAGAGTATATATTTCTGCTATTATACTCTTAACTCAACCTGAGCACATTTTCTTTCTTTAAGGAATTACTTGTCTCACTCATCCAGCTCACCAACTTGACTTTAATTGGTTACATGTTTTCCCCTTTGGACACCAATAATTTATCTAACTAAATCCGACGGATTTAGCTGTATTACAAAATAAACAATACTAAAAAAGATCTATTAGCTTAATTGTTAAGATTTATGATTGTTATTATGAGGTGATTTGGTTGAATTTTTTATTTTGTCACTGTCCTCTCATGTATTAAAAAAAAACACAATATAAATAATGGTTATTTTTATTATCACACTTTCTTGTAAATTAAACTCAATCTATCCCATATCTATTGAAGTATTTAGTTCGGAATAGATATTAAAAATTTAAAGAAAGTTTATGTATTTTTTATACTTTTATTTTTAATTTTTTATGCCTAGACCGAGAAAGTTTAAGAAGGTAAATAGTGGAATAATAGTTTAAAGGTTAGTATGGTAATGCCATTTACTAAATATAAAAAAATTACAAAGATTTTGGACTGTCAAAAATAAAATATGTTATAACTATTTTTTTAACAAAGTTAGTAATTAACTTTTAAGATAATGATTAATATATCAAAAACAAACATGCAAGTGTATATCACGGGTCCATGATCAAGGACATGAATTCGCTTGAGATTAAAGTACATTATTTTTAATTTTTTTGCCCATAGTTAATGACATTTGAAAGTTAATAATTTGTCTTCATAACAATTATTTGAATAATATTTCTAAAAACTAGTTACATTTTGTGATTTTTTTCCGTATGCAACCTAAAAAGGAGATAAACTAATAAAAAATATTTAAACTTTATAAAAATTATTTAAACAATACTTTTAGGTTTTTATTAATGTATATGGTTTTAATTACTATAAAATTAGGCTAAAATATACATATATAACATAAATAATCCTTAGTCACTGTTCAAAAATTCCAACCATTAACATAAATAGTAGATATTTTGATCATAAAAAATTAAAAGCCAATTTAGTTTAACTTAAGTTAACTTAATCCAAAATAATTTTTTTATTTTTATATTTTTTTTGTTTAAAATCAATTTAATTTGAAAGTCAATATTATGTATGTCTAATAATTCATTAAAAATATTTTTTATAAAAAAAGTCATACAAATTTAATAAATTTATGAAAATTTACTTTCAAATGGATTATTACATTTATTTGAATGAAATTGATTTCAAATAAAAAAATATAAAAATAAAATAAGTTATTTTAAATTAATTTAATTTAAAGTAAAACGAATTTGTTCTAAAACAGTTTTTATATAGTTTTCTGAAAATGAAATGAAAACAAAAGATAGCTAGATTGAATTCAAAATTCTTGGTATGCATTTTGACCATTAGGAGCTAAGCTCTTCCCCGTTTTCCATTTGTCGACAAAATAAAGCAGGCTATAAGGATGGAGCACTAAATATACACGCAGTATCGATATAGAATACTACCTTTTAAGGACCCTAATCCCTAGCATTTGTTATGAGCAATCAACAAATCTATTGGCAATTTTGAATATCGACAAAAAAGGCCTCCCGTTTAGCATCACACAACTTCGAGGCCAAAAGTCAATTAATAGATTACCAGCAATTGCAGCACCACGTGCCCTCATTATATATATATATTGTACAAATTTTTTATTCTTTCAACTATATATATGTACGTATCTATAAACACATAAAAAGTTTTTATCAAAATAAAATTCATGAAATAATATAATATACTACTATTTCTTCGTAAAAAAATTTATCATAATTATTTTATTGCGTCTATTTGTCTAGACATATCAGTCAAATTGAATAAAACTTCTGAATGCTCATTATTTTAAATTATAATTATACAAAAAATTTCCTAATATTGGATAAATATATTTAATATGTTCATGATATACAACATAAAAAATATTTATTAAAAAATAAAAAATAAAAAACTGTGTTGGATGAAGTATGAATAATTTGTGCAAAGTTTAGGACTCAATTCATTTTAACTTAAGTCAATTTAATCTAAAATTATTTATATTTATGTTTACATCTTTTTTTACTTAAAATCAATTTTATTTGAAAGTTAATATTATTTGGGTGAAATAATCTATTAATTGAAATTTTTTATGATATTGTTAATTTTTTTTGAAATTTTCTCTTTCAGGTATTAAAAAATAAAAAATTCATAGAAATTTAATAACATAATAAAAATTTTATTTCAAATGAATTATTACACCTATAGAATATTGGTTTTCAAATAAAATTAATTTTAGGTGAAAAAATATGAAAATAAAAATAAATTATTTTAGATTAAGTTAATTTAAATTAAAACGAATTGAGTATATGTTTATGTGCAATTATTTCCAGTTTCTTGTGTTTTTAATGTAAAAACAGAGTATATTGGTCTGGATGCTTTTGGAATCTTCGTTCCTTGTTTGGGGGATGCTTGCTTGGTAGTCGGCAGGGGTTCTGATTATGTCACTAACGCCTTTGGAAACATGCACAGGGAAAAAAATGCAATTGGTCAAATACCTAATCACACGTCAATCACTTTAACTAGCTGATGCTGATCAATGACTCCTTTAATAAAATATGCGATTTTGTCGTAAGTTATTATCAATGAACAGTTTTTTGGTTGGGATTTTCTTAAATACAGCTCCAATGGCTTTTTATTGAAAATAATGTTTATAAATTGGGTCCAAAGCTCAGTAGAAATATGTCAATTTTTTTAGTTTACCACTGAGTTCCTAACAGGTGTGGGATGCAATTTGCTAGGGTCTACTGACTCGGCTTAGTTTGGCAAATTGAAAACTGTTTTGAATCGAAATGAAAAATTAAAAAAGAAAAGATGCTTGTTTTAGTTGGAAAAACCCACGCAAATTTTAGTTTGAGTTTCTCTCGAAATTTCTGCCTTAAGTCAATTTATGCAGATTCAATCGGTTCCTCCTCCTCAAATTGAAGAGTCTTGTTCACAATTAGTTTTTGGGAATCATATAATTTATGTTTTAATAGTAATTTCCATTAAAAAGAAACAATCCAATATATGAAGACATTTCCTGCAATATTTATGTTTTGTCGAAATCAGAAGAATGTATGGCTGAAAAGCTTAATCGTGTTTAGGCTTTTACTCATGGTTGATGACATTCTAAGCTTCTTCCATTTTGTGCCTGACAAGATCATTTCCAAAAACTTTATCCTATTAGAAAAACTAACGGCTTTGCTATTGAAGCATCAATAAAAATCTCCCAGGCCCCTATCCATGCACCTGTGTTTGAAAAGGTGACGTGAATTGTGTTTGTTAAAATGTGAAAAAAAAACCAAAAGAAAAAGAAAAGTTACGAAGTTCCAGACAAGGCTTGAAAATGACAAGTCATGGCTCTTAATAAGCAGTACTTCGGAGGGGATGAGTCTAGGGCAGCGCTGGCCGACCTCTATAGCCTGTTAAAAGCATCGCCATCTTTAGCTTCGCAGCAAAACTTTAAAAAGGAAAATAATACTAGTGTATAGATATGTAGGTGTAAATTGTAATAGAAAAAAAGGGGAAAACCTACACCTTACCCCGGAATCCATAACTTTATTAACAGCGACAAGCAGAAAATAAAATGCTTAAAGTTTAATTATAAGAAAATTTGATAATTTAAATTGCTGGAAAATTTTTGAATAGTTAAAATTTTTTGAAATACGGAAAATGAATAATTTAAATTAAAACTTAAAAAGATGATGCCAGCAATATCCCATAAAAGATGCTAGCATGAGAGGAAGTGTATCTATCTTTTTAAATTAAAAATACCTGAAATGTATTTTTAACTAAACCTTTGGCGGTTTTTATATAGTTATCCAAAATTGAAAAAGTGAAAAGGAAAATAGTCATGGAAAATCTGTTTGGATTGAATGAATGAGGAAGGAAGGGAATATAATTAATGTAAAATTTTTTTTTGGATAGAAAAGAATAGAGGGTGAAAGAACATTATTAACGCTCCATTTTTCTCCTTAGAATATTTTTTTCATTTTCTATTCTCTTCCTTTTCTTCCCGTTCCTTGGGATTAAATCCAAACAAAGCCAAAAGAAGAAGTGGTTGAAGTTGGAGTTAGAAGCAGTGGGAGATGTCACCCTCGCTTAACAGTAATGGGCTAGAGAGCATGTGAGCGACACCACCATCGCCTCTCTGCCACAACCACCTCGCCTTTAATGGGCTTCCCATCACATCTGAAGCCCAATCGCTCTCTTATCCCATTTTCCTTTTTCTTTTTCATTTTATTATTTTTTAAAAAACATTATTTTTCACTTCGGTTAGAAAAAACAAGATTTTTAATAAATATGAACGCTTGAATTAGGTTAATTTTTAATAAATAAGGTGCACCATTTGGTTTACATTTTTTAGGGAGAACCGTTTAAAAGGGGTTATTGATAAAAAAAAAAACAATAACAACAGATAATGAAGTGGATGGACTTCTTGGGAACGATACTGATCAAGTCTCCAAGTATTGTGCTCCTAAACCAAAACATCATTTGCTAAGGGAAGTTAATTTAAGTGGAAGTATTTGCCAAACTAAAAAACGCTCTACTGGACCAAGTTTTTTTTACTAAAAAAACCCTCGAATTTCATTGTCATCCTAAAAAATGAACACACTTTTCAGGCAAATTAATAAACAAAAAAATCCTTTAAAATCCAGACACTAGAAACAAAAGGAAGAAATCGAAAATAAAAAAGGCAAGAAAACAGAAGACCTTTACCATTTTCCCTGCTTGTTTCAATTTTGTCGATGGAAGGCCTCAAGCTTTCACATTTAACAGTTGGCGACCCGTAAGTAAATAAAACAAAACATGAAAATCAAATCACTGGCTCTTCCCCTCTCTCCACCCAAACAGTAAGACCTCATCAAACCCCACCACGCCCCTTCCCTCTCTCATCGGATCTGATTCTTTTCTTACGGACCCGAGACGCCATAGCCATTGCTTCTCTCTTTCCTTGATCCGAACAACGGAATCGAAATCCAGGACAAGTTGGTATAGAAAGAACAGACAAGACACGGAGAAGGCCCAGGAAATTCTGTTTCTGGGTCCATTTCTGGGCGCTCCCGTCTCAATTGAAATGGGAATGCCCGCAAATAAAGCATGAGCAAAAACCCCATTAACGGCAACGAAGAGGACGGCGAAGAAGACGACGACTGCTTTTACGATTCCCTCGACCGCATTGCCTCCTCCAATTCCTGCTCATGCTCTACTTCCGCCTCCAATTCCGACTCCGAGCCCGACCCGGTTACGCGCCCCGACTCCCCTCATGCAAAACCCTTTCCCGTCCCTAAATTTCCCATGGCGGTCTCCAAGTTCGACATCTGGATCTCCGAGCCGGCCTCTGTGTCGGAGCGCCGTTCCCGCCTACTCCGCGAGATGGGCCTCAGTCGGGACGCGGCTCTCTCGAGATCGAGACCCGGGTCCGGGTCCGAAACCGGCGATATCGGCAGGTCTGTTTCATCCGAGAAGTTGGTGCGACAGGATCAAGAGGAGAGTTCCGGCATCGTAAGATCGAAGTCAGACGGTGCTGGAGGGCACGATGACGGGGATGGGCGCACTCATGGTGATTCTAATATTTCTCATGTTTCCTCGTCTTCTGTTCTGTCCGTTGCTGGTTCTTCTTTCTCTTCTTCTTTGAGTTTTGTAAATAGTAATGGAAATAACCGTGACTGTAACTTGAGAAGTAGCATTTGTGATCGTGTAAGCACAAGCAATGGATCTTTGGGTGGTGATTCCGCTGTTCGTGCCGTTTCTCCAAATAAGCCTCCCACGGGAAAGAGTTGCAGGAGAATAGACGAAAGCAGGGGCGATTCCATGAGTTCCAATGGTGTTATTGCTTGTAATTCGATGTCTAATGTTTCTGATGCGAGCAATGGCGGAGGAGTTGTGGAGAAGTCGGATTGTGTTGAACAAGTGTGTACCATCAAGAATCTTGACAATGGGAAAGAGTTTGTGGTGAATGAGATCAGGGAAGATGGGATGTGGAACAAGTTGAAGGAAGTGGGGACAGGCAGGCAGTTGACTTTGGAGGAATTTGAGATTTGTGTTGGGCATTCCCCTATCGTTCAGGAACTGATGCGGAGGCAGAATGTGGAAGATGGAAATAAGGACAATGCAGAAACGAACACCAACGGTGTAGCTTCTAGTGTTTCCAAACTCAAAAAGAAAGGAGGCTGGTTCAAGAGTATCAAAAGTGTTGCAAGTAGTGTTACAGGCCACAAGGAAAGAAGAAGCAGTGATGACAGGGACACATCATCAGAGAAGGGTGGGCGGAGGTCAAGCTCTGCCACAGATGATAGCCAAGAGGTTTCATTTCATGGACCGGAGAGAGTAAGGGTAAGGCAGTATGGGAAGACATATAAAGAGCTCAGTGCTCTTTATAAGAGTCAGGAAATTCAGGCACACAATGGGTCAATTTGGAGTATCAAGTTTAGCTGTGATGGAAGATACCTTGCAAGTGCAGGTGAGGACCGTGTAATTCATGTTTGGCAGGTGGTTGAATCAGAGAGAAAGGGGGAGTTGTTGATGGAGAAGATAGACGATGCGAACTTGAATGTACTGTTTTTGGCTAATGGGTCGCCTGAACCGACATTTTTATCACCAAGAACGGAGAACCATCCTGAGAAGAAGAGGAGAGGGAGGCATTCTATTAGCCGGAAGTCATTGAGCTTGGATCAAATTGTTGTGCCAGAGACTGTTTTTGCTCTATCTGAAAAGCCATTTTGTTCATTTGAAGGACATCTAGATGATGTGCTTGACCTATCTTGGTCCAAGTCTCAGGTTAGTTACCATTCCTTGCTTTTACTAGATTCAAAGTATTCTAATTGACAGTTGGCTTGATTTTGTTCCTTTAAGCTGATAATTTTTCATAAGCAGAACTCAAAACCTTGCTTAGACTTCCGCTTTACTTAGTCTTGCACCATCTCGATATGCTGTATAAGTTGATTCCTAACAACTATGTGATGTGATGGAACTGGTAGCAAATGCCTTCATTCGTAGCAATCTCACCAACTTGTTTGGCCAAGTGGAAAATCATATGGCACTGAGACTGCATCTCATCACCTTGCAAGAAGGGTATCCACTGTAAAAGCTTGCCACTTTCTTCTATTTCTTGGATTCATCTTAGAGAGATTCTAGACTTGTTCGTCCTGATTGGGCGTGTACACCTTTTCTGTAGATATTTCATTCTATCTAAGGTCCAGACATCTTTATTCTTGTCTAGGATTTCAATCAAGATTCTTTAACCTTTTGCTAGAAAACATCTTTAGCCATATTGATCATCTAAATTCAGGCTGTCAAATGTGCAACTGAAGAACACCTAAGCTACGCCTCTCTGTATTCACTGTCCAGTCGGTGCATTCTGAATTCAGAAAACAGTAAAAATAAAGGATTGAAAATATTCCTATCTGCAAATTGAGCTATGCAGGATTTTATTGTATACTCTTTAAAATTTGACTAGGCTGCAGTACTCTGTATGCTGCAGTTCTAAGTAGCTTTCTTACCTTAATCAATCTGTCATAACTAGTTTCCAACCCTGAAGCATCATCAAATGGTTGTTTCTTAATGCTGTCTGCACCATATCTCGCCAACTGGATAGTTGAATAAAAAATGTCAAGGCCTGATGCTTTTCAATTTTTGGGTGCCTCTAGACTAGCTTTCTGTAGGAGAAACATGTGGGGAAAGGCAATTCTATAAAAGGTCAGAATGGTGACATGTTGATGATTCAATGGTGTCTTGTTGTCTGATAACTTTGCGGCTCTCTCTTGAACCTTGCTTAGCTAACATTGCTATTGGACATTCACCAAGGCAGCTTTTTTTCCCCATGATCAGGTGTTCTGCTTCCCACCTCAAGATTTTTAATCCAATTCTTAGTGTTGAAAGTGGCTTAAGGATGTACTAGTCATATCTCAGAAACATCAGATTCTTGAACTTTACTTGCTTTCTCTGTATTCTATAAGTCAAGTTGCTGGCTAGTTGAATCGACTAGTCTGATCCAAAGTCCTATAAGGAAAATTTCACCTAACTTGGATTGGTGGGAATTTTAAACAGAAGATAGGGCAGCCTTCGATTGACTGATTCAGTCATTCTTATTTCAAATCATAATGGGTGGAAGCATCATAGTTCTGTTTAAATTAACTTTGATGTGGAGTATTTCTATGTTCAAGTGCTGATGTTATTATTTTTTCCCCAGAAAAGAAGAGGCGTCCTCATGGATTCCTACTAAACTTTTTTCCTTTTTTTCTAAAAAAAAAATTATGTAGTGTTGAATGCTTTTTAAGTGAAGATTTATTGGAATTTCTTGTTTCCAGCATTTGCTTTCGTCGTCGATGGACAAAACGGTGCGCTTGTGGAACTTGTCTAGCAAGACTTGTCTAAAAATATTTTCACACAGTGACTATGGTAAGAACACTGTAAGTTTCATACCTTTTATTAAATGCTTGGCAATTTAATTGTAGTGTTAACTTAATAGATCTCTCTTCATTTTCATTTTGTTATTTTTAGGGTGTGTTGTGTCTGTGCGGGAATTCACTTTTGAAGCATTTAGAAAATTATAGTTTAACATACTAGCAGAAACATACTAGAATGGGCAAAAAAATAAGGCAGAATATTATTGCTTTGGATAAGATTGCATATTTTGTGAACCTTACATGTGGGGTTCTTGATTGCCAAGTAACACATATAAAAGTGAGAAATTGTGTAGTCCTTATTGTAATGAAACCTTTTTCGGTCAATCAACACCAGCATATGATTAGAAATTTTTAGCATGATAGGCTTCTATGATACTGAGATATAAGATGGAAAATTTTATTGAGTGGCTGCAAACCACAAAATAATACCATGTGCTTATTTTGATACCATGGCATCCAATGTGGTCAATAGTTCAGGTTTGGATCTTTTGGTTGGCCTAACCTAGAAATTTTTTTTATGTGGGTTAACATTTTGCTCACTGCCCTTGTCCTTCTGGGTCTCCTTGTCACAGTAACCTGCATCCAGTTCAATCCTGCTGATGACAGATTCTTCATTAGTGGGTCTCTTGATGCTAAGGTTCGCATATGGAGCATTCCTGATCGTCAAGTGGTTGACTGGAATGATCTGCATGAAATGGTCACTGCAGCTTGCTTTACACCAGATGGCCAGGTTTCTCTCTCTCTCTCTCCCTCCCTCCCTGGTTACGATGTGCTGTAGATCGTTAGTCTGTTTCTCATGGGATATTTGCTTGATTGTTGAAGGGGGCACTTGTTGGCACATACAAGGGAAGTTGTCGTTTGTACAACACATCTGGTACTAGTTCTTGATACTTTATTCTGTCTTCCTCTTTTGTTAAATTGAAGGACTTTTAATGATAAGGCATGTAAAATATTTTTCAGAGAATAAGTTGCAACAGAAAAGTGAAATAAATCTGCAGAACAAAAAGAAAAAATCCCATCAGAAGAAGATAACTGGCTTCCAGGTATAATGATTGGATAGGAAAGGCATGGTCCCATTGTCGATGCTGTAACTTTGTAGCTGACTGCTCTTTTAAACAGTTTGCTCCAGGAAGTTCATCAGAAGTGTTTGTCACATCAGCAGATTCAAGAATCCGAGTTATTGATGGTGTTGATCTAGTTCACAAATTTAAAGGTGAGATAATTTCTTGCTTTGCTTATATCTGTGGCTTGAAATTTTAATCAGGTTTTATATAATGGTTCTGATTGTTTTGTTCTTCAGTCAAGCTAGTAAATTATTTTTTAAAACTGGAACTAGCTTCAACAAATCTTAGCTAATTATCTCAGAAGGCAATTTAAACATTTACATGTTGTTCTGAACTTTGTCTTGCCAATGTTTGAGGTTTTACTTGCCTGATCAAGCTCAAAATGATACTCCCTCCGTTTTATAAAGGATGGCTCTTCTACCTTTTTTTACTAAAGTTTGACATAAATATATTCATATTAATTTGTATTATAAAAAAATTTAAAAAATTATATTTATAAACTAGAGTCTTTAAGGTACCATTTTCATATAAAAAATTTATATTTCTATAAAAAATTTTGAAAGAAAAAATCCTGAATTAATTGCTGTGAAAAGTAAAGGGAACTAGCTTTGTGAGACAGAGGGAGTATATTTTTCCCTGAATAATGCAATATTTAACAGAGATGATCATAATTTGGTCTAGAGCAGTAGAGCTGGAGGAGTGCGGCCAGTTTTTATTTCTGGCAACACTGCCAATTTGAGATATGTTTCCAGGAGGGAAAAAAAGAGGCAAATGGAATTTTTGGTTTTACAAGTGGCACCGGGTGTTAGTGATGCCATCTGTTACTGTTAAAATGCTTATCATGGGAGCATTTAGTTCTGAGTTTCTTCTAGTGGCTTTCATTTTCTTGGTATCTCGGTACTCTTATGACTGTAAATTTGACTGTTGCTTCTTAGAAGGCTGATGTTTCTGCTGATGTTGATCATTTAGTTATTTGAATGAGCTTTATGCTGTAATGTAGTTTTCTCACTTTTAATTGTGCTTCAGTCAACAATTTCAGATGTCCTGTAAAGGTTGTGCCCTTGACTAGGACTTTCAGTCTTTGGCCGTCATTACATTGCCGGTTTATGGTTGCATTTAGATGCTATTTGAGATTGACACATGGTATCATTATGTGTTGGTGATGCAACTGACTAGAGAGTTGTGATTTTGCTGAACAAGTTCTTGTTGTGTGATAGGGTTTCGAAACACAAACAGCCAAATATCAGCCTCTGTCACGGCCAATGGAAAATTTGTGATATCTGCCAGTGAAGATTCCTATGTATATGTATGGAAGCACGAAGCAGAATCCAGACCTAGAACAAAAGGAGCAACTGACACCAGGTCTTATGAGCATTTCCACTGCAAAGATGCATCATTGGCCATCCCATGGCCTGGTGTTGGGGACTCATGGGGGTTACAGGATATGCATACAAGTGATCAAAATGGTTTTGATAATAACCTTGATGAAGTTTCCACAGCGAATCACCCTCCTACGCCAGCAGAGGACTTTGCTTGCCAAGATGGTTCTTTTTCAGTATCTGGGTGCAGCAACAGTCCACTTCATGGAACCATTTCTAGTGCAACGAATAGCTACTTCTTTGATAGAATCTCGGCAACTTGGCCCGAGGAGAAACTTCTTTTAACCACTAGGAACAGGAGCCCTCGGACCAGTGTGGATTTATCAAACATAATAAATCCCCACATGTCAGCTTGGGGGATGGTCATTGTGACTGCTGGTCTTCGAGGGGAAATAAGAACTTTCCAGAATTTTGGATTGCCAGTTCGGATCTAAGAGGGTGGGGAGAGATGGGGGCAAAAGCTGATGAATGGTGGTGAGATGAGTCTGTCTAATTGGGTTACATTGCGTTGTACAGAGGGATATCGGGTGAGGTTTGTAATATTAGAGGTTTCATTTCTTTCTTTCTTTGTGCTCCTGCTCGTCGGATTTGGAAGGAATATGGGCAGCCAGTCCGATTGAGCACCGAGGTTATATAGATTTGTTCGAGAAAAAAAGGGGGGGGAAAGTCCTATACCGTGAAGTTAGAAACCGATGTAATTCTGGAATCGGGAATTGTAGAGTTATAAACATTGCCAAAGCTTATTGAATTGAGATTGAAATTCTTTTACAGTGAACCATGTACTTTACTTTCCCATAACCATTCATGGCCGGTCACCAGAGAACGTCTTGCTCCCTTGGGTTGGGGATCCATTACCAATTTTGTGTTGAGTTGCTTTTGTATGTACAAAAATAAATAACGGACGATCCATTTTATTCCATTTGTTAAAAATCTACAGTTGGAGTATTTAAATTCAAAAACTAATCTATTCTTTCTTTGGTTTTTCAAAAGAACCTGCAGACACAGATGGATTGAAAAGTTTTTTGTATTTTGATATTCAGAATAATTTTACAAGTTTAATAGGAGAGGGATATACTAATTATAGTAATTATGGAGAGTAGCATACCAGCTTTTTAGGATCCCAAATGACAATTAAATCATCTTTTGTAAGGCATGTTGTAAGAAGTTGGGATGACAGGTTCAATTATTGAACCTCTCTTATATCTCGCATAACTCTTAACCATTAAACTAAAAAATCGGAGATATAAGTAATGGAAAGTTTTAAGTTCAAGAGGTTAGGGTAATAATCATGCAAAGCAAGAGGAGGTGTAAAAAAGGGGGGCTCCTCTACAGTTTACTGGAGGGCCGTCGCCCGCCTACCCTCCTACAAAGTGGTTCATCTTCAGCCACCACCCACAGTATTATTATGTTTGTAACTAAGAATTTTAAAAACATAAAATTTATTACATGAACCACATAAAGATGCAATTAAATTATGATATCTATCGCCTGTTATCTAACTATAATTATAATTATGTTCTATAAAATATGAAGATGCGGTGGCACAACGCACACCACAAGTTTGGGGCCGAACCAAACGGTTCACCGTAGGGAATTCATTCCTTAAGGGGAAGGGCTAGAAGAGTACAACCCAACTCCATATCCTCCCCAATCCTTGCCCACTGCCCAGCCCATAACTACAAGAAATGGCACAAATTTATCAAATATCAGGAAATCCAAAGCTAAAATTCCCATTGGCTGCATGAATCGACGTGGCAGATTTATCTGCTCCTACCTCATCTTATCCTTTCTCCCACTAATATCACAGAAAAGCACTTATCTGTTTTGTCACCAATCGCCCACCTTGACCTCCCTATTTATTGTTGAAATATCTCGTTTCTAACACTAGTACCACTGTTTTTACTCTGACAACTAGTTGTTGATGATGGCTCTGCAAGCTGCTGCTTCGCTTCCGTCTGCTTTTTCTGTTCTTAAGGAGGTTTGTTTCGGCCATTCTCTTGTTGTTTCGGCTGGCCAATATTACATGGGTTTTGCTTATTTTGGGAAATGAACTTGGGTTTTGCAGGGAAAGTCCAGCGTTTCTTTCAGTTTCAGGGACTCCAGTGTCTTTGGGGTTCCATTATCGGATCATGTCAAAGCTGATCTCAGATCTCTTGCGCTTAGGTGCAAGGTATGGCATTGCTTCAACATGGTTTCTTTCTCCTTTTGTTACTTCTGATGAGTTATGGTTCAAAACTGTTCACATTTGATCGTCATTACAAATGCTTTTGAACGGAAAATTATAAATTTTAAACACCCAACACAAGGAATGGAATTTTCTTTCGTTTTTTTGTTTAATGCATGTGAAGTTGAGAGTGTTTTGACTGCCCAGATACAGAGAAATGTGATCTTTTTGTCTATTTTTATTTCGTGGCAGAAAGAATTCAACCATAGAAGTGGTACAGTGAGAGCCCAAACAACAGCAACTGCTACTCCAGCTGTGAACAAGACTTACGTAGAAGAGAAGAAGACCTTGAGAAAGGGAAACGTGATAATCACCGGCGCCTCCTCCGGTTTAGGACTAGCGACGGCCAAAGCCCTGGCTGAATCCGGGAAATGGCACATAATCATGGCCTGCAGAGACTTCCTCAAGGCAGAGAGAGCCGCCAAATCTGCTGGACTGGCTAAAGAAAGCTACACCATCATGCACCTGGACCTTGCCTCACTGGACAGCGTCCGCCAGTTCGTTGATAACTTCAGGCGCTCAGGCATGCCTCTCGATGTCTTGGTCTGCAATGCTGCTGTTTACTTGCCAACTGCCAAGGAACCCACATTTACTGCTGAAGGTTTCGAACTCAGTGTGGGAACTAACCATCTTGGTCACTTCCTGCTCTCGCGTTTACTGCTTGATGACCTCAACAAATCAGACTACCCCTCCAGACGTCTGATTATTGTAGGATCCATCACAGGTAAAGCATAATCCCTCAATTGTTCGCTTGCTATTTGCTATGTGGTTCTTAAACTGCTGTGAGAACATTAACTCACTCTGCGTCGGTACTGTAAACTGCATCAGGAAACACAAATACATTGGCTGGCAATGTACCTCCAAAGGCAAACCTAGGTGACTTGAGGGGTTTTGCTGGGGGCTTAAACGGGCTCAACAGCTCAGCCATGATCGATGGTGGAGACTTTGATGGGGCTAAGGCCTACAAGGACAGCAAAGTCTGCAATATGCTTAGCATGCAAGAGTTCCACAGGCACTATCATGAAGAAACTGGCATCACATTCGCTTCGTTATATCCAGGTTGCATTGCCACCACCGGCTTGTTCAGGGAACATATCCCCTTGTTCAGGCTTCTCTTCCCTCCATTCCAGAAGTACATAACTAAGGGCTTTGTATCTGAAGAGGAGGCTGGTAAAAGACTTGGTCAGGTATTACCTCTGATGACATGTAGTAGATGATCATGCATAGTATTTACTTTGTATCTTCTGCAGTATCTTGACGCACATTACACCAACGCCTCTGTTCTAGGTTGTGAGTGATCCGAGCTTGACAAAATCTGGTGTCTACTGGAGCTGGAACAAGGCATCAGCTTCGTTTGAAAATCAGTTGTCTCAAGAAGCTAGTGATGCTGAGAAAGCACGCAAAGTATGGGAGATCAGCGAGAAACTTGTTGGTTTGGCTTAGTTTTGAGGCATCGAGCCAGTGTGACCTTGTCTATGCTGCGGAAAACCTTGGCACCAGTGAATTGGATCCATTGGAGAGTGTAGATTTTAAATTAAGAAGGTTTCTTGTTAACATCTTTCTGTAGATTACTGTTGGATCCGTCAGTAAAATCACTCACCCTGCTGCAAAGCGTAAATTAGCTTCGTACCACTCTCTAACTCAACGGAGCATCAGGCTTAAAACATTCTAAAAATATTCAACCAAAAGTAGATAGCACATACAACCGAAGTTTCTGGCAGACAAGTATCACCAGATACATACAAATATTCTGCCAAGTTTGCCTTGCTGGAAGTAATATCATACAAAGCTTTAGTAATTACGAAGAAACAACTCAAGACTCATAGGCTGGGAACCTCGCTTCAGAGGGATCAATCATGTCAAGAAAGAGATAAGCCATTCCTCCAATGCCTTCGAACATTGAATATGGACTATCACCTCCATGCATCTTCCCCTGGGATATCAGCCTTTGAGCCCTATCAAACAGAAAGGAAGCAAATGCCTTTGCCCTATACAAGTACTTGGCATCACCAGTCAGACGGTAGAGTGAAAGGAACACGTAGGTATTCCCACTTATGCCATGACAGATGCCAACTCGTTTGAGCAAGCCACGCTTCCACACCACCTCTCCTGCATCCACTGCTGCTTGCACAAACTCCTCATCTTTGAAAACCTGAATGAACTCACATTCTTAAAACAACAGTTCCAGTTTTCCCCATAAAATTCTGCACGCTACTTAGAGCCATGGAGCCTCACACTACATTACTTCGGAGAGAGATTAAATGTGAGAACAAAATTTCAGGCTTAATAACTACAAATTAACAATTTCTAATCCCCTAAATTACCATCATACACTTATAGGGTTTACCTCAGCCGCTTTGGCAAGGGTAAGGGCCACTCCAGGAGCACCATGACAAAAATGTACAAGCCGGTCTGATTCACTTCCTTCACTAGACGGGTAATTGCCACTAGGAAAACAATGTTTTATCATGTACCGTAGCGTACCCTTGACATCCTCCACCTCATCTGGCTTCAATTCCAGATGCATCAAGATGTGCATAATTCCGGCCAATCCATGAGCAGCACCCCAATATTTTTTTCCATGCCACTCATACATCAACGGACACCTCCCTTTCTTTGCCAATTGTCTGCCTGACTTGATGATTTCATCTGCAACTGCTCTCTGCATTAATCAAGTGAAACAGAATGTAGATTTCGTTCATTGGTCTCACTTGATGTGATTCACGCAGAATTGAGTGGAGTTCCAGAATTGTCTTACCATGGAGACGGTGGATATAGTTTCATTACCAATATGCTTGTTTATGAATAAGCAGGCACACAGGAAACCTGCTCTGCCATATAATAACTCATTTGGTATGTCACTAGGAAGCCTGACCTGTTCTAAAAAGAAATCATATCACATGATTCTAGCTCCAAAGAAGTGCAGCTCGTTGATTGACAGTGTCAGAGTTTGGTTTTTGTTAGGTAATTAATACCTCTTTGAACTCTTTCAAGTAGCAATTCAGCAGCCTCTCTTCACCAGCATGCTTTGCTAGAACGGCACCAAGTGCAGAAACACCAGCGCGGCCACAGATGAAAGAAGCATGCCTACATACATTATAATATAAAGGCCGACTAAGGTTGGTGGCCATTTTAAGCTGAAGATAATCTAGGGTCAGAAAAATAAGGCACACATACACGATGAGATTTCTAATAGAAATTTCTCAAGTATTTAGCGCCAATATTTATTGAGACATTGAGCAAATCCTTCAAAATTCATTTTATGCAGGCGTTTTTTTTTGCCCGAAACTTGTTTCACTCATCATGAGCGAGCTCCACACACAAAAACTACTAGTATTTCCATAAATAGATCACGTGAATGAACCACGCCTATCAAGAACCAGACTCATTTAATCAAACATATGCCACTTATCACGAAGAACATACAGAAATCCACATCATTATGAACTAAACTAGATCAGTCCTGTCACCAGCTAACTAGGACTCAACTTGAACCAACCTAAATTTTAAGCTCCAGAAAGAACAATACAGTTGAACGGAAGCCTGGAGAAGAGATTAGTGACTTACCCCGAACCTTTAGAAGCAGAATCACAGGACCTAACGATCTCTAAGCATAACTTAAGATCATTCTGGTTCTTGTTCAGTTGGTAGGCTCTGAAAAGCAAATAAGCTGTCCCAAGAGCCCCTGTGTACAAAGTGTAATCCTTCACACGTTTTCCAGTAGAAAACCACGTCTCTCTTACCACCTGACACAACACAATTAGAATGCTAAATAAACACACCTAAGAGCACAAGAAAGCCGGTACGTGGGAAAAGTAATCCCCATCCGTTAACAACCCATAAAAGCCGCGGAATGTTTTGTAACAGTAAAAAAGAAAAGAAATTTCGGACAATTGGTTGGGAAATTCCAAAATCAACAAGAAGCCATGAAATTTATATGATCACAAGTAACAAACTTCAATCTTAAACCGAGAAATTCTGGTGACCGGCGCTTGGTGAGAATAGGGGCAGAAGAGAGTACAGTATCTTTGATAGCTAAAGCAGAGGCGGCGAGCCTTTCGGCGAAGCACTTGTAAGGAAGATGAAGGAGGCTCAATAGCGAGTCGTTGGCGGACGGAGCAGGTATTGTTTCATCTTCTGGGACGAAATCTGGCATTTCATTTGTGAAGAATCGATCCGCCATGCTTCTGTGCCTCCTGCTGCCTTCGCCTTCTCGAGAGAGCGGGAGCAAACTTCCAGAGCCTTTGCTTTCTTTTTTTCCGTTTTATGGTGTACTTCGAGTTCTGTGTAAGGAAACTTACAAAAACTCCGTAACCTATATTTACCCCCGTTATTTTCAAAACCTACAATTTATCCCTCAAATGTCAAATGATAAGCTTTATTACTTCATCCGTTAAGCTTGTGGTTGTGGGTTCAAATGCTTTGAATTATTTCTATATTCATGTTTTTTAAAGAAAAAACAGTAACAAGCAGGGAAATAGAGATGACAGATGTGTAGACAAAATCCATTAACAACAAATATCCATATATGACATGTGAGTAAAATGGTAAAAGTATTCACAGTGAGGTGGACATGGGAAATAAAGTATACTTGTCTGATAAATACGGGTGAGTGACAGGTTTATAATATCCATAATAGATAAATCCACTCCAACAACCTGCCATATCTATGAGGTGTGTAATTTAAATATTTTTATACTCGCCAAGTATAAATTAGCTCGTACCACTCTCAACTCAACAAAGCACTAGGTTTAAAACATTCTAAAAACTAATTTATAAATCCGGCGTTGTCACGAGGTCTCCATGTTATATTGAGTATTGGAAAATAATATATATTTAAATGTTATGAAAATATTATTAGTAAAATTATTATCATTATCTTAGAATCCTTGACGAGATGGATAGGGCTCTATCCTTCCATGGTACAGGCCTCGGCCTAAGACATCATCCTTTCCATTATTCATAAATCCTTAAATTTGTAATGTAATTAAATCTTGAGTAGCAAAAATATATATATATATATATTATCGTTGACACAATAATTTAAAAACTAGCATAAGATACTAAAAATTATTGTTAAAAGAATAAATATAAAAATTGCTACTCTCTTTATTCCAAACATATATTTGAAATATTTTTATCAAAAGTTTAAGCAATTTTGCAAGTTTTGAAAAATATATAAGAAAATGAAAGTTTTGCAAATTTTTCTTAATCAAATATTAATGATTTATTTGACTTTTACTTTATTATGATGTTAATTTGGTTTAAAAACAATCACAACAAATTACGTTGAATATAATTTTGATTTTAATCTTCATTTCCTCCAAAGTGTATGTATACTAATGAAATTGATGTAGTTTAATGGCTGAACTGCACATTTAGTCCTCTAACTTTACTAACTCGCACGAGTTAATCCATTATCTTTGGATCAGTATGACTTAGTCCCTTAACTTTGTAAAACTTGGTAAGATAGTCCAAATTAGACGGAAGGGGAGACGGGGTTAGATGTACTGCTGATGTGGCTTGGGGCTCATGTGAGGCAACTGTTCTTGTTCATCGCCTTCATCTTCTGGCTTAGCCTCTACCCCACCGTCCCCGCTTCCACGTCCACGACTTCTCCATCCCAGGCCTCACCCAACCTGCCAGCTCCAAGAATGCCTAGATAACTTTCAAACTATATGCATTTCTTCTTTGATTCCTTGCCATCTCCGCCTTTTCTCTGTCCTTCCCCATCTCATATTGGAAGAATACTATGAATCCAAGTGCCAGTCCTCGAAATCAATTCACGATGCCGAAGTTTATTACAAGGACCAACAGATCGGGGTGACGCCCTTGGCCAACCAGTTCAATCAAGAACCGAAAACGGTGAAGGTTTTCACAGAATCGCTAAGCGGGGCACTGTTGAAGGTGAACAGCGATCGGTTGCCATAGTTCTTGAACGACCGGTAGGAGGTTTATGTGCCTTTTCAGCTGGGAATACCATAGATGATCTGATTCAATGTGTTCCAATGGAAGAGCAAGCCTTCGATGGCTCTGGTTCGACCTCCTCTGTCCCAACCTTCAGCAATCCATTTTTGGGTTGAAATGCTCGTCATTGCCAAAAGAGTTTTTCTAGACTCGATTGGACAAGAATGCCGAAGCTTTTCTGGAATTGATTAGGCATCTTCGTTGTTGTCACCACCGTCCTCACTTACTTCCTCCTCTACGTCGTCTCCCATTTTTAATCCACCCAAACATCTCACAAACGGTGTTTACATCACGTGTTTGCACGTGGATGCTTTCCATCCCACATAGGATTAAGTCACCAAATTTATCAATCTTGAGGGACTAAGGCGCTTAATCTGGTAAGTTAGAGGACTAAATTGCAGTGATTCAAATATAAAGAACTAACTCGTTAGAGTTAGCCAAGTTAAGGGACCAAATGCGCATTTCGGCCTAGTTTAATATATTATGAAGAAAAATGGATTTGATCCGGGCAAAAGCTGAATTTTTTGTTTAGCTTTTGTGTTTTCTTTTCATGTTTGGATATGCAAATTTACTCACAATACATTTATATTAAAAGCTACAAGGTATAAGAAAGAAAATGGTACAAACTCAATTGGGTAGATAAGTTTTTACCTTTAAAAAAAGTTTGAGCTGTAACTGTCGGTTTAGGGACAACCTTAATGCACATAGCGATTAGTTATTCAAACATATGATCATGCATATCCTGTAATATCAATGTATAATAGTATTGTATTTTTATAGTAATTATTTTAATTCTATAGTAACGCCTAAATTTATTTTTAGTTCCAATAATTTTTTTCTACCCGAATCGAAACATGTACGAGTTCAAGAACCTTCTGTCACTAGTCATAGTACGACAAAGCAATCTACCCAAACTTTAAACAATTGGGCATTCCCAAATCTAGATCATTTGTTCACAATAACAATATATTGGTAACCTATACACATTACAAGCACTTTTCTGTTATCAGCTATCAATCTTCCCATTATTCTTGTTCACTACATGGGGAAAATTACTGGTTCTAAAGTACTTATGGCTTTCACCATTGTTTGATGAAAAACCATTAATTTTTTTGGTGATATAGGATTATGCTGAGTAATTGCAGAAACCGGTGCCCCATATATTGCATGTGTTTCCCATTGTTTGTGGATTGCCTGTACAATTGAAGGCACCATAAACTTGGATACATTAGCATGAGTGAAAGAATTAAACAAAAACACATGGTGATTTTTGGAGTTAAGGAAGTGTTAACACCTTAGCTTCGTTAAGTGCTATGTCCACATTTTAGTACCATCTTATATCTTCTGTATAGTGTCCAAGGCATAAAGATTACGTATTGGTTTCAGAACAAGTGGAGTACTCACATATGGCAGCTAACAACAGAATGAAAGATGCATTAGAATTGAAATGAACAACTAGATAATGAAAGGCAATTTCTTTGGCCAGAGTTTAGGACCTTACTTTTCCATAGCATCAATTAACTTTGGCAGGATGATAGTCACAATATGAGAATCTATAAGAATAAGCAGGTGGTTCAAGCATCTATTTCAGGCGCAGGCACCAAAAGCTCCCAAGAGCTTTTGAGTGCTTTTATAGAGTCTTAGAGAAACAATGTTATGGCTAATAAAGAAAATAACATGGTACATTAAGGATTATGTCATACACAAGTAGATCACTCACCCTAAAAGCTTCCAATTGGAATTTAGGATCTTGCAAGTCTTTTGGTCCTTCCTATCTTGCAGCGTAGGATTTGGAATTCGATGAATATGTATCTGTAGACCCTCTCGAGTAACTCCATGTGATAATCCATCCTTGGAAGCTTCTCCTTGTACTATTCTAAAACATCACCAGCTACCTAAATCCCACATGATAACAGGAAGCACAATCTATGTGATTGTATCATCTCTCATATATTATCATGGTTTAGCTTAATGAAGAAACCATTGAACGTTTATAATGTACCTAAAGTTTCCTGTATCGGGATATTTCCAGCCATGCTTTACTGGATAAAAAGAACATCGCAACTCCCCACATGGACCTTCTCCAACCTTAATCTCGTTGATGACACCATCCACAAAGAACTCATCCAACTCTACATGGAAGCTTCTCATGCAATCAAAGCAAACCTGGATTTTCAAATCAAGCTGCAAGTAAATCTTTTCAATACCTGGGAACAATTATGCAAATCGCAGTTTTTCTAATATATATGAATTGTTAATTATCTATGTACATAAAATCTAACTATAATTTTGATTGTATATTAAAACCTATTGCATACAAATATAAGATGCATAGCCATATGATCCAATCAAGTTCCAAATCGCATGTCTTCTTTATTGTCGTGGGGGCTAATAAAAGGAAGAGGGTAGATTTCTTGTCCACTATGCCAAATTTAACATTTATACCACTAGGAAAGAGTAGCTCTTTACAAGGATCCACATCATATACATATACAATACATGGAACCAAGATGAGATGAATAACTAAAATCCTAGCATCTTTCAAAACTGATTAATGCTTAGGAGTATTGTTAGTACCTATTAAATGGGTACCTCAACCGCAGTTTGGCCATTCAAAACCCAATCCTTATCAATGGCCGATGTGAAACACTTAGAATTGCGTCTTCCCTCTCTATTTTTGAAATATATGTTAGGATTGTTCTAACCAATTTGTGTCACCCACAAAGGCAATGGAATATGCACATCGTCTCCAATATTTCCCCTAAATTCATGAAATGACATAAACAACTTGTATCAATAGAAAAGGATGAAGATTTGAACAGGATCAAAATACATAATCAAAGCTAAAAATATGACAGCAAGTGCTTATCTCGAATGATTTATACCCTACAACCCACATAAAACTTAAAGGAATATGAAGAATAACAGAAAATGAAATACCAAGAAATCATTATCAAACAACTGCAACAACAACACACCTAACAAATTTGTTTTAACCGAAGTAAACTTAATCTAAAAAAATTTATTTTATTTTTACATCTTTTTCACCCAAAACTAATTTAATTTAAAAGCCAATATTATATATGTGTAATAATCCATGTCAAACAAAATTTTTATCATGTTATTGAATTTCTATGAATTTTTCATTTTTAATGCCTAAAAAAGAAAATTTCCTAAAAAAATTAATAGTGTCACAACAATTTTACAATCAATGATTATTTCACCTAAATAATATTGGCTTTAAATGAAATTGATTTCGGGTAAAAAAGATGTAAACATAAAAATAAGTTATTTTAGATTAAGTTGACTTAAGTTAAAATAAATTGACAGGTTTTCGTTACCAATGTCACGCACAATCTAACAAAGCCTCCTATAGCCATTCTTGTGATACACCTAAGGCAATTCTTTAAAACAAACAGAAGATTTTCTATCAAATATAACTGATAGGAAGACCTTAAATCTGTTTCTGATGGTCTCGATATTATCATCTTCCCTTCCCTTAAAGTTGCAAACATGACCCATTAGATGAATTAGAACTAAAGAATTGAACGCGTAGTACCAATCATGGCTATGGGAGGGAGTTCAAGAAGAAATCATCTAACCTGGTTCCTGCTAATAAGACGTTTCTCCATCTTTTTTTCAAGACAATTCAAAAACAACACAAATTCTGGAACAATTTTGGCCTGCAGAATTTCACCAAACTCGAAATTTAAGTGCTCAAGAAAAATAAATTTTTATATCAGTTTGATTTGAATATCGAACTACCATTTTGTTAAAATACAGGGTTAAGGATTGACATCTGGTTTAGACTCAAACCAATTTGCACTTGGTTTTATAATTCATAAGAGGCAAGCTACATCAAAAGCACCAAAACAAGTGGGCCATCCATAAGAACATATCTAAAATCTCAAACCTAAAGTAAAACCAAATGAAGAAAAAAAAAATGCAAAACTGATTGGAGAAAAGAAAAGCCACTGGGCTTGAAGATAAAAGGTACACAAAGAACTAATAAAAAAATGCACAAAAGTTGAAAACTATTTAATATTCATTTTAGAGTTGAAAACGGCAAATAGCATATAATTAAGAAATGGAAAAATGGAGTAAGATTTCAGGTACAGAGAGTTGATGGATTCATCTGATAAAGAATAAAAAAGAACCTGAGTAAAGGTGCCATGCAAAATATCTAGGATGACCCTCGTAGAGATAAACTCACAATTTTTTGTACAGAAGTCAATAACTTGATCTTATTACTTAACAACAATGTCAATTAGCAAATGGTAAGAACTAGTAAAGGCATGAAAATCGCAAAAGAGTTTACTTACATGTGCTTTGGCAGCCAAATGGGCCAGTAACCACGAGACCATTGAATACCAATCACAACCACTACAGCCAAAGGAGGAAGCTTCCATCAAGAATGACGGGAATTAGCAGCATCGATGATAAAAAATTTCATGACATTGGGTTTTAGTTTTCAAAATAAAAAATTGGCAAAAACGCAAGAGAGAAAACTTAAAGTAACAGATCATACCTGTTTCACTAATCCCGTCACATTGGAGACCTTTGCGAAAAGGTGGAAGGGAGAGACCTCATGGTGGCAAGGGCCAAGGGTGTAGAAGCATGTCGTTACCTATTCATCGTCACCGGATAATGTAAGTGATGAAAACTCGGTTTAAGGAAAACGTCGGTCAATGGGATCTCTAAGAATACTTGATTGTGGTGCTGATCCCGGAAAGAAAAAAGAAAAAAAACCTTGGCCGGGCCAAGTATTGATTGGGCTTTGAGATTATCGCTGCTTTTGCTTCTTGGTTATGGCTTGAGGAAAGCTTGAGAGAGGGAAGATATGGAGTTTTCTATTTCAGATTTGGAAAATAGATGAAATTTAATTTATTAACATAAAAAGGAAATTTAAGTCAAAGTTTCCATTTTGAATAGTGAGATTAGCTTAAATGGTAGTTTTGGAATCCATGTGTGAAAAGTTTTAAAATTCTTAACTTAAATAATAAATCTGCAACATCTCCGTATTTCATTTGTTAGATGAAAAGTATAGCTACTCCTTATGAGTATACTGCTATATATATATATATAATAGATATTCAACCAAAAGCAGATAGCACATATAAGCAAAGTTTCTAGCAGACAGGTATCACCAGATGTCTACAAATATTCTGCCGAGTTTGCCTCGCTGGAAGTAATCTCACACAAAGCTTTAGTAATCAACTTAAAATTCATAGGAGGGGAGCCTCGCTTCAGAGGGATCAATCATGTCAAGAAAGAGATAAGCCATTCCTCCAATGCCTTCGAACATTGAATATGGACTATCACCTCCATGCATCTTCCCCTGGGATATCAGCCTTTGAGCCCTATCAAACAGAAAGGAAGCAAATGCCTTTGCCCTATACAAGTACTTGGCATCACCAGTCAGACGGTAGAGTGAAAGGAACACGTAGGTATTCCCACTTATGCCATGACAGATGCCAACTCGTTTGAGCAAGCCACGCTTCCACACCACCTCTCCTGCATCCACTGCTGCTTGCACAAACTCCTCATCTTTGAAAACCTGAATGAACTCAGATTCTTAAAACAACAGTGCCAGTTTTCCCCATAAAATTTTGCACGCTACTTAGAGCCATGGAGCCTCACACTACTTTACTTCGGAGGGAGATTACATATGAGAATAAAATTTCAGGCTAAATAACTACTACAAATTAAGAATTTCTAATCTCCTAAATTACCATCATACTCTTGTAGGGTTTACCTCAGCCGCTTTGGCAAGGGTAAGGGCCACTCCAGCAGCACCATGACAAAATTGTACAAGCTGGTCTGATTCACTTCCTTCACTTAACGGGTAATTGCCACTAGGAAAACGATGTTTTATCATGTACCGTAGAGTACCCTTGACATCCTCCACCTCATCTGGCTTCAAATCCAGATGCAGCAAGATGCGCATAATTCCAGCCAATCCAAGAGCAGAACCAAAATACATTTTTCCATGCCACTCATACCTCAACGGACACCTCCCCTTCTTTGCCAATTGTCTACCTGACTTGATGATTTCATCTGCAACGGCTCTCTGCATTAATCAAGTGAAACAGAATGTAGATTTCATTCATTGGTCTAACTTGATGTGATTCATGCAGAATTGAGTGGAGTTCCAGAATTGTCTTACCATGGAGACGGTGGATATAGTTTCACTACCAATGTGCTTGTTTATGAATAAACAGGCACACAGGAAACTTGCTCTTCCATATAATAACACATTTGGTATGTCACTAGGAAGCCTGACCTGTTCTAAAAAGAAATCATATCACATGATTCTAGCTTCAAAGAAGTGCAACTCGTTAATTGACAGTGTCAGAGTATGTTTTTTGTTACGTAACTAATACCTCTTTGAACTCTTTCAAATAGTAATTCAGCAGCCTCTCTTCACCAGCATGCTTTGCTAGGATGGCGCCAAGTGCAGAAACACCAGCACGGCCACAGATGAAAGAAGCAAGCCTACATCCATTGTCATATAAAGGCCGACTAAGGTTGGTGGCCATTTTAAGAGGAAGATAATCTAGGGTGAGAAAAATCAGGCACACATACACGATGAGATTTCTAGTAGAAATTTCTCAAGCATTTAGCACCAATATTTATTGAGGCATTGAGCAAATCCTTCAAAATTCATTTTATGTAAGCATTTTGTTTGCCCGAAACTTGTTTCACTCATCATACACGAGCTTCCCCCCAACCCCCCCCCCCCCCCCCCCAAAAAAAAAAAAAAAAAACCCAAACGGCCACACACACACACAAAAACTACTAGTATTTCCATAAATATATCACATGAATGAACCACGCCTATCAAGAACCAAACTCATTTAATCAAACAAATACCACTTATCATGAAGACCATACAGAAATCCACATCATTATGAACTAAACTAGATCAGTCCTGTCACCAGCTAACTAGGACTCAACTTGAACCAACCTAAATTTTAAGCTCCAGAAAGAACAATACAGTTGTGTGGAAGCCTGGAGAAGGGATTACTGACTTACCCCGAACCTTTAGAAGCAGAATCACAGGACCTAACGATCTCTAAGCATAACTTAAGATCATTCTGGTTCTTGTTCAGTTGATAGGCTCTGAAAAGCAAATAAGCAGTCCCAAGAGCCCCTGTGTACAAAGTGTAATCCCTCACACGTTTTCCAGTGGAAAACCACGTCTCTCTTACCACCTGACACAACACAATTAGAATGCTAAATAAACAAACCTAAAATCACAAGAAAGCCGGTACGTGGGAAAAGTAATCCCCATCCACTAGCAACCCATAAAAGCCGCGGAATTTTTTGTAACGGTAAAAAAGAAAAGAAATTTCGGACAATTGGTTGGGAAATTCCAAAATCATTAAGAAGCCATGAAATTAATATGATCAAAAGTAACAAACTTCAATCTTAAACTGCGAAATTCTGGTGAGGGTACGTGGAAAATGAAGTCAAAGATGGTGAGAATAGGGGCAGAAGAGAGTACAGTATCTTTGATAGCTAAAGCATAGGCGGCGAGCCTTTCCGCGAAGCCCTTGTAAGGAAGATGAAGGAGGTTCAATAGCGAGTCCTTGGAGGATGAAGCGAGTGTTGTTTCATCTTCTGGGACGAAATCTGGCATTTCATTTATAAAGAATCGATCAGCCATCCCTCTGTGCCTCCTCCTGCCTTCGCCTTCTCAAGAGACCGGGAGCTCACTTCCAGAATCGCCTTGCTTTCGTTTTTTTTTTTTTTTTTTTGGTTTTATGGTCTACTTCGAGTTCTGTAAAAGGAAACTTACAAAGACTCCCCAA
This sequence comes from Aquilaria yunnanensis, assembly GCA_039654915.1. Taxonomy (NCBI): domain Eukaryota; kingdom Viridiplantae; phylum Streptophyta; class Magnoliopsida; order Malvales; family Thymelaeaceae; genus Aquilaria; species Aquilaria yunnanensis. The sequence goes on along the minus strand of CM077600.1, from coordinate 32,453,168 downwards.
ACTTTAGTGTAATCTATATTTATCCCTTATTTTTAAAAATTTACAATTTGTCTTTTACTATCAAATGATAAGCTTTATTATTTCATCCATTAAACTTGTGGGTTCGGATGCTTTGAATTATTTCTAAATTTATGTTTTCTTAAAGAAAAAGTAGTAACACGTGGGAAATTAGTAATGGTAGGTGCATGGATGAAATTCGTTAATAACAGATATTCATCTGTGACAAATGAGTAAATAGGCAAAAATACCCGCAATAGGACAGTTATGAGTAACAAAGTATACCCATCTGGCGAGTATGGGTGAGTGACGGGTTTATAATTTCCATGACAGATAAGTTTTCTCCAACTACCCGCCATATCCATAAGGTGCATAATTTAAATATTTTTCATAGCCACCTCATTAAACATATTCTTCTCAACCTCTGATAAGCTTCTACTCACTAAGATCACCTTTTTTATCACATAACAATAGTAAAGTTTTGGCAATAAACTCCAAGAGTATTTAATTTTGATGGAAGAATCAAGTGGATAAAGATTACTAGCAGGTAATAGGCACGAGTAAGAAATTTTATCCGCTGGCCGATACTTGCCAGTCCTTGGGCAAGCAAAAACCCTAAGCAGAGATGACAGATAGGGGCTACTTGTACCCAATTTGCCACATTGTCATCCCTATAGTAAAACTGCCTCTCAAGTCTCTAGCACCACCGTCATCTACTCACAAGCACCATTAGTGTGTTCCTAAAATTCTGAATCATAAATTGTGCAACACACTTGCAAATCTAGAAATTTTAAAAATGGGGGTCTATATATATACAAATATTAGATTTAATTTCAAATAATAAAGTTTATAAATTCACATATATAATGTAAAATCTAAATTCATATAAAACAAAAAGATTTTTTGTAATCGAAGTTGAAAAATGCTCTAATTTAGTATCTACTTTTTTTGCTATTGGTCGAACGATTACAAAATGAGTTATAAAATTATATATGAATTATGGAGAATATGAGCAAAATGTACATATTGTATAGAATGTAAATAAAAAAAAATCCCTTTTAGCCCTTAAACTTATACATTTCTTGTCATTTGGCTCTTAGATTTTTTTTTGTGTTTGACTAACTTCTTAATTTTCCCATATGTTTGAGTAGAAGAGAATATAAGAAAAATGTTCAAGATCTAGGTGACAAAATATAAGAAAATTCATGGAACAGTATAAGACTTTTGTCATTAGAAAATTGTTAGCGGGGAAAGAGGAGACTTACGCATTTTTTATCTTTCTTAAAGTAAGAGATACTCATTTTTTTATAATAGATGTTATAAAAGTTATGAGGATCCATTAAAAAATCAAAGGGGCTTCAATTACTAAATTATGTATCTCTTATTAACATACTATATCTGTCCCAAAATTTTTACACAATTTCAATTTTTTAACTTAAGTTTGATTTAAATTTATTTACATTAATATTTGCTAACAAATTTTTAAAAAACTATATTAAAAACTATAAGTCTTGTAGTTTCTAAATATGATTTTTATAAAAAAAATTAGAAAATATTAATATAATAAACTTAAGTCAAACTTAAGTAAAAAAAAGTGAAATACTGCAAAGAATATGGGATAAGGGAGTATTTTTTAAGAAAAAAAGAGGTCCATGGACCCTTATAAAATGAATATGGATCAACCTCTAGTTTAACCCCCTTATTCCCCACCATTCCCAGCACTCTTTTTTGTTGTTTCTAAAGCCTCTAAACAACCTTTCATAATATCATCAACGTAGGTAAAATCCCTACCTACACTATTCTTATGAGCAAACTCATAAACCATAATTGTTTTCCTTTCAAAATTTCCCTAGTAAGGAAGAAATGTGCCATATTTTGCCAACCTAAAGACCATAAATGTTGAAAAACTACAATCCAATAGTTGAAAGGCCATATATATGATTGTAAATATAAACAAGTTTCACACCAACCCTTATAGCGGCATGCAAACTCATCGGTCAATTAATCTTGTATTTATTTTAAAAGGGTACTTTAGAATTCAAACCATAAACCAAACTCAAAGTTCCACATGCTTGTAAGTTATGGGTTTGCTAGATCTAGACAGAGCAAATCAAGGAACAAAGAACATAAACAAAAGCCGAATCTAGACGAATCAGGTATAGTATGTTTAGATATTTAACTTAAATGAACCTTTAATTCAACAATCTTGCTATAAGGACTAAATGTTGGCCCAAAGGCTTGGTCATTAGTGGCCTAAGTAAGCCTTCCGATGTAGTCAACCATGAGAAGGTGGTGAAATGGAAGTGAATATCGGATTCTAGATTAATGTTTCAAAATAATAATAATATTTAATTTTTAACATTCTTGGCATTTCCCAATTAGGTGTGGTTGATAGCTAGTTCCATAGGTGTGAAAATTAGGGGGCTATAATGTTCAGATTAAGAAGATTAGTGTAAAAGTTGGAGTTTACCTTTTTTGTCTGGATTAACAGACAATCACAAAGATGATGTTTCAAGGGAAAATTTTAGGTTTTTGAAAATAAATTGGGCTGTTGTGAGTTAGACCAAACCTTAGAAAGATTTGTACAAGTTACCTTTTTTGGGTAAAATCCATATTTAGTCCCCTAATTTTATGAGTCGTCCTAATGTGGTCCCTTTAACTTAAAAAGTAACTCTTAAAGTCCCCTAACTCAACTTAAGTGTTCTATTTTGATCCTTACCATTAGTTTTTCCGTTATTTTGGATGGAAATTGCCCACGTGACATGTATATTGCCACGTGGCAGTCTCTTTATGATAAGAAGTGATTAGATTGGAAGAACAATAGAGTTCAAGTTAAAATTGGCACAAAAAGTAATTTTAGGGACCTAAAAGGATAATTAAACCAATCTTCAACACTGCCGCCCCTCTTCGATTCGATCGCCGCCGCCGCCCCTCTTTCCGCCGGTGCTCAATCTTCCTTCTTCCTAACCGACGTTCCACCTTCTCCTCTTCATCCAACCCTCGCCGCCTCGTCTTGCTCTAGAACAGCCGCCGAGGGAGAGGCTCGATTGCAATTCGCGGCTTGCAACCCATCGCCTCCGCCTCCACCGCCGAAGCCGCTCATCCACCTGAAGGCTGCCACTATCATCGCCGATGCCTTGCCACCCTTACCCTACCATTTGGTAAGCCGTCTTGGCTTGTTTGTGTCGCTGGCGAGGCATGGGCAAGCTCGAGCTTCGGGTGGAAGCGCGGAGGCATGATTTTTTGCGAGGGACGCCAACGACGAAAAGGCGGTGGAGGTGTGGATCACGCTAGATTAGGAGATATGGAAGCGGCGTAGACGGAGGGTTGGTGAGATGAGTGGCGGCGTAGAGAGGAAATGGGGAAGATGGATAGACGGAGAGGATGAAATTAGAGTTAAGTCCCTAAAATTATTTTTCTGCTTTAATTCTAGCCCGAAATTTGTTATTCTTTCAGTTTTGTCACTTAAAGCCATGAAAGAAGATGCCACGTGGTAGTTTAGGTGCCACATAGGCAATTTCCATCCAAAATAACGCCTAAACTAACGGTAGGGATCAAAATAAGACACGTGAGTTAAGTTAGGGGACTTTAATAGTCACTTTTAGAGCTAAGGAACCACATTAGGACAAACTTCAAAGTTAGGGGACCAAATTTGGATTTTACCCTTCCTTTTTTAGAATGCAAAGTTGGAACTGGGAAATAAACCGAATTGAGCAATATTAGGCTAAAATTAGACCTAGAAATGTTGTTTTTAAAGTAAAATGTAGATGCCAAACTTAATGTCATTATCTTTAGTTATTAAACTATCACTTTACAAATTTTAGTGATTTACTTAAAAAAATTATCAAATTTTATGGGATATTTTACAATTTTTTTTAAATACAAGGAATAAATTCAAAATTTTCAAAAGATGAAAGGCCCAAATTGTAAATTTTGAAAAACTTAGGTCTACATTTGTTATTTTTTCAAATTTTGGAATGCAGTAATTTAAAGTTTGATGCATAAAAATGAGACTTTAGTATTTAGAGTAGGAAAAACATATGTAACCTGTTTCATATCATCACTAATGGTAATGGATCAACAATAAAATTCACTCTAATTAAGTTGACCTAATTAGAGTTGTAATAGACTATTCTAATTCCATTAAACTTAACCTAATATTTCTAAGATGAGTATTCTACCCTACTTTACTAAAATATTGATTCAACTCACCATGGTGAAGCAAATTTTCTATTAATCCGTTGACAATTGAGAATAATGAGTTTATCATGTTTTAATAATTTAAATAATGTAGTTTTGTTCACATTAAGCTCCAAATCGATTCATTTGTAAAATTTGATGATGATGATGATGATGATAGAGTCCCTAATTTTCTAGAAATTACAATTTGGTCCTTATACTTTTTGAAAATCTATTTGTTTAGTCCCAATATTTGTTGAAATTTTGCAAAGTATCTCCTATAACTTAATGATAAAATTTTAAAGTAAGTTCCTAAAGGTTGAAAAGTGTCAGTTTAGTCACTGAAAATAATGATATCAAACATCACATATGCATTTTCTATTAGAAATAAGATTTTTAGGACTAATTTGGCAAAAAATGAAACTTTTAGGACTAAAGTGTTAAAACTTGATCAATGAGTTTTAGGATAATTTAGCAAAATCTAGGAAGTTTTAGGACTCAATGTGTACTTTCCTAAAAAAAAGTATAAAGAAGTCATGAATAAATTTTAAATTCATCGATCTTGACAACTCGCTAATCAAGGAAATAACCTAAAACTGAACCAAACCAATTTGAGTATTGGGTAAATCAAGTTTTTTTTGTATTATACATCAAGCTTGCAATTTTGTTTATGCTTGAATTAGTGGTTACCATTTGGATAAGCCACGGATGAATTTTAAACCTAGTCAACCTTAAAATATTCATTCATTTTTTACTGTTAAACTTTGAGGGTATATGATTCCAAGACGAAAGTGCAGTGACTCATGTGGTTTAGTGTGTCAAGTTTATAGGGGCATCTAGTCAATTTTCTAATATAAACCATACATGCTTCTGAGTTAGCCAAATCAGCCATTTTAGTTTTTTTTTCTCAAACCAAATAAACCATTTTCTTCAAACTATGTGCATATTCTAATTTATCTGCCCACACAACCTTGAAAGCTAAGATTCATATAATGATCAATATAAATGAGTTGGAAGGCTTTGACTTGAGTGTCTGGCATAAGGATTTTGGGGGTTTTAGGTGTCATTTTGGTTAAGGCATTTTCATTAAAAGTTTTTGTGGGTGATTTGTGGTACAATCAAGTAATATCATGTTTGTTCATGAAAAATCGTATATCTCTTACTAGTGTTTATTGGATATATCCAATTATTTGTCATACATTCAATGCCATGGGATATTGTTGTCAATGCTCATTATGGTAGAACAAATTTTCATTGTTCATTCTTTAATGTATTAATTAGGTGATTGGTCAAATATGCTGCAATGATAATATATTGTTTGGGACCCGATTAATGCAAAGTTTAGGGAGCAATAGGATAAAGACTAATATTTTAAAGACTTGAATATAATGAATATATGAGGTCAATTGTCAACCAAGAAAGTATGAGGATAAAAAATAAAAAAATAAAAGATATTTTTAGTTAACTGTTTTGGAATTCTACCATTTTTCTGTTTTAGACATATTTCTTATGCTTATTTGATATACTCTCAGAATATGTACTCCATGTTTGTTTCACCATTTGTTAACTGTAAGTGGTAAGATAAGAGAGTTCATATGTTAGTTGGGATTTCATGTACCTTCCTATTCTTAAAGTATTTAATTCTGGCAATTATTTGGGATAATTGATGTTTACCTCTATTTATCAAATTAGTTTGGTTAGAGATGAAATGGAAGTCAACATGGGATAAGGAGGACGATTTTATTGGATAATTTAATATACCATTCTTTAATCATATTTTTTTAATATAGTAATTATCATATTTGGAGAGTTTCATTTATTAGGATATCAGTTTTGTATAATAGATAACTAGTTTCATACTTTAAGAATTCAGTTTAGTATTAAAAGAGTAGTTGCTAGAGTTTATGAAATGGCTCAATTTCATGTAATAGGCACTTATATTCATACAACAGTAACTTATTTTTGTTCAAAAAGAAACCAATTTCATTCAATAGATATATAGTTTTGTACACCAAAATTTTAATTTTATATAGCATGAAATAAAGTTTCGTACCATAGGTAATTGGTTTCATACAATGGAATCTCAATTTTGTACACAACATATCAATTTCATACATAAGGAACTCAGTTACTTCTGTGAATTTATTTAGGCTCTACATTTCCCTTCAAAATAAAATGCTAAATGTATCTTCATTCTTTATTGTTATATCTACAAATAGTTGCATACATATATGAACCCAGTTTTGTATAATTGAAACTCAAATTCATACAATATATCCCATGTTTGAAAATAGCAAGCTAGTTTTATACATCAGACTTTACACTTTCAAAACTCCACAACTAAATACTACCACACTAGTTTCATATAATAGAAATATAGTTACACACACACACACACATGCACACATACATACAATATCAACTTAATTGTGTACAGTTAATTTTTAGTTTTATGCACTATTTAAACTAACTTGTAAAATAAGAACATATTTTCATACATATATGAATCTGAATATGAATCTATTTCAAACCATAACAACCTAGATTTATATAATACTAGCAAATAAGAACCCGATTTCATAGATTAACAACCAATTTCATCCAATAACAACTTAGATTTGTACTGTTAATTTTCAGTTTCATACACTATTAAAACTCATTCAATAAGGACATAGTTTAATGTATATAAAATCTAGCAACATACATATAAAACCCACAAGCATAAAATAGGAACATTGTCTAGTACATATTAAACCTAGAAACACATACATATTTGTGCTATTTATAAAAAAAAAAACCCAGAAGTATACATATAAAATAAAAAAGCATACATATTTTTTATAATGAAATCCTACAATAGAAACCTAGTTTCATATGTATGCATATCAACATCAATAAATCAAATTTCATAATTTCAAACTCCAAATTCATACAAAATAAAAATAGTTTAATACTTATGTAATTTAATTAAAACAAATATTTCCCACATAAAAACCACAAACTAATACAAATTGAATATAGTTTTATACAACAACCAAACCTAGTTTCAAATGATAACCAAACAAACAAAATTATACCCGCCATTGAAATCATTGACTCTTAACCTTAAAATTGATGAACCCATGAAGCCAGATCACTATCTGCCTCTACCCTCAATTTCTGCTCTAAACTACTAGACGAAGACAATTTGAAGAGAAGACTAGCAAGCTTATGAACAAGCCCGTTCATCACCCTTTGTTCTGCAACATCCTTAAAAAAATAGCCACCCTCTATTCAAAACGATGAGACAAGGAGAATACAGATGAAATCACGAATTAGATGCACAACAATGTCCTTAAAAAATCTGTAACAAACCCACTATTTCTAATTCTCGAAATTAGATGGACGACATGTGATCGTGAAAAAAAACAACCAGCGTGGCAAGGTCATGCTAAACCAATGGTGATTGGTGGTGATGTGGACGATTGTGAAAGATGAGAACAATGACGGGTAGAACGAAAAACAAAATGGGAGAATGAAATGAAAATGTGAAGCAACGAGCTATAATGAAAAAAAAAAAAGGGAGTTTGCAGCCCTAGATTTTCCATATATATAGGGAGACAAAGTTGGGATATAAACAGTAAACTAATGTTTACTACCTTTCGTCAAATGGAGTATATAGTCCTAGTGTTTGGTCTCGAAGCTCCATTTTTTAGTTGGGTTGTTAGTATTCATTTGTGGCACAATTTATTTTTACTGTAGATCTATAGTAATTTTAAAATGTAATTAGTGTGTGTGTGTGTCTATATATATATATATATATATATATATATATAATTGTTGTTGTATGACCAATTGAGTAAAATTTAGTTCAAATAATCTGAGGGTTTTTAATCGAACAAAACAAAAGTTTCAACCTTAATTGAGTTTAATTGCACACTTGAGGGCTTTTTTTCGCTTTAGGCTACAATGTCAAAACCCTAGTCCTGGCCGTCCCGTCTACTACCTTTCCCACCTCTCCTCCATCCACTGTTCCGCCCTAAAACCCTAAAACGAAATCGTCCTCCTTTTACCCACAAAAGTTCAAAGCTCCTATTTCATTCAACAATAAACGAGCGTTGTGCTGTTCAGAGAGCTCTCGCTGAGGAGTGAGGCTTGGCTGCGGCACTGTTTATAAGAGCCCTCAAATTCCGCAGGCATAGCTCCCTCCCTCTGTCTCTCCACAGTCTTGTCTATTTCGCTGTGATTGGTCGGAATGATTTCGTTAGTGTTTGAATTAGCGGTTGTTTTGTTGTTTGTATCCCTGTGGTTCTGGCTCGATTGCATTTTCATGAAATTGGTGTTGTATGATTCAGTTAAATCGCGTTGAATATGGGTAAAAAGAGAAAGCACAGCGAGACCCAAGACGTAGAAGCTGCGAAGAAGGACGATGCTGCCCCAGAGAGACCGAAAAGAACCCTCCTTGGCTGGGAAGAGAAACCTGAAGCGACAGAAGGAAGCGATTCTAAAGGATTTAGGAACAAGGAGAAGGTTATGATCACATGCTCACGCCGCATAAATTACAGGTGGAAAGCTGCTTGTTAGGTTTAAATCATTTTGGTTTTACTTAATTCGTGCTTGTTTGATGGCATGGATAATCTCATGATCCTGTTCCACAGATATCGTCATTTAATGCTGAATTTGGTGTCTCTCTTGCCTCACTGTAAGAAGGATAGCAAGGTTGAATCGAAAAGCACCAAAGGCTCAACTCTCAATGAGCTCATTGAACTGAGGGGCTGTTCTTCCTCTCTGTTTTTTGAGGTAAATTGTCCTGTTTTTATACTTACGAGTGGTGTTGATTTGGACATAGCAGAAGGTTTATGGTTAAATTTACAGATGTGAAAGATCTGGTAATTAAAGACAAGATTATTCATGACTATTGTCCTAGATAGCTTTGAGCTTCTCTTTCTGAATGTATTCCATTATGTTCTCAACGTGTGTTCATTTTACAAAGAACAAGTGGTTTTACATATTTCTTAGCAAGTGTTTGTTTGGTAAGGCCATTGTTCTTAAAGTATAGAGATGCTGCACATGCGCGCTCGCGCACACACATGTATAAATATTATTGTCAGGACTTTTAATTGGTACGTTGAACTTCTCTGTGTATTTAAAGTATAAGATAACATATGCGCTTGTTTGGTCTATTCCAGTGCAGGAAACATCAGGATCTCTACCTGTGGATGGCCAAGTGTCCCAATGGTCCATCTGTTAAATTTTTAGTAAATGCTGGTAATTTTCTAATTTAAATTCGCTTTTGCATTGCAGATTTTTTAAAACTAGCTTTTTTCTGGTAAAGTTACAATCGCAACTAATATCATGAAGACATCTGCATCTAGATTTCTTGTTTGAAAGTTTGTTTTTTCCCCCTTTTGCTTCTGGCCATTGGTTTCCTCATATTACCACCACGTCTCTAGCATGTATTAAGGGAATATGATTTGGTTTTCCTCCCCTTTCTTCAGTACACACAATGGAAGAGTTGAAGCTAACTGGAAATCACTTAAAAGGTTCTCGTCCTCTGTTGACATTTTCAGCCAATTTTGAAAAAGATGTGCACTGGAAGCTTTTAAAGGAGATGATCATTCAGGTATTATGATGATTAGTACTCTAAACAGACAAATACTTGTTTGGAACTCTTGCATATGGATGGTGGATGGCACTGTACTACTCCTATAATGTTTCAGCTGCAGGTTTTTTACATAGTACTTTGCTGTTTAATTTATAACATTAGAGGATTTGAACATCTACGAAGTATTACACATAGAAGTCTCAGTTGTTGTAAAAAATGTTCTTAATCCTATTGATTTATGTTAGCGTCCTTGTATTATCCTTCCAAAGATAGCTGCAGGTCTTGGTCACAATATGGTACATGCCCTACACTTGCAAAGTTCTGAAATAATGAGAACAAGGTTTTGGCTTTTTATGCTCATACTTTAGCAGCTAGATTTCATGTATGGAAAAGGTTATGGATGGAGGAGAAATGAAACGTTACTCATCCAACAGGAAAAGGAAAAGAAAACAAAAAAGGAATGGAACTGTTATTGATATATGTTTTTCTCCACTAGATCTTTGGAACTCCAAAGGAGCACAGGAAGTCTAAACCTTTTTATGATCATGTGTTCGTGTTCTCAATTGTCGATGACCACATATGGTTTCGCAACTACCAGGTTGGTTTTACTTAATGCAAGCATTCTGAATTTTCTGTACTGAAATCCTCTTATACATCTGGAAACTGAATTTGATTGTGTTTTCTTTATCAAATGCCTTCAACTTTCAAATTGAAATGATTATTTGAAATCTGCCTCTGGCCATGATTTGGGATTGGGATACTTGAAATTAAATATATTTCTTGTATTCACCAAGCAAATTGTTCGTAGTTATCATATGTTATAGTGGGAAAGACATTGTGGTCAGCTATATCTTGAATTAGTTCCATATGTTTGAAATCTGACATACATACAATTTTTCGAAGATCTTTTTGGATTGTGGATTGATATGATGAAACTTCTGACATAGGCAAGTTGACATCAACTGAAACTTGCTATGCTTAGAATAATTTATGACGAAGTGTGGTGACAAAAAGTTAGTAATATAAGAGGGGGTAGAAACTGGTGTAAGTCTCATAATATGTCTCTTGCAATTAAAAAGAATAAAAGATGACAACCAGGGTCCTGCGTAAGATCTAAAAGAGCAAGATTTGGGGACAACCCAACTATAGTACCCTTGGCAAGTTTTCATTGGCTGTCAGCCTGCTATGAACCCGACCCCTTTACCCAGGTTTGGAATGGCAAGCTTACAAGCATAGCCAGAGTTATGTTCTGAAGAAGGGCAGGGACAAGATTTCCAGGAAAATGCTTTATTTTATGTTCGTAATGATGTATGGATGGTATTTTTTTTCATTGTAAAAGTAATTGTGTTTGTTCAAATTCCAATTTATAAGGATTTTTCTATTTTGGGTAGTAAGAGGAATTTTCCTTGCAGGTATCTGTTCCACATAATGAATCAGATAAAATGGTTCGAGGAGGATTGGATAAAATGACTCTTGTTGAGGTATGGTGGGATTTCCCCGTCACTGATGAGCAATTAGTTTAAAATTTAATATAAGAAAGCATTTTCAATTTACAGGTTGGCCCTAGATTTTGTTTAAATCCAATTAAGATATTTGGTGGCAGCTTTGGAGGTCCAACATTGTATGAAAATCCTTATTATATATCTCCGAATCAGGTTCGTATTTTTAGTTCTTTCAACTGGATCTTTTGTGATTGAGGTAGTTATCAGCTCATAGGATTTGTACGATAGACATTCAGGATTCCATTAGACAGTGAGGTTTTGAATTTAATCCTTTTTTAGGACAAGTGGTGGTTCTTTGTGGCCTTTACATGTTTCTTGTCTGCATCTGTTTATATTATTCATGATAATTAGATGGTTAAGAAAGTAGGGTGAATTGAGAGTTTTTTTTTTCCCAAGGGTGGGAGGGGAATGTGTTAAAGCACCTACGTGTTGTTCAGATGAGATAATTTACATTTTATTTGATCCAAGCACTTGCACAGCGTATTTCTGCTGCTAAGACTTATTCTCTTAAAAAAAGAAACGAGTGATTTTAAAAAATAATGTTGTGCAATTGTGTTTGCGGCGCTTAGGTTGAAATAGGATGGTAGCTTTCAAAAGGTACTATAAGATGTAGGGAAAAGGTACTTCTTATATTGTTGCCTCAAACAGACCCTTAGGTTCTGCTCTTTGGGCCTGCGTAGAGAAACGTAAATTTGTATTGGTGACTTGTGTTTCATCTCTATAAATCTATAGATTCGGGCACTTGAGAAAAGAAAGAAAGCCGGGAAATATGGCAAGAAAATCAAGGCAAAGACGAGGAGAAAAATGCATGAACTGGAGAATCCATTGGAGCCTGATGAGTTTGCAGATATGTGGAAGGAATAATATTTTATCATGCACCGTCGTCTTTTATGGGGGAATTTTGGTGCCTTGTTTGTTAGAGTTGGGATCATTATCAATATGGAGCTGCTGATTCATTCCACATATTTGATGCAAGTTACACAGTATTTGATATTATTCAGACTCCCTCGATAGTTGAAAGTGGAAGAAGAATGTTTCTGATCCAAAAAAGTCTCACCTCTAACGCGTACTTTCTTGTTCGTCATTAATGAAAAATGTGGGTTTGTGAATTTGAAGTCTAGTGCGAGTACTACTTGTGTGAACTGTGATGGATGATATGTGCAATACGTAAGGGCCAGATGAATTTAGTAAAGACAATCGGCAGTTGCCTGGTTTGCTCTAGTTTTGCAGGTCCACATTGATTGTATACCAACGTCTTTTCAGCAGTACGTTACAATATCAGTAGTCTCTATCATGGATATACGTGTTATATATATATATATATAACATATGAACATATATAACGTTACAATTATTGAGAGTATGTGAGTGTGAAGTTCAAATAACACATAAATTAATTAAGAGTTTTTTACACAAATAATATAATTTATAAGAAAACATAATTTTAAGGCATAGAAAAAAATAAAAATACAAAATTCTTCAATCATAAAAAAAAAATTGTTATATAAGTGATGAATTAAATGATTAATAAAAAAATGCAAAAAGCTAAAAAAAGAAATTAAAAAATGTATTTACCTGGTTTCGAGATGGTCTAGTACGTAGAACGATGCCGAGATATTCAGTAGCAATTGGTACAAATTGATACAAAAAAAAGCAATGAGACAAACTATTCTCATATTGTTTTTTTTATCGGTACAAGATGGTACTAACTAGGAGATTAAAAACCATGCCGTATACTGTAAACCTTTCCTATTCAATGGCTACATGTGTTCCGAACAAGGCACCCTGTAGAAAAATATTTACGAAATTAATCAGCTCTCTAATCCGGAATTTCATTTCTGCTTGCATAGGATGGTGTTAAAATATTAGTATAGTATGGTAAAGATAATCTGAGATTGAGGAAGGCAGATTCAGGAAAATGTATCCACGATTGCACAAACATGCTCAAATACGAGTGTCTTTACCAGGATGTGAGGCGTACTCACGTCACGACTTGATCTTGGGGAAAATGAAATGTTCCATACCATTAAGCAGTAACCAGAACCAACAAGAGCGTCGTCTATTTTATTGATTTAATCTTGTTTTAGAAGATCATCTCCTCTCCTGAACCAGCATGCTCAGGTCAACTGAGGCTACCAAAACGAGCCCACAGGCCAATATCCATGTTAGTTGCATTGGAATGTAATTATTCCTCATTCTCGGACCGAGCAACGCCATACCTTCTCAACTTTCGTTTAAAACAATCAAAACAGTTGCCAAAAACAGAATATCGTCAGAACCACAGTCCTCATTTTTCAGCAAAGAATTAACCAGACCAAAGAAACACTGGCCATCCCCGAGTCTTGCTGGTTCTCCACACTGATCCCGTCAAGATTCAACACCCTATGATCCAGCAGCAGAAAATGTAAGCCAAACGCCTGACTTGGCTCGATCATACTCCAGCTTCTTCATTATGTAGCAATAGTTCACCTGGAAATGGCAAGAAAACCAACTGTCAGCTGAAGAATTGCCACCACAAATAAATGCCCTTTCGTCCAAGACATCAAATCTATCTAGATTATATATGCAATTTTTTTTTGAGAACCAGGATTCTCAAGCACCAAGAGTTCTGAGGGTATACATGCATGAATCCTTATCATCAAAGAACCGGAACTCTGAAGTACAAATACGGCATAGAAGGAACCATCAACATCATATTCTCGATTATAAATTTTCTTGCGCATTGTCCCCTCATCGAACTAGCATTTTTTTTTTTAAGTTGTTACTCAAGGTCCAAGGTCGAGCTCCTCCATCCCCCACCTCGCCTCTCATACATGCCAACAATTAATTGTTGCTCTTGCTTCTTAAATGTGATTCCAACTCATTAAACTCACATCTACTCTTTGATAAGAACACTGGGCAAATGACAACAACATAATGATTGGAAAATAGGAAACATTCCTCCTGGATATGTAACCCGGGCAATCCTTGCTAGCTAAGTTTCTTATAACATAGAGAGAGCACAACAGAACTAACCTCCATTCGAAAAAGGCTTGTGGGAACAATAAGACCAGCTCCAACAGAACTCCTGAATGACTGGAGAAACATCTGAGGAGAGAAATTCTTGTACTCATTCTCCGTTAGCTTTGCAATATTTCCAGCTGATGCAAACGCATGCACATGGATTCCTTTTTCTCTAAACCACCTGAATGGAAGATCAAAAGATAGGTCTGCCATAGCAGTGACAGCAAGGTCGCCTCCAATAAAATCCACCCCTAGGGGGTCAGCATTTTCATCATTCTTCTGCCTTCTTGGCTCGACTGGGCCCAATCCCCTAGTCTTAAATCCCCATAATGTTGTTGGCCCACCTACAGCACAAACTGGTGAAACATTGCCACCCAAGAAGAATCTCTCCGGTATAGGTGAAGGTCCGTTCAGGAAACCATTGCCCCACGGAATCACTAGACCAGCAGAAATTCCAACATTAAGTGCAGCACGATAAAATCCAAGAGGTATAGCACATCTAAGATCAAGTTCCTGTTAATATCAAACATAAATAGATGAACAATGTTGCAAAAGAAAATTATTCCAAGAAAGAAGGTGAAATGAATACATATGAAGTCCACCAATAGAGAACGATTTGAACTTCTAAATGGGAAAAGTAAAATACGTGATGAGTAAAACAGAGAAAGATGTAATTGGTCTATCTCTTGGGCAAAAGATCCTCAGCAGCAAGAACTCGGACTAACCACTGTAGCTACTGGCAATGTTAAACGAAATAGAGAATAGATTGGCATGAAAATAGCTGCACTGGATCTTCTAAATGAGAGAACTGAAATCTCTTAAACATGAAGCAGTTATATCAAACTTACTGAAGTCGGGCAAACCAGGGGGTCCCAATAGCCATCAACTAAAGCATATCATAGTCATTTTACATTTAAATTGGTTTGCCCAATAATGCAGGCATATATATCAACATTTACAGGCAAGCAAAGCAGATCACCCCAACACAAAACATACTAAGTCTACAAAACATAAGATTCTTTGAAAGAACGACAGCAACATTTACTGCCCTGGGCTTTGAAATTAGACAGTCAATATAGTTCATGCAAACAGACACCATATATATCAACATTTACACACAAGCAAAACGAGGTCACAAAGAAACAAAACTGGAACTAATGAGATTCTATGAAAAAACGATAGCAACTACTCATGGAACTTCATGGAAAACCAAAAGAAATATATCCAAAGCACCAACGGACCTGCCGTAGAAACCGCAAGGCCCGACCATCAGGCACAAGGCCACCAACTCGGCTAGTTGAAACAAAAGAATAACCTCGAGTAGGCCTTAGAAATGAATTTCTCTTGTCGACTCTAAATGTATACTTCAATGAGGAAACTAAACTCTGGCCCAGTTGCCTTCTTATTTCCCTGGACGACATTTGTGATGGATCTGTTAGAGTGCACCATGCAAGTCCATAGTCCAAGTCATGATGCTTACTTGAAAACAAGCCAAGAGTAAGTCCCAATGATCTCTCTTTGCAGGATGAGAACTTTAGCCAATCCTGAGATAACAAATACACTCGTGCCGAAACTGGTGTCAATGCTTTAAATCTCGGCATGTACACGCCTGTGCTTACCTCTGCTGAATGATCACAACCATAAGCCAATGAACCATCCCAAATATCTCCATAACCAAAGATATTTTTGTATTTGAGCGTTCCTTCCACAATAGAAGATCTAGCCTACAACAGTATTTAACAAATTATGAAATTATAAAATTATGCATACAATGCTAACAAAACAGCTGCATACCAATAATTTAGGCAAGTAAAAGTTCAATCCTTTAAACAAACAATAGCAGGAATAAGCTCATAGCCTTATATTAATGTCTACGTCATCAGTCACTCCGTGCAAGTGAAGATGCTACTGAGGCAAACTCATTGAAACATAACCAAGTAACCCAACAGTTTTTTTTTTTTTCTAGTGGAAGCACATCTGCACAATGACTGCAGTTGCAGAAAGCAAACTTGAGGCCTATTATGTTTTGAGAAAAGTTTACGTTATAGAGTGCATAGATGCTATAAAATGTAAATGTTCAGTTTTCCAATTCTCCAGGTCTTCAGCTGCACCGTCCATGGTGACTGAGGATAATACTTCATTGCATTGAAGTCTTACTACATACATCCATAGCACAATACTCCAATAATCCCCTAAAAATCTCCACTAACAGCTGATCCAAACTTCTCTTTCTAGTGCCCACAAGTGATAGAACTTCCCCCAGATAAAGAATCAACCACCAGCACCAAGAACAGAGCAAAAGCATCTCAGATTTCAGTAACCTTACCAAATAATCTCGGACATCAACAGTACGCAGCATCTTCACACGCAACTAATATCATCAAATACATATATGTCTTTCAATCACCTCCAGAAAGACAAAGAAGACAAAGCATAACCCAAGAAAAACGGCAAAACAAAAAAAAAATGAAAGATGAAGGAACTAAACAGTGAGTTTAAAGGAGCAGCAAATAAACACAAGCTAACCTCTGCTTTCGTATAAGCACCAATCTGGCCAGAGATCGGGTTTTCGGTTTCAACAAGGTCGATAATTACGTTTGCGGTACCGGGAAGCTCAGGCGGTCCAGCATCGAGGGTAATCCTGACCGAATCGAAACAATCGAGCGACTGCAGTCTCAAATTCACCTTGCTGGACGCCTGCAACACGTCCTGAATGGTCCGCGCGTCCTTCAATGGCGCCGTTTCGGCCAGGATGACATGATCCCTCGTCTTGGTGTTGCCTCGGATGATGACGTCGTGGACCCGCAGAGAGACGGGACCATTCTTCATGCGGCGGACGAGTGCTTCCATTTTGAGCTTCTCCAGACGGGCTGCGGAATCTGGAGCTTTGGGTCTGGGCGGTGGGGGTCCGGGTGAGGCATCTTCATCTTCGTCCTCCTGCTCTTCCAGTTCTTCTTCGAGGTCGTCCTCTTCCTCCTCTTCGATTTCGCCGGCATTGATAGGAGTCTCGGGAGGGGAGTCGGATTTGGAGTCAGCACGAGTCGGGCCGGGTTTTGACTGTGGGATTGACATTGCTGAGCAGAGGGGTGAAGAAAGAAGAGCAACTGTCTGCGAGTTGGGAGCGGTTTGTTAAGTACTGCTCCCTGCCCTCATAATAGATAGATGAAACGTTTTTTTTTATAAAAAGATTCAGGTGTATATAATTTATATATTTTTTAAAAATTTTACTAATGAAATTAAAATTATTATTATTATCATTATTTAGATTTTGTATAGTAAAAATTTAAATAATGATTAAAAATGAAAAGAATTTTTTTTAAGATTTTGTACAATGAAAAATTGAGGGAGATTAAAAAAAATTATTTATTAGGTCTTGTGTAATAAAAGTTTAAATGTAGGTAAAAAGGTAAATTGATTGTTTAAAATTTTCTAAAAGACTAAATGTTTCAACCTTTTTTGGACATCCCAAAAAAGAATACGTTTTATTTTTTTTTTTTCTAAAATTTAATTATTGTATCGGTTTAGACCTTAACCTCAATTTTGTACATAAAAAATCTATAACATTGTTTAAATGTTCCATTTTGAACCATTTATAAATAGCGTGAGTGTGAATGGGAAATGCCATATGGTACGCAAGTGTGGATGATTTGTCACAATAACATAATAAATTAATTAGCAAAACCTTATGTTGTTCGAAAAGGGGGGCAAAATTGCACTTTTAGTCCCATATCTCACCACCTTCATCCTAATAAACCTAAACATTCCGACTTGCTATCGCCACTCCTATGGCTTTGCCACTATTGGCTGACGCTTCCAACCACCGGTCATCGATAGTCCACGACAACATCATACACTAGAAGCCCACACTACTGCCTGATTAATCTCTCACTTCTTCATCTTCTTTTCCCCATCATCTTCAAACACAGGTTAGTAGAGGCAAATGGACGAAATTGAAGGCAAACGAATGAAGATGAATGATGAATGGCCAATTGAAGAAAGGCAAAGGCAATTGGACAAAGATGAAGGCCAATCGGCGATTAGGCTGAAAGTTCGATTAGGCAATCTGGGTAGCTGCATTCAAGAGAAAGGACTCAGGGGCACGGCGTGAATTGGGTAGGAGAGAGAGTCTAGGGTTTGGGATTGAGGAGGTTAACAAGGGGTTGACAAAGGCTAATGGGGGAACAACGGGAACAATGAGAACAATGGACGCAAATGAACTGGAACGACAGAGGCAGATGGGTGGGAACGATGGAGGCAAACAGATGAGAATGATGGAGGTGAACGGGGGGAACGATGGAGTGCCTCAAGGGCAATGTCGATCTGATTCTCTCTTTTTCTTTTTCTTTTTCTTCCTTTTTTATTTTTTATTTTTGTTTTTTTTTTATTTTTCCATATTATCCATAGCAATTGATTTATTATGTCACCATGGCAAAAACATCCACGTTAACATATTACATGACATTTTTTATCCACACTAATATTTTTTATCTACAAGAGGTCCAAAATAGAACATTTAAATAAGATTAGGGATTTTTTTATATATAAAATTGAGGTTATGGTATAAAATGGTATAAAGTTAGAGGCCACGGCCGCAATTTATCCATTTTCTTGGTCTCAAGTTTGAGGGAGAACGACCACAAGACCACCTTGGCTCACAACATTTTCAAGTAACCACCTGCGGTTAATACCTTAACAAATATGCACTTGAGCTCTGGATATCGAGCTCTGAACAATTAGCTAGAAGGCGTCTGTTAATAATCGTTTTTTTGCCTTTTTCCATCAACCTTCCCAAAGTAAATTACCGACTACCAATTCATTTTCTTTTTGAAAAATATTCTAATTATTGAGAGTATTACATATTCCTTTTTTTTTTTCAAATATAACTTTGATAAATAACACAATTATTTTGCAATTTTTTTTCTAAAATTTAGACAAACCTCATTAATTCTAAATGAAAAATTCAATAACGCACATTGTAAAAACAAGCTTTCATTCGCACGAAACTTGAAATTCAGTCCAAATTTTGCACTTCTTCTTTCAGCCTCAGAACACATTCAAATATATGAGCTACTTAAGGGGGAAAAAATCCAAATTTAGATATATATATATAAAAGCAATAAATATTTTATCACACAAAAGGAATAGAAAAAGAGTTTTAAACATCTCTCTCTCTCTCTCTCTCTCTCTCTCTCTCTCTCTCTCTCTCTCTCTCTATATATATATATATATATATATATATATATATATATATATGCGTGTGTATGTAATGTGTGTCTATATAAATATAGGAAAAAATTCAAAAAACCCCCTAAGGTTTAATGAATACTTTACTTATCTCATTCCTATTTGGGAATCCTTCACTTTATCTCCTATGGTTTAATAGATCTTTCACTTACCCAATAATTGTGAGGACCAAAATGCCCTTTACTTGTCTACTTAGATAGGTTAAATTGACCATAATGCCCCTACGAGACAATAACACTTCGTTAAATTAATTAAAAATTTATAAAAAATTATGTGCGACAAAAATCATTTTTTATTAATAATAATAATAATAATAATAATAATAATAATAATAATAATAAAAACAACAACAACAACAACAACAATAAAAAAATTAAACCAATTCAACAAAAAAAATAAGGAGAGAAAAAAATTCTAAGATTTTAATAAAAAATGTGTTATGGAATATAAAAATAGGGGTATGTTGATGTTAGTATTTGAGTTTCTATCATCGTGACAAACACATCACATCAATCTATTTATATTTCATAACTCATTTTCATTGAAATCTTAAAAAAAAATTCTTTGTTCTTATTCTTTATTGAATTGGTTTAGATTATTATTATTGTTGTTGTTGTTGTTGTTGCTGTTGCTCTTAATGGACAATTTACTTCTCACTTAATGTAATAGCTATTTTATCTGACACTTATGGTTATTAAAAAATATATATTTAATTACTGATTTGTCTCACATATTTCATATTCAATTTACATACTGTAATTAGCTACTACATTTCAAATATTACAATTGAGACATAATTATGCAAGAGTAATGTTATTTATACTAAGTTTAACCAGCAAAGTTTTATTGATAATAAAAAAATGTCTTTGTCACATACTAATCTTGTACAAGTTTTTAGTTAATTTAGCTAATTGTTGTTGCCTCCTAAGGATATTATGGTCAATTCAGCTCGTCTAAAGAGATAAGGAAAGAGCATTTTGGTTCTCAACATTATGAAAGGGAGAAAGTGAAAGAACTATTAAAACAATGGATGGTAAAGTGAAGGATTCCCAAAGAAAAGTGTGTAAGTAAAATATTCACTAAACGTGAGGGAGTTTTTTTGAAAATTTCCCATATGAACGTTACTTCCATTTTCTTATAGTTGGGCCGAAAAAATTTGGCCAAGCGCTTATATATATATATATATATATATATATATATATATATATATATATAATGAGAAGCAAGATACAAAGTGAAGATGATATTAAGAGATCAAAAAACAATAGAAGAAGCTAAGTGATGAGCCGGAGAAACACTCTCCCTAATTATAATAACTAAAAAGCAATGAAGAAATTTCTCTAAAAATGTTACTTTCTCTGTTTCACAAAAGCTGTCTTCTTTACTATTCATAGCATTTAATTAATGATTTTATTTCTTTTAAAATTTATCATAAAAATATAAAATTTTTATATGAAAATGGAACTT
Organism: Aquilaria yunnanensis; assembly: GCA_039654915.1. Lineage (NCBI taxonomy): Eukaryota > Viridiplantae > Streptophyta > Magnoliopsida > Malvales > Thymelaeaceae > Aquilaria > Aquilaria yunnanensis. The sequence continues at coordinate 32,432,192 of CM077600.1, read as the reverse complement.
TAAATATTCTAGTTTTTAAATACTATTTTTGAGAATTTTTTTAAATTTATATTAATATAAATATATTCAAGTCAAACTTTAGTCAAAAAAGATAAAAAGGACAATTAATATAAAACGGAGGGTGTACAGTGTGATTTACTGTGATATTGTAGACAATTTCAGTGTAGCAATCTCCATACGATGTAGAACTATCAGCATTTTGGAGCAGTCTAAAACAATAATGATAACTTGCAGGTCATGTTGTCAAATCCGGCTAGGTCCGGCCAATTGAAACCAATTGGACCGTAACTTAGAGTTTTCGCTGGGTGACTGAGTTTGGCCAAGTTTAACCCAAAACAAACGTGTTGACCCGCGACCATGTGACTACTCCGAGTCACTCTTCATGTCTGGTTTACAACATTGCTTGCACGTTAAGAATTCTCGTAATGAAAATGCCAACCAATGGTATGAATGCTTGTGCTCATTATTTTGGATTTATCTTTCAACACCGTTTGTGCTTAGTTCTCTTGCAATACTTGTGCTCATTATTTTATCCAAAGCAAATCATTCTACATGACTATCAACATTATATCGCAGCAAAAAGTTACAGTCGGCAATACAAAATTCATCAGAAAAATAGTTTTGTTTCCCCTTTTCTTCAAGCTTATGAGATGATTAAAACTTGCTCATGACATGAAATGTGCATTATTAAGTGTAATTTTAGACTCTTCATTCAGAACTAGTGTGATTGTATCTGAATTTTCATAATGATTCAAATGTGATAATTATGTTATTTATCAAGTATAGTTTTGAATAAGGATACAAAACATCCTTATGTGTCATAAAATTCATATCTTTAATAAAAAAAAACTGAAAAGGTGAAAACATTTCGGGATAGAGATAGTAACAAGTTCTAAGACTCTGCAACAATGAAGCCATACTAACCTTACACGAACAAGAACTGACGGTCTCCATCGCAGGCAAGCAGGCCATCTTCCAAGCATGTAGTAATACTCTCAAGTCAAGATTATAATGCAGGATTGCAACACGCATCACATGATCTTTTCAACAGTATTTCATTCAGTCTAAGACTATTTTACACTTCCCCCATGAATAATGATGTACCTTTAACTTTCAACTTCCATTAACTTATTGATCTACATGTTTATAAAACAAGAAAAATCAGAAATGGGCTCCAAATAGCAGGAAACAGAAATCCTGTTCACCAATGTCTGAAAGATGATTATTTCCCCTTGCCACAACAAGTATGACACTATCATCGTGTCTGGCATCCTCTGGTCTTCAACTCTTAACACAGAGAACCATTGACAGAACAGAAGAGGAAAATACAAGCTACCAAAATTAGGACGTCAAAGGAAAGAGGCTGACCCATTCATGTGTTAAACAAGGAAACAAGATTCAGTAACTTGCAGGGTCCACACCAACAAAGAAAGAAAGAGTTCAATCTCCTATGATGCAGCGCCAGAGAATGTAAGCCAGATACCAGACTTCGCACGATCATGTTCCTGTTTCTTTGTTATGAAGCAGTAGTTAATCTGGAAAAAATAAAAAAAGGCAAACCTATGTGTCAGGCGAATGGATGGATACCGGATTCATAAGGCAACCACTTTCCATTTTCTTTTTTTTTTTTCTGAAAAAAATGAGTACCACTTTGGCATCCTTGGCAGCTCAATGCCTCTGGATCGAATGGACTATTTGATAGAAAAAGAACAGAACTAACCTCCATGCGAAATATACTTGTTGGAATAACTATGCCAATGCCCACAGAACTCCGAAATGACTGCAGAAACTTCTCAATAGAAAAATTCTGGTATGCATTCTCTGTTAACTTCACCATGTTCCCAGCACATGCAAATGCATGCCCATGGATCTCTTTTTCTCTGAACCACCTGAACGGAAGATCGAAAGAAAGGTCCGCCATAGCAACAACAGCAGCGTCTCCACCAATAAAATCCACATCCACTGAGTCACCATTTTCCATATTTTTCTTTCTTCTCTGTTCATTTGGGCCCAATCCTCTGGTCTTAAATCCCCATAATGATGCTGGCCCCCCTAGGGCACAAACTGGAGATATATTCCCCCCCAAGAAGAATCTCTCAGGTAAAGATGAAGGCTTGCTTAAGAACCCATTCCCCCATGGAATGACAAGGCCGCCAGAAATCCCAAAATTAAGCGCAGCACGATAAAAACCGATGGGGACAGCACATCGTACATCAACTTCCTGCCAACATCAGACATAAAAACAAAGTTAACAGGTGATAGAGTAACTTGAATGAACCCGCAATCAGATTTTTAGCACTAAACAACACTATTCATACAAGGTAAGAAGAAGTAACTTTAATTTGCAATGCAAGTAAACAATCAGATACCAAGCAAGCTCATCAGAAGCAATAATAACCATGAGTGAGCCCCCAACATACACAAGTAATATTCATAAGTAAAGAACAAAGATACTCAACAAGTACACAGCCATAGAATTCAGCCTAATTGGTTTAGAACACCATATCATGCTGAATGATGTACACGTAACCATAGAAGAGCTGAACTAACAATTGGCATAATAGGAAATCCAAGCTACTAAAAATCCAGAAATTATATACTCCCTCCAATACATAATATAAGTCTCTTGCATTTTTTGTAAAAAATTATGGATGTTGTGCCACATAAATATATTAGGTATATTTTGCCAAAGTTACCCTTTGCTAAAACGCTCAATTAGAAAAAGGGGCATTCATGGGCTTTCCACAACAGGAATGGTGCCGTGCATTCAGAAAAAGATACCTGAATTTTAAAAGTGACGTACATTTTGGGATGAAAAAGGGAAAAGGGACATATATTAGGGGACAGAGGGCATATATGGTGTATTAAAATGCACTCAGCAACCATACAAAATGACATTGGAATCCCATCAATAGCCACAGAAGGCATATTGCAGATATTCACATCAGTCAGATAGATATCATCAACTCAATGGTGATCAGGGTAAAACTGTTACAGCTGAGAGTGCATACATACATGTTTGCATGAACTGTTACTTGCATGATGCACACAAGCACACACAGACATGCACTTTTCTGGCAAAACACATAAAAGAAGTAAAAGAGAAATACTAGAGTGGAAATTCATGGAATAGAGGAAAATTATATCCATGAATGAAATGCACAAGAAGCGCACGATCAAACCTGGCGTAGAAACTGCAAGGCCCGACTATCAGGCACAAGACCACCAACTTGGGTAGTGGAAACAAAAGCATAGCCTTGTGTTGGCCTTAGATATGAATCTCTCTGGTCAACCTTAAATGTATGCTTCAATGACGAAAATAAACTGTGTCCAAGTTGCCTTCTTATTGTTGACGATGACATTTGGGATGGATCTGTTAAAGTGCGCCATCCAAGAGCATAGGAGAAGTCATGATGCTTACTTGAAAACAAGCCCAAAGAAAGTCCTAGCGACCTCTCTTTGTAGGAAGAGAACTTCAGCCAATCTTGAGATAGCAAATACACTCGTGCTGTAAGAGGAGTCACCAACCCTTTGAATCTTGGCATGTACACGCCCGCGCTTACCTCTGCTGAATGATCATAACCATAAGATAATGAACCATCCCAAGTATCTCCATAACCAAACAAATTTTTGTATTTCAGAGATCCTTCAACTGTAGAAGATCTAGCCTACAACAACATTTAACAATCTTCAGAAACTATAATGCTAAAACAAATACATTCTACATATACTAACACATAACAGAGGTCGTGAACTGAAATCAATAAATAGCCTAACCACATCAGAACAACAGCAATGGATAAAGTTTTATAACCATATTAAGAAACGAAGCCCAGGAAAATGAAAAACTTTAACCACACTAAGGCAACAGTACTAGGAAAAGCTTTATGAGCGTACATACAAGTACCACACTGGAACAACAGCAATGGACTTAGTTATAAGACATCATAATCTCAGATTCTGGACACGAGAGCATTAAACCTACCTCCGGTTTCGTATAAGCTCCAATCTCCCCGGTGAGCGGATTGCCGGCCTCAGTGACGTCAATGATCACGTTCGCGGTGCCTGAAAGTTCCAGCGGGCCTGAATCGAGGGTTATTTTGACAGAATCAAATATACCAAGTGATTGCAACCGCAAATTCACCAGACTTGACACCTGCAACAACTCCTGAATAGTTCGCGCGTCCATTAACGGCGCTGTTTCAGCCTCAATGACATGTTCCTTTGTCTTCGTGTTGCCCTGGATTATCACGTCGTGGACCCGCAGTGAAACGGGCCCATTTTTCATGCGCTGGAGGAGGGCCTCCGTTTTGAGCTTTTCCAGGCGGGACACGAAGTCTCGGGACTTGGGTCGTGGCGGTTGGGGTCCGGTCGAGGCATCTTCTTCTTCTTCTTCTTCCTCTTCCACTTCGAGCTCGGCATCGTATGCCTCTTCTTTGATGTCCTCACCATCGACAGGCTTCTGGGGTGGAGTTTCTGGGTTGGAGTCCGGGAGAGTCCGGTCGGATTCAGACGGTGAGTTTGGCATTGCAATGAAGACGATTACAACTACGCGCCGGCACGACTGTGTACGATGGAGCAAGACTGATCAATGAAGTTCAGGGTTAATAGAGTGACGGGGATTTTTTTCAAAAAAACTGACTCAAAAACCCGTGGGAAAAGAAAAACAGAAGAAGGAATCGACCAAAAAACATGAAACACTGATATTCATTATTTGGAAAAAATCGAAAAAAAAAACAAATAGAACAATTGGATTTTATAAAGATCGGTTATTTGATAATTGAGCAGGGATCCATTTACTTCGTATGAACTTTTACACGGTGTAAACTCTTTCATAATTTTATATAGAATCAAAATCATATTAAAACATACGTTTCTTAATGCATTTCTCCAGACAATATAGAATTAAGATATGTGTAGTTTATAATATTTTTCTTACCTTAAAATTAAAATTAAAAAAAAAACCTTTTTTGATTATGTGTGGTGAAGATTTAAATCTCCCTCATTCCCTTGCATTATAAGGCAAGTTTCTGGTGCGAAATGTGACCCAACTTCTTAATGTTGTGCCCAAAAGTCAATCAAGAGATGATTGTATTTCACACATTTAGTTATAATATTTTATTGAGGCATTATTCCAATAATTGTGTTTATTGTTTGTTTCTATGTAATATAATTATAACTCTAAAATAATATTATTCTTAAATGTTTGAGGTCGAGTATTATCATGGAGTGAGTTGTAATAATACATAAAGACTAGAATATGTGAAGACTAATATGAGATATGTAGTCTACATATAGGTATAAGTTGGAGAACTTATGTATTAGATCAACCTGTCATGAGAACGCTTTATAGATCATTGTATAAGTGTCATAAACAATTCTCTTAGTGATCATGGTATATGTGGTCATTTAACATGAAGCCATTAAAGTTCCCTATATGTAAGTTATATAGTTTGATACTTTTCCCTGTTGCACGTAACAAAGTGAACATGAAGCTGATCATTGGATATATCACATATCATGTAAAGGGATTTATATAATTAAAATGAAATTTATCCCTCCTATATAACAGGAATGATATCTTTGGGCTCATTGATTAGTGAGACTGAGGAAATACATTGTCATACTCAGACGAGTTGATATGGAATATCAATGTCATCAGTTTAAATTAGTTTACTCGGGAATTAAAAAACTATTGATTAGGTGATACGAGGATAACATGCTTCATGTCTCATGCTCAGTTTTGATATCTTGTATAAAGAGACAACGATATTTACAGATAATAATTATAAAGGTTTAATTGAATCACCGACTATCTTGTCACTTAGGTAGTATTAATGTGTTGTTAGATACCGCTAATTGTTTATAATCATAAATGTGATTTATGAGTATTGCCAACATGATAAAAACGTATAGAGTTGCACACTTATATCCAATTGGATAATTTGAGTGTATGGGCCAAATTGTTTAGTTTTGGTTTCATGATACTTTCAAGTTAATTACTGACCCAAAAGTTTAGTCATTATTAAGCCTAAAATTAGCCATAATTGAATTAAAGTTATGAAACTTATTTGACTTGAGAATTTTGCATCACTATATATATGTTATATAGCGTTATTTTCGTGTGAGCATCATTGCACAAAATTCAGAAATGGTTCTGAAATTTCCAACCATACTCCTTTATTGTTTTTTCATCGAAGAATGTAAATTAGCACTGTAAGCACAAGAGGAATGCTTTTTACCATAACCTGGAGGAGTCATAGTGATTTAAGTGGTTCGTGTGGATGATGTAGAGAGCTTGAACATATCAACTATTGAAATGTCAACTATTCAAGTATTGTGATTTGTCTCAACAGTTGGGTAAAAGAGTTCAACTTACTAAGTACGAAAAATTTCAAACACCCCATTTACTCTATTTCACTTGGATCCTGAAGAATTTTAATTAATTTCGCTGCGTTGTTTGGCTCCAAAAACCCATCCCGCTGTGTTGTTTGGCTCTCAAAACCTAACACAACTAAGGGTGAGCATTTGCTTTATTCAGTTTAAATAGAACTGAGTTAGTAGATTTACTTGATTTTCGGTTTTGAACCAAATTGGCCTCTAAAACCAAACTCAAACCAAACAAGTAAATAATTAAAAAAAAACATAAGTACATGAATATTTTTAAATATAAGTAGATAAGAAACATAATAAAGAAAACAATGAATTTATAAATATGGAAAAAAATATTGGTAAAATATTTTTGAAAAAAAATTAGAAGTAGACATCAATAATCAGATTAGCAAATAAATTTTAGATATTTTACTAATAAATAAATAAATAATATTGAATATAAATACCATTTGGTAAATAAAATAACTCATGTGATTGATAGTGTTTAGATTACAAATTTGGGATTGATTTGCATGATTCTTAAATCTTTATGGGTAAATAAAAAACAAATTGAGCCCATCATCTCAAGATTCCAAATGACAGCATCTATGATTCAGAGGTAAATGTAGATTTTGAAAACAAGGGAGCAATGGTAGGTTAGGCTAAATATTGAGTTTTTTTACAAATTTTTTAAAAATACTATGGTTATTTCATTAATGACCTAATTGAAATTGAACTAGAACTAATATTTACCTTATTCAATTTCAACCAAAATTGAACTGAAAAATTGAATTATCAAAGGATAAGTACCTAGAACAGGCATGTACTATAGTGACTCGGTTATTTAATCTCTTGAGCATTTTAAAAAGGAAAAAAATCACATAACTACCATTTAAGTTTCATAATTTTTATCTTTTGTACGTTAATGTTTTATCCTCTCCACTTTGGCCACCATCTCTGATCCAAGCCTCCACCTTCTCCAAGAGCGCCTTCTCCTCTCTCCAATGCCTCCCTACCTTCAAAACCTCACCCGCTGCCTTTCCACCCTCCACCACCAAAACAGCGTTCCTTCTCAAATTTATTCACCTCCCTTTTATTTTTTTATAAAAAATATATATTATATAAAATATAATTAATTTTAAAAGCTAAAATTTTGAACTTTATTTTACTTAATATAACGATGTAAATTATCTTGACAAAATAACTAAATTACATCTACTAAAATACATTCTAAACACCTAATTAATCCCATAAACAAAATATCACTAATTATTGCATTACAGCCCATTGATCTTGGATATAAAAGGCTAACGTGTTTAAATGTTTGCATATTTTTTAATTTGTACCCAACATGGAGAATGGGGACAAAAGTTGTTATATTGGGAAAGTAAGGATTTAATTTCTAGAAGTTTTAAGAAAATAAAAACATAAAAAAAAATGTTAATTCCACAACAATCACTTGCTCTTTCTCTTTCCTTACCCCTAGCCAGTTATGTTGCCAAGAACCGCTTCCTCTGCTCCCTCACCCCAATGTCTCATCCCAGTTCCCCTGAAAATGTAGTCACAAACAGCCAGCTCTTGCCATCACTCAACCACTGCCAGAGCAGGAGCAGCAGTAGGTCCCTGATGCTAACACCTTGTCCCGCTGGTTTTGGAAGGTTGCTGCCCCTTGCTAGTTCTCCGACAAGTTGCAAGTCAGGCTGTAGCTTTGCTCCCATCTTCGCTCTCGCGCTTGGCACCACAGTCGTCAGCTTCGGCTTCAACTTTCCCAGTTGTGACTTTTATAATGTGCTCACCTGTCGGTTCTATTCCCTTTAAAATATAATTTTTTGTTTTCTTATATCTTTAACTCATTTTGGAGATTTCTGTTTTTTTTTTATTTGTTTATGCAAATGTGATGATGAATATAAGGGTTAGGAACAATTTTCGATGGTGAAAGTCAAAGTTTCGAGCGCAAATAATTGAAATAGAAAACTTAGATGATTATGTCTAATTACAATTTAAGTCCTAAAATTTTAAATTGTGTCATTATATGCAATTCTGTTGCACAATTGACGGAAAATATCCGAGTTACTGAGTTAAGTAAGCAAAGTGACTTGGTCATCATAATTCAGGGCTCAATTCATACTCATAAAAATGTTTAGGGACCGAATAACCTTTTTGCTATAGTACATGGGTGTTCCATGTATTTAGGTCTATCCTTACCAACGCCATATACAGTAAGTTACATTATGGCAGGGGTGGATGCATGTGTCTAAAGACCCCGGCCCGGAAAAATGTTGATAAAAGATATATAATTAAGTAATTTGAATCCTTTAAATTTTTTAATGGACCCTATAATTTTTAAAATATCTATTATAACACAATAATATGTCCCTCTTACATAACAAATGGTAGAAAATAAGTCAGTCTTTCATTTATGCTGACAATTAAAATAATGAAAAAATTCTATACTTGCCCTTTAACTTTCACACGTCCCTCTTACATAACAAATGGTAGAAAATAAGTCAGTCTTTCATTTATGCTGACAATTAAAATAATGAAAAAAATTCTATATTTGCCCTTTAACTTTCACACACTTCCCTATCTAAGACTTGAACTTTTTTTGTCACTCATTTTCTTCTTCTTTTTTTTGATATCTCCTTTTTTTCTAATTCAAAAGAAAATTTGTGAAGCAAGATAAAGTTAATAAGCGAAGTGAAAAGTATGTATAGGGGATAAAAGAAGGTTTTTGTCTTTCACATTATATACAATACAAATACCTCACAAATTTTCTTCATAGTTTATATATTTTTTTAGCCATTCGATTAACAACAAAAAAATGTTAAATTAGGGTATTTTTAAAATTTTATTCTAAAAAATATTTTTTATCATTACATTATCGTACATGTGAATTTATAAGCTTCATTATTTAATGTTAGAATTTAATAGTTATATATGTATATGAACCCCCTTTATAAAAATTATGGATCCGCTACTGCGCTATAGATTATGTCCTATGAATAATCATTTAACTCTAAGAATGAAAGCATAAAATTATGAATTTTTTTGTTGTTGTTTTTAATTTACCATGTGCTAAGTCCAATGCAAAAAACTGAGTTTCAAAATTTAAATAAACTAAAATATAATTAAGAGGATCTTAAAGCTTTGACACGTAGACACAAAAAGAATTCAGGGCCAATTCGTTTCGTCTAAAGTCAACTGACTTTTTTTAACTTTTTCATCTTTTTTACGTGAAACCAATTTCATTTGAAAGTCAATGTTATGTAAATGCAATAATCAATTTAAAAGTAAATTTTTAGGATGTTGTTAAATTTTTATGAATTTTTCTTTTTTAATACTTGAAACTAGAAAAATTCATAAAAATTTAGTAAGATTATAAAAATTATATTTTTAATTGATTATTGTAGCTATATAATATTGGCTTTTAATTAAAATTAGTTTCAATTAAAAAAGATATAAAAATAAAAAAAAAGTCATTTTGTAGTCAATTGGCTAAAGTTGAAACGAATTGGCCCTCAATTTCTGATTCAAAACTACGTAGATTCATCTCCACGAGGAATTATCAAAACATTTGAACGTTCATGAATTATAATATACAATGATTAGTCAATCAAATAATTAATAAATAGAAATGATTTGTTTGAAAATAACTGAATTACTTGTCATCCAACAAAGAAGAACCAAAATTTAAAAATTTAATAAATTGAAATAATATTAAGATAATTCAAATCAATTGTAACATGTAATTAAAAACTAATCAAATTAAGTTTGTATAAATTTAAGACTCATCAAATTGTTATGTTTGAATTTGTTCCAAACTAATCTAATTGAATATATATCCCCTGAAAACCCCTCTATCTTAAAAAAAAACATTGTTGTCTAGAACTTTGAAAGTGGAAGCTATTGGTCCTCTTTTGATTTTCATTTTCAAAATACTAATTTTCCTTATGTAAATTTTTTTGAGAAAAAAATAACACTCAACATTTTCCTGTTAAAAAAATGAAGAACTTTTATACTCAAGTCTAGTTTGAAAATTTCATTTTATTCGATACTTGGTGGTAACCAACTATAAAAGTTTCAGTTTTCAGTCAAACTAAACATAATTTTCACTTGGTTGGGGACAAGCTATGGCTGGTGTAGATGTTACACTTCGATCGGGGATTGCGACTTTATATCTAATAAATGATGCAATTCTTGATAGAACGGTAGTATTGGGGGAACAGTTGCTCTGTGCAAAAGGCTATAAGACAAGGTTTAAAACACTCTCCACTTTTTTTAAGCTTTTTCTTTCTTTTTTTATTTTCCTCTCAATTATAGCAAGAAGATAAAAAACCATGGAACATAAGTTTTTCAAAGAAAAACATAACTTGTGTAAAAGGGAACATGAGCCAATTGCAAAAAGAACATGTAGACTTAAAATAGAGCAACATGATGATATAAAGGAGTAACTAAATTTAATTACAAAAATAAAAATAATTTGACAAGAAACAACTATTACAAACATAGCAACAAATTATTAAATATCAAGAGAAATATATAGATTTAATGTGAACACGATATGAGATAATATAATAAATATATTCATCGCTAGAACAAAAAAAATATAGTAAAGAACTAGTACAAGTATGGCAAACAGTTATTTAAATATTAGGAAGAACATGTAGATTTGATATGGAACAACAATGTGAGATAATAAAACAACTATATTCTACAAGACAACATGAAGCTGCAAACATAGCAATAAGTTATTAAATACCAAAAGAAACATGTAAATTTAACATGAAATAACAAAATGAAACAAGATAACAACTATATTCATTGACAAGATAAGAAAGAACTGAGAAAGAACAACTATTATAGACATAGTAAGTAATTATTGAATATAAAAAAGAACATGTATATTTAACATGTAATGATAACATGAGATAAAAAAACAACTATATTCAATAGGAGAATATAGCATCTAATAGGAAACAACTATTACAGGTATAACAAATAGTTATTGAATATTAAAAATAAGGGAAAAAAAACCAAAAAACCTACCATAGTTATGGGTCTAGACCTTATTTCCTACTATAGTTTTGAATGATTCTAATTACATTTCTAAAGTAGCAGTTTAGTGCTAAACTGAGTACTGGAGTTTTGAATTAGGACCAATATAGCCACCAACATAACTGATAGTGAGAATGTCTTGTTTAAATATGATTGCGTAGCAAATAATAGATGAAATGATATGCCAAATATACAAAACATAAAAACTCCATAATTAAGCACCCGGACCAAATAACTCATTATAGTTAGGGCAATGGATTGAATTGTCCACCATGTCCACCATTCTGCCTTCTTCCACTCCTCGATCCTCCACCATTTGCCACCTCTCCACTGCCGACAATGCAAAAAAGAAAATGAAAAAAAGAAAAGAATGAGACGAGATCGCGCAACTCATCCCCATCCTCGTTCATCTTCGATCCTATTGCCAATTCAGCTAACCTAAGCCTCATTGTTGTTGCCCAACATCACCCTAGATGCTATCATTCAAGCCTTGCCCTACATCATCGTCATCGGCATTGCCAACCATCGACAACTCCAAATCAGAGGAACCATTCACGGAATCCACCATCTGCCTCCACCTTTACACGTCATATGTTCCTAAAAAATTGTCGCCACTTTCCCCTTTGTGACCCAGACCCTAATCGCCCTAAACCACCATCCTATGCCACAGAAGTTTAAGATTAGAAAGAAGGAAGCTAGCTTGAAAAGATATGGGTTGGAGTGGTGACCTAGGCAATGAAGGGAGTTGGTGATAAGGAGGCTGGTGGGCTTGGAGGAAGACACCACGCACAGAAGGAGCAACAGTGACATTGGAGGAGGGAGATGATGACAAAGAGGAAGAAAAGCAAAAAGGACCAATTTTAATGTCACATCAGTATGTACAGTCAGCATTCTATTTATAACTTAGTGCCATGTCAGTATGCATAATCAGTGTTTCGTTTACAACTCAACAACACTAATGGCGCAGTGGTCAATTTAGCATCAAATTATGACTTTGATAATGAAATTAGAACCATTCTAAATTGTAGCAGATAATAGGATCTATACACCTAACTATGGTAGGTTTTTTTGGTACTTTGTCCTAAAGGGAAAAAATAGATTTGTTTAGAGAACATCAAGATAAGATAATGAGACAACTATATTTAACAAGAGAGCATAAAGAATCTGAGAATAAATAACTACTAAAGCTATAGCAAGTAGTTATTAAATAATCCCTTTGTAGTGTATTTTTTGAAACATTTGATTTTTTTTAATAGTTTGACTTGAATATATTTATATTAGTGTTTGTTAGAAAAAATTTAAATATATATATAGAAACTATAGGTCTTTATTTATTATTTATATATAAAATTTTTTCATTTATATAAAAAAATTATATATTAATTGCTGAATAGTGAATGTTGCAAATAACTTTGCATAGATAGAGTATCAAAATGAAGAAATAGAATTGTCAAAGAACAACAAGATGAGATAAAAAGAACAATTATATCAAAATAAAGAACAAAATCAAAATTTAGCTTTTGAACTTGAGTAAAACATAAATATGATCCCTTTAATTCAAACCTATGGCATATAATCCCCTAATCTTTGGAACCTTGGGCATATAAGCCCAACCAACAACTGCCATTAGTCACATGCTAGCATGCGGCTAACTTCAGTAACAGAAGTTGTTGTTTTTTAATGTGTTATAACATTTGATACTGAAATAATCAAAATGAAAGTGTTTCAAATCAAATAGTAAAAAAAAACATAAGCTCTTATGAAATCTCTCCTAATTTTCTTTTGAACTTATAGTCCTGCCTCTACCATCATTCTCACCACCCAAACCTAGACACTGTCATGCCTTCACTTTTCCGCTTCATCCACCCCTAATGCAATTATTCATATTGCCACTAAATACCAAGTTTCTGGACCACCATATCAATGATGGCACATTGCAATCACCAACTTCAATATCATCGCCATTGCCTTCATCACCACCCACCTACACCTCACATTTTTAAAGCCATCATCACAACTAAACACAAAGATAAAAGTCCACTTTTCTAGTAAATCAATAAAAATTTACTTTTCCAATAAATCTTCCAATCAATATTACTGTCGATTCACTAAAAAATCATGAATAAGATTCGGTTAGGAGCAATCAAAGCTTTGGGTGATGAGCCTAATAGTATACTTTTGGATTTTGTGTTCTGACTATTTGTGCTATTTGATTCACTTTTTCCTCCTTTTTAGTTGAACCTAATAGACGACCTTGAGTATTTTAAATTTATTTTTTAATTTTTATTTTGCTAGGTTCTATAATTTTTTAGTAAATCAAAGAGTATTCCGCCAATTTTAGCTGAGTGAAATTTTTTTTGTTTCTCTAATGCTTAAGTGTTATTGAGTGAAGAAACTTTAGTTGCAGGAGAAGATGAAGACTCCGACTTTGATGTATTGAATCATTATATTTCTTTGATGCTTCTAATTTTAAGCCATTCAATCCCACATGTTACAAAAGTAAGCATGTGACTCATGGTTTTTGAAAATTGGGCTTAAGTGTTCCATTTTATTAAGTTTGAGGGGTTATGTATCCGAGTTGATATTCAAATAATCACGTTTCCATTTTACTTGAGTTAAGGGCTAAATCTAGTTTTTGTCCAACGAGTAAAGTTGAATAACTGGTGCAAATGCAATTATGATTTGTAAATCATTGCCAATATCAACTCTAGCCACAAGAGTATAATGACAGTTAGCCATTGTCGGGGTTTTGAAGATGGAGGGTGGAGCCTCTTAAGGTTCCCAGAGTCAAAGGCAAAATTAAGATACTTTAGCAAGTGTCTTTAAACTCAACGAAATAAAATCCCCTCCATAAAAGAAACAAACAACAATAACTTTTCTTCATATTTATAGCGAGTCATGACAAAAAAAAAAAGGGTTTGGAGTTACAATATCAACTCACAACCTTTTCCATCATCGTAAAATCCCAATTAATAGGTTTATATAACCATTGGCTCGGAAAGTCCCCAAACCCATTGCTTCAGAAAAAAAAAAAACACCTTTCCATGTAACATTTGCAACAATTATATAATTTCAAGGCCTAAAACCATTATGTACGCTTGAGCTTTGTTGGCTTAGATACTTTGCAACTTGATTTATGACAATCAACTCACTCATCAAATTACGAAAATTCCATCGAAGTATGAAAATTAGGATATTTTTACCTCTTTAATTAGGACATTTTGCGCTTTTAACAAATGATCAAGTTAGCAAGGCAATGGATAAATGTCCTATTTTTCGTAGTTTAGTAGGACTGATCATGGTTTGGTTTGATACAAATTAATGGCGGAACTGAACTAAGCCAAAATACCTTCAGTTCCACAAAATTTCAACCCAACCCAAGAACCGATAACTGATCAGAACCAAAACCATGTTTCTGGGTGTTTTCGGTTCTGGGTCCTTGGGTTTGACAGTTCCACAACATATACAGCTTTTAGTTCCACCTCATGGCTAGACTTTTTGATGAGCTGAACATTGGCTGATATTTTGGTGAGTAAGTGGTTGGTGGGAGGACTAGTCTGATCCAAGTGGGCATCTAATTTACCAGTCAAAGTGGTGGTAATTAATTGAAATTATAGGGATAGTAAAGGAAGAAAAAAAAGGGCCTACTCCCTAAACTAAGGAAAAACACAAAAAGCACTTTAACATGGCCATTTTAAATTACGCCGAACAAGCTGTAAGCTCCTATCAAGAAAGAAACAGAAGTTGCCTAAAAAAACTAAACTAACTACATGTAATATGAAAGCTAAAGAAACAATGGCTTCTGTGTCATAAAACCCAGAAATTGACACAATATTGTTTTCCCTGTAATTTCAAACACAAGGCACCAACACAAAAAATTGAATCAAACTTAAAACCCCAACAAATTAAACATTCACGGAGCATATGAAACAAACCATTATTCAAATTAGAATCAATAATTTGAGAAGACAGGGGATTAAGTGGCAAATAAAGAAGCAATACACACCTAGAACAGTGGATTCAAACACGTGTTTGGCACTAAGAACCTGGTTAGGGTGGCCCATTAGGGAGGCTAACTTTATTTTTACGGTGCTAATTGTTGAGGAAATTTCGAAGGGTGGAGGGGAGGGGGCAAAGATGGTGACACTACTCAAAACATCAAAATCCACACGGATTCGATCCACAATAAATTTAGAGAACATTCAACATGCTACAGATATAAATCCATATTTAAATACAAAAAGTTCCTAGTAGAATTCAAAGTTTGTTACATATTCTTTCAACACCAGCATAAACTACACATATTTTATCACCAGCACGGTAGCACCTAGTACACATTCTTTAGCCACCAACAGCACTCGCGAACCCTCTAACTACATGCAATTTCACTGAAACATCCAATTTAATTCTAATTTTAACTCATAAACAAGCAGCCTCACTATTTTTATTTAATCAGCCTTAATTGGCAACTTTTATCATCATATCATTGAAGAAAAGTAAAAAAAAGTAAACAAAAGCATGCATTTACCTGTACAACTACCCCTAAGATGCAAGATTAGCCTATGTGGTAATGCCCGACTCCATGTGCAAATCACACAAATCTAAAAGACAAGCATATCATCAATCAAAATAAGATCATACAAAAAAATGAATTAATAAATTAGTAACATTAGAACCAAATCATAAAATTTACATTTTTCAATCATCTTTAAATAGGTAGAGGGGAAGCACGAAGCCAATCTTGGCCACAAATGAGGGCCTGAACCACAACAGGAGTTAAGGAACTCCGAAATAAGTCAAGAGCTCTACCACCAACCGAGAAGGCCGATTCTGATGCAACGGTGGAAATAGGTATGCTTAGCACATCTCTTGCAATCCTCAAAAGCAATACATACCTTGATGAATTCCCCTTCCACCAATTAAGTATGTCGAAATCAGTTACATCTTTTTCACATTGTTCATCCAAATATTTTTCCAACTCTAATTTGATATCTATCAAATCTTCTTCTTTTAAGGTGTCTTTCAATTTCGATTTCAACAAAGAAAGATGACTTTTTTCTCTACCTTCAATGTCCATGAATTCATAAACTTCAGCCCTATTCTTGTCCACTTTATTTGAAGGTGAAGAATCATAAAAATTAACTAAAAGAATCAATGTATCCTTCACTTTAGCTACCAACTTCTCTGTTTCATCTTTCTCATGCACTTGCCTAAACATGGCCTTCATGTACTTGAGCTTGTACCAGGGATCAAGGATCATTGCAACAAACAACAACATATTCATCTTGTCCATATTCTTCCAGTATTTGTCAAAATTTTCTTTCATTTTCATAACCATTAACTTTAAGTTTTGATCATCACTTTTCGTCCACTCATTCAATAGGCACAATATGGAATAAATCTTAAGCATAAAGTTATTTGAAGTGACATATAAAGAACCAGAGATTCGCAAAGTAACATTGCAAAAGGCTTGTAAGAACTTGACTAAAACTTTGGCCTTCTCCCAATCATTCTTATTGGGTATCCCATTTTTTCCCAAGAGTTCAACTACATATTTGGAATCTATCTCCTCTAATCTCTCAAAGGCTTTCTAAAATTTAACAGCAGTTTCCAATATTAGGTAGGTTGAATTCCACCTAGTCACTACATCCAAACATAAGTGACTTTTGAACCCTATTTTTTCATGCTTAACACATTCCTTAAATGTGCTAAGCCTTTGAGGAGAAGCCCTAACAGAACGGACAACTTCACGAATCTTTGAAATAGTCAAATCTGATTCTTTTAGACCATCTTGCACAACAAAATTAAGAATGTGGGCAACACATCTCATATGAATAAAATCACAAGATAAACCAGTTGAACTCCGATCCTTAAGTTTCCTCTTTAAATATGCAATGACAGTATCATTAGAACTTGCATTATCAACTGTTATTGTGAAAACATTGTCAAGCTTCCAATCATGTAAACACTTTTCAATCTCCCTACCAATGTCATCACCTTTGTGACTAGAGATTGGACAAAAGTTCAAAATTCTCTTTTGCAGCTTCTAATCATTACCAATAAAGAAAACTGTGAGACACATGTAGTTAATATTTTGCAGAAAAGACCATGTATTAGTTGTCAGACAAACCCTTTGTGTATTATTTTTCAAGGTAGCCATTAATTTTTTTTCCCTCTAAGTAAAGCCTCATGCAACCTCTAGCTATTGTAAAATGGGAAGGTATGCGAAATCGAGGTTCACAAAGTTGAAGAAAATTATGGAAGCCTTCTCATTCCACAAACTTAAAGGGTAATTCATCTACCATTATCATCTTGCACAACCCTTTCTTTAAAGTCTCTTGATTAAACTTCACACTAACAACACTATAAGTATCTTGATCTCACAACTAAACAGCCGAACATTTTTGCTTCTTATTTTTACCCCTATTCGGATTCTTAATGCATTTATGATAATGTTTCCACAATGTGCTTGTACCATATGTACTTGGGCAAACATAAATCTTTCCACAATGCTTACATTTAGCTTTTTCTTTTTCTTTTTTCTGTGGATCAGAAATCTTAAAAAAAGTAGCCCAAATTTTAGAACTTGTATTCTCTTTTGCTGCGTTCCCAGAACCAGTCCCCTCTGTGCTTAGAGCATTAGGTGCTAGGGTATTTGGAGCATTAGTAGCTCCTACACTTGGAGTGGATGTAGGTGCATCAGTGCTTATTTCAGTTGGAGGAGATGTATTTGACATATGTTATTTTTATATAAAAATTTTGTATTAGAATATTGAACTAAAATAAACTAGCATAAACAAACAAGCAGCACCAATAATAACAAAATTATGTTCCATAATACCCATCGAATATGAAGATACAGAACTTGATATTTCCATCATGGTACAATAATAGAACACCGTGTGAATCCTAGCTTCCACCAAAATCAAAGATTACTGATATATGATTAATTGAAAAACCTCTCCCTTCTAGTTGTTAGTTCAGTAGCTAGCAAGTACCATTATCAACATATTTTTTCCAATAAAATGATGTTGGGGAGAACATATAACCAAAGATACAGAAGTGGAAGAAATTTATTACCTAGGTGTTGAGAAGAAACTCTGCTCCTTTTGTTGTAAAATGAAGGCTACAAACTAGATGAAGGAATCGAAACGGAAGAAGGCTGCGAAACGAAAAAGAACAACCATATAAATCAAAGCCAAGTTACAGCAAACAGGAGCAAAAGAAAATAAACCCAAGGTACAGCAAACATAATAGCCAAATAAACCTAAGTTACAACAAACAATAGCCTAGAAGGGTTGTGAAGAGAATAAACCATAAGAGGGTTGCAAAGAGAATAAACCCAACTTACAGCAAACAGTAGCAGAAAAAAAAGTAGGAGTAATCAAGATACCACTAACTTGTTTAAATCCAAATCTTCTTTATAATTGAAAAGATAGACACGCTTCAAACAATTCAATGAAAGTGAAGAAAATTAAAGAAGGCTACCAGGGCATGATTTATTTATATTATATTTTCTATAAAATTTTTAAAAACATAATAGTAGTATTTAGGAACTATAATTCTCCATTTATCATTTATTTATAAAAAAAACTTACATTTATATACTAAATTATTGAAGATTAAAAATTTATATTAATTGGTGTGAATAGTGAATAGTGCAAAGAACTTAGGAAGAATGGAGTATTTGGTTAAGAGTTAAGACCTTAATGTCTAGAATTAGGTATACCTATTTTAGTAATCTGTTTTCTCAGGGGATATTACTAGGGCATAGGATTTTCTTAAAAAAAAAAAAAGAACTATTTAGTAAGCTATTTAACGAGATAATTTTTAGAGATGAATACTAATATAACACAGGTATCAAGAGAGCATTATTATTGAATCTTCATTATAATTCACCTTGTTTTCTTCTTAACACGTGTAAAACCTTTGCCAACACATTTCCGGCAATATTAAAAAATCATTTTACTGTCTCCACCACAGTTTGGACATACAGAGACCTGGTATGAATTCAAGTATGTATTAGTAACAGTTAAAAACGTGATCATTTTATTCTTATTGAACAACCAAAAAAAGAAAACAACAAAAAAAACTGGAACGTAACCAACAGACTACAAAAGCAAAGAATAAGAAAAGAAAACCATGTAATAATATCCATTACTAGACCTGCTCATGGAATCTCTGCTGCTCTATGGTTAGAGGACAAAACTAGGATAATTTACCAGGGTTCACTTCCCTAACATTCTCATATTTTACTGATCACAGGGAAACCTAAAGTTACAGGATTATAGCTAATTCATTATAAATACAAGGTTAAGCATTCAATATATGATAATCTAAAATTAACATTAAAATCTTCATTTACATTATCTATATGCAAAGATATCGTCGCTCTAGTGCCATACTTAGGACAGAACCGATTATGTGGGAACTTCACCAATCAATTTGTTTACCGAAAGCCTACAACTTGACTGGTTAGCATTTAGCAATACTCAATCACATGGTTTTGATCTCTTATGAATAATAAGAGGCAACAGAAAGCAAGTTTTAAAATATTGGATACCAATTTACTTATTAAGCAGTTTTAAAGACATCAAGAACTTTTACATTGACAGATAGGTATAACACTTATACACAGAAATTAACACTTATACGGAGGGGATACCTGGGCGGCTGAGCGTCAGGAAGAAACTTTGCCCATTTTGTTGTGAAACGAAAGCGAGCTGCGAATCGGAAGACCGTTGTGAATTGGAAGACCAAAATGAAAGGCCATGAATCGGAAGACCGTTGTGAATTGAAAGCAAGCTGCAAATCAGAAGAGAGTTACAAAAAAAAAAAAAAAATGAGTCAAAATAAAAAACATTACAGGAACCACGAATCGATTTGAAATGAACCAGGAAATCAAAAACTGATTCCAAATCTAATTTACCGGCAACGAAGAGCATGACACTCGATTCTCAATCAGTTGATCACCATACCTACGCCGATAGCCTCATCTTTTTTGTCTTTGTTTTTTAATTTGGTGCTCTACTTGGAAACCCTAACCCTTTCTCTGTTTTGAACTTTGAAGAATAAGGAGTTATGAATCAGCTGCAGCTGGAGTGAAGTGGAGAGACAGAGACAGAGAAGACTAATTATTGAATTAGAAAATGGTAATACCCAATGTGGACTATTCATTTTTGTTTAAAAGGACATTCAAACTCCTATACTTTCTGAACTTTCATATTTACCCTTACATTTTACATAATATATAATATACATGTAAACTAACTTATAATAATCTCAGTTTGGTTCCACATGGAACCGAAACCAACCAAAAAATTGTTGGTTTTTTTACAAATGGAACCAATTCACAAACCATGATCAATTTTTACCCAACCCAACCCTACCTATCCTTATTGAGTTGGATAAATCCATGGTTTTACCTGATCCGTGCTCACCCCTATAGTCTAGATATTGAGTTAATCTGAGTTATAATTCATAGATAAAAATAACTGAGGTAATTACTTTGAGGGTGTAAAATGAATTTAAACCCAATTTTAATGATTTATTTGCTCAAATCATGTGCCCTCGCTTGCGGACCGAGTACAAAACATTGACGGTAGATTAGCTGAAAATAAATCCAAATGCTTGTTTTGTTAAAGAAAGGAGAAGCTTCACCTTCACGTCGCTAACGCTTGCCTTTCAAAGTTAGAAAATGTGAAGGAGTTGACTGTTGACTCATATTTTCTTTTCCTCTCCCCTTTCACCTCACCAGTCCTTCCGATGTACGAGTATGGGAAAAGCCAGTTAACGAAGTCTTCTGCTGATTCCTATTTTCTGGGTTTCTTCGGCTGAGACATAACCAACTCTTTGCAGCTGTATCGCAGCGCAGCAGGTACTCAGTTTTGAGCTTCTCACCCTCTTCCTTTCAGATCTCATGTATTAATACTGCGAGAATTGATCTGAACCGACTTTTTGATAACTAATTCGAACTCTTCATATGGATCATTCCAGATGTTTTAGAGCAATTGGTGTTTATGTAGAATTTCCTGTATGGATCATGATTCCGAGTCTCTGATTTTTACCCCGCAATTTACTTACAAGTATTGGTTATGTGTGAAGTATGTACGAGTTGGAGGAACAAATAGTAACAGGGAACGTAGTTTAGGGACAGATTGTGCTAGTTTTCCTTGAGGTATTTCAATTGGATTGATAATCAATTCGACCCTCAACTATAAAAAGATCTAACCTTTTGGCCCTTGAACTTCTATCAGTTCCCAAATAGACATGAACTATCAAAACTAAACTGTGCCCTACCTAAATAGTTCAGGGGCTGTTTGAGAACCAATATTAGTTCAAAGGCCAAAAGGTAAGATTCCTGATAGTTCATGGGCCAATTGGGGATTCAAGCCATTCTAGTTCAAATCGAATCTAGGGGTGAGCATGGGTCTTCAAATCGAATCTAAGGGTGAGCATGGGTCGGTTTGAAATAGGTTTGGTTTTTTTGTGGAACCGAACCAACTCAAAATAAGCTCGGTTCTAAATTTTTTTTGCCCAACTTGAGAACCAAGAACTGCAAAAGAACCAAAACCATAGTTCAGGATTTTTCAATTCTGGTTTTTGAGTTTTTCGGTTTATATAATATACCTATAGCAACATTTAAATTCAATCAAATTTCATTCACAACTTATTTATGAAATATTTAACACAATACACAACTAAATTCGTATTTAAATACATTCGTTTTTAATGATATTAAAAAAGTTTGACATGCTGTTATATAATATAACAAGAAGACAAATGTATCTAATTGCATGCAATTTCACAAAAATGTCTTTGCAAATTCTGGAAGATCTCTAATTATATACTTTATTTCTTTTCTTTAATTTGTAGAAATAAAATAATATTTAATCTGATACATATTCACTTGCTACTTAAACCAAATCAATCACTACGTCATTTTAATTTCTTACAATATGAAAACGTAAACAATTTTCTATCCCCTGCTCCAATTTAGATTCAAGATTAGGAATATTAGCTTTAATATAAAAGATTAAAACACCCTCACAATTCTTTATTTTTTCAATACATAAATGCATGGATAATTTAGTAATATCATAATTTTGGTTCAGTTCCACCGCAGGTTAATTATATGTGGAACTAGAATCAATCCAAAAACTGTTGATTTTTACATATGTAGAACCAACCTTCAAACCATAATCAATTTTTATCCAACTTAACCCAACCCAATATGGGTGGTTTTGGTTGGATTTGTATTTTACCCAACCCATGCTCACCCTTAATCGAATCACTCGTTCACAAACTTGCTTAATATGTTGTGTTAACTGAATATTTGGTTTTACTCCAGGAAGTTGGAACTCTGGCCATGGATTTCGTGGTCAGTAAGATACTTGGTGCAGTTGAATACTACTACGTGAACTACAAAAGCTTGGAGCCCAATATGGAGAAGCTGAAAAGGAAATACGCGGAACTAAACAGTCAGAAGGAAGACATGGAATCAGCGCTATTGAACAGTGAGATGAATCCTAGAAAGAAATCCAAGAAAGAAGTGCGACGTTGGTTTGAATGCTTCAAAAGGATTGAGGATCAAATGGAGGAGCTAGAAGGAGCAGTTAGTAAGTGCAAATTCTATGGTCGTCCAAGCCTGGCAGAATTGGCCTCCGAAATGATACAACAAGTTCAAGAACTACAAGAAAAGGGCAGTTTTCCTGATGGCTTGGTGGTTGATGAATTGGCGGTCGGGCAACTGCTGCCAACTACAGCTCTAGTTGGGGAAACTGCGAAGAGCCGTTTGAATGAGATTTTGGGATATCTGAGAGATGATAAGATTGGAAAGATTGGAGTTGTTGGAATGCTAGGGGTTGGGAAAACAGCAGTCATGAAGCATATCAACAATCTCCTGATAGAAGAGGCTAAAATGTTTGATGCAGTAGTTTGGGTCACTGCATCAAAGGAAAAGAACATTGCTAAGCTACAAAATGACATTGCACGCGCACTAAATGTACATCTTCCTGAAGACGAAGATGAAACAAGAAGAACAGGAAATCTATATGAGGTTTTGAGTAACAAGAAACGGTGTCTGTTGATTTTGGATGGCGTAGGGGACAGGCTTTCTCTCGAGGAAGTGGGAATTCCTGAGCCTTGTAATGGAAGTAAACTGGTGTTGACAACTCGATCATTGAAGGTGTGCCGGAGCTTGGACTGTAAGGTGGTTAGGCTTAAGCCACTTCCCAAACAAGAAGCCTGGGAATTGCTCTTGCAAAGAGTACGTCTTGGGCAAGATAATCTGAACACTCTGGAGCTGTTGCCAATTGTAAGATCGGTTGCAGAGAAATGCTTTGGCCTGCCCTTGGCCATAATAGAAGTGAGTAGCAGAATGAGAGGAGTGCATGATCCATCGGAATGGCGTAACATGCTTAATGAATTGAACCAGCGTGTGAGAAGTGTAAGCGACGTAGAAGATGTGGCTCTGGAGCAGATGCAGCTTAGCTTCACTTGATTAGAATCTCCAGATTTCTGCAGGATCCAAGAAGTTTGTGGATAACCAAACACATGGAGCTTCAGCGGGACTAGCTATTGTACAAAATGGACAACTTGGAATCAGAGTTTCGATATGGGCCATGTCGGGGCAAACAAGCTTATATATAAATCAGCCGCTTGCCTGTAAGAGAAACTAGCATGTTACTCTATCTCTGTAGGACTTTTTCTTTTTGACAAAAACACTTGCTTTATTTGAGATAGAAATGATAATTACAAAAAAAAAAAGGTGCCTTAAACCTGATTTGGAAAAAAAAACACGGTAAGTAATTCGCGTATATTTGACCAGTCAATAACATACCCGATTTATATGGATCCAACTCTATAAATGCTCTACCAAAATCATCCATTTATTTAAGAACCCTCTTGTTTCTTCTGGAATTGCACAATCTTTTTGGGGTTTGGCCTTTTTCCGAGCATTTTCCAGTCTAGCTCTTGTGGCCGAGTCAAGTCGGTTTCCACCAATTTAGATTCAACATCTACAGAAATTAATACAATTATAAGGATGGATACCTAATAATCACCGAAAGCTTTTAAAGTTTGGGAGGAAATTAGGAGGACGAACCCGTCAGTCGTGACGGTGGTCTACGGGTCCTACTACTACAGGCTGTATGTATGTGACAGATCTTGCATCTTTGAATCAAAAGTGCAGCTGGTCACGTCACCATTCCCCGAGGAGTGAAATTGAAAAACAGGAAATTGAAAGAAATCAAAAATTTAAAAAAAAAAAAAAAACTCAAGTGAACAAGAAAATGGAGAACTTGCGAACTGAACTTTAAGGTGATAAATATATTTGCTGTAGAAACAAAAATTATCAAATTCCAACCTTGTTAGAATGGGAGAAAGCAACTTAACGTTGGTTGGCTCTGTGGGCTCTTCAAGGGGGGAAAAAGGCGTGCCACATAAAAAAGTTTTTTGGTTTTTGGATATTCAAAAAACGAGAGCTATTTACCAAATTTCAAGAATATGTAAAAGTATTCTATTTCTTTGAATAAGAGCAATTATAATATAAGTAAAATGGTTCCGAAAAGCCTGAAATGTCTGGATCAAAGATCCCTGCTGGTGTAGGTTCATTTGCATTATTTCCTTCCTTTTTTTTCTCGGACGTTCTTTGTCTTTTCGCTACTACCATTTTGTTTTCCAAAGCATCGAGTAAAAAATCTTTCCTCACAGGCAGTACCTTAAAAAAAGGGTGCTTTATTTATTTATTGTCTGTTTCTTTTTTTGTTTTCTGAATCTCCTATGTGTCACTGTCAGGCGGATCTGGCTTATTTTGTTTGTGGGTCATTTCCAGATTCAATTCCTCTCTTTCCTTCCTCACTGTCCGCGTCCGAGAGAGAGAGAGAGAGGGAGAAGCCACTTGCATGTGAGTAACGCTAGAGTTAGAGAAAAATGCAGAGACATGGACAGCTTAGTTGTAGTAAATGAATGTTGTTGAGGTTTGGTTTTGAAGTTACGAGGACAAAACGGTTTCTAGTCAAGTACCAGGGTTAGACTTTATTACAATCAAGTGAAGGTCGGGGCCTTTTTCGTGCCCTGCGCTCTTTTCAAGTCAAACGTATCTCTCACTCTGTTGATCCTTGATTTGTGCAAGAAAAAAGCAACTTGATTTGAAACATTTGGCACATTTTTGGTCCTTTCAATATTCACGCGGGATTGTCCTTTTCTGCACTTTCTCTACCACGAGTCTGTGGTTTTCCAGTTCATGTTTTATTACAAAAATTGTATGAAAAGGTTAGCTTAGGAAGAAGAGTTCTCCGGGAGCTCAGATTCAAAAGGCAGGCTTTAAGTTCTGTGAGTAGAGCTGCTGACATGGGGGAAAGTTCAGAGACAAATAGCGAAATGAGATCGTTGGCCTTGACGCCAACATGGTCTGTAGCAACAGTGCTGACAGTTTTTGTGGTCGTCTCTTTGATTGTTGAGCGCTCAATCCATCGTCTTAGCAATGTAAGTATGTCTTGTTTGCCATATATTGTTATTGAATATTTTGTTGAGATTGGCGTGCCTGCAACCATATTTGTTTGGTATAGATGAATGCTCTGGCAAATCTAGTAGCTAAAGGTTATCTTGTTTGTTCACCCTCACAATCTGTAACTGGTGCGAAGTTCCGGATGGGGATAGGGGATGAAATGAGTACTGTAATTTGGAATATGTATTAGACATGGAACATGGCAGGTTCTTATACCTACCATCAGGATCATGGGAGCTGACCGCAGGTGAACAGTTTTAGATTGGCTTAACTATTGCCCTTGACGGTTGAAGCTTCCTCAGGGCATTTGTTACTTCTGAAGTTTTTAGCGACCGCACCAAATATGTTAGACATGAACACATGTTATACTTTTCATACCTTTTCAGTATCAATGTTATAAACATTATAATCTCTTGAGCCTCTCAATCTGTCACAAGAGGCGTGATTCACAAAATACTCCACAACCCGTAGCTTTAATGCTCTGGAGTTTTTGCTTGTTTATATGTTCCTGATATAACTCCAACTTTTTCTACCTCTAAGCAATGTTATGAACTTCGGTTTGTGTTTTTTTTTTTCTTTTCTTAACACAGTGGTTACGGAAAACCAATAGAAAACCATTGCTTGCTGCTCTGGAGAAAATGAAAGAAGGTACTATCACATCACTGAAAAGTCACAAGAGTCAGACAGCCCTTGGACATATGACTAATTTCATTATTCTATTCAACTGAAAATTGTTGGCAAAAACAAAGAAACTTGTATCTAGCTTCATCTGACCTACCATACTGATCAATACGCTTTTACTTTTGAATTTGTCCTGGTAGAGTTAATGCTGCTTGGGTTCATATCACTGCTTTTGACGGCCACATCCAACACAATTGCCAATATTTGCATATCATCAAGATTCTATGACAGTACCTTTGCTCCATGCACAGAATCTGACATTGATGCAGAGAGAGAAAGTTCTAATGAGCGGAAGCTTCTTATGAGTTATTCTTTGCAACCGTTTAGGAGGATGCTGAATGTAATGAATAGGAATACCTGTAAAGAGGCAAGTGGATTTCAATTCAAACTCTAGGAGCCTGCAATCTTGCTTCATTGTTTTCGTTTACTAGTGATGTTTTAGCTTCATAATCTTATTGTGCTAAAATTGTTACATGCCTGTATTATCTGACTATAATGTCATGAAATTTTCTTCTTTTTAGGGTCATGAGCCATTTGTTTCATATGAAGGTCTTGAGCAATTACACCGCTTCATCTTTGTCATGGCTATCACCCATATATCTTACAGTTGCTTAACAATGTTATTGGCTATTGTGAAGGTTTGTTTCTTTCAACGCACACACTAGGCAAATCTCCTACATGGAGCTTGTAAAATGCCTTTTATAGCTGTTGTATTCGTACTCTGGCCCCATATGATAAAGCTGATGACTGCTGTAATTTTGGTTTTGACTGTGGGTAATATTAGTTCTCTAAACCCATGGTGGGTTCAATAAATTCTGTTTCATAGCCTAACGGTGGATAAATTTATCTTTTCTGTTCATTGTACGAAGACCACACAAAAGTCTAATACTCTTGTATGCAATTCCTTTTTCCCCTTTAGCTAGTTTAAAGCGTTGATAATGATGTGGTCAAAGGCACACCTCACTTAGTAGCTTAATGTTTTATGAGCTTGCTACATAATCTTAAGTGAACCATATGGCTGATCAGGATGATATGTTGTCAGAAAACAGTTAAACTTGGTGTTAATTTGAAATTCGTGCTATTGCAAAAACATGACATGGTAGCTTTTGATGTTGTGTTGTGCTGGTTATAATTTCATGTAACCTTTTGCCAGATTCATAGTTGGAGGGCGTGGGAGGATGAAGCTCATATGGACAGGCATGGTTCGTTGGCTGGTAAGCATAAAACAATGCTGCTAATACCAGATTTTGGGAATGATCTGCTGTCTGTCTCCATTGATCACATTTTTAGCCTCCAAAACTTTCAATCGAGTGGCTTGTTGTAACATGGTTTAAATTTTTCTTAGCTGTTGTATAATGAACTTAGCATGTTGCGAGGAAGTTCAGGGGTTGCCAAATCTTCAGTTTTTGTTTCATTCCCATCTAACTGTGTGTATGCAATACTTGGCTTCTGACCTGATCATTTAGTTTGCAACTGGTCATCATTGCTGGGGGAAAGGCTCTTTTGCAAGTGTTTCCAGATCTGTGAATAACTTGAATATACTTTGCAACAGAAACGGCACGACAGATGACGATGCGAAGACAGACAACTTTTGTCAGACATCATACATCGAACCCCTTGGCAAGAAATAGAATTCTTGTGTGGGTGGTAGGTACAGAATTTCTTACCTAGATTATACTGGAAGCTTTATTCTTAGTTCAGGGTAGATGTTTGGTTGATATGTTTATTTGTGTGCATGTGTGTTTGTTTGTGTGTGTGAGGTGGTGGTGGGGTGGGGCCAGGGCCAAAGGAATGTGTTGTTTCTACCATCTTCTGTTGCGTGTTGAGGTTAAAGTATATTCATTCCCCTCTGTTTGCAGACATGTTTCATCCGGCAATTTGGCCACTCAGTTGTTCGTTCTGACTACTTGACACTCCGGAAGGGCTTCATCATGGTGGGCACTTGTTATGGAAATAGTCTCTCATCATTTGCTCTAGAGAATATAAATATATTCTTATAAATTGCAAATTTGACCTTGAATTTATTATCATCTTTATAGCCATGTATTTCTCATTCCCTTTACTTGAGGCTACTCTGTGTTATGGTCCTTCATAGAAAGATAAGTTTTACAAAGCTTTGTCGTTGTATACTACCTTTGTTGATTTAGTTGGACCACCAATAAAGTGGAAATTATGTTCAGAAAAGAAGGCGCTAGACAGGGAAGTTGTTTTGATGTAACTGAATGATAGACTGTAGATGCTTGGAGCACAATAAAGTGGAAATATGTTATATGCATAATCAGTAATTTCTTGGAACTTAACTTTTTTTTTTTTTGGTACATGGGGAGAGAGACCAAGGGGGAATAGGGGATTGAACCTTGGATCTCCTAGTAACAGCTATAAGCCTTAACCACTGAGCCAGAGCTTTAGTTGTTATTTCTTGGAATTTTATGAAGGATGGGCTTTTAGTTTTAGCAGGTGATTCTATCACTATCGCTTGTGGTGTCTCATTCCTCCTTTCTCTATTTATGCAGAATCACAATCTGACATCAAAATATGATTTTCATAGCTACATGATTCGCTCAATGGAAGAAGAATTTCAAAGGATTGTTGGTGTCAGGCAAGTAATGTTCTCCTCCAGAGTATCTGCTTGTTTCTTGAACATAGTTCTCCGCCAATTTTCTTTCTTCTTCATAAACCTAAGTTGAGATATTATATGCAGAACTTAAGCTTAACCAATGGCAAAAGAACATCCATGCCTATCTCTTGAGAGCTGGTTTCTTGTCCTTTCTGAAGGACGCAATAGGCATATGTTCCCTTTTCATCTGTAGCAACATGCAATCGATCTGCCCTGTGCATATGTGCTTCTATCTGAGCATTAAACCCGGAAGCTGTTCCTTTCTTATGAGCTCATCATGTTACCCATTCATATGGTTTTCAGAATATTAGGAGTATGTTTTATAAATATATCAGAAAATTTGAAGTGGGTATCAATTCTTTGGCTAACTCCATCTTTCCATCTTAAACAAAAAGTTTTAGTACTGGAATGTGTTTGGGACATATCCAAAACCAAGCTAGGGGACCATTTAAACTGCAATGCCTAAGTCCACGCGGAACAACTATGCCTTCTGTCATTCATCATTGCTGCACATGTATGTGCAGTACACTGGAGCATAAATTTTTTGCCCGGCACATGTTTGTGTAATTGACGGACAGGCATGTCAAGAAAGCTGGTTTCTTGAATATCGTGGTTCTCTTAAGCAAGAAGCATGCCTCACAATTTATGTGCTGGCTTCAGAAAGATCTAGATTTGTGTTTGCCAAAGCAAGACTGTAATCTTGAAGTTGACTTCATGGTTGAATGCTGCAGCTGTTCATTCTTCTTTCATTTACATGTTTTGTTTTATTATCCTCACCTTGTAAAACTGCAATATAATTCTCGAGCATTCAAATTGAACGTGGACTTGAATACTAAAAATGCATGCACGACCTGTTTCCTTCCATTCTGCCTGTATTCTACTATTTGTTGTGATTTTTGTTCTTTGTTCATGTCAATAACTTCCCAGTTGCTCTTCTTTTTGAGATATTGCTAGGAATAGTTAGAGTTACAAACAATTCTACAAAAGTAATTTTTAGAGAGATGCTGTGGCAGACAATGATTGATGCTGAATTGTGCACAGGACACACTTAAATTTAAATTATCCAACTAGTTCTTGACACCTCAGTTTGTCAAATTTACTTTTGCAGAATTCTTTGTGTGCATAGCATTGTCCTAATGCAAATTATACTACTATCTGAAAAACTGATAGTTCACTAGTTTATTATCTATCTGTTTACTGTTTGTGATAGCCTTTTGCAAAGCTGAGTGCTCTATAGGAATTGGCCAACTGATCTGCTGATGGTTTAATCTATTGCAGTGGCCCGTTATGGGGATTTGTTGTTGCATTCATGTTGTTCAATGTGAGAGGTAGATATTGAATTTATTCCTCCTATGGATCCTGCAATGCTGTTATATTGAGGTGGTATACAGCTTTGCAAGGTTGACTAAAATTTGTGTGATTCACTGACGTTCTCTCTTGTTACAGGTTCTAATCTGTACTTCTGGATTGCCATCATTCCCATCACCGTAAGTCATTGTTTTTTCCATTTGCAAATACAGATTTGTTTATACGGTATCCAGTTAACTTAGAAACATGGAATCTTGCATTAGGGGTCACATGCAGAATAATTTTTATGTTATATTCTTATCAACGATGAATCAGTAATTTCTCCCTTCTAACTTCCCATTTTTCATTTTCAGCTGGTCCTTCTAGTGGGTGCAAAGTTGCAGCATGTCATTGCTACCTTGGCATTAGAAAATGCTAGAATAACCGGGTCATTCAGTGGAGTGAGGCTGAGGCCTAGAGACGAGCTCTTTTGGTTCAACAAGCCAGAATTTTTGTTGTCTCTCATCCATTTTGTTCTGTTTCAGGTTTTAACCTCTGTAACCTGCCTTATTTTTCCTTCTCAAATGCACACCAACATACTTCCAGCAAAACATATTTATTTTATATTCAAGCTAACCACCTTTCTTCTGCTTAATTAACCATGCAGAATGCGTTTGAGCTGGCTTCATTTTTCTGGTTCTGGGTACGTTTATTTCATGATATGATAACTAGCAATTTACAATGCTTTCAATGTTCCATACTTGATGTTAATTGATTTTCACTATCCATAACACAACCTTGTGGAAGAGAACTTTTTCTCAATCTGCTACACAACTGATAGCCATATCACATCTATGTTGGACCAGCGAATCACTTGGTTTCTTAGAGTTATTTGGAAGTGTGATCATAAGTTATTGTTAAACAAATGTGAATCATCAAGTCTGGGAAACTTAACTATGAACAGCTTTTGACATGATACATTTAGATTATGAATGTTGCAGGAAGGTATTGTCCTTGTGTCCTAACCCTGCTATTTTTGTTGATGTAAATCTGCAGTGGCAATTTGGGTATAATTCATGCTTTATCAGGAATCACTTGCTGGTTTATATACGACTTATATTGGGGTATGCAAGTGTTTCATAATCGTAGTTTCATGTATGTTTATGCATGTGTTCTTTAATTACATCACTCTGATATGTTATGACTTACGTAGGTTCGCTGGACAGTTTCTTTGCAGCTACAGCACTCTGCCGCTCTATGCTCTGGTGACTCAGGTATGTGTACTTATTTCTGTTGGGGGATGCTATAACAATCAAAACATATAAAGCTGTGATTCTCAAGGATGCTATGACAATAAAAAAAAATATGGGCACAAAGCTGTTTTTGGTGTCAAAATTGCCCTTTTGGCATTCTTCCCTTGCTTCATTGGCGGGCCAATATAGATCATCTGAAATTGGAAAAGGTGAACCGTTTTCTGATACATCCAGTGATCTCTTGCACATGTCAACTTTCAGAAAAACTTAAAAAATGTGGAAAAATGATTGTTACACTTGCACATGTACATGTTGAGTCCATTAATGCCCAGAAGTTTTTTATGCTGAAAATTTTTCTTCGCACAGAAGTTTCTTTCTGTTTTTGATGGAATGTAGAGTTTTGTTCCCTGCATTGCACAATAGTATTTGGTAACTTTGTTTAAGTTCCTCTCCTTTTATTAGATGGGAACAAACTACAAGGCAGCACTGATTCCACTGCGGATAAGAGAGACGATTCATGGATGGGGGAAAGCAGCAAGACGGAGGAGGAGGCATGGCCATTTCCCAGATGATTCAACCATCCATACCGACACAAGCACGGTAATGTCACTCGAGGAAGAACCTGATCACCAGGTTCTTGATGTCACGGAAAATGGAAATGGTGCACACACACAAGTTGAGTTACAGCCACTTCCAAACGCTACATCCAGGCCCAGCTCTAGCCCTTCACCCATTGCTAATGAAACTTCAACGCGGGTGGGCACACCCCTGCTTCGGGCCTCAGCTTCTATTTCTTTGACTGCCACACGCAGTTTTGAACCGGATAGTCTCCCTAGATCAACGTCAATGCCATCAGGGAGAGAATGACCGCACCTGTCGAGTTGAAGTTTTCCGGTAAATATAAAAGCATAGGAAATCGAGGAGATGAATATTGTGAATGATTTTGGGCTTTGTCATGTGAGTGTGGAAGTTGCAAGTAAAACAACATGCTTAACACTACTTTTGTCTATGTAAATAGGTAAAAATATCAAATTTGCCACTAAAGTTTTAGGTTGAAAGAGGAGATAATATTATAGTTTTTTTTTTTGTGCCTAATTTTTCACTAATGTTTTAAAATGGGCTGAATATGTCATTGAAGTTTCAAATTAAGAATGGATATGCTACTACCTATTAAAAATCTAACGAAAGCATTAAAAAAGCCAATGAAAAATGTTAAAAATAATAAGTTTAAAAATTTTAAGGTGATAATATAAGTTTTAACAAATTTTAAAATTTTTTTGTAATTAAACTCTTTCTTTCTCAAAAATGCTAGCTTGACGATTGTTAATACCTAATTTCGTCCGGCTATTAAAATAATTAAAAAAAAAAAATTAAATAAAAAAATTAAATAAAAAAATGTATTATTATTATTATTGTTATTATTAGTACTAAATTTTTTTTTAATTAGTTTAAAATATATATATATATTTTTTTGTTTTGTTTTGTGAAGATTTGATATATGTGTGTATATGTGTATGTTTGAAAGAAAAAAAAGAGAAAACTCCATAAAAATGACAAAATTTAAAAGTTTGAGGTAAAAATGATAAAATTAAGAAGTTTCAGGCAAAATTGACAAATTCTGAAAGTTCCAGGAGCATTTGGCAGTTTGTCACATAAAATTTTGAGCTGCCGACGTTTTTGGCTCAAATTGACAGAAAACGACAAAATTGTCAAAATCAGAAGCTTCAGGAACTTATCCAGAGGCTGAGAGACGTAAAGGACTAAAACTGTCATTTTACCAATTTAAGAGATAAGTTTGAAATTTTTTATTAATTTATCCATCAACAGTTCAGCTAAACTTCCTCTATAAATAACCCCCCAAATTTTGTGCTGAACACAGAAAAAAATAGCAAAAAAACTTAGAGCTCCGTCTTAAAAAAAAGAGAAAATTACAGCCCTTAGCCCCAGCCCTCTTCCCTTCTTCCCCAGAAAGCCAAATTTTTTTCTTTTTTCACTGCTGTTCCCTCTCTCTCTCTCTCTCTCTCTCTCTCTCTCTCTCTCCGCCGTGCCCCTCGCTGCCCGCCGCCGCCGCCGTCCCTCCGCCTCGCCGCCCTCGCCGCCGCGCCGCCTCGCCGCCTCGCCGCCCCGCCGCGCCGCCAACTGCCCCTGCCTCCCTCCCCCTTCGCGCGCGCCTTCGCGTCTCTGTTCTTCAGATTCAAAAACTTGTTTTGAAAGGTGAAACCTTGATTCCATACTTCATCTTTTCAATTTCTTTCAATTTGGTCACTAACCTTTTATTTTTGTTCCTGCAGAATAAATTACTAACCTTTTTAATTTTTACTTGTTTATTTATTTGTTAATTATTGTTATTATTACTAATCTTCTTTTTATTGTTGTTATTAACTTACTAACAACTAACTTTTAATATTATTATTGTTACTAACCTTTTAATTTTTGCATTATTACTAACTTTTATAATTGTTGTTAACAATTAATTAACTTTTATTATTGTTGTTAATTAATTAATTTAATTAACTTGACTAACTTTTTATTATTGTTGTTAATTAATTAATTAACTTGACTAACTTTTTATTATGGTTGTTAATTAATTAATTTAATTAACTTGGCTAACTTTTTATTATTGTTATTAATTAATTAATTTAATTAACTTGGCTAACTTTTTATTATTGTTATTAATTAATTAATTTAATTAACTTGGCTAACTTTTTATTATTGTTGTTAATTAATTAATTAATTTAATTAACTTGACTAACTTTTTATTATTGTTGTTAATTAATTAATTTAATTAACTTGACTAACTTTTTATTATTGTTGTTAATTAATTAATTAACTTGACTAACTTTTTATTATTGTTGATAATTAATTAATTTAATTAACTTGACTAATTTTTTTTTATTATTGTTGTTAATTAATTAATTTAATTAACTTGGCTAACTTTTTATTATTGTTATTAATTAATTAATTTAATTAACTTGGCTAACTTTTTATTATTGTTATTAATTAATTAACTTGGCTAACCTTTTATTATTATTGTTAATTAATTAACTTGACTAACTTTTTATTATTATTGTTAACAATTAATTAAACTTGGCTAATTTCTATTATTGTTGTTAATTACTTTAATCAACTTTGCTAACCTTTATTATTATTTATTTTTAAAATGGATGGCCAAAAAGCCCCACTTTATTTTATTTAATTCACCTTTACCCTTTACTAATAAATAAATAAATGAAAATTAAAAGAAGGTTATTTTGTAATTAATTATTAAGGCTAATAAAAAAATCATTTTTAAAAGCCAATTATTTTTATTTTTTTTATTTTATTATTTCTTTAAAAATAACAAAGTTGACTTTTTATTCCTTTTTTTAAATTAATAAATAGAAATAATTAAATAATTCCAAAAATACAAATCAATTCTGTTTTTTAAATATATCTTTAAAGTAATAATAATTAAAAATTCAAGAAAAATTCAATAAAATTATAATTAAAATTAATAATTAATTAAATAATTAAATTTAAAAAAAAAAATTAAAAATCCATGACCAAATGATCCGTCAGGATCCATGGCTTGGAATTATTTTTAAATAAAATATATAAATAAATTTTTCTTTATTAAAAATAAAAACTTTGGACTAATATATTAATTATTAAAATATAACTTTTTAATTTTCTTTATTAATAAAAAGAATAAAGGAGTAAAAATTTTCTTGGGCTAATATTTTACTTATTTCTTTCAAAATAATAAAAAAAAGATATAACATTTTTTTTTTTTGTTGTTTTTTTTGTTTCCTTTATTAAATAAAATTTTATTCAAATGATTTCAAATAAAGGTAATAATAAAAATCTTTTAGCAAACAAAAAGAACATAAAAAAAAATCATATAAATATCAAAAACTTTTTATACATATAAATCTTTGATTTCTTTAATCTTTTTTTAAAATAAATTAAATAAATATCAAAACTTTTCTTCTTTTGTTTAAAATTTTTGATTCTCTTAATAAAAAAAATAATAAAAAAATAATAAAAAAATAATAAAAAATAATAAAAAAAATAAAAATTTTTAGTTCATGGTATATTGGCTGGAAACTGTCTCGTGCCCGCTTTTGAGCTGCTTCACCTGGTGAAGAGGGTCTGGCTGAGTAACAACGCCCCGTACCATGATCAAAATTTTTATTTTTAAACTCTTTAATTCTTTTAAATTAACTTCTTATTAAATAAAAATTAATTATTATTTTTTTTTAATTCTTTTATAAATTGAGTAATCCTTTAAAATAATAAATATCTTTCATTAAACAAGAAAAC
This sequence comes from Aquilaria yunnanensis, assembly GCA_039654915.1. NCBI lineage: Eukaryota > Viridiplantae > Streptophyta > Magnoliopsida > Malvales > Thymelaeaceae > Aquilaria > Aquilaria yunnanensis. The sequence continues at coordinate 32,396,116 of CM077600.1, read as the reverse complement.
AAAAAAAGTAAACAAGAAAAATAAAAGAAAGATAAGAAAGAAAAATAAAAGAAAGATAAGATAAAGAAAAGAAAGGAAAGATAAGAAAAAGAAAAGAAAAATAAAAGAAAAGATAAGAAAAAGAAAAGAAAGAAAGAAAAGACAAGAAAAATAAAAGAAAGATAAGAAAGAAAAATAAAAGAAAGATAAGATAAAGAAAAGAAAGGAAAGATAAGAAAAAGAAAAGAAAGATAAAAGAAAGAAAAAGAAAAAGAAAAGAAAGAAAGAAAAGAATAAAAAAAGAAAGAAAAGAAAAGAAATTAAAAGAAATTTAAAAAAAGAAGTAAAAATAAGTAAAAAAGAAGAAAAAGAAAGAAAGTAAAAAAAGAAGTAAAAATATAAAGATAAATTTTTTTAGTTAGTATTAAAAATCATTCATAAACAAAAAGAATTACCATTTAAAAATTAATTTCATAATAATAAGAATTAAATAATTACGATAAATCAATTTCCATATCCGGATGATCCGGCAGGATCTACGGTTTGGAAAATATCAAACTTTTTAAAATAAATAAATTAAATAAATACAAAGATAAAAATCCATGTTTACAATATGGATTAAATTATTTAAAATTTCACCAAATTCCGTGTCCAAATGACTCGGCAGAGTCCATGGTTCGGAATCAAATCTTCCGTGTCCAAATGACTCGGCAGAGTCCATGGTTCGGAAGTATAAAATTTCATACAAATTAATTAATTTAAAAATCCACATTTCGACTAATCCAGTTAAAATTTCTAATTTTGAAAATTAACTGAGAATTATTTAAAAGCAAAGCAAAACAAAAATTAAAATCAACTAAGGTGCCAATTTTTGGGCGTTTTAACAAAGTTGTTTTAACGTAACCGTACTCCCGATCCCCGAACTCTCGCAAACCAATTTTAAGGTGACCAATCGACCTAAGAAAACTGATTGGTGGCGACTCCCGAAAACGATCCGCACGTTGCCACAGCTTGGCGACTCCACTGGGGACTCGACGTTAGTGAGTCGAGCCTAAAGTTGATTTGTTTTAATTTACTTTGCTTATTATGTGGATTTTTATATGCTATATTTACTTAGCGAAAACATGCATTATGGATTCACAATATGAAGCTCTATACCCGAGCTTACTTAAATCGAACACGATTCTTTCTAAGCGGAATTGGTGTTGTTGTCCTTGTGAGGCCATGGTCTCCAAGCCTTCACCGGTTTCAAAGTAGCAAAGTAGTGTATTGCCTTCTGAGACGGTTAGTCTCTGCATGGGCCCACGAAAAGCTACGACTCGAATTAATCCATTCCTTACATTAACCCTAGAGGGTAAGGAATCGGGCCGTCACTATAATTTAGTGACGGGATTCGGGAACTATCCCTTGCCTTTTTGATAAGCCACCTTATGCATATAGAACTCCCCACTTAACCATAGAACTAACCATAGTATTCCTCCCATTTACCAACGCCATAAGCATATCCTTGTTATGCTGTGTTGTTGCTCTACACTTTTATTTTCGTATTTATGGTTTTAACTCATTTTTCCATAATAGTTCATGAGTTGTTAATTGCTATTTAAGTTATTAATAAACTTATCTTTCTTTTGTTATACTTCTGTTTTGTGCAAATATTCTTCATGCATCAAAACCACGCATCAAACTATGCTAACTTTTTGGTCTTTTTAATAACAACTAAAAGTCTTGAAGTTCCATGATATTGGATAAGCAAACTCACTCATTGCATGCATTCCATTACATTAATCACGTGCATATAAAGTCTGATAAAAATAATCTCATTGCATGCATTTCATTACATCAATCACACGCATATAAAATCTGATAAAAACATAATCTCATTGCATACATCCATTACATTAATCACGTGCATATAAAGTCTGATAAAAACATAATCTCGTTGCATACATCCATTACATCAATCACGTGTATACAAAGTCTGATAAAAACATAATCTCATTTTTCCTACATGCATCCATTGCATCAATCACATACACATAGGATCTAATAAAATATACCTTACTTTTAAAAGGATAAAATTGGACCTCGACACCGATATTCAATTCGGCTCCAAATAAGATTAATGGCAGAACAAATCGAAGGACGTCTCATAAAGATAGAGTCCAAGATAGAAAGTATGGCCGAACAAATGAGACAATTAATCGAGCTAATCAAGGCGAAAGCAATTCAAGAAGCACAAGTTCAGCCACCCATGACAGAAAGAGAAATGGTCACTTTGTTTGTCCAGACATTGAAGTACCTATATTATGACGAACTCATTGGCAATTCGGCAACTAATTTTTCTAACATTGTCATGTCTGGAGAAAGAATCGAGCATGAGATTAGGACTGGGAATATTGCTGAATCCTTTAATAATCCTATAAAAAGAGGAGGACCATCCAGAAGAAAAGATGACGAAGTACAACAAATAGGACGCGGAAGAAGGATTCCCCTCGTGGATACGGTGGCTATCGGACCTCGCCTATCCTATTTTGCCAATGGGCCCGATAATTACCTTCCAAATAGGTCCAATGATTATCCTCTAAATAGGCCCAATGATTATCCTCTGAATAGGCCCAATAATTATCCTCCAAATAGGCCCAATGATTATCCTTCCAATAGGCCCAACAATTATCCTTTTAACAGAACTAATCAGTCATGGCCACCTGCTCCTACTCCTCCAGTACCTGCACCAAGACCAAGAGAAGTTTTCACACCAATTTCCATGACTTATACTGAGTTATACCCAAAACTCATCGAAAGACAATTTATCCGTCCAATTCCTACAAAGCCATTCAAACCCCCATATCCAAGGTGGTATGACCCTAACATTACCTGCCCATATCATGATGGCGTTCCAGGCCATGGCTTGGAAAACTGCATGGCATTGAAGCGTATAGTTCAACAATTAATCGAGTCAAAGTGGTTGGACTTTTCCGATGAACCAAACGTCACTCACAATCCATTGCCGCCTCATCAAGCAAAACCAGTCAATATGATAGAAGAACACCAGCCGATAAAGAAGTCAGTCAACGATATCATAACCCCTCTTAAGCATGTATATTCATGCCTTCTAAAAGAAGGGGTTATCATCCGGAAGTCTTCTTTTAAACATGAAGAAGTCAAAGATGAGGACTGGTGTGACTTTCATGACAGTAAAAGTCATTCTATCCAAGAATGCTCAGAATTCCGTGAAAGTCTACAAAGGCTCATGGACTCATCCCAACTCATCATTTCTACGTCGGATAAAGATGATGATGTAAATGTGATCACTAAAAAACGGGAAGTCAATGCTACGCCAAAACCACTAGTTATACCAATTTCAAAATCTATTGTCAAGCCTTTAAGAACTCGAGTCCCGAGGTCATTCCTCTACAAATCAGACAAGGCTGTTCCATGGAGCCATGATTACACTTCCAACATCACATCAACTCCGTTAGAAGTTAGGAGTATGACTAGAAGTGGTCCATGTTACTCTCCAGAACAAATGTACAAGCTTCGACAAGATAAGAACGTCACAGACCCAACAAGTGAGCCTCTAGATACAGATACATCTAAAGAGCAAAAGATGTCTCAAGAGGTGACAGATGAACAAACTACTGAGTTCCTTAAACTCATGAAGCAAAGTGAGTACAGTGCCGTGGAGCAGTTAAACCACCTGCCAACAAAGATCTCCATACTTTCACTACTCATAAGCTCTGATGCTCATCGAGAAACCCTCCTCAAAGTCTTGAATAAGGCCTATGTTGAGCCAGATATTTCAGTGAATAATTTTGACCACCTCGTCAACAACATCACCGCACAGAATCTCATCACATTCACTGACGATGAGATACCAGCAGAAGGAAGGGGTCACTCTAAGGCTCTATATATTTCGGTTAAATACAAAGATCGAACTATGACTAGAGTTATTGTTGATAATGGGTCAGCTCTAAACATAATGCCAATTGAGACCTTACACAAGTTTGGTATAGACTCATCATACCTCAACTACAGTCATATCACTATTCAAGCATTTGACGGGACGAATAGAAATGTCGTCGGAAAAATAGAGCTGCCAATAGAGATCGGCCCTTGTGTCTTTCATATCACATTCCAAGTTATGGACATTAATCCTTCTTATACTTGTCTGTTGGGAAGACCATGGATTCATATGGCCGGAGCAATTCCCTCCTCATTACACCAAAAAATGAAATTCATTTTTGAAGGAAAGTTAATCACAGTCTTTGCTGAAGAAGGCATTCTGCTATCATCTATATCAATAGTAGCAAAGGCCAAGTGACCTTCTCTTCCAAGTTGGTGTGACCCAAATCCCAAATGTAACTGAAAAGTCTGTGGTGCTGAAACTCAAGGTCCAACAGTTGGTCGAGTCTAAGTTGCTAGGCCATGATGTGATTGATAATTGAAAGTGAAGATTTTGAGCTGGAATTACATTGATTTTGGAAGGGCTCCAAGTCAGATCTGACCTAACAGTCCGCATACATTTTCGAATGACAGGGAATCCTTTGAATAAACTTGTATATTTGAAAGCTTGCAAAAGTAATCTAATAGTAAAAATCTCCTAGATTTAGTCCAGAATCTAGGGTGTAGTCTTTGTTAGATGGACACCTGGTATTCTTTCTGGTACAACAAAAAGATGTAATGCGTGCATTCTACTACTTTCCATTTTTACACTCTTTGCCATTATACTATCTATTATTGCCATCACACTTTACTTTTTGACAACTGGTAATTCTTTTTGTTCTCTAACAAAAAGATGTTACGTGTACATTATACCACTTTTTAATTCCATTATTACATCTACATATTGTACCAATTTTTACCAAAAATTCAATTATTACACCTACACATTCTATCACTTCTTACCAAAAATTCTGTTTTTACATCCATCTCTCACTCCTTTCCATTATACTATCCATTATTGCTATCATACTTTGCTTTCTAAATGATACTACTCGTGGGTGAAAATAAAAAGTTAAGGAAAATTTGATAGTAATGATCTTGAAAGTGCTGCCAAATCTAGTAAGAAGGATTTCATATGTTGCACCTCAACCCTAAAAAAGAATTCACAGTGGTTATCAACATCCTTGCAAGGAGTCCGGGATTAACTTCCAAAGAAGTTAGCTCTCATATTAAATGACTTCAGTGGCCTCCCAATTCTCACAAATGCTCAATACAAAAAAAAAATTCTCAGTTTTCCACAACACAAATTCCAACAAAGGAAAGAAGTTCCTCCCTTCCATCAAAAGCCATTAAAGAGAAAATCCAAACAAGAAAAAAAAAATCCAAAAAAAAAAAAAGAGACTGAGAAGCAAATAAAGCCACTTGAGTCATCTTACTTCAAGAAGGCTATGATCTCGGTTCTCCATAACACAAACTCCAAAAAAAAAAAGGAAAAAGTTCATCTCTTCCATCAAAAAGCCAACAAGGGAAAATTCAAAACCAAAAAAAGCGAGACTGAGAGCAAACACAAGCAAGTAAGGCCACTTGAATCATCTCATTTCAAGAAGGCTATGATCTCGGTTCTCTGTAACAAAAACTCCGAAAAGGAAAAAGTTCATCCCTTCCACCAAAAAGCCAACAAGGGAAAATTCAAAACCAAAAAGAACTGAGAACAAGCACGAGCAAGCAAGGCCACTTGAGTCATCTCACTTCAAGAGAGTTATCAAGTATGTTATCACCATAGCTCACACAAAAAAACAAAAAAAAAAAAAAAAAAAAGAGGAAAAAGGGCTCAAACTAGAAAAAAAAAAAAAAAAGAAAGAAAAAAAGTGAGCTATGGATTCTAGACTGAAAACCTGCAAAGGTGGTTTAGAACACAAAAGCAACCCTCAAACCAAGCATGCATAAAGATCACAATAGTTGGGGGGCAACAGATGAGGTCTAACTTTCTGGAAAGAGTGGCAAGTTTGAGGTCATCACTATTGAGTTTTTCACCATAATCAAATTTGCTCACGAGTAGTATTAAAAGACCCTTCTTTCACACCACTCAAACTTAACTTTATTCAGACCTAATATTTACCTCTTAATATCATTCTCATTCAGCTAAAAGACTGCCACAAAAAAAAAAAAACATTCAAACTTAACTTTCCTCACACCTAACATTTACCTCTCGATATCATCCTCATTCAGTTAAAAGGCTATTATTGTGAATCATGTTTCTACCTTATTGCCTTGTACAGTTTATGTCTTCGAGTTGGAAAGGGAAGAATGGCAGGACATTTTAATTGAAAACAAAGACCGTAAATTACTTTGTCAAGCTTTGAAAATTGATGAAAGTTTTTCTTTAAGGCCAAACCATTATTCATTAATGTATGTAGACTTAAAAGTAAGGAGATAGCTTGAGTCTTTCTTTAATAAGATGTGGTTCTTGTAAGAGAAATTTACGATCAAGTGCCATCACAAAGGTCTAAAAATCCTCAACCTTCTATTAAATCAAAGGCGAGATGATATTTCTTTCCACATAAACACCATAATCAAGGGGGCAAAAGTAGTCTCTACTAAGCGCAAGAAAAGTACAGCCAAGAAAGAAGCTCAATAGACAAGAGGGCAAGTCTTATGGATCAGAACCTGAGTCTAAGGAAGAGCAATCATTCGGACTGTAACATGGGGGTAAACAAGTGTCGGCACGGCCAGAAGAAAATGGGCAAAGCAGACATTGAAAGTAAAGCCTTTGATGGTATCAAATCTATGACAATGGATGAGTACCCGAAAGAGATATAAATTATGAGGCGGGCCAACTTTAAAGAAATTGAGGCCAAAATTCAAGAACAAGTCAAAGAAAGGGGATTTTGAAAAGAGTTGGGCTTTTGAGGCAGTGAACAAAAGCTGGAAAGCATAAAGAGATTCAATGATAGTCCAAGAAGGCAATTATAAAGAGGATCCAGTAAAGCAAAGATATGAAGAACTAGATCAATCCAAAAAAAATAAAAAATAAAAAAATAAATATAAATAAAAATAAAAAATAAAAATAAAAAGAACCATCAATTACACATGCTTTGCATTCATGCATTTCACATCATGCATGCATGATTTTTACACGATAGGAATCAAATGGGAAACACATCCACCGCACCGTTACAGCAGTATAAGCTGAGATCTCAATAATATCAGCTCTTACCAATCTATCACTGGATACACAGCTAATATGCGGGACCAACCCGCATCAGGAATTCAAGGATAAGGTAGACAATATGTCAAAAGCCTGGCAATTGATTCAATAATCGAGACTACACCTGGAAGGACAGGATTGACATCAGCTAGTAGTATCCAAAATAAGAGATAGCTATAGCCAAGGATAAGGCAGATATCAAAAAGGATAAAGTAGACAATATTGTCAAAAGCTTGGCAATTGATTCAATAATCGAGGCTACACCTGGAAGGACAGGATTGATGCCAGCTTAGCAGCATCCAAGATAAGAGATAGCTGTGGTCAAAGATAAGGCAGACATCAAGAAATATTGTCGTTGAAACTTTGTCAAAAGCGGACAATGGATTCAATAATCGAGGACTGGATCAACGGATAAAAAAAAAATATCTATAAAAATGAAGTAGGATCTACTTTTCCGGTTAAACGGCAGATACGGTACTCCGTGACTCTCAAGTCGGTTCTCTCAATTGCCCATAATAACTGATTCCTTCACCCCTTCTTTCTTTTACTTCCTCCTAGAAAATGGATCCTACTTTTTTCGCCTTGCGAAAGTATTTCCCTTCTCTCCCAATGAACATCCTCAAAAAGATCTACCAAGTTCGCTGTGAACGATTAAGAGTTCTGATGCACAAAGGAATCCCTGAAGATGTGCGGTGGTTAATCGAAGCCAAGGTTCGTCTAGCAGGTGAAATCCCAGAGGCATTTGTGTCTCACATGCCTGGTATAGGCAAAAGCTCTTATGCCAAAAAGCGAAGAGCGAAAAGGTTACAAGTCTGCCATAAATGTGGACGGTGGACTTGTAATACTAAATGTCGTTCTTTAGGGATGATCTCTGATAATCGAGAAGATAAAATACGATTCATTAAGAATGACCTGAGTAAAGACTCGTTGGATGATATCCAATTGACTCTTGAGACGCATTCTTGTGGATCTGTGCAACGTGAACTACTTGGTTTGTGGAGCATTTTTCATGAAGAACGAAACCGTTACAGTCCCGGGAATCTGACTGTAAATGACCCTGTTTGCCAGCTTGTAAGAAAACTGGATGGGAAGCAAATCCTCGACTCATAGAAGCCGTTAATGCCGTTACTGGACGAAAAACCAGTGGAAGATGTGAGCCACAGTCACAATTACTGTACATACAGTTTGTTATATTTGGAAAAGTTTGCATTTTCTTTTGACAGATGTACACGCTCCCCTAAGTGTAATCGACACGTTATCCCTTTTCATCACTATAAATGCGTGTTCTTCCTTCTGATTAAGCAGCGGATAAGATACCCCGTGACTTCTAAATTCAGTTATTCCAGTCTCCTACAATAACTGATTCATTTCCCTCTTCTCTCAAATTCTTCTCTCATCAATGGATTCTACTCTTTCTGCACTGCGAAAATACTTTCCTTCCCTTCCAATAAAAGTCCTTAAAAAGATCTACCTGGCTAGATGTGAAAGAATCAGAGTTTTTACACGCAAAGGCATTCCCGATAATGTGCAGTGGATAATTGAAGCTAAGGTCCGTTTGGCGGGTGAAGTTCCAGATGCATTTATGCCCCGCATGCCCGGTTTAGGTAAAAGCCGTTATGCCAAAAGGCAAAGAGCAAAGAGACTAGGCGTGTGTTATAAATGTGGGCGATGGAATTGTATTACTAAATGTCGCTCTTTAGGATACATCTCCATAAATCGTGAAGATAAAAGAAAATTCATTAAGAATGGCCTGCGTAAGGAATCTCTGGAAGATATCCGAGAGACTCTTGAAACGCATTCTTGTGGAAAAGTGCAAGGTGAAATTATCAGTTTATGGAGGACTTACCATAAAGAACGAAACCGTTACAGTCTTGGGAATGTGATTTTAAACGACCCTGTTTGTCAGTTTGTAAGGAAACTGGATGGGAAGCAAATCCCCGACTTATAGAAGGCATTGAAGCCATTACTGGACATAAATCAGTGGAAGATGAGAGCCACGGTCATGATTCCTGTACATATAAGCTGTCATTTGTCTTTTCTTTTGACAATAATGTACTTGCTTCTGTAAGTGTAATTAACGCATTATCCCTTTCATCACTATAAATATGTGTTAGTTATTTTCGTTTCCTACAATCACTAATTTCTTTCTTTGCCTCCTTCATCAATGGAGTCTTCTCTTTCCGCCCTACGAAAGTATTTTCCTTCCTTCCCAATAAATGTTCTTAAAAAGATTTATCAAGCTAGATGTGAACGATTCAGAGTATTTATGCACAAAGGCATTCCTGATAATGTGCGGTGGCTAATTGAAGCTAAGGTTCGTTCAGCTGGTGAAGTTCCAGAAGCGTTCTTTCCCCGTATGCCCGGCTTTGGTAAAAGTGCTTATGCCAAAAAAAGAAGAGCAAAGAGGCTAGGCGTTTGTCATAATTGTGGATGGTGGATTTGCGGCAATAAATGTCGTTCTCCAGGAGTGATCACCAGAAATCGTAATGATAGAATAAGATTCATTAAGAATGGCTTGCGTAAGGAATCTCTAGAAGATATTCGAGAGGTTCTTGAAGCGCATTCTTGCGGAATAGTGCAATTTGAGGTTGTTGGATTATGGATAATTTTCCAAAAAGAACGAGATTGTTACAGTCTTGAGAATCTGACTCTAAACGACCCTGTTTGCCAGTTTGTGAGAAAGCTAGATGAGATGCAAATCACCGATTCATAGAAAGCATTAAAGCCATTACTGGACGCAAAGCCATTGGAAGACGAGGATCAAAGTCACGATTACTGTACGTGCTAGCTGTTGCTTTTGAAATTTTCCTCCCCTTTTGGTAATAATGTATTCACTCCTAACGTGAACCAAAGTCACGATTACTGTACATGCTAGCTGTCGCTTTTGAAATTATCCTCCCAATAATGTACCCACTCCTGACATGAGATACAGTTATGATTATTGTATATAGCTGCCACTTTTTAAAATTTTCCTTCTCTTCCAACAATCACGTACCTACTCCTGACGTAAGCTACAGTAGTGACTACTGTACATGCTAGCAGCTATTTTGAAAATTTTCCTCCTCTTTTAACGATAGTGTACCCATACCTGACCAAAGTCATACTCGTGACTACTGTGAATAGCTGGCAATAATGTATCCATTCTTGAAAATAAAATTATTGCCTTATCTCTTCATCTCTATAACTATATCCTCTTTTCTCACAAGGGTAAGGATAGGAATGGAGAAAACCCCAACTCGTAAATCCCGAAGTATTTGTGTATTTTCTGGGGCTTTTCCTGGAAAAGATGAAGAGTATTTAAAAGCAGCCAACCATTTGGGAAGAGTATTAGCTGAGCGAAAAATACATTTAGTTTATGGAGGAGGTAGTGTCGGATTAATGGGAGGTATAGCATCAGCAGCATCTCTAGGAGGAAGTCAAGTTCTGGGTATTATCCCTGGACCTCTGAAATTTATTTCTGGGGGCACGATTGGAGAAGAATTAGTGGTTAAAAATTTGCAAGAGCGTGTGTTACAAATGCTTTTAAATGCTGATGCTTTTATCGCTCTACCAGGTGGTTTTGGCACATTGGGAGAAGTCTTTCAAATTGATTCCATGGCCCAACTTAATTTGCATAAGAAACCCATTGGGCTTTTGAATGTTAACAATTTCTTTACAGGTCTGATAGCTTTTATGGATTACGCTATGCAGAAGAATTTCATATCAAGAGTGGCACGGCGAATCATAATATCCGCAACAACTGCTGAAGAATTGCTAGATAAAATACAAGCTTTTGTTCCTGAACCAGATCCAGCAATGATTCAGATAGACTAGACACGACAGTCTTTCCCGACCAGTTCACTCCCATAATGGTCCTCTACTCACCCTGTTGAAGTATTGTGGAAGAAAGAAGCGATCTGATCCGTTTTTCTTGTCCTTTAGTTTTATTATCAGCATTTTCTTTCGCGTTTCAGTTTTTCTTTTCAGGGAATTTCTTTTTATAAGATAGTTTCGTCCATGCTGATATTAAAACCATGCGACAATGCCTTTAGGTTGGAATGGCTGAGTAAAGAGTAATTTTTATTACTCTTGAGACGCATCCTATTAGGTCTACTAGGCATAACATTTTGGGGTAGTTAAGCTTTAACCTTATTCGGATGACATATCTCACAAGGGAATCTATATTTACTGAAGAAAATATTAGATGAACCTTGAATATTGATTCCAAACATCCACTCCATTTACATAATTTGTCAGTGTTATTGTCATCATCAAGATTCACTCGTTTTATCGAAGCCTAATTCTTTGCGCTCGCCAATTATGAAAATTCACACTTTCGAAGAAAATTATTCCAATTTCAATTGCTTTTATATAAATTTCGCTCGAGGTCCTAAGGAAAGCTCCTTAGCCTCAAAATCAATTTTCATCATCGGGGTTTTAAGGATGGAACCTTTGCCTAAAAAATAATCAATTTTCATCATCGGGGTTTTAAGGATGGAACCTTTGCTTCGAAAATAATCAATTTTCATTATCGGGGTTTTAAGGATGGAACCTATGCCTCGAAAATAATCAATTTTCATCATCGGGGTTTTAAGGATGGAACCTTTGCCTCGAAAATAATCAATTTTCATCATCGGGGTTTTAAGGATGGAACCTTTGCCTCGAAAACAATCAATTTTCATCATCGGGGTTTTAAGGATGGAACCTTTGCCTCGAAAACAATCAATCAATCCGAGGTTTTAAGGATGGAACCTTTGCCTCGAAAACAACCAATTTTCATCAATTCGAGGTTTTAAGGATGGAACCTTTGCCTCGAGATCAATCAATCAATCCGGGGTTTAAAGGATGGAACCTTTGCCTCGAAAACAATCAATCAATCCGAGGTTTTAAGGATGGAACCTTTGCCTCGAAAACAACCAATTTTAATCAATCCGGGGTTTTAAGGATAGAACCTTTGCCTCGAGATCAATCAATCAATCTGAGGTTTTAAGGATGGAACCTTTGCCTCGAGATCAATTATCAATCCGAGGTTTTAAGGATGGAACCTTTGCCTCGAAAACAATCAATTATCAATCCGAGGTTTTAAGGATGGAACCTTTGCCTCGAACTCAATCAATCGTCGAGGTTTGAAGGATGGAACCTTTGCCTCGACATCAATTAATCAATCCGGGGTTTTAAGGATAGAACCTTTGCCTCGAGATCATTCAGTCCATCTTACAACGATAGAACCTTTCCTATCGTTAGAGGTTCTAAGGACCTTTCCTTAACCTCAAACAAACAATCAATCGTTCAGTCCATCTTACAACGATAGAACCTTTCTTATCGTTAGAGGTTCTAAGGACCTTTCCTTAAACCTCAAACAAACAATCAATCATTCAGTCCATCTTACGACGATAGAACCTTTCCTATCGTTAGAGGTTCTAAGGACATTTCCTTAACCTCAAACAAACAATCAATCATTCAGTCCATCTTACAACGATAGAACCTTTCCTATCGTTAGAGGTTCTAAGGACCTTTTCTTAAACCTCAAACAAACCATCAATCATTCAGTCCATCTTACAACGATAGAACCTTTCCTATCGTTAGAGGTTCTAAGGACCTTTCCTTAAACCTCAAACAAACAATCAATCATTCAGTCCATCTTACAACGATAGAACCTTTCCTATCGTTAGAGGTTCTAAGGACCTTTCCTTAAACCTCAAACAAACAATCAATCATTCAGTCCATCTTACAACGATAGAACCTTTCCTATCGTTAGAGGTTCTAAGGACCTTTCCTTAAACCTCAAAAAAACAATCAATCATTCAGTCCATCTTACAACGATAGAACCTTTCCTATCGTTAGAGGTTCTAAGGACCTTTCCTTAAACCTCAAACAAACAATCAATCATTCAGTCCATCTTACAACGATAGAACCTTTCCTATCGTTAGAGGTTCTAAGGACCTTTCCTTAAACCTCAAACAAACAATCAATCATTCAGTCCATCTTACAACGATAGAACCTTTCCTATCGTTAGAGGTTCTAAGGACCTTTCCTTAAACCTCAAACAAACAATCAATCATTCAGTCCATCTTACAACGATAGAACCTTTCCTATCGTTAGAGGTTCTAAGGACCTTTCCTTAACCTCAAACAAACAATCAATCATTCAGTCCATCTTACAACGATAGAACCTTTCCTATCGTTAGAGGTTCTAAGGACCTTTTCTTAAACCTCAAACAAACAATCAATCATTCAGTCCATCTCACAACGATAGAACCTTTCCTATCGTTAGAGGTTCTAAGGACCTTTCCTTAAACCTCAAACAAACAATCAATCATTCAGTCCATCTTACAACGATAGAACCTTTCCTATCGTTAGAGGTTCTAAGGACCTTTCCTTAAACCTCAAACAAACAATCAATCATTCAGTCCATCTTACAACGATAGAACCTTTCCTATCGTTAGAGGTTCTAAGGACCTTTCCTTAAACCTCAAACAAACAAGCAATCATTCAGTCCATCTTACAACGATAAAACATTTCCTATCGTTAGAGGTTCTAAGGACCTTTCCTTAACCTCAAACAAACAATCAATCATTCAGTCCATCTTACGACGATAGAACCTTTCCTATCGTTAGAGGTTCTAAGGACCTTTTCTTAAATCTCAAACAAACCATCAATCATTCAGTCCATCTTACAACGATAGAACATTTCCTATCGTTAGAGGTTCTAAGGACCTTTCCTTAAACCTCAAACAAACAATCAATCATTCAGTCCATCTTACAACGATAGAACCTTTCCTATCGTTAGAGGTTCTAAGGACCTTTCCTTAACCTCAAACAAACAATCAATCATTCAGTCCATCTTACAACGATAGAACCTTTCCTATCGTTAGAGGTTCTAAGGACCTTTCCTTAAACCTCAAAAAAACAATCAATCATTCAGTCCATCTGACAACGATAGAACCTTTCCTATCGTTAGAGGTTCTAAGGACCTTTCCTTAACCTCAAACAAACAATCAATCATTCAGTCCATCTTACAACGATAGAACCTTTCCTATCGTTAGAGGTTCTAAGGACCTTTCCTTAAACCTCAAAAAAACAATCAATCATTCAGTCCATCTTACAACGATAGAACCTTTCCTATCGTTAGAGGTTCTAAGGACCTTTCCTTAAACCTCAAAAAAACAATCAATCATTCAGTCCATCTTACAACGATAGAACCTTTCCTATCGTTAGAGGTTCTAAGGACCTTTCCTTAAACCTAAAAAAAACAATCAATCATTCAGTCCATCTTACAACGATAGAACCTTTCCTGTCGTTAGAGGTTCTAAGGACCTTTCCTTAAACCTCAAACAAACAATCAATCATTCAGTCCATCTTACAACGATAGAACCTTTCCTATCGTTAGAGGTTCTAAGGACCTTTCCTTAAACCTCAAACAAACAATCAATCATTCAGTCCATCTTACAACGATAGAACCTTTCCTATCGTTAGAGGTTCTAAGGACCTTTCCTTAAACCTTAAACAAACAATCAATCATTCAGTCCATCTTACAACGATAGAACCTTTCCTATCGTTAGAGGTTCTAAGGACCTTTCCTTAACCTCAAACAAACAATCAATCATTCAGTCCATCTTACAACGATAGAACCTTTCCTATCGTTAGAGGTTCTAAGGACCTTTCCTTAAACCTCAAACAAACAATCAATCATTCAGTCCATCTTACAACGATAGAACCTTTCCTATCGTTAGAGGTTCTAAGGACCTTTCCTTAAACCTAAAAAAAAAACAATCAATCATTCAGTCCATCTTACAACGATAGAACCTTTCCTATCGTTAGAGGTTCTAAGGACCTTTCCTTAAATCTCAAAAAAACAATCAATCATTCAGTCCATCTTACAACGATAGAACCTTTCCTATCGTTAGAGGTTCTAAGGACCTTTCCTTAAACCTCAAACAAACAATCAATCATTCAGTCCATCTTACAACGATAGAACCTTTCCTATCGTTAGAGGTTCTAAGGACCTTTCCTTAAACCTCAAACAAACAATCAATCATTCAGTCCATCTTACAACGATAGAACCTTTCCTATCGTTAGAGGTTCTAAGGACCTTTCCTTAAACCTCAAACAAACAATCAGTCATTCAGTCCATCTTACAACGATAGAACCTTTCCTATCGTTAGAGGTTCTAAGGACCTTTCCTTAAACCTCAAACAAACAATCAGTCATTCAGTCCATCTTACAACGATAGAACCTTTCCTATCGTTAGAGGTTCTAAGGACCTTTCCTTAAACCTCAGAGTTTAGGCGGCGAGAAGGTTTTCAATGCCTAGCTAAGCTGGACGAAATTTGGTAACTAACTTTGCATACATCATGTCCCATGAAGCATGCAAAGGGGGGCAGCTGTTAATACCTAATTTCGTCCGGCTATTAAAATAATTTAAAAAAAAAAATTAAATAAAAAAATTAAATAAAAAAATGTATTATTATTATTATTGTTATTATTAGTACTAAATTTTTTTTAATTAGTTTAAAATATATATATATATTTTTTTGTTTTGTTTTGTGAAGATTTGATATATGTGTGTATATGTGTATGTTTGAAAGAAAAAAAAGAGAAAACTCCATAAAAATGACAAAATTTAAAAGTTTGAGGTAAAAATGACAAAATTAAGAAGTTTCAGGCAAAATTGACAAATTCTGAAAGTTCCAGGAGCATTTGGCAGTTTGTCACATAAAATTTTGAGCTGCCGACGTTTTTGGCTCAAATTGACAGAAAATGACAAAATTGTCAAAATCAGAAGCTTCAGGAACTTATCCAGAGGCTGAGAGACGTAAAGGACTAAAACTGTCATTTTACCAATTTAAGAGATAAGTTTGAAATTTTTTATTAATTTATCCATCAACAGTTCAGCTAAACTTCCTCTATAAATAACCCCCCAAATTTTGTGCTGAACACAGAAAAAAATAGCAAAAAAACTTAGAGCTCCGTCTTAAAAAAAAGAGAAAATTACAGCCCTTAGCCCCAGCCCTCTTCCCTTCTTCCCCAGAAAGCCAAATTTTTTTCTTTTTTCACTGCTGTTCCCTCTCTCTCTCTCTCTCTCTCTCTCTCTCTCTCTCTCCGCCGTGCCCCTCGCTGCCCGCCGCCGCCGCCGTCCCTCCGCCTCGCCGCCCTCGCCGCCGCGCCGCCTCGCCGCCTCGCCGCCCCGCCGCGCCGCCAACTGCCCCTGCCTCCCTCCCCCTTCGCGCGCGCCTTCGCGTCTCTGTTCTTCAGATTCAAAAACTTGTTTTGAAAGGTGAAACCTTGATTCCATACTTCATCTTTTCAATTTCTTTCAATTTGGTCACTAACCTTTTATTTTTGTTCCTGCAGAATAAATTACTAACCTTTTTAATTTTTACTTGTTTATTTATTTGTTAATTATTGTTATTATTACTAATCTTCTTTTTATTGTTGTTATTAACTTACTAACAACTAACTTTTAATATTATTATTGTTACTAACCTTTTAATTTTTGCATTATTACTAACTTTTATAATTGTTGTTAACAATTAATTAACTTTTATTATTGTTGTTAATTAATTAATTTAATTAACTTGACTAACTTTTTATTATTGTTGTTAATTAATTAATTAACTTGACTAACTTTTTATTATTGTTGTTAATTAATTAATTTAATTAACTTGGCTAACTTTTTATTATTGTTATTAATTAATTAATTTAATTAACTTGGCTAACTTTTTATTATTGTTATTAATTAATTAATTTAATTAACTTGGCTAACTTTTTATTATTGTTGTTAATTAATTAATTAATTTAATTAACTTGACTAACTTTTTATTATTGTTGTTAATTAATTAATTTAATTAACTTGACTAACTTTTTATTATTGTTGTTAATTAATTAATTAACTTGACTAACTTTTTATTATTGTTGATAATTAATTAATTTAATTAACTTGACTAATTTTTTTTTATTATTGTTGTTAATTAATTAATTTAATTAACTTGGCTAACTTTTTATTATTGTTATTAATTAATTAATTTAATTAACTTGGCTAACTTTTTATTATTGTTATTAATTAATTAACTTGGCTAACCTTTTATTATTATTGTTAATTAATTAACTTGACTAACTTTTTATTATTATTGTTAACAATTAATTAAACTTGGCTAATTTCTATTATTGTTGTTAATTACTTTAATCAACTTTGCTAACCTTTATTATTATTTATTTTTAAAATGGATGGCCAAAAAGCCCCACTTTATTTTATTTAATTCACCTTTACCCTTTACTAATAAATAAATAAATGAAAATTAAAAGAAGGTTATTTTGTAATTAATTATTAAGGCTAATAAAAAAATCATTTTTAAAAGCCAATTATTTTTATTTTTTTTATTTTATTATTTCTTTAAAAATAACAAAGTTGACTTTTTATTCCTTTTTTTAAATTAATAAATAGAAATAATTAAATAATTCCAAAAATACAAATCAATTCTGTTTTTTAAATATATCTTTAAAGTAATAATAATTAAAAATTCAAGAAAAATTCAATAAAATTATAATTAAAATTAATAATTAATTAAATAATTAAATTTAAAAAAAAAAATTAAAAATCCATGACCAAATGATCCGTCAGGATCCATGGCTTGGAATTATTTTTAAATAAAATATATAAATAAATTTTTCTTTATTAAAAATAAAAACTTTGGACTAATATATTAATTATTAAAATATAACTTTTTAATTTTCTTTATTAATAAAAAGAATAAAGGAGTAAAAATTTTCTTGGGCTAATATTTTACTTATTTCTTTCAAAATAATAAAAAAAAGATATAACATTTTTTTTTTTTGTTGTTTTTTTTGTTTCCTTTATTAAATAAAATTTTATTCAAATGATTTCAAATAAAGGTAATAATAAAAATCTTTTAGCAAACAAAAAGAACATAAAAAAAAATCATATAAATATCAAAAACTTTTTATACATATAAATCTTTGATTTCTTTAATCTTTTTTTAAAATAAATTAAATAAATATCAAAACTTTTCTTCTTTTGTTTAAAATTTTTGATTCTCTTAATAAAAAAAATAATAAAAAAATAATAAAAAAATAATAAAAAATAATAAAAAAAATAAAAATTTTTAGTTCATGGTATATTGGCTGGAAACTGTCTCGTGCCCGCTTTTGAGCTGCTTCACCTGGTGAAGAGGGTCTGGCTGAGTAACAACGCCCCGTACCATGATCAAAATTTTTATTTTTAAACTCTTTAATTCTTTTAAATTAACTTCTTATTAAATAAAAATTAATTATTATTTTTTTTTAATTCTTTTATAAATTGAGTAATCCTTTAAAATAATAAATATCTTTCATTAAACAAGAAAACAAAAAAAGTAAACAAGAAAAATAAAAGAAAGATAAGAAAGAAAAATAAAAGAAAGATAAGATAAAGAAAAGAAAGGAAAGATAAGAAAAAGAAAAGAAAAATAAAAGAAAAGATAAGAAAAAGAAAAGAAAGAAAGAAAAGACAAGAAAAATAAAAGAAAGATAAGAAAGAAAAATAAAAGAAAGATAAGATAAAGAAAAGAAAGGAAAGATAAGAAAAAGAAAAGAAAGATAAAAGAAAGAAAAAGAAAAAGAAAAGAAAGAAAGAAAAGAATAAAAAAAGAAAGAAAAGAAAAGAAATTAAAAGAAATTTAAAAAAAGAAGTAAAAATAAGTAAAAAAGAAGAAAAAGAAAGAAAGTAAAAAAAGAAGTAAAAATATAAAGATAAATTTTTTTAGTTAGTATTAAAAATCATTCATAAACAAAAAGAATTACCATTTAAAAATTAATTTCATAATAATAAGAATTAAATAATTACGATAAATCAATTTCCATATCCGGATGATCCGGCAGGATCTACGGTTTGGAAAATATCAAACTTTTTAAAATAAATAAATTAAATAAATACAAAGATAAAAATCCATGTTTACAATATGGATTAAATTATTTAAAATTTCACCAAATTCCGTGTCCAAATGACTCGGCAGAGTCCATGGTTCGGAATCAAATCTTCCGTGTCCAAATGACTCGGCAGAGTCCATGGTTCGGAAGTATAAAATTTCATACAAATTAATTAATTTAAAAATCCACATTTCGACTAATCCAGTTAAAATTTCTAATTTTGAAAATTAACTGAGAATTATTTAAAAGCAAAGCAAAACAAAAATTAAAATCAACTAAGGTGCCAATTTTTGGGCGTTTTAACAAAGTTGTTTTAACGTAACCGTACTCCCGATCCCCGAACTCTCGCAAACCAATTTTAAGGTGACCAATCGACCTAAGAAAACTGATTGGTGGCGACTCCCGAAAACGATCCGCACGTTGCCACAACGATTAAACAGTAGAGATAGAGGGGGGCGACGATAGGATTGGGGCATTGGTGATGGAGACGGCAACAGGACTAAAGTGTTAATGGTAGAAATCAAATCCTTTTTTGGTAAAAAATTTCAAAGGTCTTGATATTTTTTTAAAGATGCATAATAATCCCATGATTTCAAATTCTATTTTTTTTTAACCATTTTTCATTATTTTTCTGACTAACAGTGACATATTTGGTCAATTTTAAAACATTAGTGGGAGATTAAATAAAAAAATAATTATAGTGGCATATCTGCTCCCCACTTAAAACATTAATGACAAATTTAATATTTTTACCTATGTAAATATAGCTTAGAGTGAACTTTTATTTCCAACTAGGCCGTACGTACCCTGCACACAAATAGCCATGTAAAAAATCTCTATCAGCTTTGGGGATTTCCACCCAAGTGGTTGCGGCGGAACATGAATAAAATTGCAGTGCGTCAATTGTAAATAATTCGGAACTAGATGATGATTTTTGAGAATCTGGTGCAAGTAGAATGACCACTATTCAAATATAGAGGGCCAAAATACAATTGTAGCTCTCAAGTCTAAAACTTGGTTAACCTAGAAACTTACCCCCGAACTTCAACTTTCGGGTAATTTAGTCCTTGAGCTTTTATTAAGTGGGTCAGTCAAATCTCTTAGTCTCGTTGACTGACCCTTGCCTGCAACGTAACGCGAGACCATTAATGCCATTCGCCACTTTGATTGATCCATGATGTTTCAGTTTCATTTGGTGCCAAAAAGTCCGAAGCTTTTCCGGATGATAACAGAGCAAGAGACGAATTCTGTTGCAACAAGACAACAGAAACAACAAAAAGAACAAACATCAACAAGAAAATGAAATTGAGAATGAGGAAGAGGTGGAAGAAGAAAACTGTCAAAATATCCCTAATGGACTTGCCAGGCAGATTTGAGATCTTCGAGATGGAGGCCAAAATCAAAATATATATCCCTAATGAACTTGCCCCACTGCTGCAACTCTGAGTTCCTCAAGATGACGAAGGAATTTTCTCTTTGGTTTGCTCAGAACGACAACCATACTAAATGCTTGCGGATCTTTGCAAAGTTGTGTGATATAGAAGAAAATAGAAACACAACTTGAGCAAGCCATAGTACACGATCTACTCAATTGCAAACTATTCTTATCTCAATCAAGTGTTCTTCGATGTCGATTGGGTGGAGAGGATTCTTAGCTATTTCTTTGACGAATTGGAAGAAAGAAAGAAAACCAAAATCGAGTGGAGACTCTAGAGGCATTGAGTAGCGAAGTGAGATCCAACGGTTAATGGCGGTAAGGATGGAGGCAAAACTTGGGTGGAAATTATTGTTTCTTTCCCAAATCAAATCAAAGGAAAGTCCGAACTTCATTTTTCTCACAATCTTTTCCGTCGGAGCCTATCACACACACCTTTTCGGCAATTAGCAATCAATTTCATACATACACCTTCAAAAATAGGAGAGAAAAGAATTTTATTGAGAAATGTTCCTCGCAACCGTTCCCTACACCACATCAAACCTCAAAGAATAAGACAAAAGAAAAAGAAAAAATCCTCATCAATCTAAGTGGAGGAAGGAGCTGAGATTCATTGGACTCATGTAGTTGGTAGAGCCAGTGAGGATCTGGCGTACTATCAGGCGGTTGCCCTTTTCCGACGGATGGAAGGCATCCCAGAATGCGAACAGCTCTCTGTTCGGACACAAGTTGGACAAGAATGTGCATAAACCCAACCCGTTGTACGGTCCTTGCCCACAACATGCTGCTTGTGATGTCACAAACCCTGCAATAACAGCTCGATCATCAGTGATGACATATATATATATATCAGTGAAAATAAAATAATCTACAAGGTTCCGATCCGATGATACCGTAAGCTTGGGGGTCACTAACGAAGTCGCTGTGCATTTGGCCCGTGTTGGCGGCAATGAAAATGTTTTGACCTATCTGTTGGTTTAGTTGGTTGATCAGTTCAACCAGTTGCGGGTTGAACAATGATGCCGCTTGCTCCAGTTCAGCAGAGCAGCCGCCGTTTCTGCCTCGCGCTGCTCGCTCTGCCGGCACACACCCCAAAGGCCCAGTGCCCGTCACCAGAACCTTGCGGCCCCCCAACTGGTACAGTCTCTGCAACCCACAACATATCATGTGGGGATGAAATCAGTTTTGCTAAGTGGAGGACCAAAATGCACATTTCATCAAAATCAGGGGCTTCCAAATAGACGTAAATCTTTTTTTGAGGAGGAGAAATACCACTAATAATTTCTGGTACTCCAAGAGGACATGTGTAACATAATCCGGCAAAGCAAATTGGCGGGACCTTGCTGAGAATGGCACCAAGTAATAGTTGTTAACAAAGTCGTTACCACCGACGGTAATAAGAATCAATGCTTGGTTGACGAGGTTCTGAGTTTGTTCAGCTCCAATTAGAGCACTCAGTCTCTGCTGGTACTCCTGGAAGAATTCCAGTTGCCTGTACATTCTTATTATGTTCACCTGAAATTAGTATGTAAAACTTCATGTGATAAGCATGCACTAGCTATAATTCATTCCGGAATTCAAATTTACAAATATTCTCGGGCACTATGGTTCTTCATTTTTCATTTTTTTTTTGTCAGTACAAGGGTCACTTACGAACTGAATTCCAGTGTCATTGAGGATTCCAACCCCGGCAGAAGCAAAATTGGCACCGACCAGCAGTTTTGCTCCGTTGAGTTCTGGACTTAGGTATGGTAGTGGAGGTTCCGGTTGACCAATTTCCTGACCTGCCAAAATAACCACACATGTGACACATTTATGTTGTGTTGCGTCTAGGTTCTGGCTGAGAGACACTAGTATCAAAATAACTGGTCAATCAAACCAAACACCCAACTGATAAGGTCTGGGATGTTGAAGCCATTAGAGAATCGACCAGTTGGCCTCCTGGTCGGATAGTCAATTCCATACGGGGGTCCATCAGCTCGAGCAGTGGTCACAAGGTAGTTGTTGTTACCGCTGTCAACCAGTGAATCACCAAACACGAAAAAAGCTCGAGCCTCAGCCTGATCAACAGCAGCTCCCAGGACCATCATTACTAGCCCCACAGCCAACCAACAGCCCTTGGGATATGAGACATCCATCACCACACTATCCACTAAGTTCATGACCACTTACGTTAGCCTCTCCTTTAATTTGCTGTTTGGAGTTGTTAGTGGAAGCAGAACTTGGGAGCTTTCATATAGCTTGTGGGATTAAGGGTTTCTATATTTCTTGCAGTAAAAGCAAAACTAGTGCACGTGGTTGAGAAAGACATTAACCTGCTGCAGATGGTAATAGGCTTGTCAATGTGCAAGCACCGTACAGATCATGTGGCAATATTAATGTTCAACTATAATTTCTGCTTCTTCACTCTGCAATGAAATGCTTCAGCTAACTGGCGGAGCTGTTCCTGTACTTGTATTTTGAAGTTTCGATATCAACATTAAAATTTTCAGGTCAGAGGAGCTAGAACCGTCACTTGTCATGCGAAATGAGAATCTTGCCTCGACTAAAATGTAAAGGAAACTGGAAACAAAGTGCACTTTTCATTTTTCCAGATGAGTTGATGGCCATTAAAGAGCAAAGCTAATTAAGGCCCCTTTTGCTGTGTCAGTGTTACCAACTGGCATGTGATTTGTAAATGAACTGCAGTTGAACCAAAACTTTGCCCAAAGTGTTACTTCTGCTGTTCCAAACTTCCACCGACCCTTTCCCTCTGAACTTGAAAAATATGCTAATGTACATATGAAAGAACAATGCTGGATCGATACCTACAAACACTGTGACATATATTGGTAATTAATTATTCATATACTACAAGTTTACCATTTTAGTGGAACTACTCTTGCCTCTTGGAAGAAATCTTTGTTTCTGACTTAGCCTTAGACCAGATTTTGGATTACATGATTGCCAATAAATCTTTGTCACAAAAGTAAAAGCAGCCCGTCGTCAAACGTGCACTTTCAGGTTCTCAAAATTTTAACACGGTGGTGAAATTGAAATGGAAAGGAAACTGGGTGATCCAACTGATCATAATCAAAGTTTTCTGGAGGTGAACTTGGAAACAAACGATGTACAAGTTGAGTGACGGGTAATAATTGATTAGAAATTCAAATCATGTCACGGAGTGTCTCATTTAATGATTTTGTCTAGCATTCACCTTACGGTAAAATTTCATTCTCCCCCTTTATTTTTCTTAGGTCATTGTCTGTAACGAGTTGTGAGTATTAAAAAAAGATACTTATTAATAACTAAAATAAAAAAAATAAAATGATAATATGTACTCCCTCTATCACATATTCTTTACATCATTTTTTTTTTTGGCCGTCCTAAATTATTTACATCATTTATTCTTTTAGTAAGTTTTACTAACCTAGATTACAAATATGCCTCTCTTTCCAATTCTCTCTAGAAGTCCAAAATTGATTATAACTTCTTAAAATCACTGATTGGGTTACAAGCAAGGGGATTGAGGAAGCGAGGATGGTGGAGGCGATCGAGGACGGCAGTGGAATAAGGAGGCAATGGTGCGATAGGGAACGTCAGTAGCGTACGATGATGTCACTTGGTATGAGAGAGGTGGACGAGGAGGCTCGATTGTTCAATTTAGCACATGGGTAGAAGAGAATGAGGAGGCAAAGGATCGCTAGACGAGTCATGGAGGATTTGTAGGTGGCGGCACCAAATCAAGGGCTTTGAGTACTTGAGTCGAGCCTTTAAGAGCATGGGTAAGGTTCAATTTCGAAGTAATTGTTGTCCTCCCCCACCTCTGGTTACTCCGATTTAGGGGGAATCATTATCCTCCTCCTCCTCTAATTGCTCTGATCAACGGCCACTAGTTGCCGTCTTTCATTTGAATTCAGGGCCGACTCTAGTCAATGGAAATATAGGTCTAGTTACGAGGTTTTCCTTAGGTTAAGAACAATCAAAGGAATAGTTTTGGACTATAAAAATAGTTCATACAATAATAATAATAATAATAATAATAATAATAATAATAATAATAATGAAGGGTGAACCATGTATTTATTAAGTTTCTTTGGACATTAATGATTTGTAGAGATTTTGGACATATAAATTTTTTAAATTATCGTTTATGGAACTATAAGTGAAAGAATTTATATTAAAAATACTTGAGAAACACTAGTATGATGGAGTATTATTGGGGCGAAAGCAGGTATGTACTTATCAATTAATGCTAGGTTCATGTTCACGGCACCAACCAGCCATAGGAGTATAAACTAACAGAGTGTTCTGTGAACTGTTAAGTAAGAGTTCGTTTATATTTAATTAATTAATTAAATAAATGAATATGAACAAAATTTTCTATTCGATTAGTTAAATGAACGAACACAAATAAGGTTTCGTTCGTTCATTTACGTTCACAAATCGTTCGGTTATTGTTTGTTTATATTTATTTATTTATTCATTTATATTTATTTATTTATTATTTATATATTAGCTGTATATTTATTAGTATATATATTTTATATATCATATATTTTTATTAGTATTCACCTACTACACACACACATGATTATGCTCCCATCTCCCCAAATTAATCTATTGTCTTTATTTCTTTAAATATAATCAGTCATTTTCTTCACAGCGTAAACCTCCTTCAACACTAAGCCAAGCCTCGTAGCCATAACTCATAATCTTTCATCATCACCCATTGCCCTGTCAGCCATTATGCCAGCCATTACTATACTTGCTCCAATTTAGATTGGTTGTAGTCATCTACTTTAATTATTTGTGTTTGTGTTTGTATTCATTTATTAATAAATGAATAAATATAAATAGAGAAATTATGTTTGTTTATTGTTCATATTTATTAAAAGTTAAATAAATGAACACGAATGTAACTTATTTGTGTTTATTCGGTTCATTTCTAACCCTAACCAATTATCGGGCTTCTGGAAAGCCGACCCTTTTGATGGGATGTATGAGTTAGACAACCAGATTGGCAGCTGAAACAATAAGTAATTAATTGTACTAGTCTTTCGGTTTAACTGTAATACCGAAAATCATCTCCATCAATTATTTTCTAAATTGCGTCCCACAACAAAACAAGTTAAACCGAAATCCGTTTCCTAAAGTAACACATACAAATCAATACAAGCTCGTAGAAACAGGGGCACTCTGTTTCTTACAAAATAATCATCCAACAACAACTTCATCCGTCGAGATGTCTGTCTCCCACTTCCGATGTCATAAGTACAATATCTAACCTTAACAAACAAGAAGAAGAAAATCAACCCAATCTGCTAAAAATCAATACACTATTATTGTATGAACAATCAAAGGAATAGTTTTGGTTAACCTTTTAACTATTACCACAACACTTTGACCCTTGGAGTCTTGGACCTTTGGACTATAAAGGAATCCCTTCATATATTCAAGTCCAACGGCAATGGCTTTTCATTTTTATCCAAAAAAAAAAGGTCCAATTGCAATGGGCGACCAAAAAGGTAAAGCAGCAGTGCATCTACTCTTGCTTTTGTTTGTTTTTTTTTTAGTAATTAAGGCTAAGGTGGAAGTGTGAAATAGAAGCTTCTGGTGATAGGCATGATTAAGCTATAATTACTAGGTCAAAACAAACCCTGTAGTAAAGTCCGACGTGAATGCCCCTAAGCGTGTGATGTATTCCAAATTAAAGTTCCCGTTGATTAAATTAGTCTCCAAGAAAAGAAATTTCTAGCAAGTTATCAGTCAAGAAAAAAGAAGCATATATATAGTCCCCAATAAGTCGCAGAGTAAAGTAGTAGTATACTGAAGACTGGTAATACATATATACTTGGCCAGCAGAAGAGCATCATAGCAAACATATATGTCCGAGGTCATAGAGATTTGGTAGGTAGGCGTACAATTATCAGAAAACAGAAAAAAAGAAAAAGGGGAGTTGGAGGATGTGAACAATTCTGCAGGACGTTCCAGATGCATGGCTGCAAGCAGCCACAGAAGAAAAGGAAGCAGTCTAATTATTGGAACAAAGAATTAATTAAGATGGATGCATGGTCTTACATGGAAGGCCGGCTAAGCTTGAGCAGCCTTAAACATGGATTAAGAAGGGTTTATTAATAAATAAGACAAAAGTGATTAAACTAGAGAGCAATGGAAGATGATGCAGAGGTGGGGGCCGGGGGAGCTAGGTGCTGGAGTCGAGAGCCAGAATGGTGCTGAGATTCATGGGGTTCATGTATTCGACCGAGCCGGTCATGAACCGCTGGACGATGATGCCGTTAGCCTTCTCCGAGGGATGGAAGGGATCCCAGAAGGCGTACGCGTTCCGGTTGGGGCACAGGTTTGAGGCCACCGTGCACAGCCCCAGCCCGTTGTACGGCCCTTGCCCACAGCACGCGATCTTTGCAGTGGTAAACCCTGTATAGGTATATTTATAATTAAGTCACATGACTAATCTTAATAATTACCATGCATATATATATATATATATCAGCATTTTTATATTAATTACTACATTTTAATTTAGGTAGCTAAAGGTCCCACCCAGCTGTCTAGCTAATAAATACGATCCCCCCTTTTAGCTTTAATTAGGTGTGTTGTGTCCTCAACCAAACGTCACAAAAACCCTGAGCTAGCTGGCCAGTAAAGTATCTTAAATATAATTAATTCATGATGATCCTGTAATTTTGTTTATGAACTTAAGAAATGAACAAGTAATAATTAATTACCGTAGGCTCCAGGGTTACTAATGAAATCATTAGCCATTTGCCGGGTGTTGGCGCCAATGAATACAGAAGAACCATATTGTCTGTTAAGCTCTCCTAGTATTTGTTCCAGCTGTGGGTTGAACAACGCTGCCGCCCGTTGCAGATCCGCCGAGCACTCGCCGTTCCGGCTCCTCATCGCCAGCTCCGCCGGCACGCAACCCAGTGGTCCGGTTCCCGTCACTAACACCCTCCGTGCTCCAAGTTCATACAGTCTCTGCGCATGCATTATATATTAATGAATATATATATTTATACATATGTATACATACATTACATGCTATAATTTTCTGATCGATCAAGACATGCACAATATTAATAATTAATGTCAAATATAATTCTGATTGATCATAATTAGTGAATACTAATCCGCGAGTACCATTAGGAGTTTTTTGTACTCGGAGATGAGATACTTGACGTAATCCGGGAGAGAGTACTGGCGAGATCTGGCGGAGAAAGGAACCAAGTAGTAGTTGTTGACGAAGTCGTTGCCGCCTACGGTGATAAGAACCAGGGCGCCGTTGACGAGCTGCTTGGCTCGATTAGCTCCGATAAGAGCCGCCACGCGCCGCTGGTACTCTTCGAAGTACTGAAATTGCCTGAACATTCTTATAATATTCACCTGCATGCATCAATTTAATAATGTGGCACATTACACACCTTTTATTTCTTTTTTTTTTTTTTTTTATCTTCTTAATTTTTTCTTCTAATTACGTACGTTCTGAGACAAATTGGGTTTGATTACGTAACAGTACAGTATGTGAATATTAGTAGCGAACTTCATCACAATTAATTTAGCGTCCTTATTAATTAGCTAGTGTGAGATATTTGAATGAATATATATATAGCCAAACTATTAATTACGATTAGGACATACAAATTGGATGCCAGTGTCATTGAGAATTCCAATTCCAGCAGAAGCGAAATTGGCACCGACAAGTAGTCTTTGTCCTGTCAGCTGGGGGCTCAAGTATGGCAATGGGGATTCTGACGCCCCTATTTTCTGGCCTGGAAAATAACACATCTCACGTACATCAACATGAAAATGGAGAGAGAAAAGAAACAACATCAATATATATATATTGAGCAGAAATTAAAGGGCGGGGAAAAAGAAAGGAAACCGCACTGAGAAAATCAGGAATGTTGAGGCCATTGGAGAAGCGTCCGGTGGGACGATGGGTCGGATAATCGATGCCGTAGGGCGGGGAATCGGCGCGTGCCGTGGTGGCTAAGTAATTGTTGTTGCCATTATCCACCAGTGAATCTCCAAACACGAAAAAGGCCCTGGCTGCACATGCCTGCCGGGGAATTCCTAGTGAAAGGAGCAGGACCAAAGCCAACAAGCTTGAAGCAACCATACCTTGCTTCTCCATCAATGTTTTTGTCCCTAGCTAGAATATATAAATATATATATATGTGTGTGTGTTTATATATATATCTTTAAGAGCTGTTTTAATATTGAGTTTGCATGTGAATGCAAGAATGGGAACGACGGCCTTTTATAGGTATATGAGGAGGAGATAATGAGGGTTACGAAGAACAGGAAAAGCAAGTACAGGTAGGTAGTTGTCTTTATATATGCCCATTTGCCATTTCATCCATCATCACTGACCCATGGACGACTCTCATTTTATAATTAAGGACAAAAATATATTAGTTTATAATAACACCTTACATTTGATGATTCAGTACTTAGGCAATTGATCTCCGCTGTAATCAGCAGCGGAACTTAGTTGGTAGCATTTTTAGGGGGCCAAAAATCAATGTATAACATCCAATCAGTTGTATATCCCAGAATAAAAAAATTAGAGATAACATACAATAATTTTTTCCATCATTTTAATGGAAAAAAAAAACTTATATTTTTAAGATAGTATGGGCCGACTGTAACTTCATTAATTAAAACTTTGGTGAAGTTTATATATATATATATATATATAATTATATTATTAATGGTTTCTTTCCATTATGGTCTTTTATTCCCACTCTTTCAAAAGTTACATAAGTTACATTATAGTTCTTAGCTTTAGCTTTTAAAATGAAGAGGTCACACCTTACTTTCTTTTATCCTATATTCTGATTGTACCACAAAAATTTATAAGGTATAAAGAATTTGTAATTAATTTTGGGGAGAAGTTCTACCCACATTGATGTTAATGAAACAATTCGAGTTCAACTTGATTTAAAACTTACTTGTGGCTTATTCAATTTTTTATCAAGCTAAGTTTGAATAAAACTTTAAGCTTAATGTACAACTCAAGCAAAACTTGATCGGTTTATCTCTTGCCCCGGTCAACTCAGCTCTGTTTTAACTTAATTATTCTCTTAATTTAATGAACAACTTGAGCTTGATCAATTTAAACCTCATTCATAATTAATTCCCTCATATTATTTGTAATTAAAATATAAATAAAATATTAGATTGATACATATTTCAAACTGAATATAATCAACTTACTATTGGACTTGGATCGGCTTCATTACATGCATGTAGATTAGATAAAGTAAAGAGGATAGAGATCAATATACTATAGTCGTGTAGTTCGAGTTGCGACCCTTCTTTTCACGTAATACTGTATGCATATTTTTAATTATGCAGAAGAAAGAAATCTTGTATATGAACTAATGCATTGAAACTTAATTAGTCAAAACAGATATATATTTCTTTTGTTGGTTGCCTTTAAAGGAGACAGATTTTTTTCCTTTTTTTTCTGGGGATTTTTTGTTGGAAGGAAGGAGAACCCTTTTTTTCCTCTTAACAAGTAAAGAAAATTAGATTATCATATATATAGAGCGGAGTATATTGTTATGGGCCGGCAACCGACTTTTCTGATGCGAATTTCTTCACTACCACTACCAGCACCAGGACCAAGTTGTATGACAATGACAAATTAATATATTAAGCTTCCTGTTACGTGTACATGTGTGTCCTGTCTCTGTCTCTCTCTCTCTCTCTCTCTATATATATATGAACAATACCTCGAAAAAAAGTTTATTAAAAAGAAGAATCCCTCCGAGATGCTAGGTTACAAGTAACAGGAAGATTTGCCTGCCAGTTTATAACTAGCTACCTATATATATATATAAACTGGCAACCTATATATATATATATATATTTCACCTTTTGATTTAATCAGCGCAGGGATCCAATTCCTAATTAAAGCTCGCTAGCTAGCTCCCGGTTTTACACCCACTCATAAATAGATGGAGAGTTGCATCATCAAACTTCTCCTAGCTAGTAATTCATATATATATGAAATTAAATTACTTAGCCTCTGAATTAATTCTCATCATTAATTGATAGTGAGAATTAATTGATAGTACTTTTCCATATGTACGTGTGTGTATGTGTATCACTCATAAAGTCACTAAAACAACATTGTTCCCATGCTTTATTGAGACCATTGTTCCTGTAAGAATGAAGCTAGCACATGCTGAACGTACTCAGATTCGTGTAGATGCCTCATAGCCCCAGTACCGTATTACTTGAACATAACATCCCATATCCCTGTTATACCAACTGACAGTAGATAGATAAATTAGTAGATGTTATCTTCATTTTTTATATAACAATTACAAAATGGACATCCAATATCTTGTTGTATATATGATTCGATCCTCTCTTCTGAAGAATCTCCTTGGTGTGTGTTGCTTTTCTTACAAGGATATACTAATTAATCTTCAATATAACAATGGCACCCATAGAAACAACCTCCTTAATTGAGACTCCATCAACTGCCTGAAATAAAAATTAAGCTAAATATCCAGTTCATCAGAAACTTCTCTCAATTCCTCTAGCTAGCCATGCACCCTTTGTTTTGAAGATAAATTATATATCTATATATAATATATATGATCTGAGACATTATCTGTCGTCTGAAAATTTTAACTATATATACATATGATTGTGAAGTGTGTATATATATATATATATATATATATATATATGTGTGCTCCAGTCTCGTCAACCGTTATCGGTTTATTTGCATGCATGTACTACTGTCGTCATACAAATGTCATTATTTTTGTAAGTTGTTGCCAAACACAAACACTTGTTAGTTTATGAAATTAACAAAATCTCGATCGATTGATCGACTCAAGTTCTATGTAATTAAAAGGAATACGATTGATCGATGAAGTTCAATTCCATCCATGGCTTTATAGCTTGTTAGGACTGGGACTAGTTCTGTTCTCGCTAGTTTTGTCAAAGTTGCAGGGCTTAGTGGGTCTGCCCGCGCGCCTGATGACGCCTGCATGATTTTCTTCTTATTTCACTACACTTATTTTCACCCGAAAAAAAGAAAAACATTAAAGTTCACCCAAATCCGTTACTTGAACCTCATTTTTTTCTCTAAGGTGACTTTAACTTTATGTAAAAAAGAATGAAATGAATTCCTTTACATGTTAATGTCTTTTTGATTAATTAATTCATTAATTGGGACGATTCTTTGCTCAATAATTACTAACATAACATCAAAATTATATATACATACATTGACACGTTCTTCAAATGTATATAACGTACATGTAGTTAGTGTCAATTTACCTAATATTTTAAATATTAAAATTATATTAAAATTTTTATTAATTAAATAAATAATATTTAATAATATATTTCAGAATTAGAAAATTTTAATTAATTTATCAAAAAACAAAATAGGCATAATAAAAAAACATACACCATAGATATAAAAAATTAAAACTTAATATTAAATATACCATTAGTTTTCATTTAAAATAAAATATACAGTGCTATATTTTATCCAAGTTAAAAGAAATTGCTAACATAAAGAATAGGGTAAATTTTATAGATAGTCCCTAACCTTTAATTTATACTTCCTTTTCATTTTTAATCTATTAATATTCTCTTTTAGTTCTAAAATTTTTAAAATATTTTATATTAGTCCCCAATTGAATAAAATCTATTAACTCAGAGTAGCTGTTTTTATATAACATCAAATTTTAAAATTATTTTAGACCGTCTAATAATTTATCTCTTAGAAAATTGAATTGGGAAATAATTTCTTTACAATTAAATAAACTCTTGCATTGTTAATTTTTTCCATATATGAAAAAGTTATTTTGTACAATGTATGTACTTATTTTGTAACAACTTTTGATTGGGTTAACAAATTGAACCTACTAGGACAAACTAAAATATTTTTAATTTTTTTATAATAAAAAGATAACAGACAAAAATTTATGATGAAATTTAGCTCAAATAAATCATACATATTGAAGAAGATTAATTTTTTCAATAATTTGGTTGTATATTTTAATAGTGTATTTTATCTAAGTTAAAAAGAAAATAAATTGAAGATTATATTTGAGATAATTTTCAACATTGAAGTTAAAGGTAATGAAATTGATAAAATATTGTGCTTAAGGTCTTGTTTAATAATAATATAAAATAAAGGAGAAGTTGGTTGCAAAATTAAACTTTAACACCTTAATGATGGAATAAAATGTAATTCAATTGTTCAATGGATAATTTTAAACCTTAAAAAGGCTATCATCTAATATGTAAAAAAAAAAAAAAAAAGAGATGATTTTTCAATGGACAAATACATTGGGCCGTTAGATAGTGTGGATGAACTTTTCCAATAATCTTGCATTGAAAAGTGCAATAGATTAAAATATGAGGTCTCAAATGGAAAAAAAAAAATTGAAAGGTGGAGGCAAGGTTGTTAAAATTGCGATCCTGATCGTAGGATCTTACGATCCTAACATAGAAAACCTTGTCAAAACGTTGTAGGATCGAAGGCATGGTAGGATCGCGACTAGAATCGAAAGATCCTATCGATCCTACACGGTTATTGATTTTTATTGGAGGTAAATTACATGGATGGTCCCTAACATTTGATTTTCATTCTGTTTTCATATCTAGTTTATTAAATGTTCTGTTTAAATCCTAAACCTATTAAAAACATCGTATTTTGGTTCTAAATTAATTAAAAACATTTCATTTTGATCCCCAATTGGATGAAATTTGTTAACTTAAGGTAGTTGTCTAATAAAAAAATTTTAAAGCATAATTTAAATTATTTAGTAACTGTCTTACTATAAATTATATATATATACATATATGTATAATGTAATAATAATAATAATATTTTTTATAATTAATGGATATTCAAATTATCAGTTTTTCCTATCTGTAAGTTGAACTTATTTCATCAAGAAGAAAAAAATTACTAATTTTAAATTATTTACATACTGTAAAAAAATCATTATACATTTTAAATTTATTAGAAGTTAATTATTGATATTTAAATTATGGACATTGTACTCTTTTCTATTTGTCAATAATGTGTTTGTTCATGAATTTTTTTCAGACTTGTATTAATTATTTTATTGATTATGTTGATGTATACTCTATTAAAGTTTGAATTTTGCTTGTATTGTATCAATAATTAGGTTTTACCATTACTATGACACTAAAATTTTACTTGAGTTTTTAATATAAATAGTCTTTTACATAAACTATATTATTTAGACAAAAAAATTTAAGTTTTTAGTAGGATCTTACGATCTAATCTTGCACGGTAAAAAAAGATCCTTAGTAGGATCCCGATCTTAACAACCTTGGGTGGAGGTGTTTTGAAGAATTTAGCCATTATCCTAAATAGTTAAATTACAATAATAGGTTTATTGAAAGTATTATAATATATTAAACTTCAAGGGAAAAGATATTGTTCAATATTTATGGACTTCCATATTTTTTATTACACACACACATACATATATAAGGAAAAAGGATGTAAATTTACCAATGTTGTTTTGGGGATACAGTGATTTTGCTATTAATTTTTTTTCCATCACAAATTTACTTTCCACATTTTATATTGGGAGCAAATCTACCACTATCCATTAAAATTGTTTTCATGGTAAATGGAAAAATTGAGGAAAATACAGTTTTAATTATAAGTTTTCTTCATCTAATATTCTGCTTCTTAAGTTTCTGAATCTATCATTTTCATTATCATTTTCAAAGTGACCCTCACTCCAACAACCCCCTGTATATCTTCTGCCGCCCTCTATCATGGCTACCGCCAAAGCCGCCTTCACTTTTCCACACATTCTAGTAACACTCTTTTGAGCAAACTTTGAACAAACGAAGTTTGATTAATATAGGAGGAATTAGTTTAAGAATTATGTTATAAAATATTCTTTAAAAAAAAATATTCTCACCGTTATTTTACTCTAACGTATAATAGTAATACTAGAGTGGTATATTTACTCTGACACAAAACATGAATGACAAATTTATGATAAAAAAAAATTAATGAAAAAATCATTTCATCGCACAAACGATAATAGTAAATTTGCACAACTTCCACACACATAGATGGCTGGGTTGGAATTAATTTCTTGTTTTTAAGACTTTGCATAATCCGCTCCTCCTGGCATATTCTCAGGACAAAACAGTAAAAACAAAAAAGAAAAGAAAACCTAAAGTGCGGTGGTCCAAGTTACTCATGGGACCGGATGGGAGTGGGGATGAGAAGGAAGGATACTGACGCATGTGATAAATATAAATGCTGGCTGGTTACAGCCTAGCAGTGCCCATAGCAGCACAGGAATGGGAGATGACATCTTAATTTGTCATTCTCACTCTTAATTTTGCTTAATTTTTTACTAATAAAGTTGGACCAGGCACTGCTTGGTAGTAGTAACGAATAGAAATTCAAGGTTATTGGGCCACAAGAATTAATATTGTTGGCATGTACCATATATAATAGCAGTAGAAAAACGATTAATGGTAGCTGGAAAAACAGTTGGAGGAGACTCCCTAGCATTAATCCAGACCTGCTTTTCAGGCTCTTAAATTCCCTCTAGCCCAAGGTAACCCCCAAAAAGAACAGGTCTTTGGTTGCTCAAACATTCACCACTGCATACACCAAACTCATCTTTTTCTTTACTTTGGTTCTTCACTTCATGTAATAGATACTACATTTTTTTAATCTATTTTTAGGGTACCGTGGTCATAGTTATAACATATATTCATTGGAAATTAAGTTGATGTGAAGATAATGAAATTTGTTTCAAAGTTGAACCATACATATATATATTTTTTTCGCCTTTTGTCTTTCTACTGATCACTTGGGATGAAACTTATTAGTTGAGACTTGGGAGGTTTGGAGGCTTGGAGCAAGGATAGTAGGGCCAGACACTTTAAAACATGAACTAATGATGCAACAGATTTGGGGGCTAACTTATTTTCTACCTTCTCTTCCAGCGGTGGGTTTGCATCCTTTCATGTTCAATTTCTTAATTTGCTGCAATATGTATTATTGGTACTACTACTATTGTTCCGTCAGCCAATTAAATTTTTTTTTTTTTTTAAAAAGAGCAATAATTTGAAAATCAAATTAAGTCCAATCTTGTTGTATCATAGGTCCTTGCTGACAACATACCACGTACCTTTGTCCTTTGATGGCAGGAACCCGCTCTGCAAAACAATTAAGAATCACCTCGCAGCGAGGGGAGAGTGGATGCACGGAAGTAGACATTAAAGCAAGAGGTCGCTCGGTAAGCCTGAGCTTTTGCTGATGAAATCTGTTTGCTCGAAATAAGGACATTGGACCCCCACCTCAATGTTGAGCCCATTCACCGCCTCTGCTCTGCTGGCACATAGCAGTTGGGTTGGGCCTATAACTCCCCTCACCCTCCACTTCCTAAACCATATCTCTATCTGAAATCAAGCAATACTTGAGGCTA
Source organism: Aquilaria yunnanensis (assembly GCA_039654915.1). Classification (NCBI taxonomy): domain Eukaryota; kingdom Viridiplantae; phylum Streptophyta; class Magnoliopsida; order Malvales; family Thymelaeaceae; genus Aquilaria; species Aquilaria yunnanensis. The sequence goes on along the minus strand of CM077600.1, from coordinate 32,360,165 downwards.
TTCCACTATGAAATTGACACCAAGGCTCCCTCCATAACCCTTTTTGGGTTGGGTCATTTCCTTGCCACAGTGAGCCGCCAATTAGGGGTGAAAAATGGTTGAGCCTATTTCGGGTAGTTCAAGCTCGAACTCAAATTAAGGCTTTTTGAGTCAGGTACTTTCGAGCTCAAGCTCAAGCAGAAAAATGGGCTCAAACAAATTTCGAGCCGAGCTCAAGCCCTAACATATCCGGCCCTATAGGCTCAAGGGCCTATTGGGCTCAAGCCCTCCTAAGTCCTAAGTCCTTCTATATTCTAACTCCCAAAACTCCTAACCCTTAGTTCTTACTCCCAGATAAGCCTAAGCCTAAGTGCTTGCTCTCATCTCAGCCTTACCTAGTTACTTAGTCAAACCACCCACAGTCCTACCCAGTCGGCGGCCACCACCAAGATTAATGCCAGTGAAACCACGACAAAAGCCTTCATCTAACGACGATCTCCACCGCTGTCACGCAAGGTTGAGCTCCTCCAACAATTCGAGTTCGTGACTTCGTGATGATAGCCCGCCCTACATGAGTTTGTGACAATAGCCCTACGCCGGCATTGGAAACTTCGCAATTGGCCCCCAACTGTAACTTCACAACTTCGATCGAACAATCAACTCAGGAGTCTGTTGGATCTTCTGATCACAGATTCTTCAATCTTGTGGCACTGGGGCTAGTTGAGGGATGACGCTAGGGGCATCTTCCTAAGCCCAGAAGTCAATGCAACAATGGATGGAGGATTGCAGTGGCTTAATCGACGTAATGAGAAAGATGATGGCTCATTCGTCAAATTTACAAAAATCATGGTAGAATAGAAAAAGGGTTAAAAAGTTTGGGACAGGTTATAAAATTTTTCCTTCTCTAATTATGTATGTAAAAAATTATAAATTTAGTCCCTATATTTTATCTAAATTATAATTATAATACCTAAATATTTATATGTGTTATTCAAGCCTGATGAGTTTTCAGGTTGAACTCGAGCCTGGAAAAATTGCGCTCAAACAATTTGAGCTCGAACTTGGGTAATACTGAACTACAAAAGGTCAAAGCTCAAGCTCTGTAGGCACAGGTTCGGGCTTGCCCATTTTCACCCCTACCGCCAATGTCACCCTGTATATATTCTCGAAATAGATTCATTTGCTTCTATTAAGTCTTTACTTTAAAATTTCATGAACACTAGTCGGAAAAAGAAATAAACTTTATGACACTCCTTTCATCTTAGAATCTCTTGGGTTGGGCCGAATGCATTTCTTCGGTGGTCGTTATCCCAACCTGACTTGAGCAAGCCTAACAGGTGAGTTAAAGCAATTAGCCCTTAATCACCATACCAATTATTAGGAAAACTTAGTTGGGCTTTAGCTTTACATACAGAGTATTAAAATTAGAAACTGAGTTGGGCTTTAGGTTTGCATAAATTTAGTGAATTTTATTGATGAATAGAACGGTCCTTTGTCGATCTCGAAAATAGAGCTGTTGCTCTGACAAATATTGTGGAAATTAAACTATAAGAAAGCATAGCTAGAAACAGTAGGTGATATTTTCAGTAAAACGATCATTTCATTAGTACAGAAACCGAAACTAGTGCTAATATATTGGAGCCAAGGATGCTCCGAAACAAACAGCAAGTCCCAGTAAGGATGAAGATGTGGAGAAGGAAATTATCAATATGGAATAGAGAAGTAGCTAGAAACATTGAATTAATGAAAAGGGGGAAAAATAATAATAGTACTCCTAAGAATCAAATCTTGGAAAAATTATCTAGCGCCATAATGGTGGAGAGGTTCATAGGGTGCATGTAGTCTTGGGAGCCCTCCAACATGAGCTGCACGATGATGCGGTTGGCCCTCTCGGTGGGGTGGAAGGGATCCCAGAAGACGTAGATGTCCCGGTCGGGGCAGAGGTTAGACGCCGGCGTGCAGAGTCCGATGCCGTTGTAGGGCCCCTGGCCGCAGCAAGCCAGCTTGGACGTGGTGAAACCGAAAGCTTGAGGGTTGGAGATGAAGTCCATGTGCATTTGGAAGGCGTTGGCGGAGACGAAAACGTCGGAGCCAAGCTGGGCGTTGAGCTCCTTGAGCGTCTGCGCCAGCTGCGGGTTGAACAGCCCCGCCGCTTCCTGCAACTGGGCCGCGCATTCGCCGTTCCGGCTGTGCTGTGCCAGCTCTGCCGGCACACACCCGATCGGCCCCGTCCCCGTTACCAGCACCCTTCTCGCTCCAAGCTCGTACAGCCTCTGCACGCCATTAATATTTGTCAACCCACTTCTCCGTACTACCGATAGCTAATAAATTTCCTTTATCTTTTCACAAGAGAGAGGTGTGTTGGGCACGGCGTTCAATGTAAACTTTGTTACTTAATTTGTCTCGTACATAGATTAATTTGTAGTCATTATTGTGATTTTTATTGTGATTTGTGACGATGAATGAACATTTTAATGAACTACTGCATATATATATATATATATATATGTTACTTACTCTCTTCAGTTCGATGCAGGTAGCTAGGTTGAGTTTAGACTGGGGAAGCTAAAATACTCGTTGCTAATTATGTGATCAAAGTAGCTAAAAAATTTTAAGAAACATAATTACACTAGATTCGTATATAATCTATATATAGCTAGTAAATATTTCTATTTCTATATATGTGCATGGTCATGATGGGACTATGATCGATTAGTAAAATTAAATATGTGGTTGGCAGCCGGCCAATTAATTACTAACTTTGTAATTGAAGTGGTATAGCTACTGCACCAACAATATAGTACTATATAATAAAATCCTGACCTGCCAAGGATCAACAGATGAATGAAAAGTAACCTTCTGGGTCATAAATTAGGATGAACAAATCCCATGAGACCTTATCTGCCTCATAATTAAAAACATGTAAAGCTGGCCTGGCCTGTTTATATATACAAGGATCAGGATGGGCATCGGCCGGTTGTCCCCACGTTTTAAATAGTATCAGACTCATTCAATTACCAGGCAGCTGCCCTACCGGCCCCTACTCCTCAGGCATCAACATGAGAACAACAGCTTTAAATTTACTTTGCTGTAACTCCACTCCACCATTGACCGCCGGTAGAAAGTAACAGAGAAATCTCAAAAATACGAAAAAACGAAGATATAGTTGGGGCGGGTAATTAATTAATTACCAGTAAAATTTTGCGGTACTCGGAGATGATATAGACGACATAATCGGGGAGAGAGAATTGGCGTGAGCGGGCGGAGAAGGGGAGGAGGTAATAGTTGTTGACGAAGTCATTGCCGCCCAGGGTGATGAGGATGAGGGCCTCATTTACCAGCCTCTGAGCCGCCTCCTCTCCAATCAACCCACTCACCCGCTCCTGGTATTGCTCGAAGTACGCCAGCTGCTGCCCTATCCGAATTATGTTCACCTGCCCAATCCCATTATTTATTTAATTATTAGCTGCATGCTGCCTAAAGCTGATCAGTACATTAGCTACTGTCCTGAACTCATCCATCACTTCATTATTAATTAAATTAATTGACGTACGAATTGAACTCCGGTGTCGTTGAGAATTCCAATTCCGGCCGAAGCAAAGTTTGCGCCTACCAGGAGCTTCTCCCCTCTCAGCTCTGGGCTTAGGTATGGCAATGTTGCTTCTGACCCCAGCTGCTCACCTGTTAATTGATAAATTAATGTAAATAATCGAATTGGGGGTCGTTATATATCAATATCATGCATGCACATAATTAATTAAAAGCAGGGGGCTTAAGCTTAACTAACTAATAAAACTTACTGATGATGTCTGGAATGTTGAGACCGTTGGAGAAGCGTCCGGTGGCCCGATGAGTAGGGTAGTCGACGCCATAAGGGTACATGTCGGCGCGGGCGGTGGTGGCCAGGTAATTGTTGTTCCCATTGTCCACCAGGGAGTCGCCGAACACGAAGAAAGCCCTTGCACCTTCAACTCGGCTGGGGACTAGTAATAACGCCATTGCTATTGCAGATAGGAACGTCAAATTAGCGGCAGCCATTGGTGAGGAGAGGAAGCTCTAACCAAGGCCCCCGCCGGCCAAGCTAGCTAGTAGAGCTAAGCTCTGGCTATATATATATATATATATATATATATAGTGGCTGCACTGGGCTGGCCTGGCCTGGCTACTGCTAATTTCTTGTGGCAGGCACCAACTTCGAGTGAACGTGCCAGATTGCGAAGGGCGGATAAGATATATAGGAGATGTCTGTGTCTCTGTGATACTGCAATAATGGCTGCTCTACCCTCTTTAATGGAGACTGTTGATAACCAAATAATATTACCAGCTAAGCTAGCGGGTCTTACTAGAAATTCACTTCCAAAAACAAAATACAGACAAACAAACAAATAAACAAGCTGATAGCTTAAAAAGTCAAAAAAAAAAAAAAAAAAAAGTAAAAGCTACCAAAGTTTCATGTTTCGCTCCATATATATGTCAGCTACATTTTGGTTTTCACTTTGCCATCAAGCTTTTTCAATGGCTTAATAAAATCCCTGACTGCCCTCTAAGTATAATGAATTTGATCTCTTAGCTCTTGAACTAAAATTGGTCCCTAAATAGCCTTTGAATTATAAAAATTGTGGCAAACCAATTAGCCCCAAACAACGATAATTTTAGATCTTGAATAGCTTAATTAGGGTGAGAAAGACAAGGCTAATCTTTCATAATGTAAGTGTTATATTGAATTATCCTAGGCCTAAATTTTAAGGTGTTTATTTATTAGTTTCAATAATTTTAACATGCTATTTCAATTGCCCCTTTTTCACATCATCATCAATCACCTCTAGATTGAGCTGCCAACACCTTGAAATGAAATCATGCCCATCAACTCCATCATCTCCGCCATCAAATTATGCACAGAAATAATTTAGAAAAATGTCTAAGATAATATACAAAAAATATCTGCAATGATATGTAGAAATATCTGAAATGAAAATGCAAATAAATTGATCTCTTCCTGTATGTATGAAGTCAATAAACAATTAAGAAGTGTCTGAAACAATACTTGAAGTATCTGAAATTTATGCCAGGTGGCAGAACTAACAAGTTAGGGTCAATTCGTTTGAGCTAAAGTCAACTAACTTTTTTTAACTTTTACATCTTTTTTACCTGAAATCAATTTTATTTGAAAACCAATGTTATGTAGATACAATAAGCAATTTGAAAGTAAATTTTATGATGTTGTTAAATTGTTATAAATTTTTCTTTTTTAAGGCTTGAAACTAGAAACATTCATAAAAATTTAGTAAGATTATAAAAATTGCATTTTCAATTGAATATTGTAACTACATAATATTGGCTTTTAATTAAAATTAGTTTCAAGTAAAAAAGATGTAAAAATAAAAATAAGTCATTTTATAGTCAATTGACTAAAGTTAAAACGAATTGGGTGTTAATATGTCTATACACTATATATAGACACAAATGAGATGTAAAGAGCATCAAATCAAAAAATAATAAAAAAATGAAGATATGCTCAAAACAATAAAAAAAATAAGTGTCTAAAACCATAGAAAAAATGTATAAAATAATATTTGACACATTATAACACTATAACATTATTGACATAGAATCACAAATCATAAAAATGAAGATATGTCTGAATTATGTGTCACATGTGTCCAAAGTAACAGGCAAATGTATATGTGCATTTCATGGGCACAACCAATATGTAGACATATCTCTATAATGCTTGAGACAAATCTCTGCAGTCATTTAAACACATCTCTAAACTAAGTTCCAGGTCAATGGCCAGCTTTTTGGTATATCTATAGCTCTTCAAGCACATTTCTATAATCCTTTAAATACATTTGTATACTCTTAGATTTATTAATAGCCCTTCAAGCACATCTTTGAATGGGTTCCAATAAAATTTTGGCTTGATTTTTTTGGGTATGATAGATCGCTAACAACACAATATCTTCACAACTTTCCAGAATATGGTTCTAGAATCAACAAGCATAGTTTGAAGTTGTTTGCAAGTGGTGTTCATTGTTCGGATAAAACCGAATAATCTAAATAGATTTTTTGGATTGGACAAAACAATTCAGTTATTTGGTTCAGATTGAATTGAAATCAAATTTTTTATTTGGTTATATATTAGGCCAATTATTGGGTCCTAAGCTTAAGAATGAACAAACCAAATAAATCAAAAAGTAATACTTCCCCCGTTTCATATTAGTTGACCCTTTTACCTTTTTTTAACTAAAATTTGACTTGAATATATTTATATTAATATGTATTGAAAAAAAAAATCTTAAAAATGATATTTAGAAACTATAATCTGTAAAGCTTCATTTTCATATATAAAATTTTATATTTTTATGATAAATTTTAAAATAAATAAAATAATAAATTCATTTTTGTGAATAGTAAAGAGGACAACTTTTGTGAGATAGAGGTAGTACATATTTTGTAATTATACTTGTCAACCCTATGTATATAAAGTCATTTTTGTTTAATTTGGGACAATATATTATGAATCAATCCTTAACTTTGGGTACAAAATGGAATATTATCAATATCTATCATATTTTTTCAAGTTTATTTTTTTTCAATTACCATCTGTTTAGTTCTAATAAAAAGATCGAATTATAAAAATTAAATAAATTGAATTGTAATTTAGATAGCTTAGATAAAAATAAAAAAATAAAATTATAATTCAAATGGTTTTGATTAAATTTATAAAAACCAAAAATCAATAGGATTGTTTTATTTGTATCAATTCTAAATCAATTCAACCGAACAAACACTCCTAAATTGTGGCAATAGCCACCAACCTTGATCGAAGTTAAATGGTAGGCAGCATCGTCAGGTGATGATGTAACTATAGTGACTAGATTTGATGATGACAGCTTGGTTGGCCTTCTCTATCTTAGATCTAACAATGTATCATCTTTCTCCAACTTTGATATGAAGTCATCATCATGGCACCGGGAACATTGTTTGGAAGTGGCAACAAATCAAAGAAAACAAAATTCCACCATCTAGAGAACACCACTGATTGTGACTGAAGAAGGTAATCGCCATCTAGGATAGAGAACATGATGAATTTTTTTATATATAAAAGGTAAATTTGAAAAATCATCACTCTTTCCAATTAGACATATATGCAAAATAATTATAATACTTGAAAAGGCTTAGAATGATAAGAAGTTTTAAAACCTTTACCCAAAAGTGCATGAAACGCATGTAGAATTGTAGATAGCGTAAGTGAATTTTGTTTCCATGAGAATTGATTATATTACTTCACACTTACCACCACCTCAATACTTACGTTAGCTAGACCAATAGCAAATGATGATTTACTCAACTATGTAATTAACTAAGTTATGCAACACGACTCGACTTATCATTAAATAAGAACAATAAACTCAATACATATTAAGGTTTTTCTAACAAATTTGACTAAGCACATTTCCTATGATTTTCATTACTTGAATTGGTTAACTTAGTGAATTATGTAAATTATCTTGATTTTCTTACTTCCTGGTGATGATATTAGTTAGTTTCTTACTATCCTGAGCTAAGCAATTCTTTCTATATTCTGAGCTAGCAAAGATTCATATCATAATTATTAGCTTAGAAGCATTACTAAGTTCAATTACCTATCACCTTAGCAACCAAAACAAGTCTCTTAACATGCCCGTGGCCATTATCATCTTCTCCTAGTTCTTCTTCTTAATCTTTCCCAAGTATTAAGAAGAACCTAATGGCTAATTAATTATGGCCATCAACCAATCAATAACCCACGAAATACAAAGAGAAGATAAACAAGCATTTGAAGAAAATCAAAGACAACATTCCATAAAAGTCAGCCAAACATAACCATGTCAAGTAATTATAACTATAAAAAGTGTATAAATTACAACTACAAAAAGTGTATAAAAATCTACTCCATGATCAAACTAAAGGACAACATGAGATCATCATAACAAATTCTAAGGGAAAATAAGAAAAGAAAAAGGCAAGAATAACCTTTAAAGTTCAAGTCCTTTTACTCTCTAAGAATCTTCAAGCCCCTAAAAAAGTCCAAGAACAATTCAAGAACTACTCAATAACTAGCTATGGTGACTTCTACAGAAAATGATGCTAAAACCCAGGAAAAAATCTGAAAAAAAAAATGGTAGAGTTCTAGTTGATCTTCAATCTCCCACACAAATATCTTAATCATCATTAAAGATAAGGTGGCCCAAAGGTGCAATCAATAGAGATCTAAATCAAAGTAGGGCTAAAAGGAGCGGCAAGATTTGAAAAGTACAAGGTTGGATCCTTGGGAGCTGGGGCTCTGCACCTCTATGGGTGATCAGCAGCTCTTAGATGTGCTAAGGATGCAACCCTGGAACTTGAAGATGCACCCTTGAAAGATAAGGATGTGTCTCTAGAACATAGTGTAGGGTTTCAAGAGCCAAAATAAGCATAATGAAAATTAACCAAAACCCTCTAGGATCCAAGTGAAACAGAGTATATTGGGTGTTCGAAAATTTTGTACCTAGTTAGTTGAGATCTTTCACCCAACTGTTGAGCTGAATCACTAAAACTTGAATAGTTAATGTGTTCATGTTTTTTATGGTATCCACGTGAACCTCTCGAATCACCATATTCCAACAAGTGCATTCCTCTTGGGCCCGTAGTACTAGCTTACGTCCTCCAAGGAATGACAAGAGGAGAATGCAATTGGAACTTTCATAACATTTTTTATTTCGTCCAAAGGAGGCAACAAATTATATATAGTGAGGCTTAATTCTCAAGTCTGATAAGTTTCAAAACCTTAATCTAATTAGGCCTAATTTCGGTTTTAATAATGACTCAACTATTGTGTAATGCCCGGACAATCCAAAGTGATTAGGTCCCGGGTTAAATGGATTTGGAGCATAAGAATTTTTCCTTAATTAGGAATTTAGCTCAATTAAATTGAGAAGACAATATGGCATGTGCATAATTGAGTGTTGAACATCTTAAAAATAAGCTTGGCTTAGGCCAAGAGAAATAGTAATGAAAATGGTGGTTTTTAAAGATGAGGGACTAAATTGAACAAAGGGATTTTTAGTGGTTGGGCTCAATTGCCCAAATTTAGAAAGTTGGAGGACTAAAGGGGGAATTATGCCATTTTAATGGCTTTGGATGCCTTAGCCAGCCATGCCCCTCCAATTCCCAATATTTTATGTCACCTTCCTCCAAATCCTATTATTTTAATCCACCTCCCACCCTTAATCATTACCTTAGATTCTTTCTTCACCTACTTTTGACTTTTTCTACCAAACTTACACAAAAGTCTTCCAATTAGTCTTCCATCCATTAAATCTTGTCTCCCACTCATTTCAAACACATTATTAATTTCCTATTATTTTAATCCACCTCCCACCCTTAATCATTACCTTGGATTCTTTCTTCACCTACTTTTGACTTTTTCTACCAAACTTACCCAAAAGTCTTCCAATTAGTCTTCATCTCTTTTAATCTTGTCTCCCACCTTCCAAGCACATTATACACTCATTTTCCTTCCCATATGGCTGGCCATTACCTTCCCACACATTAAAACATAATCACTCCACTCATTCAAAGTCATTTGCTCTCAAACTCTCTCATTCTCTCTCCATTTTCTTCCATACCAAGTCTCATCATTCCAAACACATTTCCAACTCTTTTCTCATCCAAATATTCGTCCATAGCTAGAAATAATCATTCCTCAAATTAAAACCAAGTATTCTTGGTTGAATTCAAGCTCTAAGACCATAAAGAGCAAGAATCAGATGAAGAATTCAAAGAAAACCAAGGAGGAAAATTTGGCCATTTCCATTTCTTGGAGGTTTTAAGCTCTACTCAAGGAACTCTTTGTGTGATTGAGTTTCTAAGTTCATTAGAAGCAAGAAATCAAGAAGAAGCTTGAAGAACATCAAGCACAATAAATTGGCGTTACCTCTTCTGTGAGGTTCTGTAAGTGTACACCAAGTGTTCTTGGTATTTTGTGTTATTTGGGTTAATCACCAAGATTTCTTGGTATCTTATGGTTACTAATAAAATTCGGCCCATCTTGGTTCTTATGCTAGAAAATAATTTCTAGAGTCAACAAGCAAGGAAAACGAAGGAAAATAAGCTTATAAAGCTTTCGGTGTTGTGGGTAAGGATTCCTATACTCACTTTATTGCATGGCCTAGTTCCATGGATTTTTTTGTGTGAGTATTCGGGCCCCTAGGTGATGGTCAAAGAACCATGTGATCCTAGGAGTGCTAAGAGGGCTTAAGTTATGTTATTGCTTCGGCAATTCTGTTTTGCTCATGAGCTAAGTTAAGTAAGCAAGCATTATGGGCTAGGAGTTAAGGCGGCCACCTTAATTCCTATGCTAAGTGAGCTCTCCGAAAACATTAAGTATATGAAATTAATGAACTAAAACTTGAGGGATGCTTGCTGCCCTTCTGTGAACAAAGTGTTAAGTGGCGTGTGTTTGTGTGCTTCTTTGATTTGTTGTGCATGCTAACCCCCGATTATGATATTATTGCTATATGCATGTATCTTTTTGTTTTCTTTGTCTTTATGTTTCCTTTGCAGGAATAAGGATTATTTTGCCATTACATTCTTGGCATATGTTAGGCCTTGGAGGCCATAAGTTAGGCATTGGATGCCACGGAATCCTTATTGAGTTTTATAACTCACCCGCCCTACTCTACTTTTGTAGGTAAAGGTTTGCTTGAAAGATCAAGCTAAGAGTCTTGAGTACTCTTTCTGTATTCTAAGGTTGGATTTGTGTATGGTATTGCTCAAAATATTCTAAGTATTCTAAGTATATAAGCTGCTTGTAAACAAGCTAAAAAAATGTGGACTTTCTGTGCAGGACTTGAAGTCTTAGAATTGTGGGAACAAGGTCTATTAAGGTGGAAATTTGTGTTCCATGGCTTTGTGAATTTATGGGTTGCTTTTAAGCATGTTTTTGTTGGTCTAACTTTAGTGACCAAATTATGGACTTAGCTAAAATTTGGCCAAAACTTGGCTTTGGGCTTGTATTATGGACTTGGACATTTTCGGGTATTTTTATTGCTTGGTGGACTTACCAAGGCCCATGCATGAATTTATGGGTTATGTTTTCATGAAATTTGAAGCATGTTGAAATTGGGCTTAAATAAGAACTTAAAAATTTTGATTTTATTCTTGGTTAATTTTGGGCCATATGCATGTTAAGTACTAAAAGGCCCATAAGCCCATGTCTATGTTAAAAGCATGCAATGTTTGGCTATGTATGCTCATTTAGTAAAGAACATGCAAGTAAACTTAGAAAAAGCATGAAATTGGATGCTTGTGTAAAGTTTGGCTAATAAGAAATTTAAATGCACGTATGTGAATTAATACATGCCTAAGCATTAGTTGCATTTAAAGGCATTAAGTGATTATGTGCACTAGTGAACTCCAAAACGCATAAGCATGCAAAGCATATGCATGAAAATAAGTTTTTAAACTTAAGTTGGTGTTTTAGTTGCCATGCATATTCTTGGCTAAGCTCGGTAAAGACCATGAAAATGAACACATGAAATCCACATAGGCACTAGCTTGTTTCTGAGAGCACATCAACTTAACCTTAATTAAAGAACTTAACGAGCTAGTACCGATAAGTATCCTGGGGTTCGTGCCCATAAGTCTTAGTGAGTTTTAAAAGCCCCTTCTGTGTAATGAAAACTTCCGCTGCATGTTTAAAAAAAAAAAAAATCAGGCCCAAATGGGTCAGGGGCAGTTTAGGGCACGACATATTGGGCCAATAATTAATCTGAAATTATTATAAAACCAAAATCAAATAATTTGGCCCATGCACTCACATGATCCAATTGGCTCTAAGTGTGTGACCCAATAGGCTCCCATCATATCGAAATGATCATAAATCATATTTATGATCATAAACAAAGAGTTGTGTCTATTAACACATCATTGTTACCTAAGTGACAAGATAGTCGGTGAGTCAACTAAACCTTTACATCAATTATTCGTATATGTCATTGTTCCTTTTTCTAAGATATCAAGACCGAGCATGAGACATGGATTGTTTCATTCTTGTATAGCCCAATCTTTAGTTTCTTGATTCTTGAGTAGACTGACTGAAACTAATGACATTAATATCCTATATTAATTCATCCGAGCATAATCATACATTTCCTCGGCCACACTCAATCAAGGGATCCAAAGATATTACTTCCATTACATAGGAGAGATAAATCTCATCTTGATCATATAAAACTTTCCACATGATATGTGACATACTCAATGACCACATTTTTGTTGACTCAGTTACAAGCAACAATGGAAAGTATTAAAGTATGTGATTCACATGCAGAGAATCCTAATGACCTTAGGTCAAAAGACTACATTTACCATGATCCCTATGAGAATCACTTATGACACTCATATAACGATTTATGTAGCGTTCTCATAGTGGGTCGATCAAATACACAAGTTCTCCAACTTGTACCTATATGTAAATTACATATCTTATATTCGTCACCATATATTGCAACCCACTTCATAATAATAGTAAGTCAAAGATGTTTAAGAATACTATTGTTCTAAGATTATAATTATGTTTGATTATATTACGCATAAACAAATGGTAGACACAATTATTAGAATAATGTTTTAATAAAATATCATGACTCAATATATAAAATACAATCATCTCATGATTGACTTCTAAGCACAATATTAACACCTGGAGATGCATCTCTGAAAGCTGAGGAGCGTTCTTGGCTGCCCTGCCTCACTTGAATCTTCGTCCAGCTGAGGACTCGTCTTTGGGTTATAGGGATGCATCGTTAACTATTCTAAAGGAATTCTTCATTCCTATCAAACCAAATGTTACAAGTCTAGCTCTAGGCTGCTTTTTTGTGTTTTACCGCTAACTTGCGCTCTCAGATTTGTTCATTTTTTCCTCTTTCAAGCTCTTTAACTTAAAAAACACTCAAAACTTAATTTCCTACAAATCAAACAAAAATTATATAAGAGATCATAATAAATGCCAAAAGAGTAGCTAAAATATGAATTAAAATGCATTAAAAATTTCAATCCATCACGGAGCAGCGGGATGGGAGACGGTTGATGGGGAACGATTTCTTAATTGACGTGGGCCAAGGTTCTCAAAAAAGCTGGTTCCATAGAGAATAAATGTGTGGGCTTCTTCAAAGAAATAAATAAAAACTAAACAAGATCAATTGAAATTTTTACCTTTTTTTTGTTTTTGACTTTCTGTCTATAAGCTAGTTTAACATTTCTATAATATGCAGCAGAATCGTACAATAAAGCCAGAGAGATAATAATTTCATTTTGGGGAAATTTTTCAAAGGCAAAAATAATAAATAAACCACTAACGTTTTGGACCCAGCTCGAATCAGCTACTAATGTTTTTTTTCGGCCAAATAAATTACTAACATTATTAAAGATAGCCAAATAAACTACCAATGTTATTGAAATAGGCCAATTTACCCACTCGACTCTTGAAATATTACAAAACTCCATCATTAACTTTTTAAAATTAACTAAATAAGTCCACTTGGTTTAAAACAATTCAAATAGGCTACCGTTATCATTTATAAAATTCCATAATCACCTTCCACAATTACATTTTTTTGGCACAATCTTTTCATTGCTGCTTCTAGCTCCTTTAAAATGTACCATTTCCGTTGCCCAAGATAGAATGCCTTTAGCCTCACATTGCCACTTCCGAACGATGTCTCATTCATATTAGTATTTAATGCAAGATTAAGGTACAATATAAGGCAGAGTAAAAGGACGAACATCATTGTCACTATCAACAAGTTCAGGAGAATTTCAATTACTACTTACAAATGAAGTCCAAAAATCGACACCGGCTTAAAAAAGGTGGTATAAAAGTCAGATTAATAAACTTTATAGGCGTTAGAGCAAAAGTATAAAATGTAGGGACTAAACTTGGTATTTTATGCTAAGATTTCATTAGATTTAACGGAAAAAGTTACGAGAGTGACCGATTTGAGCCGACTCAGAAACGTCAGTGATTTATTTTGCCCCAAAAAAACCTTAGTGGGTGAATCGGCCAGCACAAAAACGTTAGTGGTTTATTCGTTATTTTTGCCTTTTTCAAAAGATGCTTACACCAGCTCCTAAACTTAAATTCTCCTACTTGCCTATTTTGTACAGTGCTATATAAGTTTCCACTTGCGCACAACATCAAGAACAACTAATTTCACTTAAATTGCAAATTTCAAGATTGCATTTTGTTGAATATTGTTACATACAGTTTTGATAGAGATGTCTCCTAAAAAGTGGAATTCAAATATCTAAAGATACTTAAATTAATTTTTTTAAAGTTTCAATGATGTTTGTAATGGTGGTATTTCTCTAAATATTGCATGTGTTATAACAAAACTAAATAAAAACATGTTTGCATATGAAACTTGAGTAAACAAGAAATATTGATCAGAAAACTCATTAACAAACAACAATTGTGTGAGTAGAGCATCAAATTGCAGAAAAGTTAGCACACATAAAGATATACTATAGCTTATGATTGATACTTAGCAAAGTAATTAAAGGGTTTGTAATTGTCGTTGATATATAAAATTTTAGGGAAATTACAGAAACTCCAATTTTTTGGCTTTACTTACCTTTGCTCTTCTATTTTAAAAACGGTATACTTTATTCCCACTTGTTTTTTCTACATTGTTTGACAACAATTTATAAAATCACAATTTAAACTATTTGATAGCTATACTGTAGAGATTTCAAAATTTTATAATATTTTTTATAGTTAACTAGCATTTAAAAAATACTGATTTATATTTATAAAAAGAAAAATACATTTATAGAGATGATAATTAAATAATTTAGAATATCTATTGACTGTGAAAAAACATTAAAGAAATTATAATTACTAAAAAGTATCATCATACAATTTAAATTAAATTTTTAGAATTTATTATCGAACAACAACATAAAAAGAGTTGAGAGCAAAAAGTAAGTTTTTAAAAATTAGGGAATAAACTATAGGTTAGACTAAATTAGGGTTCTTATAAGTTGCTCTAAAATTTAATTGCCCTCGATAAAGAATGAAAGTTTGTTTGCCAATTTAATTTTTTTAACTCAAAATTTGTATGGTGATGCTTATAAGTTGAATGACGAATATTAAACTTTAAAACATAATAGTTTGACTGTAATTCTTGGAGCTCTCCGAGAAAAAGAAAGTTACCAAGAGCCGTCTTCCCTCTCTGATAGATCCAATTAACCGAATCCGGCTGATTTTCAGCCAACTATCACCACCAATTTTAGATTATTGGGTTTTAATAATACTTCTCCCGTTTCAATTTAGATAAAATATATATTTTTATAATATCTTAAAAAAATTAAAATATTATCTCTTTTAAAAAATTTTAAACAATTATTTTATTCTTTTACCTACATTTAAATTCTCATTATATAAAATCTAATATTTTTTTGTTAATCTTTACTCAATCTCTTACTACATAAAATTTTTAAAAAAATATTATTTTAATCATTATATAAAATTTAAAAAATAATAATTTTAATTCCATTGATAAAATTAAAAAAAATATATAAATTATATATACCTTAATTTCTATGCCTAAAAAAACACTTTATCTATTATAGGGGAAGAGAATATAATTTTTACTCCAACAGTAAGTTTTTTGTTTTTTGTTCACCGTTTCCGACTCTTCTTTTTCTACGTAATTTTTGCCCCATAATTGGTTATCCCAATGGTCTGATATACAGAGGTCGGAAAACAGGCGATGTGACTACCTCGCTCGCCCATGCCCATCCGTCTTCCATTCCGTTGTCGGCGCGCCCTGGGCTGTGTCTGTGCTCCGTATCTCCAATTGGTGGTTGCCCGGTGAAGCGCCGGGATTGGGGAGTACGGCAGGGTAATCGTCCAGTTGGCGTCGAATAATACTGCTTTGCCTTCTTTTTTTTCTTTTTTCTTTTTTTATGGATCAAGTAGCATTATCGTTTTCTGTTTTTTTTTTTCTTTGTTATATCTAGTCCGATTGTGTGCAGATGTGTTAGCCAAATCGAGTGAGTGTCTTTCTTATTTTGTTTTCTTGGTCATCTATGTCTATCTGTATTCTGTACGCCTGATTTTGCCAAAAGAAAAAATAACGGCATAAAAGCCCTTTTACCCTTCAAACTTTGTCAATTCAGACACCTTACCACTTGAACTTGAATTCAGACTGACTCACCCCTCAAACTTTAAGAAATGGTACCTTTCATTTCACTCATTTGACTAAGGGTGATTATTCTGTTCAAATCGAACTGAATTTTTTTTGTTGATTCAGTTTTCATTTTTTTATTATATAACAAATTGAAATAACCAAACTTAATGATGAAATCGAAGTAAAGCCAAATTCAGTTTTCAGTTGATTCGGTTCAGTTCGGTTTGACACTGAAATATTATTTATGGGCTCTGATCTAGTGAAAAAAATGAACAACTAAGGACATTGGTACCTTTGTTAACCATTTAATGATAAATAGAAGATCTAAGTATGGGTTTCAGGTACTTTGGCCTTTTCTTTCTTCTCCTCTGCGTCGAAGCCATCTTCTCCTCTTTGGGCGGCATGGCGTGGTGAATTCTAGCTGATTCAAGGTTCCTTAGACAAGCTATTTGAGGCCTCCATCATCCCCTACCTAGATCTTTGAACTTTTAGCTCAATTTTCAGATCAAGATGTCGCATATCATAAGAAAAGGAGCAAGAATCGAAAGTGAGAAAAGATCGAGGCACCTAGTGAGAAAAGCCCAAGTCATTCGGATGCTCAGTAACAACCGCTTGGATGCCCCCCGGCCAAGGCCTCCTCCTCCTCCTCCAAAGCAAATGCCACCTTATGGGTTCAGTCAATGGTGGGCAAGTGGGTGACTTTAGTTAAGATGGCCAAATCCTAATAAAACCAACAACTTTCTATTTACCCTCCAACCAGTCTTCAATCCTTTTAAATGTGTTAAATTATTCTATATAAAAAAAATTCAGTTTGTTCGATTATTGAAGTAACTGACTATCTTAATTGAAACCGAACTAAAACAAATTTTCACCTTACTTGGTTTCAACGGAAATTGAACCGAAAGACCGAATTCACTGAACCTACTTTTAAATTAATTTGATTTTTCAATTTTTTGGTTTCACCATATTAGTAATAACCCCTACTTTTGACCGACAAAAACTTGACTGGTGCAATAACATATGGTACCCTTGTGATGAAAATATTACTTTTGGTTATAAGAGGATGAAAATGAACAATGAAAGAAAGGGGAATGACTTAGTTAGTAGTTTCCCCAATAAAACGTAATTGGACATGAACTATGGGGGAGGCGAGAACGTTTTGCTGCTTGGCACCCAAATACGAGTTCCACCGTAGGCAAAAGAAAGAGATGAGCTTCTTAGACTACATAACCAGACAAAGTTTTGTACGAATTAGGCGCCGCTCAAAGTTGATAGGGCATTTGGTGTGGGAGACAATTGCATCGATAATTAATTATAAATTAAAAATTCTTGTTGTTCTATGTTCCCTGGTCAAACAAAATTTGTTCATAGTTATTGGTAAAAGATTTCATTTCAACATAATAGGGAATTTTTAAATGCACTGAGTATATGGATGAGTCGAACTACGATTAAAATCTAATTCACTCTAATAAATTTAGTTTTATATAAAATAACTTATTTTTATTTTTATATCAATTTTCTCTAAAATTGATTACATTTGAAAACAAATATTGTTTAAGTGAAATAATTCATTGAATATAAAATTTTTATGAGTTTTATTTTTTTCCATGCATAAGCAAAAATTTCATAAAATTTTGAAAATATTATAAAAAAAATGTAATTACAATGAATTATTATATATAATATTGACTTTCAAATAAAATTAGTTACACAAGAAAAAAAATATAAAAATAAAAATAATTTATTTCAAATTAAGTTGATTTAAGTTAAAATGAACTAAATGTAAATTGACATTTGTTTAAAATTTTATAGTTTGTACCTTATTTTTTGTTTTAAAATTTTAATAGTGCGTAAAGGAGGTTTTTCCGCTGCAGCCCTTAACTCTTGATGCCAGCTGCTTGTTTTTCGACCAAAATCATGCAAAACAAACAGGTCAAAGTGCGTTGTTCGGGGTAGAGCATATCCTTCGGTTGTTATAACTTATAAACGATCCCTCCTCGGCGCTTTGGCAAAATCACATTAAGCCCTTCTTGTTTCTTTTTTTTTTTTCGTTTAAGTCATGCAAGATTTAAATTTATTATTTCTATGATACAAATAAGTTATGTGACTGCACATGCTTTATTAAAATGAGTTCAGGGGTAAAAGGTACTGATTTGCACATGCTTTAATTAAAATGAGTTCAGGGTGACTCAAACTCAGTTAAAGTTTGAGGGATAAATGGTACAAGTTGACAAAGTTTGAGGGGCAAAAGGTGTTTAGGCTAAAAGATAACTATCACATCCATATATACATGTGTGCATCGTTTATTTGCAAAGTGATCCAGTCAATTATAAAGTATTATATATATATATATATATATATATATATATATATATTAACTTTCCATCCTTTTGCAAAAAGTTAAAAAAAAAATTTAAAAGATTAATGGCATCTTTTTATACGAAAATATGCTTATATGTAACTACTCACTCCATCTCATATTTTTTGAAATATTAAATTTTTTTTAATAATTAGACTTGAATTTATTCATAATATTATTTATTAAAAAAAATAAAAAAAATATTTAAATATATATATCCTTTGTTATAAAGGTTCTCATTTATATACTAAAATGTTAAAAATAAAAAAATAATTAATTAATTTTAAAAAAGTGAATATTGTAAAAAAAACTTGGGACAGAGGGATACATAACTAGAAAGCAAACAAGATGAGAAAAAAATCTAAAAACCAACATTCAATTTATTTTTATTTAAGTCAATTTAATAAAAAATGACTTATTTTTATTTTTACATTTTTTATCTAAAGCTAGTTTTATTTGAAAGCCACTGCAACAATTCACTAAAAGTAAATTTTATATGATGTTATTAAACTTTTATCATTTTTTTCTTTTTTAAGCATTTAAAAACAAAAATTTCACAAAAATATTCATAACATTATAAATTTTTTAATAAATTATTACATCTACATAATATTGACTTTCAAATAAAATTAACTTTGGGTAAAATGATATAAAAATAAAAATAAATCATTTTAAATTAAGCTTTCATTTTATATTATCATTAGTAATTAACATTAAAATTTTAAAAAAATTATTTAATGTTAACTTTTAAATTTTAACTTTAACAGCTTCATCTCCATCATTAAATCAATCATTTAAAATTCTAACATTATATACAAAAGTTGTTCTCAAAGGATGGCGTTAATTTAAGCTTAAAATTGAATTGAACGTTAAAGCTCTTCAACAAGGCTGAATAAAATATTAAAAATCTTTCCAATGCTGTTGCCCCAACCCCAACCGCTGGAATCAAATCAACTTGACACCTTGGTCACTCCTGTCAACCTAACAAAAAATAAAATATTTGACTATTTGGCTAGCTCAATGGTCATTTTTAAGTGCATCGGAGTTATCCCTCGTATGACTGATATTATGGTTGGCCAATAGAAAATCCACCTTCTGCATTTTACTCTCTAAAACCTTTTAATATATTCTATTACATTATGAGCAAAAGAAAACAAAAAAAAAACCTTTTTTTTCTTAATAACAGTAACCAAAACACTAACCAAAAAATAAATACGTAATAAAAAAAATGAAAAGAAGTCTAACCAAAACAGTAATAATCAACAAATGTAAAGTTTGAGATGGATAAAAAAAAAGGTGCAATTAATTAGTATCCATGTGACACATAAATTCGGTGGGTTGCGCAAAACTAAACATGTCCAGTTGCAACCATATTTATGTCAATGTGTCGGCCCTAATAGATTTTTATGCATTTCCAAGTTCCAACTGTAGTAAGTAGTGAACAGCCAAAATGGGGTCATAGTGGTTTGGAGACCCAATTTTGTCCGTGCCCTAATTTTTGTTTAATTTTAAGTTAAAAAATTTAGTTTATGAGGTATTTTTATTTTCAGGGGTAATTTGATCTTTTGGGTCATTTTATGATTTAGAAAGTTGGTAAGACTAGGTATATTTAGAGTATGTTATCATGTCGTGTTATGAATCTTTAAGAATTTATAATGGTTATCTAGCGTGAAAATAGGTTTTTTAAGAATGAATGTATATTTAGGTACTACTTTGGGACTCATGGTCTTTCGGAGTTGGTTTAAGAAAAAGGAAAGAGTTTGAGTGAAAATTGAAGGTTTTTTAAAAAGTTCTGGACAAAATTAAAGATTTTGGGGCAAACCTATAAACTCTTAAGAAGTTTGAGGTAAATCTGATAAATTAATAAAATTTTGGGTGAAATTTGACATTTTTGTAAATTTTTATGCTAATTTGATAAATCCGGGAAGATTTTGGTCAAATTGAAATTTTACATAGAATATGGGGCTATATCAGTAACTCAGGAGTTTTTCTAGACTTGGATTAGTATTTTGGTCAAAAAACATCCTAAGAGATTTAAACTTCATTAAATTTGATTTGGATAACCATAATCCTTATTAATCACGTCCATATCTCTCATATTATAAATGTGAAAGAGGGGAAAACAGTTAGAGAAATTAGCAAAAGCCTAAACTTCTTCGAGAAAAGGGGAAACTACAGTTTTGCCCCCTTGCCTCACTACCCATCTCCCCAGAAACCCTAGACTTATCCATTCTATACCGCCACCCCTGAAACATCTTCTCTGTTGCCCGACTCCTCCAGAGGTCAGCCCAGTCACCCTAGCCAGGCGCCCTTGGTTTGCACCACGCTCAACACGCCGTCCCCATTTTTCACCTGCTCCGATCGCTGTTTCCATCGCCCATTCAGCGAAGCCCGAGCACCATCGCCATCGCTCGAACCGCCAGCCTCCAACCTCCAGCCACCCGCCCTGCCGCCGCCGCCATCCCCCGTGACGCCGCCGCTGAAGCCCTAGCCGCGCTGCCCCTATCTCGCAATCCGATTAACAAATCAAAGGAGGACTCACGACATCCGAAGGTGAAACCGATTCCTCAACCCGTGACCCAACCGTTCTCCAGGAGATTGACCCAGTCAACAATCTTTTTTGGGAATAACTCATGGTTAGTCCCTGGCGTTTTATTTCGTTCGCATAAGTCATTAACATTTGTATTTTTTATAGATTGATCACTGACAGATTAGGGGTGAGCATGGGTTAGGTAAACCCGAAACCGAAACCGAACCACCCCCATTGGGTTGGGTAAAAATTGATCATGGTTCTCGGGTTGGTTCCACATATAGGAGAACCGACGGTTTTTGGGTTGAACCAACCCGAGATGGAACTGAACTCGAAATATATATATAATTATATAATAAAAATTATAATATTACTAATATATCCATACACACACACACATATTTCTTTGAAGTATTATAATGGTTATTTTGTGTTTTTATATTAAACTCTTAAACTGATGTTCCAAATTGAAATAGTATGAAAGTTATGGGATCATTTACGAAATTTCTCCATATTTACTTAAATCACTTTGCTTCATAGACCCACCACTCCAAAGTCATTTTGCTTTTGATTTTTCATTCCAGACTACTCTTTACGACACAATTATGATATTTTTTTCATTTGAGTCATGCAAAATTAAAAATTTATGACATTAACATATTTTAGGTTTTGATACTAAAGAAGATGGTCTTAAAGGCTCAATTTTCCATATTGAATGTTATACCAATATTAGAATTACTGGAATGAAGTAAACTAGTTAAGATAAAAGATACCCCACAAGCAACTCTTTTGAACCATTTAACATTTTAAACTCTTTTAAATGTATCTAAGTATATATATTTAAATATTAATTTAATTGTATATTATGTTGAATATGTCATAAAACTGATTATGGATGTAGATTTATTGAATTTTGGTGTTATTATAGGTATATGGTATAAACCGAAAAACCTGAGAACCAGAACCGAGAAACCCAGAACCATGGTCATGGTTTTGGTTTTGTTCGATTCTCGTTTCTGGGTTGGGTAGAAAAATTTTGGAACCGAGGTCATTTCGGGTTGGTTCGGTTCCACCATAAAACCGAACCAACCCAACCCATGCTCACCCCTACTGACAGTAAGCTTTTTGTTATTTTTTCTTTTTGTTTATTTGTTTGTTTGGCCATGCATTAAATTCAACTATCAGATTTACATAGGAATATAACTTAGGATATTTATTTGTTTATCTCTTTAATTTTAGAATAGTTTGATTTAATTTTTTATTTAATTCCCATAATGCATCTTAAAAATTGATAATACATAAAAATTATTTGTTTGGCTAGATACTTAATTTTTGTAAAAATTTAATTTACCTCACATTCTTAAAATTTGAAAGAAAATAAATTACACTAATTATAAAATACTTAATAAATCTTCAATGATTTGTTTTTTATGGATTTGATAAAATGCCGAAATAGATTTGCTCAAATCCAATTGGATTGACAATACTCACGAATCGAGTAAGATTTTCCTTTTAAATTCTTGGTAGATTTGATAAAATCTCGAGATCTCAAGGATATCTAGAATTCCATATCAAATGATCTGGTAAGATTCTCAGTTTATAATTAAATTAAAAAATTAAACATAATTAAACAAAATTCATAAAAAGTTATTTTTATAAAAGATTAGGTATTAAAAGAAACAAAAATTTTAGAAAAGAGAACACCGAAACCCTAGTGGTACCAATTTCTGGGCATTAGAATAAGGTTATTTTAGCATAACAAACTCACAATCTTAGAATCTTTCGTGGATCATAAAAAATATCCAATTGACTTAGATGAAACTGATTGGTGGTGACTCTTAAAAGTATGTTGTTATAGCTTGGTGACTCTACTGGGGATTGAGTCTAGCCATACAAAGGTTTAATTTCCTCTTTTCCTTTATTTATTTGTTTCTTGACTATTGATTTGATGTATTATGTTTTTGCTTTCATATGTTTTAACACATGCACTTTAGCATGCTTAACGAGCTCAATACCCAACCTCATTTCAACCAAAAGTTTGCAAAATACTCGGGTTGGGCTAGTCATATGAGGCAATATTTTCCATGCTTTCTCTAATCCATAATAGTAAATAGTGTTACCTAAGTGTGACAATAGTTACCCCATGGGACTATGAAAGTTATGACTCGAATTAATGCTTCATCGCATAACCCTTATGGGTGAGGAATTGAGCCTTTTTTAATCGGACCGAACTTAGTGAAAAGGATTCAAGAATCAACCCATAACCTATCTTTCAAAAAACCACCTATGCATATAGTGGTCATAGATTCATTCACTAGGATTTCCATAACAAGGCACATATTTGCTTAGGTAACTTACTTCATTTTTTTTTGTTATTATTTGTTCTATGTTACTAACCTTTTATTATCGTTATAAGCATGCAATTTAAATGTTTGTCCTTGCTTTTTTATGCTTGTTATATGTTTCTTACTCTTTATTTTCATGACTTTATATATATCTTTTGATCTTGACCTCATATATCTTTATTGTTTTCTTTGATGGTCTACATCGTATATTCATGCATGCATGCTTCAAATCATACATCTAAAATCTGAAATGAACTTTACTTTTTAAAAAGAGAACGAATTAGTACTCAGTCTCAATATTTAACTCGGCTTCAAGTAAGACTAATGGCAGAGCAAACAAAAGGACATCTCAACGAGCTTGAGTGAAAAATAGAAAGCATGTTAGATCAAATGAATCAGTTAATAAAGTTGATCAAAAGAAAGGTGTTACAATCCCTTATCAAAGACACGTAGGATTCTATCTACCCTCCCTGATTCACTCCACAACAAATCTTGATTCAAGAAAAGCTTTTCCAAGATTCATTAAGTGTCTTTTATTTGAGGCGCAATCCGTTCCATAAGGAAGAAAACCCATTATCAAAAGAATAATAAGACACTTAAGAGCTTGAGATCATATAAAAAAGGCTTTACATCACTGAAGGTAGCACTACATTTGGATCGCTCTCAGTTGATGATCTTTGTCCGGTGCCTGATGTAGTAATTCCTTCAAATTTTAAAGTGCCAGAATTTGAGAAATTTGATTGGATAAACTCACAGCATTCCCATCTCATGCTATTATTAAGGAAGATGTAATCTCCTGCCAATAATGAGAAAATTTGGATGGTTTTTTTATTATAAAGTTTCACTAAGTCAACACTGCATTAGTACATAACTTTGAGTTCCAAAAATATCAAATCTTGAAGTAATTTGGCCCATGCTTTTTTGAACAAGTACAAATACGTTCAAGAGTTGACCCTTGATTGCTAAGTTTTGCAAAATCTTGAGAGGCAACAATAAGAGTCTTTTAGAGAATACACACAAATGTGGAGGAACTTAGTAGTGCTAGAAGATGATCACTTTATCTGTTCAAACGCTGAAGGGGCCATATTATGAAAAGTTGATTGATATTGCCTCTAATAACTTTTTTAATATTGTGTTATCTAGAAAAGAATAGAATATAGGATCAAATCGAAAAAATTAATAGATTTTAGAATTGACTTTTAAAGCATCAGCGCTATGAAAGATACAACCTTCATATTACATGCAAAAGGATGTCTTAGTGAGGTGATAGTCTTCAAGGCTCCTCCATCAGTACCACATACCACTCATGGGAAGAAAGTTACTTAGGTTGATTTGATTCCTACAAGCTACAATGAGTTGTTCCCTAAGCCCATAGAGTTGAACCTGCTGTCACCCATAGCAATAGTAGCAAAGATCGAGCAACTTCATCTTTTAAGATAGTACAATCCAAATGCCAAATGTGCCTACCACATAGGCTCAATTGGACATTCAACTAAAAATTGTGTGACATTAAAACTCAAGGTTCAGCAGTTGATCAATTCCAAATGGCTAGATCTCAATATGATTGGTAATTGAAAGTGAATATATAGAGTTAGAATTACATTGACTTTGGAACTTAGCAGTCTACACACACTTTTTAATGACAGAGAATCCTTTTAGTGAACTTACATCTTTAAGAGCTTGATAAAGTAATTTAATAGTAAAAATCCCCTACATTTAGTTAGAATCTAGGGTATGGTCTTTATTAAATTGACATATGTTATTATTTTTTTTACAATAAAAAGGTGTAACATGTGCATTTAACTACCTTTTAATCTATTTCACCCTGCTTGCCATCATACCATCTATTTTACCATCTATTTATCATAAGTGGAAATAAAAGCTAAAAGAGATTTGATGGTGGTAATTTTAAAAATATTACTTAATCTAATAGGAAGGATCTCAAAAATTGCACGTCAATTTTCATCATAGAAGGTCAAATGAAGCTTGCAAAGAATACCAACATCACAACAAGGGGTTTTTGGTTTGCTTTTGGAAAATATAGTCCCAATAACATTAAATGGCCTTGGTGATATCTCACGACTACTCCTAGTTCTTCAAGAAGAAAATTCCAAAAAGGAAAGAAAGCCCTATCTTCCATCAAAAGGCAACAAAGAAAATTAAAAAAAAAAAACTGAGCGTAAGCATGAGTAACTAATGCCGTTTGAGTCATTTCGCTTAAGGTACATTACAAGGAAGACTATCTAGCACATCACAAATCAAAATTGTGGCTCACAAAAAAAAAAAAAAAAAAGATAAGCGCTTACTAGGCTGTAAAACTCTAACACAGCCTAGGCAAAAGTTAGAGCATAAATAGAAAATAAAATAAAAGTGAGCTATAGATTTTAAATTGAAAACCTACAATGGCAATTTAGAAGATAAAAACAACTTTCAAAGCAAGTTTCCACATAGATTGCAAGAGTTGAGAGGTAACAGATGAAGTTCAACTCTTTGGAAAAAATGGGGGAATTGGGATTACCACCGTCAAGTTTACTAAGCCAATCGAATTTATTCATGAATAGCATTAAAAGGCCCTTGTTTTACACCATTCAAACCTGTCTCTCCTCTTTTACACCATTCAGACTTGATTTAACTCAACCTAACACTTGCCTCTCGATATCACTCTTATTCATTTAAAATGCTATCATTTTAAAACTTGTTTTTACCTTTTTGTCTTGTACATTTTACATCTTTGAGTTGAAAAGGGAAAGAATAGTGAAACATTTTAATCAAATACAAAATCTATAAGTTATTTTGTCAAACTTTACAAATTGATGATAGTTTTTCTTTGAGGATAACCATTATTCATTAATAAGTACCAAAGAGGAAAAAAATATAAGAGAGGCACTGGGAGTCCGTCCATGGGCACAAATTCAAGTTGATAAGGGCTTATTGGCTTAATCACGACTCTTCAAAGATGAAGGGCTCAATTGGCACGGGAAAACAAAACTGAGGACTTGCAGGGGATTTCCACGACCCTACATGCCAGGCCGATGCGTTGTGGAAGCGCTTTCGGCGCTTGGCTCCCGAGTAAGTGGAGGGTGGTGACGGAGCGCCTCCACCGATTTCCGTTAATCAATACAAATCAGAGACTATTCAAATGCTACTTCGATCTCTTCGTCCTTCTCGCCTCCACGATGGCTTTGAAACCGCTCTCCAGAACCAGGCGATCCTTCTTCTTCTTCTTCCACTCTGCCGAACCAAGCGCTTGTCCTCTTCTCTTCCCCAGCAACACCAGGAATCGCCATTGCCGGATCTCGTGAATCACATCTCTCGCTTGCTCAGCGACCACAGGAGACCGTATCACGACTTGGACAACTCTCTCAATAGCCTCTCCTTCAAAATCTCCTCCGATTTGGTCCAACAAGTCTTGAAACGCTGCAAGAATCTGGGCTTTCCCGCCCACAGGTTCTTTCTATGGGCTAAACGAATTCCTGGTTTTCAGCACAGCCCCGAGAGCTTCCACATTCTGGTTGATATATTGGGTGGTAGCAAGCAATTCGCTTTGTTATGGGATTTCTTGATAGAAATGAGAGAGTCACAGTACTTCCAGATAGACTCGAAAGTTTTCTGGCTTATTTTCAGGGCATATAGTAGAGCAAATTTGCCTGCCGACGCTATCAGGGCTTTTAATAGGATGGTTGAGTTCGGAATCAATCCTTCCGTCGACGACCTTGATTCACTGCTTTACAACCTGTGCAAAAGAAAGCATGTCAGAACTGCCCAACAGTTCTATGACAAGATTAAGCACGAGTTCCAGCCAAATCCGAAGGGTTATACCATTCTGATTAGAGGTTGGGGGGATATCGGAGAATCAGGTGAAGCACGCACGGTGTTCGATGAAATGCTTGCACGAAATTATCCGGCTGACATTCACTTGTACAACAGCATGTTGGAGGCCCTGTGCAGAGGAGGCAATGTGGGGGAGGCGCATCACATGTTTGAGGAATTGGGTCGGAGTGGAATTAAGCTGGGTGCTTCTACTTTCTCTATCTTCATTCGTGCTCATTGCGATGCTAAAGACATTCACGCAGCTATTAGGGTTCTCGACAAAATGAAAAGACTCAATCTCACACCAAACCTCTACACCTACAACTGCATTATCAAGAAGCTTTGCACGAGTGATAAGGTGGACGAGGCTTACCAGCTTATAAATGAGATGGTTGAGAGAGGCATTAGCCCTGACACTTGGAGCTACAATTCAATCCTAGCTTATCACTGTGAACATTCAGAGGTGAATAGAGCTCTGGGGTTGATTTCTATCATGGGAAGAGGTCAGTGCTCTCCAGATAGGCATACTTACAACATGGTGCTCAAAATGCTTATTCGGGTAGGGAGGTTTGACAGAGTAATAGAGCTGTGGGAGAGCATGGCAGAGAGAGGCTTTTGTCCTCCAGTGTCAACATATGCTGTCATGATCCATGGCTACAGCAAGAAGAGGGGTAAGTTGGAGGAAGCTTGTAAGTACTTCGAGATGATGGTTGATGAAGGGCTTCCACCCTATACTACTACTGTTGAGATGCTGAGGAACAAGCTTCTGGGGTTGGGAATGGTGGATGCTGTTGAGATACTAGCCAGAAAGATGGAAATGAGTAGTTCTTGCTCCATTCAAGAGCTAGCCAAGGACATGAAAAGTGGCATAGCCGGTGGGAGATCAAGAAGAGAAGAGACAGATCTTGAAAGTGAGTAACGGTTGTAGAATTTGTCCCTGTTCGCTTACTCACAAATAAGAATTCCTACCCTTCATTTTTCCAGAGTTAATCACGCTTAACTGGAAAAGAAACGCCAGCATTGCAGCTTATCTTATGGACAAATTGATCCTAAGCCACTCATAAAAATCTGGAGATTAATGGAAAATGAGAGTGAGAATCACCAGAATATGTTACTACTTGGTCCGATCTCAACAGAAGAAAACAGCATTCTCTCCATCAAATGATCGTAAAAGCTTAAACAAAGAACGATGGGAGCATGCTACTCAACCAACTAGGAATATATGTGTCAGCTAAACCACAATATGATTTGAGACATGTGCTCCTAAAATATGCATCAAGCAACACAAAGATACATAAAAAGTGGACGCAGTTGTCTCACATTATACAAGATTCAGCAACAGACCACATTTTGAGTATGGAAAATGAGAAGGGTTCATCATGATGGCTTTGCTCCCCGTTATAGAATCTACAGATGAAGAGAAATCACAATTTATTCACTCTAGACAAGAGAAAATTCACTTGAACGCAAATTATTGAATATTTTTCTCAGAAGGAAAGCGAACTATCTATACATTTCTGCTTTGCTTTGGTAGCAGCAGCAGCAGCGTAGAGCATAGCATGCCACTCAAACTGGTCAGTTAACCACAGTTTTCCGTGCCTTTTAAAAGCAAACTTTCCATTGCAAAAACTTGAGGACAATTGCAGGCTGTGACATTAAGGAAACAGCTCTTTCCTTGGTTGAACGTTTTTGCGCCACAAATTTTAGATGGTATGCTCAGTGAGTTCCTGTAAGGTTCTCCAAAAGTTCGGCTGTTGGTGAAAAATGAAGATTCAACATCAGACTCAAACCTTGTATTGATGGATAGTGTGCTCTTTACTTTCTGGAGCTAAATTCTATATGTGGAGATGTAGCAGCAACCCATGTAAGCGAATCTATTGTACTTAACTGCAGAGCAAAAATTCAAGCATAATCTTGGAACATCTCAGATATCTTAAAGATATCACAGCATGTACTGAACATCATTGGCGCATCTTAGGGATGCAAAACCTTCCTCGCAACTTTCATCAATGTACATGAACCTGAACCAGGAAATTGTCATCTTCCCCCATGGATGGGATCCGAGGATGAAACGTTTGCGCTTCCCCCTCACCATTTTCATCAATTTACCCTTCTCAGAGTAACATTCCTGACACAATCCACTCAACAACATTACGCCACTAATTTAGCTATTGATGACACCTTGCTATGGAGCACCTCTATTATACAATCAAGTGTTATGTCACTTCTCATAGATTGCCAACTGAGCAGCAAACTACATGACACTTGATTTACTAGCCCTTCTCTCACTAAAATCTCCAACCAAAATACTAGACAACATTGAAAGAAGAGAAGAAAAATAGCAAACCTCCAAACTAAGTGAACTCTAGTTGTTGGAAACAGTATGCTGAAAAACGAAACTGGCATATATCAGCTCATTCCATGCATCAGGAACCCCTGGAAGACACCAATGACTGCAGTCTTGCTTCCTTCTAGAAACTTTTTTCCCTTCTATCAACTTCTTCCCAAAAATTGATGGATGACCATCCTTACGGAAATTGGTCAACCTCGTTATGTTTAACAACACAACAGGAAAATTCATTTCTCTGATTACTTCCTCCACTATCTTCATCTTCAAAGGGTAGTTTTCAAGGATTGCCCCCTTGCTTACTGGCTGAGTCTCACCGGTACATGAACCCCCCGAGTCCCAATCTCCACCGCTAAAATGTGCTGAAGAGTACCCACGGTAGAAGACCATCTGCTTCGCTGGTTTCATGTTCTCATCAACCCAGTTTGCCCAAGTCCTCAAAGCCCTTCTGTAAGCCTCAACAGAATCGAACTTGGGGTAAAGATAATCACCTTCTCTGTAGTAATTCACCCCACGTGCAGTTTTTCCATGAACCCACCAATGTCCGGTATTGAACACAATAATATCAGCCCTTCGCCATTTATTTGCAGTCTTGTCGATCACATCTATTGACAAAGTGGGATTTGAGTTTCCTAGTGCATTGATTCTTATCCCTTCCTTAACAAGAAAATGCGATCTCACAAACTCCACCGTGCAATTATAATCAACAAACTTGAACACAAAGTAACCCCTCCCTTTGGTTATTTTCCGGCCGTTTGCCTCATACATCCTGCTCTTATCACTTAAACCTTCACGTAAGACACATAACATGGACTCGAACTGATTACGGTTCATAGAATCACCAACAAGCATCAGCCTCTTACCTCTTAATCTGTTCAAGAAGTCAGTGGCATTGAACCTGGGGAGATTGCAACCATCAGGCTTCCATCGCCACCTCAAGTAGTTGGAATCTGGCCTGCGGTTGTTCTGGCAATCGAACGCTTCATCCACATAGGGACAGGAGCCAGGCTCGTAAAGTGGGTAACTTTGGTCCTGCACCCACCTCCCTCTGTAAAGATCACACCTTTTCATCTCCCTGATCCATGATGCTGCGTTTCCGACATCGCTGACTGGGTTCTCCTCACCTTTGGCAGAGAAACTGTTGCCAACTGTTCCACGCCCATCAGCTAGGGTTTCCTCATTGTCAACTGATAATTCGTGATCAGCGGCTGCAACTTGGCTGGTCTCCTCTTCAGCAGTGGCATCGGAGTGGGTTTTGTCAGTGGGATGTGATTCTTTTCCATCATTACTGGTACCATTTCCGCTCCTAGGAACTGGGTTTTCCTCTTGAGTCGAAGAAATCTGGGAGACGAGGAAGAATTGTTTATGATTGAGGGCGTAGAGAGAGGGCTGGAGAATGAGATAAATGGCGAAGAGGAGGAGAAAACCGATTGAAGCAAAGATGGTGAAGGGGCGCTGTGGACTCGGCATTTCCATCCCCGACCTTGCTTTACTTACCAAAACATCTCTTATAAGCAGTTATTATTGCCTGTTATCGTTAGGATTCAAATAAGTACGCTGCTAAGAAACCGAAAAAAAGGCGCAAACCCATTGATTCAGTAGCCAAGTGGAGGCACCTTCGAAATAACTGAGAATTAGGAGTTTCGGAAAATTATAAAAACATAACCATCCTCTTCTACCATTAGAGAACATGAATTTGTACAGTGTAAGAGAACATGGATTCTGTCATGGAAGCAGCATGTAATGTCGTGGTCCATTTCAAGGGAGAGGCTTTTCCTCTTATCATGTAAAAAGAACATACATTCGCCTTCAACTGGTTTAGGAGGAACCCGACACGTGAACGAAGAGTCATCAAATTCGACCACGTTTTGATGAGCCAACAGAAGGAATGTGCTTTGATTGGGATCGAATGTAAACTATGGTTTTTTTATGTTCCTCTACACTACTGAATCATTGGGAACATTATCCTTTCGAACTTGATACTTGCAGCCATCAATCAATATCTCCAACATTACCGAAGCCTGACATGCCACTCCATGAGGTGAGCGCTGTTTTAATATCTGGGCGTACTTCAAAGCCACATAGAGTTCCTGTTCAGTTAGATCATTTGGCAAATTATTCCTCAAATCTTTTGATCTTCCCTCCATACACATGCCATGTAGCAAGGCAGCAAAGGAAATTGCATCCGGATGGAGGCCCTCACTAATCATTTTATCCCGTAGCCGCAAAGCATGGTCAGTCATCCCATTAAGGCAAAGACATGTGAGGATGGAATTATAAGAGGCAGATCTGACAGACCATCCCTCTGATATTAGCATCTCATAAAATTCCAGAAACATAGGCTTCTTCTCCAGAATCTGTTCAGTGCAAGTAGCATCGGGTCCATTATTTTCCAATCCCTTAACAAGGGACTGATAAGTCACATCATTTGGAACGCATTTCTTGACTAGCATTAGGTCAAAAAAATAAGCTGCTTTTGCAAGTTTACCTTCCATACAGAAGTGCCTAATAAGTGTTGTGTATGTGTAAACATTAGGCTCCAAGCCAAACGACAGCATCCCATTGAATGTTCTTTCTGCACCAGCAGAATCTCCTGAGCGGCAAAATCCATTCATCAAAGAAGTATAGATCACCACATTTGGTCTGAAATTTCGTTTCAGCATCTGACAAAACAACCTTAATGCACCCTTTATGTCATTTTGTTTAACAAATCCATTAATAATAGTAGAATAAGTGAACTCATCTGGTTCAGGTTGTCCTTCAATCATTCTATCAAAACATGACATTGCATCACGCATCTGCCCAAATTTGCAAAAGCCCTTAATCATGATATTATATCCAACAACATCAGGATTTACACCCGCAGCAGTTGAAAGTTGAAAGAGCTTCTTGGCCACATCAAGATTACCATCCCTGATGAACCCATCCACCACCGTGGAATAAACAAACTTATCAGCCGCAACATTCTTGCTAAGCAATTCCAAAAAAAGCTCCTTGGCTTTGGAGAACCTCCCTTGCTTACTGAGTCCACTAATCAGAACATTGAAAATACCTGCGTCAGGCAGTGTTCCTCTTTCCTCCATTTTATGTTTGATCGTTAATGCAACATCCACCTCCCCTGCAACAAGAAGTCCATGTATAAGAGTTGCATAAGAAACTAGATCAGGTTCTTCTCCTCTTTCCACCATCTCATATAACAGACCTAAGGCCCTACGAGAGTCCCCATCCTTGCAAAACCCATGTATTAAAGGATTATAACTCATTCTATTTGGTACTAATCCAATATTTTTTGCTTGCTCCAGAAGCTGACTAGCTTCCTGAAACTTCCCTTCCCTGCATAATCCACTAATCAAAGTGTTGTATGTGACGATATCAGGCTGGCAACCACTCTCATTTATCCAAGCTAAGGTCTTTAAGACATCAACCTTGATCCCGTGCTTTTGCCAAACATCAATAATTTTGTTGTGCACATGAATATTAACAAACAATCCCCTCTCCTTCATTTCTACTAAAAGCCTATTAATCCCCTCAAATTCTTCATTTCTGCATAACGCATTTACCATGGCACCATAAGTTTCAACCGTCGGCAGAAAACCCTTCATTTGCAGCTCCTTGAAAAGCTTTCTAGCGCTCTCTACATCAGCTTTCTTCGAGTAACCATCGATAAGGGTGTTATAGAAAACAATGCTCGGCATGCACCCCTTTCCCCATTTGTCCTCAATCAGCTTTCTACCCTCTTCTACCCTACCTTCGCTGCACAAACCCTTAAGCATAGTGCAAACGCTATAGTTATCAACACCTCTCTCACTCTCAAGCATTTCATCATACAACTGACGTGCATCTTCGATTCTCCCACTCGCACATTCCACAAGCGCATTAAGCAAATAATTGCAAGAAACCACATCAGGCAAACACTGGTGCAACTTTTTTAGAGCAGAACACGATTCAAGAGCTTTCTCGACCAACCCAGAACACGCATAAGCGCGGATAATAAGGCTTAGAGCTTCACTGGTAGGTTTCACATCTCCCATTTCCATGTTCTTTAGCAGGGCTTCCATCTCAGGAAACGCCATAAACCTCGCCAATAGCTTCAGTAAAGAAGAATGAGCAGAAGCATTAGTGGAAACACTTGCTGGGTCTTGCTTGCGGGCCCAATCGAAGAACCTTAGTCCCAACTCTACGTTATTAAGTCGATTAAAAACAAAATGAGCAATTTCAGAAACCGGGGTTTCTTCATCGGAGAAACGAATTTGGAGGGATGTCGGCCACTCTTGATCGCTTCTGAGGGTCTTGATTGTTTCATTTACGAGTTTCCTGAGACGGGCATCGGAAGGAAAGGATGGAGAATGTTTCGGAGCATGAAGAGGCTTGACGCGAGAAAGAATAGCCTTAGACATAATAATCAGTAACCAGGATTGATTCAGCCAGCAGTTTTCTTATGTGTTCTGGATAAAGAGGGTGTTGGCTCAACAAATTTATTGCTACAATGGCTAAACTTATTGCAAATTAATATTTTGAGACTATTATAGATATAATACATATATATCTAATTAGACATAGTATAAATTTTATATTTTTACCCCTTATCCTAAATTCCTTTCCTGAAGCAGTTTCTCTTACTTTTTCCCTCATACTGCCGCCTCTCTCTCTCTCTCTCTCTCATCGCTACGACCGACAACCGCTTTGATCTCCATCGCTCGCCGATCTACATCGTCCACTGATTTTCATCGCACACAAATTTAGAGGCACACCGATCTCCGTCATGAACCAATCTTCGTCGCACACCGATCTCCAACATGCACCAACATCCAAGGTGGGCCGAGGCATCGTGATCAGATTCAACGATGACAGAGGCGAGGCGGTGTAATCGAAGGAGAGACAGTGTGATCCAAGATGAAGCCGTACGATCCCAAGCAATCCGAGGCGAGGCTGAAGAGGCGGACGAATAAGGCAATGCGATTGGAGGAGAGACGGTGTGTTCCAAGACAAGGCCGCGTGGTCCGAGGCGATCCAAGGTGAGGCCAAGGAAGTGGATGGGCGAGGCGAACGCGCGTGAAGGGAGGGCCACTATGGAAGCGATGGCTGTGCAGGGAGGCGGCGGCAAAGAAGGAGAAGAGGCAGACGATTGGCATAGATTGATTTGTTTTTCAAAAGGAAAAAATATATATTTTTTTTGTTATTGTCCAAACACTTTTATGTTGTACTTTAGACATTTATAAATTTTTATTTAGACATTTCTTCATTCATTGAATCATATACCTTTATTTAAAAACTTCTCTAAATATTTAGACACTTTTTCATTATTATTTGAACACTTTTATATATTTAATCAGACACTTTTTTAAAATTATTTCAAACAGCTATTTTCTGAAAGATAACAAATTGTTCACAAGTTATTTAATCAGACACTTTTATATATTTCTTTAAACATTTTTTAATATTCAATTAGACATTTTTTCTTATTAATTCAAACATTTTTTTAATTATATTTTAAAGATAACAAATTGTTCACAAGTTAATTCTATCATTTTTTGTTCAGATACTTTTATATATTTCTTTAGGCATTTTTTAATATTCAATTAGACAATTTTACTTATTGATTCAGGTCTTTTTTTATTACATTTTAAATATAATAAATTGTTCACAAGTTAATTCTGTCATTTTTTGTTTAGACACTTTTACATGTTTATTTAGACATTTTACAATATTCAATCAAACACTTATTCTCATAGCTTTAGACACTTTTAATTTAACATTATAATAATTTATTTTATATTATTTTGTAGACACTTCCACATACTATATTAGACACATTTACATTTTATTAAAGACACTTTTGCTGTTCGAAAGCAACAAGGACGCACTTGGAGGAAACGATCAAAAGCAAGATCCGGCGGGTGATCGATGAGATCTAGCGAGTGACGATGAGATCCAGAGGGTGATGAAGAGATTCGGCGACCGATCGACGAGATCCGGCGGGTGATGACGAGATCCGGCGGCCAATTGACGAAATCCGACAGGTGATCAACGGGATCCGACGGGTGATCGACAAGATTTGGTGGGTGATCGACGAGATCCGGCGATGACGATAAGATCCAGCAGGTGATCGACGAAATCCGGCGGGTGACGACGAGATCTAATGGGTGACAACGAGATTCGATGAGATTTGGAGCCGAGCAGCTGTGAGATTTGGAGACGGATGATGACTATAAAATCTGGAGGTGGTGACGGTTCATCAGAGGAGGAGACGGCGGTGGCGGCAGCAGAAACGGCGATAGAGGTGAGTTTTCAATAGTGATAGTGAGTTTTGGTCTAAAGACAAATTATTTAATTTATTTATTGAATTGTGGGTTATATATAGGGAATTGGAGCTAGATTAGTATGTCTAATTAGACATATGTCTACAATATAATAACTATTTTGAGACTGCAGTGTATGATTGAATAATGAAAAAATTAATTACCTCTGCTCACCTTTTCACGAACCAATTAAAATTAAGTATAATTTTTATAAGAAAGTTTTAATGTATACAATCAAGTAATTAACATTACAATTTCTTCAGCTCCTCAACTAAATTACTCATTATAGTTTTCTTTTGTTTTTATATGACAATTGATGTTATAGTTTAAGACTAGATTGGTCACTAATGTTACAGTTTTTGGCCAAATATATCACCAATAGTTAAAAACTCAATGAAAAACGTGGGAAGTAATTGGTTTTGAAATTTGGAGTACTTATGTAACATTTAACAAATTTTAGATATTTTGTGTAATTTACCATTCTCATTTTTTTGTATCACAGTCATAGTCATCTGTCACCTGATCTGCCACTAATCCCTTTATAAATGATATTCAAATTAGCCATCATATTCTAATACTATAGATAAGCCAAATTCCAATAAAATGAAACTCTCTCATCCAATACCATTGTAGTTTAGATCATTGAATTTCAGATATAACAGTTTTTCTGTTTACAAATAATGATACCCAATGTTACCTTCTTGACTCCTTCGGCATCACCTCTGTCATCCAGTGATGGATCCAATGGTGACTGATGCAGCAACTAGTGCACCAAAAATGAAAATGTTAAATTACACAAAGTTTCTAAAATTTATTAAAAGTTTCATTAATATCTCATGATTTCAAAACCAACAACTTCCTGTGATTATTGTTAGATTTTTAACGATAGTAGCTAATTTGGTCTCAAACTATAAAGTTAGTAGTCATATCAAAATCAGAAAAAAAACTATAATGGGTAATCTAGTCCGCAATTCAAACATCAATGGGCAATTTGATACTTTTATCTTTATTTCTACGTATTGGTCATACATCAGAGGCTTTGGGAGTAGATTGAGGCCAAGCGGAAGATGAAAAGGAGGTTGGCCATGTCCTTGCAAGCCAAGCCTGCTCAAACCAGCAAGCTTACCCCCCCCCCCCCTGCGACAATGTTCATCTCCGAAAAGGTATGAGGCAGAGAAACTGATGGAGGGCAGAGACTATTATGATCTCTAAGGTGCCTGCTCAGACTGATCAGGACATGGTTGAGATGATTCTGCCTTCCCAACCCTAGGTCGACCCCTCATTTACTGGCCATTTGAGCTCTTGGCTCCTAAGATTCAGATCTAATCCTGCATGCATCTAGAAGGGTTGAAATGGACCCAATATGTAAATGTTACAACTTTGTTCATGTTGAGGATATGCTAAGTGACTTGTCTCATATGGGTGGAAATTGTCTAGAGTGAGATATATATTGGCTAGGTTCGTCTTGAAGGTCAAGAGACTCCTAAGCTCTGACCAGGCAGGCTCCCTTTGTTTGGGTTAATCCAAGCTCTGCTAGACCCAACAAAAGTCACAGCTAGTAAGTCAAAGGCCTTACATGGCGCCCTTCCCTCAATCAAAGTGGCTACGTACATCCTAGGTAACTATAAATACCTTTTACCTCTCATTATGAAGGGTCCTCCATACACATTTATTGTAACTTTTAATACTTATCGCTTAAGCCCTATTCGTCAGACATACATGAAAAGTTCAGCTATTGCTTCACTCTCTAACATGCTCCTAAATCGACCACCAAAAATTAAGACTTAACACATATAAATGGTGGCGATGATAATTTGTCCAATTAATTTAAGTTTTTAAGAACATGTATAAATTCATAACCATATGTGATATCTTAATTCCTAACCATTCACTCTCCAAAGTACTAAAAAGCATAAGCTGATCAACATTTAGTAACTTAATTTTTTTTATAAATATAGAGGTGCTATTATGCCAAAGGATTTTAACTTTAACAATCCTGAATGCTATACTGATATATTTAGCTATAAAAAAAATGAGGGATAATTACAACTTATCCCTGATATTTAAGTAAAATTACACTTTTACCCTTCTATTTTAGAAATATATATTTTACCCATATTTTTTTAATACAGTCTGACAATAACTTCTCAAATCTTAATTTAGACATTATTATAACTATCTTCCAATAATTTTAATCTGTATGATATTTTTTTACAGTTAGTAGACACTTTCACTTATCAGTTTTTTCTTTTTGTATTTCTTTTATTTTTTAAAATAATATTTTTTAAATATCAATTAATTATGAAAAAATACTATACAAATTGAAATTGCTTGAAGATAATAATCATAGAGCTTAAATTCAAATTTCAGAAGTTGTTGTTGAACTGTATTAAAAAAAACATGAGGTAAAATATATATTTTTTAAAATAGGGGGGAGAAAGTGTAATTTTACATAAATCTTAGAGGTCACTGCCACCATCTTAGAATGAATAAAGCATTTCTCTAAGCACGAAATTAAATATAAATATTTATATTATTTTTTTCATTTTTACCCCAACAAATAGAATAAATTTTTTTTTTAATTTTATGTAGTGAAAGTTTAAATGAAAATTAAAAAAATTATTTTTGGGTCTTATGTAATAAAAGTTTAAGATAGTAAGATAAATTTAATATTAAAAACTTTCTAAAAAAATGAAAAAAATTCAACCTTTTTAAAACAGTCCAAAAAAGAATACGACCCACCCTTCGAGAGGGAGAGAGTATGTTTTAACTTTGACAGCCTAAGATCATCTTCTGTATTTTCCACTTGCACCATTACCATCTGTCTGAAATCATACGAAAAGATCCATGTTCAGCAATCGTTCCTAGCACTTTCCAGGAGATACTCATATGAATCCAATCCCAAACAGGTAGAGAGGACATATAAGTGGTGAAACTTCAATCAAACAACCAACCGTGCTTTGTCCGGTTGTCGACAGAGCAACTACTGACTGCCGATACATAGATAAATAGAAGAACCCTCAAAATCCTTGGACACATACACCTGAATATTGCTTCGTCTGCTAATCTTTGGACGTTATCACTAACAGGCCCAACGCGCCAATTAGAATGTACTGCAAGAGACCCCAAAAAAAATCAACAGTTTTTTTTTTTTTCCCGAAAAGAAGTGTAAACATGCACATAAGGTATGAAACAGCAAACGATTTGGAGCAGGGATTTTTGGGAACGGAGATCAGAAACAGATCACTTCATAATATGAGATGTAGAGTGGCTGCAGGTTAATGGCAGGTCCCCAACAAGGCCCAAATTGTTTATGCAATCCAATTTGAAGCATGTATTAGAGTACGAAGTTAAGAAAAGATGCAAGTTGGTGGAACTCTGAATGGCCGGCTCCACCAACACCTTGGTATGC
Source organism: Aquilaria yunnanensis (assembly GCA_039654915.1). Classification (NCBI taxonomy): domain Eukaryota; kingdom Viridiplantae; phylum Streptophyta; class Magnoliopsida; order Malvales; family Thymelaeaceae; genus Aquilaria; species Aquilaria yunnanensis. The sequence continues at coordinate 32,320,867 of CM077600.1, read as the reverse complement.
CAAGGTTGATTTCATATGATACTCTTTTGCACTTAGTTTCTAGAAGTGCATATATTGCCTAGTAAAAGAGATCTTCAAGATAGCACTTCCTGAAGAATGATAAGGCCTAGATCTACGAAGCCAGCACGGAAATAGTTAACTGTCAAAAACTCAAATCGCTACAAAATCAACAATACCAGGCAGGTGTCATTTTTAACCACTGAAACCCAGCAATATAGAGCCCTCAGCTATTCAACAATTTGGTTGCAAGCCAGCAAAAAGAAAAATATAAGAGAGGCTACATACTAAAAGCAAAGCAAGTGAACTCACCTTGATAATGGGCTTCTCGGTCATTACAATAGTCACCCATCCAACATAAGGTAGAAACCTGCAAATGATAAAAGCAATATGATTCTTTACATTTTCTTAAACAAAAAAGAAAAAAAAAACTTTTTAAGAGGGCATATCTTCATATGAGTCTACCAAAGCATACCCATGCTGCACCAATATCATCTAACTACATCTGCCATATCTCGATTACATCCATGCTTCTTCATTTTAATTTTGGCCAATAACTTAGAAGAATTTGTTTATTTAATGATGCAAATGCTCTCTGCAATGCTGCAAAATTCATTTTTAATACCATATACCCAGGATACAAATGCAGCTCGGAAATATAATTTTAGAAACAACATAAACCAATTCCACTTTTATTTAGCAGTCTTGACCACACCCATAATTCTGAATAATTCCCCTTCTCAATGACACTACTGCTCTGTGTGGTGCTGCAAAATTCATTTTCTATAACATATCCTAGGATACTAGTACAGTCCAGAAACATTATCTAATTTCTTCCAAAATTAATTCTAATATATCAAAAGAGAGTAACAGCTAGCGAATATACCCTACAGCTCTTCCCATAATATGGTGACGCTGAAGCCAGAGTTGACCTTGAGCATACAAAAGTCTGTCATCCCCGTAGTTATTATCCCCTGAACAATCAAAATTAAAGCATGACGCCACAAAGCAACAACTCATGCAGTTCTGCAAATTCCAGACAATTTATTTGTTGGATATGAACAAACTGTAACCTTTAGTCAGGACATCAACTTCTCCGGTATCTTCTCGTTGATGAACCTGCAAGAAAATCAGATACGAATATTCAGTAACAAATCTAATAAAGGTCATTGATTACACTGATCTACACCCCCCTCGAATTTTTAGCTTTAAATAATGTCATAGGCTCATAGCAGTTTCATACTTGTCCACCAGAAGAAAAGTGGGCTGCCCTTATAGGCTGTTGCTGAGCGGCTGGAAGGAAAAAGGAAAAACTCTAGAATAGCTAATTTGAATATGAAAACAAACGCCAAAAATATGTACATGGCCCTGCATAGCATCATCATCAACCCAAAATTTATACTAACTATGTTGGGCAAAGCTCCAGATAAGTCATAATGCAATTGATTCCTAAAAGTTACATTGACAAAAGAAAAATGTGTGAAATTCTTACACCAATGTCTCTGTCAAAACAACCTTCTCATGATAGAGTAATCAAATTGGAAGTATCAGCTCAGTCATTATCATATGTTCTTCCACTTGTAAGAAATTTGATTAGATGGTGGAAGGACTTTCTACAAAATGATGAAGGTGCTGACGCTCATATTCGTCCCTCCAGGGAAAACATAGCCAGGAATAAAACTGTGAAGGCAGCATCAAGCAAATCAAATATTTACCTTGATAACACGATGGACGATTGGGATTTCACGGCCCTGAGGAAAGCACATTTAGGAAACAAATTAGACAAATACTAAAAAAATACAAGAAAAGCTAGTACTGGGGGGAAGAAGAGGATAACATTTGAATACAGCATAGAACTACATAAAGCAGCATGATCAAATTCCACTAATTAATATCAGAGTAAAAAAATTAAAAATAAGATTCTTCATGTTTATGCTATGTTCAGCTTAGCTTTGATATGAATCAGAGTCATCGAAGTTGATAGCTTCATACATGGATCTTAAAAGAACGGGAAGCCCTTTTCTTAAACAAACCAAAACCTTCCAGAAAACATACGACAGATGAAACTTTAGGAGAAAAAAGGAAAGCATCTGTCTCAGGAAACATTTCTTCCAGTCTAATTCTTAAGATTCAGTTTTCTCTTCTTTTGAGGTCAAGAAGAATCATGTCTGATTCACATCAAATAAATGAGATTTTCTCTTCTAAGCTTAAGAAATAGTTGACCTCGATTAATGCTAAGAAATAGTTGACCATACATTGTTATTGACCTATAGAATCCTGGATACCCCCCAGTTTCTCTTCTTGATAACTCTCCTGACTACAACCATTAGGAGATGCATTTGGTGATTAACAACAGACTTGAGTCTACCATCAAAATTAGATTTGAAAACTGCACAGCACCAGTAAGTAGAAACAGAAGTCAAACAAAGGCTATACTTCTACTAAAGAATCATGTTATAGCAACTGCTTAGAATGTGTCAGTCAATGGTTTCCATACATTCTCAATTCTTCACACCAGATAACTGGTTTCTAACACTACATCCTATAGAACAAGCAAATTTATCCATGCCAAAAACATCCAAACCAATGTCAAGAATGAAATATATCAAGGAAATAGTAAACCAAGAAAGAATAAAGAAGAAAGGACTCACGTCAACGTTGAAAACAACGATCTCTCCTGCCCGAATAGGATCATTGCTCATGTGCAGAAACAAAATATCCCCCTGCATAAAACATGATTAAAATTACCAAGCAACTAAAGCCATGTTCCAAATCTACAAATAAAAAACAACACATGAGTGATTGATCTTTTCAACCCACATAAACCTAGGTTAGCTCCATGTGCATATTTTTCCTACTTGTACAGCGTAGTCATATGTACCAGAGCATCCACAAAGTATTGTAGGGCATTCCCTCCCTCATTCTCTTCTTACTTAGGATGCTAGAATTTATGATGATTCAGCCACAATTTGACAGGAATAATGTATTTTCAAATGGCAGTCTGATGGGAAATATGAACAGAAAAATAAAGGGTACAGAAAGTAGTTTCAGGATCCTTAGCTTAAGTTTAAATTTCTTACTCTCTTGAAGCCAGGTTCCATGCTTCCAGAAAGAACAACCACAACAGGAGATTCACTACCAGTGATGCACATCAACGCCTTCCATATGATTAATGCCGAGGTAACAATCATACCTGAAACAATTAGCTCTCTGATAAATAAGCAGTCCACATGACAAACAAACATAGAGAAACCAGAGGACTGACCGAAAGTTAAAACAATCTATTTGCTTAAACCTCCCAAACAATCGTAAACTCTCAAACTTGTCGATGGCTCCGACGCTCCCTTTGAGCCAGATTCAGAAAGCTGATCCAAATGTAAAGGAATTCCTCACACCCAATCCTAGCAACATTAAGGTTCGCGGGTGCAGTAGCGCTAAAGGCTGCCGAGCACCGGGACATAAAAAATCAAAGGGCTTTGTTCTGCCTGTTAAAGGGTGTAGATTTACATAGCCACCTAACCGAGTTCAGGATTTCAGGGAGGAAAAGAAAAAAGAAAAAGAAGTTCCGGCTGTTCACCAGTAGCTATTAACACAAATTTTGGCAGATATAGCAAGACAAGTGGGAGTATACCTAGACTGACGGCCTGAATGAGAAGCTGGCGAACCTGAATTGACCTAATTGAGTCAATCATTTCTCCGATCCAACCCATCTTTCCTCGGCTGCTCTTTGCCGACGCTCTCCTCTCTCAGTTTCAGGCTTTCAGCGAAGAGTTTGATGGTCTTCAAGGCCGTCCTTGTTTTTTCCGTCAGTTTCCTTGTTTTCTTTTGGCCTAAATACTCATTCAGCCCCTGAACTCGGTTAACTAGGACATTTACCCCCCAGTGGTGGAACCACATATGGATAGGGGAGCACAATTCCGAAAATTTTTAAACATTAGGTGCTAAGTTGATCATTTTGTCAGAAGTTAACGACCAGATGTGAATTTTACCGCATCTGCAGTCCTAAATCTTTACTTTTGCATTACAAATTCATCCCTAGCCTCTCAACCATTACATATTCGTTCCAAACCTTTGCCTAACATAACATTACAAATTCGTTTATTGACCAACAGTTAAAGTGGTCAGTGATGGCATTGGGACAAATATGTAACAATTGAGAACTTAAAGATAAATTTATAATAAAAATTAAATGCTTGGGAACCCGTTGGACTATTTTCCTTTTTTTATTTAAATTTCCCTTTTTTCCTTTCTACTAGCTTTTGGTTATTGCTTGAAGCAACTTGCTTCTTTCTCAATGTCTTTCTCTCCTCTGCTATGCTTCAATGATGATTAATCAAAACAAAGTAATTATTTTATCAATTTTTATTTAAAATATATATTATTTAAATACTATATACGCCTAATAATTATTTTAAAAAAATATGAAAGTTAATTTTTATAAATAATTATTTACATAATTTTTTCTCCAATGTTTTGGACACCACTTGTCTTGCCTCCGCCTAGCCCCCCAGAGCCTGAAAACCTGGTTTGGCCACTGCTTACCCCTTTGAACTTCAATTTGGTCCAACTCAACCCCTGAACTTTATTAAATGGGTCGGTTAAACCCTTTGATTATCATGTACAAATCACATGTTGGACTTCTCATTAACACTATTCGCCTCCATCTGCCCAACCACAAGAATAACAAAACCAGCAGTTTGATGACACATATAAATCTTTAAGGTTATAATTATAACTTTAGATGAACTATAGAGAGTTAATGTGTAATTGTTTTATGATGTAACAAGGTAAGGAAAAATTACAAAAAATATCCTAAACTTCCTGATATTTCATTAATTTACCTTAATCTTATAAACATTACAAACAGGCTATCATCTTCCCTATGACCTCTTTGCCTTCTCTTAATACATTCTCTAATTCATGCTTCAAACCATCCCGACATGGCAGCATGTCACCATCTGCATCTAGCGGTTAGCCATAGGTATGCCGCTGAGGTTGGTCTCGAGCGCTTTAGATTGGGAATCTTTATTGCCTATTGGTTAATCACCCTCTATGGCAGTTCGTATTGACCAGATACATTCATTGGAATCAATCCCAAGCCTTACAATGACATTAATTTTAAGATAACTTGATCAAATCAATTGCCTATTCTTGAATGCATCTTTTAGCTATGTGGGAGCTACTACGGTGGTAATTATCTGACAGGTAGTCACCGCTCTCTATGCCACTCCACTCCTCGTCATTGCACTATTCACCCACTTTTCTAAGAAGTAATAGGATGGAAGGAGAAGTACATTTGTTTTGCTATTGGTCTAGGATGCAGCATGTAAATCAACAAGAAAATTGGAGAAATTCAACGAAATAACTGCGTCTTACGGCTACTCATGCAAATGTCGTTAGCTTATCTTCCTTGTGTAACTTGCACATGTTAGTCAAATGGATTAACTGACCTATTTAACAAAGTTTTAGGGGGTGAGTTGGACCGAGATGGAATTCAATAGGGGTAAGTGTCCTGGTTAACTGAGTTTAAAGGCTGAAGGGGTATTTAGGCTTTTTTTTTTTTTACCAAATATAGGTCTGAAATTAAATATAAGATGACCTTCATGATTATTTTATTTTAACAAGTGTAACCTCAATTCAATTGTGGAGCAAAGTATGAGAGATGGAGGATGAGTGCAAAACATAACGTTGTTTCGTATTGACTTAAATTGAAGGCATTCTCCCACTCCAAAGCAAGGTCATCCCTCATACTTCTCTACTACCCCACATACTTCCTGTGGATTCAAGTTAAGATGTTCATGAAGTGGCATATGTTGCTATAAAGAATTATTTTTGTTGTACCTTTGTAGTACTCTAAATTTGTTTATCTTGATTTTTTCAATTTTATAGCCGGATGCGTTGTTATAATCTGAACTGCTTTTTTAAGTGTTGTTATGCCTAGTATTTATTCCTATTTTGGGTTGCCATTATCATAAATAATTTAGAAACTTTTTCATTTGTCTTTACTCTTCTGATGGGTCTTTCAAATCTTAAAGCATATACAAAATATTCTCATGAATATAATATCACAATATAGATTACATAATTCTTCTATTTTGGATCGATGCTTCTACTTTCACTCTCAACTGTGACCCTCACTCTCATTTTTACAACATTTTTGCTTATTTAAATTTTTAAAAAATAATTATTTCTCAATATTGCTCTTCATTTTAGGACATTTTATGTAACTTAGGTTTCAACCATTGTTCATGGATCTGAAGTTCATTTTAATTACCCCGTAATCACATAAAAGATGATGCATTTTTTTGGCATGGAGATTAAGATGTGCATAGTTTACGATATTTTCTCCTGAAATTAAATTTTTTAAAAAAAATTTATGTGTGGTGAGAGTTTAAATGATGATTAAAAAAAAATTCCTTTTAAGGTTGTGTGTAATGAGGTTTGAATAATAATAGTAACATAAATTGAATGTTAAAAACTTTATAAAAAATAGTTCATTTGTTTTACTGTAAAAAAAATACATTTCATTCTTTTTAGGACAAAGAGAGTATCTAATTATTCATTCTTTGCTAATTTCTATGTGAATAACTTTCATTGACTTGATTGATGCTTCCTGTAAGAGAAAAGAACGATGGTACTAAAAAGAAAGCTTCATAGGTAGTTACAATTTTGCATTATCAGTGTTAGAGAGTTTTATATTAGGGTTAACTTGTTTGCTTCATGTGTTTAGGTCCCTATGAACTATGGATTCTATTCTAAAAGTTCATCAGTTAGCACTTAAGCAATTTGTTCTTATATAATGGGGCAACTAGACAATAAAACTTTTCATATGCTGTGCCATGGTTTTTTTATAGCATAAGTCAGATGGCAGTGATGTGGAGTACTCTAAAGCAACTTAGGAGCTAGCAAGACTTAAGCTTATGACTTATTAATGGACATTTAATTTTGTGATTACTGTAAATTCTTATGTGAATCATTGAGTTTGAGCCTAGTTTCCAGTGTTAGCTACACTTGATATTAGGCACTTTAAGAAAGTTATTCCAAATATCATTAGGAATGACTCACATGTTTATACCACTACTTCCTTAAGTGAAAAAAGTACATTTCAAGTGTTACGTGTACTTAGAATTTAGTACTCTGATATGGAGATATCTGATATCATTAGGAATTGTTCACAAAGAAAGCTTTTGTTTGTGATCTTTTTTAAAGTTTTTATGAAGCTAGATAAAACAGATAATTCCTATTTTATGTCATGGCTAGTGGCAAAACCAAGTTTTTTTGCTCAAGTGGAAGGGGTAGGAGCACGAGCGGTACAAAAAAAATGCAGTGAAATGGTAGTAGTAAACTGAAACAGTAGTGAAGTTGAGTTTTAGCGATGAATCTAAATAAAAATTATTTGAGTTAATTCCTAATAGTATACATACAAATAAATATTACTTTGAGTAATTTTTAGTTTTAATATGAAGTAAGTTATCAAACTTTATTGATTTTCAGAATAAAATATTTTTTTAATCACTAGATATATATGTGCTTTGTATTTAACTTTAGATTGAATTAATCTTTAAAATTATTTAGAAAATTCAAAAATGAATTTTGAATAAAAAATATTACTATTTTTTTCATGTAAAACATAAAGATATTTAGTCAATTTTTTTTGTTTAAAAAAAGTGTTGTCTTTCACTTTTTAAGACGGATTACCCAAAAATATACTAATTCTGGGAATAAAATAATCGAAATATATAAGAATTTATAATTTTACACTAAAAACAAGTAGCAAAAACATATTTTTTAGTGACACTGACACTTCTATTAAGGATTAACAAAACTTATTTGAAACTTTTGAACTTAATTAACATGATTTATGAAGTTTAATAACTAAAATAGGCTGACTCGTAATCTGATGGCTAACTATTAGGGGTGAGCATTATGTTGGTTTAGTTTGGAACCAATTCAAACATAATGATCCGATTGATTTTCAGTTTTTACAAAGTATAATTGAACTGTCTGAATTACATATAAGAACCAATTTGAACCGCCCAAATTATATTTCAATTTATTCTCTTTGGTTTAGTTAGTTATTTTTCTAAGACCTAGACACATAATAAATGAAAAAAAAACATATTAATTTTTTTTTCATCACATACTTAAAATTAAAGAAAGATAGATAACATATTATCCAAAATTAGTATGAAATAATTTTATATATGTAGGATCAATATGGATAATGATAAAAAATAGTAGGAAGTAACTTTATATATGTATGGTCATTATGGATAATGGTAAAATACTTATTACTATTCGGTTTATTTAGTTTAATCAGTTTTAAGTGTTTGATCCAAAAAGCAATCCAATAGTCGAATATAAATTTTGGTTTTGATCCAAACCGATAAAACTAGAAAAAAAAATCAAATCATTTTATCTAAATGTTATCGGTTTTTTTTTTTGCCCTAATAATGCTCACTCCCACTAACTATGCCAATTAGGTAAAGTTGAAGAACTAATATTATATTTAAGCTATGGTTTTAAGATAAGAAAAAAGAATTTCATATATATATATATATATAATTATTATTATTATTATTATTACAAATTTGGTTTCCATAATTCTTAACAAATGTCTCACTATCCCTTATCTTTATATTATTTCACCATGTCCAGGAGTTCCTAACTTTTGACAAAATGAGAAAAGTAATACTACCTCCATCCCATTTTAGTTAAAACATTTGTCTGGACATGTAGATTAAGGTGTATGTAATTTGTGTTATTTTTTTATGTAGTAAAAGTTTAAATAATGGTTAAAAAAAAAAGATTCTTTTTTGGGTTTTGTGCAGTGAGAGATTGAGTGGAGATTAAAAAAATAGTCTTTATTGGGTTTCATGTAAAATGATAATTTAATTATTTAAACTTTTCCAAAAGAGGAAACGTTTTAACCTTTTAGGACTTCCCAAAAAAGAATACGTTTTAAGTAAATTGGGAAAGAGGGAATACATCATATTATCATATTTTTTAAATTATTGGGGGTTCCACCATTGGCCATGACCTAAAGAATTCAATTCCTTCTATTTGACAGTTTTTGTGGGATAATTTTATTTGTGTTGTGTGATGACTATGTAATTTTATGGCTTTGTTTTGATTTTTTTTTATTTTCAATTTTATTTTGTATCCATATTTTCATGGTTTGATGAGAAGATACATGTATTCTTCTTAACAGTATCCGTGTAGGAGTTAGAAAGCATTATTTTTTGCCTTTTCTATTTTTCCTTTTTTTTTACCTAATATTTATAGATTTTTAAACACACACTGCATATGGAAATAATAGATTAAAATGATAAAAAAAATGCTAGTAACTTGCTTGTAATCCATTTGACATTTGTGTTTGAATTTTTTAAGGGTTTTAAGCACCTATGCTACCTGCCCAATGTCTTCAACATAAATGTCTATTTGTTGAGCAAAACTGATGCCAAAATTCTCTAAGTGCACCCATCATCAGAACATACAACTCTTACTCTAGCAAGTTCATTTTTCAACCTCTTTAAGTCATATCCCTTCTCAATTGAAAAATATCTAAAAACATCTCTGAAATGCTTAACATTTTTTAATACTTCGAATATGTCAAACTATATTTTCCCATATTTGTTCCTCTTAAACTCTTTAGTTTTTGTCTTTAAGTATTTGTGAAAAATCTTGTCCTTTCTTTTCACAAACACAGAAATGTTGTGATTTGTTGTGTATACATCATATGATGAATCATTGCCTAAATCACTTAGCTCATCCTCATCCTCATCATCTCCCTCGCCATCATATCCATAAACTTTTTCACCTTCTTTACCATCAACACTTTCACTCCCTTATTGAGCATGGTTCTCATCCAACCACTCATCATCTTCTTCGTCCTCAAAAAATTCAAACACTTTCCCACTCAAGTTCACATCATCTTCACCTACTTGATCATCCTCATTTTCACTACGCCTATTCGTCTTTCCCTTCACCATTACTGTTTCAGCACCTCTATCTATTCTTTTTCCTTTTCCTCTACATCTTGCTTTCTCCGCAACCCTCTGATCACCCTCATTATGTGCCTCATTGTTGTTTGCGTTATTTAAGTCAAGTAGGGAGACATCATTAACCTGGTTCTAACTCCCTCATATTCCTTATTTTTCTACACCTTTGTTTTTTTCAGAGCCAACTTCATTCACCCTACTAATACATTCCTTTGCCTCAGGTACAACATCAGTTGCTTAAACTTCTGACTCATTGCTATTTTCAACATCAACAACCTATCTCTTACTTAATTCTTCATTCGATAAGTTTTCTTCTACCTCTTCCCACAACCAGCTATGTCCATGTCTAATGGGGGGAATATTTCAGTACAGACATAGAATGAAATTTTCTCTAATTCTTCATAATACTTGAACATTTGCAGCACATCCTTGTTATTCTTTATATCATCCAACTGCTAGTTTTAATCTTTAGAGCAGAATAATTTCCCTTAGGAAACACATTTTGCCAAATGCAGTTTGTCATGTCTAGAAATGAGTAATGGTCTGCATCTACCCATTCTTGTATAAATACAGGGGCCGCAAAGATATCATCATTATCCTTATAGAACAGTAAGTCATGCAACATGATTTCTATAAAAAAAACACACAAACACAAACATTACCCATCATTTAACCCTAAAACACTCATTTATTCCACATGATCATCAAAACAGAGTCTATTACAAACCTACTCTGAAAACCCTTGACCAAAGGAATGAATACAAAAATAAAATTTAAATTTATTTACCTTTTTCACCTTGCCGTTCCACCATATTGTAACCATTTTGTCTTTAACAATGACGATGACTAAATTTTTTGATGAACAAAATCCTAACCCTTTTGCTGAGAAGTTAGAGCAAAAAAAAGGATGAGAAAATGGTAGAAAAGAGAAGAAAGTTTTTTTTTTTTTGGGTTTACCACACAATTTTGATAATGGATTGGACAATGCTTGAGAGAGAAATCTGGTGCCTAAAGCCCATGAACATTTTTGACTTTTCAATTACCCACTAACGATTTAACTGATGAACCTAACAAAGTGGGGGGTAAGTGTAAGTTTTTAAAAAAGGGGATAAAAATGTAGGTTTGAGCAAACTTTAGGGGATTTTAATAATTTTTCCTTGTTTTTTCTCTCTCATGAATCGATATGCTACCTTTGTCTTAACGGCGTCGTAATGGTGTTACTCTCATTTCATGCCAAGTGGGCCTATAAATAGGCCAGAAGTTGTTCTCATCAGTTTTCTCCTTTGTCCAGACCCCCAGTGCCCAGTGGAAGCATGATGCATTGACGGCCCAAATCCGTAAGTTTTTCGGCTTCATTTTCTCCCTCGACCTGCGACTCTCCGAGTCTGACTGAGTGTGTGACTCGTCCTCAAGCAGGCTTCGCTGTACGCAAGTCTCCTTTTTATGATTCTCTCAGCCTCTACAGGACAGCTGCAGCTCAATCTCTGTAGTGGCTAAAACCCTAGTCGCACGGCCATAAGAAAACCCTCGGCATCAGTCTTCTACATGTTTTCCAGCCTCTCCTATTTTGTCTGAGTTCGAAGCTCTGTTTTGGGTCTCAAATCCGGATCCATTTCATTGGGATGGCGGGCTCCATTGAGTCTCTTGTTGCGCTCGTTGGCTCCGTCTCTACCCCGTCCACCAAAGAACGGGTCCGGATATTTCGCGATGAAATCCCTTCAATTATCTCGAGTTCTGGTCAGTCATCACTTTTCACTTCAATGCTCTACTCGGTTAATTATACGTTCATGATGGTCGTGACTTGGTTGGTATTACTTCGTAGCATGATTTGCGTGAAGTTCCATATGCATTACGTGCATAGCGTAGCTGTTTTCTAGTGTCTGTAGTTGAATTTCTTTTAATGGGTGGATTTCATGGGGAAACTGGGCCGGCTTAGGAAGAAGTCAGTGCAGCAGTCTTTACCCCCGTACTCTTTATTATCCTTAACTTCCATAGTGTCTCCATTTGCCTAGCACACTGCAATTTCTGTCATCCACGATCATATATGATTTCTCAATTCTGCTGTATCTTTCGGCTTTTTTTTGGGATACCGTTGCGCTGCATTTTCCTGATTTCTGATCTTAGTTATATCAATTGTTTATTGAGCATCTCCATTTCTAGCTGCAAATTTGAAGTTGGCTTGTTTTCGATGTTTCAAGTTATGCCAATGTCTATATAGGGCTGGTGATGTAAATGAAATTCAATGCAATGGTTTTGTTTGGGGGCTGTCTGAGGAAGAATGCTGTGTCCTTCCCTGCTTATATGCACCATATTTTTGCCTTAAATAACTCATTAAAATTGCATTGTGTGATTACTTTAATTTAAACTTTGAAATCTGCAGATATGTCTCCGGAGTTCATATCACTGTTGGTAGATATAATATTTAAAACCTTGACCCTATATGATGATCGAGGATCAAGAAAAGCAGTGGATGATGTGATTCTGAAGGCTTTAGGTGAGGTGATTTTCATGAAAAGTTTTGGAGCGGTGCTTGTCCAGACGATGGAGAAGCAAGCAAAGTTCCAGTCACATGTTGGCAGCCAGAGACTCCTCCAATGGTCTTGTCTCATGTTAAGCAAGAGCCAGTTTGCAAAGGCTTCAAGAAATGCATTTTGTAGGGTTGCTGCAGCCCAAGCTTCTTTACTTCATGTTGTTATGCAAAGATCTTATCGTGAGCGAAGAGCATGCATAAGAAAATTTTTCCATTTATTTTCTCAGGTTAAGTGCAATGGACCTCTAATTAGTTAATTATTTCTTTGAGTTTGAGGAGGAATATCTCTGTGGTTGGAAAGTTTTTCTCAGCATTTTATGTTTCCTTTCAGCAGTCACCAGACATCTTCCATATGTACATGGAGGAAATCAAGGATGCACGGATCCCTTACAAAGATAACCCAGAGTTGTTGTGGTTATTGGTAGATCACACATCTAAATTGTCTGAAAAGTTTGAAAATTTTAAGGTAATTTTTGATGGAATAAGTCCTTGTGGCTTTAGATGTCGTCCTAATTTCATCCTAATGATAGCATGCATTTGTCAGCAGTTCTATTAGAGGACTAACCTAAATGTTTGTTCTGAACAGCCAATCTTTCTCAATATCTATGTTAATGTGGTTCTCAATGCCAGAGAGAAGCAAACAAAGGGGCTTAGTGAGTCATTTTGTCCACTTTTCAGTCATATAACCCATGAAGATATGCAAAGCACTGTGGTCCCTTCATTGGTTAAAGTGCTAAAAAGGAACCCAGAGATTGTGTTGGAATCAGTAGGAATTCTTTTGAAATCCCTGAACCTTGATTTGAGCAAGTATGCAATTGAAATTCTTCTTGTGGTACTACCACAAGCTCGACATGCTGAAGAAGGTAGAAGGAATGTTGCATTGACCCTAATACGCTGTTTGGCCCAAAAGTCCAGTAACCCTGATGTTCTTGAGTCCATGTTCATCACTGTAAAAGGAGTAATTGAAGGTGTGTTTGTAAATTTATGTTTACAATTCAAGTTGATTAATTTTTACTCTATATTAATTGTTTTATACTTTGCTTCCTGATCTTTTGATTAGGTTTTACTGACAGTTTACAATTAACAGGCTCAGATGGAAGGCTAGCGTTTCCATACCAAAGAATTGGAATGGTCAGTTCACTCCAGGAATTGTCTCATGCACCTGGAGGGAAATTTCTAAACAATCTCGCAGGGACTATATGTTGCTTCCTTTGGTCTTGTTACAAGGATGAAGGTAGTATGCCGATAGATGCTCTTGTTATTGATGATTTTGAGGCCCAAAGTTTTTGCAGCACTTTACAAGGGATGATGTTGTTAGAAGTGTTCACAAGGAAGTAGCATCATACCTAGGATCAGCTGCATGTTGCTCCTAGGCTAGGTGCTAAATTTCTGCTTTGCCCAATCTACTGTTTCTGCATTGGGAATAATTGGGATAGAAACAGAAAATAAGAAGGAAACTAGAAAAGTATCTCTTTCCCTATTTCTTATCTGGGGTCGTTTTCTCTCTTTCAATTAGTGTGCACTTTAGTATCTCTTCTGTTTCTCTCAAACTCCTATAAATCTCTCTCTCTCTCTCTTGCCCATCCATCTCTTAAATCATATGCACTAGTTCCTTATGTACTCAGTTTGAAGGCTTGCTTTGCCATATTTTCACTTTGGAATTGGATTATGCATTTCACTCTACTTCACTTGAATCTCTCCGCTCCCTAATTTCTTTGAGCTCTCTCCAGATGCATCTGTTTGCTTCCTGTTTCTTTCTCCTTGTCTTCTTTCTGCTTGAACCCATGATTTTTTTTTCCTGAAAGTTGCCTTTGTTCTCATAAAAGAAGTTTCTATTTATTTTATAGTTCTTGATTTTTCTTAACCATGAAAGTCAGTGCTTGATAAAGTGGGCATGTTCTTAAATTTCAAGAATTGCTTTGGGTGGAGGTGTGACTATGCTGTTCCTGTAGTTTTATAGTGTTTGGCTAGAAGACTTAGTGTTGTTGATATTCGTATCTTATCTTTCATTCCAAATTATTCTATGATGCAGGAAATGAAGAGGTAAAGCTGGCAATGTTGTCAGCTATTGCTTCTTGGTCATCTCATTACCCTGATTCTCTCCAATCAGATTTAGTTGCATTTTTTATGTCTGGCCTCAAGGAGAAAGATATTTTAAGACGGGGCCATCTTCGTTGTTTGCGAGTTATCAGCCAAAATAATGATGCTCGTCTGCAGGTTGATTGGCTTTTTTACTTTATGTATTGAAATTCAGCAACTGCTTGTCTCTTACTTGATGTCAGTTTATGAAGCTTCTTAACCAACATTTCAGATATTGTCATTACTGGGGCCTCTACTTCAACTAGTGAAAACTGGTTATACTAAAGCTGCTCAGCGGCTGGATGGCCTATATGCATTGCTTATTGTCTTGACAATTGCAGCGATTGATATGAAAGCAGGTTAATAACCTGCGTTGATTGGCTTAACTTGTAGTAATTTCCATTTTTTCTTTTTCGTTTTTGTAGAAGTATGTCTGATATTTTGTCCTCTTTGCAGAAGAGACTATGTCAAAAGAGAAAATCTGGTCTTTGATTTCCCAGAATGAACCTTCAGTTGTACCTATGGCTATGGTTGTTATTTTTAGTATTTTATTTTTAGTGATAGTATATTTAGCTGATTTTTCCTATGTATTATTCTTACCTCGACTTTGACTTGCTCCTGCTCTTCAGGTCTCAAAATTGTCTCTTGAGGATAGTATTGCATGTGTAGACCTTCTTGAGGTGCTATTTGTGGAGCATTCAAAAAGGTTAGCTAACTAGGTGTATTCTGGTGTTCAGCATGCTTCTGGTTGGTAAATGAATTTATATTTTACTCTTGCAGATCTTTGGAAATGCTTTCAGTCAAACAGCTGTTACAGGTAACTGGGAGTGCTATACATACCAGGATTTCTGTTTTTTTTCTTTGATTTTTTTTTCCTGAGGCTAAGAATTCCCAGTTTGTACTAATTGGTTTCTGCAGTTACTTCTACTTCTAATTTGCAATTCAAGTTGGAATGTTCGTAAAGCGGCTTATGCTGCTACAAGAAAGATGCTTGCTGCAGTTCCACAGTTGTCTGAAATTCTTTTGCTTGAATTTTTGAAGTTTCTCTCTCTTGTTGGTGAGAAAGTCTTAACATTGAAGACAGGGTAAAGCATAAAGTTTTCAGTTTTGTGATTACTTTTATGCTTTGATCATGATCTGGAACATGATTTAAGTTTTTTAATGTGGTTCTAGGCTTTTTTTTTGTTTTTTTAAATTACTACAATGTGTTCTTTGCTCGTATCCTATTCATTTAAGCATTTTAATCTATTTTATAGAAAAAAATTATTCTCATTATAGTGTATATGAAATGCTTAATAGCGCTTATGAAATCCTATTGTGTCTAAATTTTTTAAGGTTACCTTCTGAACATTCTATTGTGTCTAAAATTTTTAAGGTCACCTTCTGTACATTCTATAGTGTCTAAATTTTTTAGTGTCCTTCTTTTGCCCCTTTGTTCCACTTTCATTGAAAATATTTTTCAGTTTGGCTCTTATCTGATCAAACCAGAAACTGAGAGATTCTGAAATTTTATATCTATAGTGATGCAGATAATTCTTCGGACGCTCAGGTTCAAAGCGTTCCTTCTGTTGAGGTTTTATTTAAAGCTTTAGGTGTCATATCATCTGCAGCCTTTACAACTGTGCAAAGTTTATCAATGCTTGTTATACTTTGTTCTCATCACCCATGCATAGTTGGAACAGCAAAAACAGATGCTGTTTGGAAAGTAAGTCTTTCTTCTTTATTTTGTAAGCTTCCATTTATCCATTGTTTAGTATTCTCTAGCATCACAAATTTTCAACTTCCTTTTCCAATTTCAGAGGCTTCAGAAATGGTTGCTGACCTCTGGCATTGATGTCAATAGCATTGTGACTGCTGATGTTGGAAATATCTGTAAGGTAAGTTAATATTCTAGGATCTTTGGTCGCTGTATCTGCCCACTATTTTGTTTTTGTATGTGATGTGGTTTTCTATTTTCACATTTGTTGCTCTTTTTGGCATTTTTTGCTAGTGTTCCACAGCTAGCAAGCTTTATGAACATCCTAGATGCTTGTTTTGGGATGCTTGAGATGGCCAGCTATATAACTGCTTGTGTCCCATATGCATTTTTACTCGTGTGCGCGTTTGTATCTCTGTGTGTTTGTTCATATATTATTTCTGAATATGTTGGCACTCGCCCAAAACAGTTGGTATCTGTTCATATTGGTGACCATATATGGTTAACTAAAGCATCAAAATTGCTTGGAGATGTAACACCTCTTATTTTCACATGGAAGTCTTAACAAAAGGTTTCAATTTTTTTAGTCCTGTGCATAATAAGGTCCTGAAAATGTGGCCTTAAGTCTTTGCCCAATTAAGTGCATAAGATAATCGAGCTCTTGGAGCCTTTTATAATGTTCCCATTTATTTTCACCAAGAAAAGAGCCGTTGCTTCCCATTTACCCCTTAGCATGAACTTATATTTGATTTCCTCTCTCTCTAACAAAAAAAGGGGCAGGGTCTACTTGGATCAATGGGGTTGGTGAGTACTAATTTACTCGAGCGACAAGCAGCGATGCATTCTTTATCAACATTAATGTCAATAACCCCAGAAGATACTTATGCAGAGTTTGAGAAGGTTTGTTCCATGAGAAATTACTTTCAAACAAATTTGGAGTAAAAGTTACCTCCCTATAAGAAAATGATTAAATGCCTTTTTTTTCATTATGCTGGATTCACTAGAATTCATTTTTGTCTTAACAGTACTTTTTGGAGCTTCCAGACCATTGCTTACATGACATGCTCTCGGAAAATGAAATTCAGGTATAGGCTTGGTTTTCCTGCTGCTGGTAGCACGCTCTTCTTTGTCATGCTAGTAGTCTTGTTTGCTATGAGGGTCCAGATGGATTCATGAATGGTCTGAAGCACCATCACTTTCTCAATTTTTTTTCTTCCTAGCCAAGAATATATGAGGATCCTGGTTTCTTTATCATTGTTGTTCTAATGTTTCTTAACAATTTATACTTAGATTTTTGTTATTCTAAAACATGTGCAAATGTGAATTGTTACTTCCCTATATTATCTCTTTATGTTTAAGATTTTCCGGACTCCTGAAGGAATTCTTTCGACTGAGCAAGGTGTGTATGTTGCTGAAGTTACTAAAAGCAGCAGAGAAGCTAAGGTGTCTTCCTTATCCATCTCAATTGTTCATTCATATTTTTCGGATAAAAATATCTAATGTGCGTTCATTAGTGTTGCCCTCATTTATTTGTCTCCTGCTCTAGGACCATATCAGTGCAAACCATTCTACCAAGAAGGAGCAATCTGGTCGAGAAGCTGGGAAAAGAGATGGTGGCAGATTGGGCAAGAAAGTTGTTGGTAAGTTTATTTTGATTTCCTTTTCTTAAAAGTTCAGTTGCTTAGGCCATGATGTGAATTCTTGTTATTTGTTGCATTCTCACAGATAAGGGAAAGAATGCAAAGGAGGATGCACGAGAGCTGCTGCTAAGGGAAGAGGCATCAATACGTGGGAAGGTTCGGGAGATTCAGAGAAATATGTCATTAATGCTTAGTGCAATGGGGGATATGACCATAGCAAATCCAGTATTTGCCCACAGTCAGTTACCTTCACTGGTTAGTCTCTTGCAAACTGTTGTTTCATCATTCCTTAGCATCATTTCTGCAGATCGTATGGTTGCTATTGGAAGTCATTACTTGGCCCACTCAAGAAAAATAAAGTGTCTTTGATTTAATAATGTTTTTTTTTTCAATTTTTTGGATAAAAATTCAATCCCCTTTCTTTTTCACTGTCACAAATAATGGAAATGTGATACAACAGTGAATGATTGTCAATCTCCCAACTTAAATTGTGGATTGGCATCTTTACAAGTCTGTATCAACAAAGTTGCATAGCATGAGTCCATTAATTTCTCATGATTTCAGTTTTCTTACCTGTTACGTTGTTTGATTCACAATGTGCATTTTCATATTATTTCAGGTAAAGTTTGTTGACCCTTTACTAAGGTCACCTATTGTTGGTGATGTGTCCTATGAGACACTGGTGAAGCTTTCCAGATGCCTAGCACATCCTCTATGTAATTGGGCTTCTGATATTGCTACTGCTTTGCGCTTAATTGCGACTGATGAAGCCCGTCTTCAGTTGGATCTGATTTCTTCTGTGGATGATGGAGAAACTTATGGAAGAGCATCCCTGGGTCTTTTTGAAAGAGTTATAAATGCATTGTCAATCTCTTGTAAATCAGGGGCCCTTCCTGTAGATTCATTCAGCTTTGTCTTCCCTGTATGTCATCGTATGTTGTTTGGACTGACATCTTTGTTGATACTTATATTATTGCTGATGTCTTATGACTCTCCTGTCATCAGATAATGGAGCGGGTTCTATTATCATC
The DNA here is from genome assembly GCA_039654915.1 of Aquilaria yunnanensis. Lineage (NCBI taxonomy): Eukaryota > Viridiplantae > Streptophyta > Magnoliopsida > Malvales > Thymelaeaceae > Aquilaria > Aquilaria yunnanensis. The sequence goes on along the minus strand of CM077600.1, from coordinate 32,301,893 downwards.
AAAGAAAACTATACTTCATGATGATGTACTACGGATTCTTTATATGCACATGGATCCTGTTCTTCCCACTCCAAGGCTTCGAATGATATCAGTTAGCATTCTGTGCCTTTCTATCTTCCAAAACCATCAGTAAATGCATTATCTTATAATTCGTTTTCTATTCATTTCACAGGTGCTATATCACGTTCTTGGCATAGTTCCAGCTTATAAAGCATCTATTGGGCCTGCACTGAGTGAGCTGTGTCTTGGCCTGCAGGCGGATGAAGTCGCACCTGTAAGAAATTAGTTTTTTTTTTTAATGATTTTTTAGCATAGTTTCCTTTTTTTTTTTTTTTTGTCTCTTTAGCAAGATCAAGTTGTACCTGTAATGTCATTAGTCCTGAATAAGAAAACAGATAATTTCTGTTGTTTTAAAACTATTGTTTTCATTATTGCAGGCATTGTATGGAGTATATGCAAAAGATGTTCATGTGAGAATGGCCTGTCTAAATGCTGTCAAATGTATCCCAGCTGTTTCTGGTCGAACTCTTCCTGAGAATGTTGAAGTCGCAACAAACATTTGGATTGCACTGCATGATCCAGATAAGGTTGAGTTTGAAAACACTGCACTATCACCCTACTACATATTTATTTTTCAGTATGCACTGCATTTATAATCTCTGAAAAAGTTCTAATAGCATTATAGCATGAATTGCTTTATTCATTGTGTAGATTGATGGACACTAAGTAAAACATTTCGCATATTTTTTCAGACTATTGCAGAAGCTGCGGAATATATTTGGGACTGCTATGGGCATGAGTTTGGAACCGATTACTCTCTGATTTTCAAGGCACTTTCTAATATAAATTACAATGCTCGTCTGGCTGCTGCGGAGGCATTGGCTGCTGCACTGGATGAAAATCCAGATTCTATACAGGTCAGTTTTGTAAATTTCAGGTTTTCATTGTTGCTCTTACAAGCTATCTAATTTGTTTTAATCTTTTCAGGAGTCCCTTTCCTCTTTATTTTCTCTGTATATACGTGATATTGGTTCTGGTGATGATGCGTTGGATGCCAATTGGCTAGGCAGACAAGGAATTGCTTTGGCACTACATTCTGCTGCTGATGTGTTGAGGACAAAAGACCTTCCTGTGGTTATGACATTTCTCATATCACGGGCTTTGGTATGAGCCTTGTTGCAGTTTATCTAAGTATTTCATTTACTATCATATAAGTTGGGAAGTCTTGGGAGATGAACTCAAACCTAATGGAGAATATACAGAAAATTGTGGTTAATCGTGGACCTTTACCTGAAGCTTAATTATGTGAGAAGTAATGTCTGACCATGGCAGCATAGTTAAATTTGATGTTTGAATTGTGCTTCTGGCATTTGTTCTAATGAATGTGCACATGTATGTGTCTGGGTGTGGGTTTGGTTGTATCTTGGTTCAAATTTGTGATTGTTAAGTTCCCTTATACTGTTTGGATTTTGGATTGACATTCAGTGTTAGGCTTCTTTTGTTAACCTGTGCCTTTCTGTTAGCTAATTGCTTACCAAAGTGAAATCTGTATTAGTTAGGATTAAGTGGGCCTACTCAACTCTTGCATATTACCTCAGCAGACCGAATTGCACCATTTGGGGACAATAACAGTGATGCTATTTTGAATTTTGTATGTTGAAGGAAGAGGGGGAAAAACTCGAGCTTATCGTGTTATTAAGAAGAAACTTGAAATCTCTCTCTCTCTCTCTCTCATAAACTTTTTGGTCTATTTTCTCAGTTTCTTTCTATTTGTAAGATTGTTTGTTGTATAACAGAGAGGTTCCTTTCATGCTTGGATATTCAAATATTTCAGGCAGATCCTAATGCAGATGTTCGTGGGAGGATGATTAATGCTGGCATAGTAATCATTGATAAGCATGGAAGAGAAAATGTTTCTTTGTTATTCCCAATATTTGAGAACTACCTAAATAAGAAGGTCATTCACTTATTCTTCCTCCTCGATTTGGAATTGTGTTACTTTACGATCTTTTTGTTGCTCTTCTATTTTTGACAGATTACCTCTTCTCAGCTGTTTGTTTTGCTGGGGAGTAAGCAAAGTGCCTTCTATCTTATGTTTATTGTTTTCTTTTTCCTCAGGCTTCAGATGAAGAGAAGTATGACCTGGTTCGTGAGGGTGTAGTTATTTTTACAGGGGCTCTAGCAAAACACTTGGATAAGGTGCCTTTGTTGTTGTCTTCCTCTTTTCATATTTTTATTATTGCAAGGTGTTGGTGTAATATCATGATTATGAGCTGACTGCACCTTTTCTGGTTTTTGTTTTTTTTTCCTGTCCTTGCAACAGGATGACCCCAAAGTTCACTCTGTCATCGAGAAACTATTGGAGGTTTTGAATACTCCATCAGAAGCGGTTCAGCGAGCAGTATCTATGTGCCTATCACCTTTGATGGCATCAAAGCAAGTATGTATCTATGTGCCTATCACCTTTGATGCCATCAAAGAAGTTGTAACATGTCCCAATGGATTGCATTGTAGTAACAGATCAATGCAACATGGATTTCATCATAATAATTGGTCAATGTAATGTGATTCTTGCCTGACAGGATGATGGAGCAATGCTTGTATCCAGGCTGTTGGATCAGCTGATCAAGAGTGATAAATATGGTGAACGTCGAGGAGCAGCTTTTGCGCTTGCGGGAGTAGCCAAGGGATTTGGAATCCCTTGCTTGAAGAAGTATAGAATTATTGCCATATTACAAGAAGGTCTAGTTGATAGGTATGGCCTCCCAAGTCCTGACTTCATGTTCTCTCAACGGTGATGTATGTCATGTGCCTTTCTTCTTTTGCAATTATTTTTATGTCAAATTTGATGCAATTGAATTATTGGATTAATTAAATGCAACAAGGATTGCTACAGGAAGTGGATCATGCAACGACAATGGAGGCTTTCTGGTTGTTTTGTGTTCTTTCAAGGAGTTCATTGATATGTGAACATTGGAAGCTTGTCTTAAATATTAGCCTTTGATTTTCTGGTTATATATTTTTTATTGGTAATTTTCCAATTATAATATACAACTAGTGAGGCCTACTATTATGTTTTCTCCCATTCAAAATCATCTATGTGTAGTGACTTCTGTTATGTCTGTCCACAGTAGCTAAAAGTTTTTGGTTCATTACTTTTTGCATGTTGATACAATGTTTTCTTGTCAACTGCAGGAATTCCGCTAAAGCGCGTGAAGGAGCTTTACTTGCATTTGAGTGCTTTTGCGAGTATCTGGGAAGATTGTTCGAACCGTATGCATTTGCTTATTCCAGGAACTTATTACATGTTTGGATTTCTTTTGATAAGTTCACATCCATGATAATCTATAATGGTTGCTACATCTTAATCATGTATAATCTCCATGATGTAGGTATGTGATCCAATTGTTGCCCTTGCTCCTGGTTTCTTTCTCTGATCAAGTTGTTGCTGTTCGTGAAGCTGCTGAATGTGCGGCTCGAGCAATGATGTCTCAACTTAGTGCTCAGGGAGTGAAGCTGGTCCTTCCATCATTGTTGAAGGTATTGCTTTGCTGTTGACTATCCATCTGCTCTTTGATTCTTTATGTCATTAAATCTCATGCTTTATGCTGTCTATATCAAAATTTTAGGCTTGTAACTGACTTGAGTAATATTATTCCTTGCATACCGATATGATATGCGTGTTGTGATATTTAATACTCCCTCTATGCCATTATATTTGCATCATTTGGGTTTGGAAATTGGCATGCAGACCAAGGCAAGTTGCTGTTTTCCACATCTTTCCAATTATTCCCTTCCTTTCATTGTTTCTCTCCCTTTGTCCCTCCATTGCATCCTTCGTCATCTCTCTCCCACCATCCTTCTGTCATTTCCGTCCCTGCCCCTGCCTCTTTGTCCTTCCCTCGTCTCCTTCCCTGACCTTATCCTTCTGTTGCTCTATCACCTCCTTCCCCGGCCTCGGCTTGTCCTTAGTCTCCGGATCTCCCTTCACCGTTGCCTTGTCGCTTGAACACAGCGCAAAATGGCAGCCCAAGGATCGAAATGAGTGGAATTGGTTGATCGAGTCTCAATTTTTCTTGGATGTGGTTCTGATTGAAACAAGTGAAATTGCTTGATTGGACGAAATTGGGTTTGCGGTGGACATGGGGTTACCAGTCGTGGATGTGGGCCTCGAGGAGGAGGGGAACAATTGAGGAGCAGATGCGTCGGAAGGAAGGTAAAAGGTCGGAGAAGTGTTGGATGGGGGAGGCCCTGCTGTGCGTTGGTGGCAGAGATCTAGGTCTGTTTTGCGTAAGTCGTGAAGGAGGAAAAAGAGAAAAAAGAGGGGTTTGCGTAAAAGAGGAAAAAGATGGGGGAAAAAAAGAGGGTAGAATAGTCATTTTACTTGCTAAAACTTACCAAAGATGAAATGATGCAAAGAATTTTGGATGACCCAAAATGGAAAATTGGTGCAAAGAATTTGGGATGGAGGGAGTATGATTTTTGTTGTTTATATATTTTTCTTATTTGAATATGAGTTGATAATTGATATGTTATGTATTCCTTATAAATCTTTTTGGATATATAAAGCCTGTGAGGACTTAAGTTTTATTTTTTCTTGGATGTGCATTCCATGCGGTTATTTAATTTCTGGAAGTTCAAAGATGATCCAAGTTTATCAGTTTCTTTTAACGTGAATCATGATATCATTTTGATAACAGAAAGTGTAATATCAAGCAAAGCTTTTGAGCTCTGGATACACCTGTATGCATATGCTTCTGCAAATCATCAATGATGTGTATGTGCATACATAAGTTTGTTTAGCTATAGCCATATGTGAGAGTTAAGTATATAGCTCTAGCCATATGTGAAAGTTAAGTGAGTTCCTTTATTTTATAATCTCAAAATTCATCACAAGTGCACTGAGGGCATGTGAAGCCCCTATACTAAAGAATGCACAAGTCTGTAATGCTCGTTGATGGAGAATCGGGCTTGGAATTTTTTATAAATGCTCCACATTCAGTCTCTTGGTTACAAGTTGAGCAGAGACTGGGAATGGTATGATGGTTGGGCATTGTTTCTAACCATTCAGGGATGCTAGTTTGCTTAAATGCATATTTTTAGATTATATCAATTACCTATTCCTGGCTGTCATATTGGATACATTCAAACTCATTTGCTAGTCGATTTTTGTGTAGGGCAAATATGTATTTTGCTTGGTATGTTCTTTTCACTGTTTTGCTTTTGGTACTTTGAGAACGCTCTGAGAATAATGTGCCTAGGAGAGTCTGTAAGTGAATCACCGGCATATGATAGTTATACCATTGTTGAAATCCGAGTTGAAAAAGGGGAATGGAAATGTTATCTTTTTCATAAACTCTAAAGGATCTTATGGGCTCACAGCAAGTATTTTCTTGCAATATTTAGCTGTCCTATTTATTTGTTCTTGTGAATATAGGGACTTCAAGACAAAGCATGGAGGACAAAACAAAGTAGTGTGCAACTACTTGGTGCCATGGCTTATTGTGCTCCCCAGCAGCTTTCCCAGTGTCTTCCAAAAATTGTGCCCAAACTTACAGAGGTTCATTTGATAATAACAAGTTCTTGTTACTTACAGTTGTAACTACAGCTGTTATTTTTGTGGTGTATTACCTTATATAAAACTTTATCACCAGATCCATCTTCATGTAAATGTTACTATAGCATATATGGGCTCCATTATCGATAAAGATGAGGATAAACCAAGATGGACAAAGTAGTTAAGTTCCACAGGGGTTTCAGCAGATAAGAATGTGTCCTTATTGAATGGCTATCTAACGAACCATGCTTTATTGGCTGACAGTTGGGCAATTAAGAATAACATGTGAACTAAATGAACGTACCTTGGATGAGAGTGTTGTGTTGGAGTAGTAGACATACCATATGGTTTGGTCATATTCGATGCAGAAAATTATATGCATCATTGTGTAAGGGAGACTGGCTTATATAGGAAAGAGAAAAGGAGGAAATCACAGGAAAAAGTACCATGCTTTTTTGTGCTCACGGAGGGGTGTGCCTCCAACCTAGTGAGAGGGAGACACAAGATTTATTTAGCCAGCACCAACTAGTTTGCGGTTTATTGCTTACTTGGTTGATTGATTACCGTATGTTAAAAATATCTCCAAAATCCCTTTCTTTCAGGTTCTAACAGATACACATCCCAAAGTTCAGGCTGCTGGACAGATGGCCCTACAACAGGTCATAATTGATGTGCTATTGTAATTCAAGTTGTCGTTTATAGTTTTTTCATATGAATAATATCGTTTCATATTTGTAGGTTGGGAGTGTCATAAAGAATCCTGAAATCTCTTCGCTTGTGCCTACACTTCTGATGGGTCTTGCAGATCCAAACGCCCATACAAAATATTCTCTTGATATACTGCTTCAAGTATGGTTCATGGGCTTGAAGTTGTTCCGTTTGATTATTGTGTTGTTTACTTTAGCTGAATGCTTATTTGTTTCTTGGCAGACAACTTTTGTTAACTCGATTGATGCTCCGTCACTGGCACTTTTAGTACCTATAGTACACAGAGGGTTAAGAGAGAGGAGTGCTGATACAAAAAAGAAAGCTGCACAAATAGTTGGAAATATGTGTTCCTTAGTCACAGATCCCAAGGATATGATTCCTTACATTGGTCTACTACTTCCTGAAGTAAAAAAGGTACCATCTATTATTACTGTTTTGCAGTTTTACCATTGTATAAGGCTTGACTTATTCCATATGTGTTCAGGTCCTTGTTGATCCCATTCCAGAAGTTCGGTCTGTTGCTGCTCGAGCTATTGGATCACTAATAAGGGGTATGGGAGAAGAGAACTTTCCAGATCTTGTTCCATGGTTGTTTGATACGCTCAAGTCAGATGGTAGTAATGTGGAACGTTCTGGGGCTGCTCAAGGATTAAGCGAGGTTCGAATTTTAGTTCCTAAACTTGTCTTGTTTATCCTACTAGAAAAAATCCTATGTGTATCCTTGAGCTTATGCTTCTTTTTCAGGTGTTAGCTGCACTTGGTATTTGGTACTTTGAGAAAGTGCTTCCTGATATCATTAGGAATTGCTCACATCAAAAAGCTTCTGTCCGTGATGGATATTTGACACTTTTCAAGGTTAATTGTTTTGGGGTTTTTGACATATTTGACCAAAATACTGGTTTAATTTTCCTGGCTTCTATCTGACTTTGTTTCTTTCTGTCTTGCATTTATTTAGATGTTTATTTTTTTTTTTCCTTTTTTTTTTTTTGTAGTATTTGCCGAGGTCACTGGGTGATCAGTTCCAGAATTACCTGCAACAGGTGCTACCTGCAATTTTAGACGGTACAGATCTTTTTAAAATTTTAACTTGCTGTTTCTTTATTTACCTGGTCTTCGTGGTTGTTAAACTTAAATTGACAATTATACTCTCACAGGCCTTGCAGATGAAAATGAGTCTGTCCGTGAGGCAGCTCTTGGTGCTGGGCATGTCTTAGTCGAGCACTATGCAACAACGTAAGGCTATTGTAATTCATTTACAAATGTCTAAAAATGATGAATTTGCTAATGTAATTCATGGCTGAGCCATTTATTTAAACGCCTATCTATTTTGAAGTCTGTAGGTAGTTCCATATCTTTTCTTCTTGAGGATGATCCATGTAGCTGGTTAGATTGCTCTTCACATATATCTTCATCTGTATCAGGTCATTGCCCCTTCTGCTTCCGGCTGTAGAAGATGGAATCTTTAATGACAATTGGAGAATCAGGCAAAGCTCTGTGGAGCTGCTGGGAGATCTACTGTTTAAGGTTAACTGCTAAATGTCACTTGGCTTTGTCTTTTTGTTCTTAAATGAAGTTGTTGGTGGTTCTGCAGATAAGTGCTGGTGTTTAACCATTTATTTGTGTATTTGTAGGTTGCTGGAACTTCCGGAAAGGCTTTGCTTGAGGGTGGAAGCGATGATGAAGGTGCTAGTACTGAAGCACATGGACGAGCCATCATTGAGGTTCTGGGAAGGGAGAAGCGTAATGAAGTACTGGCTGCACTGTACATGGTCCGAACTGATGTTAGTGTAACAGTACGCCAGGTATTGATGTTGTAGTGATACTATTAATGTTGTGATCAAGTATTTTGCTAAAGCAAAATATATTCTGATGAGTGAATTATCTTTTTCCTTCTCAGGCTGCATTGCATGTGTGGAAGACTATAGTAGCTAATACTCCAAAGACTCTCAAGGAAATAATGCCAGTTCTAATGAATACTCTAATTAGTTCTCTTGCATCATCATCTTCTGAGAGGCGTCAGGTCTGTGGTTGTGCTTTATCATTCACCAGCTTTAGAATTGGCTTAATATACCATCACCTCACTGACCTGTTGGCAACATAGGTTGCTGGACGAGCATTAGGAGAGCTTGTCAGGAAACTGGGTGAAAGAGTGCTCCCTCTGATAATTCCTATTTTATCCCAGGGCCTAAAGGACCCAGTAGCTAGCAGGAGACAAGTAAAATTTCTTCCCATTTGATGTTCTTTTGTTGGAGGACATTGCTATGTACTGATTAAATCTGTGGTTTTATGGTTTTTATTTTTTTATTTTTTTATTTCTATCCTCCTTTCTGTTTTTGTGATATAAGTGGATTTAAGTGTTCTTCCCAAAAGTTTTTGTGCAAGAATTTAAGGCATGAGTCTGCCTCTTATTTTCTTTTACCAATGTTTCTTTACTTATGCACACACTCCATGTGGATGTAATGGCATCTATGTTTAGCACTATTGGTTTTTATGTGAAGCTTTTTGTAATTAAGATGCTGTTTCCTTATTTTTGTTTCTTCAAAAGGTTGTTGGCTGTCCTTTATGGCCTGAGTTTGATTTCCACGCAAGTATGCTGGTTATAAATTGTGTGATTTTTCTGTTGGGGATTAACCATAAGGATTGGCTTCTTGTTCTACCTCTTTACTGATCTGTAGCCCCACTTCATGCTTATGTGTTCATGTGTCTCCCCCTTTCTGAAGACACATGAATCGCAGTTCTTCCATCTAAACATCTGCATATTACTCTCTGTTTTTATTAATCCTGGATTAACATCATTCACAGGGTGTATGCATTGGTTTGAGTGAAGTGATGGCAAGTGCTGGCAGAAGTCAGTTATTGAGTTTCATTGAGGATCTAATCCCTACTATTCGGACTGCCCTTTGTGATAGGTTTACTATAGCTATGTTACTTATGATTTTTTTTTTTTTAATTTTTTGGTTTTGTATCTGCCATTGTATGTTGCATTACCAGTTGTGTATTTGTTGCAGCGAAGCTGAGGTTCGAGAATCAGCTGGCCTAGCATTCAGCACCCTTTACAAGGTGGGTCAAATATGAATGTGCTTGTTTAAGCTAAAGAGTCTTTTAGTATTTCAACCCCATGATTTTAGCATAAAATACCTTGTTGCAGAGTGCTGGTATGCAAGCAATTGATGAAATTGTCCCAACACTTCTACATGCTTTGGAGGATGATGAAACATCTGATACAGCTCTTGATGGTCTGAAACAAATTTTAAGGTGCTGTTTCTCGTATGTGCTTTGAATGAATTTATGTTCTTTTAATGTCATTTCAATTATTTTTCAATGCTAAATTACCTCAAAAAATTGTAGTGTGAGGACTGCTGCTGTCTTGCCTCATATTTTGCCAAAGCTGGTGCATCGTCCTGTTTCGTGAGTACTACTTTTTACACTAATTATATCATCTCAGAAAAATATTTCCTTGAGTTACGGATATTACTGATATTTTGAATTACAACCAGTGCCTTCAACGCACATGCACTTGGAGCATTAGCAGAGGTTGCAGGTTCTGGACTTAATGCTCATTTAGGGAGCATTCTCCCTGCTTTGCTTTCTGCCTTGGGTGGTGATGATGTGGTATGTTTATTTTGTATTGTGGTATCTTTTCTAGCATTTTTATGTTTATTATTTTCTCATTTTAGTTTGGAAGTCTGCCTGGTCAAGCATTGAAGTGGTTGCTATATCCATGGTTACTGCAGGATGTTCAAAATGTTGCCAAAGAAGCAGCAGAAACAGTAGTTTTGGTCATTGATGAGGAAGGTATCGAGTATTTAATATCAGAGCTTATAAAAGGAGTCAATGACAGCCAGGTGAAAGGTTTTTCTTTTTCAAATTTATAATATATGGAGGGTTTTTCCTCTAGCCAACTCTCAACTTGTGTCTGTCCTCTGTGTTTCCAGGCATCAATAAGAAAAAGTTCCACTTATTTAATTGGATACTTATTCAAGAACAGCAAATTGTACTTAGTTGATGAGGCTTCAAACATGATATCTACCTTGATTGTTTTGCTAAGCGATTCAGATCCAGACACTGTTAAAGTACGTGTATTTCATTCTACTAGTATCCTGCTGTGTTGTCCTTTCCTTTATGCACCTGAACTTTCTTTCACAGGTTGCTTGGGAAGCACTATCAAGGGTTGTTAGTTCAGTTCCCAAGGAGATTCTTCCTTCATATATAAAACTAGTGCGAGATGCTGTGTCTACAGCACGAGACAAAGAACGTAGGAGGAAGAAGGTGATTTCAACTTATTGGTGCATATGTTTTGACATGAATGATCTGTAGAAATTAGCACTGTAGTTTTTTCATCCTGTATCTCTTTCTCAGGGAGGACCTGTTGTAATTGCTGGGTTCTGTCTTCCTAAGGCCCTTCAGCCTGTGCTTCCCATCTTTCTCCAGGTACTTCAATTTTGCTGTCCTGTTTCTTGTCCATACTTGGTATTTTTTGTACAACAATGCAAATGGTTTTTGAACTGAAGCCCATGCTTATAATTTGGGGGCATTAGCTTTTATCATGGAGGCAAAGCTCTGGGCCATAAGATTAATCCTTTCACAAGAAGTCAGATGTTATATTGACTAGCATTGGCGTGTAACCTCCATTGATTTCCTTATGCTTCATGGAATGGCCTTTCAAATTTGGAATTCTCTACATGTGGTATGCTGGGTTACTTATGACTTCTATGGAACTGGAGTCATTCTGGGGCTAATTTGGAATGTGCCAAAGCAATCAAAACTGCCCTTTTGGTGGGACATTATCAGATTATTAAAAACAATAATGACTGAACTTTTTTTTGGAGTCTTTTCGTTGTGGTTAGCTGATTAGGCAAATATTACCCTTGCTTGCATGTTGGAACTTCTTTCCCCAGTCTAGAATCATGACAGCTGCAAGTTCTTCTATGTATCTTCTTTGGACTGGAGGGAGCTTGTACAATGTCTTTAATTTTGGTTAAGAGATTTTATAACTCTGTTACTTGCGCTAGGCAACTGATTAAAGGAGTATCGTCCTCATATTTATGATACTTGAACTTTCAGGGTCTGGTCAGTGGGTCAGCTGACTTAAGAGAGCAAGCTGCTTTGGGTCTTGGGGAGCTTATTGAAGTGACTAGTGAACAATCTCTCAAAGAGTTTGTTATTCCAATAACAGGGTAAGTACCATTACTTTGTGGCTTGTATAAATATAAATCAGGGGAACATAGAAGGCAGAAAGAATAATTTATGAAACATAAGTGCGGGTTCTAGATTATCCTATGTGTTGATGGAGAATTCATCTCAATGATTTCATGGCATTAAGACAGATTATCACATGTTAGAGGAGTACTACGGGAATGCTGTATGAGACTCCTAAGACATGCACATTTGTTGCAAAGAGTTTCAAATGAAAAGTACTGTGAAATCAGTAACTTTACATCATATGTGTAGCTAAGAACTGATCATAATACCATATTTGTGGTTGGGTGCAAATTTAATGTTTCCAGTTTCTTTATGGTGTTCTTTTCTGCTCCTTTTTCTTCTCTCTATCTACATGTGGTACTTGGTTTCATCTTGTTTTGTTGGTAAAATTGATGAGAAGTATTAATTTTTCTGTAGCGTTAGCCATTAGCAAACACATTGACAATTTGATGGCTAGTTATTTTTTGTGGATTAAGGTTTTTCATGGCTCTGTATGTGAAGTTGTAAGACCATACCTAGTCTTTGGAAATATTGTTTGCTTGCTGACCTCTTTTATCCCTCTTTCTGCTGCAGGCCGCTGATTCGAATAATAGGTGATCGCTTCCCCTGGCAGGTCAAGAGTGCCATTTTATCTACTTTAACTGTCATAATCAGAAAGGGTGGGATATCCTTGAAGCCTTTTCTTCCTCAGTTACAGACAACTTTTGTCAAGTGTCTACAAGATAGCACAAGGTAAGGAAAATAATTTTCTGACCCTTCCATTCAATGGATGGGACCCCTGAACTAAAGACAGGTTTTCATATAAGTAAGAATGTTTAATTGCTTTCACCATGACCATTTCTGTGTTTCGCATCACTTTGTGTATCTGGTTCTTATATGTATACTCCAGGACCATTCGCTCAACCTGGTTCTGGCTGGTGGCTTGTACTAAAATAAAATTGCTTGTGGGTGCAGGACTGTCCGCTCAAGTGCTGCTGTTGCTCTGGGAAAGCTTAGTGCATTGAGTACTAGGGTTGATCCCCTAGTTGGTGACCTACTGTCCAGTTTGCAGGTTTGCATCTTCGTTCTTTCTTTCCTTGTGCTTCATTAGTATAGACTACTAAATTTCGATTATTCAGGCATCGGATACTGGAATTAGGGAAGCCATCTTGACTGCTTTAAGAGGTGTTATGAAGCATGCTGGAAAAAATGTGAGCAGCACTGTTACAATACGTGTTTGCAGTGTGTTGAAAGATCTAATTCATCATGATGATGACCAAGTTCGAGTTGCTGCTGCAAGCATACTTGGAATTATATCTCAGGTATTTTGCAGGCTATTTTATCCTATGAACTTATTCTGTTTATGTTGTCCTGTTTGCTACCTTACCAATATAGATTAGCTGTTTAGGTGTTTTTCGAACTTTGATTACACATTACTTTTTTCTGAGATTGTCATATGCTGTTTTTGCTCCAGTACATGCAGCAACCGCAACTTGCCGATCTGATTCAAGAGCTCCTTGATTTAGCCTCTTCTTCAAGTTGGGTTGCTAGGCATGGTTCAGTTCTTACAGTCTCATCGTTTTTGAGACATGACGCATTTGAGGTCTCTGAATCTCCTGAGTTCCCATCAATTGTATGCCACTTGAAAAGATGCTTGAAAGATGAGAAGGTATTCTTATAATTTGGTTAAATCACTTTTAGACATATAGTACAACCAGTTCTCTTGATGCATATTTTTTCAATATCTGAGTGTAACAGTGTCGTTAATACATGAGATTCTGTGATTTGAGTGTTACTGGCTTTTAATCAACAATTTCTAACACTTACTTTTTTTGGGTCAATAGTTTCCTCTTAGAGAAACTTCAACCAAGGCACTGGGGAGACTTTTACTGTATCAAATTGAGAGTAATCCTTCTAATACCACTGCACTGGTGGACACACTTTCATCCTTAGTGTCGGCTTTGCATGATGACTCCAGTGAAGTGCGAAGAAGGGCCCTCTCTGCTGTAAAAGCTGTAGCAAAAGTATATAAAGAATCAATTTGCTCCTGTTTTGAAACCTTTGGTCCTTTGACCAGTAGAATTCTGCGTGAGTTCTTACTGGTTCGAATTGAATTGCAGGAAAATCCTTCTTTCATTGCAGCAAATCAATCCTTGGTCGGTGCTGCTGTTGCGGAATGTTTGAAAGACGGAAGCGCTCCCGTTAGACTTGCCGCAGAAAGGTGTGCACTGCATACCTTCCAGTTAACAAAGGGTAAATAATTTCTCCATAAGCACAAGTCACCTCATTCAACTGTTTCCATTTTCTGCTTGTATAACAAAATCTTGTCCTCACACTATTTTTCCACAGGCCCCGAACATGTACAGGGTGCACAGAAGTTTATTACTGGCTTGGATGCCAGACGTTTATCAAAATATCCTGAAGAAAGGTCCTTCAACCAACCTTTCATATTCATTATTATTGAGCTGTAGATCTGCACTATGAAAATTCTCTGCTGTGGTGGGTTTTTTCCCCCCTTTTTAACTTGAGTACATGCATTATTCATAAATGCAGTGATGAGAGCGAAGACAGTGAAGATGATGAGCCCTCGAACAGTTAAGTTATTGGCCATGTATAATTTTGGCAAGTCAAAATATCTGTAGGCAGTTTTCCGGCCAGAGGCCGTCAGCTTTGGTTGGGCGAAACACAAAACGATGGGAGGAGGTACAGGACAGAAACCAATTGCGAGTCACCAATTGTTGACGTAGAAAGTATAAAATGACTGAATCTTCTATAATTCAGAAAGAGACTACAAGTTTTTGTGTGGTCAGTTTAAAGAGAATTTTGCCCCCTCGTTTTGGTTCCCGGGTAAGTTGTATGCGACAACAAACTGATCCAAATGATCTGTTTCATTTTGGAAGCTTTTTGTAGGATTGGAATTGTCTTAGGGATTGTATATTTTACAGCTGACACCGAGTTCTGTTCTTTTTCTTCGCTTTCTTCTCTATTGTCCTAAATTTGCAAGCTGTAACCTACAAAACAAAGAAAGTATCTCCAATGTAATTGCAAATAGCTTCACTCAACGCAGATACCTGATAGTTTCTGTTGGGCTTTAGCTGAATTTAAGGGATTAGGTGAGTGCTATACTCTTATTAACGATTTAACGGGCATTGGGATTTTGAGCTCCAACTCGTTAAACAAATTAGTTTAGTGTTCCATGTGACTGACATCTTTAAAGTCAGTCATGTCTTAGTATGCGACATTATATTTATATGATGCATTAGTGCATTAACAAATGCTACTATAATTTTAGACGTTAAAATAATAAGTGAAGTTCTTAGGTAGATCGTGGTCTTTGTCGGCCCCCGGTTTTTTGACGGACCTTCCCCTGAGACAGTATCAATTTTCAACAATGGATCACTGTCATTTATGGGTCTGTTTGGATAAACTTGCCAAAATGATATGCTGATAATTATAGAAACAGATCACGGCATTATTCTCGGCAGTTTCATTTCTATGGTCATTTTAAATTGGAAAACTAATGGCAAATAAAAAAAAAAAAATCATATATGGCACGTTGAGTCTCTTCTTTGAAATTTTTTACAGAATCCAATCAGTCACTGAAAATTATACACGAAACTGGTGTAGGATGAGAGAAATTGAGATTGAAATTCATATCCTATATATAGCAAATTCGATTCTAAGTATGGATCTTGGGAAACTAGTAACAGTATCTTCCTATCCCTCAAGGCCACTGGCTCGTGGCTAGTCTTCTACAAAAATTTCTTCCAACACCACTTGCGTAAGTGGATCTAGAGGCTTTACCTTTGTCTACTCAAGCAGATTAAGGTTAACTTTCAAAATTGAAGGTGTTTTGCGAGTAGGTTAGGGTCTAGGGATGCAAAAAAAATCCAATCCTATCCTATTCTCCTTGAACTTGGCAACTCAAACCCAAACTTGACCATACGCTCAAAGTTATGTGAAAAGTATGAGTTTAACTTATACCACTCGATTTTACCCACACCCCTCTTAAATGGTATATTTATATTCAAAATATGATTTTATTTTATAAATAAAATTATAATTTAACGTAAATTACCTTAAATTACTTTAGTTTATGATTTTTTAAGTATTAATTAATTGTGAATATAAACATTGTTTTGAAAATATATGTAAATATATAAAAAGAAGATCTAAAAAAATCAAACATATATCTTAAAATGGATTGGTGGGTAGTATCCGTCTATCCATGGCGTAGGTACTACCTTGAACTCGATTACTTAAGGAGAGAGTTTGAGATTAGTTATACCCGACCCGTTGACATCCCTATTAGGTTTATACTCAAATCTGTCATGGAACCAAGTGTAAACTATCTACCTCGGGAGTTATCCTTGAGATTTTAGTTAAATGGTTGTTAGAAGTTGCCCCGTAGTATAGAATTGAACAAAATTGTTTTTGTTTATAACACAAAATTGTGTCTTTGAATATAAAGTTGTATACTACAAACTTGTGCATGTACATTTGAATAGTGAAACTTCACTACTAAAAAAATGGCTATAGCGTAACTTGGTGTTAGCATCAAGCAACCTTTGCTAACATTTCTGTTTCTAAATTACTCGCCACTAATACTTTAGAGGCGGTTGCAGTAGCTAGTTAGCAATGGTTGACCTTTGCAATTCTCTTTGTTACTAAGGTTCTGGCACCAGCGTGTGACTGGTGACTTAGTGACAGTTAGGCTTCTCTAGCTAGCGAAGGTTTGCTATTGTCGAGATTAGCCAAGGCTGGCTATCGCTACGTTTAGTGAAGGCTAATCGTTGCTAAGTTAGGGATAATAAGCCGTTGCTAATATTAGCGAAGGCAAGCCATTGCTAACTTATTGAAGATCGGCTAACTGTCGTTAACTTAGCTATAGCTAGCCCTCACCACACCTAAGCCTACAACATTTCAAATATAATTATTTCTTTTAACAATAAGTCTAGGCTACAGTGAGATTCTATAATATCAAATAATAGCTGAACTTAATTATTCGTTTGTTAATAAACATGTTTAAAGGCATATATGTAGTAAAGTGTTGCCATAAAAGGAAATTGTTGATTATCAACTAGTTAAAAAAATTACAGATATTTTTTTGTAGCGAAGTGGGAGGACAACGGTTTGAAATTTTTTAAACCAGTGACGACTCTTATTCGCTAGTACCCTGGCTAACCTCTTTCACTCATTTTTTTTATAAAATAAGTACAAAGTTAATTATAATGAACTACTTAAGGTCCTTCCATGTATGCAAATTAAATGACTAATATTTTGGTTACTGATCAATAAAATATATAGTATTCCTAGATCAGTTGAAATTCAAAAGACCCCAACTTCTCTATTTTTTAGAATATTCATTAACACGAAAGAAATTGTTAATCATAAAATAAAATTTTATCCTAAATTATAATATTTATTATTATTATTATTATTTTTTATGGAAACGTAGATTCATTTATCCATGCATGTCAATTGAAAAAGAAATTGAAAAAATTGGAATCGATTATTTTCAAAACAAATGAAAAAAAAATGGAAGAAAATTTTCATCAAAAGATAATGACGTACGGTTAGCCGTTACTAGTGTAAATGGCCGTTGGTATTCGATATGTTGGAAAATTTTTTACCAACGCGCAACTAATAACACGTTGGTAAATTCCAACGTGTACACATTGGTAAAATACACGTTGGTAATTACCAACGGTCATTTAAAGGACTCGGTTTCCATCGCGTAGTTATAGTTACCAACTGCTGCGCGTTGGTAACTTACCAACTGCTGCACGTTGGTAAATGGGTTACCAACTGTCAGCAGTTGGTAACTTGGCAGTTGGTAATTACTAACTGACAGAAGTTGGTAACGGTGCTGTTATAAAGCCGTTGGTACTGACCCTTCGCGAAAGTTGGTTTGTTTCACATTTGCGCGTTCGTTATGTATATTAAACGTTCCAGGTTTCGGTTCTTTCGTATTTTTCCCTGTTTCAATCCACATTCAAAAGTAAATTACCAATTCAAAAGTACGCCTTGCTTTACTCAGCAATAAACATTACACAACTATAGCAACGTAATTGAAATAAAATATTCTCAACTATAGCATAATTAAAGCAATAACAGATATGTCTGAAAGAAAGCATTCAACGCGTGCGGCTTACAAATTTCATAAATATCAAGTCAGTCTGATTTAGGTCTAAAAATAATTATGTTGCCATGCTCTAATACAAGAACTGCAGAAATGCGCTAACCTGTTGATGATGTCTATCACGGAGTCCCGACTATCTCCTCATCCTCTGACTCCGAGTCATCAGGATAATGTGTAACTGGTTGTGCCGGCGGGCATGGAAGGTTTAGCGAACGACAAATAATCTCCAACTGAGCCCGGTTTGCCTCCAATGCAGCTCTTTGACCCTCCATCTCTGCTCTCTGTCTCCTCTGAATCCTCTCGAGCTTCCTCTCGTACTCCGCATCCCTTCGCGCATTCTCCTCCGCCATCATCTTCTGTACTTGCTCGTTGAATTGCGGTGTCTGTGTGATGTCGATAGGCGGGATAGGACCATGCTGTTGGCGTCCCGGTATAGCACACTGCTCAGATCCTAATCCAAATACCCGGCCTCTCCTTCTACCGCCAGATGCGGTACTAATGATTGCTAGTTCATCAATGGCCTCTATTCCACCCTCTTGTTGTGTTTGCTCCTCAATCTCTGCACTGATACGAGTCTACAGCAACGTCATAAAATACATTTAGTCATGTCATAATTTGTAAAACATAGTAATTAAGTTAAGAATATTCTGCAACCAAACGACTTTTACTACTTACAGCAACTTCTTCATAGCGCTTACTAACATATCTCCCATTCTTCTTTTTATGTGTCGCTTGAAGAACTTTAAATAAGCCAGGGTCCTTCTTTTCAGGATCTCTCTCTCTCTATTTGAATGAAAACCAACATTAATATGTTAGAATATTTCATTAGTATCTCAACTGTTATTTGAAAGAACATTAAAGCATACATACCATTTGCTCTCGATGTGCAGACATCGAGATAGATCCCCCAGCATATGTCGCGCTGCAAGAGCCAGACTGTGAATCGTCGTCAGTCATTGTTCCTCGCATTGCGTTGAACTGCGCGGACTTTTGAATGAACTAAGGACTCGCCCAATATGCCTCCATCTCCGCATATGCAGCATCTGACATAAAGTTCGCCTTCGCTCAACGTTTAACCGGATTTTTCACACGCCGAATTTCTGACATCATGCTTCTGTAATGTTGTGCTCCCAATATATTTCAAACCTGATACACCTCATTATGGTGTATGGGATCCCAGTCACAGCTCCTCTGTACAGGTTAATATGTTTAAACTATTAGAATGGGAAAATCCCATTCTATCTTTTATAACATTATTACATCATTATCATAGTAATATTATTGTCATACCTCAAAAACACGCCACCATTGCTGCAGGTCTGATGGAGAGACGGAGGACCAATCAGCATATGGCTTGAAATGTGTGGTAAAACATGGTGTCACTAACCGTGTCGCCGCAGCTGGCATGAATCTGTGACATTTAAATTATCGGACTTACGTTTCAAAGAATGATTCCATGTAAAATATTATATCACTATTATTAATACTTGTGTCTGGTATTTATCACTTACGTGTTACCATGTGGGGTTATCCTCATCCGCAGTCGACCTGCTGTTTGTGACATCGATGATGGGATGTCATCAATATGTATATCATCATCTGAGGGATGGGTCGGCACTATGGGGTGCCTCTGGTGCCGCGCACCAGATCCATGTCCAGATGGCGTGCCTCCACCGCCGTCTTCTCGGTGCTCATGTGAGGGGACCTGCGTGGGTGGCACTGTTGTCCCCTGCGTCTCCACACCGACATCCTCCTGTGCCCGGGATGAAGAACCCATCCTATGTCGTTCATTAAGTATTGGTTCCATTACCTCTTTAAACTGCGCAAATGGTCCTTTCCCAGGTCGGCGTTTATACGTGTTATCCCCTTTACGAGGCATTTGCATTTATTTAGTTTTTAAGTTGGTGAATTAAACATAACATATATCTACTGACATATATTGTGCAGTATTAGGGGTACATAAACGTACTCAAATATTTCAATGACATACATAAAAATTACAGGTTACCATTGTTCCTAATACATGTTATCTAATCATTCATTCAGACCCACTGCTGTCATTCGACTCAAACTCCTCGGACTTTTCAGAGTCACTGTCATTCGATATAAACTCCTCACCATCCTCTGTTTTGCCATTATATCTCCCCTCCTCAAGTACATATTCTTCAATATCATCACCGACACCCGGGTCAGCTAACTCCTCAATTGGGTCATCTTCAATTCTTTGACAATTAACGGATGCACTGTCTTGATACACGTCATCCGTGTCCATAACTGCAGCCTGTATTATCCATCGAGGTTTTATCTTCATAACAGCTGACCACCCGTTTCTTTCACGTGACTTACTCGGATATCGTGTGTAGTAAACTTGGTCAGCCTGTGATGCTAGAATGAAAGGATCAAACTTCTGATATCTGCGGCTATTCCGGATCTCAACTAACCCAAACTGTTTATGCATTCGAGTTCCACGTTCAGGTGTTGGGTCAAACCAGTTGCACCTAAACAAGACAACATTCTTATGCGGAAAGCCGGGATATTCGAGTTGAATGACTTCTTCTAATATACCATAAAAATCACATTCAACTTCACTTGCACCCGTGCTGCGTATGCATACTCCACTATTAAATGTTGATTTGTCCTTCCCCCATTCACTTATGTGAAACTTGTACCCATTTGTGAAATACACCGGCCATGTCTGAACTCGCCGTGAGGGACCACATGCAACATCCCACAAGATGGTATCGACAATATTGTTACCTGGGTCATCAACCTATGCAAAACATATTTCAATTTAGGACAACATATATGGAATGTTGTATAACTTAACATATTGCAATACATTCTGTCCTAAAAGCACACGTACATATCGTCGGAGCCAGGCTGAGAAATTGTTTTCAATGTGTATGTCCATCTCGGACATTGTTATCTCGGGTGCAGTTTCCCTGACCATGTCCACAAACATACTGTGGCCAATAACAGAAACAATAAAAATATGTTAGTTTTGTTTGATCAGTAGTACTGAATTTGAACATATTCACAGTTGGAATGCCTTTTCATGACAAATGACTTACTTTAGGTATGGCCTGATCTGAGGACAGTTTAGAAGAACGTATGTGGTTGCAAGTATGAGTTCATCGTCCGTGAGGAATCTATAGCGGCATGCACCATATGGTCGTCCCGGAAAAGTGAATATCGTCCACAAGTCACCATTACATTGGACAGGACCACCATCGCCATTTCTCGGTACGCGGTTCATCATTGTGGGAACATGGGACTCAAAGTAATGAGAGCAAAAGATAGAAGTTTCCTCTATAAGGTATGCTTCACATATCGATCCCTCAACATGAGCAGTATTAGAAACCTTCATTTTTAGGTCATGCATGCACCGTTCAAATTTATACATCCATCGGTACTGAACAGGTCCTCCAACCCTTGCTTCATAGGGCAAGTGAACTGGGAGATGCTCCATCACATCAAAAAACCCTGGAGGGAAAATTCTCTCAAGCTTACAAATTATAATTGGAATATTTTCCTCCAATGCAAACAACTGATTTTCATGCAATTCTGGAGAGCACAAGTCTCTAAAGAATAGGCTTAACTCCGTTAATGGCTTCCAAATATTGTCGGGTAGCGCTTTGAGGGCAATGGGGAGAAGCCTTTGCATCATAACATGGCAATCATGACTCTTCATACCATACATATTGCAACCAGCTGTATCAACACATCTCCCAAGATTCGAGGCATATCCATCAGGGAGTCGTAATGATTTTACCCAGGCGATCACATCTTGCCTTTGGTTAACATCCAATGTGAACCTCGCCTTTGGTTTGAACGAACGACCATCATCAAGTGGAACCATGTTTAACTCCTGCCGATTACAATAAATTTCTAGGTCCTTCCGTGCTTTCACATTATCTTTGCTTTTGTTCTTAACATCCATCACAGTATTCCATATATTCTCAAACACGTTCTTCTCAATATGCATAACATCAAGATTATGTCGTATTAAGTTCGTGGCCCAATATGGTAACTCCCAGAAAATGCTTCGCTTCGTCCAATTATGTGATTTCCCATAATCACACGGTCGATTTTGTGGACCATCGTTACCAACTGATGGTATCCATGAGATTCTTTCAAATATATCTTCACCTGATAAGCGCGGAGGAGGCAATGACTTTTCTGATTTCCCTTTTTTAAAGCAAGTACAATTCCTTCTATATGGGTGGTTCCGGGGGAGGAATTGCCGATGACAGTCGAAAAAAGAAATTTTCCCGCCATACTTAAGTTGGAATGCCTTACTTTCACCCATACAAATAGGGCAAGACAATCGCCCATGTGTCATCCAGCCTGATAGCATGCCATAAGCCGGGAAGTCATTTATGGTCCACATTAATGCTGCTCGCAGAATAAAATTCTGTTTCAATGACACATCCCATGTTTCGACACCATCAAACCACAGATGCCGTAGCTCGTCAATGAAAGGTTGTAGATAAACATCAATCTTATGATTTGGGCTACGTGGACCTGGAATCAGCAACGAAAGGAACATGTAGGGTTTTTTCATGCACATCCAAGGGGGCAAATTATACGGAGTAACGATCACAGGCCAACAAGAGTATTGTTTCCCAGATGGTCCAAAAGGTGTAAATCCATCGGCACACAAACCCAATCTGACATTTCGTGGTTCTGAAGTAAACCATGGGTAGGTCTTATCAAAATGTTTCCAAGCTTCACCATCTGATGGATGTTTTAACACACCCGGGACCTGTGTTTGCTCCTTATGCCACCTCATCTGCTCAGCTGTTGCCAATGACGCAAATAAGCATTGCAGATGAGGGCTTAGTGGTAAATAATGCATGGTTTTCCTCGGTCGATCTTTACCACGACCTCCTTTTTTTGGCTTATATCTCTCAGACCCACAGTACTTATAAATACGATTGGTACTGTCATCTTTCCAGAACAACATGCAATCATTCACACAGACATCAATCTTCTCGTGAGACAGACCCAACTGGGAAACTAATTTCTTAGTTTCATACCAATTTGATGGCATCTTACTATTTGTTGGTTGGGTCTCCTTCATTAGTTGGGCAACGCCATTAAAGCATCCTCGTGACATGTGATACTCAGACTTAAGGTTGAGAAGGCGGACAGCAGCAGATAACTCAGAATGACTTTCGCACCCATCCCATAAAGGAGTTGACGCTGAATTCAACAGATTAAAAAAATTTTGAGCACTTTCATTCGGCTCTACAACATTGTCTTCCGGAAATTGATTGTAACTAGGGCCAACGGCATCTAATACCATCCTTTCATATGGATTCGTCGACGAACACCCTTGGTCAAACTCCCTAAACCCACCCACACCTGGAGCCGTATCTGATGATTCATTAAATGGCTCACCATGTGCGGTCCAATTCAAGTAAAAAGGCGTAAACCCCCATTTGTACAGATGAACTCTGACCTCATCAGCCTGATTAAACCGCAAATTCTTACACTTCCGACAAGGACAGCGAATGCAGAACCCGCTCATAGTTTCAGGGTGGGATACAGCAAATGATATAAATTCTTCCACCCCGGACTCCCACTGTTGTGTGTAACTAGTTCGGCGAGGCAAGAAACGGTTATTGTACATCCAACTACGGGCGGATTCCATTACACACAAAATCTGTTCGTAATGATAAACACCTCAATCTATTAAATGATATACGTACTCAAGTTTTAGGTTGAGTTACTAAAAATAACAAAAGTATGCTTCAATGTTTACCCTCTCAAGTTTACAGTATTTTTAGATAGACAAAGTTTATTCTCAATAAAGTTGTTCTTATGATTAACGTACGGTCATCATTATTGTTTTTATTGTTCTTATTACTGTCATTGTTTTTAGTACTTAAATTCATAATTTTTAAAGAATATTTTATTACAAAGCCAGGATTTACTAAGCTTTTAAGTACGTTGACTAAGCTATTTTATCTTAATAAGTTAAGCCATCAAGTTAAGTAAACTCATGTACAATATGATGAAGGGTAAGAACTGATAAGTTCAATTGAAGACAATAATTTAATCTTGTAGTTAGAACATAAAAGTTAGGGTAGGATTTGCACAATAAAATCCTTTCTAGTAACCATTGAATGTTTGAGCTCTCATTAAATCAGTATATATTTTGTTATATATACTGATCCTAAGTATTTAGGGTTTACAAGTTTAGGTATATTGTGTTGGGTTTAAGTGTAGATGTATGGTATAAGGTAAAGGTTAGGGAAAACCTTAGAAGTTTGCGTTAAAGTCATGTTTGGTACAATCAGGATACCTGGATTTCTTCGAATGACAGTGATAACTCCTCTTCAGTGGTCCTAATTAAGTATTTGTTTTAATCTTTTCTCTATTGGTATCCAAATTCCTTTACGAGGTATTTTTTCTGCATTATTATTGTCATATGCCTGTCCACATGGTTTTATTATAATTTCATAAAGTTTTATTATCAATACTATCTTATGACATAATATAACCATTTACACTAAAGCACTCCAACTAAACCATAACTACACCTATTACCATAAACTTATTTAAATAATCATGCCATAAAATAATATACACAACGCACAAAGAAATTACATATTAACTATAATACAGAAGAAAAAATATGCACAGATAACAAATAATTAACATAAATTTCATATTCAAATCTAAAGCCACAGTGTTCAAACCATAGTGAGAAGTATTTCCGTTTTATTACCAATATTAGTAATTAAAATAATTTCCCTTAAAATCATCCCGTTCTCAAATATACACGAAAAGAATTATGAACTAACCTCGAACGACAGGAGAAACAATGGGTACTTCTTCACGCTAGACAGATGCAGGGAGGAACTGAAAAAGGGGGGAAAAATAACTTAATATACTGGTAATATAAGAAATTTCTTCAAATGAAACTAAGTATCATTAATGTACACGATCAATTTAAACAAAATACGGTACGGAGATTATTATTTGTTTCATTATAGTTATGTATAACCGTCATGTCATTATCTTTTCTCTCTTAACGCATCATTTATTTTAACTTATGTATATCTGTTTTAAATTGAGACATTTTTTTTTTAAATTTCAGATAAGGCGAACACATATTTTGTACATACCTAGTTTCCATCGTTGAGTATACAATTTGACCTATATATATATATATATATATATATATGGCAATGAGTTTGAGTTTTTGGAACTGGCTTTTCTTAATCGCTTATTAATATCAACTTTGTTTAACTTGTGAGATCATTCTTTGAAACTAAAGTTGGTATTCTACCATATAATCTGTTCGATAGTTTTTTATTTCAGAAATGAGTTATTAAAAGTTCTAATGCAATAGTATATGGTTCAAGTGAACATTCCATAATTAAAAGTAGTTGAGTATATTCCTTTGGGTATTTTAAAAAGGGATCGAGTTTCATTTTAATTTTTCTTCATTTTTAAGTAATTTAATTTGTTAGTTCATTATTTTAAAAATGAATCATAAAGAGTTGCCATAAAAAAGGGAACATAAAGAAGAAACATAGTAGCATCCACTAATTGTTGCACTTAGACACAGTACCAAAATAATGCTTATTATATTTACATAAATAAATATTAATAATACGTTAAATACATTAAATGCATTTACTTCTAATAAACTTTATCTATCTAAATAATTTATATCTTTCTCAATTTACTAATAATTTCTATATCTACAATGGATTTTAATATTTATAAACCAATACTTAATGCTTGTTGCAATATTAATATTAACTTGTTTAACATTTTATTCATTTTTCAATTACTTCAAAAATAGAAGTATCATTTTTTTTATAAAGATTTTAGCAAATCTAATTTTTATTTTAAAAATTATTTTTCACCATATGAAAAAAATATAAATATTCTACAATATTTTGTCATTGCAAAATGTAAATATACTACCTAAACAAATCACTTAACTCTAATTTTTTCATCAATTCTAATTAATCCCGAAAATAGACAAAAAATTGTAAAAAAATGCACATAAAAAAACAATTGTAATGGGTAACCTAAAAACTAAATCTCCAACCAAATGCAACACAAAATAACAAATATTGCACATATTTCAAACCAAATTAACACAATATAATCTGAAAATACGTAATTATTAAGGAAAAAAAATCAAAAAATCCGAAATAAACGCGGTTACCTCAAAACAAAATATTAACTTCCTTGAAACACCTCCAAATCGCTTCAATCCTGCAATAAAAACCAACATCTTCAACCCATTATCAACCAAGAAGCTCAAATAGGGAGAAATACATCCACAAAAAAATGAAAAATTCGCTGAAAATTAATTAACCTTCAGATCTTGCAAAACGACAGCAGATCGACGAATCTCCGACCTCAAAGAAGATGTTTCCGGTCCCAATCGAAGGAGACAAGTGAATGTGTGTGATGTGTACGTGAGATACGAAGCGGAGAGACAGGAGAGAGAGAGAGAAACCAGAATAGAAGAAGAAGAAAGAAGAAGACGCGCGGCTCGCGACGCTGGGGCGCGGGGGGGGGGGGGGGGGGGGGGGGGGTGTTTTAAAATTTTTTACCAAAACGCACCGTTTTACTTAAAAAATTTCCAACGGCTCAAGCCGTTGGTAAAAAAAAAAAAACACCAACTGCTGGAAGTTGAAATTTTACCAACGGCTCAGGCCGTTGGTAATTACCAATGGTTTGCACGTTGGAAAAAAAAAAAGTAAAATTTTTTTTTGAGCACTCACCAACGCGTGCACGTTGGAAAATATTTACCAACGGCTAGCCGTTGGTAAATCACCCTTAAAAAAAAAAAAATTTACCAACTGCTGGGAAGTTGGGATTTTACCAATGGCTAAGACCGTTGGTAATTACCAACAGTTTGCACGTTGGAAAAATAAAAAAAAAAACTGTTAAATTTTTTTGAAACCATCACCAACGCGTGCACGTTGGAAAATAATTACCAACAGTTCTACGCGTTGGTAAATACCAACGGCTACGTCGTTGGTAAATTAGCAGTTGGAAAAGCGTGTTATTTTAGTAGTGAAGCTGTTGCTAATTCTAATGATAGAGTAGTGTTAGCTTAACGTCTCTAGACCATGGCTGCATAACTATGACAAACCATTGCTAAGTGCAGTCAAAAGTCAGCCAACTAGCAATGGCAAGATGTTGCTATATCAGTTGCCATGAATTAATGATGGCCACTTGTCGCTAGTCTGTCATGAGTTAAAATGTTGTTAGAACCATCGATCGTTAATTTAGTAAAAGCTAGCTGTTGCTACATCTTGCTGAATGCTTAATGGCGCAGTTTACCTTTGCTAAAGTGTTGTTGGAGATTTAATGATGGTTTACTGTCACTAACTAGCTTTTTTCTAGTAGTGAGATATATTTGCAAACATGGTTTATGTGGGTATATAATTTATGCTCTTTGACACGATTATATTTTGCGATACATGTTAGTATGGCAATTGTACATATAAGTACATTAGAATTTACTATATATGTTGTTATCAGTAATGTATGTAATACACGTTAGTACTATAGTTGTACATATAAATATATATAGTGGCTGTACATATAAGCCAAAAAGAAAAAAGAAAAATAATGACAAACCAAAATTAGTTTTTTTTTTGGTTAAAAAAAACTCAGGCTTTGAAAGTTCATTATTTCATTTAATCTGAAACTAGGATACATACCCCAGCGCCAATTGTGTGAGCGAAAATTGATAACTTTGATTTTCTCTTTTTCCTGTTTCCTAAATCCTCTCCCAATTAGCAAATACCATTTTAATGCATGCCTAGTAGGTACTAATAGTTAACAGGGGCAATTTTGTCCCATCGATGTGGATAAAAGGATTTCATTAGGGCATTTGTGGTTTCGTAGCAAATGCCATTTTATACCCAATTCGTTTTAACTTTAATCAATTGACTATAAAATGACTTTTTCTTATTTTTACATTTTTTTTTACTTGAAACTAATTTTAATTAAAATCCAATATTATGTAGCTACAATAATCAATTGAAAACATAATTTTACTAAATTTTTATGAATTTTTCTAGTTTCAAGTCTTAAAAAAGAAAAATTCATAAAAATTTAACAACATCCTAAAAAATAACTTTCAAATTGATTATTACATCTAAATAACATTGACTTTCAAATGAAATTAATTTCACGTAAAAAAGATGAAAAAATTAAAAAAAGTTAGTTGACTTTAAACGAAACAAATTGGCCTAATAGGTACTAATATATTTTGAACATCCTTACGTTAATTAGGGCATTTGTGGTTTCATTTCGAATATGAAACCACGATATTGATTATGTAGTATACGTACTACTTAAAAGTACAAAGAGTGAACTAATTGTGGTACGTGGTTGAAATTATTTAATCCGGTCAACAGCGTGGTTCAAAGATAGAGAACAATGAAGGAAGGGCGGGAACGGTGAGCGGAATTAAAGAAATAGAATACAAGTAGAAAGTCGAAGCTTATGGTCATTAAATATACATTAATATTATGCCAGCTTCTAATGCATTACATATATTTAATATCCAATGTAAATGTAAATATAAATATAAATATAAATAAATCTTTGATCGATGCATGCCTACCACATGGAGATGAGTGTGGTTTCAGCTTACTTCAAGGGATATTGCTTCGAATGCACTTCTCTCTCTCTCTCTGGCTCTGATAAGATAACCAAAATACTTTATAAACTAATTAAAGACAACCAAGAAATTCAGTATATATAGAAATAGAATCACCCAAAAAGTTGAGAACTTTTCTTCTTACTTCACTTCCCTAGGTCTCATCACCTCTTTCTCCAATTAATTACTCCACGTGTGCATGTCTGTATTTAATAGTAAGTACTAGTATAATTTTATCTTAGATTAACTGCCTGCTCACTAATTAACTGGTATTTATCTGTAATCAAGTTCTTGGCTTATTAATCAAACCAAAACTAGCCAATCATGTTAATTAGTTCATGGCAGGAGGAGCTGAGATTTAACGCGGTTTTCTCTCAAAATAAGTTTGAAGAATTGAAAACTAACAGAAATCTTTAACTAAATTTATTACAAGAGAAATCATCGTTGGTGGCTTTTTGGTTTTAGTCGTTATTTTTCTGTTTGTCTTTTTGTCTTTTTTTTTTTTGTATCCGAAAATTTTGTTTTCTTTTGTCAAAAGCAATACATTTGCATTGGAAAAAGAGCAAATTCTCTTTAATTGCTGCTTTTCCGAATTTTAATTACTGAAAAAATGAATATAAATTAAACCACAATTTAGCAAAGAAATTAAATGAATAATCTATTTCTTTGGCCGCTCCTATTGCTGTAGAAATTATATATATCACACGAATATATATATATATTGTGTGCGCGCAGGTACGCACGGGTGTATCCAAAGTTGAAAGTCGAAACTTTCCATATATATGATCTCATAAGTAGTGACTAACTTGCAAACAAATTGAATCTATTGAGTCTTCTTTTCTTTTATAATAAGAAGCATCTATACAGGAGGTACTTATATTTAAAAAAAAAAGAAAGTGAATACACGCTTTTTCAAAATCTAGAAAACATCATAACCAGTCTCAGAACGTTAAATAGGGAAATTGGGTTCAATTAACCACTGCATTGAGAGGTGGGAAAGAATCCAGTGGGCCTTAATTTTCCTTACATAATGTAATTAAGCATATATCAACGTATTGCGGGCAAAAAAATAATTTTTTTTGGGAAAAAAAAAAGAAAGGGAAAAGGCGATATAAAGCTAAAAATTAATTAGTTGCCAGGGTACTAGACATAGATAAATAAATAGAAGTGTTGGTGTGTGGTAATTAAAGAGAAGGTAATAAATCACATTCAACATATATATCTGGATCGATACACCAATAGGTTGGTGAGGCGGCAACTTGAGATACTGCCACGTGAGCATTCCGAAAGGAGATTGTTATACCCAGGCCACTGAAACTTTACTGCATGCATATACCACACATGGTGGATCGGAGTGCTGCAGCTGCTTGGAGTTGAAAAAAAGGAATACGTACAGAGACTGAGAAGTAAAGAAAGCTAAAGCTGTATATATATATATATATGGTTGGGTAACAATTAATAATAAGTTGAAATAAAAAAAAAAAAAAGAAGAAAATTAATAGGTGGTAGCTTAGCGAGGTGGTAAGTGGAAATATTAATGGCGAAGCATATATATGGTGGCAGGCCATTGAAGCCAAGGGAGCTGCCTTCAATAAAAAGGAGTTGGGGGCCTGCCTGGCCTCTTTATTTTTGTTTGGTAGGTCTGGGTTTTATTACCGCCTTCAACTCCTCTCTTCTCTTAATTCCTCTCATCATTTCTCTTCTGCTTCTCCTTCCTTCTCTCCAATTTGTTGATTCAGAAGAGCTAGGTAGCCAGCTACCACCACAAACCCAACAGAAAAAAAAAAAAACTACAACAATCTGATTTATGCATATATATGTATACACGAAACCAAGGCAGATATATATATATATATATCAGAGGCAATGATGTTTTTGATGGTGAAAGGGTAAGGTGGGCAGGCAGGCGTTGTGCTAGCTGCAGCTGGTTAATTAACCTTCACCCACCCACCCCTCCCTTCTCACCATTAATTACAGAGAGAGAGAGAGAGAGAAACAACTAAACGAGATCATCATATCGAGTGTTGTAACGACAAGAGTCGTTTTCCCTCCACTTGGTTTTGTCTTTGTTTCCCTCGGTCTTAATTTGTGTGGGTGTTTGGTGCCTACTAAGATCAAGAAAAAGCCAGCAGCCCCCTCCCTTTCTCCTTTTGCTCTCATTTGCTTTGGTTTTTGCTAGTAATGGTTTGCCTGTGCTAGCTAGTTTTTATTTCCCTTTCTCTTCCCGGCTAGCTGCGGCTGGGCACTGATTCATATATCATCCGCTGCGCTAGCTGCTTGTATATATATATATGGCCCCAAGAAATTCTGGAGGCAGCACCAGCAGCCCGTTATTGCCCCTCCTCCTCTTCCTTCTGCTTCCACTCCTTCACAACAACTTGACCCTCGTTTCAGCCCTAAATTACACCAACTTCAGGCATGTCAGCAGTTTGAGGCTTCACCGAATTCAGAGGCACCTGGACAAGATCAACAAGACCCCTGTCTTAACCATTCAGAGCCCAGATGGCGATTTGATAGATTGTGTCCATAAGAGAAAGCAGCCAGCTTTTGATCACCCTCTCCTGAAAAATCACAAGATCCAGGTATCTAGGTGCTAGCTCTTTATTTATTTTAATTTTACTTTCCCTTCCCTCTTTTCCAACTGAATTTATGCACTTTCACATGGACTAGCATTATAATTTCTTTCCCTTTTACCCCTAGCTCACCCAAAAACTACAATTTTCAGAGTAGGGTTCATAGTCATACATGTATACATTTGCTCATTATTTGCGTGCTGAGCCTTGAGACTAATTGCTGTTAATTACCAACTAAATGAATCTTGTTGTTTTATTTCTTTCCATTAATTAATCAACTCGAAATTAATGAGTTAAGGATAAATTAAATTCATAGCTAGCTTAAGTGCATAAATAAATAAATACATATATATATATAAGAGGCGTTAATTATAATTATTGTTGCTACAAATCCAGAAAGTGGCACCAGAGATGCCAAGAATGCAGAAAAGGGTGAGGAAAGACGAAGAGGGGAATAAGGGGGCCGGAGACGGAGGGAGAGGCAGAGGAGAAGTTGGTGATGCATGGCAAATGTGGCACCAGAACGGGACGAGGTGCCCCAAGGGGACGGTTCCCATCCGGCGGAGCTCCGTCCACGACGTGCTCCGAGCCAAGTCTTTGTTCGACTTTGGCAAGAAGCAGCGGCGCTCCATCTCTCAGCTTCACAGCCGGCCCGACGCTCCCGACGTCGTCAGCGGCAACGGTCACGAAGTAAGCATCTGAGCTATACATACCCTCCCTCCCTTGATTACAGGAAAAAATGACTTAATTATGGTCCTCGATACAAGTAATTAATACACTCTTAAATATTAATTATGATCATCAAACCTATCATGTTCGCGTAAGTAAATCGTAATTTTGACAAACCAATTAATGCTTAGTTAGAATCGATCCAATATTCCAGTCTACGTTCTTTTTCTATAATAAATTAAACTGAATATTCTAAATAATTAATTAGTGTGATCTACATTAATTAGTGCAATATATATTGACATGCATATATATTGTTTTGACTTAGCATGTGAAAGTGCGTTTGACCCGACTCTTTTAGTGGACATTTTTTAGGAAAAAGAAACCATTACGCCGGATATATATATATTAATTAATTACCAGAAATTCCGAAAAAATAAATTATTAAAATTGAAATTATATATAGTGGGCGAAATTAAAACCCGGGCCTAGCATGTCTAAAATTTCCATGACATGCATGTTGGAATCAAATTAATGTGATCGAATTAATATATATCCAACGACAACCATAACTACTGCTTGAATTTAATAATATTGATTTCTTAATAATGTCCCACATGCAAGCTTAATTAAATTCTATGCTTAATTTTTCATGTTCCATATTATATGTTTCGCCAATAAAGAGAGAGAGAGAGAGAGGAAAAAATAAAAAAGAAGAACAGTATTAATTACTTGGACATATACGTGTGGGTAATTAGTGCTATAGGTTTTGGATTGAGGAAGTGGAGGGAAGGAGAGCAAAATTAATTAATTAGTATGATTAAGCCATATCTAAATAGGAGAAAATAGAGAGAAAGAAAGTTATTATCCATCTTCACTTGTCTTTTTGCGTTTTTTTAAGCCTGCAAATTAATTAAGGGAAAATAAGCATTCCTTCGCTAACTCTCTCTTTCCTGCCCTCCCATTTTAATTCTTATTGATTGGTGTGAAAACGGAGGGTAAGAGTAATACATGCTAATGATCAAGTGTGGGTTATGATTATGATTGATGATAGCATGCGATCGCGTACACGGGAGCATCGGAGGAGGTTTACGGGGCGAAGGCGACCATAAACGTGTGGGACCCGGCCATCCAAGTGATGAACGAGTTCAGTCTATCCCAGATCTGGGTTCTTTCCGGTTCTTTCGACGGCTCTGATCTCAACAGTATCGAGGCCGGCTGGCAGGTACTCCTACTCCCCTGTCCCTCCCTCCCTCATTTCCTATTTAATTACCTCCCTAGTAATTAGTAATTAGATTAGATTAATTAACTCTTTTAATTTGTTTTAATGGGTGGTTTAATTTGGTTTAATTAGAATTAAGAGTTAAGAGTGTTTCTTAAGTTTGGATTGTTGTACTAGTCAGGTCAGTCCGGAGCTTTATGGTGACACCAGGCCCAGACTCTTCACTTATTGGACGGTACGCACCGCAACACAACCTCCCTTTTTCTTCTTCTTCTTCTTCTTTTTTCTGTCTAACCGAATAGTAATGAATTGTGTTTATCTTTTAGTATCTACTAATATATCCTGATCAGTCACATTATAGTATACGTGGTCTATGACATATAATAGAATCAATATTCAAAATCAAACAGAACCTATTACAATTATTCCGGCCCGTCTTTATTTAAGAAATCAATAATTAGCCATTCCGTAAAGTTACAGCTCAACTATATATGAAAATCTATATCTACAATGATTTTTTTTTTTATGAAAATATTTTCGGCCGATCCGATCTTTATTATATCTATATCTACAATGATATATAGCTATTGCCTAGTATCAAGTAAGTATCAATTAATGCAACAGCTAGATTGAAAACTAGTACATCTTTTATATACTACTATATTTTTCTCTAATGCAAATTAAATCAAAACATAAATTAATATATCTAACACTAATTATATTTGTTCATGATAAACTATAATTAATTTCCAAAGAAACAGCTAGAAGTATATAGTGGAATATTATATCATGGTATAATTATTTTCAAGTTTGATGGCTGCCTTTGCCGAGCATCGAAATCGAAGGTCATCTTTCAAAGCAAACTTGATTGTTATTTTGCACCTTTGCGTAGGCGTAGCTAGCTCTTCTCTTTAACTTTACGATGTAATTTTAAATTAATGTCTTTCAACATTATATATATATATATATATATTCGAACATGCTTTAATTCGTCAAGAACGCTACAAGTAGAAAGCGGGTGAGCCAGCAGCCAACTTAATTCATTCATTTATTTATTTTCTTCATGATATTATCAATAATTAAGCTCTATATATCTTTAATTAGAAACCTGCTGCAGATCGCCCAATAATGATCATCATCATGATTCATGATTATGACCATAATAATCTTTTCCTTTCTCAATTTCATTACTCACTCATCATAACCAAAATAAATGATACTACACATTTTTTATCTTCATATATACAAATTAAGGACGTCGTACCACCTAATTAAATTACATGCAATTTTCAGTGATTTAAGATGGTATATATAAGTATATTAATTTCTAATCATTCTAGAAAAGGTGGAGGATATAATTGATTATTATTTTTTTTTTCCTTCTAGTTGAGTATTATGGTATTAATGGTACTGAATAACTCTCTTAAATATATATACAAAGTTAATTTCGTGCAAGAAATTATATATGTCCCTTAATTGGAATTTACTACTACCCTTAATTGGAATTTACTACTACTAGTTATCGTCACTATATATATACATATACGTTATTAATGGTGTTGATTTTGTTTTGTTGGAAATTGGTAATTAATTAATTACAGACGGATTCATATCAAGCTACAGGATGCTACAACCTCCTGTGTGCAGGCTTTGTGCAAACGAATAGCAGAATCGCCATTGGTGCTGCCATTTCCCCTGTTTCTTCTTTCAATGGCAACCAATACGACATTACCATCCTTATCTGGAAGGTATATATGCTTGTAAATACTCCTACAAATATATACATAGTAATCCATGGTTTTGTTCTTCCCTGATGGATCTTTTTCATTTTTTTTTTTTTAAAAAGGAACATATTTTGTTGCCTCATCTTAACCAAGCTAATTTATTTCTTGTTCATTAATTAATTAACTAGGACCCAAAGCTTGGCAATTGGTGGATGGGATTCGCAGACAACACGTTGGTAGGTTACTGGCCAGCTGAGCTCTTCACACACCTGGGCGACCACGCGACCATGGTGGAGTGGGGTGGCGAGGTGGTGAACTCGAGGGCCAACGGCGGCCACACCTCCACGCAGATGGGCTCCGGCCACTTCGCCGACGATGGCTTCGGGAAAGCCAGCTACTTTCGGAACCTGGAGGTGGTTGACTCGGATAATAGCTTGAGCTCGGTTCACTCCATATCTACACTTGCCGAGAACACCAATTGCTACAACATTATCAGTGATTACAACAACGATTGGGGCACACATTTCTACTACGGAGGCCCTGGGAGAAATCCCCAATGCCCTTGATTAATATTGCCCATCATCTTCGATCGTCCTCTCCCTAGATCAATATGGTTAAAGTGCGCGCAAGCAAGCTCATGTGAAAAATTATTAAGCAGTTAGCTAGCCTTGATTTCAAATTCTTTAATTGTGGATGTAATTATATATAGATCAAACGTGCTATTTCCGCTCCTGTTTTTGCTACTAACGCAACGTAACCAACTCTTCAAATTTTGCCCATCCCATTAGATGTCAGGAATATGTGTAGTTGCATGGGAGTATTCAAGTATCATAAACAGGAGTGGAAATAGCACTTTAAATATATATGCATTGTAATTTTCTGATCAAGCTTGAGACTATGCACCAAGGTGCACAAGCACACACTTGACACCGTTAAAGTTAATGATAATTTTTGTTTGTTAGGATAAGTCATATTTAATTGAGATAATCATGAAATAAATTAACTTTATTCATATTTTTAATTATGGGAAATTTTTGAATGTGAATATGTTTGAAAAGATAATTTGAATGAAACAAATAACTATAATATGATAATTATTTAACAGCAACATTCAGATACCAATTTCATATAATTAGTTGTCAGCTTAATATATGAAGAATTTAGTTTCATATTTGGAGAGTTTTCATTATACTTTATGAAGAATATTCATTTTCATGTAATATAAACTTATTTTGTATAATAAGAACACAATTTTATAAAGTAAAAACCCAATTTAATACAACAAAAACCAAATTTCATATAATTACAACTCAATTTCATAAACTAAAAATTCTGTTTCATATAAAAGGAACTCAATTTCATATAAAAGAAACTTTGCACTTTTACAATACGATTTTAGATTCATAAAATACAATTTCAATTGCATCTATGAAATATCTTCAACCTCTATTTCCCCACCAATTGAATTGTTGAGTGAATCTTCATGTTTCATTGTTGTACCTGCACACTAAGTTAAAAAAAAATGTATTCAATTCCATACAAATAGTTCATAGTTTCATATAAATAAATCTCAATTTCACATAAATAAATTCCAATTTCATACAATCCATTTACAATGTCATCATACACTATCAAAACTCACAACTCATATGATAAAAACACAGTTTCATACATATACCAACCTACACTACTAAAAAACCTTAATTTTCCAATGGCCTAAATTTCCAACGGTCTAACCGTTGGAAATTTCCAACTGCCACAACCGTTGGAGGCTAGAGGAAACATTTTCCAACGGCTTAGCCGTTGGAAAAATTAGGACATAAAAAATATGTTTTATAAATATCATTTCCAACGGCTAAAACCGTTGGAAAATATATAGGATAAGTGAAAACCAGTAAAAAATCTTTAAAGTATAAAGGGTGCAATATTTCCAACGGCTAAGCCGTTGGAAATTAAATGTTGAAGATTCAAAATTAATAAACTGAAAATTTCCAACGGCCAAAGCCGTTGGAAAATATTATGAGAATTTTACTAATGTTTCCAATGGTCAAAGCCGTTGGAATTAATCACGAGAATTTTATAACCTACCTCCAGTTTTCCAACGGCGAAAGCCGTTGGAATGAATGATGCATGTTTAATTAATAAGCTACGGGTTTCCAACGGCCAAAGCCGTTGGAATTAATACTGCATGTTTAATTAATAAGCTCCGGGTTTCCAATGGCCATGGCCGTTGGAATTAATGGTGAGAATTGAATTAATAAGGTACGGGTTTCCAACTGCTTAAGCCGTTGGAATTAATAGTAAAAATTAAATAACTTACCTGAAGGTTTCCAACGGCCAAAGCCGTTGGAATTAATGCTGCATGTTTAATTAATAAGCTACGGGTTTCCAACGGCCAAAGCCGTTGGAATTAATGCTGCATGTTTAATTAATAAGCTACGGGTTTCCAACGGCCATGGCCGTTGGAATTAATGGTGAGAATTGAATTAATAAGGTACGGGTTTCCAACTGCTTAAGCCGTTGGAATTAATCGTAAAAATTAAATAACTTACCTTAAGGTTTCCAACGGCCAAAGCCGTTGGAATTAATGCTGGATGTTTAATTAATAAGCTACGGGTTTCCAACGGGGAAGCCGTTGGAATTAATGCGGAGAATTTAAATAATAAGCTGAAGGTTTCCAACGGCTTAAGCCGTTGGAAAATGAAACGTGGGATTTTTGCCAGCTGAAGGTTTCCAACGGTTGAGGCCGTTGGAATGTCATTTAATGAAACTCACCGTTTCATTTATAGTTTCCAACGGCTTCAGCCGTTGGAAAATTGGCTTGAAATTCGCCAGCGCACCCCCCCCCCCCAGCTCGCGTCGTCTTCTTCCTCTCTTCTCCCTGCATTTCGCTTCTCTGTCTTCTCTCTTCCATTACAAACACAGCACACACATCACGAAAATCCCGAGCATTAAGGGCCGAATCGCGTTCGTCTACCTCATTTCCACGTGGATCTGTTCTCGTTTCTTTCGATCTGTTGGTGAGTTTCATGTTTTTTTAGGTTGTTTGAAATTTTTTTTTTTTTGGGATTTCGTTCGTTTATGTTCTTTGTTGATAATGTATTGAAGATTTTGGTTGTTGTGGCAGATTTGAAGCCATTTTCACGCATTTGAAGGAAGTTAAGTGCCGGATTTGAGGTTAGTTTCTTAAATACGAATTTATTATAATTTTTCCGAAAAAATATGCACTTTCCGAATTTTTACATGTTAATTTCATTTGAAATATGGGAAATATTTGTGATTTGGTGTTGTTGCTGCTTGGATGTGAATTTTGTAGGTTACCCATTGCAATTTTTAATTTATGTAAACTTTCTTACATTTTTCATTATTTTAAGGATTAATTCTAAAATAGGAAATTATTAGTTTTAAGTAAATTGTGTAGATAGTATATTTATGTGTGAAAATAGTTAGTATAATTAAAAATAGTAAATAATTAGTGTTAAGTAAATACAATGTTTAGGTAGTTCATTTATGTGTCAAATTAGTTACTATATTTAAGAATAATAATTTCTTAGTTTTATGTAAATTATTGAGGTAGAATAATTATGTGTAAAATTAGTTAGTGTCTTTAAGAATAGAAAATAATTAGTTTTAAGTATATTGTTTAGGTAGTAAATTTGTGTGTGAAATTTTTTAGTATATTTATAAATATGAAATACTTAGTATATTTAAAAATAATTATTAATGGTGGGATGTAAATTATTTAGGTTGTATATTTATGTGTCAAAGTAGTTTGTATATTTAAGAACAGAAAATAATTACTTGGATGCTAACTTTTTTTAATTAGTATGTTTGTGTGTTAAATTATTTAGTATATTTCAAAAATAGCAACGGCATTAGTTTGAAGTCAATTGTTTGGGTTATATATTTTGTTACAACGTACAATGGTTATTTTGGAATTTTGATTACAATGTTTTCATTATTGGCATTAATATAAATTGTACAAAATATATCTAGTAATAATAATAATAATAATAAACCCAATAATAGTAATAATAATAATAATAATCATAATAATAATGTTTAACCCAATTAGGAAGAGTAGTAATTATAATAATAATAATAATAATAATAAACCCAATAATAATACTAATAATAATAATAATAATAATCATCATCATCATCATCATAATAATAATAAACCCAATTAAGAAGAGTAGTAATAATAATAATAATAATAATAAACTGAATAATAATAATAATAATATTATTATTATTAATAATAATACTAACAATCATAATAATAATAATAACAATAATAATAATAAACCCAATAATAATAATAATAATAATAATAATAATAATAATAATAATAATAATAAAAATACTAATAATAATAATAATAATCATAATAATAATAATAATAAACCCATCAAGAGTAGTAATAAGTATAATAATAATTATAAAAATAGTTATATTGAAAGAATAATAATAATAATAATAAACCCAATAATAATAATAATAATAATAATAATAATAATAATAATAATAATAATAATAATAATAATAATAATAATAATAATAATAATAATAATAATAAACTGAATAATAATAATAATAATAATATTATTATTAAGAATAATAACACTAACAATCATAATAATAATAATAACAATAATAATAATAAACCCAATAATAATAATAATAATAATAATAATAATAATAATAATAAAAATACTAATAATAATAATAATAATAATAATCATAATAATAATAAACCCATCAAGAGTAGTAATAAGTATAATAATAATTATAATAATAATTATAAAAATAGTTATATGGAAAGAATAATAATAATAATAATAATAAACCCAATAATAATAATAATAATAATAATAATAATAATAATAATAATAATAATAATAATAATAATAATAATAATAATAATAATCATAATAATAATAAACCCATCAAGAGTAGTAATAAGTATAATAATAATTATAATAATAATTATAAAAATAGTTATATGGAAAGAATAATAATAATAATAATAAACCCAACAAGTGTAGTAATAATTACTAATAATAATTATCATAATAATCACAATATTAATAATACTAAACCCAACAAGTGTAGTAATAATTACTAATAATACTAATAGTAATAACAAGAGTACTAATAGATGAAATATATGTCACTAATAGTTGTAATAACCTTAAATAATTATAATAATAGTCATAATCTTAATTATAATATGGACCATAATATTTCATAATTGTACTAATAATGCAGTTTGTATGAGTAGTAGTAAAGTAATAGTACACGAAAATGTAATTATTGCTATAATTATAATAATACTTATATGGAAAGAATATTATGAATTACTTCCTATTACGTTTTAACAGTAAACCTTAACTAAAATTCAAAGTATGCTGTTAACCTTACGTAAGCCGTGACTTAGTCATTACAGTTTGTGTGTTTTAAATGACATGGTTTAGATTAACTAAACAAAATAATCTATTGGTAGGACTTCATGGACCGTAGTTGGATGTATAGTAGTCGTTATTTACCTGGCCGAGTTGGGTACACAGAGGAGTGGGAGACAGGGATTGAGCAGTTCATAACATTTGCCTGTAGTAACCCAGCTCACATGGATGGCAACAAAATACGTTGCCCGTGTAGGAAGTGTAAAAATTTGAAGTTTAAGGATTGTGATGACGTTAGAGTGCATCTATACAAAGTGGGTTTCATGGTTCATTACACAAACTGGACAGCTCATGGGGAGGCATTTACAGAGCCTCCGCAACAGCCGTTTCATAATTCTGATTGGTATGAGTATTCTGAGTTCAGTTCAAATGTAAACCCATATGCTCAAATGATATTTGATGCAGCGGGTCCAAGTATGCATCAGAACTCCACTGAACAGGATCAACAACCTAATGAAGGTTTTAGAAGGTTTTCTAATTTACTGTACTCCGCTAGTACACCTCTTTGGGATGGATGTGAGAAGCATTCTGAGCTTTCTGCTGCAGTTCGGTTGTTAAACCTAAAAGCAGAATATCATATACCAAGAGGGTGTTATGATGGTATTGCAGCGTTGATGAAAGAGACGCAGCCAAGTGACAGCAAAATGTCATCCAATTGGTATGAGACGAAGAAATTAGTTTCACAACTAGGTCTTGCCCATCTTAAAATTGATGGTTGTGTAAACGACTGCATGTTGTTTTGGAATACTGATGAAGATGCTTCAGAATGCAAGTTTTGTGGTGAATCTCGGTTTAAGCCGAGAACAAATGGGCGAGGTAAGGATAGAGCAAGAAAGACTATGCACTATTTACCACTCACTCCTCGGCTTCAGCGACTATATGCTTCACTCTCAACTGCAGAGCACATGCGGTGGCACAGTGAGCATCGATCCGAGCCAAATGTTTTAAAACATCCTTCAGATGGGGAAGCATGGAAACATTTTGATTCCACGTACCCGTGGTTTGCGGCGGAGGCCCGAAATGTTCGCCTTGGACTTTGTTCTGATGGGTTTACGCCTTTCGGGTACTCGGGTAAACAATACTCATGTTGGCATGTCATTGTTACTCCCTATAATTTGCATCCGTGGATGTGTATGAAGAAGCCATATATGTTTTTGACTGCATTGATACCTGGCCCTCGGAGTCCACATCAGAATATTGATGTCTATTTACAACCACTTATTCATGAATTGAAGCAGCTATGGGAGGATGGGGTCGAAACATGGGATGTTTCACTGAAACAAAATTTTCAGCTCCGCGCTTCAGTTTTGTGGACCATAAATGACTTCCCGGCATATGGGATGTTGTCCGGATGGATGACTCATGGGAGGTTATCGTGCCCTATTTGCATGGAGTATAGTAAAGCTTTCCAACTTCAGCATGGAAGGAAAACGTCATTCTTCGATTGTCTTCGACAATTTCTAGAGTTGGATCACCCATACAGAAGGAACCGAGTCTCCTTTAAGAGAGGAAAAGTTGAGAAATCGTTGCCTCCTGATCGTTTACCACCAGCAGCAATATTTGAACGTATCTCACATTTGCCTTCTGTAGTGCACAATGGACAGGTTGTAACCATACCAGGTTATGGCAGAACCCATAATTGGACAAAACGAAGTATTTTCTGGGAGCTACCGTATTGGAAGACTAATTTGATCCGCCATAATTTGGATGTTATGCATATAGAGAAGAATGTGTTTGACAATATATGGAATACAGTGATGGATGTGACCAATAAAACTAAGGACAACGTCAAGGCTCGTCAAGACATTGAGATTCTCTGCAGCCGATCAGAGCTACATTTAATTCCTCAGGGTGACGGCCAAGCAGTTAAACCTAAAGCCACATTTGCACTAAACAGAGAGCACAGAACTGATGTGCTTACTTGGGTTAAAACACTTAGACTCCCAGACGGGTATGCATCGAACCTTGCGAGGTGTGTTGACAGTAATGTAAGTCAACTGTCGGGTATGAAAAGCCATGACTGTCATGTAATGATGCAGAGGCTCCTCCCAATTGCACTTGAAGCAATGCCTGATAATATATGGAAACCGTTGACCGAGTTAAGCCAATTCTTCCGAGATTTATGCTCCCTAGAGTTAGATGTGAATCACATGCTCGAGTTGGAAGCAAATATACCTGTCATACTTTGTAAGTTGGAAAGAATTTTCCCACCGGCTTTTTTCGACTCGATGGAACATTTGCCGGTTCACCTACCTTACGAAGCAAGAGTTGGAGGCCCCGTTCAATATAGGTGGATGTACAAGTTTGAGCGTTGTATGCATGACCT
Organism: Aquilaria yunnanensis; assembly: GCA_039654915.1. Classification (NCBI taxonomy): domain Eukaryota; kingdom Viridiplantae; phylum Streptophyta; class Magnoliopsida; order Malvales; family Thymelaeaceae; genus Aquilaria; species Aquilaria yunnanensis. The sequence goes on along the minus strand of CM077600.1, from coordinate 32,259,672 downwards.
CAAAATGAAGGTTTCAAATAAGGCTCATGTAGAGGGTTCAATTTGTGAAGCATATCTAATTGAGGAGACCTCTACATTTTGCTCTCACTACTTTGAATCCCATATCCCACATATGGCTACTCGAGTACCTCGTAATGATGATGGGGGCGAAGGACCATTTGATGAATCGGTGTGGTCTATATTTAGATACCCGGGTCGACCATATGGGGCATCAAGGTATCGCTATCTTGATGACAATGAATTGAGGGTCGCAGCTGCATATGTGTTACTGAATTGTAAGGAGGTGAAGCCGTACCTCGAGTAAGTGAAACAATACCCATCCCATATCCCACACATGTTTATCTGAAACAAAACTTTTATTCTTTTCTACTAACCTCATCCAGTTTATGCTCCAATTATAATCTTATGCCATCTTGTAGTTTGTTCGTTGATGAGGTGCGTATGCATGCACCCAATATACAGATGGCAGACCTGGATGTCTACATTGAGAATAACTTTGAGACATGGCTTAGAAACTATGTAAGTTACTTACACTTCAAATTACCCATATTTTGATAAATAACCAAAATATATATTGATATTATGACTGTTTGAAACTAGGTGAATGATGTAAGAAACACGATCACGGACCGCTTCTTGTGGGATGTTGCATGCGGGCCATCTCGTCGTGTTGAGAGTTGGCCTGTTTACTTCATAAATGGGTACAAGTTCCACATTAGCGACTGGGGTCGCGACAAAGCAACATTTAACAGTGGAGTATGTATTAGGACTTCAGGATCAAGTGAGGTTGAATGTGATTTTTATGGGGTGTTAGAAGAAATCATTCAACTGGAATATCCTGGGTGGCCACATAAAAAAGTAGTATTGTTTAAGTGTGCTTGGTTTGACCCTACTCCAAATCGTGGCATTCGGGTTCACCAACAATATGGGATAGTTGAGGTTTGTGATGGTCGTCGATATGGGAAGTTTGACCCGTTCATTCTTGCTGCCCAAGCTGATCAAGTTTACTACACCCATTATCCCACAAAGTCACGTGACAAAACGGGTTGGTTGGTGGTGTTGAAAATCAAACCTAGACGCATTGTTCATAATGATGTAGCTGATGTCGAAGATGCATATCAGGAAGAATTGCAGGCCGGAGTGAACAGGTCTCCCATAATTATGGATGACCCAATCAACAATTTAGCTGAAACAGGTGTATGGGAAGCTGTGGAGGAAGACATGGCATTGAGGGATGAAACTTTGGGAGATGACGACTTCTCTGAAAATGAGGAGTCCCTTGAAGGAAGTGATGACGAAAATGATTTTGAATCAGGGGATACTGATAGTGACGAATCAGAGAAATCAAATTCAGATGAACTTGGAAACTCAGAATAATGTAAACGTGCATATGTTATTGTATTATGTAATGTTCTCGTTTAGTAATTAACTTTTAATATATATGTAAAGAGCTGTTGGAATTCTTGGCGCACCAAGATCCTTTTAAGATAGGATTTGAGTTCGTTGAGCTAACTATAGCTTGAAAAGGTATTTAAGGCAGCTAGAAGTAGCTCCCCTTAGCTCAAGTCAGCTCACTTCAGCTTATGGTAGCTGAATGTAGGTGGACTTCAGCTCAAGTTAGCTCAAGTCAGCTCACTTCAGCTTATGGTAGCTGAATGTAGCTGGACTTCAGCTCAAGTTAGCTCAAGTTAGCTCAAATCAGCTCACTTCAGCTTTTGGTAGCTGAGTGTAACTGGACTTCAGTTCACTTCAGCTGAAAGCAGCTAACTCCAGCTCAAGGTCAGTTCTTGGAGCTGGACCTTAGTTCATGGTGCTTGGTTGGAGCTCAAAGGAGCTCAATGGTGCATAAGTAGCATAGTGAGCTAGCTTTGTGCCAGCTCACCTTGTTTTTAGCTCAAAACCACCAAGAGACACATCTTTTGTGTAAAGGTATGTCTCTTCATCAAAAGAAATAACTCTTGGCTAAAAGAACATGTCCTTTCATCCAAAGGAAGTGTTCCTTGGGTGAATGGACATGTATATTCGGCCATAGGGTGCTTATAGCACCAAGAGTGTTGTCCTTTGACTTTAAAGGACATGTATGTTCGGCCATAGAGGTGGTTGAGGTGGTTATTGCACCAAATGTGATGTCCTTTAGACTTAAAAGACATGTATTTTCGCCTATAAGGTAGTTATGGGTGGTTATAGGCCAAAGGAAGTGTTCCTTGACTTAAAAGACTTGTATTTTCGCCCATAAGGTAGTTATGGGTGGCTATAGGCCAAAGGAAGTGTTCCTTGGCTAAAAGACATGTATTTTCACCACCAAACATGACCCTTAGCCAAAGGAAGTGTTCTTTGGCTTAAAGGACACCTTTCTTGGTGTAAAGGTGTGCCTTTTGGTCATCTATAAATAGCCTTTAGTGGCTGGCCATTGAGAGCACGAATTTTACACTCAATTTGCACCATTTTTCTTGAGAGAAAAATTCCTCCTTTCATTCCTTTAAAGAGCCGAAATATTAGACACTTTCTTAGAGCATTGTGGGTGGAATTACATTGAGATTCTTCATCTCAATTCAAGCCTCAAGGCGTATCTATAAGATCAAGTCCTTCCTTTTCCTTTTCGGCACAAGACTATCAAAAAGGAAGGTACGCATCCTTTCTTGCTTTAGTAGCATGCTAAGGATTTAAGTTTTATGAATGATCTTAGTGGCATGCTAAGTTTGTTTGACTGGATAAATATGTCTATATTCATGTTGAACTCAAATAGCATGCTAGATATTGTTTTTTGAGACAATATGTATGGAAAACTTATATGCATGTGGCATATACACAAATGAATAACATAAGAGTATGTTATTATTGAGATCCTGAAAATCTTCAATTGGTATCAGAGCCTAGGTCATGAATATGTATATGTTACATGTTGTGAGCATGATTTAGGATCATACATATGTGTATGATTTCGATGAAGGTTAATAAAGGATATGTGTATGAAACAATGAAGGCATGTTTATATATTTCTGATCGAATGTTATATGCATCTCTTTTGCCATATATGAGCATGTTAGAAGTTGTTTTCATACACATGTTGCTTTGTTGAGTCTTGTTGTGTAAATTGAACTAAAACATGTGAATTGCATCAATGTAGATGGCTTGTAAGAATATTGTTGCTGAATTAAACCGTGACCTCAAATTGGATGGTGAAAACTATTCAATTTGGCAACAGAAAGTCAAATTCATTTTAACTGAGCAAGATACTCTTGATGTACTCACTCAAGAGATCATGCCTCCTGCTGAGGGAGAGGATAAGACTGCCTATGAGGCATTCCTAAAGAAGAACTCTATGTGTAGAGTCACTCTCCTTTCCACTATGGTGGATGAGATTATGGTGGAATTCTCCATGCTTGAGGGGGCCAGGGCCATATGGGACTCTGTCAAGGCCAAGTATGGAGATGTTTCTGTAGAGAAACAACGCTCGATGATTCTCAAGTTTGAGAATTATGTGAAGCGTGCTGATCACTCTATGAGTGCTCACTTGCGTGAGATGTCACGCATGATTCACCAACTCAAGACGGCAGGGCATGTGCTCATTGATGAGCAACAAGTGCAAGCAATAATTCGTTCCTTGCCTGATGAGGAATGGCAGTTGATGAAGGTCAACTTACGCCATAACCCTCAAATAATGTCATTTGATGACATTGCCCGTCACCTCCTCCTTGAGGCTGAGGTAATGGCCCTCAAGGACCATTCTAAGGCATATGTTGCCTCATCTTCTATCCAGAAGGGATGGAAGAAGAATGGTGGAAAAGGAGGGCCAGGGAAGGGCAAGGGAAAAGTTCATGCTTCTAAGAAAAGGTTCAAGAAGAAACGGGACATAAGCAAGCTAAAGTGCTTCAACTGTGGGTATAAAGGACACTTTGCAAAGGATTGCAAAGGTCCACCCAAGGTACATACATACCCTTCTACTTCCATTGTACATGTTGTGTCATGTACATTACTAACTGAATGCAATTCTTTGTGGATTGTAGACTCGGGAGCAACAGACCACATAGCACGGGAGAAGTCCTGGTTTGTGGCCTACAGGAAGCTCTCAAAAGGAGCTAAGCACATTTCAGTAGGAAATGATGCCAGGCTGGAAGTGGAAGGCATAGGAACATGTAGGATTCCTATAGATATTGGATATTTGTATCTAATAGATGTGTTGTATGTACCAAACATTTGTAGAAATTTGATTTCTATAAGTTGTATGTTGAAGTACAATTATTGCTTTAATTTCTTTAATAATAGTGTGTCTATTATTAAAGATAATCAGATAGTGTGCACTTGTTCAGTTAATAATGGGCTTTATGAGTTAAAGCCAACTGACCATTCTGTTGCAAGTCCTAGTTGCTATGTGACAGAGGTCACAAATGAAATGAGATGGCATGAAAGGTTAGGTCATATTGGTCAAGATAGAATGAACAAGCTAGCCAAGGGTGGCTTGCTAGGTTCCTTGACCAAGGTTGTCCTTCCAAGTTGTCAATCATGCCTAGAAGGCAAAGCCACAAGAAAGCCTTTTGGCAAAGCAACTAGGAGAGGTGAGGCACTTAGTTTAGTTCACTCTGACCTGTGTGGGCCAATGAGGGTTGAATCTAGAAATGGATTTAAGTATTTCATCACATTCACAGATGATTATACTCGATTCACCCATATCTACTTACTCAGAAACAAGGCAGAGGCCTTGGCATGCTTTGAGAAGTATGTGTACTTGGTTGAGAACCAAGTAGGTAAGAAGATTAAGTCCTTGAGGACAGATAGGGGTGGAGAGTATACATCTAATGCATTCAAAGCATTTTGTGACTTGAAAGGTATTGAGAGGGAGTTCACCCTTCTTTGGACACCCCAACAGAATGGAGTGTCTGAGAGGAAGAATAGAACTCTTATGGACATGGTACGTTCCATGATGGCAAAGGCCAATTTAGACATCACTTATTGGAGTGATGCACTGCTGTGTGCAGTTCATGTCCTTAATAGAGTACCCACCAAGAATGTGAATTCTTCTCCATATGAGTTATGGAAGAAGAAAACTCCTAACCTAAGTTATTTACGCCCTTGGGGTTGTTTAGCTTATGTTCACATAATGGACCACCCTTTGGGAAAGTTGGGTCCAAGAGGGAGGAAGTGTGCCTTCCTTGGTTATGCTGAACAATCTAGGGGTTATGTGTTCTTGGATGTAAGTCACAAAATTGGGAACATCTTTGATGCAAGGAATGCTAACTTTGTGGAGGATGAGTTCCCCAAAGTTGGTGAGTGTGGTGACTTAACCTCATTAAGCCAGATCCTAGATGAGGGTCAACCAAGTGTCATAAGGACACTTGGGACACATGCACCTACTCTAGAGGGAGTACCTCAACCACGTGGAGCAATGGCTCTAGAAATCCCTGTTGTTGTGGACCAACATGAGCAAGATTTCCAAGAGGAAGGTTTTGTTCAAGAGGGAGTTGAGGATACTCAAGGGCAAAATGTTGAGCCTCAAGAGATAGAGCATGAGTTGCCTCCATCTCAGCCTATATTGAGAAGATCAATGAGGAAATTTGGACCACCTAAAGAATGGTGGATCCTGGATAGTGAGGCAAACTTGGTTGCATCTGAGATAGATGAGCCAAGTAACATTGAGGAGGCTCTTGAGGGTGAACAAAGGGAAGAGTGGCTAAATGCAATGAAGGATGAGTTGCATTCGATGCATCTCAATGGGGTTTGGGAGTTAAGTGATCTTCCTCTAGGCCGTAAGGCAATTGGGAACAAGTGGGTTCTCAAGATCAAGGTGAACTCTGATGGAAGTATCGAAAGATACAAGGCCCGGTTGGTGGCCAAGGGTTTCACATAGAAGGAGGGTGTTGATTTCAAAGACACCTTCTCTCCTGTTGTGAAATTCACTTCCATCAGGATATTACTTGCCATTGTGGCAAATCTAGACTTAGAGTTACATCAGATGGATGTAAAGACCGCCTTTCTCAATGGTGATTTGAGTGAGGAGATATATATGAGACAACCTGAGGGGTTTGTCCAAAAGGGTCAAGAAGACAAGGTATGTAGACTAAAGAAGTCTATCTATGGTCTTAAGCAAGCTTCAAGACAGTGGTACTTGAAGTTTCACCATGCAATCACAAACTATGGCTTTGTGATGATGCATGAAGACCATTGTGTATACCTGTACTTTTCTGGGTCTAGTTTTGCAGTATTGACTCTATATGTAGATGATATACTGATTGCAAGTAATAGGCTTGCATTGTTAAGTACCATCAAGGGATGGTTGTCTTCCACCTTTGACATGAAGGATATGGGAGAGGCTGCCTTTATTCTAGGGGTGAAGATCCTAAGGAATAGAAAGGCAAGGCTGTTGGCCCTTTCTCAAGAATCTTATATTGATAAGATTCTTGCAAGGTTCAACTTAACAAATGCAAAGCCCATGAGTACACCTCTTGCATATGGTTGCAAGATTGGAGAGGACTTATGTCCTAAGACTCCAAAGGAGAAGGAAGAGATGGCTCAGATCCCCTACCTAAGTGCCATTGGTAGCTTGATGTACGCCATGTTATGTACAAGGCCAGACATCAGCCAAGCGGTTGGTCTTCTAACACGATATTCTTCCAACCCTGGTCTGGAGCATTGGAAAAATGTCAAGAGGATCCTAAGGTACCTCAAGGGTACTAAGGATTATTGGCTTTGTTACCAAGGTAAAGACCTTGGTTTACGTGGCTATTCTGATGCTGACTGGGGTGGGGATAGAGACTCCAGCAAGTCTACATCTGGTTATCTTTTCATGCTAAATGGTGGTGCTACTACTTGGTGTAGTAAGAAGCAAACTTGTACAACATTGTCCACAATGGAGGCTGAATGTGTTTCATGTGCCTCAGCTGTACAAGAAGCCCTTTGGCTAGGTTATTTCCTTAAGAATTTGGAGTCCAAGGTTTCTATTGAGAGACCTATTACTATCTACAGTGATAGTATGGCAGCCATGGCTTATACTAAGGACCCCAAATACCATGGAAAAACCAAGCACCTTAGCATGAAATATAACTTTGTAAGGGATGCAATTGAAGAGGGTTAAGTTAGGATTGAGTACATTTCTACAGACCTGATGGTGGCAGATCCTCTCACTAAGCCATTGCCACCACTTGTGTTTGCTCGACATGTTAGAGCAATGGGTCTTAGAAGAATGTAAATGTTGGATGTACTTCACCTCTTTGGTGTCACACATGTTATGTATTATTTTTGTGATAATACAGATTATTTTATGAAATAATCAGTTCAATTTTAGAAAACACAACGAACAAATGAACATGTCAAACATAGGTAGAGAATGACTTTCTCACACGAGTCATTCGCCCTTGATCTTTGTGTAAGATTAAGGATGAGACTGGCTAAAGACTTAAATGAATGGTACATTTAAGTGGGAGTCATGCTCCAACACATGACACTTTAGCCTTTTCATGGTCGCCTAGATTATGAGTAATCAAGGTTCAATGCTTTGGTGCATTAAGTTTGTATGACCATTCATACATCCTAGCCTATGTTAGATGTACGCAAGGGCTTACATGGAGAAATTTCATGGTTATTGACATGTCCTCCTTTTATATGTTAAGAGGAGTACACTTCATGGTGTTTTAAGAGGGAGAAATGACACACTCCTCAATTGGAATGGAGATCACTCCAAGTGGGAGTGACATGAGTAAAACACCTTAGAAGTGTATTCTGGAACTTTAATGGAGGTGTTTCCAAGTGTTCCATGACCATGAAATACGACCAGAGAAGAATTTAAGCAAGTTGTCTCTGTTCTTGCTTAGTGTGAGATTCTTCAAATCAGACTCTTAGTGACTATAGCTTGCTATTAGGAAGTTGAGTTAATTATGATCACTTTGATTGGTTGTCGAAGGTCTTAGAGAAATGAGACTGGAGTATCCTCCTTTTGGGTGATCATGTTAATTCATTGACCTAAGTAGTTGAAGCTCAAAGGAAAGACATTAAGATGATACACGTTCACTAAATTCAATCTTGGGCCCACATATTACTGTGAGTAGTATGATAGATTGAATAGTGATTTAAATGAGTACTCAATGCTTAATACAATCATGGATTTCAAGGAGTTGAAATTCAGAGAAAGAGACTGATTGTGATTAAGAAGTGTATCATATGTCTGGGGTCTGAAAGGCAAAACTTGATGTATTCAAGAAAGCTTGATGTGTTTGAGCAACACACTTGTACTTGATGTGTTCAAGGAAAGTTTGAAGAAGTTCAAACTATGAGGAGAGGACAATCTTCTATTGAGAGTCTAACAACCTCAATAGAAGAGACTTAGTGTGTGTGCCTTGAGGTCGCACCCACAACTCTATATATGTAGAAGTGTCTAGATTATTTCGGCTATAAGGATTAAGGAGTTTTGTTTTGAGTGGGAGCTGGGAGTTTTAAAAGCATCTTAGTGCGAGTGAGAGTTTGTTGGAATTCTTGGCGCACCAAGATTCTTTTAAGATAGGATTTGAGTTCGTTGAGCTAACTATAGCTTGAAAAGGTATTTAAGGCAGCTAGAAGTAGCTCCCCTTAGCTCAAGTCAGCTCACTTCAGCTTATGGTAGCTGAATGTAGGTGGACTTCAGCTCAAGTTAGCTCAAGTCAGCTCACTTCAGCTTATGGTAGCTGAATGTAGCTGGACTTCAGCTCAAGTTAGCTCAAGTTAGCTCAAATCAGCTCACTTCAGCTTTTGGTAGCTGAGTGTAGCTGGACTTCAGTTCACTTCAGCTGAAAGCAGCTAACTCCAGCTCAAGGTCAGTTCTTGGAGCTGGACCTTAGTTCATGGTGCTTGGTTGGAGCTCAAAGGAGCTCAATGGTGCATAAGTAGCATAGTGAGCTAGCTTTGTGCCAGCTCACCTTGTTTTTAGCTCAAAACCACCAAGAGACACATCTTTTGTGTAAAGGTATGTCTCTTCATCAAAAGAAATAACTCTTGGCTAAAAGAACATGTCCTTTCATCCAAAGGAAGTGTTCCTTGGGTGAATGGACATGTATATTCGGCCATAGGGTGCTTATAGCACCAAGAGTGTTGTCCTTTGACTTTAAAGGACATGTATGTTCGGCCATAGAGGTGGTTGAGGTGGTTATTGCACCAAATGTGATGTCCTTTAGACTTAAAAGACATGTATTTTCGCCTATAAGGTAGTTATGGGTGGTTATAGGCCAAAGGAAGTGTTCCTTGACTTAAAAGACATGTATTTTCGCCCATAAGGTAGTTATGGGTGGTTATAGGCCAAAGGAAGTGTTCCTTGGCTAAAAGACATGTATTTTCACCACCAAACATGACCCTTAGCCAAAGGAAGTGTTCTTTGGCTTAAAGGACACCTTTCTTGGTGTAAAGGTGTGCCTTTTGGTCATCTATAAATAGCCTTTAGTGGCTGGCCATTGAGAGCACGAATTTTACACTCAATTTGCACCATTTTTCTTGAGAGAAAAATTCCTCCTTTCATTCCTTTAAAGAGCCGAAATATTAGACACTTTCTTAGAGCATTGTGGGTGGAATTACATTGAGATTCTTCATCTCAATTCAAGCCTCAAGGCGTATCTCTAAGATCAAGTCCTTCCTTTTCCTTTTCGGCACAAGACTATCAAAAAGGAAGGTACGCATTCTTTCTTGCTTTAGTAGCATGCTAAGGATTTAAGTTTTATGAATGATCTTAGTGGCATGCTAAGTTTGTTTGACTGGATAAGTATGTCTATATTCATGTTGAACTCAAATAGCATGCTAGATATTGTTTTTTGAGACAATATGTATGGAAAACTTATATGCATGTGACATATACACAAATGAATAACATAAGAGTATGTTATTATTGAGATCCTGAAAATCTTCAAGAGCAACTGAAACTTTAACCTGGTGCCTACAATATGATTGAGCAAGTTTTATTTCAATGTTTGAATTTACGTTATGTAAACTTTTGTATGGGATTTCATAATAATGTAGATGCCACCAAAAGGAGATCAAACATATACACGTCACCCAGGGAAAGGGCTATTTCAGCAAATGAAAGAAGTTTTAGCTGAACCAATAGGTAGACATGAGCGGGCACGCCAATCGCACTCCCATGATTCGGATGCACAGCCATCAACAGAACAAACACCTGTTCATCATCCTCACCCTTCCACAGGTGGTATTCACATTGGTCCGAGACGTGGCAGTGGTAGTCGGTCTATCCCGACCCCTGTAGTCTCACCGGATGGTGGGAGTTCACATGTTCAGAACACGGTATCCCAAGCCTCTCTGCAGTCTCGTTTACGGATAGTACCTCACGGGAACACGTAAGTAATGCACCCGCTTGTACCAAATTAGTTTATTTAACATGTAGTATCTGAAGTCGCAGTAAGACTAATTTCATGAATTCTGTGAAACATCCACTTCATGTAGCTTCCTTCCATCACGAGCAACAAGGTTGGTCACTAGATGCTTCACCACACACTTCAAGGGACATCATAACTAGACGAGCGCGAGTCCAGCAGATATTCAGGCGTGGTGGCGCGTATTTGAGGTTAGATACTTGTTATAATTATTTCGCCTTTATCATATATGTTTGAATCTATAGATTCTTTTTAGGTTAGTTTATTTCGTTCATAACGTGCAGGGATTATGTGAGTGGGATGCAGCCCACCATAATGAGGTCTACCGCATCTGGCATATGTTGGCGGCTGCTCATTACCGACAAACGCTGGGGGACATCCGCCGAGAAAAGAATCCGGAGAAACGCCGAGCAAGGGCATCTTTTATGACCGACGCGCAGTATGCAGAAATGGAAGCATGGTGGGACACCGCGGAGTTTAACGAGCAATCGGCAAGGGGTAAGACGATACGAGCTTCATCATCGGAGTCATCTAACTCCACAGGTGCATGTAGTGCTACATATGCAGGAGGTTCGGTTTCCATTACTGAACACCGAGAACGAATGGTAAAATATTCATAATCTTTTAGACATAATTCATGTAACTTTATTTGGGCAATCAATTAATGTGACTATGTTTCAAATGTAGCGTGATAAAGATCCGGAGAAGAGGGACCCAGGATTGTTCAAGGTGATGCAGCAAACGCATAAGAAAAAGAGCGGGGATTACGTTAACAGGCGTACTGAAGAACTTGCGGTAAGTAATAGTTACATAATGCTTAAGTATAATTTCTGATCTTGTTACTAAAGACTTTTCTGTACTGTTATATGCAGGCAATAGTAGCTGCTGAGATCGAGGAAGCAACGCAGCAAACGGATGATTCAGGTGGCGCACCTGACATAGATGAGCTTGCGATCATAAGTGCCGCTGCTGGGGGCAGGAAGAAAGGGCGTGTATTTGGGCTTGGATCAGAACAACATGTCGTGCCTGGACGACGGCGACCAGGGCTTACTCATGCAGCACATGTTGATGTGATGCAGACTCCGGAGTTCGCTGAACAAGTACAGCGAGTCGTTGCGGAGCAAACTGCACAGCAAGCATCACATTATGAGCGGAAGCTAGAACGTCTGAGGAGGAGACAACGATCTGAGATGGAGTACATATGCAATTCACTTGGCATTCCCCCCCCCCCCCCCCCCGCACCACCTGCAGATGATGATGATGACTCCGGATCGGATGACGCATAGATCAGGTATATCATGCTACTATATGTATTTATAGACAAACATTCACTTAATTCGATTATGAAAGCATGTAATTTAAACTGTACTGGTATATCATGCTCATGTGGATTTAGTAGTAAATTTCCAACTTGGCTTAGTAAGTTTAAGGATTCTGTATGTTTGTTTTAACACACATTCACTTAGTAATTAAAATTTATGAAATTTTGCGAGTTTAAAAAATTGACTACAAACGATATCAGTATCCGCAGCATACGAGGTTAACGTTTAAATAATACATTCGATTGGAAATGGATAGTATAGAGATAAATAATATAAATAAAAAAATATTTCGAAGCTAAAAAAAAAAATCTGGAAAATTTTTCAACTGCTGAGGCAGTTGGAATATTACACATTTTCCAACGGCCTGGGCAGTTGGAAAATTTCCAACTGTCACATTTCCAACTGCCTAGGCCGTTGGAAAATTTTCCAATGGCTTAAAAATTTTCCAACTGCCCAGGCCGTTGGAAAATTTTCCAATGGCTTGAAAATTTCCAACTGTCCAGGCCGTTGGAAACCCAAAAAAAAAAAAAATTAGTAAAGCCGTTGGAAATTCTCCAACTGCTTTTTTTCCAACGGCTGACAGTTGGAATTTCCAACTGCTCACTCCTGGGCAGTTGGAAAATTAGCTTCCAACGAATGATTTTCCAACTGACTATTTTCCAACTGCCAGCCGTTGGAAACAGTCCATTTCCAACGGCTGGCAGTTGGAAATGGCAGTTGGAAATGCTATTTTTTTTAGTAGTGCTAGTTTTACATAATAGAAACTAGTTTAATGCAAATCATTTCTGGTTTCATACAATAAGAACACACACACACACACACACACACTACCACCCCAATTTATACATATATGAACCAATCTCAAACATATAAACTCCAAAACTATACATAAATATGTGTTCTTCATGAAAAAAATTAAAAATATACATATAAAACCAGAAGCATACGTATATATTTGTGTTCTTTATAAGAAAAATCCAAAAGCATAAAAATAAACCTAGAAATATACATCATAAAAAAATTCAAAAACATACATATAAAACCCAGAATCATACATATATATTTGTGTTTTTTACAAGAAAAATCCAAAAGCATATAAATAAAACCCAGAAGTACATATATATATGTTTTTTTATAAACTCAAAGGCATAGATATAAAATCCAAAAGCATACATGTATCTGTATTATTCACAAAACCTAGAAGCATATATATATATATATATATATATATCTAAACCCCAGAAGTGGTCGGTCGTCAAAACCGCTACAAATAATTCTGGTCTCACTAAGAATTTAGAATAAATAAATTTATATTATAGCGGTGAAAATCATGTCGAATCCTAAGAAAAATTTTTAATTGAAAGCTTCCTGATAAAAAATTGAAATAAAAGATTATGGGGGGATTCTTTGCAATCAACAAAAAAATTAAAAATAATCAGAGAACAACAATTAAGAAACCTATCAAGTAAGAAATCAACGAAATAATTAAGAATGTAAATTTTGGCATGATCAGTTAACATCTATCATCGAATTCCTACAATTAATCATCGGTGCATAGATAGATTAATCAAGACTTTGAATACTCATCATTGGAGCTATCTTCCTACATCTCCTTAGTCTTAGTTAATCAGAAAACAAGTAATCTAATTAACCCTAACTGCTAAACATTCTAATACAAGCGCTTCAATTCAATTTAACAATTATATTAAAAATTAGAGAGATTGACGAAACTAAATAACACCAAGACAAGCGATTGCATTTAATTTAGTTAAATTTTCTCCCTAAGATTTATTGATTTCTAATGCAGCAAATCAATAAACCTTAATTGCTTCACAGCTTAGAGAGACCAAACAATTACGAGTTTGATTTCTAACTTAACAATAGATTGAATTTGAATAACAACTATCAAATTTTCTAGCATATAAATGAAACAATTATGAAATTAATCATAGAATAATATCCAATACTCAAAGCATTAATTGAATAAATAAAAATAAATTTGATCTCACAGTGCTAAAGAATTCAGGATTTTAGTCTCCTTTAACCAAGAATAAAATAAATCAGCCGGATATTGACTTTGAAAAATCACTAAAACAAAAAAAAGAAACAAAAAAATAGATGAAAAAGAGTTGGGGAAGAGAAGAGAGCCCTTTGCAGCAGCAGCTGGTCCCCTTTAATAAAATTAACCTAGTGTGCTAAATTCTTAAAATTTCCTTAAACTTTCTATATTGTCATAAAATTACCCCACATAAATAAAAAAATTAAAAATAACTAGAATGCCTTAATATGACTAGGAGAATGGTGTATTTCGGTTGGAATTTTTCATCCACATGGTTTAGAGACCTTCAAAATTAATCCACATCAAAACTGGTTTTAAAGTTGTGAGTCAAGAAATACTCTAGAACATCAACAACAACTTCAAGCTGAAATTCGACCTTTATGCAGTCATTATCTATGAAAAATAAAAACATGAAAATTGTAGAGCTCTTTCTTAGCTTCGAAGTGACTTATGAATCACACGAAATGGACAGCAATAGCTAAAGATATGCCCAAAATACCGCAATTACTTTTGAACTAGCAATGACACTCAAATCACAAATTTGAAGTTGAATTAAACTCCCTTAACGTGTGAATTGGGTTTCATGGTCTTTATATGATTTGTAGCTCCAGGTATTAGCTTTCCAATGAATCAAGAATCACTTCATTTCAATCTCTGTAGCTCAATATATGATTTTTCTATTGGAACATCATCAATCTTTCAAAATTCTAAAAGAATACAACCAAATTAAAGCTTGTAAAATTGAAAATTAAATCCATTTTTAATCAATTGAGTCTAGATATACTCTAAGCTACAAAACATACTCAAAGTAGATTTTTAAGGTTCAAAACACATTAAAATATACTAAATGTGAGAGAAATAAATATAAGAAATGTAAGCTTATCAAGAAGCATACATATATATTTGTGATTTTTACAAAAAATCTATAAGCGTGCATATATATTTGTGTTTTTTTGCAAACCTAGAACACACATAATGGGTAGAAGCATACAAATTGAAAAGCAGACAAATCAAACATCGAGGAAGTGAGCAACCGGGCTAATTTCTTAAGACTACATGGAGAAATATTTAATATGAATCACAACAATCTTGACAATTGTTGGATCGATGGATGAAGAGTCAAAAAGAGAATCGCAACAAGCCAAATGAAACCATAAAGCTTACCAAAAGTTAAATAAGAACACCATCTTTCGTCTATCTCCCTCAACTTCGTCGTCCTGCTCCATATTTTTTTTGCACTAGTTTCACCACCACGAAAACACCCAAGTTCAATATTTATTTGGCCTCCGAATATCCAGTCTCTTAATTTCTCACCTTAAAAATTCCACATTTTCCCGAGAAAACCAACCATGGGGGTAATAGAATGCAATCCCTCACGGAGACTTGTACAAGCTTTACTTGGATTGATGCCAATGAAGTGATCATTGGAGAGATTGTAGAAATATTTGTGGGAAGACCATAGGAACTTACCTGGTGGGATTCCATGCACAGAGACTTATATTTGGGTTGTAATATAATTAAATTTATTATGATAATCCCCATAATTATCTCAATCTCCTTGATTTTAGTTACTAATTAAATCTGTAAATTAGAGATAATTATCCTAATTTTAATCCTTTTATTTTAAAATTAAAATGGACAGAAATGAGGATTGAGAGAAAGAATGGGGAGAAAGAATGGGGTGGATTAGAAGAGAAAAAAATACAGGAATTAAGTAAATAATGAACAAATTTATTAATTTATAAAAAAAAAAAAGAGTGATAATTATTATAAAAATGGTTGATTTATCTTAAATTTCTAACTGACCAAAGTTTCTTTCTAATCCTAAAATATTTAATGGAACCTAAACGTTTCTTAGCTAGGTGCGTATGCACCTAGGCGTGTCTCAGAGATTTTCCGTACACACACACACACACCTGTATATCTTTACTTAATCACGTTCTGGCGAGTTTGGAATAATTATTATGTAATTAATTCATGATCGATCAGGTTAGATGAGCCAGCTAACGTTGACTGAAGAATAATTGGAAACTTGGGACCATTTTTTATTAATGCACCATTTCCCATGGAGAATTGGTTGGAAGTCAAATTGGAAGGGGTGAGGAAATTAAAGCAGTTTTTAATGATTCATCGTTTTCATTGTCTTGCAGAATAGAAAGAGCAAATTGTACTCGTGGCCCCCAACCTTTTATTATTGTATCATTTTTACCCTACCTTATATTTTTGGTGTAGGATGTCCATAACCTCCTTTAAGTATACCATTTTTTTATCTTTCGTGGACATTAAGCATTAATGTTGATGGGAAACATCACCGTGACACGATGAATCAACTTCGGCGATAATGTGGAAAAGGAAGAAAAAAAGACTTCAAACCTGCTTTTGACGGCTCTGACCTTTGGCCTAACCATGGTTTCTACGTCTAGCTCTCTGACTCCCTTAACTCCACCTATGTCTCCCTCCCCAACCATGACATCGATCTCATCCTCTTCAACCGCCTCTAGTGGGCCAATTCATCTTCTCCGGCATTTGCCTTTTCGTTAGTTGCCACTCTTTCCTTGGATCCCCTGACCTCTTAATCACCTGGATCTCTCCTTCGAAATATGATTTTTTCATCCAACCCGTACCCAAAATCCAACAAAAAAAACCCAATCAATTCAAGCTTGAGGAGAAGACTAGAGCAAGGCGTTTCTTCTGCCATCCAACACCGGCTTCCATGGGAAAAAATCTCACAGTAGCCTTGGCAATTGAGAGGAGTTTTTGGGCAGTGAAAGGGGAGAGTGCCGATTGGAGGCCCACACCACAATCTCCCATGTCAATTGGAAACCCACATCAGAATCCTAGGCGACAACGACGAACAATAACCCTAGCAATTACTGAGGTTGATGAAATCAAGGGAGAGAGAAGGGACATGTGTAATTTTGGGCTAACCTTGTATAGGTCTTAAATTTCTTCAATTTTTATAATTCTTGTGCCACTGTGGCCAATTGCTGGCCAATTTTGACTTGAAGAAGGTGCTACAGTGACAAATTGCCCATGTTGGCATGCCACATTGTGTTTTTTATCCGTATTAACATTTTTCATTTATAAAATTTTGAAAATGGGACACTCAAAAAAGCTTAAGGACATTCTATGCAAAAAATATATGTCAAGGTTCAAAATAGTATAACAATAAAAGGTTAGGGGTTACAAGTGTAATTTAGTCTGAATAGGAAGGATATAAGGATAAAAAGAATGTGCAAATTTACTGCTTCATACATGCTCAAGTCCAGCTGAGGCTACTTGATCACTACTACAGTCTGTTTTGTATGTAATGCATCAAATTATTGAGTGGACCTAAGAGGAATAGGTCTAGACGCAGACCCATAACAGTTTCTGAAACCCAAAATCTAGCCCAACATGGATGCTCACTCTCACTTACCACCAAAAATAAATTGGCCTCAATTCATATCTCACACATAATCCCCCGACTATAAATTGGTATAATTCAAGCCTAAAACTTTTTAAATCAAGACACATAAGCACCTCAATTGATAGAATTGCTACTTTTATTTATTTTAGGATACAAACAAAAATGAAAGCGAGCATGAATGACTCAGTTGGTGTTCAACTATAATGATGTATAAGAAAATACCGAGATTTCTGTCAACGGCTAAAATGAGAATAATGCTTCATTTCATATCGCGACCTAGTAATGTGGTTATATATTGGAGAAGATACCAGGACTATAGGCTCTTGATGATTTCTCTAGTTCTAGCTTTATCTTTTATGGAGATTTTTATGTTGGCATTTACGTTGAATTTTGTATGGAATGATATAAATATTTACGTTGACATTTATCAAATGACACACACACACACATACACACACGATACATTGATATGTATGGTTTAAAATGAAATTAAAAAAATTCCTAACCTTTAGCAAGAAATCTTCATAAGAGGTGGAGCTCGAATTAAAGAAATTATCAAAGGCATATTGTCCAATTTCATATTTGATGGCTGGATAAATTGCACCCATGGCCCATAACCTTTTATTATTGTCCTATTTTGGACCTTAACCTTAAAACTTTGCATGTGACATCCTCAACCTCCATTTTTTGTTCTATTTTAGACCTTTGATAGACAGAAAGTGTTAAAATTGACAGAATTAGCCATATGGCATGCCAACATAGGTGATTTTCCATAATGGCATAATTATCAGCTACTAGTGATGATGTGGAAAGGAAGAAAATAATAAAAAATAAAGATATGAAAAAATAAAAATAATTAAAAAAAAAAAAACTGTTGCTGGGCTCAGCCTCCTCCCTCCCCCGCTGCCTCTAGCGTCCGTCGCTAATCGCGAATGGACACAAATGGACTTTGGGTCGGCAATAGAAGTCAGGAAAGAGCTGCCGAATGATCCAATTTTACCATGAGAGAATCATTTATGGATAGCCCCGGAGGTCATTCGTTGGGAATCTTAGAGGCTTGCGAGCGACGTTTGGTTGTTGGGATGCACTAACATCGAGATGCTCACAGGTAAGCCCGCCTAGGAGGATTGCGGGTATGAATCGCTTTAACATATAAGTTACTCGGACGAGTTGCCAGAGTTCCCCTATTGATTGTCCGAAGTCAATCACGATTTCCTTGATAAGTGCTTGAGAAGGGATCCAAACCAGTGGTAGAGTTGCAATCAACTGTTGGAGCATCCTTTTGTAACGATGACAATGCTGCCGAATGAGACGGTAGAAGTTTCTCTGTGTTGCATTCTGGATTTCGATGACACGGATTTTGACAATTGCGGAGAGACTGAAAGTTGCGAAAACTCCTGCAGGGGACGGATTGGTAGATTAATGGTGGGGGGAGAGCTAGACTGAGGTCCGCTCTCTGGTCCATTTGCGTCCATTTGCGATTGGCGAAGGAGGCTAGAGGCGGCAAGGGAGAGAGAAGGCTGAGCCCAGCTGCTGGTTTTTTTTTTATTTAATTTTTTATTATTTTCTTCCTTGCCACATCATCACCAACAGCTAATAGTTATGTCACTGTGGCAAATTACCCACGTTGACATGTCATGTGGCTATTGCTGCCAATTTTAACACTTTCCCTCCGTCAAATGTCTAAAATAGAACAAAAAGTGGAGGTTGAGGACATCTCATGCGAGGTTTTGAGGTTAAGGTCCAAAATAGGATAATAATAAGATATTAGGGGCCACGGGTGGAATTTTCCCTTCGATGGCTATTATTGGGTTGCAGGAAATGGAGAATCAGACGCATTTTAGCTATGGTAAGAACTCTCGATCTTCTGTTAGAACTTAGGCATCATTATGGTAGAATACGCCAATTGTGTTATTCATATTTACTCTCATTTTTGTTTGAAAAAAAAACATTAAAAAATTCGCTAGAACTTGTGTATGACATACTCCTTAATCACGATAAGCAGTATTTTCATGTGGTATATCATGGTATTTGAGCTACTACTGACAAGAGCACCTAAAGTTTTTTATTCCTTTATATGTAAATTGCGATTACTTCAGAATATGTTTTTACTCTTTTTGATAATTTTACTTCACTACAAGAGAAAGATGAAAAAACTGATCAAAGGGGTAGCTGAATTTTTTGTTGCCACTATTTCTTTCACAAATCAATCACTAAAAAGGTGCTTAGGGACCAATTTGGTCGCCAATCAGTCACTAAACCAATTTGTAGAATGTTAATGACCAGGTTTTCTAGTGACCGAACTATTAGTTGCCAGTCGGTCATAAAAAACCGTAATACCAACCAACTGGCAACCGATTCACCAATCATTTTTTTTTGGCATTGCTTTTATAATATATTTTAATAAACTGATTTATTAAGATTGAAAGGACAATAGGTGAATATTTTAATATTTTTTGTATAACGTTTATAACGTCAAAATAACTATATATATGAAAACTGATTCATCAGCTTTCTAAAACCTACCCGCTTAATTTTCTTTAACCTTATTTTCAATGCATTCTTAAGGAGTTAAGAATTCTGTCCAGGTCCAAAAGTTATATGAAAACTTATCTACATCTTTGTTTTATGCGGAAAGGTAATTCAAAAGGTTTAGAAAACATCCACACAACTAGTTTTGTTGGTTAAATGTACGGAACATCATAGGGCATGTCAAGGTTAATTTGAGAAGCAACGAGATTACATTCTCTTTCAGATTTGGCTTTCTATAGTGGCAAAATATAGTCGATGTCCTTCAGCTTTCGTGCAAGGACCACTTTTGCTTCTAACTTTCATAATGTATTCTCTAAATCTTTATACTTGCGATACTTTTGAATATAAAAAGAAATTAAAAAAAATGAACTTTTCTGTTTTTTTTTTTTTTTTTTCAAAAGAGGCTATCTTCTGTCAATCTAATAATATTCTACAGCTAGAACTTGGAGCCAGACGTTATAAGTTTCAAGAATCTTAAGTATTTTTTTTTGACTAAATATGCCAAAAGCAGGAGAGAATAATCTAATAAACTGATGTTTATACTTAAAAATACATAAATACTCACAGATCTCTGGCTGTGCCCGACATGCAGCTGTCATTTTCTAACTAAATACTAATGATCCTTCAACAAAGCTAGCTTATTATAAAAAAATTACAATTATAATTTTATCCAAAAAGATCCGATAATCGTCCCACAAAAGATTTAAAATATTTTTTCTCTAAAAAATTTTAAACCCCTTTCCATAAATATGAACTATTATTTCTAGAAGAACATATAGAATGGGAGCACAAAACGTCGGGTTCATCGGGACACTTGGCTTTCTTTGTGAACAACATTAGAGTGTAGTATTAAAGGTTGAAAAAACTATTTAATGGTACTTTTTAGTATTAGGAGTTTAGAAAAGCTATTGTAGCCGTTGATAATGGTCCCATTTAGTGTTAGTATTAACGATTAATAAATTAATTAATGATAGCTTCAGCTGGCTATAGCAGTTTAATCATTACTGTTAATAAATTATTTAAAAGTCTAGCATTGAGGGTAGACGCTTTTCCCAGATAATACTAATTTATTTAAACATTTAACACTAGTTTTAGACACTATTCACAAAAAAAACAAAATTACATGATTTGAATGATGCCATGTCGCGTTCAAGTCTCATGTTAAGCTCATGGTAAAAGAAAACGTTACTCGGGCTAACTTACAAAAAGAAAAAAAAAGAAAAGTAGCACTAGAAAATTTAACTTAACTTGCATTCTAACAATCATCAATTAAATTGTAATACATAGAATGGGAAAATGAGCAAATAAGCCACTCAAGTTTGCTCCATAGCACACATCACACACACTATTGTTTTTTTTTTTCCAGTTAAATTTGTTACCCAAGTTTATTTTGTAGGCATATTTATTACTAATATTTGAGATTAAGACAAATTAGCCATTAAGAAATCTAACAGTCAGAGTATTCTGATATCTCATAGAATATTTCGCGAAATATGTTCATGACTTAGCTTATTAAAAGGGTAAACTACACATTTCATCCCTAAACTAAATATTCTTATGCTCACTAATCTCTAAACTAAAAAACAAAGAAGAGGAACCATCTTCTTCTTCTTCTCTGATCTTGATTGCATCCTCGACACATCTAGCGGCGTCCACAAGAAAATAATGCAGGAATGGAGGATGCTGGAGACGGAGCTTCCAAATTTGATCTTTATTCGCGTCTACGAGAAGCGTATCGACCTTTTGAGAGCCGCTATGAGCAGGGCCGCTGGTACGCCTTACCACGACAGGCTCTTCCTCTTCGACATAGCCTTCCCACCCGATTACTCGACCAGACCGCTCCTGATCTACTGCCAATCATTCGGACTCCGAATTAACCCCAACCTGTAGCGAGAACGACTAGGTCTATCTGAGCCTGATAAACACTTGGAACGGGAAGCGATACAAGAAAGGGAGAGCAAAAATTGGGTTTTATTCACATGCAAGCAATTCCTCCGGTTCTTCTTCGTGTTCGTCATATAAGACAGACAAAGGATAGAGAAACATGCAACACAATTCTCTATAGCGGTCTGGTGATTGCGCAACTTCTATATTAAAGAAGAAAGAGAGCCAATATTAAATAAGAAAAAAGGGGAAAACTCATGAAAACTGTGTAACTATTCAGATGAAGCATCAGTTACTGGCAATAGGTTGAGTTTGCGGTTGGAAAGGAAGATAAGGTTTCGAAGAAGACAAAGATTTACGATCTGGTTCAGTGCATGAGCGGCGTCTCCGGAGAAGAGCATGATGGTGCTTGGAGTGGGCTTGTCGGACATCTAAATGGCTCCCGTAATTCGACAAAGAATAAGATGGTTCTTGGCCATAATTTCTTCAATTGGTTGGAGGGCGGTCATGTTGTTGACTAACGGAGGAGGATTTTTATGGAGAACATGGGTTTGATTTAAATCACCACTTCAACGTTGCCGCCGACGGCTCCGCCACTACTTCTTCAGCACCTGTAATCGAAAGGGAAAATGGGCAAATAATCCATGTCATCTACCCACCAACTGGCTCTGCAAAGTGCGAACGAAGCACCACAACAGAAGGAGTGGAGGGTAGAGAGAGGGAAAAGGAGGAAGAGGATGCTGGAAGAGGAAAGAAATAAAATTTTAGGGGGATTTGTAGTATTAGACAAAAATTTATGGGCTAAGTTAGGATGTGCCACATCATACTTCCTCATATATGCTTGTCACATCACTTTCATTTGTCATATCCATATCCAACCTGGTGATCGTAATGAGAGTGACCAAATTACTCAAATAATATAATATTGATGATGAATTTAATTATAAAAAAATAATAATGACCAATCTGCTTATATAAAAAACTTGAGTTGCTTATTTGATCCTTTTCCCTAGATATCTAGAGTTGTTATACAAACATCTTAATTTGTTTAATATTAAGGTCTAAATGTGGCAGTGGTCCCTTAATTTTGGTAACTCGTACGAATTAGTCCCTAAAGTGCGACTCATAGTAACCTAGTCCTTTAAGTTAAATATTGCGTCTTAGCCCCTGATTGGATGACAAGATGTATGGCGTTACTTAGCCCAGTCAGACATGGTGGGAGGTATCGGGTTAGGATGCGGGTTACCAGAAACCAGTGAACCTGAAAATTTTCCTTTGGAGTCTGAATGCTCCTGAAGCTCCCTGATCGCCACCACTCTTGAAAATCAATAATGCATGACTCGGTTCTATAGTATTTAGGCCGTAAAACAATAGCCTCATGGTTTTAGATCTCAATTTTGCATACTTTGTTTCAATTTTGACTCTAATCAAATCTGGTTTTTCAAAATTGTTTATGAACCCTAATTTTAATTTTTGAAATTAAATGCTTGTATGCGAAATTGATTCCTTTGTGTTCAACAGCCTTCGAGGAAGAAAACCCCTCTACTTCCATTTCTGCTCGTCCACATTTTCATCGTTGATCATCGGAGATGGTACCATTGGAATTTGAAAATTTGCGTCGTCAATCGCCGGAGATGGTAGCAGCGAGGCTAGCGACGGCACCTGTTAGGTAGCAAAGTTGCCGGAGATGGTAGCCGGTGAAGTAGGGACATCGTCGGTAAGGTTGGGACATTGTTGGGACGTCATGAAGAGGGAGGTAGGAAGTAGAACATAAATGCCATCGAGCACGTGATAGCGCGTGATAGTTGTAAGGACTAAGGCTTGTACACTTTTCCAGTTATAGGACTAAGTCGCAACATTTTTCAAACTTAAAAGATTAAGTTGGGATGAGTCAATCTTTAGGTACTAACTCATGCGACTCACTAAACTTAAGGGACCAGTGACGCATTTAGGCCTAATATTAATTATATTTAAGGACTAAAAGCAGTCAAAAAATTCTTTTGGGAAATAGCCAACGAGCGACCAACAAGTGTGCGGTAACACCCGCAAGTTGTCCGCCCCATGCTTGGACCGGATTCTGTTTAAAACCCTAACTTTGTTTGGTCTAATTAATTTCTAGTCGGAGAACTGCCTTTAATATTATTTCTTTCTACTTATAATTTTTGTTACAGATAATAAAATGCCCATTCTCTATATCCTTCAAAAGCTGGAGTTGGTTGGACCAGACCGTTCTTAATTAGCGACGTTTACGGCAAAATTTAGAGGCAATAAAAACAATTACTTATACTTATAGACTTTTTCTATTGTGCGCGGACGACGAAATTGAAAGCTTATTATTCTCCTTCCTTTGAAAATGTTCTGATCTTTGTCAAGTCATGAAAATTTGAAGAAATAAGATATTAGACAATTCATAAAATATAGCTAGGTGACCCGGGACAAATTAGTATAACACGAGGTTTTTTTCTCATATATATATACCTATCACATCGGACTCTTAAAGCTGAAAATAGGATCTTTTGTTGAAAGGAAAATAGGTTTTAACTTGAACTTGAATAAGAGGTGTTAATTAATTAATTATATGTATTGTATATACATATATATACCAATTTCCAGGTAATTAAATTAGATTAATGATATGTAGATTTTAGCTGAAAATTGAAAATTAGATTTTGAGTTAATTTAATTTGATGGAAAATTAAAATTGATTAAGTAATATGTAGATCATGTCTCAATTAATCAAAAAGCTTAGGTGACCGGACGGGTCACGGGGGAGGGGGGTCAGGTGCTTATATAAAGGGCAGGCCAGTCGCCGCTTTTTTGAAGAAAACAAGACAGGAAGCGGAACCCATCTTATCAATAATTAGTTGTGTTCCCCTCTTAATCACCTCTTTAATTTTTCTAATTTATTTATCGATCGATATAGAGGTCCGCTATAGCTAGCAAGCTAAATATTTGTTCGATGGCAGCAAGTACTCCGGGGAACAATAAGACTTGGAGTTATAGTTCTGCAGGCATCATCGTGGAAAAGAGACCACCGGAATCGCGATTATCCGAATTGGGGGTCAAGTCATGGCCAAAGTGAGTGAGTGGTATAACAATAAGTTTTGATTGTTTTGCGGCGGCGTTGACGTACGTAAGTATATATGATTACATGCAGATGGGCTGGGCCGGCGGGGAAGTACACGGTGAGATACGAGGCGGAGCAGACGTGTTATTATCTGAGAGGGAAGGTGAAGGTGAGCCCCAAAGGATCAGGAGAGACGGTGGAGTTCGGCGCCGGAGACCTGGTCACAATCCCTAAGGGGCTTCGTTGCACCATGGACGTTTCCGCCCCGATTGACAAGCACTACAAGTTTGCTCCTCCTACCTAGCTACCTCCCTTAAAGTTTCTCTAGCTTATAAATTCACGCCTCCTCCTCCTCCTAAACTAATTATTTCCTCCACCTTCTTAATCGGCTTCTCTCTCTCTCTCTCACATCATTTAATGTTAAGTACTATCTATATATATATATGGTGTACGTGTCTGTGATTAGTTAATTTTTTGGCGCTAATTCCCAACGTCCTTCCTTTCTCATAATTAAGTTTATACTATATAGCTGATGGCAAAATTAAATTGCAGAAATATTTGGTTTAATTTTTCAGAAAATGTATTTGAATGTATTTCTTGTACTGGAGTACATATTTATGTTTAAGAATATTAATTGTACCATAAGATTGTATTTTGTGATTTGTTTCGCTGCATAATTAATCTCGTCCATTTATGTATCACACATATATATGATGCAAATACACACACAATAACATGTACACACCCTTCAATCACACACATACACACTACAGTCAGTATATGTGTGATTGCGACTATATATTACTTATAATTTAAGGAAATCCGTATGTAACGAACGACAGATGACACGGACGGATTTGGGCCATTCGTGATATTTGTCATCTGTCACATAATTTAAATTCTATAATTTACTATGTCACACAAAGCAGAAAGGGTCATTTTCTTAAGGCCTTAAATATCTTTTGTCACTCAAACTTGGGTCTTTTACCTTCTAAATTTTAATCGAAAATAAAAAGTCATTCTACAATTATAGCGATTTTGTTATCCTTAGATCTATGGCATAAAGAAAATTAACTTATGTCATTTTACCCCCAAAAGAAAACAACAGTTTAGCTTATAATGTTGCCTTTTTTTATTTTACAAATCGCTTTTGGTTATATTAGATTTTGAAGAACCTGTTTAATTAGGGCTCATTGTAAAGGATTTTTTTATGACACTGACTAAGGTTCAAAAGATTGCGACTATTTCATTTGAAAGGAGAAAACCCTTTTGTTCTTTATTCAAAATGGTAGACTAGAGCTTTATGTGTGGCAAATAGTTAATTAGTCCTTTATTCTTTTCTTTTGTTTTTGTTTCGGTCATCATGTAACCAAAAAATTCATTTTTGTTTTATTTAAATGGGCCAAGGGGTAAGAGATGTACCAATTTACAAAATTTAAGAGACAAATGAATCTAATTTAAGATTTAAGGGATAAAAAGTCCAAATTAACAAAGTTCAAGTGGTAAAAGGGGATTTAGGCCTTTTCTTCTTGGTATTAAATGAGTAATAATTAAGCTCGGTAAGTATACAATCGTTAATACACAAAGTACGATCGATATATCTGGGGGGTTTTGTTAGTGCAATATAGGGTAAATTTCATTTTCGGTCCCTAACCTTTACGCATTGTCCTAAACAGGTCCTCAACCTTCATTTTGTCATCTTAAAGTCCTTAACCTGTCATTTTTGTCCCAATTATAGTCTTTCCGTCATTTTCATTGTTAACTTTGACGGAAATTTTGTAAAAATTGATGAAATTTGTCCAACATTTTTTTTGTTCTCACTCAAATCACGTTCAACCTAGTAAATTACCACTTCAACCACCATCTCCATCTCTCTCCCTCCTTTGCTTCTGCCTCAGTAATAAAAAATGGCTTCCTCTCTCCCTGCAACTTTGACAGGACCTATTTCTGTTTTTGATCAACTTCGAGTGAAAATCCTCTCCTACTCGCCTTAGGTTACATCGACGACTTGAGGGGTAAGACCGCTGTCATCAAATATGACGGTGCTGCCATGAAATGCAACTCCATCCAGTCCTTGGTAAGGGACCTGATACTACTCTCCCGCATCAACCTCCGCCACGTCCTTGTTTAAGGTGATAGCCCCGACATTGACACCGAGCTTAGCCAAAAGCCCCCCCAAACTCCACGAGTGCATACTCTCATCAAAGGCTAGCATTCTCGCGGCTCAAATCTGTCACATCAGGGCGTTCACAATTAGCCTTGATGGTCTGAACCACCTAAGCTACATGCCTACGGGAGCGCAACTTAGTTTGAATGCCACCCACTTGGGTTTCCCCCCGGAGATGTGGGCGGAACTCACCAGAGTAGAGAAGCACTTGAGCGTGTGGTGAAGTTAGGAGAGAGGAGGCCATTTCTGATTGCTGGGGCAGAAGCAAAGGAGGGAGAGAGATGAAGATGGTGGTTGAGGTGGTAATTTACTAGGTTGAGGATGATTTGAGTGAGAATAAGAAGATATTAGACCAATTTTATCAAATTTTCACAAAATTTCTGTCAAAGTTAACCATGCAAATAACGTAAGGACTATAATTGGGACAAAAATGACAGGTTAGGGACTTTAAAAGGATAAAATGAAGGTTGAGGACCCGTTTAGGATAATGCGTAAAGGTTAGGGACCGCAAATGAAATTTACCCGTGCAATATATATATATATAAGGAGAAATGAGAGGAAATCGCTGGCTATGCTTGCACTACTAAAAAAATCTGTTTTTCCAACTGCCATTTCCAACTGCCAGCCGTTGGAAATGGACTGTTTCCAACGGCTGGCAGTTGGAAAATAGTCAGTTGGAAAATCATTCGTTGGAAGCTAATTTTCCAACTGCCCAGGAGTGAGCAGTTGGAAATTCCAACTGTCAGCCGTTGGAAAAAAAGCAGTTGGAGAATTTCCAACGGCTTTATTAATTTTTTTTTTTTTTGGTTTCCAACTGCCTGAACAGTTGGAAAAATTTCCAACGGCCTGGGCAGTTGGAAATTTTTAAGCCATTGGAAAAATTTCCAACGGCGTGGGCAGTTGGAAATTTTTAAGCCATTGGAAAATTTTCCAACGGCCTAGGCAGTTGGAAATGTGACAGTTGGAAATTTTCCAACTGCCCAGGCCGTTGGAAAATGTGTAATATTCCAACTGCCACAGCAGTTGGAAAATTTTCCAGATTTTTTTTTTAGCTTCGAAATATTTTTTTATTTATATTATTTATCTCTATACTGTCCATTTCCAATCGAATGTATTATTTAAACGTTAACCTCGTATTATGCGGATACTGATATCGTTTGTAGTCAATTTTTTAAACTCGCAAAATTTCATAAATTTTAATTACTAAGTGAATGTGTGTTAAAACAAACATACAGAATCCTTAAACTTACTAAGCCAAGTTGGAAATTTACTACTAAATCCACATGAGCATGATATACCAGTAGAGTTTAAATTACATGCTTTCATAATCGAACTAAGTGAATGTTTGTCTATAAATACATATAGTAGCATGATATACCTGATCTATGCGTCATCCGATCCGGAGTCATCATCATCATCATCATCTGCAGGTGGTGCGGGGGGGGGGGGGGGGGGGAATGCCAACTGAATTGCATATGTGGGATATGTCAGATCGTTGTCTCCTCCTCAGACGTTCTAGCTTCCGCTCATAATATGATGCTTGCTGTGCAGTTTGCTCCGCTACGACTCGCTGTACTTGTTCAGCGAACTCCGGAGTCTGCATCACATCAACATGTGCTGCATGAGTAAGCCCTGGTCGCCGTCGTCCAGGCACGACATGTTGTTTTGATCCAAGCCCAAATACACGCCCTTTCTTCCTGCCCCCAGCAGCGGCACTTATGATCGCAACCTCATCTATGTCAGGTGCGCCACCTGAATCATCCGTTTGCTGCGTTGCTTCCTCGATCTCAGCAGCTACTATTGCCTGCATATAACAGTACAGAAAAGTCTTTAGTAACAAGATCAGAAATTATACTTAAGCATTATGTAACTATTACTTACCGCAAGTTCTTCAGTACGCCTGTTAACGTAATCCCCACTCTTTTTCTTATGCGTTTGCTGCATCACCTTGAACAATCCTGGGTCCCTCTTCTCCGGATCTTTATCACGCTACATTTGAAACATAGTCACATTAATTGATTGCCCAAATAAAGTTACATGAATTATGTGTAAAAGATTATGAATATTTTACCATTCATTCTCGGTGTTCAGTAATGGAAACCGAACCTCCTGCATATGTAGCACTGCATGCACCTGTGGAGTTAGATGACTCCGATGATGATGCTCGTATCGTCTTACCCCTTGCCGATTGCTCGTTAAACTCCGCGGTGTCCCACCATGCTTTCATTTCTGCATACTGCGCGTCGGTCATAAAAGATGCCCTTGCTCGGCGTTTCTCCGGATTCTTTTCTCGGCGGATGTCCCCCAGCGTTTGTCGGTAATGAGCAACCGCCAACATATGCCAGATGCGGTAGACCTCATTATGGTGGGCTGCATCCCACTCACATAATCCCTGCACGTTATGAACGAAATAAACTTACCTAAAAAGGATCTATAGATTCAAACATATATAGATAAAGGCGAAATAATTATAACAAGTATCTAACCTCAAATACGCGCCACCACGCCTGAATATCTGCTGGACTCGCGCTCGTCCAGTTATGATGTCCCCTGAAGTGTGTGGTGAAGCATCTAGTGACCAACCTTGTTGCTCGTGATGGAAGGAAGCTACATGAAGTGGATGTTTCACAGAATTCATGAAATTAGTCTTACTGCGACTTCAGATACTACATGTTAAATAAACTAATTTGGTACAAGCGGGTGCATTACTTACGTGTTCCCATGAGGTACTATCCGTAAACGAGACTGCAGGGAGGCTTGGGATACCGTGTTCTGACCATGTGAACTCCCACCATCCGGTGAGACTACAGGGGTCGGGATAGACCGACTACCACTGCCACGTCTCGGACCAATGTGAATACCACCTGTGGGAGGGTGAGGATGATGAACAGGTGTTTGTTCTGTTGATGGCTGTGCATCCGAATCATGGGAGTGTGATTGGCGTGCCCGCTCATGTCTACCTATTGGTTTAGCTAAAACTTCTTTCATTTGCTGAAATAGCCCTTTCCCTGGGCGACGTGTATATGTTTGATCTCCTTTTGGTGGCATCTACATTATTATGAAATCCCATACAAAAGTTTACATAACGTAAATTCAAACATTGAAATAAAACTTGCTCAATCATATTGTAGGCACCAGGTTAAAGTTTCAGTTGCTCTTTACATATATATTAAAAGTTAATTACTAAACGAGAACATTACATAATACAATAACATATGCACGTTTACATTATTTTGAGTTTCCAAGTTCATCTGAATTTGATTTCTCTGATTCGCCACTATCAGTATCCCCTGATTCAAAATCATTTTCGTCATCACTTCCTTCAAGGGACTCCTCATTTTCAGAGAAGTCGTAATCTCCCAAAGTTTCATCCCTCAATGCCATGTCTTCCTCCACAGCTTCCCATACACCTGTTTCAGCTAAATTGTCGATTGGGTCATCCATAATTATGGGAGAACTGTTCACCCCGGCCTGCAATTCTTCCTGATATGCATCTTCGACATCAGCTACATCATTATGAACAATGCGTCTAGGTTTGATTTTCAACACCACCAACCAACCCGTTTTGTCACGTGACTTTGTGGGATAATGAGTGTAGTAAACTTGATCAGCTTGGGCAGCAAGAATGAACGGGTCAAACTTCCCATATCGACGACCATCACAAACCTCAACTATCCCATATTGTTGGTGAACCCGAATGCCACGATTTGGAGTAGGGTCAAACCAAGCACACTTAAACAATACTACTTTTTTATGTGGCCACCCAGGATATTCCAGTTGAATGATTTCTTCTAACACCCCATAAAAATCACATTCAACCTCACTTGATCCTGAAGTCCTAATACATACTCCACTGTTAAATGTTGCTTTGTCACGACCCCAGTCGCTAATGTGGAACTTGTACCCATTTATGAAGTAAACAGGCCAACTCTCAACACGACGAGATGGCCCGCATGCAACATCCCACAAGAAGCGGTCCGTGATCGTGTTTCTTACATCATTCACCTAGTTTCAAACAGTCATAATATCAATATGTATTTTTGTTATTTATCAAAATATGGGTAATTTGAAGTGTAAGTAACTTACATAGTTTCTAAGCCATGTCTCAAAGTTATTCTCAATGTAGACATCCAGGTCTGCCATCTGTATATTGGGTGCATGCATATGCACCTCATCAACGAACAAACTACAAGATGGCATAAGATTATAATTGGAGCATAAACTGGATGAGGTTAGTAGAAAAGAATAAAAGTTTTGTTTCAGAGAAACATGTGTGGGATATGGGATGGGTATTGATTCACTTACTCGAGGTACGGCTTCACCTCCTTACAATTCAGTAAGACATATGCAGCTGCGACCCTCAATTCATTGTCATCAAGATAGCGATACCTTGATGCCCCATATGGTCGACCCGGGTATCTAAATATAGACCACACCGATTCATCAAATGGTCCTTCGCCCCCATCATCATTACGAGGTACTCGAGTAGCCATATGTGGGATATGGGATTCAAAGTAGTGAGAGCAAAATGTAGAGGTCTCCTCAATTAGATATGCTTCACAAATTGAACCCTCTACATGAGCCTTATTTGAAACCTTCATTTTGAGGTCATGCATACAACGCTCAAACTTGTACATCCACCTATATTGAACGGGGCCTCCAACTCTTGCTTCGTAAGGTAGGTGAACCGGCAAATGTTCCATTGAGTCAAAAAAAGCCGGTGGGAAAATTCTTTCCAACTTACAAAGTATGACAGGTATATTTGCTTCCAACTCGACCATGTGATTCACATCTAACTCTGGGGAGCATAAATCTAGGAAGAATTGGCTTAACTCGGTCAACGGTTTTCATATATTATCAGGCATTGCTTCAAGTGCAATTGGGAGGAGCCTCTGCATCATCACATGACAGTCATGGCTTTTCATACCCGACAGTTGACTTACATTACTGTCAACACACCTCGCAAGGTTCGATGCATACCCGTCTGGGAGTCTAAGTGTTTTAACCCAAGTAAGCACATCAGTTCTGTGGTCTCTGTTGAGTGCAAATGTGGCTTTAGGTTTAACTGCTCGGCCGTCACCCTGAGAAATTAAATGTAGCTCTGATCGGCTGCAGAGAATCTCAATGTCTTTACGAGCCTTGACGTTGTCTTTAGTTTTATTGGTCACATCCATCACTGTATTCCATATATTGTCAAACACATTCTTCTCTATATGCATAACATCCAAATTATGGCGGATCAAATTAGTCTTCCAATACGGTAGCTCCCAGAAAATACTTCGTTTTGTCCAATTATGGGTTCTGCCATAACCTGGTATGGTTACAACCTGTCCATTGCGAACTACAGAAGGCAAATGTGAGATACGTTCAAATATTGCTGCTGGTGGTAAACGCTCAGGAGGCAACGATTTCTCAACTTTTCCTCTCTTAAAGGAGACTCTGTTCCTTCTGTATGGGTGATCCAACTCTAGAAATTGTCGATGACAATCGAAGAATGACGTTTTCCTTCCATGCTCAAGTTGGAAAGCTTTACTATATTCCATGCAAATAGGGCACGATAACCTCCCATGAGTCATCCATCCGGACAACATCCCATATGCCGGGAAGTCATTTATGGTCCACAAAACCGAAGCGCGGAGCTGAAAATTTTGTTTCAGTGAAACATCCCATGTTTCCACCCCATCCTCCCATAGCTGCTTCAATTCATGAATAAGTGGTTTGTAAATAGACATCAATATTCTGACGTGGACTCCGAGGGCCAGGTATCAATGCAGTCAAAAACATATATGGCTTCTTCATACACATCCACGGAGGTAAATTATAGGGAGTAACAATGACAGGCCAACATGAGTATTGTTTACCTGAGTACCCGAAAGGCGTAAACCCATCAGAACAAACTCCAAGGCGAACATTTCGGGCCTCCGCCGCAAACCACGGGTACGTGGAATCAAAATGTTTCCATGCTTCCCCATCTGAAGGATGTTTTAAAACATTTGGGTCGGATCGATGCTCACTGTGCCACCGCATGTGCTCTGCAGTTGAGAGTGAAGCATATAGTCGCTGAATCCGATGAGTTAGTGGTAAATAGTGCATAGTCTTCCTTGCTCTATCCTTACCTCGGCCATTTGTTCTCGGCTTAAACCGAGATTCATCACAGAACTTGCATTCTGAAGCATCTTCATCAGTATTCCAAAACAACATGCAGCCGTTTACACAACCATCAATTTTAAGATGGGCAAGACCTAGTTGTGAAACTAATTTCTTCGTCTCATACCAATTGGATGGCATCTTGCTGTCACTTGGCTGCGTCTCTTTCATCAACGCTGCAATACCATCATAACACCCTCTTGGTATATGATATTCTGTTTTTAGGTTTAACAACCGAACTGCAGCAGAAAGCTCAGAATGCTTCTCACATCCATCCCAAAGAGGTGTACTAGCGGAGTTCAGTAAATCAGAAAACCTTCTAAAACCTTCATTAAGTTGTTGATCCTGTTCAGTGGAATCCTGATGCATACTTGGACCCGCTGCATCAAATATCATTTGAGCATATGGGTTGACATTTGAATTGAACTCAGAATGCTCATACCAATCAGAATTATGAAACGGCTGCTGCGGAGGCTCTGTAAATGCCTCCCCATGAGCTGTCCAGTTTGTGTAATGAGCCATGAAACCCACTTTGTATAGATGCACTCTAACGTCATCACAATCCTTAAACTTCAAATTTTTACACCTCCTACACGGGCAACGTATTTTGTTGCCATCCATGTGAGCTGGGTTACTACAGGCAAATGTTATGAACTGCTCAATCCCTGTCTCCCACTCCTCTGTGTACCCAACTCGGCCAGGTAAATAACGACTACTATACATCCAACTACGGTCCATGAAGTCCTACCAATAGATTATGTTGTTTAGTTAATCTAAACCATGTCATTTCAAACACACAAATTGTAATGACTAAGTAACGGTTTACGTAAGGTTAACAGGTGACTTCGAATTTTAGTTAAGGTTTACTGTTAAAACGTAATAGGTAGTAATTTACTACTATTAGATATGCTTCACACTTGTTGGGTTTATTATAATAATTATTGTGATAATTATTATAATTATTATTAGTAATTAATACTACTGTTGTTGTGTTTATTATTAGTACTACTATTATAATTATTATTACTATTTTTATAATTATAATTATAATTATTATTATACTTATTACTACTCTTGATGGGTTTATTATTATTATTATTATTATTATTATTATTATTATTATTATTATTATTATTATTATTGGGTTTATTATTATTATTATTATTACTATTTTTATTATAATAATAATTATTATTATTATTATGATTGGGTTTATTATTAGTATTATTATAATTATTATTACTATTTTTATTATAATAATTATAATAATAATAATAATAATTATTATTATTATTATTACTAATATAATTATAATTATTATTATTATTGTTATTGTTATTATTATTATTATTGGGTTTATTATTATTATAATTATTGTTATTATTATTACTATTTTTATTATTATAATTATAATTATAATTATGCTAATCATAATAATTAGTATTACTATTATTATTATTATTGGGTTTATTATTATTATTATTAGTATTATTATTGGGTTTATTATTATTATTGTTATTATTATTTTTACTACTCTTCTTAATTGGGTTTATTATTATTATGCTGATGATTATTATTATTATTAAAATTATTATTATTAGTATTATTGGGTTTATTATTATTATTGTTATTATTATTTTTATTATTATTATTAGTAATTATTACTATTGTTATAAAAAAATAAATTACCTAAACAATTGATTTCAAACTAAAGATTTGGTATACAACTATACTAACTACATTCACACACAAACATAGAACCTAGCTAAACTATGTACTTAAAATACAAAGTATTTTCTATTTATAAATATACTAACTAATTTCACAGACAAATATACTACGTAAACAATTAACTTAAAACTAATTATTTTCTGTTCTTAAAAATACGAACTAAACAATTTAGTTACAACTAATTAGTAACTATTTTTTATTATACTAACTAATTTCACTCATAAATATACAACCTAAACAATTTAAGCCCAACAAAGTATTTAATATTTTTTAATGTACTAACTAATTTTACACATAAATATACTACGTAAGCAATTTACTTAAAACTAATTATTAAATATTTTTAATTATACTAACTAATTTGATACATAAATATACAACCTAAAGAATTTACTTAAAACTAATTATTTTCTAATTGTAACTTAATCCCGTAATTAAGGAAAAAAGAAAGAAAATTGACATAAATGTTAAATTATAATGGGTAACCCAAATACTTCAAATCCAACCATCAACAACTACAAATCACACACATTCAACATATATTAAACCAAATTACCATAAATAATTCAGATTTTAACTATTTTTAAGGAAAAAAAATTTAAACATACGTCTTAAAATTACTTACCTCAAATCCAACAGCTTACTTGCTTAAAATGCCTGGAAATAGCTTCAACTCAGCTACAAAGTGCAAAATCTAAACCCATTATCAACAAAAACATGAAAAACGCAAAACCGCAAATAATAAATATAAAAATCCAAAAAAATTCAAACTAACCTGCAGATCAAGGAAAAGAAGAGTAGATCCACGTGAAAAGCAGCTCCAATTTGTTGATTAACCTCTTACTTGAACAAACGAAGGTGCTGTGTGTGCGTGTGGGAGGGAAGGAAAAACACAGAGGAGAGAGACGAGCTGCGAGCACAGCGAGGAAGACGAATCGCCAGGGGGGGGGGAATTTAAAAACTAATTTTCCAACGGCCTTAGCCGTTGGAAAATTTTTGTGAAACGCACCGTTTCATTTAATGATGTTCCAACGGCTCAAACCGTTGGAAACTTTTCAGCTCAATAATTGTGTCTTTTTCCAACGGCTAAAGCAGTTGGAAATTAGTTATGACACATAAAAAAAAATTTTTATTTTCCTTTATTTCCAACGGCTTAAGCCGTTGGAAAATAAAAAAATAAAACTAAGGAGCAGATGCAATATCATTTATGTTCCCTCTTTCCAACGGCTTAAGCCGTTGGAAAATGTTCAAAAATTCACAAACAGAGCAGAAAAACGCCATTCCATTATCACACTTCTTTTTCCAACGGCTAAAGCCGTTGGAAATAATTTATTTCCCAAACAAACACCATACCATTATCACACTTCTTTTTCCAACGGCTAAAGCCGTTGGAAATGTTTTATGACACATTTTAATACAAATTTGTTTTATTTCCATTTATTTCCAACGGCTTTAGCCGTTGGAAAATATAAAATAATTTAAAAATGCATAAACATATGTACTTTCAATCATTTTCTTCCCTCTCTAACAGCTAAAGCCGTTGGAAAATATTGCAAAAAAAGCCGTTTCATTGTTACACATCATTTTTCCAACGGCTAAAGCCGTTGGAAATATTTTATGCATGAAAAAAAAATTTTTGAACCTGAGCACTTAGTTTCCAACGGTTATAACCATTGGAAATTTTATATATATATCAAATTTTATTAAAAATATTTTATTTACATTATTTGGCCCATTTTCCAACGGCTAAAGCCGTTGGAAATTTTATCTACAAATATGGAATTTTTTTTCGTCTTCCAACGGTTTAGGCAGTTGGAAATTGTGGCAGTTGGAAATTTGGGTTTTTTTAGTAGTGTTGTTATCAACATAGGAATGTATCAAATTATGTACATATGTTTAAAGGATTTAAAGGAAATTTCCGAGTAAGGGTGAGTGTGTTTTGTATTAATTTTACTATGTTGTTATGCATTATTTTTTTTTATATAAAGTGATTATTTACCTAAATTATAAATTTATTGAAACTTTGTATTTTAAGAAGTCTAAAAAGTAATTCTAAGATTTTTTTTTATAAAAAAGTTCTATTTTTGTTAATATTTTAACTTAACCAACCAAAGAAAATAGAAATTAATAAAAATATTTACTTTTAAAAAAAATTGTAAAATTATTTTTAAAACTTTTAAAAATGAAAGCTGGTTTTAATAAATTGATAATTTTAGAAAATAACAATTACTTTATATAAAAATAATGTGCAACAATAAAATATTAAAATTAATGGAAGACGAGCTTTCTTTCCAGTGCTACAAATCAGCCTTGGTCAAAATAATTTGCTAGCTTATAATAATGTGAAGGCTATATCGCTTCGTTGTGTGTTTTAATATTTCTCTGGTCCAGTGGGAATTCGGAGAAATGGCTCTGAAGTCTGATCGCTTTGCTCAATTTGGTAATGATACTTGGGGGAAAAGGCCGTTACCCATTTTCATCACTCTAATTTCGGGCATAACCATCTAATTAGGTACTTCTAAATAACAAAAATTTGTGCACAAATAAATAAATAAAGAAATAACGAAATTTTAGTCACATAGTACGTACACCAGAAAATTTCGAAGATCTTGGCAACAAGAATCAGGCATGTGCTCGATTGATCGATGTGGTGGTTAGCAAGAAGCAAACAGAATTTTGTTTAAGGAAGACATATTCGGGATATATAACATTCTTCAAGCTTCGAAATTTATAAAACATTACTCCGAGTTATATTTCACACAAATGCATGATGAAGGTGAATATAATGAAAGCTAACGATTCAATGTGTTGGGAGTTTCTCGGCCGGCGGCTTTTACAGTTAATATTTGGGTTTCAAAGAACTTCTCTCTCTTTCTTTTTGTCATGCAATTATATGTCTCCTCAACAGCACATATATTCAGTGGTGATCAGTTCAACAGATATTTTGTGGTTGCCTGAGGACTCCGACAAGGGGACGCACGGGACCCGATGTCCTTTTTTATCTCTTAATTTTGGCTTATGTATGGAGTACCTGTCAAGGATCGAGCTTGGTAGATCTCAAGGAAGCTAAGAGCTTCGTGCTTTGATCCGAAATTAATATAACGCCTCAACACCGTTAACATTTGTAGAGCGGATATGCAGTCCTGCATGTTGAAGCAGAAATCGATCGATAGATTTTACAAGACTGAGCAAATTTTCTTAATTTGGGGGGCTCTCTTCGAGATTGAAATCGATGATCCTATAGCTGGAAGCCACTGGATTCGATCCTATGAAATATATCTCAGACGGACAAAAAAAGGTTACTTTGTCGCGTACGTATACGTGCATGGCTTAATATTAAAGTAACTCATCCAAAGGATGAAGGCGGGGCAAATTAAACCTATGGGATGTGCAGATATATATTCAGACCAAATCTTGTCGCTTGCAGGTGCACTCGATTCATTCTTAATTTCTATGTAATTAAAAAATAAAGATCCCTAGGTTGAGCTAAGTGTCTACAGGTAGCAAACAAGGTTTGGAGTGGCATTCTAAAAGAAAGAGTTTGGCTAGCTAAAGCAGAGGTTCTGAGATGGGAGGATGCGAAGGTGGCTTTTCAAGACCCGAATTGATGATACTACTTGTTGAGCTAGTATGACGACAAAGTTTGTTGGAGTAAAACAATCTGGAACCCAATTTTTTTTCATTTTAAAAAACGATACTTTCCTGCTTTTATACTTGCTCTTAGCTAATATTAATTCATTGCGGGTCCCATGAATGAGATGGTGAATTATTATTATTATTATTTCAAAAAAAACAAAAAAAAAAGAAAGGTAACTTATACCAAGCAATTTTGCAGACACTTATCGTTCTGCTAACAATGTTGCACGTTAATATTAATCCTTCTTTAAAAAATACTAGAGATTGTGAATCTCCTTGGTGAGAGTTAATTCCTCGTTTTTGAATTCCATTGTTATGTGTGTGTTTGTGGATCACTCTAGTGAGCTTATGGGTTACTCCCTCAATCCCAGTTTATTTGCTCTATTTAGGTTTGACACAAAAATTAAAAAATATTAAAACTGTTTATTTTTTATCAATTTTATCATTGGTATGCCCTACCTCCTTCACTGTCTTCTACACTACTTGGTAGACAAATTCACAAGCTCAACAGTCTATCTTCTTCTCCATCTTGCATTGAACCAAACGAGTATTGAAACAAACAAATCCAGAGGAAGCAAGCACTGCAACAAACAAATCCGGTCATTGAAAAATCAAATAACCATTGAAACAAACAAATTCAGAGGAAGCAAGTGTGCCACTCCAAACTACTAACAGGCCTCATCGCCAAAATCCAACCACTGACTTTCTAACTTGATCAAATGACAATCGGAGAAGCTCAACCTCTCAAACAGCCCAAACCCTGAAACAAATTCCAAAAATAAAAGTCCCCAAATCTCAGACACCAGTGAAGATCTCAACCTCATCCTCAATTGTGATTTGGCCTCCACTGATCTCCTTGCCTTGTCTCGTCATTTCAGCCTCCTCCAATGTCACCTCATATCATCAATTCGGCCTCCTCCAATCTCCTCCTCTCATCTCGTCGACTATGCCATCTCCGATGTCCTTGCCTCGTTGCCTCCTGCCTTCGATCTCCTAGTGTCGTCTCTTACCTCAACCTTGTCGCCCTGATCTTCTCAATCCGCCCACCGCTTACCTTAATCTCCTCATTTCGATCTTCTCACCTTGTCACCTTGACCTCCTCACACCATCACTCATTGCCCTAACCTTCTCTCCTGGTCATCTACTACCCCAATTGCCTGTCGTGACCATGCTAAAGGTGGCCAACAAGGGGATCAAGAAACAGAACAAGAACAAAATGAATGAGAGTAAAGTAGAATAGATGAGGAGAGGTATAATTGTAAATTTATCTAGTAAAACTTACTAAAAACGGAAATAGTGCAAAGAATTTGGAATGACCCAAAAAGAAAAGTGGTGCAAAGCATATTAGACAGATGGAGTATTATTATTTGTCGAACCCGAGAGGATCTAGTTGGCCTTAGTGAACTCTCTCTTTGTAGCTCATCAAATTCGAGGTCAAGTGGTGCAAGCAGGCCTTGATTTATTTTAGGATAATTATAACAAGGAATGGGATGGATGGACTTACATATTCGCTGTAGTTTTTGATATTTAATTACTACACTATCATTATTTAAACTTACATTACACAAAATTAAAAAAAAAATCATTATTTAAACTCTCATTATACATAACCCAAATAAAATTAGTTTCAAGATTAAAATGAAAATAATATTATAAATTATATACATTTTAATCTTTAAATTCAGTCAAATGGGTTAGTTAAATTGATAATAAGGGAGTATTATGTTACTATTTCAATGGTTAGAGTTAAAGCCTACTTATGGGACCATATTTTTCATATTTTGAGGAAATGAAAAATCTTAACATATTTATCTAATAAGTGCTTTTTTCATACAAAAACTTGAGTTGAAGGTTGTACATATCATCTATGATATCAGACTATTAGAATATTCAACTTGAAGTGCAATACATTATGGTTCTAATAGTATATAAAAATTTAGAGAGATTGGGTGCAATAAAAATTTTTATGACGTATAGATGGATTCTTACACTGACGTTAATCTCCCAATAAAATTTAGTGAAATCAAATTTCCTCTTCTACTTTGAAAACTTCTATTGTTTGGGTTGAATTTAAAGTACTTAATTGTTCGCCATACCAGTGAATCAATAATCTCATTATTTGGTTATTATTCAAGATGGAGTTAAAGGTTGAATGAAGACTGCTTTAAGGATCTTGCTAATTTAACAAGAAGTAACAAAACCGTGAAATTTTGATAAGCTGATGGCAAATTTGTGCTTAAACAAATATTGGTGGCAAATCCGTGTTAGGCCTTGCTTTTCAGGGGGGCAAATATTTAGAGGAATGGACTTTTATAGTTTTATACGATAGTGCGATTATGCCCTACTATTAAATTGGGGTAAATAAAGAAGGCTGAGCCTGAGAGCGGGCGCAAAACACACTCGCAGCAACTGGCCGCCGCCGCTCACAGTCCTCCGCTTAAACAGAAGGGAGACTCAGAACAAGGAATTTTTTTAATCGAAGCAAAGAATATAAAGAGAGACAGATGCAGGAAGAAGCGGTGGTGACACCCGGAGAGGTCCTGGGCAACTCCAAAGAAGTCAAGGCAGGGAAAGGTGCCTACGTAGCGCCCCACAACAACACCGTCTACGCCTCTCTCACTGGCTTCCGCCGCATCGTGTTCCCTCCTTCAGACTCTCCGGACCAGGTACTAATTATGTTTCTAATTAATTTCGTCTATCTAGTATTTGATTTTTAGGTTACTCTTGGAAAATTTTGTACTGCGTGGGTGCTCGGTGCTCCAAAATTTTGGATTTGAAGTTGACATATCTAAGCCAGTTCTTAGTTGTGTGTCAAAGTTTCTAGCAGATTGTTCTTGCCTTCTTCGTTCTGTGCGTGTGTTAATAATGTGAACTGTGATTCCTCGTAGAGACCGATTGTGGAAGTGACTGGTCACAAGGCGCAAGGCGCTGTTCCAGAGACAGGGTCTGTTGTTCTTGCCCGAGTAAGCTTGTGAATTTTGAAGTTCCATCCTATTTCACACGTGTTTCTATTACGCATCAGATAGTGAAAGAAATTCTCGTTGGATTGGAACAGAGTCATTTTTTAGTCATTAAGCTTGGCACGTATTTCTTGCCTGTTTAATTAGAAATGAACATTCTTCTGATGAATTTCGCAAAATTTTACCCGCATAGCTTATTTATCTCATCCATTTCCTGTTTAGGTTACAAAGGTGACAGCCAGGACAGCAGCAGCTGATATCATGTGTGTTGGCCCGAAGTCTGTACAGGAAAAATTCACTGGCATTATCAGGTATTGGTTTCTTTTACATTTTGAAGCGAAAGAGAATGCATGAATTTGTTCTTTAGGAATGTGATTATGTATGTATATGTCCTGTAATGTTGTCAACTTCTTCAATGTTCAGTACTCTTCTTGGAACGTTATCAATGCCCTCAATGTTCAAATTAAGTCCTGATGTGCTTGCAGAAATAATAACACTCTTTACTAACTTCTTGTCCTCTTATCCATTTTTGCATAAAAGTTGAGTCTTGATTTAAAAGTTGTATTTTAATTGTCTGTTGTGAGTGGGAGTGAGATTGGCCTATTATATGATTTTTTTTTTTTTTCAGTTTTGGATCGTTTGGTTTAGTGATTG
This sequence comes from Aquilaria yunnanensis, assembly GCA_039654915.1. NCBI lineage: Eukaryota > Viridiplantae > Streptophyta > Magnoliopsida > Malvales > Thymelaeaceae > Aquilaria > Aquilaria yunnanensis. The sequence goes on along the minus strand of CM077600.1, from coordinate 32,217,764 downwards.
TAAACAGTGGAGGATTCATTTGAACACTTTTCTGCTTCATGCGTTATCTTAATAGTTTGTTGACGCAAGAATAGAATTTCTGTAAATTTCTTACCCATAATGCATGTATTTATGATGCATTTCTTTTGAACAGGCAACAGGATGTTAGATCTACTGAAATAGATAAAGTAGATATGCATTTGTCATTCCATCCTGGTGACATTGTGAGAGCAGTTGTTGTATCCTTCATGGTTGAGGCTCCCATATGATGCACTTGATAAAAAAAATATTTCACTGATTCAAAGCACTTAAGAGTGAGTTTGCTTATTTCGATTGGTGAGTTCTTGGAGGCACTGGGACTGGATGTTCTTCTCGTGCAGGTGTTGTTGTGTCTAGGACTGTGCGCTTGAATTCTGTCCCAAGCCTGTTCCTTGAAAAGAGGCATAGTAGGAAGGTCAAGGGATGGGGGTCGAAAGGAATCGAGAGTGTTCATGTGTTATACCATTAGTTATTACTTTATTCATTTATAGAGTCTATTATGTTCTTTCTTGAATTTTTCTTGATCTTCCTTTCCAAGCTGTCCCTGGGAGATGCACGGGCTTATTATCTTTCAACAGCTAAGAACGATCTTGGTGTTGTTTCTGCAGAAAGCCTAGCAGGTAAGTTTTACTATAATTTGGTATGGCGGTCTGTAGTAGCGGGTAAGACTTGCTTTACTGAATGTTTTGAAATTCTGAGAATGAGAAAATAAGTAGATTTACTTTCCTCCTCCATTGTAGTTCTGTAGCATTTGCACTTTTAGATACATATAACGACATACTGCCAGAGTGGATGTACACAAGACTTCTGTTCTCATGTTTTTGCTGTCTTTTAGGTGCGACAATGGTTCCAATTAGCTGGACAGAAATGCAGTGCCCCGTAACAGGCCAAATCGAGCAAAGAAAGGTTGCCAAAGCTGGGAGCTAATCGTTTCAGCTTTTTGTAATGCAAGATGCGACTGCTTTGTGGTAGTCTGGTTTAGGTAATTTTTTGCTTTGAATGGCTCTTTGTTATACAACATGCGTCTGTAATCCAAATGTCTCTCTATCCAGTATCCATTTTGTATTGTTCTCTGGTCACTTTATCTCCCAGCACGGAAGGATGCACAGTTGAGACTTGAGAATGGCTTAGTATTAGAAGAATGAAGTCCAAACGAACAGGTTCCGCTAGTTCGGGTTCCATTCTGAGGTAGCCGCAGCAGCAGCAGAGGCCTTACGGAATCTGGGATAACTGATAGGTTAGTCTTTACGTAAAATCCAAAGGAAGCCCTAGAGTTTGGAGCTTGATCAGAATCCCATTTATATATATTTTATTGAGACATTTTACGGCCTTCAACTTAGCAGTTCAGTCGTTATCTTGATGAAGTTATTTGAACTTCTGAGCAATCTCGTCCTCCGTGATGCCGTGGCCCACGAGCTCTAATCTTCAATAAAGCTGCAGGCTTCATCTAATCTTGCCTAACTCAGTGAATCTTGGTCACGAATACTTTATATTTTTGACCCGCCTTACTTGATCAAGAAGATATGATGTCATTTAGTTGACGTGCTCGTCAATTTTCGCCGAGGCCTAAATAAGATGTCATTTGGAGTGGAAATCGTGCTTTAGAAGGCATGAAACTTATCAAAGACATTTTTATTCAAATTGTTTGTCCAAGGCACGGAACTTTCAACATAATGCATATATGTACAGGTTTTCGTTTAATAAATAGAAAATTTGACGGATTTATTTTCATACAACATTGTTTGTTTTGCATCCTCCAATCATGTGTTTTGTGTATATGACAAGTTAGCTAGAAGTCATCTCCGTTTATTCCTACAACCATCCATCCACCATCTTTGTTACAACACGCCGATTAGACTGAATTCAAAATAGCCTGCCTCCGGAAATTAATTAATGGCAGCCGGCTAGCTAGAAGAATTCTGTCTATTCGAATCATGACAAATGTATCGCCTCTATTTCACTGAGTCTCTCTGAGACAATGCCTAGATTGCTACGCCCTTCATGCTCCTAACCCAACTCATACGCTGATTCTTTTACATTACTCTCTGAAGAGATGGTTGAGTGGTTAATAACTTCATTTTTCCTATAACGTCTAAAATTCCCATTGAAAAAAGATATTTCTCCCTGGTAAGTTAAGTCAATGAACAAGAAAATTTGTGAACGATTCAGGATTATAGCTAGGGTGAGCATTCCGTACCAATCCAATATAATAATTAGCTTCTAAAAAACTATTTTGAACAATCCAAATCAGATTTTAGATAGAACCAAATCACCTGAATTACATGTTGGTTTACTTTGTAGTTTATTCTATTATTCTTTATTGAACCTAACTAATTTGTAAACAAAAGATAATATTAGAGGGTGTAGAATTAATAAGAATTTTGATAAAATACTCATTATTATTTGGTTTATTTAGCTTATTCAACTTCATATATGTAGAGTGAATGTGAATAATGATATTCTACATCTCATACTAAAAGTAAAATGATTACTAGTACACTAAACTCAAATGGCCAGTCATTCAAACATCATTTTTTCTACACGAAGTCATTGTAAATGGGTGTTGGAAAACCATTTTTTTAGTAATAAACTGAACAATAGCATGAAATTTTGTGTCATTCTGATTGAACCAAAGATCAATTTGTTTGAATTTTTCAATTTTATCCAAATAACAATTACGGTGTGCCGAACGATATTAAAAGATTTACAGTAAAAACAAATTGGGTCGCAAATGCACAATAACATCCTAGTCTAGGACAATGTCCAGAACAGAAAAATGGTGGAATTCCAGAATAGGTTCCTAAATATTGGACCATAGAATTGATCCCCATTCATTGTATTCAAGCCTATAAAATATTGGTGCTTATACTATTGGTTTCCAGACTTAACTTTGTTAGGATCCAGGGCCGAAACAACGGATTACTGCCGTAAATTAATGCACGGCTATTAATCTAATATTATACTATACTTCTAAAGATGAACACAAGTTACTGTAGATGAATACTGTAAAAGTATACTATTTATCAACATTATTACATTATACTTCTAAAGATAAACATAAGTTACTGTAGATGAATAGTGAAAAAGTTAAGTGAAAGTACACTATTAGTCAACAGTGCCAGAGTTTTTTTTTATTTTTTCGCTTTTTCGAGGACTAGATTGACTGTTTTTTAAGTTTAGTTCACTTTTCGGTAGGCGGTTAGCGTCTGGAGGGCTAGTGTTGCCATTTTTTCAGTTTAAGCTTGTTTCACTTTTGGTTGTGGTTAAATGCGTTTTTCGTCCCAGAATTTATAACCTTTACCATATAAGTCACTAACTTCGACCCGTATTACGTTTTGGTCCCCAAACTTAATAATTACTTAATATTTTTTTTATTTGCTCTCTTACTCCTGATTTTTTTTTTGTTTTTTTATGTACAATTTTCTATATATATAAAAATTACTGTAGATAAATAGTGCAAAAGTTGAGTGAAAGCACACTATTCATCAACAGTGCCGCAGTTTTTTTCCCTAGACTAGATTGACTGATTTTGAAGTTCAGTCCACTTTTTGGCAGGCGGTTAGCGTCTTGAGGGCCAGTGTTGCCATTTTTTCAGTTTAAGCCTGTTTCACTTTTGGTTGTGGTTAAATGCGTTTTCCATCCCAGAATTTCTAGCCTTTACCATATAAGTCACTAAGTTCGACCCATGTTACGTTTTGGTCCCCAAACTTAATAAGGAGTACTTAATATTCTTTCTATTTGCTCTCTTACTCCTCAAAATTTTTTTTATGTACAATTTTCTAAAGTAAAATAAATTAAACACAAATTTTCTATTTCCATCATATTTTTTCATTATTGATAATTGAGTTTTGTAGCATGAGTTATTTAATTCAAAAGCTTTATTGTTTAATAAAGTAATTTGGTCTATAATTGTTAAAATTGGAAGTAAACTTTTCTAAATAAATTTTAATTTCCCACCAATATTAAAAATTAGAATTTGAGTTGATAATAGAAATTTTTTAGTTAATTATTTTTTAATGAGAATAAAATATCCATCACTTTTAAACGTGTACAATGCTACTTTTCAATCATGACTATTCATTTTAATGATAAAAACATAACATAGAGAAAACTAAACTCAAAATTAAAATAAAGTAAAATTTTAATTGACATTTATTTTAATGGTAATTTTATCAAAACAAATGTAGAAAAAAGCCTAGCATATATGCTAAAACATGACACGAGCCACAGTAGATTTATAGTGAAATTTCTTTTGGCCGAAAGTGAACATTAACGGCTCAAGCCAGGAAAGGGTCTAGAAAAGAGAAAGGGTTAATTTGAAAATTTTCAGTTCTCAAACTTTACCGTCTGACCCTCCAATTTACAAAATTTAAGCTTATAGGTTATTATTCTTTATTCTTCTGGCCTCCAGGCTTTGCTTTCTTAGTATCAACCTCCGGGCAACAACAACATGCGGCGAATAGAACTAGTTCAGCAAAATGCAATCAGCAGTTGGGCAGTTGAGGTCAGGCCATTACAGATTGGCGATAGGAAGACGATGAAAGAGTGGGCCCTTTTCCTTGCTGATGTGGTGGGGAGACTGATCTTTTAGTCAATGGAGAGGATCCGCATTAGGATTCAAAAATGATAAGGTAGTCAAGGTTCATAGCTTTAACCGACAAAACGACCCAAACAAACTCAGAGCTTGTAGTCGTAGAGCTGCTGCTGCTGACTGGTAACAAGCTCCAAACTTGATAATGCAATCTCTTGCAGCCACTTCTCCTCTCCCTCTTCAAACTCTCCCTTCTCCTTCCTTTCCCTCTCACCCCCTTGTCTTTCAACAAAATACCCTCTGCCTCCCTTCTCTCGCCGCTCTAAAACCCTCCAGAAAATCCCCCCATTCATCAAGACCTCTCTGGGCCCTCTCCGCTGCCACGGAATCGGACTCCACCAAACCCCTGCAGCCAGACCCTCAAGCTCTCCTCCAAGAGCTTGCTGTGAGTTTCATTTTCGAAATTCTTCAATTCCCTTTATAATTTGGTCTGCCCCCTTTGTTTCTGCTCAGATTTCCCGCCATTTTAATTTAACTGGTGCAGGATTCGTTTGATCTTCCGTCTGATTACTTTGCTCAGTTACCGAGTGATCTTCGGTTAGATGTAAATGCACTTCTTCTGATTTTTGTTTCGGACAATTCTGATTTCCAAGGTTTTATGCTAGTTTTATGTCCATTCTTCTTATTTTGGATTGTTAAGAATTCCATTGGCAGTTGAATGATGCAGCTTTTGATCTCTCGAATGGACCCGTCACCAAAGAGGTCAGTTTCTTCTCCACCTTTATTGCGAGATGGCTGAATAAGTATTGGTTATTTGACTGGTTAACAGAAGATATCCAGACGAATGTTCGAGTCTAAGTATATTAGTTCCATTCTCCTGAATTGAAGATGATGGATTTGTGCATTTTTGGTTCATTAAGCGAAATCTTGAAAACAGCGGGATTATTGCTGTCTAATACAGTGCCTTCCCTTGAGCCATACGCCTTATTGAGATATGGTCTAATTTGAAGACCTTTTTCTCCTATCTAGGACGGTTTATTAGTCAGCCATAGATACATCAAGAATGGAGGTTGGTTCCAAGTAGACTGCTGCTGAACTTTGCTGTTATTGTCCTTGTTAAATGTAGGGTAGAGATTATATGACTTCCCTTGCTTCCAAACTTCTCAGTAGTTCTTCACTGATTCTTTCAGTGTGGTCAAGAGTTAGGAGAGACTCTATTAAATCTTGGTCGGGCTTGGGAGCGGGCCGATACATCGGCTTCTCATGCATTAGCAAGCAAGCTCACTGTGCTGGCAGGCTCATTGACAAGTGGCACTGCAAAATCAGGTTAAGATAGAACTAGTGGCAATAAAAGGCAGCTCACCAGAACTTTTATACTGATGCTATTTTCTTTGTTGCTGCTAATTTAGCATTTGGAAATCGTTTGATAGCTGCTGGAAGAAGGTTCCAGGCAATGGGACTGTATGGTCAAGGTGAACTGCAGAAGGTATGTCATACACCCTAGAATTTGATCCTGCAGTGTCACTCCCTCACCATGCTTTGTATAGTCTGTTTCAGTACAATAATCTCTATGTGAAAGCGCACATTGATTAAATATAAATTACTGGTAACAATGGGCCACATGTCTATAGACAACCCTGCTTGCCACAAAGTATCGTGTTATTGTCGGACCTTGGCTAGAGACATCATGGTAAATAGTAAAATTTGTCTCAAACGGAACGATATTGAGTTTTCATATGAAGATAAGTAGAATTATTATTACAACTTCCTATTATTTTGATGGGCCTGAAAACTGATTTAGTGATATAAGCTCTTAATTCGGGACTTCAGTGTGCAAAGTTTCTACTTAACGTAGTAAATTGAAGGAGTATCATAAACTCCTTTAGGAATTCTCGAACTGCTGTTTTTAATGTCAAGTATATGCCAAATTCTTTAGCTTTTAATTTTTTTTGATAGGCTAATATATAGCCTATGAGAATATACTTCCTAGGGTTAAGTAATTTATCCCTTTCCCAGAAGAATCTATAAAAGACCAAGGGAGTTCAAAGACATGACAACTCGTTCAACTTCTTTTTTAACTTTTTCTTTTTATATTTTTTCCACCAAACTAGTATTTGCAATTGTTATACTGAAAAAAACAATAGCTGTTGTATTTCTATTCCTTCTCTGGTGGCTCTAGCATATTAGCTTGAACTTGATCATCTTCTAAAGGGATGTGTGTTTGTGGGTAATTATTGCATCACTGTAGATTGCTAAAGCAATGACTGCAGCTGGGAGACTTCTGTCTGCAAGCTCCCTAGCAACAACTATGGATGAGGGGCCAAAAATTGAAGCCAAAGTGCTCAAGGTATTACACTTCTACCTGCTTTTTCTAAATATTCACACAGGAAAATATATAAGAATGTAATTTTGTTGATCAAAGTGCCCCGGCAGTATGCATACTGTTGCTTTAGAAGCAGCCTTCATGGCACTCGGGGCTTACATCAAGGTGCCTACCCGAAAAAGGAGGCAGCAAAAGTTCCTCAAAGACCCTCACTTAAGAGAGTAAAAAAGGCTCATAAGTAGTAAGTACTACTACCAGCTTCACTGGAGGCAAAGAACATGCATTAGGCTCATTATGTCGGGTAAGGTCCACCTCTAGGCCTTATAGTAAGTGATAGGCTCATTATGTCGCATAGGGCCCACCCTTAGGCCTTCACCATAAGGCTCGCAACTATATTTCCTGAAAAAATATGACTTTTATGATGCTTCTTCATAAAGATCATTGCATTTCTCTCTTTCAATACTCCTATCTTATTGATGCAAACAATATTTTTCCATATGTTGCCTTCTATCCTTTTTCCCTTTCAATGGCCCATTTTATGCATGCATTCCAATTTGCAGCAATGCCTTGCCTCTTGCTGGATCTAACTAGAGTTCTCAACACTTCTGCTTAGAATTTAAATCTAAAAAAAAGGTGATTTCAAGTTTTGTTACTGACCTCACACAAGTCACATTTTGCCTTAGACACAATTGATCATTTTAGCTTTGGAGGACAATATGTTTAGGCATACAAACCAAGTAACAAATGAATACTTGGCAACCAGTTTAGGGCCTCATACCATCCAATACAACTCCACCCTATCGAAGAACAGCACAAGGTGCAAATAAATCTGTTTTGTGTTACATTTATGTTTCTTCTTCACCATGGCTTAGGATATCAATGAATGTTGCTGTAGGTTAAAGTAAGAACTTTGCTGATAGATCAACAAAAATCAGAATTTACAGCCATAAGTCACTATGTTTCATATGGTACTCATTGAACCAGTTGATCTAGAGGCTGTTTTAATAATTTTCTAACATTCATAGTAGTTTTCTCATGAGAGCCATATGCCACTGTACAAGGTCAAACATGCACGGGCCCTCTCATATCTTGTATCCACATTCCAAAGTTCAGGTTTGGACTAAGCTGCAGACCTAGTCCATATCCATAAGGCCTTTTACAAATACAAACATATATTTCTTAGATCGCCTTTAGGAGCTGGGAACAACTGAGTTCAGTAGTTTTAAATCCCAAAAATCACATGAGCATAACTAAGAAATTTTAGGAGACTAGAAATCAAGATAAGCTCAAAGTCTTATACACCAGAGGTTTGAAATGCTTAATTTTGAGTTTGGTAGCTACAGGGGCAATCCTAGATATTTCGCAGGCTGTGTACCCTTCTGAAACTGTAAGCATTCTTTAGTTTATATTCTCATTACTCCCTTGCAAAACTAGCAAAACAGATGCTCTTCTGCTGATTGATTTGTAACCATTGACATTTTCAAAATCATCTAGAAAGGCATGAGTCTTAGTCTTGACAAAATATTCCATGGGGATGACAAAATATATGGGGATTCAAGGCCTCCTAACGTCTTATCACCTTTAATAAATTCATGCAACCCACCGTCTATCTTGAATTGCTGATAAAGGTTATGTGTATTTTAGGAACGTAATATTTCCTCTTTATTCCTCGAGATTTACTCATCTTTATTCCTAGGGATTTTTTTCCCTTGTATACTTCACTCCTCCATTAGATAAAGGTTTTGTAAGGGTCTTGTAATTATCAAGCCCTCAGTTTCACCTCCTAATATTCTCTAACATAGTACCAGAGCCATAAACCTAACCTCATCCTCTCCAACTAAACCACCTTTTGCAACCATCTTCTAGCCGCTGCCCTCTTCAAAACCCCAACAACCACCCAACTAAATCAAATACCAACAACAAAGAAACACTTGGAGGCATTGACGACCAGAACAGCACTAGTGCTGTCACCGAAAAATCACCCATGTGCCGCCGTCCGGCTACCTCCGATGACGGTGGTTTGATTGGTCAGATTGGTTTTCTGTCCTGAACAAATTTTTGGTCTTCTTTTATATCGATTACGACCAGAAGTTGAGTTTTTTTCGTTCTCCAATCAATTTTAGTCCGTTGGTTATTTCCTGTTAGTTTCCAATATTATCAGTCATCAACAATTAGAAAAATGTCGGGACTTGATGATAAAAGTCCTCAAGGAAGTCTCCCATTGGTCATTGTTTCACCAGCAGGTCCCCCTACACAATTCAGCAATTTGCAGATTGTCAAACAATGTCTAAACTGTAATAACTACTCATTCTGGGCTAAGAATGTGGAATTGTATTTCACAGGTTAAAGAAAGATGTCTCATATTACTGATGATCCTCAAACATCTGAAAGTTGGAAAATTGATTATGCACAATTACTTTATATCCGTTTTGATTTAATGGAACTTGAAGTTTCTACTCTATTTTTTCATGTCTGAACCTATAAGCAAGTTTGGGAGTATGCCAAACTTTATTACTCCAATAATATTCTTCATATATATGACATTTCAGTTGAAGTGTTTCAGTCTAGATAGGAAGATAGTCTTCTTAAATATTTTGTAAAGGTGAAACATGCATTGGAAGAAATGAATTCTTAGTTGCTTATTACCTTCGATGTCAAGGAAATGTAATGTCAGAGGGAACAGTTGGTGCTTATGATATTCTTGGCCGAGCTAAAACCTGAATTTGAATCAGTTCGTTTCCAGATTCTTGGAGGGACAGAGCTACTTTCATTACCTGAAGTTTTCGCGAGGCTTTCTCGCACTATGATCAAAGAAAGCTCATCAAGCAACAATTTTGATTGGTCTGCCCTTGCAACATAGCCTATTTCACAAGTGAAAAGCGGTCGTGGATAACTTAGTAGTTGTGGTGGTCATGGTGGCAGAGTTGGATGTGGTAGAGGTTTATGTTTGCACTGCGCCTATTGTGAAAGAGATGGACATGAGGAGAAGATTTGTTAGGACAAGTATCCAGTTTTGCTGACAACACATATTGCATCACATGAGAAGTCATCTTCAGTTACAACCTCACAGCAGTCTGTCACGATATCTTAGGAAGAGTACGCTAAGTATCTGCAGTATCAATCCGCACAGCAAGCTTTCACTTTTTCTGTGGCTTCTGTCGTCCATCAAGGTAACCAAACAGCTTGTTATTCCTCTAACCTTCCTAGAAATCAACATTGAGTATTAAATTTTGGTGCCACTGACCACATTTTAGGTAAAATCATCAATTTTGACCATATCTTTTCTTTACCTTTATCTTATAATAAACTCATTTTCGCAAATGGATCCACCAGCACCATTAAAGGTGTTGGACCCCCCCCCCCCCAATCCTTGTCACTCTCACCCTACCATCTACTCTGTTTGTTCCAAATTTTCCTTTCAACTTTATGTCTGTAAGTAAGCTGACTTAAAAACTAAATTGCTCGATTTGTTTCTTTGTTGACCATGTCATTATCCAAAATTTGAGGAGCAAGAAGATGATTGAAGAAGGACATGTATCAAATGGAATGTACTACTTTGATAGATTATAGCTGTCAATTGTTTGTCATGCATTGGTCTCATCTCACTTAATTCATAGTCGTTTGGATCATTCATCTTTGGGAAATCTCATGACACTTGTCCCAAATTTAGATTCAATCTCTATTTTAGATTGTGAGTCATGTCAACTAGGGAAGCATGATCTTGTTCCATACTTTTTTTGAGTCAATAAAAAGGTTGAAAAACCATTCATACCAATTCATACAGGTATTTGGGGTACAAGTCATGTCAAGTCCAAGTTATTTTTTTAGTATTTTGTAATTTTGTTAATAATTTTTCTCAAATGACTTGGTTGTTCTTGATGAAAGATCGTTCCAAGTTATTCTCGGTCTTTTATTCCTTTTGTGCTAAAATTCAAAATTAATTTAATTCTCGAATTAATGTTTTTCACAGTAACAATGCTAAAGAATATTTTTTTAACTCGATGTCAAACTAAATGCAACAATAGAGAATTATACATCAATCCTCTTGTCCAAAGCATCTCAACAAAATGGAGTGACAAAGAGGAAAATCCAATACATTGTTGAAACAACTCGTACCCTTCTAATTCACATGAATGTTCACAAAATTTTTTGAGATGATGTTGTCCTAACTGCAAGTTAAGAATGCCTATCTTCAAGGAGATCTTGAGGAAACTATTTATATGGAGCAACCACCAGGATTTGTTGTTCAATGGAAGGATGATTGTGTATGTCGCCTAAACAAGTCTTTATATGGTTTGAAGCAATCGCTACATGTTTGGTTTTGTGGTTTCAGTTCAGTTGTTATGAAATTGATTTGCAATAATGTGGCGTGGATCATTTTGTTTTTATTGCCAATCTAAAGCTGGTAGAATCCTTTTGATCGTCTATGTTGATAATATTGTTTTGACTGGTGATGATGCAGTTGGAATTCAATCTTTGAAAACTTTTCCTGCAAACCAAGTTTCAGACAAAAGCCCTTGGTCTAAAATGGGAATATGTCTTTCTAAGAGAAAATATATTCTCGACTCTCTGAAGGAAACTGGCTTGTTGGGAACCAAATTTACTGACATTCCCATGGAGCCCAATGTTAAGCTTGATGTAGATAAAGGAAAATACTTGGAAAATCCTACTAAGTATCAAAGACTTGTTGGCAAATTAAATTATTTAACTGTTGCTCATCCAAATATTTCATTTGCTGTTAGTACAGTAAGTCAATTTATGGACTCTCCTCGTATTAGCTACTGGGATGCAGTAGTCAAAATTTTGAGATATCTCATAAGTGCACCAAGATTAGGCCCTTTTTACCAAAATCATGGTCATACACGGATTCGAGGATACACAAATGCTGATTGGACAGGTTTCTATGATCAACAATCTGCTTCAAGCTACTATATATTTATGGGAGAAAACTTGGTGTCATGGAAATGCAGGAAACAGAGTATTGTTGCAAGGTCAAGTACTGAATCTGAGTAAAAGGCAATGGCGTATACTACATGTGAGCTAGTTTGGTTAAAGCATCTTCTCATGGAGCTTGGTTTCGCACACTTGTCTCCTATGGAATTAATGTGTGATAATCAAGCAGCTATTCATATTGCGTTTAATCTCGTCTTCCATGAGAGAATCAAACATATCAAAATCGATTGTCACTTTGTTCGTAAGAAGCTTCAAGAATGCTTGATCAAGACCCCATATATTAAATCAGGAGATTAACTTGCTGATTTATTTACTAAACCTCTAGGAGGATCTAAAGTAAACTCTATATGTAATAAGCTTGAAGCTTATGATATGTATGCTCTAGCTTGAGGGGGAATATTGAGAAAGGTCATGTGTATTTTATAAACATAATATTTATGCTTTATTCCTAGGGATTTACTCCTATTTATTCCTAGGGATTTACTTTCCTTGTATACTTCACCCATTCATTATATAAAGGTCTTGTGATTATCAAGCCCTCATTTTCTCCCCTAATATTCTCTAACACGAATAATGAGGTGAAGATATAGGGTCATGAGCAACCAAGAAAACTTCAGGAAAATCAAATGCATAAGCCTTACTGACATCAATTTTCAAAATCATCCTTTCGGTATAAGAATTTAATTTTTTATTCTGGCTATACAGTTTGGAGAGCTGCAAGTTGAAGTGACAGCAGGGAATGCCAACATTGGAGCTGCTATTGGTTTTGTTTTTGGGTAAACTATTGAATTATACTGTGAGTTTCCTGTTCTAATTTCTTGAGACACCTGGCTGTAGTGTATTTAACTACTCCATGTTTGAAACGTAGGGTTCTTTCCTGGGAAATAGCTCAGGGCATTCAAAGCATTCCAGAAGGCTCACTGCAGTATGCTAATGACAATGCTTTGCTTCTGGCCAAGGTACTGGAAGCAGATTTTATTTTCTTTTTCCTTTTCTGATGACCTCAGAAGTTGTTTGTTCAACAACTTTCTTGGTTGGTGAGGCTTGATTTCAAGTCTTCTATGCAGTCCTTAAGGGGAGCTCTACTGGCACTTTTCTATTCTTCAACAGTGTTGTCCGCTTTCACTAGTGTTGGACTCATCTTACTGGCAAGGCAACTGAAGACAAAGGATAAGTGATGTTGCCCCAGTTCTCTGGCAAACCTTTGACTAGGCGCCCTTTGGCAAGGACTATGTCAAAAATAGGAAGGGTCAGAAAGGTCTGATTGGTCAATTTGTTGAGAATGTACAGAAGCTAAGCAACTACTGCATGTAGCATGTTTTTGTTTAGTGCCATGTCACCAATTGTGCAGGATAGTCAAGCACAGTTCCAGAGGCTAATACACTTATTTTGCTTGTTGAATTTCGTCCTCAACCACTTATTGCAGTACTTAAATGATCAAAATACTTGAGTAAACAATAGCAAACTTAAAACTAAAGGAAATCCCAATGGAGCACTTAGGAGCTTAATTATCTCAGACATGTCCTTGAGGTAGCAGTTGTTGCTGAATGTTTGGCATATTTCCAGAGTTACTGGTTGCGGTTCAAATGAGAAACTGGTACGCAGGTACTTGGATCCCACAACTTCTGAAGAATTAGTTAATTCCGTTGATACTTGTTCACATATTGGCAGGAATTTAACGACTCTATGCAGCTTGGATGTGCAAGAGTGCTCCGATACACTCGTCAGTGTAAAGCTTTTTTCAACTCATGAAGAGTTCATTCTTATTCATGTGAAAGTAACTCGTATAGTAATCCTGATATAATATCATTGTCCTATGGTGGCTTGGTTTACCTTTTTATATGATCTGTGTATTAGCCCCTGTTGTTCATCATAAGTGGGTGAATTGGAAAACTATGCGGCTACTTGCCTTTGTGAGTACTGACTTCCCTATTACTACGTTTGCATTTTAAAAAATCTAGATTCTTGAGACTTTGAGAAGGCCATACAGATCCCATCACTGTCTGATGATGCAGAAGCCTGATATTTTGTGGTAGAACTTTCTTCTTCACGTTTTAATATGTAGATTCTTCTAGTTTTGAGAAAAGTCTATAGAGATTCCATCACCGTCTGATGATGCACAAGCATGGTTTTAGGTGGGAGTATTTTAAGCCTGCGCTTTGTAAATTCAGGCTTATGTCATGGATGACCCATAATTGTGCTAGATGAAGATTGGGGGGCCAATTGTCTGCTGGACGGAGTCATCAAATGACCCGTAAAATGTCCGAGAAGCCGCGTAAGTCGCATCTCCATGCCCATCGGGATTAAACTATATCCAAAGATTGCATGTCCTCGGTTGTTGACCGTGTTTGTTTATAATGAATCTCTTCAGGGCATTGGTATATACTAGATGATGAATCTCTCTGCAGGTGGTCAGTTTGGGTGACGAGACACCCTTCCATATCTGTTCTGCTTGGCCACTTGCTCTACTTGGAATGGAACATAATAAACAATATTAAGAATACATTATGGTTGATCAGCACTGGTTTTTATTATTAACCCATAGCTTGCATTTTGAACTGAAGCCTATTAAGTAATATATAACAGGGAACGCCCACTGGAATCAAATTTGCTGGCTGCTGAGATACAATAATGTATGCATCAAATCTGGACCACAGGTTTGTGAATTTTGCAAATATTTTGATGAACCTAAGCAATAGAGACATGTCGGGCCTCCCTCCCTACTTAAGACTCCATGTTAGTCTTTGATTCTTACAGGGAGACATATACTTTACCAGTTTATTTATTTTTTTTTTTTATGTTGTTTTGTGTCACACCAGAGATTCACTGTATCTTGAAATGAACTTTCTTCTTCTTCTTCTTCTTCTTTGTAGATGATTTTACCTTTGGGCTGATCAAGACAAATAATTCTGTTTCTGAATTAAAGCTTTTATTAATTTGTCGAAGGAGTTTCAAGGGTATCTAGAATATATTGATAATTAATTAATTATTCTATGCAGGAAACTTGGTTCAGGAGGAAAATGGAAGCTTCAAATACATTTACTAACATTTATGCACAAAACAACTGGACAGTAGAAGGGGCCCGTCAAACCTGCATCATATCCTCTAAGAGACTATGAATTTATATTTTGATATTATTTTTCATCCAATAGATTGAAAAATGATTAAAAAAATAACAGGTTTGAATGTGTTTAAACACTCTTTTACCAAAATTAGAGATATATAAATCAGATAATTTACATGTATGAACTTGATATATATACAAAATATGAGTGATGCATAAAAATCGTATGATACATATGTAAAAATAAGGTTGTAAAACTATTACTAATATATTCAATTGCATGTATAAGTTTAAACCTTCAAAATATTTATGCTAAGACTTAAAAAATTAGAATACAGATGGTTATAAACATTTTAGCTTAGTTTTACATACTATCTTATGAAATTTAATGTTTTTGTTTGTACATATTTTATTTTCTTAATTAAATAAAACCAATATTATGTTCTTGAGTTTTTTTAAAAAAATTAATTGTTTAATAGTAACATATTACTGGTATTTATACGTATGGTTTGTATGAGACAAGTATGCTAACTTTTTTTTTTCTGCTTATTTATTGTTATTTCATTTATTTCCTTTTTATATTTTTTCTCTTACTTCACACTCAATTTTCCAGATATATATAATTATGAATAAATATAGGCCAAACTATACATTTGGCCCCTAAACTTACCCAGCTCGCTCGAGTTGATCCACAACTTAGTACTCAGTAAATATAAGCCCCTGAACTTTGAAAAACTATGCGAGTTAGTCCATTAGTTTAGCCATATTGATGGGAAAATTATAAAATTCCTCTTGATCTCTTTTATTATGGCACCTGAAGTAGGGATGAGCATGGGTTGGGTAAACCCGAAATCGAAACCGAAACCGAACCACCCCCATTGGGTTGGGTAAAAATTGATCATGGTTCTCGGATTGGTTCCACATATAGGAGAACCGACGGTTTTTAGGTTAGTTCTGGTTCCATATTGAATCAACCCGAGATGAAACCGAACCCGAGATATATATATAATTATATAATAAAAATTATAGTATTACTAATATATTCATATATATATATATATACACACACACACACACACATATATTTCTTTGAAGTATTATGATGGTTATTTTGTGTTTTTATATTAAACTTTTAAACTAATGTTCCAAATTGAAACAGTATGGAAGTTGTGGGATCATTTACGAAATTTTCTCATATTTACTTAAGTCACTTTGCTTCATAGACCAACAAGTCCTAAGTCATTTTGCTTTCGATCTTTCATTCCAAACTACTCTTTACGACACAATTATAATATTTTTTTCATTTGAGTCATGCAAAATTAAAAATTTATGAATTTTGATACTGAAGAAGATGGCCTTAAAGGCTCAATTTTCCATATTGAATGTCATACCAATATTAGAATTACTGGAATGAAGTAAACTAGTTGAGATAAAAAATACCCTACAAGCAACTCTTTTGAACCATTTTTGTAAGAACAACATTTTAAACTCTTTTGAATGTATCTAAATACATATATTTAAATATTAATTTAATTGTATATTATGTTGAATATGTCATAAAACTGATTATGGATGTAGATTTATTGAATTTTGGTGTTGTTATAGGTATATGGTATAAACCGAAAAACCCGAGAACCATAATCGAGAAACCCAGAACCATGGTTCTGGTTCTGTTCGATTCTTGATTCTAGGTTGGGTAGAAAAATTTTGGAATCGAACCCATTTCGGGTTGGTTCTGTTCCACCATAAAACCGAACCAACCCGACCCATGCTCACCCCTAACCTGAAGTACTCTTAGTTTAAAATCATTCAAATAAACTATCTCCTTTACTTATGGATGAAAGTTCGGGTTATGAGATCGAGTTTGGGTTGAAACTCAATTTTTATAGTATGTCTCTAATCCTATCCCAACCCTATTCTAGTCAAACTCTAAATCCTACTATTTTATTTTGTGATATTCTGATTGATTTCCATCAATATTTATTTTTTGGCAAATGTGCCTAGAATTGTTAAAATAAATTATTGCAATAATAGTGTTGTAGAAACAAACTAGAAGAGGGCTCGTAGTCTACTATTGGTTAAGTAAATATGTATGGGTCAATCAAATATACATATTTGTTATAGTACTAATATTATAAATAAAAGAAGTAATAAATAAAAATTATCAGTGATTTCTAAAAATTAATTAATGATTAATTCAAAGCATTGAAAAATTGATTTGGTAAATATAAAATATGTGACATAAAATCAAAGACCCAACATTTTTAATACGCCAAGGGAAAGTTTGATTCTGCTCCATTTCTTATTTAGTAAATTCAAGATATTTAAATATAAAATATGTGACATAAAATCAAAGACTCGACATAAAAAATAATTACATAAAGAATAATTAATTCTTGCTTTTTAAATATATTGAATTTAGTAAATAAGAAATAGAGCAGGATCAAACTTTCCCTTAGCCTATTAGAAATATAAGTCTTTGATTTTATGTCATATATTTTATATTTACCAAATCAATTTTTCAATGCTTTGAATTAATTATTAATTAATTTTTAAAAATCACTCATAATTTTTATTTACTACTTCTTTTATTTATAATATTAGTACTATAACAAATATGTATATTTGATTGATCCATACATCTTTGCTTAACCTACAGTGGACTACGAGCCCCTTTCTAGGTCGTTTCTACTATTATTGCAATAATTTATTCTCATGATTCTAGGCACATTTGCTAAAAAATAAATATCGACGGAAACCAATCAGAACATCACAAAATAAAACAGTAGGATTTAGGGTCAGTTTGGGTTATGACTAGAATATGGTTAGGATAGGGTTAGGGATATGCTATAAAAATCAGGTTTCAACCCAAATCTGATCTTACAACCCGAACTTTCATCCCTAGGTAAAGGAGATAGTTTATTTGAATGATTTTAAACTAAGAGTACTTCATGTGCCATAATAAAAGAGATCAAGAGGACTTTTGTAATTTTTCCATCAATATGGCTGAGCTAATGGACTAACTCGCATAGTTTTTCAAAATTCAGGGGCTTATATTTACTGAGTACTGAGTTGTAGACCAACTCGCTCGAGTTGAGTAAGTTCAGGGGCTAAATGTATAGTTTGGCCATAAATATAGTAGAAGCATACTGTATAAGTTAACAAGTACAAGTTTATATATAACTAATAATACATGTGGCGTTATTTGCCCAAATAAATTATTCTTTTTTACTTTGCCCAAATAAATTATTCTTTTGTACATATGATTGCATGTTGGTAGAAGTATGTTTACATGTTTTTACATATTATGCTTTGATATAAAATATTTTGTACTACAAGTTAAGTGACTTATGATCTTATACATATACACAACTTAGCTTGCTGACTATGCACAAACATATGGTACAAAATTCCTAAGACATGCGTGCAAATACATATACCAAATTAGGAGTACATCCCAAACGCTTCAGGGATGGGGAAAGGATAGAATGCTCCTGGATCACGTGCTACACCCCAAGTTTCTGACTATTTACAGTTTTGCCTCTAGCTCCTTTTGGCGTCCTCTCCCTCCCGGTAGCTCTACTCCTCCGTGTTGTCCTTGAAAATCTCAAACCGTCGCTCCTTCTCTCCCAAAGCATTGTAGTTCAGTTCTTCCGGTGCTTCACCAGCCACGCCTCAAAGATCGCCTTCATCTCCGCCTTGAACCGTCCGGGAACGCCGTGCATCTCACCGTTGGCGATGATCGTAAAATCAACGGCCAGCGACGAAGTGAACAACGTCACCGGGAGGAGCATCGCCATCGTCAATCTTCGCGAACCAATTTTCCAGTTGAATGGAGAATCGGATCACGAATTTGAGGCGAATCGATAGAGTGGCTCTTGCAGGAAGCCGAGCCCGCTTGGCTCTTACCGGCTATTTCCCTTGGGCATACCTTAATTTCCTACTTATTATCTTCCAATTTTGTTTTATTGGCTCCGCTCCTGGACTCGTCCCCATCTTTCTCCGTATTAATAGATTTGCCTTTACCGATTGGAAAAAATGGAGACTCAAACGGAGGACATGAATAGGTTTGTAAGCCAAAAGCTAGCACAAGAAATTGAAGCGAAAATATTAAGTTAATATTTATGATATTTACCAATGCTAATTTATTTCCGGTTACTAAAACGTTTTCTTTCAAAATTGGTGTTATTTACACTTTCATCCTCTTCGTTAGAAATGTGCAAGTAAGTATTGTTCCATTTATATAAATATGTTTATTTGTAATATATTATTTATTTCATAAAATATATTGTACGTAAATAATATTATTCCATTTAAAAAAAAGTGTTGCTTGATTCATACAAAATGTGTTATTCTGTAATATGTTACTTATTTCATAAAAAATGTTGTTTGTAAATTTTGATGTTCTTTTCAGTATGAAATGTTGTTTCATTTAAAAAAATTTATTATTCTGTCAAATGTTGTTCATTTCATATAATGTGTTATTTGTACATACGTTATTCCATTTAATAGGAAATGTTGTTTTATTCAGGTAAATTTACTATTCTATAAAATGTTATTCCTTTTAGAAAAAACTGTTGTTTCATACTTATAAATGTACTATTCTGTATAAGAAATAATGTTCGTAAATAATGTTGTTTGATTCAATAAGAAATTTTGTTCCATTTTTATAAATCTGTTGTTCTCTAAAGTATTGTTCATTTCGTAAAATATGTTATTCAAAATATGATAACAAACTTATAAAAAGTGTAAGTATTGTTCATTTTGAAAGATGTGCTATTCAAAATATGGTAACAATCTACAAAAAGTGTACTCATTTCATAAAATATGTTGTTCATTTTTAGTAAAAAGTATTGTTTTATTCACACAAATGCATTATTCTGTAAAAAAAAAAAATTATTTCAAAAAAATATGGCGTACAATTATACAATATATAATGTGTTGTTCTGTAAAAAGTACTTTTTTTATGGTCAGAATAAAAAGAGAATTAAGAGACTACATAAGCTGCAAAGTTGTGGGCTGGAGTGACATGCTCTTAAGACACGATTACCATTGAGCAGCGATTGAAATTCTCTATTCGATGTAAAATATCTTAAATGAAACTTACCAAAATGGGAATGAGAGGAATTGATCCTCAAAGGGTAGCAGGAACTTAAGTGCAATATGAAAGGATAGTAATATCATGAATTCCTAAGTGGGCAGTTGCTGAAAGAGCCTCATTCAAAGTAGCCAATTCAGCATGCAAAACTAAAAAACAAGCTTGAAGAAGAAACCCATCTTACAACTTTGGAGGTCTAAGAATTCCCATCCAAACCTAAGTAGCAGCACCAAGCCTGCTTTCCGATGTCAAGCTTCATTAACCACAAAAATTTGAGGCATAAAATGGTAACTTAAATGATGTTTAGAACCCCGAGAATGACAAAGTAGATTCGGAGTGTCATGAGGAATATTTTCAACAAGATGCCTATAGTTTCTGACTTTCAAAACTATTCATTTTACAAAATGTACTATTCAAAAAACAGTGACATTTTTATAAATAATATAAAAGTAAATGAGTGGGGAGCTACACCAAATATACCTTATCGCTATTCTTATCATCTTTTACTCTATCTCAATTTTCAACCTAAAATCCTCTACAATCAAAGAAAAATATTCTTCATAGGGGGCTGTCATCATTGTCGTCCACCGATGCACGGCCCCCACTGCCACCTATTCCTGCCAGCACCTTCGATTTGTTGGAAAAGGGAAATAGAACTTTTATCATAATTCAAACCTCCAATCACTGTTGCATGAAAGAATAAACATGTTGCCACTGACCGTTGTGGTGGAGTCCCCTTTAAGACGAGATGACCCCTACCCAATGTTGGAGCTTGACAACAAACATAAATGATGAATAGTAACATTGAGGGAGAGACGATCTATTCTTCTCTTCTGTCTAAAGTAATGATTAATTGAGGGACATATGAAAATAGATTTAAAGATAATGAGCAATATAAGAATTTCTGTGTATGGATAAATATGAAAAGTTGGGTGTATATTTGAAAATTTTCATTAAAAGCATAGACTATTACACTCTTTTTGGGTTCCTTTGGTTGCTTGGAGTTGGATGATGATAGGTAGGATGAATTTTATCTCATCCAGACACTCAAACTCATTTTGTTTTTTCCTGTTGTGAGGGATAGGAATGTAGTCATCTCGCCTACACTGGAGGGGATGTTGCCATATCCCATCCCATCCCGTTCTCCATCACCTCATCTAGGACATCTCATCTCATCCTTGATAATCCTAGCAACCACAATGAGCCCTTTATTATCAGATATTCTTGTGTTATGCTCACATTCATATTGGTTAGTTACAACTATTTAATAAAAAAATCTAAGGTTCTTCTTTTAGCTGAAGTATATGGTACTTAATGTATGTACTATCAAATTGCGCACTTATTTGATCATTATTATTATTATTATTATTATTATTTTGGCGGTTTCTGTCGCAGAATTATGCACCTAGTATTTCATTAGGCTTGGGAACGGTTTTTGTACATAAAAGGTTGAAATCTGACCAAACAGTTTTCAAATAGTTTTTTAAGTTCTACTTATTTCAAAACTCAATTTATTTCAGGGAAAATGGCAAATTCAATTCACTCGATGAAGTTTACTCAAGAAAATTGCTTGCAAATGATTACCGGTTAAAAAGGAAAAGAAAACGAAAGACCTTAGTAAAACAGTGGAGAATGAGGCTTTGGTAAAGCCTAATTATCAAACAAGGGCGGGATAAATAAACATTTATCTAAATAATAAAAAAGATTCTTGAAAAAGTCAAGCTTCTTTTATTTTTATAACCACCAAAGCCTGCACAGGCGTCAGGCATAGATATGATTTCTATAATGCAAATTATAACTAACTATTCGTGGACTTAAATTTTACCTCAAATCAAATTTCATGCTCCAGAAAGAATAAATATAAAATAAAAGTTAGTAAGACTTACACCATTTAATAACTTACGTAATCAAATATATATGCTAAAACCTTGTTGGATTTAACATTTTATTTATGTAAATATTATAGATTAATTGAAATTTTCTATTATTTTTCATCTAAAAATGATATTTATATTCGGAAGTTTTTAATACATAAATTTATTGAAGAAATTCGTTATACAATACTATAACTACATAAACAAAAAAATGCAGAAAACACTTGAGTTCGGTTTGATTTCAACCGGACCAACCAAAATTCGCAAGTCCTGTTTCCAGGAGCAACAGTCATATGTAACAAAATGTTATGCATTCTACCAACAATATCTCAACATCCAGAAGCAACATTCATGTAACAATTAAATCTTCCAAACACAAGAAAGATTTAATAAGAAAAACAATTCCAAAATTCACCATAGAACCATACATATGCAAACCTAAAAACTAGGGTTCAATATGGCAAATTAAACCAATAGCCAAAAATGATAAGTGCTTAAACAGAAGAACGCGAAAACTATCTATAATTCGCTTTCCCATTCTAATTTTAACTATTCTCAAGTCTCATATTAGCTAGCAGACCTACGAAACTTAGTAAACAAAATCAATATAATTATCAATTGGTCTAACGTCATCAATTTTAAGAAACTGTAGGGTTAGGTTAAATTAAAGTTTTTCATTTTGTTTCTAAAATATACACATTATTTTTTTTTTATATTATCCGGTAATAACTTCTAAAATTTTAATTTAAATTATACAGTAGTTATCTTCCATTTTTTAATATTTGCATGGTACTAACAGCTATTTGATATTTTAAAATACAATTTCACAACTACAGATTCAAAAAAATCAATAACTTAAACTATTTATTAATTGTAAAAAAATTATTGAACCAACTAGATTTATTTGAAGATGATCACCATATATTTTAAATTATGATTTCAAAAATTTTATAAAAAAATATAAAAATAGCTTGGGCCAAAGTATGTATTTATAAATTAGGTAGGATGTAATTAGCCCTCTATTTTTATTTGTTAATCGGCTCATCCATTTATCGTCCATTGGTATAAGCATTACAACTGGTATCAAGCCTATTCACATAAAGTCGCTCTATGAATCTCAAACATAAAAACTTTCTACCGCCCCTCCAAAACCTATTTCCATCTACTGTCTCTCTTACTCTTATCAGTTATTTCCACTACTAAAAAAAGCATTTTTTCCAACAGCCCATTTTCTAACGGCTAAGTCGTTGGAAATTTCCAATGTGCTAGGCCATTGGAAACTATGAAAAAAATTGACCCCTTGTGGAAAAAAATCTCCAACGGCTTGACCGTTGGAAGTGTTGAAAAATTTTCAACGGCCTAAACCGTTGGAAAATAGTTAGTTAAACTATACATCTTAGTATTTATCGTTTCCAATGGCTTTAGCCGTTAGAAAATATTTTTATTTATCCAATGGCTCTAGCCGTTGGAAAATATTTTTATTTTTCCAACTGCCTAGGCCGTTGGAAAATATATAAGTTAAAATGTGCATCTCAGTATTTATTTTTTCCAACAGTTTTGGCCGTTGGAAAATATTTAAATTTTTCCAATTGCCTAAGTCGTTAGAAAATATATAAGTTAAAATGTGCATCTCAGTATTTATTTTTTCCAATGGCTTTGGCCATTGGAAAATATTTAAATTTTTCCAACTGCCTAAGCCGTTGGAAAATATTTTTATTTTTCCAACTGTCTAGGCCGTTGGAAAATATAAGTTAAAATGTCTATTTCAGTATTTATCATAATATATTAGTATAATAATAATTTATCGTAATATATCATATATAAATATTTATAAATCAAATAATAATTATAGTCATACGTTAATTATAAATAAAAATAATAATATTTATATATATATTATATTGATATTGATATTTATCATATGTCTTTATGTTGTATGTATATATGTCATACAGCACATATTAATTGTTTGATAATAATAATAACAATAATAATAATAATAATAATAATAATTATTATTATTATTATTATTATTATAAAAATATAATAATAACTATATCACTATATAACCCAACTTATTAGGCCCGAATTGGCCCAAAACTAACCTAGCTATATATCCCTCACCCTCACCCTCACCCTCACCCTCACCCTCTCGCCGCCTTTGCTCTCTTCTACGTCTCGACCTCTCCCTCGCCTCTTTCTTTTCCCTGCTCTCTCCCGTTCCCTCTGCTCTCTTCGTTCTCACTTTCTTCTTTCTCTGCTCTCTTCATCTCGCCTCTCTCCGTTCTCAGCTCTCCGTCTCGGCGCTCTGTCTGCTCTCCGTCTCGGCTCTCCGTCTCAGCGCTCCGTCTCGGTTCTCTGTCTGCTTGCCTATCTCCCCCTCGTCACTGCGCTCCCCTCGCCGGTCATTGCCCAGATCTGTACCAGATCCGTCGTTCTCCTCTCTGTTCATCGCTAGTCCCGCCCAGATCCGTTCATTGCCGTCGTTCCTCACTCCGCCACCCTCTCCGACCGCCACATTTGCAAATCTACCGTTTCAATTTTTGTTCTTTGTTTTTTCAATTTTGGGATCTCTTGTTGTATTTGTTGTGTTTTATTTTATATTAGTGCATATTTATTTTCAGTATAATTTTTCTTATTTTTTTTTGTTTATGTAATTTTCTTGATTTTGTTATTTCTGTATTTTTTATAATTTTGTGGTTTTTTTAACTTTGAATTTTGTTGTGTAATATAAGATATAATTTTTTATTTTTTTTGTTATCATATAAAATATAAAATATAATTTAACACTACTAAAATATATGTTTTATATATATATATATATATATATTTTATTTTCATATAAAAAGTTTCCAACGGCCTAAGCAGTTGGAAAAAAGGCTAAATTTTCAAAAACGTAAAAAAAAATTATTACAACTGTTGAAAATTTCCAACGGCTGACAGTTGGAATTTCCAACTGCTCTCATCTGGGACGTTGGAATCTAAACTTCCAATGCATTGATTACCAACGGCTTGGTTTCCAACGGTTCGCGTTGAGAACTTCAAAATTTCCAACAGCTTACCATTGGAAATGGTAATTGGAAAAAAACCCTTTTTTAGTAGTGCTTTGGTCAAATTTAGATTTTGATCTACATCTAACTGATTCTCTTTCATTCCCTTTGTTACTTAACTAACCTTGTGTGATATCATCTATTATATTTTATGGTGGATACAATTTCTTTCAATCCTAGTGTTTAAGAGAGTTCTTAATAACTCTCATAATATAGATATTCAATTAGAGGCATGAAGTGATAAATCTATGTTTCCTCTTAGATTCACCAAAATCTCAACCTTATTAGGTTGTCTTAATGCATGACAACAGATGTGGAGACGATTACATAGAAAAAAAAATTAGTTTTTTATCTTTTTAGGTTTTATACATAATCTTTTACTTTTTATATATACCCTTTTCAATCCTCTGATATTTGGTTGGTTTCAGCACTGTCTAGATTGTCAGCTTGATCTTGACCACTACAACACAGATTCCAAATCATGACTGAAAGTTTAGTCGTAGTTCAGTTGCAATATTGGATATAAGCGATTGCTTCGGGACTGATAATTGTAGTCCCATTTTCCCAAGTCACAATTAGTTTGCGACTGAATCTTGACTACAGGAAGCAACTGAATATTTTAGTCAAGAATCAATCGTGAATTTTATGGGTAGTCATAAACCTTGCAACTAATTAGCAGCTGCCATATTTAGTCACTTCATTGATAGTATTTTTTTTAGATAGAATATATTTTAATTTAATATAATGGTTATTTAATTAACATTATATAATCTAATTGATTATTTATTTTATTTTTTATTTAATTGATAGTTACATTAAATTTGTATATTAGCTTATTTAAATTATTATTAATACCAAAATATTCAAATAATGAAATTAAAATTTAAATAAAATAAATTTAGATTAATATAAAAGTCAACATACATACTCAAATATAAAATTCAAAAATCACAATTAAAAAAAAACTTAGATCTAGAGGTGAATAAAGCGGGGGAGGCTGAAGGTGAGGTAGAGGAGACCGAGGCAACGACGGTAAACCCGAGGCTGAGGTGGAGGAGACAAGGCAACGGCTGTGAGGCCAAGGCGAAAGCAGAAAAGACAGAGGTAACAGTAACAAGGCTAAGGAGGTGATTAAGTCGAACGGCGAAAAGGTCAGGGGAGTCACAACAAGGAGGACGCGGAGGCTAGGTGGATGGGTGAAGAGAAAAATGGCGACGCTAATGACTTGGTAAGGTGAGAAACAACCGAGATTAATGGAGACGTGGACGTAGATGACAGACGGTGGACTGGCAAGGTGAACAGACGGCGATGTGAATGAGCGTGGTGGACTGGCAGACGAAGATGAGAGATGAAAGTGAGAAGGTTAAAATGAAAGACAACTAGGTAAAGGAAAATGAAAGTAGAAAGGAAGTAGCTGGAGCGATTGAAAAATATCAATCGAGGTTCAGTCGAAGTTCAGTTGTGAAAGCCACGAATGCAGTTAGAGTTTAGTTGAAATTCAATTGCTCTATTAATCATTTTTCCAGTTTTTTTACTTTACATTTTCATATATACAAATACACACACACACATATATATATATACATATATATACATACATACATGCATGCATGCATACATACATATATATAGTACAAATATAAAAATAAATATATGTATATACGACTATAATTATATATATAGTACAATCATAAGTATGTGTGTGTGTGTGTGTGTGTGTGTACATACATGAATATAATTACATATATGGTACAATCATAAATATATATAAGTTCATGAAATTTTTTTCCTATACATAATTTTAAAAATTAAAATTAATAAATAAATTATATCACATACAGGGAAGTAAGAACCATAAGAACAATTTTCATATATTAATAATTAATTAGACTCTAAACATGCAAACCCTAAATTAACCCTTAAAACCTAAATTAAACCCTAAGACATAAAACCCTAAACATCATAAGGCCCTAAAACCCCAAACCCTAATTCTATATCCCTAAATCATAAATGTTAAACCTAATTATATACCATTAACCCTAATCCTTAAACCCTAGATACAAACCTTAAAACCCTAAACCCTAAACCCTAAACCATAATTAAACCCTAAAACAGATGCAAACCCTAACTACATACATACACAAAAACCTTAAACCCTAAATCCTAAACCATAATTAAACCATAAACTCTAATTCCATACCTCTAAACCCTAAACACTTAATACAAACCATTATTAAAACATAAACCCTAATTAAAACCTAAACTATAAACCCTAAATACAAACCCTAATCAAATCCTAAACTCTAAGTATACCATAAACCCTACATGCAAACCCTAATTAAACCATAAACCCTAAACCTAACTACTACTAACCCTAAACCCTAAATATACAAACCCTATTAATCAAACCCTAACCCTAACAACCATTAATCCTAAACTCTTAACCCTAAATACAACCCTAAACCCTAAACCCTAACTCTAACAACTATTAATCATAAACTCTAAACCCTAAATACAAACCCTAAACCCTAAACCCTAATTATACCCTAAATCCTAAATGCAAACCCTAATTAAAACCTAAACCCTAATTAAACCATAAATCGTAAATACAAACCCTATTAATTAAACCCTAAACCCTAAACCTAACTACCATTAACCCTAAAACCTAAACCCTAAATACAAAACCTAATTAAATCCTAAACCTTGCGCAAACTCTAAACCCTAATTAAACCCAAAACCTTAAATATAAACCCTAATCAAACCATAAACACTAAACCTAATTTATACCATTAACCCTAAACCCTAAACCTTAAACTTAATCTATATATACTTTTAACCCTAAATCCTAAACCCTAAATGCAAATCCCATACCCTAAATTTTAATATCCTAATACTTAATTAAATACCCTTAAACCATCTTAATTCTATATATATCCCTAAAACCTAAAAAAAATTCTCAAACTCTAATTAATCATAAAAAAGCTCTAAATTAATCCTAAAATAAATCCCAAAACCCTAATATTAAATTGATTCAATTAATACACCTAACTCTATACTAATTTCAAACCTTAAACCCTAAAGAAAAATCTCAAACCCTAAATCTATGTCCAATACCCTTAATCCCTTAAAAACCATAAATCCTAATTCTATATCCCTAAAGTCCTAAAAAAAGAAAATCAAACCCTAAAAGAAAAAAAAAATTAATACACATATCGTAAACTCTAAAAATATCTAAACCTAAAAACCCAAAACTTCTAAAAAATCAACTGGAAGGTGACTGCAATCAAATCTCTTAAACATTTCTAACTGAAATGAGAGTAATATTTATGCGACTAAAACTTTCAATCACTTATCAGTCGCAGTCAAAAGTGAACATTTTTAATTCCGACTGATTAATGACTGAAATACCTAGTGACTTATGTTTAGTCACTATTTTGCATTCATTTTGTAGTGGACTTTGTTTCACCTATTTGTGAGTTCTCTAATCTAGAGTAATTTATTCTAGTTTATGTGGAATCTTCAGTGTGATTCGATTATATTCTTTTCATTACATAATACAGGAATAATTAACCTTTTAGTGGCCAATTTTATGTTTCTGCAGTTCTTTAGAGTCCTATGCTGTCGATAGTTTGTAAGACACCACTATCTAACTCACTTTTAATTAGAATAAACCATCTTTTATATATAAAAAAAATGTGTGCTAGTATTATTTTATTTATTTTTTTATGTAAATCTCATATTGGTTGGAAATTATCTTCTCAATCATCACTTGAATTTTTTTTTTAAGAAATAGTAATTATCTTAAGTAAAATTTTCATGTTTTCCTGTTTTCTAATTAAAGGGCATCTTTTGGCCCCTTCTTAATCTCACAATATATACATTCCCCCATCACCATATTATTTGCTGCCCTTTTTGTGGTGACTTGGCAATGCACCTTGTTCATGAGCATAAATTCGATCGACTCGATGCGCTGTTGTACTGACACACACTATTTTGAATAGAATATATACCATATTTATATCCATATAATAAGCTCTAGCTAATTACCAATGTCGAAACTATACATATATATATACACACACACACATGTGTATGTGCGTATCTGTGAGAGAGATGCAATGTTTTTTTAATTCATAAAAATTTAAATTTTAATCTTCATAAAACAAGTATTAATTCTCATATATATCAACTTCATAAATTTCTATCCGCTTATGGTGGTGTAACGTTGTAGTAGTAACAGGAGGCTTTCACTTACTTTTACAACTCATCCAAATGTTATAGATTTGAAAAATTATTCGGTATATCATACTGGTCAAGTTTTTTCGGAATTAATTTAAATTTTCTAACATTTTTATCTGATAATAGTATTTTTATCGACAAAATGTTCTGTGTTTGTGTTGTGTGTTTGTGTTCCGAAATTGTTATTTTGAAAGCAATTTTAAATATTATTATATGGATAAATATGGTACATATTCTATTCAAAATTCATTCTAAGTTGTCAGACATATTGGAGCATTCGAAAAATAATAATAATATAAAATAAGCGCGTATCATATCCCAAAATCACAAAAGAAAAGAATATGATATCCTGACAATTTTTAGTATTGAACAGGAACATATTTTCGATTTATGCATATATATGTTTATTGCTGACGAAAAAGAACACGTAAAAGCTATTAATTGTACAGCACAATATTCATTAAAATAACCAAAAATACCTAAAATTTGTCAACCTGTAATTTACCCTATTGAGGTTATGTACTATTTATACTTATTCTCATATTTTAAAAATATACACTTTACCACCTATAAAATTAACTCCGTCCAACTGCTCGTTATTGGTAAAAGACAAAAAAAGCCATTAATTGTTGATGGAGCAAGTTACAAGTTGTGATTGGTACATCTGTGAATTTAAAATGAGGGGTCTAGGCTAAATATGAGATAATAAGAATAATCGATCTAACAAACAATGAAGAATAGAGAAAAGATTGTACGGCTAAGATTGAATGTAACTTAGATCAAAAGGCCAAAAAACAAACCTAGTACAAAAAGGCCTAAATCCACTTTTGGCCATCGACCACGGGTGACTCAAATAGTTTGCCCCCTAAATATCAACTTGGTCCAACTTATCCCCTGAACTTGCAAATTTTGTGCACTTTACCTCTTGTTGCCCTCATGCTCATCACGTGATGGTGTTGCAATTAACACTGCTTCTCACTATTACAATGACTGTGTTAGGAGCTCAAGTTGGCATTGATGCATCATTGTCTAACAGGTCAAGAGAAATCCCAGATGGGTCGGCCCATGACCAAGAAATGGTCGTGACTCATGTCCCTTCCCCCAATGTGGGGCAATTCGAACTTGAGAAAATCGAATAAAGCAAGGTCGTGCTGAGAGCTGGAGTTGGCATCAATGCTATACCAGTCTCAGAAGGTATTAACGGCGACGTAGTAAAGGAGAAAGATGACGGAGATGAGATTTGGGTTGGCTGTCAAACAAGGGTACTCAAGGTTTGGTTATGAAAAAATAGCTCAGGGAGGAAGGAGTTGGTGCAACACTAGTTGTTGGAGTTCTTGTGAGTCTTGTGGCCCAAGCTATAGTTGGCGAGATAAGAATAGAAGTCTTCAAAAGGAGGATAGATAGACTAGTTGGAGAAGGGATGGACGTTGAAGGGCGAAGGGACACTTAGGATGTAGATTCAACAACTAGTACACTCATAGTCAATGGCGTGCGGCATGTTGATCGATGAAATGTCAATTGTGGTGACCATAAAAACAAAAAAAACAAAAAAAAAAAAAAAGAAGGTGATGGTGGCAGTCATGGAAGGCGAGGGATTGAAGTTGGAGTTCTGAGGTTTAGATTTGGTATTTGTTTACGAATTGATCAAAATTAGTGGAAATGAGAAGAAAAATAAAGGAACAATGAAATGCAAGCAAGGAAGAGGAACAGTGAATTGAACCCAAATCCATCATGAACTGGAATGAGGAGATGACTTGTAACTGCAAGAAACAGTTAATTTTAGCACTGTCAGACATGGCAAGCACGAAAGTGAAAAAGGGTGAAGTGTACCAATTTTTTGAAAGTTTAGGAGGTAAGTTGGATAAAATTAAAGTTAATTTGTTTTAACTTAAGTCAATTAATATATTTTTATTTTTACATCTTTTTTACCTGAAATTAATTTTGTTTGAAAACTAATATTATATAGATAAAATAATCTATTTAAAAATAAATTTTTATGATATTATTAAATTTTTATAAAAAAATTTTAATGCATTAAATTAGAAAAAATTTATAAAATATTTAGTGAGATTGTAAAATTTTTATTTTTAATGAATTATTTTAGCTATATAATATTAATTTTTGATAAAATAAATATAAAAATAAAAATAAATAATTTAATATTTAATTAATTTAAGTTAAAATGAAGTGAGTGTAATCTTGAGGATGTAATCTGCTCGGGCCACTCGAGTTTGACCAATCAAAAAAGTGCTTTTAGGCCAAACAAAAAAGAGCCCTTCAATCTCTCGACAACTCCATCGCCGAAACCTCTGCTCACTAGCCCTCTACCTGCTACGACGCCTGAAATCCATTCAACGATGTCTCCTCCGCCTCTACAAGTGCTTCTCTGACCTCTCCCTCTCCTCTCTGTTATCTCTTCCGACTGCCAAAGGCTCAAATTTCGTACCTTCCTTAGAGCAATCTCATCGAAAACATTCTAGATTCTTCCATCGGAATTGCTAGTTTCTCCGATTGATTTTATTATGCTTGAAATCTGACTGGAAGTGGAATTTCCTAGATACTGAAAAATAAAAAAGAAATACAAAGAAGGAAGGGGGAATTTAAATCAGGAGAGTGTGGAGGCGGCGAACCCAGCCATGGCTAACCTATTGCTTTTGGCGAACACAGGCCAAGCCAGCTCGATGCCCAATAACAGCAAATTGGACAGAGGCGGCAAAGGCCAAAATCATGATAGGCTTCAAAACGATGTCGTCGTCCGCCGACGAGCAACAGGCTTCTTCCAACTCAGAGAGCCAAGACGAAGATTTGCCTAGAATGCGCTGGAAAAAGCTGGCAAGCAATGATTTTTTGGGTGTGAACGGGCATTTTGAGCTCTGTTTCTTTCAGGTTGGAACTCCGAAGACGCCATGAAGCGGGGCAAAACTAAAGGAAGACTAGCAGGCGCTCCATCCCCTAAAATTATCAAATAAAAGTAAATAAATTTTACTCCCTTCTTAAAATTTGATCAGACATACTTATAAGTAAATACATTTTAATTATTTCTTAAAATTGATCAAATATATTTGTAAGAATTATAACTTAAAAAATTAGTTATTTTGATCCATCCTTTATAAAAAGTCACGAAGGCTGTTGGCGGAGGCGGCTGGTTAATAGGTGGAGCCAGAGCCTAAAACCAGAATGGCAAACTCGGGTTTAAGGTTTTCAATTGTTGTGGGGCCCACAATTGTAACACCCAGCTGAATGAAGTCAACCCTGCACTGTAGGATCTAAAGTGTACATTTCTAATATATGGGGGACATACAGGGTATAAGTATAACCGTAAATGTAATTAATTTGCTCTAAGTTTTATTTTAATCCTCTCAAAAGTGTTGTCAACATACATGTTACTGCCAGTGGTGTTCCATTCTGTTTGAAATAAGTGGGATTTTAATGAAAAATAATGATTGGATATACTCAACAATTTATAAAATACATTGGGCAACATGTGTATTTAAAATTTGGAAATTGTTAAGATGATAGTGATGTACATATCTTAACTATGTTCAGGCATGTGCAACCCTTGATTTGCAATCACAGCCACCTGAACCACGCTCCGATGCAAGTCACAATTCACAAACCCTCATCTAAGTCCACCTTAATTAAGGTTCATAGTTATTCTTATTCAAATTTATATAATAAGGCTTTGAGAATTAATGAATAAGGTACGTACAACGAAGCTTGTGCTAAAATTTATATACCTCTGCTAACTCAAACCTTAGAGTATTTCCAAAAACTTCCCCATTTTATAGAATATTTTATCTATTTGAGGAATATTAAATATTTTTTTATTTTAACAGTTTTTTTATTTCATTCTCTAAAATAAGAAATGATATGAAAAAGAAGAATCAATTTTTTATATCTATAAAACCTTTAGAATTTATTGTTCTTCCCCTCTCTCCTCCCAATTTATTTTTTGGCTCTTTTTCTCATTTACTTTCTGACTTTTCTCATTTGTCTTCAATGTTTTTGTTTTAAATATAAAATATTTAATTATTTTAATAATTGAACAAGCAATTAACTTAAATTTAATTTTAATGCATAATATTTAAGTGTTTTATAATAAATATAATATTCTAAAAAATAGAAAAACTGTTGGAGGTGATATAAAAAAAATTATAAAGATTTTAATTTTTGACTTTTTATTTTATAGAAATTATAGGTAAATTGTTTGTATAAGTTTACATATAAGTTTACAAATGAGGTATAAACAAATTGATTTTTTTTCTTTTATTTTTTTTCTAAAATCAAGTTAACTTTATTGGCATAATATTAAGGGCTCATTTATTAAGGGAGAGAGTTAAACTTATATGATCTGAATCAAAAAAAATTAAGGGAGAGAGTTGAGACAAAAACAAGTGGTTTTGTGATGCACACCCTCGTCGCCACGACCCTATTTAACCAAACCCAGGAGTCCAAATCTCCCTCCATCTCTCACTCTCACTTCTTTCCTACTCTCTGATTGATCAGCTTACAGCAAGCTGCCAATTACTCCTTCCCTTCAAGCCCAATCCTCAAAGAGATGGCCACTCTTACTTGCAACGCCACCACCCTTGCCCTCCTCTCCTCCACCTCCGCCGGCGCCAATGCCACCGCTTTCGCAGCCTTCCTCTGCTCCCAGTTCTCCACCATCTCCAACACCCTCTCCGACGCCTCCTACGCCATCAACAACACCTACCTCCTCTTCTCCGCCTACCTCGTCTTTTCCATGCAGCTAGGCTTCGCCATGCTCTGCGCCGGCTCCGTCCGCGCCAAGAACACCATGAACATCATGCTTACCAA
Organism: Aquilaria yunnanensis; assembly: GCA_039654915.1. Taxonomy (NCBI): domain Eukaryota; kingdom Viridiplantae; phylum Streptophyta; class Magnoliopsida; order Malvales; family Thymelaeaceae; genus Aquilaria; species Aquilaria yunnanensis. The sequence goes on along the minus strand of CM077600.1, from coordinate 32,183,796 downwards.
CGTCCTCGACGCCGCTGCAGGCGGCCTCTCCTACTACCTCTTCGGCTTTGCCTTCGCCTTCGGCAGCCCCTCCAATGGTTTCATCGGCCACCACTCCTTCGCCCTTCATTCCTACCCCAACTCCTCCGCCGGCGACTACAGCTTTTTCCTCTACCAATGGGCCTTCGCCATCGCCGCCGCCGGTATCACCAGCGGCTCCATCGCCGAAAGAACTCAGTTCGTTGCTTATCTCATTTACTCCTCATTCCTAAGTGGGTTCGTCTACCCGATTGTTTCTCATTGGTTCTGGTCCGGTGACGGATGGGCCAGCCCGACCAAGCCAGATAATCTGTTATTCGGGTCTGGTGCGATCGATTTCGCTGGGTCGGGTGTAGTTCACTTGGTCGGCGGGATTGCCGGATTGTGGGGTGCCCTGATTGAAGGCCCGCGTATTGGGCGGTTTGACCAGTCGGGCCGGTCCGTAGCGCTTCGAGGACACAGTGCCACATTGGTGGTTCTGGGTTCGTTTCTTTTGTGGTTCGGTTGGTACGGGTTCAACCCGGGTTCGTTTCTGACTATTATGAAAGGGTACAACGGCGGCGGCACCTATTACGGCCAATGGAGCGCCGTTGGAAGGACAGCTGTCAACACCACACTGGCCGGGTGCACGGCGGCTTTGACTACTCTATTCAGCAAGAGATTATTGGCCGGCCATTGGAACGTCATCGATGTATGCAACGGGTTATTAGGGGGTTTTGCAGCGATCACCTCCGGATGCTCCGTCGTCGATCCCTGGGCAGCGATAATTTGCGGGTTCGTCGCAGCGTGGGTTTTGATCGGCTGTAACATGATGGCAGAGAGGCTAAAGTTTGATGACCCCTTGGAGGCGGTGCAGCTGCACGGCGGCTGCGGCACGTGGGGGCTGCTTTTCACGGGGCTGTTCGCGAGGAAGAGTTACGTGTACGAGGTGTATCCGGGCTTTGATGGGCGTCCGTACGGGCTGTTCATGGGCGGCGGAGGGAAGCTGTTGGCGGCGCAGATAATACAAATACTGGTGATCATCGGGTGGGTGACGGCGACGATGGGGCCGCTGTTCTACGCTCTTCATAAGCTGAGGCTGTTGCGCATTTCTGCGGAGGATGAGACGGCCGGTATGGATCTGACAAGGCACGGTGGCTTTGCTTACGTGTACCATGACGAGGATGGGTCCAAGAAACCAGTTGGGTTTATGATGACTAAGATTGAGCCCACTAACACGAGCCCCAGGTCCTGGGATGGTTATGACTCAAATTCTAACGTGTGATTAATTTAAATAAGGTTGCCAACGGCATATTTCATTCTAAAAAGAAAAAAATCAGTACAAATGAAATATGGCAACTAAAATAATTAAGTGGAAATTTTGTGCCTTTTTGTGTTTTTAAGTGGTACCTGTAGAGTTGAGGGACGGGAGTAGAGGTGTAAAAGGATTGGGTTGAGCTAAATGCCTAAATCTATTGAGCTTGAGCTCAAACCCTTAGGTTATTGGTGTTATCTGATTTTCAGCTTGAATTTCTTGAGTTTAAATTGAGACTCGAGATGGCTTTGTGTTAGGCTTGAACTTGTCCCTTAAGCTCGACAAACTTGAATTATTGGTAATTAAGTATCTTTTTTTGTTAGAGTTATTAGGTATTAAATTCTCCTTAGAGTCATTAGGATATGTATATATGTAATACTTTTAAGGCTTCTACGGTTTGTTAAGGTATGGGGTCAAGTAGTGCTCGGCTTTGAGGTCAGCCTTTTTATTTTTTGAGCTCAATTTTATATTTGGGCTATAACTCGAGCTCAATTAGGACTAGCTCAATAGAACTCACCTAAAGCTCAAGGTTGAGCAGCCCGATAAAGGTTTGATTTTCTTACAGCCTTAGATGGAGGAGCAGACAAATGTAACCTGAAGATTGGCAATGTAAAATACTTGTGCCTTGGCAGGCATTAAGCTGCTTCCTTGTTCCTCTGGCCACTGCTCTTTTGTGTTTGCTTAAGAGCTTGTAATGGGGTAGCTCACTTCCCAGTTAGGAATAGTCCTTCTCATCTTAGTATCAAAATTGGCTTCATCATATTTTTTTTGTCCCGTAAATGATTAAATATTTTTTTGTATGGATATTAATGTAAATATAATTTATGGTGTTTTTTTTCTTAAATTTACCCCTAAAACTAATTTTTTTTTTGCAGTGAGAGTTAGAATTATGATTAAAAAAATTAATTTTTTATTTTGTCTAGTGATAGTTTAAATAAAGCTTAAAAGAAAATATTTCTTATTGGAATTTATTTAGCTAGAGTTTAAATGATGATAATAAAATAAAACATATTTTAAAAAATTTTCAAAAAAAATAATATTTCAATCATTTTGAGACAACCCAAGAATAAATATGTTTCACTCTTTTCAATAAGTAAATTATTATCATAATCATTGCTCATTCTTTCTTCCTTAAAGAAAGAGAACAAAACATTAAGGGAGTGAGTTTAATTGAACTCTACCCTTTTTTCCTTTTTAGGTTAGATAATTTAAAAATTAATAAAAAAAATTAATTTTTACAAAAACAAATATTTTGAAATTAACTTTAAATTTTCTTAGAATGTTAGATTTCAATAAATAATCACTTTATACAGATATAATGCACGCTAAAATTAATTTAAAATGGGCTGTCGCCTTTATTGTGAGGAAATGTTCCGTCTAAATAATTATTTAACTTCAATATTGTTAGCTAAACTCTTTTTATCCATCACAATTTAGCTAAAATATATCATGAAACGTACAACTCCATATGATGGTTTTATTGGTTGATAAAAAACATGTCCCATTGGATAACTTTTCTACGTTGAATATACCCAAACACCTAGGATTTTATAAGGTTTTTTGTTTTGTATACTTGAAATATATATCTTCTACTTGAATTAGAGGTTTAGTCTCATGGGTAAACCTAAAAAATTCATACATTTTGGGGAAGTCCAAGAACAAAAATTCAAAAGCTGTTAGAGGGGTTTTAACACGTTCCAGGCCTCATACCTCATCTTGAAAACGAGTATGAGAAAAAATAAAAAGAATATTTTCTACTTAAAGTGATACTGCCGAACAAATGGAATAGACAAATATGCCACTATCTTAATGTATGGGGACAAATAGCTCACTAATGTATTTCATAAGGTAAATATGTTACTGATATTTCCAAAATAGACAAATAACCCTACTATACACCCACTGAAAGTTGTTTTTCCTCTTAACACACGAATTTTTTAAAATTTAGAAAAATAAAGTTTTCCACATCATTAAATTATGTTATATACTTAAACTTTCATTAAAAAAAAAAAAAGGAAAATTTTCAGTAGAAGCCACCTTAAGTTCCCAGTAAACCCTATTTAAGAAGTGCTCACGGCCTTAACGGCCCGTCATGGGGAAGCTGAGTGAGAATTACTTACGGATCTTTAAGGACCCAAAAAGCCCAAATTGACAAGTCCCCATGGGCCATGGCTCTTATGGCTCCCGTCTTGGTTAAATTCTCAGAATATCTGTTGTATGCTGCTGCTGCTAATTGTAAAATCGTCGGGTTACCATCTGACAAGTACCGGAATGGTTGTCCATTTTTTAAAGTATATTCTCTCAGTTTCGGTTTACTTAGTGGATCCAAGTTTTCAAGAGTCTCCTTTTAATGCTTTTTACAGAAAAGGTAAATACTGTTTTTTTTTTTTACTTCTTCTGGAAAATGGTGAGGAATATTTTGAACTTCTCTAAAAGAAATAAAGGTCAAGTAATATAAACAAATGGAGTATATTTTTTTTTTTGGGAAAAATTAGAATATCTTTAAGTATCTTTTTTCTCCCTTTTCTTTTTCTAGTATTGCATATATTGGAGAAAAAAAGCTTTTATTTTTCAATCCTAAAAATTTTCAAATTATGCCAAGTTGGAAATAATAACGCAGTAGATGCCTCTTAGGGTCTGTTTTTTATAATGTTGTTTTTTCTTCACTATAAAATCATGAAAAATTTATTAAAAATTAAATATTTATAAAAAAAATATTTAAGTAGTAATAAAAAATAAACTACTAACTTTCAAAGTAGAAAATTTAAAAAAAAAACTGCAATAATCATATTTTTATCTAGGATGAATAGAGTCTAATTTATGAAATTGAAATAAGTTATTTATAAAACAGAATAAAATTTCCTTTTTGTCGATGCAATTTAGGGTAAAATCTAAATTTGGTCCCTTAACTATTCAATTTATCCTAAAATGGCCTCTTAACTCTAAAAGTGCCTATTGAGGTCCCTTAACTTAAGCATCATTTCCAATTTAAGCCCATCCGTTACTTGCGCCATTATTTTGGATGAAACTTGCCTACATGGCACCCATAATACCATATGGCTTCTTCTTTAATTGAAATGGGTGACTATTTTGTATAGAAATGAAAACTTTGAACCTAAATTGACAAAAACACAAAATCTTATGACTTAAAATATAGATTAGCCACAATTGTTAGATTAATTCTCTGCAGACGAAATAACGACAGAGACTGTGATGGTGAAGGAAATTGCGACGGAAAACAGAGTTAGCAACGATGACAAAGGCAATGAACTAAATCTTAACAATAACGGAGACGATGATCGAGGAGGAAATCACGATGAAGATGATGAATTGGAGGAGTAAATTGGCATTGAAATTGGAAGAGGACGAAGACGAACAATGACACAAAATCGACGATTGCAAGATGAAATCAGTGACCAAGGAAGATGAAATCGCAACCAAGACAGTGGCGGAAGAGGAAGTCATGACGGAGACGATAAACTGGAGGAGGAAATCAACGATTCTGTCTCCTTATCCCTATGATTTTTCGATCTCGTCTCCTCCTGCTCCTCTGAGACCCAAATCTTCTCTCACCATTGTCGTCCATTCTTGCTGTCGACCATTGTAGCTTTCAAATGATCGATAGACATAGAGAGAATTGGATCTAAACGAGATCCAAACGCTAGCAAAACAGCTGACCAAATTGAAGCATGGAAAAGGAGGACTGAGTCAGGTGGTGCTGGCAAAGGAGTCGGGCGATGAAATTGAAGGAGGCGTCAAAGAAATCAAAGCACGGAGAAGAAATATCGAAACGACGGACACTAAACGAATCTCCTCTCCACCAACCAACGGATCTCCTTTCCACCGGCCAATGGATTTTCTTTCCACCGGCGACATCGGGAGAGGCCAAATTTTCAAGAGAGAGAGAGAGAGTGTGTGTGTGTGTGGGAGAAGAAGAAAATGTTGGATTATTTACAGTTAAAGTCCTATTTTTATTTGTTTGTGTCAACTTGTATTTAATATTTGATTTCTATACAAAATGGGCACTCATTTTAGTTAAAGAGGAGGCCACGTGGCATTATGAATGCCACATAGGCAACTCCATCCCAAATAACAGCTCAATTGATGAACGGGACTCAAATTGAACACTTTGCTTGAGTTAAGGGACCTGAATAAGTACCTTTAGAGTTAATGGACCATTTTAGGACAAACTGAATAGTTAAGGGACCAAATTTGGATTTTACCCATACAACTTATAATACGATGACATGCAGTATAAAGTTGGAATCTATTCACAACAGAAAAAAAGTAATAATAAGTGTATAATATTAGGACAAGTATTATATCCCGATGACCCTGTTGTTTTGGATAACAATGTCCATGCATCTTGGTTGGTTGAATGACCAACTCGAGGCCATGTTAAACAATGATTATTGAACTTTGATTCTGATTTCTTTATACAAGTATTTAAATGTTTATTTTTGTACGTTTATTTTAACCCTAAACATTTTAAAAATTTTAAAAACTTAATTATGTAAAAAGACAAGTATTTGCTGTTGATTTTTCATTGTTATGTTAGATAAACAAAAATATAAAATTTAATATTGGAAATATTAAAAATATTATTTTAGTGATTACTATATAAATAAAATAATAATTTTTAAATGATATCAATTTTAGATAAGAAATAAAAAATTGGCATGAATCGACCTACCGAATTAGTTATTACTGGAAGGAATTTGAAACAATTTTAAAATAAACTCAAATAAAGTATTTTGATGTCGATCTTATTTGGATTTATAATTCTGCATCGACCTGCATATGTTTATAAAGTAAAATTCGTAATCTTCCAACTTCTATAATTTTTTGGCTCAAGTTGCAAAAAAGATAAAAAAAATGTAAAGTCATATGCCTATAACGCTGTCACCGAAATCCACCAATTAATGCTGACGTGACGTGTTTGTCTCTTATTTATTCGTATTTAAAGTGCTCGTTGCTTTTTGTTTTGTTTTTAGATTAATTACAATTTACCCTGAGGGTTAGATGAAATTACATTTTGCCTCCTTTGTTTAAAAATGATACACTTTATCCCAACATTTTTAATATAGTTCAACAGCAACTTCTGAAATTTTAATTTAGACTATACGATTGTTATCTTCAAGTAATTTCAATCTATATATTATTTTTTTTATAATTAATTTACATTTAAAAGATATTGTTTTAAAAATTAAAAGAATATAGAAAAAAATGATAATTTAAAATGTCCATTAATTATAAAAAAATACCACATACATTGAAATTACTAGAAAATAGTCACCGTAATATCTAAATTAAGATTTTAAAAATTACTGTCAAATAATATTAAAAGGGAATGAGCAAAGTGTATATTTCTGAAATAGAATAAGGAAAATGTAATTTTATCTAATTCTGAAAGAATAAATTGTAATTATCCCTTTTATTTTTTATTTACAATCAGCTATTACAAATCTTGGGAGTTAATCAGAGGTAATTATAAGGAAAGGGATGCCCGCTTATTTGGACTGACATGAAAGGCGACTAAACTAGTACGATAAAACATCTTATGATGTTGGGAGAAAGAGTATCGATTGATCCCAAGAATATGAGTGTAAATGAGTTGTGTCAAACTCGAAAACTATAGGCTCAAAGTTTGATTTAATAAGAATTGGCTCGGCTCAGTTCTAGTTTAAGCTCAAGTTTGACGAGTTTGAAAAATGAGATTTAAAACTTGACTCGAAAAGGTTTGAGCTTAGCTTAGTGGCTCAATATGCTTGAAGTTCAATTTAAGGTTGGAGTTTATTTTAAAAAATAAAAATAAAAATTTTAGAGTTTAGGTATATTAAAAACAAAATTAATATTACTTTTATATTTAAAATATATAGCACTCGTTAGGCTTAGTAAGAGTCACATTTGTCAATTTCTCTATTAACATTTATTGGATCAAATGCTCTGAACAACATCAAAGATTTTATAATTGTGCCAATAAGACCACCCTCCCATTTCCCAATTAATTTCTTAGGAACCCCTATCTCTCCCTCTAGAAATCTACCTCCACATTTTAAGGTCCTAATGGTTGCCACTGCTCCACCGCCACCGGTGCCAGAGGGCGCAATGGCTCCACCAAATTTCAAGCCCGTTGGGTTCCCTCTCTTCACCCACATTTACCTCGCAATGCTCGCCTATGTGCTCTTTGTCCATAAGCCCATCTACCGAATGGGCATCTTAGAGCACCACCACTGAGGACTCTCTCGCCTCCTCCTTCTTCGTGTCGCCTCCATTCCAGCCCTTCATTATCTTACTCCTTGAGGTCTTTGGGAAGCCCTTCCTCTCTCCCATCGTCGACGCACTTCGCTCGATGGAGAAAACTGTAAACTTGGATATCCTGACCGATGACCCACTGAATAAGGTATATGTACGTCGTTGACTACATACCCTCTGCCATCTACTCCTTCGTCCATGACGCCATTTTCGGTGTAAGGATTTTGTTATGTATTGCATCTCGATTTAAGGATTTCAATTTGTTGGCTATTAATTTTGAGTTATTGGAATTGATCCTGATCCTAATCTTGAATCAGTCAACGCTTTTTTCTTAGCTCATGAATCTTAGTAACTATCGATAATCATAATAAATGCATAATTAATGTTCAATCACAACGTCTTTGTCAAAATGATGAATGGTCATGTTATTTTTTTCAAAAAAAAAAAAAAAGCAAAAAGGTCAAAAAGAAAAGCATTCTCCAAAATCAATTCACATACCCCACAGAAGCGACACAACTTTTTTTTTTAGCTCCTCTTTCTTTGCTATGAAGAAAGAATCAATATATATATCATGTGGTTTTGTAAACATGTCAAGCTTTGATATGTAGATTAAATTGAATGAAGACAACATGGTCTATCATATAATTAAAAAGTTAATTAAATGATCTTGAAGTCGTGGAAGAAAGAGAAAAAGTAACTATACAATACAAGTAGTATTTCTGATGCTCTTTTTTAAAAAAAAAAAAAAGAAAAGCATTCAATAGAAAATGTAGCCAATTCTCTAATTATTGCATATCAATATACTGCTAGTGCTTGCACCATGTAATTGCAGCGTACAGCGTCCATAAATAAAAGTCGTTGGGGTCGGGGGTTCTAGCGTTTCTCTTTGTTCCTTTTCAGCACGTCCTATTGCTATTAAATGTTGTGTTTTTAAGTAAAACAGGTGGGAGTGAGTACGATTAAAACAGGCTATACAGCCTAGGTAAAAGATTTTAGATTTAAATCAAAATCTCGTGTTTGAAGAAAAAAAAAATTGCTAGGAAGAATTCCTACATGAGATAAGTTTCTGGGATTCAGCTCAAACAGATTGATTTTCATTTGCTGTCGGGTAGAGAATAATTTGGACGTGCCCAACAAACACTCGGACTAGTGTGAATTCGGGCCTGTCGTTGATGAAGAGTGAGCAATATCCCCTTTTACCCCCTTTGAAAAAACCAAAAAAATTTGACGGCACTATTTTAAAAACTGAAAAAACTTACAATTATCTCCTTGAGACATGCCCTAACCTAGAGTTTGCCACCCTATTTTTAGAAACTTATACTTTGCCCAATATATTTTTTTACACTATCTGATAACAGTTTCTAAAACTGAATTTAAACTATACGATAGTTATTTCCCAATAATTTCAATTTCTCCAACATTTTTTTATAGTTAACATACATTTTAAATTATTAATTTTTTCTTTCTATAAATATATTTTTCTCTCTGAAAATACATATTAACATTTTTTAGAAGCTAATTGGCTATGAAAAATATTAAAAATCTTGAAATTACTAGAATATAATTATCAGATATTATAAATTAGAGTTTTAGAAATTATTGTCGGATATTGTAAAACAAATAGAAAGTAAAGTATAGGTTTTAAAAATAGAGAAGGCAAAGTATAGGATAGATGAAACCACAGGGATATTTGTAATTTGACCTTAAAAATTTACACAAGCTGCAAGGTAGGGCCATTTTGACACCTGTCCTCCTTAATGCATTAGTTAATTCACTTCCTTGCCCAATCTGTTTCATCACAAAACACAAAAAGTACTACCGAGAAAATGATTAAAAAAAAAAAAAGAGAGAGAAAAATAAAAAGCCATAGTATTTTATATATGCCCTTAATGTTTCTGATCGACCATTGTATCCTTCTTCCTGTCCTCTCCTCTCTGGGTTTGGGGTCTGGAAAATTTGGCGTTGCAGCTGTCATAGCATAGGAAGGAGCTAGGGATGACCGTCATGGCATTTCAAAATCTGAGCCAGAGCCGAAGATTCGGAGGAGCAATTAGAAACTGTGGTTTTGCATTCGAAATTGAGCCATGGAAGGAGAATTAAGGAGGTGGAGGCAGCTCATGCAAATTAAAGAAGTGAAGGGTCGTTAATGTCGCCAATTCGCCGATGGATCGAGGATATCTGATTGGCCCTAGGCAAGTCTGTGCTTGGCTTAAATATATATATATATATATCTCTTCAGCAGCTTCATCATCTCACATATCTTAATTTTCTTAATTATCTTTTATTTCGTTTTAATTATCTGCACCCCTAGAAATTACTATATACTACTATATTAATGTTGGGTTACCAGCAGGAAATTACGTGATTATCCATGCCATCCCCAAAATATATATGAAAGTTCCAAGGTTTCTCTGGCTTTGCTGTCTTTGATTGAGACATCAGCCCCTTCATTCCATCTTTTAATTATATAAATGTAATGTAAGAGCAACGTTCAAGTCTGAATTAATTTTCTTACTTTTAATTCAAGTCCCTTTACATTTACTCATTCGTTAGTTTGTTTTTAGACTTGATGAAGTATGGAGCAATTCATAATTAGTAACGAATAGCTATACCAAATATATATATATATAAGTTGGAGCGCTAATTAATGCTTTTTCCCTCCTTAATTAATTAAACGAGGTCCGAGGCAGCTCCACACCGCTGCCGGATACACGATCGAGAGTATTATTTTCTTGTCTGATACAACCATCAAACAAATGCTTCTTCTGAGAAATTAAAAGGTCGGCATCAAAAGACGACGGATGAGATTTGGCCATCCAATTGTTCCAATTACCTGCATTCTTCTTCTTTTTTTTTTGTTTTTTGGTCTCTATTTGGCCACGCACGCTCGATCGTGAATACAATTCATTAATCAATTAAACAACATAAACGCACTGCATAAAGTAAACAACATTAATAAATTTCTGTACTCAGCATGAAATGACCTGTCATATTTTTTTTTTTAATTTTCAAAACAGAAATGCCTATAAGAAGATCATTGTCTCGTTGAGACACAAAACATTTTCTAGTAATTATCAAAGTCTAATTATATATATATATATATATATATGTAAAATTAATTAATTAAATTGAGTTGAAGGATTATTTTGTTGACACGTAGACTTGTCATAATGTTTTCATATTCTGGTTCTTTGTGATATTAATCATGCTTGTTTCCCAAGTACTGTTTTGCAGTGATATTTAAAAATGAATTCTAAGTGATTATTTTGATTATAATGATTATTTGCTAAATTTATATATTATTGAAACTTTATATTTAAAGAAGTCAAAAAAAGTAATTTTCTTTTAAACATGTTTTTTGAAAAAGTTTGGAAATTTTTATTGACTTTTCTTTTATTTGGGTGGATACGAAAAACATTCATAAAAAATTAACTGGTTTGTAAAAATTTATTCAAGTCATTATTAACTAGCTTGAGGATTAACTTTAAAATGATTTTAGTTCTAGACAAAAAACAGTAAGTGAAAACATGATTTATTTTTAATCGGTAAAACACAAATTTATATTTATATTTCTATATTACCCTTCATATTATAAAACAGTGTGAACGTATCAAATCGCGCTTCCTACTAAAATTAAAGATATATGCAAAATCGTGTGACATATGTGAATGAAATTGAAATAAAAAGGTGACATGGATATATACAAATCATGTGAGACATATGCACAAATGTGATCATAAAATTGTTACCGATATATATATTTAACTGTATGTACAAGTTCAACCATTTATCTTAAAAAAAATGTGAATGCATCAAATTTTTTTTTTTGCTAGAATCAAAGATATATATAAATTGACTGACATATATATATGAATCTCATATATGAAGAAGTGAAATATACTATTAAAAAAATACAGTGATAGATATGTACAAACTTTGGTAAAGACCTATGCATAAATGAAATCCTAAAATCTATTGTTGATATATATTCAATTGTATATAGGATTTCAATTTTCATACACATTAATTAAAAGGAAGAAAATTAAATTTTGAAATATTAATTGAAAATGTTTGCACATATTACTTATATAATATGAGGTATAACTATGAACAAATACATGCACATGCGTGTATAAATATTAAAGCTTATACATAAAAGCAATATGTACAAAGAATAAGAGGATATGGACATATTGTGTGAGATATATGAGCAAATAAGATCTTAAAAATTAAAAAATATTTTTTAATTAACATTTATTCTTTTATATGTACAGATGAGTAATACGGATATACTATTGGAATTTTTTTAAAATATATATATATATTTTTTTGATAAATAATTTTATATTATGTGCGTATATATTTTCATATTTATATGATTTTATTTATGTTTTTTATTTTTTACATTTAGAAATTTTTGAAAAACCTATTCTATTATTAGATGAAAGCATTGCAAAGAAACAAATAAAAGTTGTAAGAGTGTCTAAACTAAAAATAAAAATTATTAATGACCAAAATAAGTATTGAAGAAAGTGAAAGGACCGAGTTCGGCATTTTTCACAAAAGATACGAAAATCAAATAAACGGATTAGAGTCACAACTCAGATTGTGGGTGGGATTCAGATCTAGATCTAGTGGTGGTTGCGGCAAATCTTCTCGAGTTGGTAGTGGATTTAGGCGAGCAACGGGCCTGTGCAGTGGACGACTCTAATTAGGATGCTCGCTGCAGCCTGCAGCTGCCAATGCTTCCGCTATCCACGATCGAGTGCCGTAGGCAAATCGCAAACGTCGTAATCGCATAGCCAATGTCAATGGAGCTTGAAGTGGCTCAGTGGGAGGGTAACAATGGAAATTCACCGGGAAACAATGAAGTAAAAGAGACAAACCAAAGAAGCATTTTTCAAATACATATATATATCTAACCCCGTATAAATTAGGGACATATAATTAAAAATATGCTTCTTTTTAGGGTCCATTTACTTTCCCCTTGAAATTTGTTATTCATTACGTTTTCACCCCCCATATCTGAAGACTTATTCTTACCCCCTAGTCATTTCAGCTTTAGTATAGGGAAAAATGTTATCTTGCATTTCATTGGAAAAAAAAACTGATGATTTAGATTTTCTGTTAAGTGTTAAAACTTATTGAATAGTTTAAATTTGCTAGAAGATTGGTGCTCAACAATTTAAATCAAAATTTAAAAAATTGATATTGCACAATAAAAAATGTAAAGGGTAAGTGTAAGTTCACAAACATATACATAATATAAGTATAATTACTACAAATAATAAAAAGAAAAGTTGACTTGATCCTTCTTTTTTAATGCTGATAATTTAAAAAAAAACTCAATTGGTATGCAAAATTCTTTAACTCTTTATAATAGTATTCAATAATAAACATGATCTAAAAATGTATTGTATACAGGACTTGGAACAGAAGATACCTTAATATTCTTCGACACAAATTGGAATTTGGAATCCTTTTCCCTTCAATGCCTCCAACGAAATAATAATTGCTGGGTGCATGCTACAGAGATAGTTTGGGTACTTTCTTTTTATGCTTTAAGGGATAAGGATGATGATCTGGTAAAGTCCACATTTTCATCATTTGATGCTTTGGTTGGTCGAAAAGAGTCCCAGCTATGGGACATGATGATTTAGTTCTCACACTACTAGCTAGAGAGAAGATTCACTCCTTGAATTAAAATAATTAGTAGTAGTATTTTGATAAACAAATGTTAAAATCTGTCTGCAAAATGTTTATTAATTGAACCTCAATACTTAATTCTTTTATAAAACTATTTAAATTATAATACATAGAATTTAGTAATTTTTTAAAAATACAGTAGATACATCTAGCGTTAGTAATAAAAACACTGGTACACTATGGAATTCTGTTTCATGAATTTGACTAAACATACTTATAGTTTTACTAAAAAATACAATCCTTTTACATGAATTGAAATTTATTAGATATTCAAACGTGAACAGGTTTTATTTATTTCTTATCAACCAATCAGATAGCTAGTGCGTAATCTTAAAGAAAGAATAACAACAACAATAATAATAATAACAACAACAATAATAATAATAAAATAGAAAGGCTCACCAGATTTCAGGATTAATTTCACTTTTTCAGCTTCAACTAACTCATATATGCCCCAACTGTATTGGAAAAGTGAAAAATGGACATTAAGGGGAAAGGGAAAGTTAGGAGTCTCTTGTCTCACTCACTTCTTTATAATGTTATTTAAAATTTGTTAAGGTGCTTTTTAGATTAAAAAAATAGACATTTTTCATTCTCTATACTATAAAATACCCCTTACCCTATATAGAGTTGTAAAGATGTTTGAGTGCGCAAAAAAAAAAAAAAATCAAACCTAACTCATGCATGTTTCATTTTGCGTATAATTAAATGGATTTCCAACAATAACTTTAATAAAAATAAATCAACAGCAATGTGGGTGATTATGATTAATACAAAATTTGTTATAGAATATAAATTTAGAATGTTCACTCACTATTTTTCATGCCAGCATGTAACTTTCATTTTTACATAATAATTGTGTAGCACTACTCTAATTAAATAAGGTTTACGAAAAGATGATCAACTACTTCATTTTGGTTGGCCTATGTGACTTTCCACACAGTTTTATGTAAGTTTTTTTTTAATGCCTTTTTTATATAAAATAAATTGTAATATTTTTGAATAGTAGTATTTTATTTACCTTTTTTGGTAAAGATGGTCAAGTATTTTGTAACTGTGCCAAAAAAAAAAGCCAACAGTCAATTCATTTTACATTAATTTTAATACATTATATGCATTATTTTGTATACAGTGATTATTTATTTAAATTGTTAATTTATTAAACCTTACTTTAAGAAGTATAAATAGTAATTTTAATAAATTTTTATAAAAATAAGTATCTTTTATATTTTTTAACTTATCTAACTTAATAAATAAAGAAAAAAATTCAAGGAAAATACCTTTTCAAAAAATATTGTAGACATGAATTTCTCAAAATTTAAAGTTTCAATAAATTAATAATACTAAAATTAATACATTAAAATTAACTCCAAATGTCTGTGGCGGATGGTTGTGCATTTGCGTGGTGGAGCCGGCGGCAGCAACATGCATTAGCGTGGGAATAGAATCCAAGGGCCGGAGCAGTTCAATGTATAATTGGAAGTATTTATTTGGTAAATACATTTTCTTTTGATATCTAGGCACTAGCCGAAGCACAACAATTCAATATATGTCGGAAAAGTATTATTTTAGTTTTTTTATTTTTTTAAAAGTATATACAGTATTTTTGTAACACTTCTTATAATTTCAATAAATGTGAGAAATTTATAAAAAAAATATTATTCATGGAAAACAATTCTCAAGTAATAATCAGGTTGATAGACCACTATTTTTAAATAATATAAATTACATCTCCTCTAAAAATAATATAAATTTACACAAATAATATGAAAAAACACATTTAATTATAATTGAACCAGAAAGACAGAAAACGAAGCATTGTCCGCTTTAACGTTCAAGAAAGATTGCACTGATCTAGCTTCAGAATTTGATATGTAGTAATGTAGACCATTTTTTACGGGTCATCGATCATAGAACACTTCTTTATGTTACTAATATGCTAATTTTGTGCAAGAGTTTTTAGAACAGAGAAGATACTAATGTTGTGTTAAAATTTAGTTAATAAGAGTGATTACTAAATTTCATAGGCATACTAAAATATATTTATTTTGCTATTACTTTGTGTAGTTATATCATATGTTGATGCTGCCACACTAACTCATATCATTGCTTCTAATATTAACTAGACTCCTTGAGGTAATTAAATAATTAAGATTATGTGGCATATGTGTGTGACATATCATCACATTGAAACTAATAGAAAGTTTGTATGTGGTGATTATGTGGTGTGTGTGTATATGTACACCTTTGCATAAGCGATAATTTCTTAGTAACTACTTTATATTATGAAGGGATATGACATTTAGATGAAAGGATGTGTTTATCCCAACATCATAACTACCCTAGTTAGTGAAATAACATGAATTTTAATGGAGGATCATGTTTTAGGCAAATTTAATAACCTTCAGGAGGTGATTATGACCTTGATTTAATGAGACACAACTCTTAGAAGAGTTGCATCTTTATAACCGAACCAACACATCTATTTTAAGAGTGGTTATGACCTTATTTCAAGAGAAGAAGTTATGGGTGGATAGGGGTACCTTTTTTCAAAGTATTACAATTTTTTATGAAGAGCTGTGACTCTTTTATGAAGGGTTATGACCTTCCATAAGTGTCAATTCACTTATATAAATAGAGGGCAGTAGAATTGTACATAGGAAGTTGCGAACACAACTTTTAGAGACTCTATTTGTTTTATTTTGCCTTATACACTTCTTTATTATCATAAAGAGAATTTTGGTTGAATATTGTGTGTGAAATAACATATTTAGTGTTTACAATAAGTCACGTCTTCTACAACATGCTCAAAAATGTGTTTTTCATTAAAAAGACTATCACTTGATTTTATAGTGATAACCAAATATGCCTTAATTTCTATATTTATTCTATATTCTAAAAATGAAAGTGTTTATTAGTTGGGTACTTAAAATTCCTTCACGTTCAAATAGAACAATATGTCAGCAAAAGGAAAAAAGAAAACCCTAACTAATTATGGAAAGAAACAAATTGAGATTGAGCCATGACTTATAGTTACTTTCCTTCGTATTGTTTGAATGATGTTTTTATTGTTATCCTTTAAATTTTAATTGTTAGTATACTTATTTCTTGAAATTTGAAAATACACACTTATTTTCTGTTTTTTTTACATCATCAATCAAATGTTAGTCAAAATTATGACTAGCCTTTCTTAATTTTAGTTTGATATTATAGTTACATCCAAAGTTTTAAAAATCTATAATTTTTCTCTTGCCTTTTTCATATTATCTTACAACAGCTTCTAAAATTTTAATTCAAACTATTTGATAATTATGCTATAGTAATTTAAAGTTGAAAGTTTTTTTTAATATTTAATTAACATTTAAAAAATTATTTTGCATGGGAAAGTATCAAATTTCCAACTAATATTTAGCTACTAGACTAAATTACCTACTAAAGTTTTCTTTGGTATTGATATTACTACTAGTGTTAAAGTCTAGGACAAGATATGCTACACTTATTATAGTTTGAGACTGAATATGTCACTAATTATTAAAGCATAAAGGTAAATTTGAGAAGCTGTTGGTTTTGAAATCTTATGATAATAATGTAACTTTTAATGAGTTTCAGGAACTTTATGTAAATTATTATTTTATTTATTTTTTTGTGCATTCGAGCCACCACATCCGCCATCATTGGTATGCCACTATATGATCTAAGGCGCAACAAAATATTATGATTAATTTGAATTTCATTTCTGGCAGATCTGGTGACATATACGATGGTTGGCACACAAAAAAAATAATAAACTACATAAAATTCTTAAAGTTTGTTGGAAGTTACATTAGTACCCTCAAGTTCCAAAACCATTAACTTCTTACTTTAACCTCAGTTAGTGGCATATTTTGTTCCAAGCTATAATATTGGTTGTATGTCTAGTCCCTGACAGGAATGTTAGTGGCAACATCAGTATTGAAGAAAATTTTAGTGGGCAATTCGGTCTAAGAGCCAAATAATAGTAGGAAATTTGATGCTTTTCTCTATTTTGCATTTATTGAGGGGGAAAAATGATAATTTAAAATTTTCATTAATTGTAAAAAATACTATATAGATTAAAAAATAGTTTAATAAATATTTCATTTATTGAAAAATATTTACTGAATAGTTTAAATTAAAATTTCAAACAGTGAAAAAAAGATTAATTACAATTTACCCCATGAGGTTTAGGTCAAATTACACTTTACCCTCACCTATTTTAAAAATATACGCTTTACCTCTGCCCTTTTTATACAGTCTGACAACAAATTTTGAAATTTTAATTTAGACTGTACGGTTATTATCTTTAACTAACTTCAATTTGCATAGTAATTTTTTACAATTAGTTGACATTTAAAAAATACTCTTTTAAAAACTAAAAGAAATACAAAAATAAAAAATTGATAATTTAAAAAAATCCATTATCTGTAAAAAAAAAAGTAAAGTACAAATTGAAATTACTAGAAGATGACTACCATAATATTTAAATTAAGATTTTAAAAATCGATATTAGACTTTATTAAAAATATAGGGGGCAAAGTGTATATTTCTGAAATAAGAGGGGATACAAAGTACAATTTCACCTAAACCTCAAGGAACAAATTGTAATTATAAAAAAAAAAGGGCCAAAAATATAGATTTGCAAATCTCAAATATAACTGTAAATATTAATAATTCTAACTAGTGGCTAACTAAGAGTATTAAAAAAGTTAGGGAGGTAAGTGTGTATTTTCAAATCTTAAGGAGTAACTGTAACATTACCCAAAGTTTAGGAGTAACTAAAAAAAATATTGTTTGAAAATGATGATTATTTGTGATCCATATTCTTTTTTTCAAAGGCATAAAATCATTTTTAACCCTTGAACTTACCAAACTTGGACACCTAATCCCCTCAACTTAGACTCAGTCAAATTCATCCCCCGAACTTGCAAATATGGGACACTTTAGCCTTTTTTAGCTCATGTGCACATCACACGACTTAATGCCACTTGCTTCGCCTAAAATCTCTTCACTTGCTCATTCAAAAATTTCAATAAACACTTTTTGTGCCTAACAATTCCGGAGTGATTTTGACACTAGATGTTGGTGGTCAACAATGTTCTTTAAGTTAGTTCTATGGACACAGCCAGTGAACTTTTCCAGATTATTTTGATTTTAATTTTAATTTTTTTAAAAAATAATGTCAATTGTCAATACTTGGTATTCTAATTTGCAGACTTGTATGAATTTGATTACAATTGACACTAGCAGCTAGCAGTCATCAATGGTGGATGATGGTGTTTTATGAACAATTCAAAGGACAAGCAAGTTAAGAACGAGTTGGTTGTTCCGCAAGCAAAGCTCAAGCGAGTGAACTTAGAGAACCAGCGATTGAGAGAGATGCTGGACCATGTGACTAGCAATTACCAGATGCTTCATATGCATATAATCACTTTGATGCATCGCAAGTCATCAGAAGATGACGATCATTCTGCCAACAATAAGCCAAACCATAACTGGCTCAAGCAGTCTCCTGACGCTACCGGTGCAACAAACGAGCAATCTATTTTGTCATTAGAAGAACGGACCATGGAATCTCCAATGATCTTCTTGTTCTTTAAGCTTTGCCCGATTGTTGCAGCAATCTCTTTTGTCTTCAGAAGAATGTTGTTGACCGCCGGCATTTGGGGTCAAAATCATGTAGGAATTGTTAGACGCGGAAAGTATTTGTTGAAATGCACAAAGCAACCATAGTTAAGTTACATGATGTGCATATGGGGCCAAAAGAGCTAAAGTGCCCCGTGTTTGTAAATTCAGGGGACAAATTCGACCGATTTCAAGTTGATGGGGTTAAGTGTCTAGGTCTAATGAGTTCGAGGGTTAATGGCTTTAGGTCTGTTTTCAAACAGTCAACTATATAAAAAAAAAAATAATCTTTGCTGTAATCATGGGCCGTATGATAACGTTGTCATTTTTCTATTTTATTTTCTATTTCTTGAAAAAAATTTATATTTCCAAAAATAAAAAAATAACTTATTTTTATTGAAATTTTAAAATTAAAAATCATTAAAAATAATATGTTTCATGGATATAAAATATATTTCCAAAAACATTGAAAATAAGATTTTCATAGATTCTATTTGTAAACAATGGTATTTTGTGAAGTTGTAATTCACTTCCTTGATTAATTCATACGTACAAGGGTATTTGTACAAGAGTTATTAGAGTTACACATGAAGAAAAACTCTATATGTACAAGATAAACAATGATCTCTAGGCTACTTATCTAGCAAGTAACTTACAAGTGTAGTCGGACTCTCTTGGGCTGAATCCACAAATGCCACATTGTTTTGTAGCTTAGGTGCAAGTGCATTAAGGGTCTAAGATATCACCATTGAATTGCACTTCTCCTAGGACTGTGATTTTTCAGAACCATCCTTAGGTTCTTCAGGGGGTTCCATCTACAAACCGTAATTTGTTTTTGGCACATAGTGCATTCTACACAGCTCTACATTAGGTGTGATAGTTTGCGCCATCCAATGGGTTGATGACAAGAACTACTTCGGGGTTGTCCCAAGAATTAAGGAAGAAAGGAGACGAGGGATCATTCACAGGGAGAGACAGTGAAGATCCTCCAACCATTACCTTCTTTGATGGGTCGTTTTCTAACATGTTCGGTCCTTAAAGAGACGGGACATACTACTTTGATACTATGTAAAAAATGATATCTTGTGAAGTTGTAATTCACTTCCTTGATTAATTCATACGTGCAAGGGGTATTTGTACAAGAGTTATTAGAGTTACAGATAAAGAAAAACTCTATATATACAAGATAAACTAGTATCTCTAGGTTACTTATCTAGCAAGTAACTTAGGCGAACAAATGTAGTAGGACCCCAGTTCTTAACATTATTTTTGTCCAAAATTAAATTGTCATTGATTAGTTGTTCGTAATCACTAATCACTCGCAATGATCAGTAACAGTATTATTATTAATCAGACCTTTATCCGTGATAGATAAGTTGGAAATGGAATGAGCAAGAAAGCGAGCATACGGGTGTGTGACACGTTTGAAAGCTTAAAAGGGCCTCAACAATCATTTGACATGATCACATTCATTAATTTCCACTTTTTGTTTTTAGGTTAAAAGTCAGTTGATGAAATCAGCAACGCTCTGTTTTTTTTAAAAAAAAAAATTATCAAATGTATTAAAATTTTTATACAATTCTATATAAAATCTGTTTTAAGAGAATGGTTTTTGTTTATTGTTGTTTATAAAACATCTGTGAAGCTATTGGTCCATGCTAGTACTTGCCGCGAATTATAAGTGTCACCCATGCCTCTTCTCAGACATCAACCTAATAATTATTCACCTAGCCAGCTTTGAATCCGCAATCTTTTTGTTTGGGTCCAGACTTTGTTAACAGTGCATCTTTGTTTACCCCCCCCCCCCCCCCCCCCCCCCCCCCCCCCTTTTTTTTTGTTACTTGACAATTTGGAGAGTTTAATTGAGACGTATATGTAACTTTACACTTTAGTGTTTTCCTTCAGTCATACAGTTTTTTTTAAACTGAAAAATATTAAGCGTATAGAAATGAGATTTCTAATATTTCAAATTATTTTTTTTTTCTTGCCGAGAAAAAAATAGACACAGTAAAACAAACGAAAATCCAAAAGCTAAGGCGGAACGCGATTATAAATTATACGTAATACTTATCTGGATCAGACGAGAGAGGATGCGTAACCGGACAATCTGCTTACTGGAAAAGTAGGAAGTAGGAACTACCCTACCCACTCACGACAATTGGTTGCCGCCGTTTGAATATGACTTGCCAACGATGATTATAGCTAAAAAAAAATACCGAACTTGAACTTGAAGACCCATAACTGTAACTGTTGTTACAAATAGATTCGTACCAGTGCCCCGGAATACATTTTCTTACAAATGGAAGTTGGTCAAATGAAAGGAACTTGTCCCAATCATTTCATCGAGTGGTTTAGAGAGGCAAGTAGAGATCTGGGATTCAATTATAAAACATCACTAATGTTAGTTTGAAATCATCGTATGTCCTTTAAAACATGGACAAGCATGGATTTCATATCCACTTCAGATGTAAAGTATCTTTTAACCTTGTGTGTGTTTCAAAAACAAAAACAGAGAAAAGAAAAAGGAACTCAAACATTGTAAGTAAGCCATTTTGAGTTGAATTAAAGATCCTAAGTATGGAAGAAAACTCTTCTGGAGAGATCGCCACTTAAATCCATCATTTGGACTTATACCTTTCCCAATGAGTGGCTCAATGTCTAAACTTTTATAAGGCCATTATGGATATTTTATGATAAATTGTGCACTAGTTTTATGTTTCCCAAACTTCAATGGTGACAGGTGCTCATTGGATTGTAAATGTCATTGCCCCTATCAGCTCTAAAACAGAGAACCTTTTTTGTACAAGCTAGGAATGAAACCCTGACCTACTTTAAGATCCGGTGGGCAAGATGCAAATGCGCCCAAAGCTCACAGGAATAAAATGATCCGATTCAGTGGGAGCCCAAGTTGAGCCATGATCCAGAGACTCGACTTGTTAGAGCCTCAAATGAGCAACTTTTCTGCTGGCACTGACCACCCTAAATCCAGATGCATTTACTCCTTTACATTCTGGTCTCGATTCGAACAGAGAGCGGCTGATTGGTTCCATCCTCCAACATGATTGATTTATTTGGCCTTAAGAGGATCAGCCACTACGTTGAGTTAGAAATTGGAACGCAAACAATAATGGTTTTTCATGATGCTTGAATCACTCGCAAACACACTCCTTTCCATGCCGCTGGACTTAGAAGCCCGGACCCAACAACACCATCGTCTCCAGGACATTGGTCTGTTGGATTTGGAGCCCAGAGGTAGCTTTCATGGCTCCGGTCCTTGAAAACGATGTCCAAAGAAATAGAAATTCTAGCCCTCATCAACTAAAAAAGGAAAAAAAGAACACATTTCTACTATGACAAGAAATTCAGTAAAATTTTTACAAATAATGTTACAGAAAGTACAGAAAATGAACTGCTCATAAGTTAGCAGCAGCTCTTAAGGGTTGAGTGGTCGTCAGCATGATAAACACGAGCTCTTTGAACTTGCAGAGTCTCGGTCTGCACACCCTCTCAAGAAGGATGTGATTGCCAGGTGCTCGGCAGCATATGTCATGAAAGATGCCAATACAATGCCTCCAAACACCATCAAACCCATCCTGTGCCCATGCTCAAAATCAGACTAAGCTTCCACGAATGGAATAACAAAAAGGCAAACTTGCACCAGAAATCAATTACAACAGTACCACTACTGATTCCAAAAGCAGGACAGGTCGCAGAGATGTTATAATGAGAATTTAGGGAATTATTATACTTATGCAGGTTGAAGAGTATATTACCTCGCAAATAGAGCAGTAATCCCAAATAGACATGGCAGTGATGGGGCAAGAAATGCCAAAAATGCCATTCCCAAACCGTAATACCATGTCACCATGTCACAGGAAGATGTCTGTCGCTGGTGTCCTGAAATATTAACCGACGACAGTAAATTACTTTTTGTCAGAAAGCAAAAAGTTTCCTCAATGCAAGAAAATGCAAACTTAACATAGTACTGACCTTTTCCAGAATCATAATCAACAGATTCTATGTTGGAGGAGAAGGATCCTGCTTGAATAGCGGTTCTTCTTCCAAAGTGATACACCAAGCGGAGAAAACCCCCAAACACAAAGAAAAAGATTGTGAATGTCCACTCGTACATTAAGAGCAAACCGGTCCATGGCATCACTTGTCGAGGAACAATTGCCAGAGCAATTCCAAGCGACAGGAAGGCAGCTAAGAAACATGCAAAGATTGATGTTCCACCCAAATAAGAAGGCACCTTGGCCTGCATGTCGTTAGAAAACATCAGACCATTAAAACACAAGTTTAACTAGGAAAACAGATGTGCTGAGACACTGAACACAAAGGAGAATAACAAGATATACAGCTTGAAATATGAAAGGGGAAGAAAACAAACATGATAATTGAGACTAATATTTGAAGGTGAAGAAACACCACTGTAAGCAACTGTTCCGCTTGACCTAATTTTGTAGTACAGATGTCTGATATGATTGACCAATGACGCTCTACAAAGTGATCCCATGCACTCTCCAGGCTGCACAAAGAAAACAAAAAATAAATAAATAAAGCACAACCTCAGAACTGACGGACATAAAACTTAAGTAACGGATCTCTGAACTAGGAAATCATCTCTATTCATCAGACCTGAAGGAGAGCACGATAGGAGCAGAATATCAGAGCACACAACGGAAGCAGGAAAAGGCATTTGACCATAAACTCATCACTAGGATTTTTTCCCCTTGCAGTTCCGGGAAGTGATTCCTCAAGTCGCTCCCTAACATTCTGCAGGATCATTAAAAGTATACACTCTTACAAATTCATTCATACCAAAAAACCAAAAACTACTCCCTCCATCCCAAAATGTTTTTCACTTTTGACTTACTGATGTTGTGTAGCATGCGCATATATGACATGTATGTCCCATGTTACCCTTTACCAACTAGTATAATTACAATTTAAAACAATGAGGACTCATAATCTTTAGATGATGGAAAGGGTATAAATAGAAAAATATGCTTAATTATATAAAAGTGACAAAACATTTTGGCATACAAAAAACTAGGAAAAGTCACAAACATTTTCAGGTGGAGGGAGTAATAGATTATTTTTACATGGAAGAATAAACAATGATACAAAAAAGATTCAAACCTAAAACAGAAAACCCAAAACACGTTCAGAATTTGGATGTGCTTAGGTCAAACCAAAGTTAACACCAGAACCAGAAAATAAACAATTACAAAGTGGCATAAAGGTGTGATTGAGCCGAACTCATGTTTGCTGTTAGTGGAGCCTAACTTGTTTAAGATTGTTATAGCTTGAGCACGAGTTGAGTTTTCTCAAATCCAATCCCATAGATTGGCTGCATTGTTGATGAGGCTAAGACTACAAAAGATAAACCTTTCACGAAGTACAACATCTAAACTTTGCATTTATTTATGTTGAAACAACTCCTTGTTCGGCTTCACTCACAAAACTACTGACATCAGCTTTAAGCTTATACTTGGCTTGAAGTTTGAATAATACTATATCAAGTGCAGCTATCTTACACCCTTAGGAAGAGAGACGGATTGTGGAATTGCACAGTAATCAGACTGATTAACAAAAGAGTTACCTGCCAAACATCAACAGGTTTTAGGAGCCATGACGTCCACCAGTCCCAGGGCTTTAGTGGTCCAAGGGTATAGTGAATGACGTGGAGTTCACTTTCATCTACCATCCACTACAAACGAAATGCACACAGGGACTATAATTAAACCACATCTTTAGATAGCTCCAAAAAATCACTGAACAGAATTAGAAAATCAAAGACCTTAAAGTAATGGAGCTTATGATATGAAATTAAAGAAAAGAATATTGAATCATTTAAAAAAAATTAAAAATTGTATCATTATTTAAGCAAAAAAGCCTCCTATCAACAATTAAGTTCATTGAAACCTAAGGTCAATTGCAAGGACTAAAATGACGGGGAGAATTTAATCCCACACTATTTATGACATGCAAGAAATTTAAAATGAGATAGATACATAAAAGCAAAATATTTAGAAGAAGATGTACTCTCTATCTCTGTAAACCTATGAACACAGCTTGATCATCATCTTTTTAAGTGAATCTTCCCTCTAATTAATGCAAACAGAACTCAGTCTTATCTATAACAGTTTCCTGTAACTCACAAAACCTTTTTCACATAAAAAACTTAAGTTATTCTACTTTAATTCTTAGCTGTACCCCAGGAATCCACTTGTTATGAAATATATACATTGTTCGTAGTATTTCTTAATCAGAAGGGTCAGTAGATCCCGACCAACTTAATCAAATGAAAGTAAATAATTGTCATACAAACTAGATTCAAACCTTGTTGGCGAGCATGTAGAGGCCAACATCTGCATTGTAAAGAGTAGAGAGACGTTGCATCTCAGGAAGAGGTTTGGAATCAACCACATCCTGTGGTATGCTAGGCTCAAACACATGTGCATTAGGAAAGTCGGAGTAGTAAGAATTGAGAAACCCCTGATCTCCTCCAGTGTATGAAGGCAACGTGTTGACTTTGCTCATCATGTCATTGAAAAGAGACTGAGATGGTTCCACCACCAATACACCAGAATTCAACCTCTCAGAATGCTTCAAATTGGCACAGAATTTTCCACATTTGAAGAGATCTTCAATGCTTTTGACAACTACAGTATCCGCATCGAGGTAAACAACTGCACCAATTTATGATGCAAGTTAAAAATGCAATTCAGAGAAACAAGTAACAAAGGAAAACAAGCTATTAGCCCCAGAAAACAAGACGTGGAATGTCTTTGCCAAGCAAATTATTGAATCAGATATCAGGCAGAAGTGCAAGAAAATTGATCAGGGACTCAACATATCAAAAGATATTCAAATGATACAATGCATTGTGAATTAACTTAAAAAATCATCATTTCGAAACCAAACAAGTAGAAGTGATACAGAATCAAAGAAAGAACAAGCTTGAGAATGTAAAAAAGACCAACCCTATCAAGCCAAACATATATAGGATGAGATGAAAGCAGATGGTTATCATCCATTCACCATAACAAGAACAAAGATATGCACTTCTGAATTTTCCATAACATTCCATAAAATAAAATAAAAAGACATATACTACATGAAAGTAAGTCAGGGAGAACTCCCAAGGTCAAAGAGAGCAAGCAGCCCATTGCACATTGTTGAGAATTCCTTACAACAAGCACAGGCCAAAAGCCACCAAGAAAGCGAGAAATCCAATCCTTTACAAAGAGAAATAGATTCTAAGCAATATGAGGCAGGTACGGAGCACTAGCCCCAAAGATTACCTTTCTTATAGTTCGTCATGTTGAAAATTTTTAATTTTGTATAGACACCCCAAAACCTCTTGGGGCGAACTTGATTAGGATTTGCCAATAAACTTATCTTCTCCACTATCCAGCCATCAGCCTGCACAAGAATCACCAAATAAAAAGTAGTTAAGCAAAGAAAGCATGATATAGAACTTGGTTAACCAGCTGAAGCACATTTTTATTCAAGTAATTTTTGTAGGCAGCATTACTGGAGAATGCAATTTTGACCATGGCCTCATAAACTGGAAAGCCTCAAAGATGTGATCAGTATCTTCGGATGGCAGAGTAAATGCCCTCTCACACCATCTTTGGTAATGAGCAATGCAATAAAAGCTAAAATTAAGCTACGGAATAGAGGATTTTGAATCCTCTCCGAAAACAAATCACTACCTTAAAAAACAAACCAAAACAGTAAATTGAATCGTCAAGTAAAAATTCATTGAAAAGTGAGATTCTTTCATGAGAAGTTTACCTTGAGAAGCCTCCTGGCGTAATCCGAGACTCCATCGGAGACCAAAACAACCATATCCTTGTGGGATCCGGTGTCCCGTATGGATTTCCCTAAAACCCTAACTCCCAGCAGGAACTCATCGCCGTACAACAACGTCGCATAAGCTTCGTTGGAGGGCTGAGACCCCAACGCCGGCGTAGATTGGATCCAGACTAGTGCAACTACAAGAAGAATCCAAAGTTTTGAATAATTCATGCTTTTTTGGTTGGATTCTTCTGATTCGGAAGTCTTCCCGAGAAACTAGAAGGAATTTCTTCGAGAAAAACAGAAACCTTGAGCGAAAAATAGTTTTTGTGTAGTAATCACGATGATAGAAGGCTTTTCTTTTCGTTTTTTTTTTTAAAGAAGGAATCTTTTCTTAGTATATGAAAAGAGGAGTCGGAGTCGAACTAAGGAGGTTGGAGCTGGAGAAGGAGCCCTGGAAGACTCTTCGTTTTATTCAGCCGTGTGTTTCGTAGTAATTCGTATTATGTTGACCGCCCCTCCGTTTCAGGTTACAACACAGTCGCGACTGACAGACCAGACGCCAACTTTGGCTTCGACTCAAACTGGATTCGGACTCTGAAGATCAGGTCCATCGACGGCCATTAACGCTTCCAGTTAAAGATTTTTCTTAAAAAACATAAGGGAAAAGTACAAAAAGAATTTACCTTAGTTATAGGTCTGAGCCGGTTTAATCATTATAATTTTGAGTGATTTTAATTATATCACTAAAATTATAGTTTGAACCAAAATTAATTATTAATGTTATAGTTTAGTACCGAATATGTCATTAGCCGTTAAAAATCTAACAAAAAATGTGATAAGTTATTAGTTTTAAAATCTTGGGATGTTTATGTAACTTTTAACAAATTTTAGGAACTATATATAATTTATCATTTTTACTTTTTTGTGCAACAATCACTTCTATCATTCACCGAATCTGCCATTAGTTTCTTCAGAAATGATACTCAAATTAGTTATCGTATTCTAATACTACATACAACTCGAACCACATATAACCCGAACCTCGATTAAATAAAACTCATTTATCCAATATTGATATGTTTCTGATTATCTACTTTTCGATATCGTAGTTTTTTTTTTTTTGCAAATAGTTATGCCTAATGTTACCTCCTCTGACATCACCTCTGTCACCAGTGACAGATACAATATTGATATGTTTCTGATTATCTACTTTTCGATATTGTAGTTTTTTTTTTTTTGCAAATAGTTATGCCTAATGTTACCTCCTCTGACATCACCTCTGTCACCAGTGACAGATACAATGATGATCGAAGTAGTGACTTGCATATAAAATAAATAAAAATGATAAATTATATAAAGTTCCTGAAGTTTATTAAAAGTTACACTAGTACCCCCAAAATTTCAAACCTAACAACTTCCCACATTTACCGTTTGATTTTTAACAGTTTGTGGCATATTTGATATCAAACTGTAACATTACCAACTAATTTGAGCGGCCCAACTATGACTTTAGCGATGCAATTGGAACCACTCAAAATTATAGTAACCAAATCGGTCCAGACTTCTTGTAATGGCTCTCCAAAAATTTGGATCATAATTACTAAGGTAACATTGGTTATTTTAGTAATTTAATATACTTAGAATATTTAATGCAAGCAAATTCTTGGTTTAATAAAGTATAGTAGCTTAAAGATGACAAAATTGGTTATTTAAGAAAACTGGACCAAGAAGGGCATTTTAGTCATTTCGTATAGTGACCTATTTTTATTTCACAGCTGGGTAGAGGATGGAAAAATATTGAATTTAAGGTATTACTGTTTTTCGGGATTCCTGCTCTACCCTTATGAAATTGTAACTTGACTAAATTGTCTATAAATGGTTTAGATGTAACCCTTAGAAGTATCAGGAATAAATTGCACGTATGTAAAATATGAGGGCTGGTCGTGTAATTAAGATGAAGGAGGATTCAGACGCGGAATAATTCCGGTTTTGGTCCTAATTTTTTTGTTCGGTCCTGGATAAGTCCCCAATGAACTACTATGTACAAAGAAGGGACCAGGTGCGTGGCATGTGTCATTTAAGCCTACATAAGTTGACTTCCCATTATTTGCTCGGCCATCTTCTTCCTCCAGCTCTAGACCACCCGAGAGCACTCTCTCCCCTTCGAAACTCCATAGCTAAATCAAATCCAATCTCCAATCCATCAAAATCAAGCACAATTAAGCAAATTTTTTAAGGAAAATCAAGTTTGGAACAGCCCTAAGCTTGAATTTCAAGCTATTTGTTCAAGTAAGTTTTGTTTTGTTCTTCCCTTGTTTTTTAGCTTCATATGATTCTGTAGCTGCTGGAATCACTGAATTGAAGCTAGTTCTTCTTAGTTTATTAAGGGAAATACAACAAGAAAAGCTTAGGAATCAAGCTTAAGTAGGAAGGAACCCAAACCCGGTTTAATTCAAGGGTAAAAGCTAATTCAGTTATTTCTTGTCCTTGATTAATTCCAAAATTTATAGGTTAATTAATATGAAATTTATTGTGTTTAAATCAATTTTTTTTTAGCAAGAAATAAGAAATTAAAGAGGACCAATGAACGTTTTATATGTGTGTTGAGTAATGGGCCAATTAATTAGAATCCATTAAGAGGGTTCCTAACCACTTAAACCATAAGGAATATTGTAATATTGTCCTAACTATAGTTTATTTATATAGTTAAATGATCAATTAAAAAAGAAATACTCAAGCTACTATAAAGGTACAAAGAATGATACAAAACCAAGACCATGAGGACATTGAAGTTGATGCTTGCTTGCATTAATTATTCAAGGTAAGGGATTTTAAGTTCAAATTAAAATTGATGCATTCTGTATTTTTACAATGCATTAATTAAGAGAGTATGAGGTGGACAAGAAGCGACTTAAGGACTAAGTAATTAAATAGCCCTTAAATAAGTGTACAGGGTACTAAATATTCAAGATGGGCTTTGACACTCAAGAGTACCCTAGCTAAGCTACCAAGCTTAGTAAGAATGAGCCACCAAGAACTCTTGTACAGTGTGAGCAAGGGTAAGTAATGATAAGCCAAACTTGCTAAGGCAAGGGTTAAGCTCTTGTAAGAAAGACTAGGTTGAAGATAAGTTCCTTGCCATAAAACCTATACTAGTGGCCATTAGTCAAGACCTCGAAACGTTTTAAGCTCACATTAA
This sequence comes from Aquilaria yunnanensis, assembly GCA_039654915.1. NCBI lineage: Eukaryota > Viridiplantae > Streptophyta > Magnoliopsida > Malvales > Thymelaeaceae > Aquilaria > Aquilaria yunnanensis. The sequence goes on along the minus strand of CM077600.1, from coordinate 32,153,872 downwards.
GATATGTATATATGTTATATATGCTGAGTCCTAAATTTTATTTTGCAGGTATTTAATTCCTTACTGAGAATTTATAATTCTCATTCCCTTAAGTATCATATTGTGCAGATACTAATAGTGTGAAACCTAACACCCACTGAAGAGTTGTTAAGTAAGGTTTTGGTGCAAGTATTTAAAGTACATGAATCTTTAATGATTCTAAGCTATTGGTTAGTAATACTAATGTACTAACTAAGTAATAACCTTGACAGATACAGGCAAAGTGTACAAGGAAAAGTTGGACCTCTTACTTCTGGAGCTTCTGTGCTCAGGTTGGAGTTATTTTGATAGTTTCAGACTTTGTACATGTTGGGTATTTTGGTATCAAGGAAATGCCTCTAGTTTGACTAATGTGTATGGACTTACTTAGTGTATATATCTGTATATACACTATAGTTGCTTATGAATGTACATAAGGTAAGTATTATGTGTACATAAGTTAATGTTTGCAGTTTTAAATAAACATGTTTATATGACTTTAGTACGTGTTTCAAGTATTTTATGAATATCATGGAAACTATTTTGAAAAGATTTGCTTATCACTTTTGTTGGTTCTTTCCAAATGCCGAAGTTAAGCATGCATGGATTCATGTCATAAGAAAATAAACTAGTATAAAGTTTTAAACAACACAAGTATTAGCTTAGCCATTTGTAACTAAGAGCAGAATTACTAAATCCTAATTATCCTAAGATTCGGGAACACCCTAAATCAGGGTAAGCGAGGAGGTTCCCTCACACTTATAACGACAATGAGTCTTTTGGTACTTTTTCCCAAATCATAAAGGCCTAAGTTTTAACAGCCAACTCAAGCAAGTTAGTCATCTAACTCGAGCCTCATTAGTCTCTGAACTTTACAAACTCACATAAGTTGGTCCATCTTGCACACAAAGTGTCACGCAACCCCGTGCAACAATATGTCATTAGTTCTAAGCCATTGTTGACCATGGCTACAAGTATCAACTTAGTCACACTTGGTTAGGCTTTTGTGAACTATTTTTTCACAAACATGAAATTATGGATACTTGATTTGTAAATTAGAGAGAAATCTAGAATTCACAAACATGAACTATTTTTTGCCCTTTCCTCTTCTTCAACGCATCTAGAATTCACATCAATCCAAATATTCATATTTTTGCTAAGTTTCTTCTTCTCAATTTAAACCAAAGATCTCTTGAAATCTTGTCATGAATTAATGATTTCTTTGCCCTACCCCAATTTTATAGCATGGCGTAATGGCATTAACGAGGATGATGCCTATAATTTAGGGGTTGCTAGCATTTGACTTCAAGTTGAATGACCTACTTGACCGAGTTGGAAAAGTAGGGAGGCGGTTACTATTGTTAGGCCAATCATAAATTACACCATTCCCCTGAAATTCGAAGAAGGTCACACTTTTACCCCTTTAGTTTAAAAGCTAAACCTGTTCCTTTTCCTCTTCTCTTTCGACAAATGCAATCAAAGGTGGCAACAACTAAAATACAACTTTTCCCTTAAAAGAGAAAAGGAAAGAAAAAAAAAAAAGATACTTCCACGATTTTGTCTTTTTAACCTCTTTTTTACTTTATATGATCAGGTTAAATTATATCCTATATAAAATTTAAATGAAATATATTCAACAAATGATTCAACTTAAATTTCAAAACATCCAGTAAGCCTAACCCTTGTGGCACCTTTTTTCAATCACTGCATCATCTACTCATTTATTTTGTGTGTATCCAGTCAGGTCTATGTATTAATCCAAACTTGACCAATTGATTTATTCTAGTTATTTCTCAATTATCCAACATTTTACAGCAGATAGATATGAGTGATTCATCTTGAAGTTGATAGTTATGAGTGGAATTATGATCGAGTGGGATGTTAAATGTGGCTGAAACATAGGTAATGAAGTGAGTTTGAATAATGAATCAGGTAATATTAGGTAATTTTTCTTTTTCATTTTTTATCTATCATCCAAGTTATATGCTTCGACGATTCATTAGTCCAATCTTTTGTTGGAGTAGCAAATAAAAAAAAAATTGAAGGTTTTTTTAGGTACATAAAAAATAAAATAATTCACATAAAAAAGTTTTTTTTATAAAAATATGAAATATGATGTCAAAAGTACCCTAATAGCCATTAAAATTATATGCTTATACTTGATCACTTAACTTTAGGGTAAAATCCATCGGGGGTCACCTAGCTTATTTTTTTGTCCTAAACGGGTACCTTACCTTCAAATTGTCCTATCGAGGTACCTTACCTCTTATCGCGTGTCCTATCTGGGTACTTTCCGTTGATTCCATCGTTAAGTCTCACGGAAATTGCTGACGTGGCATAAATTAATGCTACAATAAACTTAAAATAACAACTTTTTTATAACCTTGCCCCCCAACTTTCATCCCTCCCACTCTACTCCTTCACCCTAACTCTCTTCTCTTCATCACCTTAACTACCACCCCAGTGCATCCGAGTCAAACCCAGAAATGAAACCCTCTAACCCTGTTGCTCATCGAATAGCCGCCAGCCCTTGCCGTTCCTCGTCGAATCACCTCACCCACCTCTTCTCACCTTCATCGTTTCTTCTTTTTCTAGCTTCTCTTCTCCACCTTCATTTCCAAAGCATTCATACCCATTTTCGGCTTGACCAACCAAGCTATGCCTTCTTGTTGTGCGCCGCGAACACTCGTCCTCGAGAACGAGGCAGCCTCGGCGATTCTGCTGCATGATCCAGGCAAAGTCGGCAATTTGTGATGGCCAACGGGCTGGTAAGGGAAGAGTTGGATCACCAGAGGGACGAGGGTTTGTGGGTGGGCGTAAATAGCGAAAGGTGATGGGCTTGCCTATCTTTGGTGGCGACCAAATGGCGAGGTGATCGGCTTGGCGATGGGCTTAACGATCTTATCGGAATCGGAAATTTTTGCGCTTGACTTCAAAAGGAATCGACAGGGGATTTACTGCCGGCGATGGCTTCGCGGTTACCGATGATTGGCGAAGCGGCACATGATGGGCTCGGCGATAGGCAAGGTGACCTTGGGTGGCGACAAACGGAGTCGCTTAGTTTCTTCTTATTTGATTTCATCTTGTTTTGATTTCATTTTGATTTCGATTTGATATCGTCTTGTTTTGATTTCATTTCTTTTGCTTGTTTTGATTATGGGATTTCATTTCTTCCGCTTGTTTTGATTTCTTTAAAATTTGATTTCTTCTTGTTTTGGTTTTGTTTCTTTTGATTTGATTTCATATTGTTTTGAACTGGAATTTTGTCTCTGGGATTTGATTTCCTCTTGTTTTGATTCTCAGATATGATAAGAGGGAAGAGACGGCGTACCCATGGCCAGTCAGCATTTTCGCCGGCGAGTTAGAACCCATCGCTGGTGACCGCTGATGATGAAAAGGCTTTTGTCGTTAGGTTTAGGTGGATCCAACAAAAAAATAGTGATTTAGGTGTTAGATCTGTAAATTTTAGGTTTAGAATTAGTGGTTGGAAAAGTTTAGGGTCCAAAGTTATTATTTTAAGTTTATTGTAGCATTAATTAATGCCACGTCAGCAATTTCCGTGAGACTTAACGATGGAATCAACGGAAAGTACCCAGATAGGACACGCGATAAGAGGTAAGGTACTTCGGTAGGACAATTTGAAGGTAAGGTACCCGTTTAGGACAAAAAAATAAGCTAGGTGACCCCCGGTGGATTTTACCCCTTAACTTTATCTTATGTTAACTTTTTCTATGTTTGTAGAGAAAAGTAAGCAAAGAAAAAAGTTTAAGATCAAGATAGGAAGAAACATGAAATTTAAGGGATCAAAATAGGAGTTTTTCCAACAATATTTTATTTGTATAGGGAACACAATTACCCACTTTTTATATTTTTTTAGGTAAAAGAGACCTAATTTTTTTATGTAAATATATGTTATTGATTTAGGCGGTGCACCACAAAATCAAAGGAGGTTCAATTACCAAATTGTATATCACATGTCAATATTTTATTTTATTTTTTTATTCAAAATAATTTACAAGTAAAATTTTGAGAGCTTGTCTGTTCAGTTTCTTGAAACTTGGAGTGCATTGGGCCACATTTTAATAATTAAGCCTTGTCATTTTAATACAAAGTGGAAGATGAGAGATTTGAATCATTAACATGAGAGTTGAGTAGCCAAAACCTCAATCAACTCATCTAAATGTCGTATTTGTTAATTAATTTTTGGAAAAATTCGAAGGTCTATCGACCCATAAGTCATATGTAGATATGCCTTTGTCTGTTGGCTAATTTGTCCAACCATGTGTTGTTTGTTCGTGTGGTAGTTGTTTTTCCTATCTGTGTTTTTGTCTATATCTACTAGGGTTAAATTACAAAATTTTCCTATAGTTTGATCTAATTTATATTTTACCCCCTTTATTTTTAAAAACTTACACTTTACCCCATACTTTCTTTATAGTGATCGATAACAACTTTTGAAACTTTAAATTAAACTATCTGATAGCTATGCTGCAAGTAATTTTATGATTTTTGATATTTTTTTCATAGCCAATTGAAATTTTCAAAATATTGATATACATCTATAGGAAGAAAAATACATTTATAGAAAAGAAAAATTGATAATTTAAAATATCTATTAACTATAAAAAAATATTAGAGAGACCAACACTATTGGAAAATAAATATCATACAACTTAAATTACAATTTCAGAAATTATTATCGGACAGTATAAAAGAATTATTATCGGACAGTGTAGGTTTTTAAAAATAAAGGGGAAAAACTATAGGTCAAGGTAAACTTCGGGGATGATTATAACTTTCTCTATCTATCAGTTTGTATGTCTAGATACTAGATATATCTGGGATTTTTAGGGAAAATTTCTTCACATTCTACTAGAATGGGATTGATTGAGACAAATATCGCCGCTCCATAGTTAAAAGGAAAGATCTTAATCGAGTTGTTGTGCTAACAGCGCTAGAAAAAGCAACTGATATAAACCAAATTTTAAGCATGGCACTTGCTCAAAATTCCCATTGGTTATACGACTCAACGAGAAGCTGGCTTTTGCAAAACAAGAGATTTGCAAGCAAATAAGTATCATCCATAAAGGATGAGCTCATTTTGCACTAATTTAATTGTTCTTTATTGTTTTATATTAAGTGGTTACTTCTCAAATTGTCAATTTATTGAAATTGTGTACTTTAAAAAGTTGTAAAAATAATTTTATGATATCATTCATAAAAAGTATAAGTATTTTTTCATTAATTTTTTAACTTAACCAACCTAAAATTAGAAAAAGTAATAAAAATATTCAATTTTCACAAAATATCATAAATTTCTTTTTTAGGCGTTTTAAAGTATAGAATTTCAATAAGTACGATAACTTATTGACTTTAGCAAATAATCATGTTATATAAGAAAAAATGCACAAAAAAAATATAAAACAAATTGGCATTTAACTTACATTTATTGTTCAAGAACCTATCCTGAGAGTAGTGAGACATCTGCAGCTACACATCAAGTTTGATCTTCCAACAACCCTAAGCTCCCCCAACCATTAAGTAACAAGCTAATATCATCTGGCATAAATGCAAGCACACTTATAATAAGGGTGAGCATGGTTTGAGTTTGTTTGAGTTTATGATGTAATTGAACTAATCTGGAATAAAGTTAGTTCCAAATTTTTTTACCCAACATGAGAATAGAACAAAACCATAATAACTGCTTTGAGTTTTTTGAGTTTTTTTGTTCTGATTCTCGGGTTTTTCAGTTTATATCATATACCTATAACAACACTAGAATTCAATAAAATTACACTTACAATCTCGCCAGACGATGGTCTATGAAATTAGCGATGCGTTTGTGGAGTGAGGTTGAGAAAATTAGGAGTTAGGATTAGGTTTTTAACTAAAAGACTAAACCCTATAATATAATTATATATGTAAAAAAATTGTATAATATATTAATGCATATACCTTAGGCTAGTTTCACATCAAGTTGGTTTTAGTTCAAAAATAGATTGTTTTTTAAGGGATGGAACAAACCAACAAACCATAATTAATTTTTACCCAACCCAACTCCCCCATATTAGATGAGGTAAACTCACGGTTATATCCAATGCCTACTCACCTGTAATCCTAGCCACGCCGCACACACCAAGGTTACAAGGAAGCTACTCAAGTGCGCTACATTGTTTAATTTATGGCCATTTTTTCTCATTTAAAAATATGTGCATTTTTTTTATCTATTGCATCCATTTATAAAAGTTAATTGATAGGTAAATCAACTTTCACATCAAATTTTTGCTTGAAACCTCAAAATTACCCTTAATGGGACGCATCATTTTACCTTCACATTATGCTTAATCAATTTTGACCTTATCCAAACCTCTTTTCCAATTAAAACCCTGTTACTCCAATCTTGGTTGACCTTTTTAATATTCTATTATATTTATTATAAAGTAGAATTTTACAATGGTTTAGTAATTGGAGGTATAAGACTATCCACCTAGGTGCTTATCCACCTAGTAACACTACTAACAGTTCCATCCATCCCTTTAGCTCAAAACAAATAGGAAGGAAGAAAAAATTTGGGAGAAAAATGGGGAGTTACATAATTAAAGTCATTTACCATATAAAGATCAGCCAAAATTAGTTTTTAACCTAATCCCACAAGAAAACCTATAATCTCCCTCTACTCTTGGTTGCATCCTCAGCCGAAAAAACCAGCAAAAAAAGGCAAGGATGGCAACGCAGCTGTTCGGAGAGGTGCAAAGCCCTTCAGAGGGCGGCAAGATATGTGAACGTGTTCTAAGCAAGGCAAGGATGGCAAGGAAGCTATTCAGAGTGAGGCAAGGATGACAACGATTGGAGCAGAGGACGGCAGATGGTGAACGAAAAATAGTGGTGGTTCAAAACTCGTGAAGAGGGAAGACATACAAAAAAGTTTAGAAAGCGAGTACGGAGGATGATAATGGTTAAGACATTGATTTCGGCAAAGAAACAAAAAGTTTGTATAATTTTTTGAGATCCATGATAAAAACATCAACGATTTGTATTTTATATTGTAAAATAATGTGAATTTGTACACATGCATGCTACCGAGTTTTATATATATGTTCTGGGACTTGTATGTATATTCTGGGTTTATAAAGAACATAGGTATTGTATGCTTCTGATGTTTATATGTATGCTTCTGTATTGTAAAAGCACAAATATAATGTATGGTTTTGGACTTTATATGTGTGCTTATGGATTCGTAGAGAATACAGATATATATGTATATTTCTGGGGTTTATATGTATGTGTAGCAACGTGTTTTTGGGAGTCGCCACCAATCAATTTACCTAGGTCGATTGGAAACCTTAAAATGGTCTACGGGAGTTCAATGGGTTCGGGAGTACGGTTACACTAAAACAGCCTTATTCTAGTGCCCAAAAATTAGTACCTTAGTTTGGTTAAAAAGTTTTTGTTTTGCTTGATTTTAACTCGTTTGATTAATTCTCCAAACCATGAGTTCTAATCGAACTACCTGGATATGGACTTACTAACTTTTACTACTTGACCTTTTTTTTTTTATTTTTGGTTTTTATGAAATTTTTATATTTCCAAACCATGGATCCTATCGGACCACCCGGATATGGATATATTAAAAAAAAACTTAACGTATCCTCATTTTATCCTTATTTATCTTTTAAATGTTTTTTTAGTTGATTATCAATCCAAACCGTGGATCCTATCGAATCACCCGGATAAGGATATAAAAATTTTATTTATTATCCTAAACTTATCATAAAGTTCTTATCAAACCTACGCAGAATGAAATTCTTTTTTTAGGTGTGATTTTTTTTAGATATATTATGTCAAACTGATTTTAGATTATTTATTAAAATTATCTATCTAACCTAATCACATAATTATGCTTAATATTAATTCCTAAGCTAATTCCTTACCTTAGTAAACAAAATAAACAAAGCTATGAAAGAAATCACAAGTAAAACAATACTGTCAGTGGCCAAATTGTAAATAAAAACAATATTAGGGACTCAGATGAACAAAACAAAGGAATCCAGGGACTAAACGAGAGTTTGTACCAAAATTATGGACTTTTCGGATCGGATCTGGGTCGAAAATGGGTCGGGTTGCGATCCGGTTTCGTTTTCTCTCGTTTCGATTCGGGTCGTCGATCAATCGGCAAGGGCAGCTGACGGTGGCGACGGAAGAGGCCTCTGGAGAAAATGGCTCCCGGTAGGGGAGCTGCGAACGACGACGAAAGCAGCACCGGTGACGGGCGGCTGGCGACGGAGGCGACGCGGACGACAGACGGCTGACGGAGACGGCAACGAGGCACGGCGAAACAAGGCGGCGGAGAAGCGACGGGCTGAGAGGCTTCTGGATTCGGCCACGACACGGTAGCTACTGGGGACAGGGAAGGCAACGGTGGGCGGCGAGTCGATTGGGGAAACGCCGGCGCGAGACTGCGTTACGATGGCACAGGGATGGCGACGTCAATCGGGTAGAACTCAGGGTTTCAGGGAAGAAGTGGGGTAGGCAGGGGTTGAAGACTGCAATTTCCCCTTTTCTTATCAAAGCTAAGGGTTTCAAAAATTTTCTCCTGTTTTCTTGAAATTTGGACCCTTAATTATACTAGGAGAGGCTGGGAGTAGTGGCGGCAGAGGGAAAAGTTAGGGCTGTGGGGAGCTGTGACCGAAAAATCAGGACTTCAGGGCTGCAGTTTTCTCTTGTTTTGAGTTAGCTTAGGGTTTTCTAAAACGTGATTAACATTGTTTTTAAAGTCTAAACTTCATCCAAATCAAATTTGAAGAAGTTTAGTCCAATCAGGATATAATCTGGTAAAATTGCTAGTTTCAGTCCAATAAAACTCTCAATCTGCTGATCTGACCCTAAATTCTGTGCGAATTTCAACTTGACCCAAAACTTCCAGGAATTGTCAGATTAGCCCAAAACTTTGCAAAAACCCCAGATTTTTCCTGAAATTTCATAAAATCGCCAGATTCAGCTCAAACTCTCTAAAACTGACAGATTTGCCAAAAACTTTTGAATTTTGCTCAAAACTTTCTAAAAATCCCCAGTTTCCTCCCAAACTTTCTTTTGGCCCAAATTGACCCTACAAGACTTTTAAGACTCCATATTAGTACCTAAACTAAATTAACTCATATTTCTACCCTAGATGATCACTGTAACAAAAAAATAACTATGTAACCTAAATGTGACTAGACCAACTAACTATGCAAAACCCTAAAATGACAAAAATGACACAAACTCCTAACAAATGACCAAATAATCCATAAAAATGAAAAATGCCCCCTAAATTATTTTTTCTAATCTAAAACTTAAGTAAAAGTCAATGTTCGGACAAAATTGGGTGTCAACAGTTGCCCCCCTTTGCATGTCTTATAGAATATGACGCATGCAAAGCCATTACCAAATTTTGTCCGGCCTTCCATTTAGACAATGAGAACCCTCTCACTGCAAAAAAACCTGAGGAGAAAAACCCTTTTCCCCTTCCATTTGAGGTTAAAGAACCTTCCTTATTACCTCTACGATAGAAACCTTCCTATCATCGAAGAATTTAAGGCAGAAAACTTTTTCCTCATTGTCTATCAAGCTTAGGAACTCTTCTAACGTTTTACAATAAGAACCTTCCTATTGCTTCCAAACCTAAGAAGAAAAACCTTTTTCTTCTTTGTGAGGTTAAGGAACCTTCCTTAGTACCTCTACGATAAGAACCTTCCTATCGTCTAAGAATTTAAGGAGAAAAACTCTTTCCTTCCCGTTTACCAAGTCTAGGAACTTTCCTAGGCTTTTTGCAATAAGAACCTTCCTATTGCTTCCAAACCTAAGAGGAAAACTCTTTGCTCTTTTCTTGATGGATTAAGGAACCTTCCTCACCCTTGTCTCTATAGAAACCTTTCTATAAAAGAGAGAAACCTTTCTCTCAATTTTAACTTTGGTAGAGAACTCTCTCTCACCATGGTCTAAGAGATAGAGAACCCTCTCTTTACCACCTCTTGTCGCCTTAGAGGTAGAGAACACTGTCTCATTACAGCCTCTAAATTTCTTGTGAGGTAGAGCACCCTGACTATTTACCACCTCCAAATTCCTTTGAGGTAGAGCACCCTGATTCTTTACCACCTCTGATGACTTTTGAGGTAGAGAACCCTATCTCTTTACCACCTCTAAATGTTTGAGGTAAAGCACCCTGACTCTTTACCACCTCTAAAAATGCTTGAGGTAGAGTACCTTGACTCTTTACCACCTCTGATGACTTTTGAGGTAGAGTACCATGACTCTTTACCACCTCCGATGACTTTTGAGGTAGAGAACCCTGTCTCTTTACCACCTCTAAATGTTTGAGGTAGAGCACCCTGACTCTTTACCACCTCTAAATTCCTTTGGGGTAGAGCAACTTGACTATTTACCACCTCTGAAAATGCTTGAGGTAGAGCACCCCGACTCTTTACCACCTCTAAAAATGCTTGAGGTAGAGTGCCCTGACTCTTTACCACCTTCGAAAATGCTTGAGGTAGAGCACCTTGACTATTTACCACCTCTAAAAATGTTTGAGGTAGAGTACTCTGACTCTTTACCACCTCCGATTTATCCCATACTATGAGAAAAACAATGACTTTGCTTTTGAAAACTTGGATTATGCTTGTTTTAGATGTGATGAGGTAGAGAAACCTTTCTCGTTTAAAAAAAACCTCTGTTTGACTTGAATCACGAAGAAAAGAATTACTTTCTCCTTAGAGCCTTGATTTAGCTTTGGTGTTGAGATATAGGAACCCCCTTGTTATCTCAAGTAAAAACTTTTCAAGAAATCATCTAAACTTAGAATAATCCCCTCAAAAGTGTGAATTTCCAAAAATGGGCGAATTCAAAATTTGAAATTCTATGACATGAGTGAATTTTGAGAAAGCCAAAGATTCCACGAAATGAGTAAATCTTAAAAGTGAGAAATTACATAAACGAATGAATTTCAAAAGACTGAAGATTCCATGAAATGAGTGAATCTTAAAAGTAAGAAATTCCACAAAATGAGTGAATTTCAAAAGGTTGAAGATTCCACGAAATGAGTGAATCTTGAGAGTGAGAAATTCCACAAAACGAGTGAATTTCAAAAGGCTGAAGATTCCACGAAATGAATGAATCTTGAAAATGAGAAATTCCACAAAATGAGTGAATTTCAAAAAGCTAAAGATTCCACGAAATGAGTGAATCTTGAAAGTGAGAAATTCCACAAAATGAGTGAATTTCAAAACGCTAAAGATTCCACGAAATGAGTAAATCTTGAAAATAAGAAATTCCACAAAACGAGTGAATTTCAAAAAGCCAAAGATTCCACGAAATTAGTAAATCTTAAAAATGAGAAATTCCACAAAACGAGTGAATTTCAAAAAGCTGAAGATTGCTAGTCCAATTAGGATATAATCTGGTAAAATTGCTAGTTTCAGTCCAATAAAACTCTCAATCTGCTGATCTGACCCTAAATTCTGTGCGAATTTCAACTTGACCCAAAACTTCCAGGAATTGTCAGATTAGCCCAAAACTTTGCAAAAACCCCAGATTTTTCCTGAAATTTCATAAAATCGCCAGATTCAGCTCAAACTCTCTAAAACTGACAGATTTGCCAAAAACTTTTGAATTTTGCTCAAAACTTTCTAAAAATCCCCAGTTTCCTCCCAAACTTTCTTTTGGCCCAAATTGACCCTACAAGACTTTTAAGACTCCATATTAGTACCTAAACTAAATTAACTCATATTTCTACCCTAGATGATCACTGTAACAAAAAAATAACTATGTAACCTAAATGTGACTAGACCAACTAACTATGCAAAACCCTAAAATGACAAAAATGACACAAACTCCTAACAAATGACCAAATAATCCATAAAAATGAAAAATGCCCCCTAAATTATTTTTTCTAATCTAAAACTTAAGTAAAAGTCAATGTTCGGACAAAATTGGGTGTCAACAGTTGCCCCCCTTTGCATGTCTTATAGAATATGACGCATGCAAAGCCATTACCAAATTTTGTCCGGCCTTCCATTTAGACAATGAGAACCCTCTCACTGCAAAAAAACCTGAGGAGAAAAACCCTTTTCCCCTTCCATTTGAGGTTAAAGAACCTTCCTTATTACCTCTACGATAGAAACCTTCCTATCATCGAAGAATTTAAGGCAGAAAACTTTTTCCTCATTGTCTATCAAGCTTAGGAACTCTTCTAACGTTTTACAATAAGAACCTTCCTATTGCTTCCAAACCTAAGAAGAAAAACCTTTTTCTTCTTTGTGAGGTTAAGGAACCTTCCTTAGTACCTCTACGATAAGAACCTTCCTATCGTCTAAGAATTTAAGGAGAAAAACTCTTTCCTTCCCGTTTACCAAGTCTAGGAACTTTCCTAGGCTTTTTGCAATAAGAACCTTCCTATTGCTTCCAAACCTAAGAGGAAAACTCTTTGCTCTTTTCTTGATGGATTAAGGAACCTTCCTCACCCTTGTCTCTATAGAAACCTTTCTATAAAAGAGAGAAACCTTTCTTTCAATTTTAACTTTGGTAGAGAACTCTCTCTCACCATGGTCTAAAAGATAGGGAACCCTCTCTTTACCACCTCTTGTCGCCTTAGAGGTAGAGAACACTGTCTCATTACAGCCTCTAAATTTCTTGTGAGGTAGAGCACCCTGACTATTTACCACCTCCAAATTCCTTTGAGGTAGAGCACCCTGACTCTTTACCACCTCTGATGACTTTTGAGGTAGAGAACCCTATCTCTTTACCACCTCTAAATGTTTGAGGTAAAGCACCCTGACTCTTTACCACCTCTAAAAATGCTTGAGGTAGAGTACCTTGACTCTTTACCACCTCTGATGACTTTTGAGGTAGAGTACCATGACTCTTTACCACCTCCGATGACTTTTGAGGTAGAGAACCCTGTCTCTTTACCACCTCTAAATGTTTGAGGTAGAGCACCCTGACTCTTTACCACCTCTAAATTCCTTTGGGGTAGAGCAACTTGACTATTTACCACCTCTGAAAATGCTTGAGGTAGAGCACCCCGACTCTTTACCACCTCTAAAAATGCTTGAGGTAGAGTGCCCTGACTCTTTACCACCTTCGAAAATGCTTGAGGTAGAGCACCTTGACTATTTACCACCTCTAAAAATGTTTGAGGTAGAGTACTCTGACTCTTTACCACCTCCGATTTATCCCATACTATGAGAAAAACAATGACTTTGCTTTTGAAAACTTGGATTATGCTTGTTTTAGATGTGATGAGGTAGAGAAACCTTTCTCGTTTAAAAAAAACCTCTGTTTGACTTGAATCACGAAGAAAAGAATTACTTTCTCCTTAGAGCCTTGATTTAGCTTTGGTGTTGAGATATAGGAACCCCCTTGTTATCTCAAGTAAAAACTTTTCAAGAAATCATCTAAACTTAGAATAATCCCCTCAAAAGTGTGAATTTCCAAAAATGGGCGAATTCAAAATTTGAAATTCTATGACATGAGTGAATTTTGAGAAAGCCAAAGATTCCACGAAATGAGTAAATCTTAAAAGTGAGAAATTACATAAACGAATGAATTTCAAAAGACTGAAGATTCCATGAAATGAGTGAATCTTAAAAGTAAGAAATTCCACAAAATGAGTGAATTTCAAAAGGTTGAAGATTCCACGAAATGAGTGAATCTTGAGAGTGAGAAATTCCACAAAACGAGTGAATTTCAAAAGGCTAAAGATTCCACGAAATGAATGAATCTTGAAAATGAGAAATTCCACAAAATGAGTGAATTTCAAAAAGCTAAAGATTCCACGAAATGAGTGAATCTTGAAAGTGAGAAATTCCACAAAATGAGTGAATTTCAAAACGCTAAAGATTCCACGAAATGAGTAAATCTTGAAAATAAGAAATTCCACAAAACGAGTGAATTTCAAAAAGCCAAAGATTCCACGAAATTAGTAAATCTTAAAAATGAGAAATTCCACAAAACGAGTGAATTTCAAAAAGCTGAAGATTGCTAGTCCAATTAGGATATAATCTGGTAAAATTGCTAGTTTCAGTCCAATAAAACTCTCAATCTGCTGATCTGACCCTAAATTCTGTGCGAATTTCAACTTGACCCAAAACTTCCAGGAATTGTCAGATTAGCCCAAAACTTTGCAAAAACCCCAGATTTTTCCTGAAATTTCATAAAATCGCCAGATTCAGCTCAAACTCTCTAAAACTGACAGATTTGCCAAAAACTTTTGAATTTTGCTCAAAACTTTCTAAAAATCCCCAGTTTCCTCCCAAACTTTCTTTTGGCCCAAATTGACCCTACAAGACTTTTAAGACTCCATATTAGTACCTAAACTAAATTAACTCATATTTCTACCCTAGATGATCACTGTAACAAAAAAATAACTATGTAACCTAAATGTGACTAGACCAACTAACTATGCAAAACCCTAAAATGACAAAAATGACACAAACTCCTAACAAATGACCAAATAATCCATAAAAATGAAAAATGCCCCCTAAATTATTTTTTCTAATCTAAAACTTAAGTAAAAGTCAATGTTCGGACAAAATTGGGTGTCAACAGTTGCCCCCCTTTGCATGTCTTATAGAATATGACGCATGCAAAGCCATTACCAAATTTTGTCCGGCCTTCCATTTAGACAATGAGAACCCTCTCACTGCAAAAAAACCTGAGGAGAAAAACCCTTTTCCCCTTCCATTTGAGGTTAAAGAACCTTCCTTATTACCTCTACGATAGAAACCTTCCTATCATCGAAGAATTTAAGGCAGAAAACTTTTTCCTCATTGTCTATCAAGCTTAGGAACTCTTCTAACGTTTTGCTTCCAAACCTAAGAAGAAAAACCTTTTTCTTCTTTGTGAGGTTAAGGAACCTTCCTTAGTACCTCTACGATAAGAACCTTCCTATCGTCTAAGAATTTAAGGAGAAAAACTCTTTCCTTCCCGTTTACCAAGTCTAGGAACTTTCCTAGGCTTTTTGCAATAAGAACCTTCCTATTGCTTCCAAACCTAAGAGGAAAACTCTTTGCTCTTTTCTTGATGGATTAAGGAACCTTCCTCACCCTTGTCTCTATAGAAACCTTTCTATAAAAGAGAAAAACCTTTCTCTCAATTTTAACTTTGGTAGAGAACTCTCTCTCACCATGGTCTAAGAGATAAAGAACCCTCTCTTTACCACCTCTTGTCGCCTTAGAGGTAGAGAACACTGTCTCATTACAGCCTCTAAATTTCTTGTGAGGTAGAGCACCCTGACTATTTACCACCTCCAAATTCCTTTGAGGTAGAGCACCCTGACTCTTTACCACCTCTGATGACTTTTGAGGTAGAGAACCCTATCTCTTTACCACCTCTAAATGTTTGAGGTAAAGCACCCTGACTCTTTACCACCTCTAAAAATGCTTGAGGTAGAGTACCTTGACTCTTTACCACCTCCGATGACTTTTGAGGTAGAGAACCCTATCTCTTTACCACCTCTAAATGTTTGAGGTAGAGCACCCTGACTCTTTACCACCTCTAAATTCCTTTGGGGTAGAGCAACTTGACTATTTACCACCTCTGAAAATGCTTGAGGTAGAGCACCCCGACTCTTTACCACCTCTAAAAATGCTTGAGGTAGAGTGCCCTGACTCTTTACCACCTTCACAAATGCTTGAGGTAGAGCACCTTGACTATTTACCACCTCTAAAAATGTTTGAGGTAGAGTACTCTGACTCTTTACCACCTCCGATTTATCCCATACTATGAGAAAAACAATGACTTTGCTTTTGAAAACTTGGATTATGCTTGTTTTAGATGTGATGAGGTAGAGAAACCTTTCTCGTTTAAAAAAAACCTCTGTTTGACTTGAATCACGAAGAAAAGAATTACTTTCTCCTTAGAGCCTTGATTTAGCTTTGGTGTTGAGATATAGGAACCCCCTTGTTATCTCAAGTAAAAACTTTTCAAGAAATCATCTAAACTTAGAATAATCCCCTCAAAAGTGTGAATTTTCAAAAATGGGCGAATTCAAAATTTGAAATTCTATGACATGAGTGAATTTTGAGAAAGCCAAAGATTCCACGAAATGAGTAAATCTTAAAAGTGAGAAATTACATAAACGAATGAATTTCAAAAGACTGAAGATTCCATGAAATGAGTGAATCTTAAAAGTAAGAAATTCCACAAAATGAGTGAATTTCAAAAGGTTGAAGATTCCACGAAATGAGTGAATCTTGAGAGTGAGAAATTCCACAAAACGAGTGAATTTCAAAAGGCTGAAGATTCCACAAAATGAATGAATCTTGAAAATGAGAAATTCCACAAAATGAGTGAATTTCAAAAAGCTAAAGATTCCACGAAATGAGTGAATCTTGAAAGTGAGAAATTCCACAAAATGAGTGAATTTCAAAAGGCTGAAGATTCCACGAAATGAGTAAATCTTGAAAATAAGAAATTCCACAAAACGAGTGAATTTCAAAAAGCCAAAGATTCCACGAAATTAGTAAATCTTAAAAATGAGAAATTCCACAAAACGAGTGAATTTCAAAAAGCTGAAGATTGCTAGTCCAATTAGGATATAATCTGGTAAAATTGCTAGTTTCAGTCCAATAAAACTCTCAATCTGCTGATCTGACCCTAAATTCTGTGCGAATTTTTGACCCAAAACTTCCAGGAATTGTCAGATTAGCCCAAAACTTTGCAAAAACCCCAGATTTTTCCTGAAATTTCATAAAATCGCCAGATTCAGCTCAAACTCTCTAAAACTGACAGATTTGCCAAAAACTTTTGAATTTTGCTCAAAACTTTCTAAAAATCCCCAGTTTCCTCCCAAACTTTCTTTTTGCCCAAATTGACCCTACAAGACTTTTAAGACTCCATATTAGTACCTAAACTAAATTAACTCATATTTCTACCCTAGATGATCACTGTAACAAAAAAATAACTATGTAACCTAAATGTGACTAGACCAACTAACTATGCAAAACCCTAAAATGACAAAAATGACCCAAACTCCTAACAAATGACCAAATAATCCATAAAAATGAAAAATGCCCCCTAAATTATTTTTTCTAATCTAAAACTTAAGTAAAAGTCAATGCCCGGACAAAATTGGGTGTCAACAGTATGCTCCTAGGACTTGTATGTATGTTACAGGTTTGTAAAGAGCATAGGTATATATATGTATGCTTTTGATATTTATATGTATGCTTCTGTGTTTGTAAAAATACAAATATATATGTATGCTTTTGGACTTTATATGTGTGCTTCTAGATTTGTAAAGAATACAAATATATATGTATATTTCTGGGGTTTATATGTATGCTCTTACGTTTGTAAAAACAAAAATATATATGTACACTTTTGGATTTGTTATGTATGCTTTTAATTTGTAAAATACACACACACACACACACACACACACACACACACACACACACACACACACACACATACACACACACACACACACACACACACACACACACACACACACACATGCATATTAGTTTTATTTGTATGATTCTGGATTTTATTTGTATGCATCTGGGCTTTATTTGTATGCTTTTTGGTTTTGTATGAGTTTTTGAGTCTTGAGTTTCAGTATTGTATTAAAGTAGAAATGATTTTGTGAAATTGAGATTTGTTTATATGGTATTATAAACTGTTTGTGTGGAACTAAGTAATTTTTTCGGAACATAATGTGCAGATATGACAATGAAATGTGAAGATACTTATGTAGGATACCTCTCACAAGATGCCAATTGTAATAAGAGGAGTACAGGGAAAAAAAAATTTGCAGCAAATCTATAATGCAAAAGGATCAGAGCGAGGATGAATTTGGAAACAATGTGAAAAATATATGAAACTGAGCGAGATATGTGTTAAGTTGGAAATGAATTGTATTAATTTGTGTGAGATATGTGTTAAACTGTATGCTAAATTATTAAATTGGAAGTTAAATGTATTGAACTATGTGGGATATGTGTTAAACTGGAAGTGAATTATATTAATCTGTGTGGAATATGTGTTAAATTGAAAGTAAAATGTATTAAATTGTGTGAGATATATATTAAACTGAAAGTGAATTGTATTAAACTGTGTGGGTTATATATTAGACTATATGTGAAACGTATTAAACTAAAAATGAAATGTATTAATCAGTGTGAAAAAACCATCATACAAGAAAATGATATATTATACAAAATAAATTTCTATTATACGAAATTGAATATTTATAAAATTATTTTAAATAATTACCATATTTATCAGATTATCTTTTTACTTAAGATTATTTTTTTAAACGAATTCAAATTCATAAAGTTTCCATAATAAAACTATTAATGTTTGGACAATTGAGAAAAAAAAAAAAGGAGAACATAAATTTGTTGCAACTCATGAATGAGAATGAAGAAAAAATGAGGACGTGGAATTAAATAAATAAGAAAACGTTTAAAACTAAATTTTCATAACTAAAATTTTTAATTACAGTTAATATATTCATTAGAATCCAATCAAATCTTCCACCTTAACAAACATAATTACCATAAATGATCCAAACAAAACAAATATAATAGTATGTAGATGCAATAATCCATTTGAATTTAAATTTTCATGATATTGTTAAATTTTTATGAATTTTTCCTTTTTAATGTCTTAAACTAGAAAAAATCATAAAAATTTAGTAAACTTACAAAAATTGTATTTTCAATGGATTATTACAGCTACATAATATTGAATTTTAATTAAAATTAGTTCCAGAGAAAAAAAATATAAGAATAAAAATAAATCATTTTGAAGTCAATTGACTTAAGTCGAAACGAACTGGGTGCAAAATTGCCATAATGAAATGCATCATTTTACCCGTAGATTATGCTTAACGAATTTTAACCCCCTTAGCTCCAATCTCGGTCAACTTTTTTTTTTCGCACTCCTATGATGTCTATTATAAAGCAGCAATTCGAGGTGCATCAGTAACTATAAAGTTAATTAATGAGCTAATTGACTGTCACGTCTTTTTTTTTTTTTTTTTGAAAAAAAACATCCAAATGCCCTTAATGAAATGCGTTATTTTATCTCCAAATTATGCTTACCAAATTTTCACCTTCTCCTAACGTCTTTCCTGTTATAAGTAAAAACCCGCTCAGCTTCAATCTTGATCAATCTTTTCACTCTTCACTTTTACTGTACTACTGTACCCACAGAAAATAGTGAGCTCCGACCATCGTGCTTGTCTTTTTTTTTTTTTCGTCCGACCGATCACCGGCCAATGGTTTATGATGTTTCTCTTCCTTCATCATCATAGTCGGCGCTGGTGCCACTTACTTTTTTGGCGTCTACTCTAAAGAAATCAAATCCATCTTCGACTCTGACCACCTGATTTGTCCTCCCTATCAAATTTGCATGAACTTCGCAAAATATTTCATTACAAAAGGTTTCGTTGGTGTCAACCACGTAGTCTTAACTCAGTTCTATCGATCATTCACTGTTAGAAAAAAGTCATTTAATGACAGTTTAATTAGTAAAGACTAAAAATAGTTACTAATTAATTACAACAAACAGTCACTAAAAGTCCGGTGAAAATTTAATAACGGTTGTCAGTAATTAAATTTTAGTGACAATTTGTCGTCACTAAAATTTAGCGACAAGCTGTCACTAAAATTTAGCGACAGTTAGCAGTCACTAACAAGCCATCGCTAATTTAGTAACGGTTTACCATCACTAAATTTAACAAAATCTCAAAAACTAGTAACGGTTCTTGCATATTAGTTATTTTTTATGCTAACTTGCTATCTCTTTTAACATAATTTTTTTTTTCTAATATATGTAATGTAGTTGAGATGTATATCTTAAAGTCTAATAAAGGTTTAACAACGGCTGGCTGTCACTAATGTTTAGTGACGGCTTACCTTCACTAATTTTGTTTTATGGTTAAAAAGTTAATTATCTCAATTATTTTTCTAAAAATGAATGAATAAACTTTTAAAAGTGATGGTTAAAGGTAATGACTGTTTGCCTTCGCTAATTGATCATAGGCTAGTGAAAGCTAGCTGTCACTAACTTATAGCTAAATTTAGTGACTGTTTATCCTCACTAAGTTAGCAAAAGTTAGTCATCACTAAATTATGACCATAGTTAGTGAAGGTTTGTCATCACTAACTAGCCGTCACTAAATTTAGTGACAGTTTGACCTCACTAATTTAGTGTCAATTAGTAGTCGCTAAATTTAGCTATAGCTCACCCCCGCTAATTTAGCAACGGTTAGCAGTCACTAAATTTTGTGACTGTTTGCCCTCACTAAAATCTAAAAAAATATTTCATTTTAGTTTTTATTAAATCTATCAATTATTTATGTGTTGTTAAGCTTTTCATATTTTATTTTAGTTTTTATTAAATCTAGCTAACTAAATTAATTATTTTAGTTTACATTTTAGTTTATTTTTAGTTTTTATTAAATCTAGCTACATCATGAACTCCTAATTATTTATGACTTGTTTAATTGACTAAGTAAAATAATTGAAAAATTATTTGTTTAAACATGTTTATTGACAAATGAATAGTTATGTTTATCCATTATTTTGTATTATAGAATCTCATTGTAGCTTTGACTTATTATTAAAATAAATGATTATATTTAAAATGTTGTAGGTATTTATTGATGGCTTACCCTTACTAATTAATGATGGTTAGTCATCACAAAATTTAGCGACATTTTGTCCTCGTTAATTTAGTAATGGTTAGTCATTACTAAAAATTTAGTAACGACTAACTCTCGCTACAATTAGCATTTAATAAGTCTCAGTCAGATTTTGCAATACATAGCCCTCGTTAAAAGCTAATGAAGTACGTACACATAGCCCTTTTACGGTCTCAAGGCTACATTAAGCTTCAATTAGGTCTGTCCTCACTAAGATCCTAAAAATTAATTAGCGATGGCTTGTCCTCGCTAATGAAGATATCAATTACTTATGTAGTGTTAAGCTTTTCATAGTTTATGTTTAGCAATGGTAAATTTAAAGATGACTTACCCTCATTAATTAGCGAGGGTTAGCCTTTGCTAATTTCAAAATATTTTAAACACTCCTCTGTTCACCCTTCCACCCCTTCGGTGCTTTTGATAAAAAGGGCAATTTACCACTTTTTGTGCATTTTCTTTACCTTCACCCCAAGGTCTCTTCAACTCTTCGTCTTCCACCCCAGAGTTCACCATCGTTGGCCGTTCACCACCCGAGTAGCTTTCCGTTGCGCGCAGCCCCTCTGTCGAGCCTGGCGCGCGATCTTCATCGACCCAGGCTACCCAGATCCGTCGAACACAGCGCCGAATCGTCGAGTCCAGCCCCTCCGTCGAGCCAGGCGCGATCTTCGTCGACCCAGGCATCCCAAATCCATCAAACCACGCGGCAAACCGTCGAGCCTAGGTGCCATTCGTCTAGCCCAGCCCCTCCGTCGAGCCAGGAGCAATCTTTGTCGACCTAGGCATCCCAGATCCGTCAAACCTAGCGGCGAACCGTCGAGCCCAGTCCTCCCGTCGAGCCAGGAGCGATCTTCGTCGACCCGGGCGTCCCAGATCCGTCAAACCCAGCCGTTCGCGAGATCGGCGAGAAAGATAAACGAGAGAGAGGTAGGAGCGTCATCGCCAGCGGACCTTCCAACCCTCGGGTGCCTCGCCGGTTCGCGATGGTTCAACGGGTGAGGTCAGTGAGACAGACGGTTTTGATGCATGAGGTCGGCGAGAATGACTAGTTTGACGGGCAAGATAGACTGCTATTATTGTTTTCCCTAACTTGGGGGGTAAACTGTCTGTGCCTGAAGAATAAAAGAAAAACGTGTTATTTGACCATTTATCTATTTTAGCGAAGGCAAGCCGTCGCTAACTAACATTAACTAGCGTTAACTTGCCGTCGCTAAATTAGTGACGATAAGCAGTCGCTTAATTAGTGATGGTTATATGTCGCTAATGTGACAACCTTTACTAAATTTAGCAACAACTTGCTTTGCAAAAATATTAGCAACGGTTAACTACTACTAACTCATCGATATCATGTCGGTGCCAGAAAATTAGTGACCGTCGTATTTCTGAAGACTAGCCGTCGCTAAATTATTAGCAGCGAGTAAATTAGCCATGGCAAGTTTAACGATGATCAGCCGTCGCTACATCTAGTTTAGTGGCTAGCTGTCGCTAATATCCGTCACTAAACTCCATTTTTTTAGTAGTGGTTGTCCATATTAGTTGTTCAATGCTTATATATTTGTTTTTGACTCTTTTGAGTTGTTACTGTAATCAATGTTTCTCCATTATAGAATTTGTAAAATTATTTAGTTGCAAGCTTTCATTGAGTTTTAAATATATGATAAAAATTCATTAAGTGTCCCCATGTATACAAAAATATCAATACCTTTCTTTATACCAAAATAAATTATATAATCTCTCTCATTTTACATTGCAAATGTCCTTAAAACAAAGGTAATGGTCTCTAACTTTTTATCCTTTGTGGCTCAAAACCTTTGTTTAATTATAAACCCACAAAAGTTACATATATAATTTTCTTCACACATTTTACAAAAATAATATAATATAAAATTTACAGTATTTATAACATTCTATATTATGCATATTAATCTTCTATTCAATTAAGTACTATTTTCCATTAACTATATCATAGTTGTGCAGCAATATAAATAACAAATGATACATTTCTCACGAAAAAAAATAATAATCTGTTTGTTTGATAGGTGTAAAGCTTGTTAATTGTTCTAATCAATTTAATAAGAGGCTTTCTCATTCTAATCAAGCAATTAAATTACAAGTGAGATGTGATACCAATATAGCTACTAACGTCTATTGTTTCTATGGAATTCTTTTTAGATGTGTATGTCTCTCCTTTGTAAGTATTACAGGTTAAGTTCATTCATTCTAGAAAACAACAGTTTTTAGCAGTGCCAGTATTTACGGGAGAAGTGTATTCGTGAGCACAAATATGTCTTTTTTTTTTTAGGGAAAAAAACAGAAGGGGCTTTAGGAAACCCAAAAGAGCGGGCCCAAGGAACGAGTATAACAAAACAAGGATTATGTATAATCCGAACCCAGCGTTGTAGACAGTGCACTGGGCCTATCGTCTACGCCTCCCAGACCAAAACTAATGAAGAGGTATGCTCTAAGCCTGAAAAGAAACTGTTCTGAAACCTTAAAAAATAAATTTGATCCAGCCAGCCCAAAAGTTTTCAATTCTTTGTTTTCACATTTTTTTGGTTTATCCTGCCGTCGGCTTATAAGCATTATCCATGTTTGATGATGAAATGATTGAACTTGGAAGTGGTGGGCGTACATGAATGAACCCATGTGGGGGCCCCTAATCTCACCTTACGATACCCTAACTTGATCATCACAATGCCCCCCCTCTCTCTCTCTCTCTCTCTCTCTCTCACACACACACACACACACAACACCATGCCATTCAAATTAAATTTTAGGGCATATCTCATTTAATATGTGGAATGTCCCTACAAATTATGGGACTTCCAGTACTTTCCCTATGGGCCATGGCTACTGCCCTTTTGCACATGGTCTCCAGCCTCTCCACTCCGCCCCCAACTTATCACCTTCCGTGTTATTCCCATTCATAACCCCATCCCATTTCATAGTTTTTAATTCATTTTTACTTGATTCCCTTCAAACCCTAATCCATTTTGCAATAATTGTTAGGTGCCAGATGGGTGCATGTGCAGGCTCAGCAAAAATGGGCTGCCTTCAATTGTTTTATTCCCGCCCTCAAATAAATATGAATGGGGAATAAAATGATAAACATGTTAAATACTAGTATTATTTCACTGAAGTATTTTTTTTTCTGTATGATAGGAAAGGGAGTGATTTGAGATAAAATTATAGTGGGAGTACTATTTTAGTTTGAAATTTTCATCAATACTTTCATTACGACATGAAAACATTTTTTTGACACTTAAAATTACCTAGTACTATAAGTTAAAGGTTGAAGTATTAAGGGGGAAGATTGTTGTGTCTTCGAACAAGAGCTGGCACCAAAATAGGCCAAAGGCACTGAGAGGGTGGGGGTGGCGCTAGGGTACTTCGGAGACTTTAATGAAATTTCACTATAAGTACTAACATTATTCAGAAAACAATATTGACAAATATTGTTGAAGCTTCATTCAGGCAGAACATTTCCCATCATGGGTCCCACCATTTCACTCTCAGAAAGTTCCAACTTGTCTATATATTCTTCTTAATCCTTCTTGCTCTCTTTTTGTTTTTTCTTTTCTTTTATCGTCCTTCAGTATTCTTTAACTCACAGGAACATGAAGAGATTCTTGTGGGGTTTATTTTCAATGATGGCTTAATATATTCGTGTTCCAGTTTGAAGATTTGTATAAGTTTGATGTAGGAAAAAATCATATATGCTCCCCTAATTTTTATAATTGTTTTAAGGTGGGTTCTTACTTCAACTGGTATCATTATACAGTTCCTTGGCTTATATCCTATGTCTTATTCTAATTTTTGTTTTGTCAGTTTCTTCTTCTTTTTTTTTTTAACAGAAGTTGCTTTTATGGCAGTATAAACACTTGGGTGGGTCCCACATTGCCAAGGGGCTTCTTTTAGTTGTGGAAAAGCTTCCATAGTTGCTTCCATTGTAACGGGTAGACTTTAAATTGGTAGAAAAATTTGGAGGAATATTGATGAATGGAAAGGTAAAGGGAAAAAAAAAAGAAAGTACAAGAGCATAAGAGAATGGAACGAAGAAGGACGAACATCGGAAAAGATATTAAACACGATAAATTAGCACAAAATTTTTGAACATGCCCTGCAAGTAATCACAATTCTCAACCTCCATTTTATTACAAAAAAAGAAACAATGATAATTTAAATGATCTACTAAATATTAGAAAACTATGATATGATTTGAATTTATAGAAGATATATAGTTACCAAGTAGTTTAAATTAAAATTTAAAAAGTTGATATCAAATAATTAGTGAGAGTTAATAAAGTCAAACTGTTTGTAATTATCTTTTAATAAATTCAAATTGTGCTATAATTTTTTGATAATTAATAGACTATTTTAGCCTATCAGTTTTTCTTTTTGTAAATCATATTTCTGCACTAACTCAGTCTTACCTAGAATTAGAGATTAACATGCAATGAATTATAAAATTTTGAAACCAATTTGCAATAAAATAGAGGTTGAGAACCTATCTGCAACAGAAACTAAACGTATGGGATCAACTCTGCTTTTTACCCAACTCAGGTGAGAGAAAGAAAAGACCGAGCAATCAGTTAGCCGGCCCAGCTTTTATGATTATACAGACACATGTGACACCATAATTGTAAGTATTTCCCTTAGTAGAAAATAAGACCAAATATTACAAAATATTTGAACTTATGTAATGGGGGGATAATTATTAGGATAATAATTGCTACACTATAACTAGGGGTGATTAGTATTCAGTTTAAACCGAAAAAATTAAAAAATTAAAAAAAAATTGAAATTCGGTTATGTTAATTCGGTTCGGTTTCGGTTGAAACCAAATAACAAAAAATTCGATTTCGGTTTCGGTTTTAGAATTCGGTTAATTCGATAACCGAAATAACCAAAAATTTTTATACCAAAATTTTTTTTTATTTGTTTCATGAACAACAATGCTACCAAGTAACCCAAATTAGCTTGGATTCTTATTTTATTTCTTTCCATGGACAATGAATCTTCTATATTGAATGGAATTTGAAAAGAAAAATGATATTTTTATCTCATTTCATCTCTTATAGAATTTAATTACCACTTTTTCAGTTAATTCGGTTTAAACCGAACCGAACCAAAAAATTTCGGTTCGATTTGAATTCGGTTTTATTGACTAATTCGGTTATTTCAGTTTCTTAGAATCCAAAACCGACTAATTCAATTCGGTTTGAACTGAACAAACCAAATAATCACCCCTAACTATAACAAAAACTCTATAGAGATATGAGAGCGTTCCAGCAGGCAGACGTCCGTCAAATCAAGAACGGTGCACTAACGTTAAAAGAGTCTATAAGAGTATTTGATATTGAGTTAGTAGTTTTGGTTTCTGGTGTTTAAGTGTTAACTTTTAGTCTCTAAATATTTGCAGGTTATTTTTCAAGTGGTGGGAATAAGATATTCTGATTATTCAAATTTTATTTTTAATTAAGAGATAACCATATTAATTTTAAAGATATTTAAGTGGAAAAATCATGTAATGTTTTTTTATTTCTTAAATTGTAGAGTTCAATTGGTATACAAATTAAGTAAAAAATCTATAGGATTACCAATAATAAATTTCTTTAATCTCAATCTCTCCTAGACATAGAGAAACAAATTTTGTGTGGCATGAAGGGATATTAAACCTGATTACTTAGTTTGAATCCTACCACGATAAGCGAAAAACTAATATTATTACTTACTCCCTCTGTCCCATATTCTTTGAAACACTCACTTTTTAGCAATTAATCTATGATTTTTTATTTTCAATTTTTAGTATATAAATAAAAAAAATTTCTATATAAATGATAAATAAACACCTCTAGTTTCTAAACATATTTTTTTAAATTTTTTTTCTAACAACCAATAATATAAATAAATTCAAGTCAAATTAGAGCCAAAAGTCAACTGTTTCAAAGAACTTGGGACGGAGGTAGTATATTTTTTCTTCTAAAAAATTTACCACCAAATTAAAGGAGTCTCCTTGTCTGTACTCTGATATGCAATGTCAGTAAAAGAACAGGGACAGAAGAAATTTTCTAGTGGACCACAGGAACATTTTCATCTAGCTAATAAGTAATTAACAAGAAAGCTTGAGAAGAACACTAGTTTTTAATTTCACCAACAGACCCACTTCAGTTGACTAGGATTAACTTTTTTTTTTTTTTCTAATAGAGAAAATTTCAGAGAGGCATAGTGAAGCAATCAACTGAAACACATTCTCTCCATGTTTTAGTGTCTGGGAGATTTGTAACAAGTCCAAAGCTTTACAGTCGGTCAGTCCAGATAATTAGCTGGCACTAATCCCAAGATCTCACGTATTAACAATTAAACTAATCAGTGATTAATTTCTGACACAGTCTTCTACTCTCATATACTACTACTTATTAGCTTTCTTGCCTCCCCTCTTACTCTTTAGCCTTTGTTCCTTCCACATATCCAAAATGTGTCATCATTAGGAGGAAGAAACCTCAACCTCGAAGAAGAGAGCAACAAAAATGGGAGTTCTTTTGCTGTTCTTCTACTGTTGCATTGGTTTCTCTCTTGTCTTTGCTGAGGGACCCAAGCAAGCAGCAGCCGGAAATGATGAGGTCTCAATCTTGCTGTCGATCAAAGATGGTCTTATTGACCCGATGAACAAGCTCATAGGTTGGAAATGGGCAAGCAATACCGCTGAAAACACCACTGTCCACTGCAACTGGACAGGAGTTTGGTGCAACTCCAAAGGGTTCGTGGAGAAACTTGATCTCTCCAACATGAATCTCAGTGGCATTGTATCGGATCATATCCAGGATCTGCATAGCCTTTCTTCTGTCAACATTTGCTGCAACGGGTTTGAGACCTCATTGCCAAATTCATTGGCCAATCTCACTTCAATGAAGAGCATTGATGTGAGCCAGAACAATTTCAATGGAAGCTTTCCTACAGGCCTCGGTAAGGCTTCAGGTTTGACATATGTAAATGCTTCCAGCAACAACTTCTCCGGGTTTCTTCCTGAGGATCTTGGCAATGCAACGCTGCTTGAGAGCCTGGATTTCAGAGGAAGCTTTCTTGAGGGTTCAATTCCTGCTTCCTTCAAGAATCTTCAGAAACTGAAGTTCCTCGGCCTTTCGGGCAACAATCTGACAGGAAAAATACCTGCAGAACTTGGGCAGCTCTCCTCGTTACAGACAATGATTCTCGGTTACAATGAGTTTGAAGGTGAGATTCCAGAGGAGTTTGGCAATCTCACCAATCTCGAGTACCTTGATCTAGCTGTGGGTACTCTTAGTGGTCAAATTCCACCTGCTTTGGGCAGGCTAAAACAGCTCACCACGGTTTACTTGTACAAGAACAACTTCACAGGCCAGATTCCACCAGAGCTGGGAAATCTGACCTCACTTCAATTCTTGGATCTTTCAGACAATCATATTTCAGGAGAAATACCTGCAGAGATAGGACAACTGAAGAACTTGCAGCTGTTGAATCTTATGCGAAACCGGTTGACTGGTTCAGTTCCAAACGAGCTTGGGGAGCTGACCAAGCTGGAGGTGCTAGAGCTTTGGCAGAATTCCCTGACAGGTTCTCTTCCAATAAACCTCGGAAGGTTCTCACCGTTGCAGTGGTTAGATGTATCGTCCAACTCCTTATCAGGTGAGATCCCTCCAGGCTTGTGTGATCTTGGTAATCTCACAAAACTCATACTTTTCAACAATTCGTTTTCTGGTGCAATCCCAGTAGGCATCTCAACGTGTAAGTCATTAGTCCGTGTCCGGATGCAAAACAATCTCATTTCTGGGACTATTCCTGTTGGTTTAGGAAGCCTGCCAATACTCCAACGCCTTGAATTGGCAAACAACAATCTTACAGGCCAAGTTCCAGGTGATATAGCTTTGTCAACATCCCTTTCTTTCATAGATTTTTCTTGGAACTGCCTAGAGTCATCTCTCCCTTCCACCATTTTCTCCATTCCTGTTCTCCAGACATTCATTGTCTCCCACAACAACCTGGCAGGCAAAATGCCAGACCAGTTTCAAGACTGTCCATCACTTTCTGTTCTTGATCTTTCAAACAACCAGTTATCTGGACAAATTCCACGCAGTTTGGCTCCATGTGAAAAGCTTGTGAGTCTAAACCTTAAAAACAATCAATTAACTGGAG
Organism: Aquilaria yunnanensis; assembly: GCA_039654915.1. NCBI lineage: Eukaryota > Viridiplantae > Streptophyta > Magnoliopsida > Malvales > Thymelaeaceae > Aquilaria > Aquilaria yunnanensis. The sequence continues at coordinate 32,124,996 of CM077600.1, read as the reverse complement.
AGATGCCAACAGCACTCTCTAGTATGCCAACATTATCTATTCTTGATCTTTCCTACAACTCTCTCACTGGTTCAATACCTGTGAATTTCGGGACTTCACCAGCTCTAGAGACACTTAACTTATCATACAATAAACTGCAAGGTCCGGTTCCTTCGAATGGCCTGTTGGCGACCATAAGTCCCACTGATCTGGTTGGAAATGATGGCCTCTGCGGTGGCGTTCTCCCACCATGCTCCGTTGATATGGCAAAAGCTGGAGGGAAGACGAGGAAAATGCACATCAAACATATAACAGCTGGATTTCTCATAGGAACTTTGGTCATTTTATCCCTTGGCACAGCATTTCTTGCTGGAAGGCTTTTGTACCGGAAGTGGTACTTGTACAATAGCTTTATTGGTGATTTGTTTAACAAGAGCAGCAAAGAATGGCCTTGGAGGCTAGTAGCATTCCAGAGACTCAGTTTCACAAGCAGTGACATACTATCCTGCATAAAGGAGTCGAACATTATTGGGATGGGGGGAACTGGCATTGTTTACAAGGCTGAAATCTACCGCCCACATGCAATCGTGGCAGTAAAAAAGTTGTGGCGATCAGATGCTGACATTGAAAACGGTGATGATCTGTTTGGAGAGGTCAATCTGCTAGGAAGGCTAAGACACAGGAACATTGTGAGGCTACTAGGGTATCTTCACAATGAGAGTGACATATTGATGGTTTACGAGTACATGCCTAACGGAAATCTTGGGACAGCCCTTCACGATAAACAAGCCGGAAAGCTACTAGTTGACTGGGTTTCGCGTTATAATATAGCTGTTGGTGTGGCTCAAGGGCTGAACTATCTGCACAATGATTGCCATCCACCAGTGATTCACCGGGACATCAAGTCCAACAACATACTGCTGGATGCTAACCTTGAAGCTAGAATTGCAGACTTTGGCTTGGCCAGGATGATGGAACATAAGAATGAGACTGTCTCTATGGTCGCAGGATCTTATGGATACATTGCACCGGGTATGTAAAACCATTGCCTGTCTTTAACCCTTGCATTTGCACCTTTAAGTGCAATGTAATTTGCTGACGTTCTGTTCAAAACTTTGCCATGACAGAATATGGGTACACTCTGAAGGTGGATGAGAAGACAGACATATACAGTTTCGGGGTAGTACTTTTGGAGTTGCTAACTGGGAGAACACCGTTGGATCCTTCTTTCGGGGAGGCCGTTGACATTGTGGAGTGGATACAAATGAAGGTGAAAAATAACAGAGTATTGGAAGAAGTGCTGGATCCGACCATTGCTGGTCAGTGCAAGCATGTCCAAGAAGAAATGCTTCTGATGTTGAGAATTGCACTTCTTTGCACTGCAAAACTTCCCAAGGACAGGCCATCAATGAGGGATGTTATTACGATGCTTGGAGAGGCCAAACCGAGGAGGAAAAGCGTGTGTGAAAATGGTGTGCTTAATCCTGGTAAAGAGAAGCCAGTCTTCACCACCACCTCACCAGTAATAGGCCTCATATAAGACCTCTTTTTCTCTTATAATTTTTCCCCCTTCATGTAAATTTGATTTTCTCAGGTATATTTACCTGTCTGAAAAACTTATGTTTGCCTTTTATTTTTCTGTACCATAGCTCCTGTAGGTTATGTTGCTTGATGAACAAAAAGTTCACATGTAATGATTTATCATTTTATGGCATAGTGAATAAGCATTTGCCTTTGCCTTCAGCGTTCACTTTTTATATTTTTCTCTTTTATTCCCCGTATACTTCAGGAAAAAAAAAATGGAATTGTAGCTGAGTCTCAATAGCGATACAACACAAGTCTATCATCACTACGTAGCAGCATGATTTTCCCTTACCAACCCAACTACAGGCGCACTCTTCTTAATGCAAGCTCTCGTGCACCTGAAGTTTTTTTTTTGCCCCCCTTTTAAATGGCCTACCATTAGCTAACAAGCCAACAACATGAAATGGCTTTAACATGACAAGGAAGCTGTACAATTACCCTGACCAGATGGAGGACAACCAAACCGATCCAGCAGTCCCGTCAGCACCAATTCTGCATGAACAGATACTGCAAAAGCATGAAAAGGAGATGGTTCGATATTATATCAACAAAATATTACCATCTTTCATCTCCTTCCCAGTTGTCCTTCTCCTTCGGTCCAGTTGGCCCTTCTTCACCATAGAGCTCGGTAGGAAACAAGTCGACTATGTTCTCCACAGAAAATCGGACGAACAAGGGAAGAAGATTAATTATCCTATCAAGCTCAGATCGTGAATCATACACAATGGTTGGACCCCACTCCCTCATATACTGCAACCAACATGGCTCTGTAACCACTCCATCCCCAAGATACTCGGCTGCAATAATCTGATACTTGGTGCTTGAATCCACAAAATAATTACTTCGAGCAGCATCATTCCTAACTCCAATCCCAAGCTTGGCCGATCCTTGAAGGTATGTTCCCGGATGTGGGAAACTAGCATGTCCATGTCTAGATGAGTAAACAATTGGCTTATTCCCTTTAATGAATTCCAAGTTGGAGGCATCCACCCACTCACCACCACCATGTTGTGAGAAGAATACTTGCCACAGCTCTCCACTGAAGTTGCTCAAGCGGAGGGTGAAGTGCTCCCAGTCACTAACATGTTCTCCTATTCGGTTCATCTGTACTGTCATCAGTCCAACCTTCAGAGTAGCTGGGCCATTAAAAGGACAAAAGACCCACATAACAATGTCTGTAAATGTGCCTCCCAATGCTGGCTTTACATGTACATAGAGCTCCGCACTTTTCAAGTTTCCCCTTTTAACATGATTTCTTGCCCCATCAGCTTCAGGCAAATCTATCCAAAATGCACCATCGTTTTTGCCTCCACCAGGTAAGTTGGAGCCCGAAAGGTAAATAGGAATACCATTATGATTGCCATCTTCATAAAGCAAAGCCCCATTTTTGAAGAACCACTGTACTGATGAGGGCATACAGTCCTCATCAGGATGGAAGAAAACTGTTGGGCCATAGTGCTGGATGAGTGCATGAACCTGGTCTAAATTTGGCATTGCATGAAATTTTGATTCGAGATTCTTCAAGCAAGCAACATCCAGATATTCATCATCAGAGCTCAAGTAAGTACTGCAAAAGAATGTCCCCACAGAGACACCTCGACAGAACATTCCTCTTTTGCATGGCCTCATGTTCCAAACCCGAATTGAGTTCTTGGAAAAACTTGTACCTTCCTCAAGTATGGTTTCACAAGTTTCACAACTCTCAGTAAGATCCTCACGCACACACCTAACTTCATCAACGTCAGGCTGCTCTGGCTTGTTGGTAACAATAATGCCCATAGCTTTGTAACCTGATGGTGGGTTTGGCAGCCAAAAGAAGCCACATCCTTTACCATTTGAACCAGCACTCCAAATTAAGGAGTAGTTAAGTGGCTTTGTTAGAGGTGGAAGCCCTGATTTTGATATATCACATGTAGACATTTCTTCATTTGAATCAGATATTCCACGGGCCACAAGAACATAACCTCTTAATGGGAGATCATTGCATTGACAGTAGTGACCTAAACAGAAAAAACCATCTGGGATTCCCACTGGCTTATAAAATGTGACTCCTGTCGAGTTTCCGCGTAGCAACTTGCAACTCCAAATGTTTTCAAATTTAGTAATTTGGATCACTTCAAGTTCTCCCAAACTTATTCTTCCAGTAGCAAAACCTCCACCTGAAAATTTGACAAAGATCATGATTCAGCTAATGTTGCCAAGTTCACCTGAATACACTATGACCTCCAACCATATCCCTTCACCACCAACAGGAAGGGAAAAAAATCACAAACAAGACTGCCGTAATGCATTGTGTATCAATTCCAAATTAGAAGCATTTTCAAAATAGAAAAAATTTAAGAAAACAATAGCAAGCAAGCAAACACGTTAATTTATGGCAGGTCCAAGAAGGTAAGACAAGGACATTACAAGGAAAACTACGAACTCAGAAATTTTTCAAACACCCCAAGCTTTGCTATATATAATAGGGTAAGAATAATATGCCAAGGAAAAAAAAATCTTATTTTTGGCTTACTGAGGGTGTCCGTGGGGAAGGATATTTAGAAGGTCTTTTCCTTATAGAACTATTATATAAACCGTCATATCTTGCACAATTAAAAATTTGAAAGTACCAATTTCCTTCAAACACAACAAACCGTGACCAACTTCTTAAAAAATTCCAAAACTATTGCAAGAGTATATATAATGTAGAACCCAAAAAAAATTCAACCTGAGCTGAGAAGCTAGCATCAAGAAAATTAACAGGTTCAATTCATTATATTCAAGCTCACCAGCAAACATAATTTTTTTCCTGTCTAAAAACACCCAGACTGTAACTTCGTTGATGGCAGTAAAAAAAATGAAGAAAATGCCAAAAATAGAAATAAATGGGAGTTCAAGACGAAAGTAAACAAATTGCTTGGGAGTTTGGGACCGCAAAATCAATCTGAGATGGGCATGGCCTCTTGGGACAGCAACATAGTCTTTTCCAAGCTCTATTATTTGATCCTCTTCTTCTCTATTTCCTTCCGCTAAGATGATTCAAAATTAATAATCTACTATATTAAAACCGTGTTTTTGGTTTCATGGTCTGACCATCAACACCAGAAGAATGAAAAGAGCGCCAAGATCAAATTGTAGCATGACACTAATTGGCAGGAAAGCAACCAATTTAAAGATCATTTGAAAAGAAGCAAAGAACATTAATAAATAAAATTTGTTCAGTTTGATCTTATCAACGAAAAAATATTACCTTGAGGCCAATCTGGGAGCGGAGAAGGCAAAGAGAAAGGTTGTGCCTGTGGCTCGGGCGAGTTCCACTCATTAATAACTTGGTGCCAATAGAAACATTCACACCCGAACATCTTGATTAGTTTAGGCTGGGATTGAGAGCTGTCACCAAATTAAAAGCAAGAAAACCCACCAAAAACCACAAATTTATTTCCAATAATTTAAGCCTCAGTTGCAGAATCCAAGCTCATATGTTAGAAGAACAGAAAAGAGAGGGTGAGAGTAAGACAAGTCCCTCCCTCCCCCTCTCAAAGAAGCGAGAGGAGCAAAATTAAGCTTCTTTCCTTGCAAATCTTCAATTGATGAACAATTTATTGGTACAAATAGACTTCGGGGCCTCAGCTTAATCTGGTTTTGCCCCCAAAAACAAACTGCTGATGATCAGACTTGTGGAAAGAAAAAACAGAGAGAGATAGAGAGAGAGTTGCTTGCTTGGCTTGAGGGGAAGGAGTTGAGTGAGAAGAGAGGAAAGTTGAGGTCTCGACAAAGTCTAAAGTTGTTTTCTACTTTTCTCCGGTTTCAATGTTCAACGACACCTAAAAAGCAAACTATTCCACAAATAAATAAATAAATAAAAAGAAAAAGAAAAAGCAAACTATTAATCACAATTTTCCCCTAAATACTCGTTCTAATTACGTTTTCACCGTCAAAAGTCTGGAAACTTACATTTAAACTTTCTCGCTCTCGCTCTCTCTTTTACACTGTCTAATTCTAATTTAAATTATTTGATATTATCTTCTAGTAAATTTAAATTATTAATAATTTGTTTCCGCTTTATAAATGTAGTATAGACTTAACTAATATATATATAGCCTTTCTTCTATATTAGACCATAAAAAAAGAATAAAGTAAGAGTAAGTTTCCTTTATTATTAGTTTTTCTCGCTCTTTTTTATGTTAGTGTTTATCTTCACACATATATAATTAGACATGCTGATGAATTCTCGAATTTACCTCACATTATCCTAACTAATTATCATCATGCCCTTTAGCCTGATCGTGTCTTCACATTTTCCAATTCATGGAAACGGTATCTCCATATAGTGAGTTTTCTTGTTCTCTAGCTATTATAGGCTTTCAGTGACATTTTAACGATGGCAACACCATCATACTAGAAAAGCCGATAGATATAAGCAATTATCGAGATCAAATCTAAAGACATCATTGTGGCACCACCTCCACTATTCAATCACAATGTATGTCAGTTGTCATCTTACGGCGCCACCTTCTTCATTCAATCCCAATTAAGACTAGTGGTCACAAACACAAATGACTTTGAAGCCATACCTTGGTGATTCTACCACAAAATTCTAAAATTGAGGATGAGATCACAGAGGATGATAGCACAAAGTCGGTGATTTGACATGCCCAAAAAACCAATCCAAACTTCAATTGGAACCTATTTAGAGATGTGTGTGAAGGCCGTCAATATGTATCTAAAGCACTGTGAAGATGTGTTTAAATGACTACAAAGATGCAAAAAATCCATCGATTTGAAACACAGGTTAGGGATATGTCTAAATGATTATCTATATGTGTCTTAACTATTGTAAAAATGTGTTTTAATGACTATAGAGATATATCTAAAGGGGTATACATATACCAAAAAGCTATTAACCTAAAACCTAGCTCAAAGATATGTCTAAAGGACATGACTTAAAGACTATAGAGATGTATCTAAAGGATTATTGAAATGTGTTTGAATGACTATAGTGATACTGAAATGCCACTAACCTAAACCTAGCTTAAATATGTGTTCAACGGATTATGGATATGTGTTTATGTTAGTACCAAGATGTGTCTATATATTGGTAGTGTCTAAATGTATGGACACATTTGCCTATTAGTTTGCACATATCTCGCATATAATTTAGATACATCTACGATTGTTTCAAACACTTATTAACTCTTATGATTTATGATTCCATATCCTCAATAATGTTATGGTGTTTATGAAGTACACAAACACATTCAAATGTTATTTTAGACATATCTAGTAATTGTGTTTAGACATTTTTATTATTATTTTAAATACATCTTGTTTTTTTATTACTTGTGATGTGATACTTTTTACAACTTCATCGTGGTTATAGTGTGTAGGCACATCGACCTATTAGCACAGACACATGTGACATAAATTTGAGACATTTCAATATATTGTTTCAAATTCATGTTCTTTTTTTTTTAATGACTTCAAACACATTATGAAGGCAACAATTTTTTTTTTCATATTTCATTTAGACATTTTTATGTATTTCTTCAGGCTCTCTTAAATATTGGTTAAGACACTTTTGCAAATTATTTCTATGCATAATCTGATGGTTGAGACGATTTAGGCAATCTGGAGGTGGGCAGTGGTGATGATGGAGGTGATTTAGAGGTGAGTGACGTGATTTTGAGGCATTTATAGTAGAATCTAAGAGGTGAACAATAATGATAAGATCTAGAGGTAAGCAATGGTTGGCAGATCTAAAGGCAATGACTGTGTTGTTTGTCTTGACGGCATGATCTGCATGTAAGCAATGACTATGTAATGTAGAATAGACAATGGTGGGATTTAGAGATGAACAACAACTTTGCAATTTAGAAGCGAGTGATGCGATTAAGAAGCGACAATTGGTTGGAGGACCTTGATTTGAAGGCTACCATCAGAAATGTGGGAGGAATAGACAACAGGAAGCAGTATAGGGGTAAAGTTTATGGAGAGAAGGAAAGATTTCATCTAGAGGTAATTTTGTTAAAATTTAGGTGGGTGATGAATTATCTACCTTTTTAGTATACGTCATTTCCTCTATTTTCTTTGTTTTTCTTTCAGTATTATAGATAATATTCACTCATAGCTTTTGTTAGTGCAAGTACATTCGTGAAAAGGTACTTACATATCAAGTTTGAAGTTAATAATGGGTAGGATCTTTTAGCTATTTTGTAATAACAAAATAACAAGAATAGAACAAAACAAAACAATTAATATGCACTCAATTCACGCATAAAACAAATTAAAAAAAAAAAGTCTCATGTCTTACCCACCCTAGTCTTCGTCGCATTGCTCCTTGGCTACATCCTTTTGGATCAATTAACCAAATCTCATTTTTTGACTTGTCGATTATACTAGAGTTTGTTTCAGTTTAGAAGATCAATTCCAATGCCTTTGTTGGTAGTGATCGAACTACTATCTAGGTTTTATGATTCTGGTTTTTTCAATATGATTTTGATTCTAATTTGATCATTTTGATTTTTATTTTGACAGTTTTGAGCATATTATTTCAGAATCTAAGATTTGAAAAAATGTCATATTAAATTTTGAGTTATAAATTTTTGAATTGAGCTTAATTATTGTAGATTTTCAAATTTCATGAATTTGTGTGTAACATTACTTGATATTTTCTATTATTGATTATAACTTTAATACATGTTAACAACCCATTCTCAGCTTCACCCTCGCCCTTAAACTCAGTTTTCTAGCTATGCCCCTACATGCATTGTTGATGAGATACTGGTCTAATGATTAATTTAGGTTTATATTTTATAAATTACAAATTTTACTAAATATGAACATATCTCATTATGGCAACATAAAAATGATGAATATTGACTAGAAAACTGATAATTAGTAATGTAGAATTATCGATGTAAAAGAAAAAAAAATACCTAATTCTCACTTTCATCCCATCTTCCTTGTATCGCCTTCCTTCTCTCTTTTCCATGCCTTCGGTCGACTTTAGATACCAATCGAAGCTTAGCCGATTGATTTACTATCATTATTCCACCCAATCAATCACCCTCATATTTTGTCTCATCATTTTTTTTTCATACTTCTCATCCAGAAAAGTTTTTTTGTATCACCATTAATAGGAGCATCATTTGGTTCATTTGACACTCTATGATGGATAGATTTAGGTGGTTTTTTGTTATGTTAGTAGATCAAGTAAAGTGTAAAAAGTGTCTAGATGTAGGTTTTGAAGTGTTTACAAATAATGAATAGGGTCATGGTGTCTTTTTTTTTTTTGTTGTCCGTTTTAGTCCTCATCCATATTTTGTACTTAGATGGTTTGTTAGTCCAATCATGTATTGCCATGTTAGTCAAATAGAGTATTGGTTTTTTTAGTGCTAGTTTATTTTTCTGTTTATTTTCTTGGTACATCTCTATTATGTTATAGGCTTGGATATCATATCTATCTTGGATATTAACTTCATAATATCACGGGAACTGAAAAATATACAAGGTCTACAGTTGAGCCAATGCTATATTTATGTAGTAGAAATTGTACATATTATAGTTAATGACAATGACATTTCATAAAAAAACTAACATATAACACTTTAAATGTTAGTTCCTATGGTATCTTTTACAAGCCTAAAATTTGTCTTTCAAAACTCTTTCAAAGTAAAGAAACTAGTTCTATTTGAATTGAATTATTCCTCCCATTTTTCGGTATTCATAGTGGTTTCTAAGAGCATCTCCAACAGCTTCCCCATTTTGCAGTTTTTCTCCATTTTGGGGAATATGAAGCCATTTTTTACTCCAACAGTTTCCCCATCCTATTCTCTAAAATGGGGAATGAGATGAAAGAGAAGATCTCATTCCCTATTTTTGCAGAAACTCCAAAAATTTTTGGGGAATGAAAAATAACATTCTCCCTTTTTCGTAAAGGTTATCCCATTTATTATTCACAACAATTAATTCATAATTTTATTTTCTTCAAAATTTCTAATAGAAATATAAACTTTTTATATGAAAATGGTATCTTAAAGACTCTATTTTATAAATTTATTTTTTTTAAAAAAATATAGTACAAATTAATATGAATATTTTTAAGTCAGACTTTAGTTAAAAAAGTTAAAATAGTCATTTTTTGTGAAACAAAGGTAGTAAATTTTTATATTTTGCACAATATTTAATTATCAACAATTATTTCATTTTTTTTTTCAAAATTTTTTATAGAATTATAATTTTTTTTTATGAAAATTGAACCTAAAGACTATTTTATAAACATAATTTTTAAAATTTTTTATAATATAAATTAATATAAATATATTTAAGTCAAATTTTACTAAAAAAGGTAAAAGAGTCATTCTTTGTAAAATGAAATGAGTAATTTTTTTTACATTTTTAATAATATTTAATTATACAATAATTAATCTAGTCATTAATTTGAATTTGCTTTAAATCCATACTATTTAATTGCTATGTAATAAATAAAAAATTCTACAAAATAGGGAAGCTGTTGGAGTTTGAGCAAAAAAATTATAGAGATTTTACTTTTTGCTTCCCCATCTTATAAAAATTTTGGGGAAGCTGTTGGAGATGCTCTAAGTAGGGATTGAGAGTTTGTAATAGATAGGGAGAATTGACCTATTTTCTAAAACCTAAACCACTTTTTGACCATCAGAACTTTCCAATTCAATGGAGAATGGAGATTTAAATCGTTAATTTGGGAGTTACGAGGTCAAACCCCTAACAAACTCACATAAGCCTCGGATTCCTCTCTTTCTAACTTTAGTTCTAATTATTCATTGAGAAAGAAGTAAAATAAACATGTTAAATTTGTTAAGAAATTCTTTCAAATGAAAAACGTCCCATTCATAATGGTACAAGACAAAAAATCGTCTACCCAAAACTTGAATATCTTTACAGGAACGTAAAAAAAATAAAAGTAACCATCTGATAAACATTTGGAAGCTCTATCTAATAATCAGTATTATTAGGAAGGCTTAAGATCACAAATTCAAATTATAAAATTCCATTGAATATGTCAGGGATGCAGATAGAGATAAATTTTTATATGAAATTATTCATAAAAAAACAGCTGCTAATAGAATTGTTAGGAGATATTGCTGTCCTCTAATCTCCATCGTGATTGGTTGGGTGGGTGGGTGGGTGGGTTAGATATCGGCAAAATAGGCTGGTTCATCCTACCATTTTCTCCATTAAATTCGACCAACTTAGACATATCCTTTCGAAATACTAGCATCATTTCAGGAGAGGAAAGGTTAGCACACGCGCGCCAAATTTCTGGATTCTGAATATGAATTTTCAAGAAGAAAGAGCGATGGAAAGCAAATTCATAGGAGGTGGAAAGGCTTCGATGTCCTAGTTTTATTTAGAGTTTTGTGTACTGTATAGAAGAAATTTATCCTGCAGAAGTTTCCACTTCAGAGTGTAACAGTACTTTAAAGAGAGTTTTCGATCAAACAGTGCTTAGTAAAAAAAAGGATAAAAGTATATTGGGGAGAATTTAGAATTGATATGGTTGACTTTTCAAGTCCTAATTTGCAACTGGTTAAACTCATTTTTGGCTATATATATATTCAGGATTTTAGTCAAATAGTATGCGCACACAATTTGATGCACTTATTTGAAAGTTTAGCTCAATAATTGTCTCATGTAGATTAATATTTATCCCTAATCTGAAGGTCTAGACTCAGTTTACTTTTGGAGACAAGATCTCATTCTCTTTTGTTAGAACTCGTTATCCTCATTAAGTTGTCTTTCTTTCCATTCCTAAACTTGCAATATTTTATATTGTATTCTCAATAAAAGAAAAAAAGATTTGGTGAGGTAATGAAAATCGAAAAAATGAAAGTTTGGGGGAAGTCCTTGGATGCAACATTAAGGCCAAGAAGAATATTGTTGTCAATAACGAAACAAGACATGTATCATGTGTGCAGTATAAATCTATATTTACTATACTTCTCCATCTCTTAATGGATGGGATATTTTTTCAATATGAAGATTAAAATATGTGTAGTTTATGTGATTCTTTTCATCTTTTGTTAATACTAAAATTCAAAAAATATTTTTTTTAGATTTTCTATACTAAGAGTCTAAAGAATAATTAAAAAAACACATTTTTGAGTTTTGTAGTGAGATTTTAAATTAGACAGTAAGATAAGTTGGATATAAAAAAAATTTTAAAAATGATGACTCAGCATTTTTTGGACAGCTAAAAAAAATGATACATAATTTTTTAGACAGAAGGAAGTGTTTAGAATATATAATTGCAATGTCTTTTCAAGCTGTGATGAGATTGCAAGCAAGCACAAGTATAGCTCGGGGACCAATTTTCCAAGTTACCCAGTAAAAAGTGGTACATGAATAGTAATAAATTTCGATGCTAAAAATTCGTGTGTTTTGGACAGATGCAATTTGCAAATCAATAATAATTGTCCATCAGTATCATCACCAACATGAGGTGCGTGCGTCAGGATCAGCAAGCTCATCTTTGTTCAGAAAAAGAATCAACAAGCTTCTTTGGTATCTACCAATTTCATATGCTTCTCGCAAAAGGCATATACCGGCCCCTCCCTCCCATCACCCTAATCATAGTTGGTTCCCATTTTTTGGTCAATTCAACAACCTCAAGTTTCCAAAATATAAAAGAAATCAACAACAGAAAAGCCAGGTAATTCCATTTCATTAACTTGCATGTAACCGAGACGGTAAATCATTTATTCGATTGCTTAAATTGAATTAACTAAGTGATTCGATGTCTTAATCTATACACACATATGTATATTGTTTTCATCACACATAGCACTCCAAATACAATACACACACACACACACATATATATATTATTTTCATCACGCATGGCCTTGGCACTTGGCAGAAGCCGCCCCGTTTGACTTCAAAGTTCAAAGTTCAAACCAATTCAAAGTGGCTGCTTCAAGCGCACTTATGTTTTACAAGAATGACCAATATGCCACTAACTTTTCCATTTTGGGTTAGTTTGCCCATCTCTCTCTCTCCTTCTTCCTGCCAAATAAACGGTTAATGTTTTAAAAATGGCCAACTCAACCACTAATATATCAAGACATAGTTAACGAGACCATTTAACATGAAATGATTAAATTCATTATCGTCAAATGAGCTAGTTCAGTACATCGATCCCAAATCAAGTCATTTATCTAATAACCTGGTTTAGTTATGGTTAAAATTGACAAAACCTTTTAGGGATATTGGATGTCTAACCATGACCCTAGGGCTTCCAAAGCCTTTAATGGTCTCATTTGGTATTAGCACCAACAGTTAGTGTTAGAATTAAAAAAAATATTTAATTATAGTTTTTAACTTTATCAATTACATTTTTACCGTTAATAAATTATTTAAAATTATAGTATTAATAAAAAAAATCATCCCAAACTGTGCAGATTATTAAAATCAAGATGGAACTTTAGTTGCGGGGCAATTTAAGAATGCTCGTTAAGATTTTAATCTAGATTTTATCAAAGATAAATTCTTGTGTGTGCGTTAGGATAAAGACATAAGGGAAAGTTATAATTATATTAAATCTTCAACCAATGGACACTTGACACGGAGAGTTGGGATTGGGTTTCGGAACTTGGGTGCCCCTTGGAAAAATCTTAGGTAGGCCTAGGTCGACGTCGACCCCTTACTCTGTTGACCATAATACCCTTTTGGCAATTGAAATTGTTTCATGTTTGAATATATATATAATTAATTGATAACCATCATACATATATTTGGTAAGTCTATTTAATAAATTTGTGCTCATCCGATTTGGAAAGTGGGCATTATTACTGTTTCATTAAAAAAGAAAAGTACGCGTTAGTGTATTAGTTTACCTATTTTTTATTTTAAAGCTAATTCGAGGAAACAGCCAAACATTTTATTTAAATTTTTTAATACACATCACACACAAATTAAAATCTGCCATGCACACACACATACATATACAGATGCACAAAGAAATTTGAAGACATGCTTGTATGATTATGTACAAAGAATTTGTAGGACATACATGAGTGTACAAATGTATTACTGTACATGCATGTGCGTACTTGTATATATGTACAAGTATGTACATAGAAATTGTAAAACATAAATATTCAAATATAGAAATATCATATGATATATGTATATACATACAAATATATATTGTACATAAAAGTATAGTTGAATTTGTACAATACAAGCACATAAATCTACAGTAGAATATCAAAGGTAGAATTATTAACTTGTGCATGAATGTACAAATGTATAAACATTAATATATTTATGCAACATTATAAACATATAATTTTGGTTCTTAATTTCCAAATTAATTCTTTATTTCTCTAGATCAGTTTCTTGTTTTGAATTCTCACATTAATTATATATGTAACACCTTACATACCATCTCATATTTCAATTGTAATTAATTGGGGTAAATTGGTCACAGTTTCAATGGGTTCATAAGCATCTCGGTCTATATTGGAGAGCCTCGGTGCCCTTTCGTCCTCATTCCTTTTTGCCACTTTTAACTTTTCCTTTTTCCCACGTTTTTTTTGTTACCTCTCTCTCTCTCTCACTCTCTCTCTCTTGTTATTTTCCTTTATTTTACCCAATCATTTTATTTTGGAAAATTTACAAAAACCCCACTTTAGTTTGATTTAACATACAATTTACCCTCTCTATTTGTAGAAACCTACACCCCCTCATTCTTTTATAGTATCTGACAACAACTTCTGAAACCCTAATTTAAACTGACTAATTTTCATGTTCCAGTAATTTTAAGTTTTTTGATTTTTTATAGCTAATTGACTTTTAAAAAATAATGATATGCATTTACAAGAAAAAAAATAAATTTACAGAAAGAAAAAATTGATAATTTACAATATCTATTAACTTTAAAAAAATATCGGAGATATTAAAATGACTAAAAAATGACTATCGTACAGTTTAAATTATAATTTTAAAAATTGTTATCGAATAGTGTAAAAGAAATAATGGCAAATTGTAGGTTAGGGAAAACTCAGGGAAGTATTTGTAAATTTTCCTTTTATTTTTTGTTTTCCCTAACTTCATGTTAACTAATTAATAAGAATATTAGTCCAAGAAAAATCAGGAATTTTTTTGGTATTTTTTTCCTTTCTTTGAGCTGAATTTCTGGCAATTAATGATTTGTTCTTTTTTAAGTAGTTATTTTACTTATTCTTTTAAATTAACTAGCTGTTATTTATTAGTTTTTTTATGATAATTAAAACAAATCAAACTAAAAGACTCTGAAATTCACCCCTTCATCTTGTCAATACAAAAACTATTAAGAATGAAGCACATGAACAATTTGTCATTGAATCAGGATATAAGATTCTTTTTCACCTAGAAACAATAGCTAAACAGGAATTCATCACACACCCTAATTCCTTGCTTTGACTGCAACTCATTGTTTTGATGTGAGGGTCATTCTCTTTCTTTTGTCAATATACTTTTGTTCTCTTCCTCTTTATGTTTGGTTTTTTAAATAAATTAGTTGTTTATAACAAATATTACATAACTACCACATATTAAAACCGCCCAATGCGCAAACAACTAAACCCCGTAAACTAATCAATTAACATTGCTCAGTCATTATGACACCTTGAATTCAACCTGCGATGCATGTGTAATTTCTAATACATATAAAATTTCAAATTTAAGAATTATAAAATATAGCTCCTTGGTGCAATACATATGGTATATATGGGAATTACAGAGTGCGGATTCTATTAGGGTACATTACAGGAATCTAAAGTTTGGTAAAAAGTTTTTTTATTTTTGGACCGACAATGTAACATTATATTAAAAATGTGGTCAAAAGTAGTGGTTTGTGTCAACTATTATTTCAAAAAATTATATTTTGGCCGTTGGATGAATGAATGTGAGCTTTTTTTTTTTATTAAGATAATTACAATTTGTCCCTTTAGGTTTAGGTAAAATTATACTTTGCTCCCTCTTGTTTTAGAAATAGATGCTTTGCCACTTATCTTTTTAATACAGTCCAACAATAACTCCTAAAATCTTAATTTAGATATTATAGTAGTCATCTTCCAGTAATTTAAATCTATATGATATTTTTTATAGTTAATGGATATTTTAAATTATTAATTTTTTCTTTCTGTATTGCTTTTAGTTTTTAAAATAGTATTTTTAAAATATCAATTAACTATAAAAAAATACCATATAGATTGAAATTGCTTGAAGATGATAATTTTACAGTTTAAATTAAGATTTCAGAAGTTACTATTAGACTGTATTAAAAAGATAGGGGTAAATTGTACATTTCTTAAATAGGAGGGGCAATGTGTAATTTTATCAAAACCTCAAGGGGCAAATTATAATTAATCCTTTTTTTAATATATTTGTTAGTTGTTGATATCAAACTTTTAAAATATAAACTACACTGTTTAATAATTAATTTTTAGAAAATTAAACTGTGTAATAATAGTGTGACAATTATTTAATAGTTTAGATAGTCAAAATTTCCTATATGTGAATGTGCTAAAATAGTTTTTGGGTAAACTATAAAAGCCCCCCAGTGGTTTGATCTAACCTACAATTTGCCCATCTATTTTAAAAAACCTATAGTTTTCCCAGGCTTCTTTTATATGTGCGACAAAAACTTTTGAAATCCTAAATTAAACTATCTGATAACTATGCTCTAGTAATTTCAAGATTTTTGACATTTTTTTCATAGCTAACCGACCTTTAAAAAATACTGATATGCATTTAAAGGAAGAAAAATGTATTTACAGAAAGGAAAAACTGATAATTTAATATATCTATTAATTATAAAATAAATATTAGAGAGACTGATATTATTAGAAGATATCTATTGTATAGTTTAAATTACAGTTTCAGAAATTGTTATCGGACAGTATAAAAGAATCAGAGGACAAAGTGTAACACTACTAACTTTTGCTCATTTTCCAATGCTAGCCGTTGGTAATTACCAATTCGTAGGACCGTTGGTACCAATTTCCAACGTGCATGCGTTGGTACAACAATAAACTATTTTTAAATTTTTTTTTCCAACGGCCTAGCCGTTGGTAAGATTCCAACTGCCGTGCGTTGGTGCAATAAATGGGATGTTATTAAATGCTAAATTACCAACGGCTAAGCCGTCGGTAATATTTTAAATGAAACGGTGCGTTTAACTTTGTCATTTTCCAACGGCTAGCCATTGATAATTGGTTTTAAAATGTTTCTTCTTCCTGCTTCAGCACCAGTCGGGCATTTTGGGCGGGGAGGGGGAGAGAGAAGCTGGCAGAGCGTGGTAGTCGTCGACGGAGCTCCGATTTCGGCCATTTTGAGCCGTTTTTGCCCCCATTTCGTAGATCAGCTCCTTACATTGACGGGTATGTATTTATTTAATAGGTATTTTTTTATTTTATTGATATATTTGTGAAAAACCGGCGTTTTGATGGAGATGGCATGATTGTTTCAGTTTAAACTCTTCTTTGAGGTTCCATTGCTTCTCATTGTTACATTCCTCAGCTTCTGAAGTTGGTGGAGGTAAGTTTATAATTTTTTTTTGTAAATCTGAATTTTTTTTTTAATTTTGAGGGAAAAAATTGTATTTTTTTGCCTATGTTGTGATTAAAATTTATGTATTATGACTGTGGTTCTACATTCCTCTGGTTATTTTAGTTGGGTTTTTCCCATTTAATTTGTGTTAATTATTTTTTATTTAAGGGTAATTTTAGTGATGGAAAATATGAAGATGAAATTTATTTATGGTATTTAATTATGTTGAATATAGGTATTTTGATGAATTTCCATATAGATTGTTTATTTCATTTATTTTTTCTATATTGTTTACATCGTAATTAGTTGACTTAAGCTTTACTTTGAGTGATTTAGTGTTGGGTAATAATAACAATAATAAAATAATAATAATAATTATAATAATTATTATTATTGTAAGATGTACCCAATAATGTAAACATAATAATAGTAATAATTACTATTAAGAATACTTCGTAGTAGTAGTAGTAAGTGGGAAAATAATAATAATGAAACTAACTAATAATAATTATGTTAATCAAACCCACAATAAGAATGAGAATAATAATAATGTAATTATACGCTTAATAATAAGAATAATATGAAAAATATTAGGAAAATAGTAATAATATTAATGATAATGATTATTATATTTATACTAGAAAAAAAAATTATTTGTACCAAATAAGAATGTGAATAATAATAATGTAATTATACGTTTAATAATAACAATAATATGAATAATAATAATAATAATAATTATTATTATTATTATATTATTGATCATGATTATAATAATAATCATACTAAAAATAATTTTACTTACATGCATGGAACATCATAATAATTTTACTTATAAGCATGGCACAGTCATAACAATAATAATAATAATAATAATAATAATAATAATAATAATATTGATAATAATTATTATAATTACTTAAATAATATTAATAAGACTTAAAAAAATTAAAATACTAATTATAGATAGTATTTAAAATAATTATAGAAGCATGTACAATAATACCCATAGTAATTAAAGTTCACTAATATTAATACCCATAATAATAATGATAAAAATAATGTATTTAATTACTTATTATTATTACATCATAATAATTATACTTATATGCATGGCACAGTCATACTAATAATAATAATAATAACTCATAATTATTATTATTATATAAGAATAACTTTTACAATACTTAAAAAAAATACAAATACTAATTATACATAATCATTCAAATAATTATACAAGCAAGTATAATAATACCCATATCACTTAAATTTGAGTAATGTCACTACCCATAATAATACTGATACTAATAATGTATGTAATTATTATTATTACATCATAATAATTATACTTATATACATGGGACAGTCATAATAATAATAATAATAATTACTATTAGTATTATTATTATATAATAATAATATTTACAGTACTTAAAAAAATACAAATAGTAATAATACATAATAATTAAATTAATTATTGAACCAAGTACAATAATACCCTTAGTACTGAAATATGAGTAATTCTAATACCCATAATGATACTAATACTAGTAATGTATATAATTATTATACATTATATCGACATCACACAGACACCGCAATTCAACGAGCAAGTACAGAAGATGATGGCGAGGAGAATGCGCAAAGGGATGCCGAGTACGAGAGGAAGCTCGAGAGAATTAAGAGGAGACAGAGAGCAGAGATGGAGGCGAATAGAGCCGCATTGGAGGCGAACCGGGCTCAGTTGGAGATTATTTGTCGTTCGATAAACCTTCCGTGCCCGCCAGCTCAACCAGTTCCACAATATCCTGATGACTCGGACTCGGACTCGGAGGATGAGGAGATAGTCGAGACTCCGTGATGGTCGTCATCAATAGGTAAATCATTTCCAAATTTCTTGTGTTATCAGACTTACATAATAATTGTTAGACTTAATTAAAACTCAGTTGAAATTACTGAAATGTGTAATCCGTTGAATGTTGTATGGTTTCTTCCAGACATATATGTTCTTCTTTTAATTATGGTGTATTTGAGAATATTTTATGGAAATTATGTTTGCATATCTATGTAATCTTTATTGCTGAGCAAAGCTGGGGGAACTTTGGAATTGGTATGTTAATTTCGAACTTGTTTCAAAATGGGAAAAACACAAAACAACCAAAACCTGGAACGCTTAATGTACATTACCAACGCGCAACCGGGGTTTACCAACTCGCGCGTGTTGGTAATTACCGACTATCATGCGTGTTGGTACTTACAGACATTATTACCAACGCGTATGCAAGTTGGTAATTACCAACAGTTTGCTACCAACTTGCACGCGTTGGTAATTACCAACTGCCATGCGCGTTGGTAATTACCAACCCCCTTACCAACTGCTGTAAATTGGTAATTATCAACGCGGTTTCCTACCAACTGTCATGGCAGTTGGTAACTACAACTACGCGTTGGAAACCAAGCCCGGTTCCTGACCGTTGGTAATTACCAACTTGTACGGGTTGGAATTTACTAACGTGTTATTACTTGCGCGTTGGTAAAAAAATTTCCAACGAATCGAATACCAACGTGCGTTTACTAACAGCTCCGCGTTGGTAAATTCAGTTTACCAACATGCAGCAGTTGATAACCGGCAGTTGATAAACTGAAGAATTTTAGTAGTGTAAGTTTTTCAAAATAAAGAGGATAAACTGTAAGTTAGGGTAAGCCTCAAGGGGTAATTGTAACTTTTCTATAGTTTTTTTTCGTTTTCATGCTGCTATAGTCGATGATACTACATTATTATTGGTAAACTGTCGATTTCCAAAGCAAGGGGCGAGGGGGTTGCGTGGGTTTTTGCAAGTCATCCTATATTTTATTTGGATTCCGGGTGATCACAGTAGAGTCTAGAGCCAAGCCAAGCCAACCGAAGAAAATACGGCAACAATGCAAGCATGACTATTTCGAGGTAGTGTGGCCCAACGTTACATAACTAATTTGCGCTACTCGCATTCACCCAGACAGACATCCAGCCCATGACCCATGTCGACAGGTTTGGCCCATATATATATATATATATATTGGCTTTCGTATTAGCTTTACCCTTAGGAGGAGGGACTCAGCCTTTCTTACAAGGTGAAGGCTTAAAGCAAACTCAAATTGAGTTCGCGCTTTTTACACAGCAAACAAGTTCATTTATAAACATAAATTAACCACTCGAGATCAATTGTGATTAAGCTCGGTAATCTATAAAAGCTCCCAACATTAATTCTTGTCCAAATGCAAGACTGAGATTCCCAAACAAAGCTTGAAATGAAACCGAGATTGCTTACAAGTAGTTCAACAGGGCTTTTCACTACAAAACGCAGTAAGATATATATACACTGCACCTCATGTCATGTGCCAAGAGAAAATACTAAACCTCAAATAGTAATTTTGAGACAATTTAAATATGAAACTAGTAATTGACAAATTAATTCTAGACGTATTATATAAGACGAAAAATGGCAAAATGAAACAAATTAAAGTGAAGTATTAGAATCATTAATTAGAGCACTTAGGAATTGCAAAGTGCAATACAAGAAGAAGAGCATATTGCTATGACTCAGAATTTATAAGTTGCAAGAAAAGAAATCAAAACCTCTGATCTGATCTCATCATTGGATATCCGTATCAATATCATCAACGGAGTTCAGATTACACACTTTATTCCCAGCATTACTTTTCTTCTTCCTTCGTCCACCGCAGGAAATCGATATCTCGCAGCCAAACACATTCCCGAAACACGTGAAACTCCCGTCCTTCTCCCTCCTCCGTCTCGATCCTTCTCCTCTCCGCCTCCTCGACTTCTTACTACTCGGTGCCCGCGGCGACAGCTCCGACCTCCTACGCCTCTCCTCCTGCAAGTGCTTGCTCAGTCCATCTGCTTTCGTCGCATTCTTCGTCGCTGGCGGCCTGTACAGTCCTTTCGCTATTGCCGCTGCCACCACCGACGCCGACGGTCCCACGTCCGATGACACTTCCGACCCTCCATTCACCGTGCTGTCTCCGTTACACGCCGATTCCATCCTGCCATTGACGGTTGAATTATTACCTTCGGCTTCCTCGGGTTCCCGAACCTCCAATTCCTCGGTGGTCAGGTCCGTCTTGTCACTCTGCGAACGGCGTAGTTTCGTAGGGTTCCCGGGCTGTAACTTCTTATTGATCCGCTCTTCAACGCCCACGATTTCGCTGATCACGGCGGAGGAACCATCTTTGGAGCTGTACGAGTCGTAGATCGGTAGGGCTCTCATGGTACTGTCGAGGCGCGCTACACCCAGGGTGAGAATCCCCTGAATACGGCCGGAGGGGCGGCGAACGTGGAGCGAGATGATGCGCATGGCAGCGTTGTTTACCTTGGATTCGGGATCTGGGCGGAGAGTGAAGAGATCGGCGATGAGAACCTTGACTTGACCGACGAGCGCATCCTTGACCCATGCGGCGGCGTATATCTCGATTTCGACAGCGGTATCTTCTGCACAGAGCAGGTTTTCGTCAAGGCGGAAGACGAATTTGTCATTCCAAGTGGGGTCGGTGAGGCCAGTTTGATCGACCCGGGTAGCGAGCTTTCGTTCCGGGTCGACCCAGGCGATGGCGTAAGTTTTCATGGTTCTGGAGATGGGGGCCAAGTCCTGGGCGGAGATGATGGTGATCTCCAGGACTCTGGAGGGGTGAGCGGAGGGAGCCATCGGCATTGGCTGGCGGCGAGAGAGGCAGCTGCGGTGCCCGCTGGAGCTTCGCTGGACGGAAGTCAGGAAACAAGCAGCACACGGAAGGGCTGTGAAGACGGAGCGTGTTTATATATGCGGCGAATAGGTCGCCGAATCGCCTTGGTTCAGAGGAATGAATAAGTTTCGGTGGAATTCGACATCTGGCAATGGCAGTCTTAGGGGCGGCTTTGTCGCCAGTTCGTTTTTCTTTCTTTGCATTTCGCGGGGCAGGGACGTAGTTTTTTGTTTACAAGTTTTCCATGTAGGTTGGGATCACATCACACTTTTTGCATGATTCTTTAATGATGTAATTAGTCAGAAAAGTAAGTAAAAAAAGATAAACTATTTAAATTTTAGTTTGGATCATGGTTGTTGATGGATCAAAGACCACTGAATTTCTAGGTTCTACAAGCCGGGGCTAGCTAACATAACACGAATTCAATGGTCTATTATTATCATTGCGTATTTTCTACTCACAAGCCATCTCTCTGATCTGATCAAGTAGTAATTAAGTTGCTCAATTTATTATCTAATCCTAATGATCTGATTGCGAGTGGTTAAGAAATGTCATTATCAAAAAGTACCTCTTATATTGGGTAAAATTCATTGGAGGTCATCTAGCTTATTTTTTTATCCTGTTCGGGTACCTTACCTTTATTTTTTCCTATTGAAATACCTTATCTTTTATTATGTGTCATATTTAGGTACTTTTCGTTAATTTTAATGTTAAGTTTGACAGAAAATAATGACATGACATTAAATAATGTCAAAATAAATTTAAAATAATAACTTCAGTGCTCAAATTTTTTTCAATTACTAATTCTAACCCTTGGACTTCCACCAAATTCCCTCAAAAGCTCCTCTTCTACCTGCCATCGCCAGCCGCCTCCACCCCAACCGTCGCTGACCACCCTCCATTCCAATCACCGCCGACCGCCCATCAGCCACCAACCCCGCCGTCATGTTTGTGGAACACAATGTGAAGTGAAGCATTCTGCTTATTTTTGTGAGGAATGCTCGGACTTGTGTGGCCTCAGAGGTAAGCTAAGATCTGTTACGTGTTTGCTAAAATGCCTGCACAAACATAGAAAACTTTCCTTACAACCTTTTGTCTCTCTGGCAAGCTCTTGTAAAAGTGCATCAATTTTTTGAAGATCAACTCTGTTGTACGATCCTGCTCTAAGGAAAAACTATCAAGAACATATGGGTGAATATGACTTTTGTGTCCGATCGGTGGGGTTACTCTGCTAACCCTTCTTATAATTGTTTCTTTAAGGCAAAGGTGGACCATTTCAGCCACGAACACCCTTTGAGCTTCATTGAAGTGTGCGAGGATAGATGTCTACCTCGCTGTGACTGTTGCTTGCTCATCATCCAGGGTCCTGCTTTTGCTTCTCTTAGCTGCAATTTTTGGTTGCACCAAACATGCTTCGAATTGCCAGTAAAGATGCCGCAGCAGCATCCTCTCCACCCAAATCACTCTCTCAGACTGGTAACCGGCTATGACCATAAGACATCAGAGATTTTTGTATGTGATATGTGTGCAAATCTTTATGCTGGCTTCAGGTATAACTGCCGTGACTGTTGCTTCAGTCTTGACCTAGCATGTGCCAGTGACAGAGATGTCTTGGTTCGAGAGAGAAATACAATCCACCACTTTACCCATGAGCATCCCTTGACTCTATGTTCTTCTGAGAAGCTGAAGGACACGGCTTGGGAGGATTTTCGCAGCAGTTCACATGTAAAAGGTGTCTTCAACCTATTTTTGGCAATGTCTATTGTTGCACCAACTGTAAGTTCTTCCTTCATGATTCTTGCACTGAAATACCAGTAGAAATGCATCATCCTCTTCATCCGCAACACATGCTTTTGGCTGGAGGTTCCAATGATGAGCGGTGCAATGCCTGTAAAGTATGCTTCTCTGGCATTACTTTTAAGTGCGAAAGATGCTATTTCAACCTTGATGTTCAATGTGCCTATTCCCAACTATTGCCCTTAAGACATCCATGCCATAACCACATGCTTATATATGTGGAGAGAGAAGTTTGTAAGCCTCTTCCTTGTGAGACCTGCACCATCAACTGTGATTCCCTGTTCTATAGCTGCATGAGTGCAATTTCCGTATCCACCTTGAATGTGTTCCACTACCAGATGCTATAAATTGCAAACATCATGTGCATGCACTCACTTTAAATGATTGTGTTGCTGAAGACTCACAGGAATATAACTGTGGTGCCTGCAAGAATGCAAAGAATCCAAAAAATTATGCTTATGGTTGCAGAAAATGTCAATATGCTGTTCATATTGAGTGTGCGATTTCTGAGGTATGTGAATTCTCTGCATGATTGAATTTGGCAATAACTGGTAAACACATTACCTTTGTTTAGTTTTCACAAATGAATTTGAGCTAGCAGATGAAAGACATTAGCAACCAATAGAAAGGAAAGTGTGACAAAGAAAACAGCCTAGTTGTCATAGATCCTGCCCTGAGTTGAATCTCCAAGAAGCCTAGGACTTATATTATCAGCTTCCTTGAACTTTGTAGCCATGGACACACACACACACACACACACACACCCCTCTTCTAGTTCTGAATTTAGTAATTGTGTTTGGAACTTCTTTTTTCCTTTCCAGGGAGAGAACTTGGAGGCCTTGGCATGCCTAGTCCTTGATAGACGGTCCCTGAAGAAAACAATCTCAATGGGGGCGTCTGTCAAAATGATAGGGGAAAGAAAGATATGCAGGAGAGGAAGATGGAAAGAAAGCTCATAACATTGAAGAAAATAGTGAATATCACAGAAGGTCATGTGATTCACTCCTTTATTTATGGATCCATTGATGTTTCTTCAGCTCTGGATACAGGCCTAGAAGGTAAGTAACAACAGGATTAAAAACTGGAAAGTGCTTGCATAGTTGGAGTAACTGGTGTTGATAATTTCACTCTTTAGTTTAAACATCAAAACTCATTAATTTGGAGAGTGCAAAAGCATGAACAAGATATCGTTTGGCCTATTTAGCAAAATCCAGTCGAATTGTTAACTCTTTCACAACTTCAAGCAAAATGCTACTTTATGTTACCTTAAATTCCGAAAGTTTAGCATGTTTTTTTTTTTCAAATGGGGCAGCTTTGGATTTCCTTTGCTTGAAAAATTCAATCAAGGAGATAAAAGTACCCTGTGGTCAGTTCAATTAACTAAAAATTCTCTAGTTTTGCAGAAGTGATCAAATTCTTCTCCAACAAAATAACAGGGGGAGATATTACAAAATTAAAGCACTTGTTGTTTTCAGTGGGAGAATGGAGACATATTTGCATCAATATCAAAAGTTAGAGCAAATGACATTTGAATCAGCTCATGCAATAGTCATGATTTGAGGATAACGGGATACAAATCTAAGAAAAAGTGAAGGATGGATGCCAGGAGCTGTAGCACTTAACTAGAACAGAGTGGTACTCCAGAGCTCTCTCCACTGGGCTCACTTATTAGATGACATAAAAAATATTAGTTAACATATCATCAAGACTTGTATCTTGAAACTTCAAAACGCTACATTCAACTTGCATACCTGTTTGTTTCTGCTCGTTATCCTTGGCTTTCCAAAGCTACAAATTGAATATGAATCAACAGTCTGCTCAGTGCGATGCCAGTATCTTCAAATAGTCCCAACCACTGGCATTTCACTTGCCTTCTGGTTCTCACAACATGCCTTAGACCTAGATGTTAGTAATTGTTTCTTTGGCTTCTCCATCCTTAACACTCCTAAAATTGGCCTATCTTCATGACTTGCTGGCACCTTTGCATCATCGGTAGGCGTATTCCCAACTGACTCAGTACTAGCCTTGGTGATGGGTGTTTTTTTCAGATCCATCGAACCAGCTCGAAAGACATGCATCAACTGCAATTTCTTGATCCACAAGCTTCTTGCCCTTTTGGACTTAGCTTTGAACCATATGTTGGCTTGGTGAGTTCGAAGGACCAAGAGACCTCCTACTATAATTGTACAGTCCTCCTGCTGCACATATGTTCTCCTTTTCTTGATAGTTGAATTTGGTGCCAGCTTTCTCTTCAACTGCTCTTAACTAGCCAAGCTGTTCATCGGAGACAAGAACTGAATCAGCGATCTTAGACCATTTTGATCGATTTCTCCGACAGAAAATTTGTAGAATGCAGTTGGACCTTTAACTTCTTTATCACAGATTCAGCAGCAGACACCTTTTCCTAGGCCTAAAGTCCATAAACAACGACACAATGGCTCTGATGACTCCTCCACAACTGACTTTTGACCATCATCCTCATCACCCTCTGCGCTATTTGCGTGTCCGTAGTTACGAGGCATCAACCTGGGCAAATCCGAAGTCTCAGTGCGCCACACTGGTATTAGAACCTGGCCCGCCGCACATTGGGGTTCGAACAGAAGAAGAGTGGCTACAGATACAGAACACCAAAAATTTTGTCTAGAACGAACGAACGAACGAACGCACGCACGCAGGCTCTTACCTGAGCTAGGGTTTCTCTAACTCGAATTGAGACACTTACCGAGCGTGAATCAATTTGGGCGAGTCCATGGCACTGGCTCGAGGTTGCTTTTTCCTAGGCTCGCCCGCGCTTCGTAATCACCAGCCGCTTTTCGGCAACCATCGGATGCTAACGGGTTTGCGGACAAACGGCAACTCCAAAATACCAAGCTGTAACTGTAATTAACTGCGTTATTTTACGCCAGCCGTCCAACCTTTTGATACGTCAAACTTTTTACTCAAGTAAGATATTTTGAAAATGAAATTGGCAACAAGTAAAATCAAAGCTAACAACAATGTTTTTTTTTTAAAAAAAAATAATTCTGAATCCTTGTTTTACAAGGAGCTGTTGGAAAAAAAAGGTATAGGGTGTCTTGAATTCTATTGAACTTTGTACCATGTCAAAGATACAACCAAATAAACCGTGGTTTAGAGACAACAATGTTATGAGCCATTAGTACTGGGACATTTTCTTTTCATGGATGGAGAAAAAGAAAGTAAAATATACATTCAGTTCAACAACAATGTCACGAGCCATCAATCCTCCAACTTTGCTCACTCTGACTAACTTTAAGTTAGATATCCCCAGTTCAGTACGTTTTAACACAAAGGGGTCAATTAGATTTGTTTCATATTTATGTTTGCCCCAAAGCTTTGGGAAAATTACAAACGGTGCAAGACATAGAGTATTTGCTCACTTATCTTACTTAAGGGGCAAAATATACTGGAAGTTCATCTCTCCGAATGTGCTATATGCAATGTAAATTTAATCTCGCACTGCAATTTTGATTGAAGACTGTGGTCTTTAATATTGGAGGATATTGTAGCTAATTCCTAGGTCCATTATTCAGTTTTACGAGCAATGGATAGAGCACTCGACATAGGTACAATCTAAACTAAAGATGAATAATAAGATTTTGAGGGAAAGACACTAATGTTCTAACTTTATATGATCCGGTGAAATTAAGGGTTGGGCAATGGATTAATGCAAAATGACCACTCTAAAATAACGAGCTTAAACTTGATTTTTGTGCTTAGGGGTGAAAAGGGGCTTGGCTTTTTTTCATTAGCTTAAGCTTGAGCTTGAGTTTAGGCTTTTTGAGCAAGGCTCAATCAAGCTTGAGCTTGAGCCTGAAAATAAGCTTGAATCCTAATCGAGCTCGAGCTCGAGCCAAAAGGAATTTGGTCCCATATAATAACGAGCCTAACGGGCCTCTTTGGTATGGGAAAATAGACATGAGCTCAGCAAATTATTTCTATTTGGGACAGAAATTTCCAGATCTTTGCCGCTTCAACCCAAGGCCCCTTGGTCTCCATGTCCTCCCTGCCAGCATCAAGAACGCTAGATCCACTGTCCCAACTCTTCCCTCCATGACGACAACGAGGACGTTCTTAGCACCGTTATCTCTCTCCTCTTTGGTATCAGCTGCAGAGGTTACACCGCCGATTCAATGATCGAGATTCTTTCAGACTTTCGCAATTCGACAATTGTGATTCTTTCGAAGATGATAGCAATTTGATTCTTTGTCGGCCCATTCAATGATCATGATTCTTTGCTAGCTATCTTTCAGAGAAGGTAAAAAAGGAGAACATCATGAATTCAAAAACCGCCGATTCAATGATCGAGATTCTTTCAGACTTTCGCAATTCGACAATTGTGATTCTTTCGAAGATGATAGCAATTTGATTCTTTGTCGGCCCATTCAATGATCATGATTCTTTGCTAGCTATCTTTCAGAGAAGGTAAAAAAGTTCAAATGTCTATATATGAGTGCTTTGTCCTATTCTTTCACCCCTTGCTTGTTGTGTTTAAATGGCTTGTTTTTGTTTCTTTGGGTTAGCTGGGTGACCATAGATGGGTCAATGTTGAGAAAATGCAATGGATTCAAATGAAGCAGATCTTGTTGCTTGTCTTGAGAAAGATGATGGCTTATTTGTGAAGTTTATGAATTCAGGGCAGAGTAGCAAAGTGTTAAAAAGTTTGGGATAGTATATATAATTTTCCCTTCTCTGGTTATGTATGTAGGAAATTTTAAATTCAGTCCTTATTTTTCATCTACGTTATAATTATGATACTAAAAATTTATATGTGTCGTTCGAGCTTGGCAAGTTTTCGAGCCAAACTTGAGCCTAAAAAGTTGGGTTCAAGCAATTTGAGTTCGAGCCCTAGCAGTATCGAATAGTAAAGGAGCCGAGCTCAAGCTTAGTGGGCTTGAGTTCGAGCATGGCACAGCCATTTTTATCTCTAGTTGCGCTTGCAAGAGTTAGTATTGTAGTAAAAATTGCTGAAATTTATATTTTCTGTTAATACTGTCGATTTAATATAATTCAAAAATTACTGAAATTTAGGAGAAAAAGGGTGAAAAAAAAAACAGGGATGACAATACCAAGTTAGAACCCTTGTTGTAGAACGGGAACACATTACATTTGTGTCAACTCAAAAGTTTGTTTATTAAAATTAGAATATAACATTTGAAATTTCAATTAAATCATCCCGTTAACTGCAAAACAAAACAATAAAATTCTAAGAAAATTCATTCCATTCTAAGGATAGATAGCAAGGGCTGAAGCACCACTGATTGGCTAAATTTGAGTGGCTAAGTCTGTCCAAAGCTCTCTCCACTTAGCTCTCTCATTCTACAAGACCAACAAAATATCAATATCATGTCAGCAAGCCATAGATCTTGAAACTTCAAAATATGAATGACATCGACCTACTTACTTCTTTGTTTCGGCTCCTTGTTCTAGGTGTTCCAAAGCTACCACAACTTGAATCTGAATCTACAGTCTGCCCGGTGTGACGCCAGTAGCTTCCGATAGTCCCCACCACTGGCATTTCATTCGGCTTCTGGTTCTCACGCCGTGTCCTAGTCCTAGATGCTAATCGTTTTGTTGGTTTCTCCATCCTTAGCTCTCCTAAAAGTGGCCTATATCTATGACTTGCTGCTGGTGGCTTTGCATCATTGGAAGGCACATTCCTAACTGACTCAGCTCTTGCTTTGGAGATGGGTGTTTTTCCAGATTCAACCAGCCAACTTGAAAGACTTGCATCAACTGCAATTTCTTGATCCTCAGGCTTCTTGCCCTTTTCACTGAGCTTTGATCCATATGTTGGTTTAATGGACTTCGGAGAACCAATAGGCCTCCTATTATTATTCTCCAGTCCTCCTGCTACACTGATGTTCTCCTTTTCTTGATGATTCAACTTGGTGATAACTTTCTCTTCCACTGCTCTCAGCTGGCCAAGCTGTTCATCGGGGCTGAAAACTGAATCAACAAACTGGCTCCCGTCCATACCAGCGTCATTCGACCCAGTTTCGTTGACGGCAAATTTGCAGGGTGGAATTGGACTGTTAACTTCTTTATCATCAAATTCAGCTGCAGACACCCTTCTCCTAAAGTCTATAGATAATGAAAACAATGACTCTGATGACTCCTCCACAGCCACCTTTTGACCATCATCCTCATCACTCTCTGCTCTATTTGCATATCTGTAGTTATGAGGCTTTGATGGAAGCAAAACGGGGACCTGGAAATTGACTTCTTTGGGTGTTTCTCCTGTCTCTCCACCCTCCTTTTCCCCAGCTCTCCTCATCAACTTAGGATTGACTTCCTCATTTGGTGATTTCCCTTCCCCACAGCTAGTCACAATTAAATCAAATTTCAACTTTTTCTGATTATTATGGCAGGTAAACGCCTCCTCTACCACTTCTCTGCACCGGTGACCACGAATCATGAATCAAGTAAACCATAACATATATCGAAGGACCCCAAAATATAATACATATTAGAAAATTCGATCAATGAACAGTAGACCTGCTGAAATGATTACATACTTTGGAACAGTGACTAAGTTGATGGATTTCTCCAAATCTTCTTGCTTAAAGTTCCCTTTTGATTGAGTAGCAGGATTAGCTTCGTCCCTCTGAGTGGAGAATTCATACATAAACAAATTACTCCAACCAACCACATTGAAATTATGGAGAAAGAAAAATCCTAAGAACACATACCCAAAAAGAAATACTCAGAAATCAAATAATTAAGAGACTGGAAAGTCTATGGAAGGGAGGAACTTACAGAAAGTTGGTGGGAGGTTGGACCGACCAAACGGCGGCGCTTTCGGAACTTAGAAACAGGAAAACAAGCCAGAAAGCAAGTCATTATTGACTCGTTTATGACTAAAAGCTTGAACTGATTTTCAACGAGATAGAGAAAAAGGAAAGTGTGGTTTTGGAGAGTGTAGAGAGAGAAAGAGAGGCGCTGATTGGGACTTCGAGAACGGCGCAGATACGGAATTGGTGTGCGTTTGGTTTTGCCGAAGTATGAATGGATATGCAGGGAACAGAGCAGCGCAGATGGCTCGAATTGTTACCGTTGGAGATGCTGATCATTTGAGATTCTTTGGGCTTCATTCAACTTGGGTTGGGCTTTTCTGTTCGGGTTTCATTAATCTATGCAATTCTCCTCACCACCCTACTTTCCCCCCTTTTTAACCCTTTGATTTATTTTTAGTGATCACTGATCACTAATGTTAATCACCTCGTGTCTATTAAACAAAATGCTAGCCATCTTGTTTGTATCAAAACAAAAGAAATATTAATAATCTTTTGATGGCTTAAATTCTCGATCAACGCTGAAAATATCCTGAATTCGATTTGTTGATCCTTAAATTGGTTTCCAAACAACCTTTGAACTATTAACGTTATGTCTAGCTTGTCTGCTAATGGCCGGTCTCAGAGGGCCTCTAAACCTGAACCTTCTCTCAAGCTTGCATCATCATATCTGACATGGTTTGTGTTTAATAATTTTAAATAGAACAAAATGACAAATCTTACTTTTGAATGCCAAGTGAAAAAACAATTCAATTATATTATAACAGTTACATTATTTGATAGCAAAACTATCTATGGCTTCAAGTCAAATGGTAAAGACCCTTGATCCGTTAGTTGGCTTCGGTCACCTGTATACAAAGGCACAAAGGATGGTGTTGGGAGAATCTTTTAGGGTGTGTCACAGGGGAAGCCTATCTGACGCTCAAGTCATAAATCTGTGATAATTTATATCCTAGAAAAAAGTAAAGGACACTTCTTATATTTATAGTGAATAACTAGATTTCATAGGCTTGTACACTAGCTTACTAGCCCATTCAAACTTTGTACCTTTAGTATAGTATTTGGGTCATGTATCTTGTTGACCCTACAAGTCTATTTCAAGTAATCGACATCATTACCAAAATAATGATACTTTGTTTGCCTTCCCAACCTACACCGGACACAATCCTCTGAGTGATTGTTGTTGTTGTAGGTGGCTATTTAGAAGTCAGTTTGACACTTTTTTATTTGGAAGTCAGCTTGGACATGATTTTAATTATTTATGAGCTATTTAGACCGGTTGTGGTAGAGGTACACAAGGGTGAGAATTAGTTTCATCAGTGAGAGCAACGACATTATTAAAATATGCGGGACATGATGAATATGGTCCATATGGCTCATAACTCTGTCTTGCGGCATTGTGATAAGGTACAATGTAATGCTTTGGTCTGTGGATCAGATTTAGCATAACTATTACCAAGAGCAAATGCTCATGATTTGTGTGCTTCGGAAGTGGAGACTAGAGATCATCTTCATTTTTACTACCAATGTGCCAGTTATGAAGTAGTTAGGATGAAGGTTTTGTATTATATGATGATTCACCATGTGTGAAGTACACACTTCTAATACATACATACATACATACATACATACATACATACATACATACATACATACATACATACATACATACATACATACATACATACATACATACATATTAGAATCACCGCTAGTTGTAGCTAGCCTTGGCATTGGATTGATGCTATGAAGCTTCAAAGTCTTGACCATGGCAATATGAATTATGAAACCGTTACGCATAACTCTGGATGTTCCTACATTTCTTTTAAGATTTTAAAATAAATTTACAGTTATTTTCAAGGACAAGTTTTGCTGATGATATACCCAACCTTTTATTCACGTCTTATTTTTATGCTTGACTTATCAACCCTTCTCTTTTCACCTTAAAATTTTAACATATACTATCTTAAAATTAGCTCATCACACAGCATTTCAAAATGATCATATATATTATCACTCAAGGTTATCAAATTTGAGTTTCTATTTAGAGATGTCATTTTGGTTTTTCTACAATCGTAAAGTCATAACAAGTCATAAAATTTTAAGATTCTAACAAAAAAAATTTTAGAAAATGATAAAAATTATAATCATTTAAATTATCTTGAAAAGTTCATATTACATAGTAATATTTTCTCTTACAAATACTTTAATACAAAAAATTTTCATGCTATAAACATAAAATATAAGAAAAACAAGTTTTAAAATCCACAATTCATAATGAGAAGTTAAAAACATCTCAATCATCTATTGAAACACATAAAACATTATGACCAATGATAGTATCAATATTATTATTTTTGAAATTCATATATTCTTCTTTTTCTCTTGTCATTTTATTATTTGAGATGCGAATTCATTTATGCAAACACTTATATCATCATTGACATTTTTTTCATTTATATCCACATTCACCTAAACTTGATAACTAGGGTTATCAAAGCCATAGTGAAACAAAGCTATTCAAGTGACACAGAGAGCCAAAGGAAAAAAACAAGAGATGATTTGTATTTTATTTTTTTGGTTATGTTTGAATTTTTCTTTTTGTGTTAACCGTAAATGGGTCAAGTTTGACTATATAAAGATTGACTTGAGCAATATATGTTTTTTTGGCATGTGATAATTTTTATCCCAATTTTAGTAAATCTGACATAATAATGTAGAAATGTACAAATATAAAGTTTCTAAGACTAAATTCAATATCATAACGATTTTTACCTAAATATAAATTTCTACTAATATTTGAGATGTTTTTTGTTTCTAAGGCCATAAAAATGTAAATTTCTAATACTCAAGTTGTGACTTTAATAACTACCAGTATCGTTGCTCGTACGATGTACCGGTTAATATTTGTATAAATTTTTATTATATTTAATTACTAAAAAATAACTAAAATTTAATAAATCTTAGCATAAAAACTCATTTTATGTGTTCAAGAAATTTGAAATAGTTATTGCTTTTATGTGTTCAAGAAATTTGAAATAGTTACTGCTAACTATCTTTATATTACATAAGAATAAATAAATATGTCACAATAATAATTAGTCAAAATTTTAAAGAGTTAATGGAAAAATAAAATAAGATGATTCAAGTAATGCATGTATCTTTTTTTATTAATCAATGTTGAATAATCATGAGAAATCAACTGTCATTTATTAAATATTCTTTTTGACTTTTTTTGTTTCAAATATTCATTTTTTGTTTTATGGAGCAAGGACTATTTAATTATACAATATCGTAATAGAGGTATAGATAAGTTGATTCTCAATGTTCTGGTTTAGCAAGATGACATTTTATGGGTTAAGACATGTAATATTATAAATACATGGACATTCTATGATATGTCTAATAAGTTTGAAACATATTGTCTTAAATAAGTCATATATAATATATAGTTCAAGGACTACTTAGTCATATTCTTTTATGAAGACGTAGATTTCATCTTTTTCCATACCTTACACCAGTTGAAGAGTTGGCAAAGAGAAGATAGAAGAGAGGTAGATCTGCATATAATAGTATATAATAAAATGAAAATAAAAGATAGATGAAACATATTTTTTAAGAAAATCTATCTAATTTAATTCCTCGTTGCTCCCAAACTTCTCTTCCCCACAAATCTTTGTAGTTATGATGATGTATCAAATCTCCATTACAAAATCTCTAACTTAAACTTTACATTGCACGTGATAATTGATGCATTAGCATTGAGAAGCAATTTCACAGTGCAAGATTTCATGTGATCCAACCACTATGTCAAAGATTCTGAAAAGAAAAAAAATAAAAAAATAAATTGAGTCCATGATAGAGATTAAAAAAAAATGTGAAATAAAAAATAGAATAGCCCTATCATATAAGAAATAAAAAGTGTTTTGATGATTCACAAAAAATAAGAGAAGAAATTAGATTTGTCCCAATTTATATTGCCTTTAATTAAATAAATTCAATTATTAATATACGTAAATGAAATAAAATAGTAGAAATAGGTAATAATTTAATTTGATTTTTTAAGAATATTGAAATAATGAAACGTCGAAACAATTGCTAAATTAATTTAATTCAAATTTATAAAGAATAATGGAATAATGATTATAAAGTTAATTGTTCATAATTAAGAACTGAAACAGTAAAATGTAACTAATTTAAGTAATTACAATTAGTAATTTAATGATTTTGTGTGTGTTATTGTGTTCATGTGTGAAAACGGGGAAAAATAATGGATGTAAACATTAAGGACTACTATAAAATAAAAAAAAAAAGATTAATGATAAAGATCTAATCCACTTCTTACAAAATTATATAAATAAGTAGTTCTTAAACTGTTACATGTAACTTATTTAAGACTCTAAGTTTCAAACATTGCAAAAATCACCATAATAAATAATTCAAGACTATTGCTTAATTTTATATATATATATATATAGGGGAGATTTAATTGTTAACAATAACAAAGACTACTGCCCTTCACTAACAATAATTCAATCGCTAACAATCACCAGCCCATGTCACCATGAATTTTGTCAGCCTAAACTATCAGGGCCTCAAGTCAGCTCAAATAATTCATGCCCTTTGTCAAGCAATTCAGAAAAAGACTTTGGCTATGGTTTTTTGTTGGAAACCTGAAAGACTATAGTTAGGATGAAGTTGGTTCGAAAAAGGCTAGGTTTCTGGTCATGCATGGCTGTTTTTTGTGTTGGTGGTCAAAGACGTGGATTGGCGTTATTCTGGCAACAAGATTTAGAGGTTACCTTATTCCTATACTTTGAGTTCCATATGGATGTTATTGTTCAGGTCATAGGGTTTGAATGGAGATTAACAGGGTTATATGGACATCCAGAGGTTGATCTTTGTTTGGATTCTTGGGTGATCCTCTGCAGCTTGGCACATAGATCTTTTTTGCGTTGAGCCATCATTGGTGATTTTAATGAGATTTTTTAGGCACATGAGAAGGTCGGTGGCCAACCCCGCAAAGTTATTCAAATGGTGGTTTTTCGAGATGCTATTTTTTATGCTGGGCTTGATGATGTTGGATTCAATGGATACCCATTTACTTGGGAGCGTGTTGTTATGGGTAGGCTTTTTGTGCAGGAATGTTTGGATCGGTGTTTGGCTTCCTTCTCATGAAAGGGATTATTTCCTTGTTCCTATGTTCATAATTTTGTCTTTGTATGTTCCGATAATAATGGGGTGGAGGTTTTCTTATTGGGGAAACCAGAGTTCAGAGTGCAGAAGTGGCAATATGAAGCCATGTGGACTATTGAGGGCAAATGTGAAGATATCTTGAGGAGCACCTAGTCTAATGGATGCTACATTTCTTTGCATGAGAAGCTCAACACATGCAAAATAGGCTTGTCTAATTGGCATGCAAAAGACTTTATTGATATGCACAAACGAATTTATGAGTTGGAGAAGGAGCTTGAGAGAAGTCCAGTTGCGTGCTTCGTTGAGGACCGAAAACAACTTGACGTTGAATTGTTTGACTTGGTAGGGAAGGAAGAGCAACATTGGAGCCAATGTGCTAGATCAACCTGGCTCAAAGAGAGCGATAAGATTACTCGTTTATTCCATCAGACAGCATCAGGCAGGAAACAAAGGAACTATATCCACCGTCTGGTTACTAAAGCTAGTACTGAATTGAGCTCATTGGAAGATATTCAGAGGGAGGCTGCAGCTTTCTTTTTTAGTCTTTTTATAACTTATAATTCGTTAAGGATGGATGAACTTTTTTCACTAGTAAAACCTTTGGTTTCAGCTGCTATGAACGATAGTTTGCTTTCTCCATATGATCTCAATGAAATTCACGTAGCAATTTTCCAAATGCACCCAACCAAATCCCCTAACTTGGATGGCCTTCCGCCTTTATTTTTCCCAAAAAAAAAAAAAGGCATATCACGGTGCTTGTTGATCTGAATTTTACTTATTCTGTCCTAATTTTAAAGACTATAAATCCATGGGGTTTGTCCGAATTCCGCTTCGAGCAGCCTCTGCAAATGCCATGTATAAAATTATAACCAAGGTACTCATCAATCGACTAAAACTTATCTTGAATTCTATTATATCCGAACATTAGAGTGCTTTTGTGCCAAGGTGGCTGTTCACTAATAATACTTTGATTGCTCTAGAGATTTGCCACCATATGATCGGGTTGAAAGGTGCTTTTTGCAAGGTATTTTGGCTAAGTTGGGGTTTCAACCATAATGGATTGAGCTGGTAATGGGTTGTGTAGAATCAGCATCCTTTTCAGTTCTGATTAATGACATCCCATTGAGGTGCTTCTTTTTCTCTTAAGGCCTCCGCCGGGGAAATCCTCTTTCACCATTTTTAATTTTTATTCGTACTAAAGGACTTTCTTCTCCACTACACTCTACAGAGGCATAGAGCCTTATTGCAGAGGTGGCAATAAGTAGGTACAACCTACCATTATCACATTTGTTATTTGTAGATGATAGGATTATTTTCCTCTGGGCTAGAGAAAATGGGGCAAGACACCTATTAGCTATACTTCAACTCTACGAGTGTGCCTTGGGCCATAAAGTCAATATGTATAAGTCCTCTATATTTTTTAGCCCAAATATCTTGCAACATTAGAGACAAAGGTTATGTCATATTCTTGGTATTTCTAATTGTTTAAAGAAGGATTGTTACTTGGGTTTTCCATGGCTTTTGGGTAAGAAGAAGGCGTCACAATTCGTGTATCTCATTAAGAGGGTCTCTGGTAAGCTCACTCGATGGAAGACATCACTGCTTCCACAGGCAAAATGAATGACGCTAATCAAGGCTGTTATTTGGTCAGGGCCTTCCTATCTAATGAGTTGTATCCCGTTGCCTACGGAAATATGTGAAAAACTGTAATTGTTTTCTATCAAATTGGTTTGGTTTGTAGATACGGTCCATACGGAGGTACAAAAGATCTCGTGGTGTTCATGGAACAAACTTTGCATGTCGAAGCAGGCAAAAGGCTACTACTTTCATGATATTTTGGCTTTTAATAGGGCGATGTTGGCAAAGCAATGTTGGCATTTTATCTGTAATCCAACAAGCCTAGTGTACAGAGTGTTCAGAGAGAAATATTTTCCTTTCACCTTATTCTTATGCGTTGCCCGGCCTTTTACCTATTCAAATGTTTAGAAGGGTATCTTAGCGAGCCTGTAGGTCATCAAAGCTAAAGGTTTCTAGAGGATCAGTCAGGGCGTAAAAGTATTTTTAAGGAACGATAATTGGATTCCCGGGCCACATACGAAACTTATAACGTCTCCCCTTCCATACTCGGCCCATTTTTTAGTTACTAACCTGATTGATCAGAGTACTTTCTCCTAGAATGAAGGTGATATAGATGCACTTTTTCATGATTCAAATGCAGCAATTATAAAGGATATTCCTTTGAACCCCCATGTTTTCAGATGATCTTTTCACTTTAGGGATGACAGACAGGGCAATTCTAGTTTAAATCAACATACTATCTCACCTTTATTCTTTTGTATAGAGAAGACCCCTTGGTTAAATTTGATTTTTGGCGATCACTATGAAGGTTGAGCCTTCCTTCTGGGGTACAAGTCTTCTTTTAGAGAGCTTGTGCCAATCTTTTACCTGCAAGGGATAAGTTACAGACTCGTGGAATCCAAGTATCTCATTCCTGCCCTGTTTGTGGCCAAGGACTTGAACCTACTCATTGCATTTTTCTAAAGTGCCATTTTGCTCAATTGGTGTGGGATTTATGCCGTATGAACGTTCCACCCCTACCCCAAGATTGGGCAGGATGCTTCCGATCCTTTTTTTATGGCAAGCTACTGAACTCCCTAAAATTTGCAGTCATGTGTTGGTTTCTTTGGTTTAATTGAAATAAGGTTGTACATTAGTCATTTTGACAAACTCCCTCCCATATTGTTCTCAGGATTCATGCATGGTTAGAAAACTGGTTGTGGCAAATTCTTATCAAAAGAATTCACCAAGGTTGACAAACAAAATGCCTATGAAATGGAGGCTGCTGCCAAAGGGAATTATTAAAATTAATATCGGTGCAACTTGAAGGAGGGAGGGACGTCGGGTTGCTGTGAGCATGGTTGCACGGGACCATCATGGCCATGTCCATCTAGCCGTCTCATATTGTTTTTCATACTCCGGCTCTCATCCACTTTACTTGGAAGCATTAGCATTGTTGTGGGGTTTGAAGGTGGCACATCGCCAAGGATTCCATAGGATTCTCTTGGGATTTGATTCTTAGGTGTTGATTTCTGAAATTCAAAGTTCTTATTTTACCTTTTTTGTTTTACTTTAGAGCTATTGTTGATGAGGCTTGTACTCTCAGAAATTTTTTTTCTTTCTGGTTATATTCTTATGTTAGTCACTCAGTTAATAGTGTCATTCACTCTATTACTCAAAAGGGTTTGGAGTCCTTAAGTTGGTCTTCCTGTGGAGTTCTTTTTCCCCCTTGCTTTGTAATATCGTTTTAAGTAATCAATAAATTGGCCTACGGGTCTTTCATTAAAAAAAAAAATGATTGTTGCCGTTTCTGGACGCAGACACCTTTTTTATTACCAATTGTTTTCTCCTTTTAGGAAAAGTGATAGCATCCAGCCATCCGCGCAAAATCATTTTTTTTTTCTAAGTGAGGATTAAACCACTTTCAATTCATGAATTCCTGCCTTTTTTCCGTGTCGGTTGCCGAATTGTCCCACTTTCTTATTAAAAATAATTCATTATTTTTATTTATATTAATTTTTGTTTAAAATCAGTGCCATCTGAAAGCTAAAGTCACTAATTATAAATTTTTAATGAAATTTTGTTCATACCAACCAAGAAAAAGAAAAAAATAATAAATTAACCAACTATTTCAAAAAATAGTTTGAAAAATGCATTTTGGACTTCATTATGGAGAAACTCTCAATTACTTCTATTTATAATTACAAATGTCTTTTTTTGCAGCATCAACCGGCTACTGAGACAGACAATATTATCCGTACTAATCGCGTGTTACCTCACTTCTGTCATGTGTGTTCTGAGTTTCACTAAAGTACACTTCTAGTGAAAAGGTTTCAAAATTTTCCAACTCAATCACTCAGGGTCAGGGGCCCAGTGAGCGCAATTATAAGAGTTGAATGTATGGATGGCACAAAAAGAACTTCGATAAGCAGATGGTGAAAAACGTTAAAGCTAGATGATTATTGAGGAGTTTTTGCCATTCACATTTAATAATAGAAGAGTAATATTTGACCTTCTCGAAGAAACCACTTGATATAGAAAAATTCGGTACAAACATCATTATCCCACAAGTCGCAATAGAAAATTATTTCCCACATAGATGACATATCATTATTAATCATCTTGTCCCAAATTTTAACTGCAAACAACATATGATGGAAAGCACGCTATGAGGCGAATATATCAAGGCTGATATCCAGGAATAGGAGAAAATGCAAAATTTTACCATTTGGAGAAGATACAAATGACCAAGAAAAAAACATAGTTCAATGGTTGGTAACTTACATACAAAGGAACGACCAATCGAAGATAGGAGACACCATCCCCATCTGATCGGATCGCTTAAAAATACAACATAAGAAGCAACGCCCTTCGTAATCATCAGGTAGAAATAACGTGAAAGTCATCTAGTAAACCCTCCACCCCATGAAGCACAGAAAGTAGGTGGAAGAAACAAAGGGAAGATGAATAAGGCTAGGGGTTCATCAGAGACAAGGAGCCTCACCGCCTGTTCCAAATGAAAGTGCAAGCCACTCCACTAGCGGCAAGATCAGTAACTATGGACCCCCACCTGATTCTTCCACTTCCTTCAATTGCTGTCCACCATCCCCGCCTCTGGCTGCATTGTGCTTTCTGTGTTTCTTGCTCCTAGCTTTCTTGGCTTTCATGCGACGTTTCTTCTCGTTAGCATCAACCCAGGTATAATCAGGTGGAATGATGAATGGATCAATATCATCCCTATACCGGTTACTCTCGCTACCACTTGATTGGCCACCGCGGCTCCCTCTCATCCAGGAAATCCATGATGAGGATCCCTCTTGTTCCCGTGTTTTGGCATCTTGAAACTGAGCTGGACTTGAAGGAGGGGTGCAGAACTCCTCCAATGGCTGAAGCTCCTCAAATTTAGTGAAGGTCACAAGCACTCGAATAGTTGGGACAATTGGAATGGCAACCTGAAGTTGTACGACCAAAGAAACAATGTATGATGATGTCTGCCACTCAGTACATGAAAAAACCTTATTCACTTAATAAAAGCAAAAACATATTCTTAGAATCTTAGACAAGAAATATTCTTTCGCAAACGACCCAATATAGGAGTTAACAAATATTACTGCCTCTCCCAAATTGTATGAGCTACTTTCCATGTTGAGGTGTCCCAAAATGATGAACCATTTTCCTAAAGAAGCAATAAATTGCAATTCATTTTCCTATCTTGTTTTCAAAAAGTTGATATTTTCCAAGAAATAAATGCTTCTGTGTGGATAAATTTTGCAAAGATGTCAAAAAATCATAAGTTGCCTAAAACTCTGTCGAAAAGAAAATGGTCATAAAAAATTGGGATGGCGGGAGTACATGTTAGCTGATTGTACATATGTTCTACAGCCATTTGACGATTATTTAATCACGCAACATAGCAATAGAGTCGCCAAAAGAATTTGACAGACTCCAAGGTATAGGATGCTCAGTTCTGGATGTTCCAGAAGCCTAACAATCAGCCAGCTGCTAGAATGTCATTATAACAACAATGAATTTTCT
Organism: Aquilaria yunnanensis; assembly: GCA_039654915.1. NCBI lineage: Eukaryota > Viridiplantae > Streptophyta > Magnoliopsida > Malvales > Thymelaeaceae > Aquilaria > Aquilaria yunnanensis. The sequence continues at coordinate 32,083,741 of CM077600.1, read as the reverse complement.
GAAGACCCTTGCTGCAAAAGCCAACCTTTTTAATTTCATTGCCTTCACCCGCTTATACCTTCTTCACTTGCTTGTTCTACTAACAGTAAAATTATAAAACATGGTGTACATTCATTTATTTTATTACCAACAAGCACGGCATGCATTTATAGCTATGTCACTTATTTTTTATATTTTCAACAAGAAGATTATCAAAATTTCATCATTTTGGGGCAGAACGGGTAATTTTGTTAGAAGAGCAAATCATCATCGACTTGCTACATATTAGTACCTCAAAATAAGAAAAGAAAGGAATTCCTTATCCGACTTTCTCCACATTTATAAAAAAGGGAAAAAACAGAAAGAAGCAAAAAAGGAGGAGGAGGAGAAGAAAACAAAGGAAACATATAAACCATGAAATGTATGGTTAGAAGGCGTATATTGTATTACCTTGACAGGAAATGTTCCAGGAGGTAGCTTAGTTGTCAAAAGCTCCCTAAGCCTCCTTATAGCCTTGACCTTGTTGGCTAAGATATCAAGCAATGGTAGGACTTCATCCGTCTTTAAAGGAAAATCAGGCGTCAACCATAAGACAGGTCTCAGACCCTTCTTATATTCGCTTTCATGTTTAGTATCAGAATTGGTCACTTTCTTCTTTTTCTTTTTACTGCTTCTATCCTTCCCCTTCCTGGTATCGGTTACATCTTCCTTGGGAATTTCAGACGATAATTTCTGGTTATCAGCATATCTCTGGTTGCTACCTTCCGGAGCCAGCTTTGAAAACTTCTTCAAAATCTTTGAATCATCAGGATCATCGCCACTGTTCTTCAAGCTTTTCTTGTTCCAGCCAAACCAGCTTTTCTTCTCCTTAATAGCACCATTTCCATTTGATTCACATTCATGGGAACCAATTGAACCATTTCCTTGGCAATCAAGGGCTTCATGCTCTTCATCATCAGGAAAGCCCTCAGACCCAATTTGGAGAGCTGAATCCAACTGCATCCTTTCTTCAGCTGTCAGCACATCATCAAATTCATCATGTTCAACACCATTTGCAATCCGCTCTTCATCATCCACAGCAAAAAGCTCCTCGTCAGTCATTGCACCCGGAACTCGTCTTGACTTGACACTCACCGTCACATGAAGCATGTCATATACCTTGGCCTTCCAGTTGCCCACCATCTCAGTTCTTTCCTGACGCCTCCAATTCAGATGAGGGACAAGCTCAGCCTGAGTGACATCAATTCCAGGTCTGTACATATTAGTTTGAGACATCAATGCCACCTCTTGAGCAACTTCAGCTTCAGTAGGTTGAGCACCAGCCCCTTCCAGAGCATTTGTAACTTCCTTTTCCTTATGAGCAAGAACAATCAAGGAGCCAGGAGGCAAACTTAGGTTACCATCATCTGATGAGTATCCCTCACCCAGGAAGAGAAATGTTTGGTCTGACCTTTGAATGCGGAACCCATCAAAACCAGCTAGTGTCATATCAGCACGAAGATTGGAACCCCTCTTCCAAATGCGATAAGTATCTGACGGGGCAATACGCCCAATAAAAGGAATTACTGAACTTTCAAAGTGGAACGATATTTCCATGTAGAAATCACGGATACGTGCTGCTGATGCAACAATGCGAGGCAGCCTGCGACACCATTTTGCCCATGCTAGTGGCTGATAGTGTCGAGCAATGATCATAGCAATTGACTCTTCCCTTGTGCAGACTGCTTCTTGCAATGCACTCCAACCATTGTCATTCTGAAGGCTCCAATCTGCTCCAGCAGCCATCAATATCTCTGCTGACACAGGATCTCGCAATCTGACAGCCAGGTGCAAAGGGGTCTCACGGCCAGGTACATCACGACGATCAATTACACCTGAAACAGCATCTGCACGGAGCTCAGCCTCTAGCGACTCGGCTTCAGTATTGACCTCACCAGCCTTGGCAAGCTGAGGCAATGTACAGATCAGGCACCTAAGGGCAGCATGGTCACGACGTGCAACGGCCAAATGGGCAGGGCTGTGCGCATACTTGGAAAAATCTTCCATTGAGAGAATTCTCTCTCTGTTATCTCTATGCCACTATTTCTGTCATTTCTACCAAAAGCAACCTAAATGGTCCAGATCAACAAAAGCTTCTTCGAAATTCATCTTTAGTCTTCTAAGCTGAGAACTTCCACCTTAAACCACCAACAGTTGAAGGCTTTTGCCTCTGGGGATCACTCAATCCAGTGAATTTGCAATTTCAAATATCAAAACCTACTTTACGAGAACTCAGATCTTAAAATCCCCATTCAAACAAATCATGAAATCCTTATCCCTTGGGACACAGCCAAACCCCTTCAGTTGAAACAGTTGCTCCTCAGCTCGTTGGGGCGCGGCATACACGAAGCTTAAACTGAAAATGTGAAAACTTTGATAGGCGAATGATGTATCGCGAAAAGGAACAAGGCAGAAAACTACTTATTTCAACAACTAAATATTGGAATTCTAGAAAATCGAAATTCCATTATCTTTATTGATTATAGTAAAAACAGAAACGAAAGAAAAAGGAACTTCATTCTCAAACCAATCAAATTTTCATCAGCGCAAACCAGAGCTCTCGCATTTGCAAAGGATACAAGAACCAAAAACAAAAACCGAAGGTATACGAAATCTTCTGTTTTGATACATTCCACTAGCAAAGCAAATGGGTAACGAAAAAACGAAAGGAATTAAGATCAGAAACCCTACCCGAACAGTTAGGTCTTCAGCCGACGACCCTATGCAGAATCGAAGCTTAGAGAGAGACGGAGAGCAAACGGGCCGTCTATCGGTCTATATTGATACGAATCCGAAGGCCAAGATCTGGAAGAAGCTGACAGTTGAGTTTTTTCCTCCTTGAACCCAGATCTCTCTCTCTCTCTCTCTCTCTTTCTGTGAAAAATTTCTTTATCCCTGCAAAGTTTCAGCGCAGGCTGCGTCTCCTCACTTCACCTTTCTCTTTCTTTCCTTCTTCTCATCTTTCCGTCGAAATACTATTGTGCCCCTTGCTTTCTTGAAAATTGCTTTTTTGCCATGCAATTACCTCAGCACACTAACTTTTTCTAACTAGTTAGTTAAGATTTACATTTACTACAACTAGGCTGTTAAGTTATTCGAGTTCGACTCCGTTACTTATAACCTTGAGACTGACGAGTGACTAGCTGTTCTTTTTTTTTTTTTTCCCGAAAGTGTGAGTCGCTTTTTAAATGTTGTGATTGAGGTGTAAATTGCCCACCCGTTTCCAAAATGGGAAATTTGTAAAAAGGAAAAAAAATAGAGTATATCATAACATATACTTACCTCATTTTTATATAAATCTGTGAGTCTATTCATTTAGTATCAGTAAAAACACTAAGAGACCCTTACCATGAGGCATTATTGTTTTTTGTCCATCCAAATGTTATAGACCATCAAGTAAATGCAAGAAACCTATGATTAAATTGACTTGTTCTTATTGCACTATTCTCTAGTAGGGTTTTAGGAGCGATGCGAAAAAATAACAACTCGAAAAGTGTTGCTGCAAAAAGTGTGGGAAGGTTGGAGACAAAATAGGAGGTTAAGTGTTTTAGCTTTTTTCCACAAATTTGAATGTCATGGGTTGTGGTGGTGTGAGGTTTTACTTCAAAATTTTGGTGTTTTCTAAAATTATTTGTGAAATCTTGTCTTTGTTATGTCATGAAAATGAAATTTTTGATAGAATGTGTGATATGGGTCATGTTGGTATGGGGTTGCCATGCGTCTAATGTCTTTGTTTGGTGGGCTAGGTTTGTTATTTATTGAATCATAATGTTCTAAGGACACAAACTTGTTCTTAATATGCACTCCCTTACATTTATAATGTAAGAATAATAAGAACCATATATCATATTATAGAGACGAGGTTTATATGTCTTACACGTTGCGTCAGTTCAATCTGTGGTACCATTTTATTTAAATATAGCAAATTAACTTTTAGATAATAGAGTTTGGGGATGAAAATAGGAAAATTAAAGTTCTAGCAATTTGCATTTAACCATTGATGGAAAAGAATATCATAAAACAAAAAAATTAAGGTCTAGAGTTGACTAAAATCAAGGTCTAATGACTCTAATCTCTTTAAAATAAATTTTTGGAATTAATACGTTAAATAGTTATATTTGTTAGCAATTAAAAGTAGTGTTTAACCATTAACAAAAAGTAATAAAATATGGTACTAATTGGGGGAGGGGGGTTAAACCAAAAATTCCAAATAAAGTCTCAGAGCATCTAAGTCATGGCTAAAATTAGACAAATCATAGCAACCAAAGTTTTTTTATAGAAGATAGAAATAATTTTCCTACAAAAAGTGATATTTATCTTTGGCAGAAAAAATGCTAAAAAAGGTAAAATCGGATAAAGTCCTTGTAGTCTTTATCTTTGACAGATGCAGTCTCCATACTTTCAAATTTATCAACCTTGTTACTACCTTCATATGGTCTCTCAATGCTTAATTAAAAGTGGTATTTAACCATTAACAAAAAAATAATAAAAAATGGTATAAATTAGGGGGTTTAAATTGAAAATTCCAAGCAAAATCTCAGAGCAATCCAAGTCACGGCTAAAATTAAACAAATCATAGCAACTAAAGTTTTTTCATAAAAGATAAAATCAACCTTCCTACAAAAATTGATATTTATCTTTAGTAGGAAAAATGACAAAAAGGATGAAAATTAAAGAAAGTCCTTGTAGTCTTTATCTTTGGTAGATGCAGTCTCCATACTTACAGGGTTATCGACCTTTTCACTACTCTCATATTGTCTCTTATGGCCTAATTGTCAAAGGAAATAGTTTAGGGACCAAAATTGAAGAAAATAAATCTACAAAAGGCTAAAAGGGGGTTAGACCATTACTTAAGAAAAAAAAAATAGAGGTATTGTTCATGAACAGTAACCCCAATCGACAATTAATATTTAAGCTCTAATTGTCTGAAGAAATAGTTTAGGGACCAAAACAAAAGAAAAGAAATATACAAAGGACTAGAAAAGGGTTAGACCATTATTTAAGAAAAAGAAAAAAAAAAGATGGAGATATTGTTCATGAACAGTAACCCAAGTCAGCAATTAATATTTCAGGCCTAATTGTCAGATGAAATAGTTTATGGACCAAAACAAAAGAAAAGAAATCTACAAAGGGTTAGAAGTGGGATAGACCATTACTTAAGAAATAGCTTTAAAAAAAACAGAGTTACTGTTCATGTACAGCAACCCAGTTCAGCAATTAATATATAATTACAATAAGGATAATCTTCTTAGGCCACCAGTATTTCTGGAAAAGTGGCTAGAGCTTGATTAGTTTACCTACATGCATATGGTGAATATAATTCTGGAGAAATTTCATCCAGGGGTAGTAGAACTAATCATGCGAACTGTAAATGGTATGGATATCAAAAGAGATGCAAATATAGTGAAGATGTTCAAGGCCTATGAAGATGCAGAGGAAATCACTGTTTTTGTTAAATTTGAAGAGTTTTTGCACGTTAAAGGATTATTCAGATACTTTAATGAAGCTGTAATGAATGTGGGTACTACTCAGAAGCCAAAGATGAAAGAGATAATTAATATAGCTAAAGAGAAGGGCCTAATATTGAGAGGTTTTTAGGTTGCCTTACTGTTGTTGGGAGGAGTTGAAGCTGAGTTAGGGGTAAGCATAAACAAGACAGTGGCTAGTTCTGATAATAGGAAAGGGAGAGGTAAAGGTAGTTGCAGAGATAAATGAAAATAGTAATAGAATAACTAATGTCAATGATTATAAATAGAAGAGTTTTTGATTTGATGATGAGGAATTGCATCTGTATATAAGTAGTGAAATATTTGAGTTTTCAGATGATAATGTTGAGAAGTGGTTGAATAAAGAGCAAGGTTAGCAAAAGAATAATAGTTCTAAGGATGGACATGAACTAAGAGATGGTGGTAAGGATTCTTCACATGATGGGTATTCTACTAGCAAACAGACAAACGAACTTGTCAAAAAGAAGGGTAAATGGTTTGACAATCACATCAAGACTATTGCTAAAGCGTTTAGAAGAAATCAAGAAGCAAAAATTGTATTTGAGAAATTTCATGTATTTATGGATGCATTTTCAAGAAGTATTGAGGGATTATGTTATTGAAGAAGACTATGAGATTAAAAAAGTTAAAAAAAAATCATACAAGGTGTGGACTATATATAGATCCTTGCTTCTAGACTTTGCTAACATGAAAACATTCATGGTGAAGGCCTTAGTTGGTAAGCATTAATGCATTAGGCTAACGAACAACTCAAGCATCAATGTAAAATGGATTGCCGAGAAACTTGATGTGTACTTGAAAATTGAACCAGACATGAGTTTTACTTTAATGTCAAAGCACTCAGAAAATGGATTATGGTGTCAATGTTGGGGATATGCAACTTTACAGAGCAAGGAGGAAGTCAAATGATGAAAATGAAGGGTTACATGCAGAGGCTTATGCAAAGCTAAGAAAATGATTACTACTTGTGCTAAAGCATAACCCAAGAACTATTGTCAAAACTAAGTTTTGCCTTGGACCAGATCCAAGAGCTCAATAACTAAAATTCAAGAGGATAAATTCCATGCTTTGATGCTTGCTAGAAAGGGTTATTAAAAGGCTATCGACTATTTATCAAGTTAGACGACTATTTTCTTAAGGGTCCTTATGGCGATATATGTTTATTCGCAGTTGCCATGAATGGAAATAATGAAATATTGTCATTAGTTGTTTCTATTATTGAGTTAGAGTGTAAAGACAGCTGTATGTTTTTCTTGGAATGTCTGTAAGCAAAGGTTTGTAATTGGGCTTTTACTTTCATGAGAGACAAACAGAAGGTAAATTACTAATTTATTCATTTATTAATTTTATATTACTTATTCTCGTTGAAATAATTAAAATCTTATTTTCCTATATTTTTAATACAATTGGATGTTCCTGCTTGTGTTAACCCATAATTATGCAATTCACGTGTAAACAACCTGCTTTGGACGTTCCATACTTCTTCCACAAGTTAAATTTTGAAAATCTAAAAGTCTCAATAAATCACTAATCTTGAAAGCTAACTTAGTGTAAAATTTCATCTAAAAATTTCATCATTTGATAAAAAGTCAAACTAGAGTCAATGGATGTGTGTTTCTACTTTACTGTTACAATTTTTTCTGCCCTTTGCTATATTTATTTTCTGTAAAATTTCCTGCAGTATTTTTTATCTTTATGCTAATTTTCTTCAAAATATCCTGCAAAAATGCGCCATGATAGTTATTCATCTTAGGTATATGTCTTTGTTCAGGGTACATTGGTATCTTAATGTCAAAAGGGTCAAGTTCTCTACAAGCTATTAGCTTGTTCAATGTCACATGGTATATTCCTAACATTTATTTTAAAGAGCTTTCATAATATTGATTAGCTTATTAATTGCTTGATAGGATTTTTATGGTTTTTTCTGACTTACGGTGTATAGAAGTTTTAAGGTTTAAAGTTCTCCCAATATATGTCTGTTGCTTTCATAACCCTTCCATAGTTATATGGTAGATGGACTTTTTATTATTTACGAACATGTGATTATTTTGGTCGGGCAATATTAAATAAGGGGCAGTAATCCCGAAAGACAAGTCAAGTAATGATAAATATAAGCATACCATCCAAATGCAATTTTTGCTGTTTGATCAACTCAATGCATATGCTCTTCATCTATGAGATCCTAATCCACACTAGTTATAGTCCTAAAAAGTGCAACTTGTTAATCTTCCATTGTGCTTGTCTTGTGTCATAATAAAGTGAGATTTAAAAAAAATCAATCTTAAAAGCTCGTCATTATCTTACTAATTCCCACTTGTTAATGTACAAAGCCCAATAAGCATATCTTAAGTCAGTTATGGAAATAAAGGACAATAGTTGGAGACAAGAGATTTATAAGAGAAAACATAAGCAAATGAGCCTCTAAATATAAAGGTGCATGTTTCGAGCACGGTGACTTAGTTAAGGAAAATCGAATTCTTTACCCACTTAAATAAACTATAAGATATTGATTAGACTGGTGTCGTTTCTCCCTTACACTAATTGCTTACATCCCAAACATACTTAATTATGTAATTACGGTTTGATTGTTGAAATTTTAAAATATTCATGGACACTAACCATTGAAATTTTAGCATGAAAAACTATACTTCTTCCTTTGAGATACTATTTAATTTAGGATATACCGCATAAGAGATTTTTTATTTTTATTAAAAAAATTGATTGCACTTGTATGTATATGCATGACGACAATAAAAATTAGAAATTTAGATAATATATAATCTCCTTTATGTTTAACGACTTCAAACATGAATGCTAATTTTTTCATTTGCTATTCTAAACAATGCATTTTTTTTTTTGTGAGAGATTAAACTCAATTAAGACCGAAATATATATATAGCAGGTATCCTTATTCTTTCTTTTAATTGTTGGTGTTATAGTATGGGCTCAAAATAGTTAGATTAGACATGTGGTATTCCAATGATGGCCCGAAATGAGCAACACCATTAGAATTTCTTTACAACCTTTGAACATAAATAACCAGTGACTATGTCATAAGTATAACATTAATAAAAACTGTATGCAATGAATTGAAGGGATTAGTAGAGAGGGGATATATAGACCGTAAAGAATTGCTGATAATTTAATTTAAATTTTTGCCAAATTATATGTGTAAAGAGAACAACAAGAACCACCTTTGCTATATCTATCATCATGAGTGAGCAAATTAAAGTTGGAAGGTAGGAACAATTATGTGAAGAAAACATACGTGGGCATTTGAAAAAAATGTATTCACCAAAAAGGGGGGGGGGGATTGTGTATATATACTTAAGGGTAATTGGAAGGTTTGGCCCAACCATACGACATAATGATAATACGATCGAATTATATTAGGTGCTTTATTATGCTTCAAGAAAAAAAAATTAAAAGGTGTCCAATGGAGGTCATCTTTCAGTGGTTAAGAGTAATATTTTAGTGTAAATTTTTGTTTTTCAAAAGCTGTAAGATGTCCACAAAGGTGAAAAATCTATAATCTTAATACATGTGTAAAATTGGGCATCATTTACTATAAATTTGAACTTAACTATTGACGATTATATATCATTTAGTAATTGCTTCTTCATGTTTGAGTTTTTATGAACTTGGATAAATTGACTTCTTCAATTCCCAACTTAACTTCTTATTTTCACCAATTATTATACCAAGTCCTTTACACTTTTCAAGATAACTTTTATGCATTTATTAGTCTAAACTCTAAAATCATTTATAAAAGCACATCTTTATCTACAAATTAAAAGCAAAAACTATCTATTTATCTTTTATTTCAACAATCATCGAATGATCAAACCAATACTCTTTGGCTAATTGAAAGTTAAAAAAAAAAAACAACATACACCACACTCTTTCTCTACCCTACGAGCAAAAAGGATGACTTCTTCCACATAAAAGACAACATAGCTTCGTGGGAAATTGGTCATCTTTTTAGTGATGGTGAGAATAATTGTGAGATCAGTACAAACTTTTAAATATCTTTTGGCTACATTGTTTTTACGGCACACAAAGGCATGTATTCTCAATTTTACTAATTTTTTTATTCTTTTACAATTGTGAATGTATATATAACTATATTGACAACCAAATCTATGTCTTTTTACTATGATAATATCTTAATGATGCTATGGATGCAGTTTTTTTTTATTTTTTTACTTTGTGTATGTATGGTACCTTAGATTATAGATTATATATAGATGTATTGTAGATTTTAAAAATGTCTATTTATTTATTTACTTGTTATTTATTTATGAGTTATCTTTTGATGACAAAAATATTTTAAATATGCAGATATTGCATTATTTTGGTTATTGAAATAATCTTAAATCAAATTACAAACCTATAAAGTTGTTACTAACATAATCATTGCCAAAGACTATCAAATTTTAAATTCAAAACATTTAAGAATCCTAAGAAATGACCAAATAATTTAATTTATTAACAATTTCTCCCGCACAATATGCGGGCAAAAATCTAGTATTTTATAAAACTTTAATTATTTCTCAATTGATAATTGGATATTTAGTCAGAATATTAATTTGTAAATAGCATTAAATTAATGTGAAGAAATGAAAATAAAACTAATAATTAACTAAACCAATATCAATGAAGCATAAACTAGTTATTAGTATCATTTACGATTGTTTTTCTTCATCCCAAGGTAAAAGATGCACAAAAAAAAAGTTGTAAACTCCCGCAATCTCACCTTAAATCCTTATAAAATTGTTGTATTTACTAAATTACTTTATCATATTACATTTTAAAATATTATTTCAATATTTACTTTTGTCTATTTTTCCAAATTACATGCAAAATATGAAGGGTGAAATCAGAAACAATACACAAATTTTTTTCTTTAATCTCTGTGTCAAATATGTTTTAAAAAATATGGAACAAGGAAGTACCACAATTTTTGCTCATAAGTACAGAATTAGTACAGCTACAAAACTAGTATAGTGTAAATAAAGATAAATGTATTAAGGGCTTAAAAGCATTCGCAGCGACCTGAAAGTTTTGGATATCAGATTTTGCGTGCATTTGAAATTTTTGTGATTAAAGCAAAACTCATGTAATACTAAAAATAAGGTTTTCTTTAGATGATTGCCGATACTTTAGATATACAGAATGATCAATGAGTGGATGACCATGAATGAATGCGAAGGTAAAAGTATGCAATATCAGATAAAAAGGTTTAAAACGAGGTTTAAGTTCATGATATTTTTTTTAAGAAAAAAAAACTTAATTACTAGTACTAAAACTTTTTATTTTGGCGTGTTTTTTTCCCTCAAGTTTATAGTTATATACGTGTTACATAGTATACGTATCTATGTTTTTCATTGACTACTTAAAAGAGAAAAATATCTACGAACAAGTAATAGTTATTTTAACCATAGTCACACTCAATCATATAATATGATGGTTTTAATGTAAATGAAGCACTAATCACATCCACTACTCGAAGTTAAAATTAACTCACACCATCAATTTAAATAAAAGGAAATAAAGAAATTGATTCATTCAAGCAAGTATGTGTATTGTCTACATCTCCAAGACAATGCTAGTCTTATTTATGAAGAAGATATTGTGGATTGAGTATTAGCTTAATTGGCATGTGAACCACTATATTACATGGTTGACTAGGGTTCTAATCATGGTATGTGTAAGAGATTGCTTTTCTTTGCAACCATTAAGTGAGTTTAGGTTAGGTGGGCTAGGATGTAGGGTTGATGTGTTGACATTTTATGTGAACTTTGACCTCAAACTTTGGACTTAATTCATCATTGTTTTGCTATTTTATTGTTTTTATTGTTCATTTTGTAGGTGTTATGAGCTATTGGCTACATGGGAAAGGAATGAAAGCAATTGAAGCAAAAATGAGAAAATTTAACAACAAAGAAGACTAAGAAAATGAGTAACTTGCAAGACAATGTTCGACATTTTCCTGGAAGATTGAGGCTTTGGTGAAAGCATAGAAGTTGTAGTCCTTCCTCCTAGCTTCGCTTAAGAATTTGAATTGTCTTAACTGCATATTTATGCATAAAGTTATGGCCAAAATACTGAAAGGTGTCAAAGTTGTCGAAGTGGTGGCGCTTAGGCACTAAAAGTGGCGCTGAGGCGCCACAGTTCATTTCATTATGCCTGAAAATGCACCTTCTGGCACCTAGGCTCTAGGCACCTCGAGCCTAGGAGCTGTAGTGGCAATTCTGGCCATCTTTAGCACTTAGGCACCCTTGCACCCTGAGAAAAATGGTCCATCATCCCCAATTTGAATCCAAACATGCTATTGAATGAAGAATTCCATTCAAATGTTGGCAGGTGAGACAAAATGGCCAGAGGCACTTACAAGGATTTGGATCCCAAGCTTCATCTATATATTCTAAGTTAGAGTTAGGTTTCTTCATCATCTTTTCTCACAAATTTCATCATATTGTGAAGGCATTTGTGAAGAGTTACTTGAAGAAGGCTTAGAGCTCTTGAGGATTTGTTGAAGACTTGAGGAGTCAAGCTCATTTAGTTCACTTTGGTTCCTTTTTTCTTTTCCTTGGAGCTAGACATGGATGTTATTTCTTCTATTTTCATGTTTATATTTAGTTTGATTATGGAGTAATTTTATCTACACTTTCTGTGGTTGCAGCTACCTGAATTAGTTATATTGGTTAGATTAATAGTTATTTGACTTTGATTTTTCTCCATTGTTTGTTTACTCTTCTTCTTGAGCTTATTGTTGTGTTAATTGATTAAGGGATTTTGTCAATTGCACCTTAGATTTCTTTTAAATTTTCAGAAAAAATTAAAAAGGAATCAAAATTAGAAGAAGAGTATAGTGACCATGGGTTTGTTGGGAGACTAGTCTAGGACACTACTTGAACGTAAATTAAGCTAGATTATGTATCTCTTGAACTAACAATTTGGATAGGAGTCCATTCTGGTTTAAGCTTAAGAAAGTGACCTTTTCACTTGGTAGAGTAAGGGCACAATTAGTTAACTTCATCAAAAAATAGGAAAACCAAGCCATGAGCCTTAATTCATTAGTTAACCAAGTCAAATAGTAAAAACCATAGAAAGTGTGTTTTATTAATTCATTATAAAACCCTAATTTGTATTGTGTTTGTTGTTCTTATTTAGTGGTAATTTAAGTAAAATTACAAATTTTAGTTATTTTCATAGTGAGTAAACAATCAATTGTTGTTTGTTTAGTTTGTTTGTTTAGTTAAAGTAAGCCTCAAGGTAGTCGTAATTGTGAATTAATTTATATCAATTCCTATGGGATGATACTCTTATCACCCTAACTTAACGTACTTTGTGCACTTGCGGTTAGAGGTTATAAAATTTTATAAGGGTAGACTAGATTGTAGAATATTTTTTGTAATCCTTCTCTTACTAGATAGAAATATCTCATGGTCATAACCCCTAACAAACAATTTGACACTGTAGGTGGTCTTAAATTCCATTCCTTCACGTTCAAGAATAAGAATCGCCATTATCTCTTATGCTTCTTTAGATTCTCAACTTATTTTTTTATCCACCTTGAAAATCATTCCTCTATTTTTACCCAATCTTTTCCTTGCCCAAATCACAAATTTCACACACTTTCTCTCTTTCCTTCATCAAGTATCCACAATTTCCCTTATTCCAAAATTTCCTTCCTTGAAATAAAGCATGAATTCTCCCACAATTTGGTCTTTATAGCTTTTTCCTCATATTTCTCCTCACTGCCCAATTTTGAGAATCCTAACAGCCATTTCAGAATGTGTGGTACTTCCCTCCGAAAGTGCTTGTGCAAAATACTACTCTTTTTATCTGTTCATTTGCCCTTCTCGTTATGAATTAGGTTAGCAAAATGGATTTCCTCCTTTGACCTTATGAACTTAGTGAGATCCTTAATCACACTCAAGCCCAACAAACAATTGCGGAGAATGGAGACTCCACTGAAGTCTCTTTTGTGGACGGTGATAAGATTATTGTGCATGTTGGTAAGGTCAACAAGGCAGGATTATGTCTAATTGGACATGTTGTAGTGGAATACGGCCAATTAGGCAAGGGTTTATATGTACTTGGTGGCAACAAGTGTTAGGGCATCGAGTGTTACAAGGTGGAAGTGATTATAGCCAATCGACCAACATATCTACCTGATAGTAATGCTAGTTATCATGAAGGAAAATTCAAATGGAGATGAGGCGGTCCATTGATAGCAGGGTTTAGGTTTTTGCTTCTACCTTTTGATAGTCATTTATTCCAACCGGATCCGAGAAGGTCCATTTATTTCAACAACTAAATCTTGGAATCCTAGAAAATGGACATTCCATGATATTTATTGATTATAGTAAAAAAGAAAACAAAAGGAAAAGGTACTTTATTCTCAAACCCATCAAACTTTCGTTAACGTAAACCGGAAATCTCACATTTGAGATGGATACAAGAACCAAAAACTAAACCAAAGGTATACAAATTTTTCTTGTTTTTACACATTTGACTAGTAAAGCATGAATGGGTAAAGAAAAAATGAAAAGAATTAAGATCAGAAACCTTACTCAAATAGCTAGGTCTTCAACTGAAGACCCTAAGCTAGAATTGAAGTTTAGATATAGACATAGAGTAATCGAATAGTCTATCACTCTATGTCAATACAAATCCAAAGGCCAAGATCTAGAAGAAGCTAAGAGTTGAGTTCCTCCATACTTAAACTTAGATCTCTCTTTCTTTCTCTGTCTCTCTTTTTTGTGAAAACTTTCTCTATCCTTGCAAAGTTTCAACAAAGAGTTGTATCTCTTCACTTCACCTTTATCTTTATTTCCTTCTTCTCATCTTTCCTGAGAAATACTTTTGTGCCCCTTGGTTTCATGAAAATTATTTTTTTGGCCATGCAATTACCTAATTAATAAAAAAAATTACTATGAATTAGCCTATAATTGGGTAACTACACCTAATGGTGGGTCTAGGATTTTTGTAAAGGGTCCGCCTAACATGGAAAAAATAAACAAAGTTTTTATGTTATGTAGAATATAAAAGACAAAAGTTCCATTCTAGCATAAATATATACACTTCTTTTCACCTGGCTTATTCACTTTATCTTGTGTATAACTAACTTTTTTATTTTTTTTTCATACGTTTGGAGAAAATAAAGTGGCAAAAAAAATTGAATCCAAGATGGCAAATGAATGAAAGTTAAAGGGTTAGTAGATGTTTTCTACCATTCTAAATATTGGTGGAGAGAAAAGGCTGATCCATTTTTTTTTATTATGGTAAAAGGAGCACATTTTTTTGTTACAATCGATATTATGAAAATTATGACACTAAAATATTAAATAGGGTCTAATTACTAATTTAAATATCCCTTATTAACATTTTTTGAGAAAAATAAAGGGTACATGAAGGGGTATGTCAAATATGCTATGTACGTTTTATGTCTACATATATTTACATTCCAATACTACCCTTCAAACATAAAATAAGGATAAACAAATTAAATCCCGTGTCTAAAAAAATTGATATAAACAAACTTAATGTACAAAGAAAGTGAAAGATCTATACAAATAATGCGTAACATAAGTATAAATGAGATTACAGATATGTTACAACTTCTTGTTAAACTTGGATATATGTATAAATCATATGATAGATATGTATAAAACTTGATATATAAAACAAGCAATTGATATGTACAAAACATGTGATGCATATATACAAATGAGGTATGTCACAGATATATTGAATCATTTGTACAAGTTTCAATTGTTTAAATTTTAATATATTAATCCAATGTATAAACAACAGTTTTTTTGTACATTTGTAATTATATATTTATACAATTATTTTTGTGTATTGTTTATATTATATTTTAATATTAAAATTGTTCTTACATTATTTTACTATACATCTGATTATACCACTACTGACCACATCTATCATCGTTGCAGCTGCCTATCATCCCGTCTCATCCTCGTCTTGCGTTTTTTTGCCAACCAATGGTTACACCAAATCAGACTGACGAGCCCTCCATAATATTCCATTTTTGCCTTTCTCTGTCCAGATATGTTGTCATCTATATTGCCACCAATTCGCTGCTCGTATGGTGGTTTTTGGAACCATCCCATCATAACCCACCTGTGTCAACTCCACCAATCACCACCATTATGAACCAGAGAAAGAGTAGGAGAAGCTGTAGTCATTCATTTTCTGCCGGCATTGCACATATCAAGACAAGCAACTTAAGGACACGTGAGGAATTTTTTGTTTTCAGGATGACATAGTTAACATTTTGCCCCATAAGTAGGGGTGTAAGATTTTAACCCTAACCCGAAACCCGACCAGAAACCTGACTATATTTTTGGGGTTAGGGTCAAGTCAGTGGAAGAAATAAGTTAAATTCGGGTTGACTCAAACCTGACCCGATTTTAAGACAAAAAATCGGGTTGGTTCAAGTGAAACTCGATTAAACCCAAAATTACAATACATGCTACAGGTCCACAACCTATTCATATTCCTAGCCCAACCCACACCTTTACTATAAATACCTACTAACAACCCTAACCTTAATCCATCATCATATATCACACACACACACACGCACACACAGCAGCCACCCTTTATGTCCTTCATTGCCGCTGCCTGCCGTTGGTGTCGTTCGTCATCTCCCTTCTTTCGTGCTCTGCTCATCGTCTTTCTTCTGTTTCTGTTCGTTCATTCCCTCCCTCCTCAATCCTCACCGTCCTTTGCTTCTGCCTCCAGCCTCCTTCCCTCATGAATCGCCGTCGTTCACGCCCCTTCCTCCCTCCGTCGCATTGTCATTTGGCCTTAGTCCGTCACCTTCGCCATCTTGCGTTCTCTGTCTCCTCCTTGTTGCCTCATCTCCATGCGTAACACCACCATCGGACTGTCCTCCATGCTCTATCCCTCATTTTCGCCCTTCACGGCAGAGGATATGGCTATTGGTAGTGGGGGTGTTGGGTTATGTCGGGTAAACTCAACCCTAACCATATTTTTATGGTTCAAGGTTGGTTCGGGTTTAGCCTATAAATAGGGTCAAGTCGGGTTACATTTTTTTAAGGACAAAGTTGCTTGAAAATTTCAGGTTTTGACTCAAACCCAACCCTAAACCCGAAACTTACACCCTACGTATAGGGCACACAATTATTGGGTGTATATTAGACTGACATGTCCATGGACCCCATAGTTTGTATATAGATATGCCACCAACTAGACCCACCTCAGCCTCACGTGACTTCTCAGACAATTATGTGAAACTTACAAAAAAAATTACCAAAATAATTTTAGTAAAACTTAAGCGGTAGTCGTTATATTCAAATAGAATGTTGTACTTGTACATAGCCCTCTTAAATTTAAACTACTCAAGAACTGCTAGTTAAATGGATACGAAAAATTTACTTCTATAAAATTTGTTGCATTTGCATAAATACCGCTGTTATTCTCGCCATTTCTGCTTGTACATTTCTCCTTTCCTAAGTTCCTGGTTATCTTTTTCTTTTTCACTTTTATATTAAGTGGCTGTAAAATTATTCACCAGGACTCGAATTATCTACTACCATAGTAAAGCCTGTAATTTTCATTCAGGCATCAACCAAATTCAAAAGCGCATGTAAAGTTTAAACGAACAGGCTTTGGATTTTGCTTTTGCTTTCCAATTTCTCATTCAGGACGGTGATTTATTCCCTCGGAAATGGCTAAGGCATGTATGTATATTTTCAGTTGACTTAGTATTGGGAAGATTATTTGAGTTTTGGATAAACAGTAAAAATTACCTTTTTCAAATCACTAAAACAATAAATTACCATTGGAGAGTTATTTTTTTTTTCTAAACTTTAATATTTATGGCAGATGGGGCCTTACTGTAGTGCAGATATGTGAGTATTTTAATTTTGGTGTTAGGCTGTTAGTGGACCAAGAGGTTGAGGTTGAGGCCCATTTGATGTTTTCAGTGCCATGCTAAGGTTAGCCATTTTCTTGCTGCTTCCCACACACACATGCTCTGCTCTTAGCATTGTCCCTTCGTCTGGTCCCCTCTCCCATGTGCCTCACCTCCGGATCCTTCTTCTATGCCGTAGCAAACCTTAGTTCACTGATGCAAACAGCTAATTATTGTAATCCTGATTGTATCAAAATTCATGTAAATGATGTCCGACCAAAGTTGTGGATTCAGATGGCGGTGAAAAGTGAGAAAAAACCTACAGTTAAAGACAAAGTAAGAGGTCCTTGGAGTTGTGTGTCAGTGGAAAATCCTCCGAAGCCTAATTAAGTTAGCAAAGGAACCGATGAGAAACTTATGGGGCACTTTGAGACGTAATGGGAACATGCATAGCAGGAAATCTTGTTTCCTATCCAATCCCGAACTCTTTATTTACATGTTTGGGCCTACTTTTAATGAGGGCATGAGTATAGATCCAACTGTTTAAGTTATGGATCTAAGCCCAGTGTAGTATCAGTAATTTCTACATGGTCTAACGAATCACTATTCAATTTGTTTCTGTAAAAGGGAATTTGAGGCTAATTAATAAGGTTTAATATCATCTAGGATTTGATAAGGTTTTTCTATGGCACATCTTTTAAATATATTTAGCAATTTTCCAGCTAATTAACCCAGTTTTTGATACCAAATATGAGCATTTTTCGGTTGTTTCTCTCCATGTCAATTGCCAAGTATTACTCCACTCTAGCAAAGTACAGTTACTATCATTAAATAAACAAATGATTAGTTAATAGTTCCTGTACTAATATTCATAGGACCCATTCATGTCAGTTTCAGAGTCCCATTCCATGGCCCATAAAATGGAGGTACAGGGAAGGTACAAGCATTTTGCTGTCATATTGATCATCATAGAAATTGCAGCAGAGCCAGAGCTCTTCTGACCTGTCATCTACAATGATTACCACAACCCCTTGCCTTTACATTCTAGTAAGACCATGCCATTCCAATTTTAACATCAAGTGGCTAAGTTGAATTTAAAACATGAAGTTGTAATTCTGTTCATGTGTTTGAAGCTCCTAGGGCACACACATAACTTGCATTTCACTGCCGTCCACTGTAAGGTAACAGGCTTGTTCGTAAATTTACAACAGAATTTGAAAATTACACAGTATGGTCAGTCCACACAACTTTTTTCCAACTCAATGGTGTATAGAATATGCAGTTTAAATCCTATGGGGCCAAAAATATCTTCAATCCTACAAAGAAGCTGCATTTCAGAGGTAGAGCAACCAAGATTCATCTCAAAATGCTGTTGGTGAAGAATGTAAACCAACATCTCTAAGCTAACAATTCACACGTGATCATAGCATTCATCGATGAAGCAGATGACCCAGAACCCAAGACAGGAACCAGGTTGAAGAAAGGCTCCACTTCAATGCCAGACCTGTGATTCATCTCATTCAGCTCCATGAAAGCACTTTTGAACAAGGTGGAAAGTGTCTTAAAAAAAACTGAACGTCTGCCTGAAAGTAGATTCTCAAAACCTAGAAAATAAGGGAAATAAGAAAGAATCCTCGTGATTCAAGTAAGAGAACTATGAAACAGGCATTCTTCCAAACTAAGACTTGTTCTACACTTGCATGATTAGATGCCTAATATAGCAGCAGGATATAGAAAACAAAAAATACAATGTCGCAGGAAGTCAAAACAGGACCCAATGCATTTACAGGCATATACAGATTTTTATATGAGCAGATAACCATGCATATCCTGTCAGATAATAAGATGTGAATGAAATGCCTGGAATAAACAGAAGCTTGTATATTATGACAATTTAATAGGAAAAGGCAACCATAAACTTCCTTCGCAAGAAAAAACTTAAAAATGCATCTTCCCAAGAGAACTTGTTTCCGTTCCCTTGTCTTGAAAGAAAAAGAAAACAACAACGTAGAATGTCTTCTACCCAAATTCGAACCCTACACATAAATCTCTGAAGATCTAATTTACTTGAAGCAATCAGAACACGAACAAGGACATTAGAGTCATTAGCAAGTCTTTTTGCACACAAGTTTGACAGAAGCAAATACATACAAGATTGTGGTCCTAAAAACATTTCTCTACTAATTATAACCACCTAGTACTTAATCACAGAATTACTTGCACATGTCAAGCGGATCCACACTAAATTAACTAGAAAAGCTTACTAAGATTATTCCAATTTGCTGTAGAAAACAACTTCTAAAGTTCCCCTTAGAAAGTAATCCTGCTAATAAAAAAGCCTTCCTGATAGCCAACACCACTTCTTTTTCCAAAGATTTTTATTAAACACTTCTTTGGTACGTCAATAGAAAATAATACTGATGAAATACAAATTACCATATCAAATCAGCAGGTTGATTGATGCACATAAAAGTGGCCACTAATTTTTGTTGGGGCTCACTGAAAAGACAGCCATACAGTAACTGAAGAGGCTAAAACTAAGTTCAAGAATTCTTACTTGGATGAAATTAGCCTCAAAGTTTACCAATATCAATCCCTCCAGGCAAAAAACAAAAGGAAAATAGCAAGAGCAGTGTGCGTGTTCGTATTCCATACAAGGAGTTGGTTAAATGTGGGAAGTGGTGAAATACATAAATCACCATATGCTCAGAGTCTAGTGGCAGAAGTGCACAAGTTACAACAATTTTTGACACCCAAATCAAGCTGAAGAGGTCTAAGAAACACAGTCACCTCGATTTGCTTCATTGAGACTCATACAGCTTAGTGGTCCGAAAAGTTCCATTTATCTCTTTCCTTTCTGCACCGCCTTGTTTCCTGCTAGTCAATTTCGTGCATAGCAAAGCTGATGCCAAGCTTTCAGCTTTTAGTGGCTTGGGACGCTGCAGCCAAACAAGGACTCATGTATTCAGAAGCACAGACTGAGATTGACAAGAAATCTAGTTAATTAGTAATCTTTTCCCTTTACACCAAGATGATGAATATCACAGTAATACTATGACTCATACAGCAAATATAACAGCTTGATGACATTGAAAAGCTAGAAATAATGCTTGAAAGATAAGAAGTGTCCCTGATATAACAAAATGATCACAAATTGCAATTCAATGTAAATTCAACCAACATTGAGTTGTAGCATCAATAAACACATTCCATTACATAAATCACTTACAGATCCATTACATAAACTCATTGACCTAAGCAACGGTTCCTCATGCCTTCTAGTGATCCTATTACTACCAAAAAATGGGGAAATAAAAGGTAACTTTTAAGCACGCATAATAGGCAAAAGCACAAAACCCAAAGATGTTCGCCAAAGCAACCAAATATCCACTGATCCACTTGTCCGCTTCCAAGTATTTCTAAGCAATTCAATGTAAGATTATGACAAAATGAAAAGAAAATAAAGAAACTGATTCATGCAAGCAAGTATATCTATTGTCTGCACCTTCAAGACAATGGATTCATATATATTAAGAAGGTATTGCCATTTCAAATACCAGATAGAAACGTCTCATGGTCACAGCCCCTGACAAACAATTTGACGCTCTAGGGAGTCTCAATTTAAATTCCTTCCCGCTCAAGAATCAGATCCGCAACTATCTCTTAGGCTTCTTCACATTCTCAACTTGTTTTTTATCCACCTCAGAAATAATTCCAGCATTTCCATCCAATCTTTTCCTCGTCCCAATCACAAATTTCACTCTCTCTCTTTCCTTAATCAAGTCACCACAATTTCCATCCTCCAAAATTTCCTTCATTTCCTTCCCCAAAACGAAGTCTGAATTCTCCCACAATTTGGTCTCTGCAGCTCTTTCCTCACAAATCTCCTCGCTGCCCAGTTCTGGGAATCCCGGCAGCCAGTCCGGAATGTGTGCTGCTTTCCTTGAAAGTGCCTGTGCAAAATGCTGCTCATTCTCTCTGTTCCTTTGCCCCTCTCGTCTATGAATCGGTTTAGCAAAAGGCATTTCCTCCGTCGACCCCACGAACCCAGCCAGATCCCTAATCACACTCGAGCCCGACAGTGACAAGCGACTACGGAGGTCGGAGGCACCACTGAAGCCTCCGTCGTGGACGGCGACGAGGTCATGGAGCGCGTTGGTAAGGTCGAGGAGGTTGGATTGCGTCCTGTTCAACGCGTTGCAGAAGGATGCGGCCGATTGGGCGAGGGTTTGCATGTACTTGGTGGCGACGAGAGTTAGGGCATCGAGTGCGGCGCGGTGGGTGCGATTGTAGCCGACCGACCGGCATATCTGCGCGACGGCGATGCGGGTTATCGTGAAGGAAAAGTCCGACGGAGATGAGGCGGCCCATTGGCGGTAGGGTTTGCGTTTTCGCTTCGAACTTTTGGTGGCCATTGATTCCAGCGGGAGCGGAGAAAGTCCACTTATTTCAACAACTAAATCTTTGAATCCTGGAAAATCGAAATTCCATTATCTTTATTGATTATAGAAAAAAAGAAAACGAAAGAAAAAGGTACTTCGTTCTCAAACCCATCAATTCATCAGCCCAAACCAGAGCTCTCGCATTTGAAACGGATACAAGAACCAAAAACCAAACCGAAAGTATACGAAATCTTCTGTTTTGACACACTCCACCAGCAAAGCATGAATGTGTAACGAAAAAACGAAAGGAATTAAGATCAGAAACCCTACCCGACCAGTTAGGTCTTCAGCCGAAGACCTATTTGCCAGAATGGAAGCTAGGAGAGAGATGCAGAGCAATCGGGAAGGTCTAAATCGACACGAATCCGAAGGCCAAGATCCGGAAGAGCTAAGAGTTGAACTTAGTTCTCTCTCTCTCTCTCTCCCTCTCTCGCTCTCTCCCTCTCTCTTCTTTGAAAAATTTCTATATGCAAAAAAATCAAGTTCACCACTAATGTTTTGGATTGGGACAAAAAAGGCTACTTTTTTATCCCAAATTGTCACATACGTTTTAAAATTGGCTCAAATTGACAATTGATTGTTAAAAATGGCAGGTTTTGAAATTTTAGAGTGACAATATAAATTTTAACAAATTTTAAGGACTTTAAGTAATTTATTCTTTTTCTTTAACAAACTCCAATCCACATTTACTAACATTTCCAGCACGCCATTGCCTCAAAAACCTCTGCCACCAATGTTATTCATCCTTATCATCATGTATCTGCCCTGATACATACTTGGTTCAAGGTTCTACTTCTTGCCACAAAACCAAATCTTAGATGCGACAACATAAACCGATCCATCTTCAATCATCTGGCCACCGATGTGACCTTACTCTCTTCTTTTTCCAGAGCCAAAATCATACTGGAAGATGAAAGCCCATTCCCAGTTCGACTAAAATGACATAAAGAAATTTGGTCCATAATCGGGGCATTAGCAAGAGCTCAATCCAAATGTGCGGGGTTAATGGGCTTAAGCAGTTAAAGTTGGAGTTGAGGCCTAGGCCGGGGCTGTGATTGTGCAACCAAGTAGAGCAGTGAATTGATGCGGATTGGTTTAAGTGTAGGCCAAGTCAAGACAAGCATGTGGCCATTGGTTTATAGGGGGGACGATAGAGAAATATAGTGATTGATGGTGGGGATGGTTGCATTAGCGGTAGAAGTGTTGGAGGCGGGGGGCACAATGAAGGTGGGGCGAAGTCTATCAAATGAAAAAGGATAAACTACTTAAAGATCTTAAAATTTGTTAAATGTTACATTTATCACCTTGCAATTTCAAAAACCTGCATTTTTTAATAGCCGGTGGCCAATTTGAACCAATTTTGAAACATTGGTAAGAATTTGGGGAAAAAATTTTAGTGGCAAAATTAGCCTCAACCTAAAATATTAGTGAAAAATTTTAGATTTTGGCCATTTCTATATCCCCAGAAAGTTTCAGCGCAGGGTTGTGTCTCCTCACTTCACCTTTCTCTTTCTTTCGTTCTTCTTATCTCTCGGAAAGAACACTTTTCTGCCCTTTGGTTTTTTGGGATTTGCTTTTTTGGCTAAGGGACGATGACATCTGCTATTGGTTGGGTAGATATTTGTGGTTACATTTTAGAAGCTTGATCTCTCAGTTTGACAGCACAGCAACAAGACACCTTTTGTTCCAACCACAACACAACAGCACATATAAGTCGTTGGCTAGGTCCAGCCAAAACTAGGTTTCACAGGCAAATAGTTCTTCATTTATGGGTTTTTCATTTGATTTTTATCTTATTCATTCTTTGGTGTTTGGATTTTAAGGAAAATCATATTTTGGGGACCAAGGAACTTGAATAGTAGAATTAAACAGTGAAAATGATGATAAAAAATGATAGATTCAGGAACTTAGGGGCTAGAATTTTAAGTAAAGAAAACTTAAATTAAAACTTGCATTTTATCTAATTTTCCCCATTTGCCACGCAAGCAAATTTGACAGTTAGTGCGAAATTACACTCAACTCGTAATATTAGTGGCAGTTTTTTATCAAAAAAATACATTAGTTGCAAAATTGTTCTATAAACTAACATTAGTGACAAAATTGTCCATTCTCCCTAACTAAATGCACATTTGGTCCCATAATTTTGCTGACTCAAGCAAGTTAATTCTTTAACTCTGATTCAGTACGACTTAGTCTCTTAAGTTTGCAAAATTGAGCGAATTAGTTCCTCAGTGTATAAAATAATAAACAGCATTTCTTTTTGCTCCTCACTGTATGCCTATCCTCTCCAACACTGCCTGATCTCTTCCCCAGTGCCATTGACTTCTTTCTCCTACCAACCTCCTTTTTCCCCTTGTCGTCGGTCTCGCCATTTCTCCTATCAGTCTCGTATCCTATCAACCTTACTTCCATAAAGGTCCCCAATGCCCCCAATACCCTTGGCTTCCAAATCAAGGACTTCTCTCCCTACAGTCACTAGTCGCGTTCCTACAGCGTCTAGCCATTCAAGCTCCTCCATGGTAGCGTCTTGTCAAAATAAGAAACAAAGGGATTTGAGGGGGAAAGTGAGAGAGAGAGAGAGAGCAAGCAAGGCCTAAGCATTTATTTTGGCAATGACCCACCAACTAGCTTTAAGCTTAACACCAATTCCAAGATTTTCAAGAAAAAAAGGGCACCGAGCTTATCTAATCTGACAATTCCAAGATCAAAGTCTTATGGGACCTTTTTGTAGTCAAGTACGAAACAAGGCATGAGCCAGTTGATGGGTTTTATGTTCTGGTGATTGTTGATTTGAAAATCGGCCTAATTCTAGGTGATGTGGCCAAGGAGTCTATGTTGAATAAGATAAAGGTCAACCTTTTGGTGGCTAAAGTCAACCTAATTTCCCAATAAGAGCATTATTCTAGCAACACCATTTACTCAACCAAGACCCAGTTCTATGAAATTAGGATTGTTCATGAGATTCTGATCAGATATAGCGGAAGTCACTAGTTTTGTCCACTTTGATTGATAAGAAGACAGTGATTTAAGTGAAGAGGCTGCGATAGAATTTCAGAGGAAATCAGATGATTTTTGTTGATAGGTTGTTGGTTGATCAATTTTGTCAAGAGATTGTCATGGAGATCATTGAAGTTGAAGTAAGCGCACATGGCAAGCTGCAACGAAATCTAGCTATCGAGGAGGTTGGAAGAGAGGTTGAGGATGATGATATTGACAAGGTAAGGGAGATGGAGCCCCAGAGAGATAGATTAGTGATGAAGAGCTTGGTATAGATTGAGAGACTCGAACATAACCCGCACACATGGCATCTATCTCACGTGTTCGCATGTGGACGTTTTCCATCCCATATAGGACTAATTCACTTAATTTAGCAAAGTTAAGGGTCCAAAACGCTTAATCTACTAAGTTAAAGGACTAACTTGTATTGAGTCAAAGATAAAGAACTAACTTGTGCAAGTTTGCCAAGTTGGAGGACCAAATTGCATTTTGGCCTAAAACAAGGTGAAAGTGCGCCAACAACCCCCCAACTTACATGAAATGGACAAGTTAGTCCATAAACTTAGACTCAATGAAAAGAATCCCTCAAACTTGTGAAAATATGGTGACTTAGTCCATTTTGTGCCACATCAACCATCCTTCTACGGCCTAAACTGCTCTAGCAACCCTTGGACTCATTTAGTTGTTCAATTTCATTTTTAGATATCTTATACTTATAATTTAGTCACTTAAGTTGATGTTTACTTTATTTCATAGTATAAAAAATTCAAAATTCATCTTAATATTTTTAATTTTTTATCGGTTTATGTCTACAAAAAATGGAAGCTTTGTTTTTCATTTTTCATGTGTTTCTAATACAAAATATCTATAAATACCTACGCCACAAACAATCGGTCGCCGGCGGGTTTTATTGGGCATGGGTTTTGAAGGTTTAGGGTTTTCCGTCGCAGCAATCGACCGACGATGCTTCAACAAACCCATGAGTCATCTCGCAATCGGGCCTTTTTTATTTTAATCTTGTTCAATTTCAATCAGGCCTGTTCCATTGCAACCAGGTTCCACTGTGTTTGATTTCTGAGCTTTTCTGTCTCAATTTCTGAGCTTTTCTGATTCAATCTCTAGACTTTTTTATTTCTAGTTCAATTTCTCATACAACTTCTGGGTTGTTCTGTCGTCCTCTTCCTGGATTGGCACTACTTCAAATGGCTAAGAATTGCTAGAACATATTGATGTATGGTATATCGTAAGTTTAGAGTAGCCTGTTAGATGAAAATGTTTGGAGAGGCAAATTTATTGAGCGAAGAATACTTGGAGTATAAAACGAGTTTATCTTTTTTCTTTTTCTTAAACGGATATTAACAAAGTTAGATTTGAAAGGAGACAACTATAGGTATGTTAACTTTTAAGGGAGGTAAGGGCAGGCATTTCATTTGAAAAAGGAAGGACACAAATGTATGTTCACCTATACCTTAGGAGTCCCAACTTTTTTCCAACTCAATGGTGTACAGAATATACAGTTTAAAACCTATGGGACCAAAAATATATTCAATCCTACAAAGCAGCTGCATGTCAGAGGAAGAGCGACCAAGATTCATCTCAAAATACTGTTGGTGAAGAATGTAAATCAACATCTTTGAGCGAACAATTCGCACGTGATCATAGCATTCATCGATGAAGCAGATGGCCCGGAACCCAAGACAGGAACCAGGTTGAAGAAAGGCTCCATGCCAATGCCAGACCTGTGATTCATCTCAGCAAGCCCCACGAAAGCACTTCTGAACAAGGTGGAAAGTGTCTCCAAAGAAAAACGTAGGTCTGTCCGAAAGTAGATTCTCAAAACCTAGAAAATAAGAGAAATCAGAAAGAATCCTCGTGGTTCAAGTAAGAGAACTATGAAATTGGCATTCTTGCAAACTAAGATCTGTTCCACACTTGCATGATTGGACGACTAAACATAGCAGCAGGATATAGAAAACGAAGAATACAATGTAGCGGGAAGTCAAACAGGATCCAATGCATTGACAGGCATATATAGATTTTTATATGACCAGATAACCATACATATCCTGTCCGATAATAAGATGTGAATGAAATGCCTGGAATAAACAGAAGCTTGTATATTATGACAATTTTATACGAAAGGACAACCATAAACTGCCTTTGCAAGAAATTAAAAAAAAAAAACTTACCAAGGCATCTTCCCAAGAGAACTTGTTTCCAGAAATGACTTTATTGAGAATGTACAAGCAAAATCTTGATATGCTTTTCATTTCGTCCTCTGAGATAGAATGTGGATTATCTCCACTGCTTAAATCATCATTAAGAGATCTGGAACAAACCTTCGCTGCAATGGTACTTGTGATACAAATAACAACCGCACAAAATTTTCCTTCAACAAGACATTTCTGAATGCAAGAGTCATGCCAATCTGCAGGCTGAAAACCCCAAGAAACAGACTGCGCTATGCCAGAAAAATCATCTAAAGTTTCTTCAACTGTTTCCATGGACTCTGGGACATAAAGAATGGGCTTTACTTCCACAAGTGCACTGCAATGCCGAAAGACAAAAGCTGGTGGAAAAATAGAAAAGGGCATGTCTCACTTAACTCACAACAAAGCCTGACTCTTTTAGCGGCTTATGTTAACAATCCAACTTGTCAAATGATTACAAAGTTTTCCTTAAGAAAAAATGTTAAAAAGTAGATTAGAGCACGTAAAAAAAGAAGAAAAAAACACTAAAAGAAAGCAGATAACCACCGGACTCCAATTCTTATGTCATGATACTGATTATTCCTTCTGAAAAATAGTGTAAAAACAGAGAGATTGTGCATAGGCAGCAAACATGGTTCTATCTACTAAAATTCAGACTAGTTCACAATGCAACTCTTGCTCATCGTGGTAAAGGAACACTAATTACTCCCTCCATCTCATAATATACATTCCTTTGCCCTTTTTTTCGTAAAAATTATGGATGTTGCACCACATAACCATATTAGGTGTGTTTATGTTCGTCCAAGTTTACCCCTTTCAGACATACAGATAACTTTACCTTTTTGGGAGATCTGGGACTAGAACATGGATGAATATGGCATCAAGCAGAGCAGATTTACTTGTTTTCTCAGTACAAGATAGTCTGTTCTGTTCGAGGAAAGAATTCAGCATCTCATCAATCTTTCCTCTCTCATTTGATGGAATACACACCGAACAGTAGACCACAAAGAGAATAGCAGAATTAGATATTGAACAGTTAAAACAGTTTGCCACTGCTTCACTGTTTTTTAATGCTTGCTCTAGCTCTGCAGAAGGCCCATCTTTGTGTAGCACCATTGTGGGAGGGTCGAGACCCAACTGGCCAGCCATGTGGAGTATATTCCTATGCAAGGTTGCCTATCAAAAAAACAAGAATGAATCATGAGGTACAACAGGGCATGCAGAATAAGATAGATGTAAAGTTGAACCTGCAGTCAGAAAAAGGTATGAAGTTCGTGTGTATTTAAACATGCATGTTCAACTTAGAATTAAAATAAATGGGCAATACTGGGTATGGTGTAGTATTCCATGTGATAGTACAGTATTTTTTCTGTTTAGACTCTTCATTCAAGGAGGACAGTACTTGCTGTCACAAATTACAAAATAAAGTAAAAAAGGGTTGGCCAGAGACACATTTAATTACTGAAACAGAGCTGTTTCCGCAAAGAAAGGCCAAGAATTGCAATGAAAATAACACTTTCAAAGTACAAAGTTGGGAAAAATCTCTATAATTTATACTGGAGATGATAGAGTAGTCATAAAGGAAAGTTTATAAGCAAATTACATACAAAGATCAAACAAAGGAAATCACAAGGACCTGGGAAGACTAATATAAAGCTACACAAACTAACGGTATGGCATTCTAGAGATGCATGCAAAAAAAGAGCAAGTGTCCCACTCACAATCTCCAAAGTGATGGTTATGGGCACAGTAGCATTTGAAGTACCTGGCTGTATGGTCCAATGCAACTAGGTGCCCAACAAGAAATACTTTGCACATGCAAAACCTTTTTGCTTTGATCTTTTGCTACTAGCACTTCAATGTAAGCCTTTCCAAGACCAGTTTTCTGCAAGGGAAGTTCTATTGTACTACGTGATGGAACACCGAAAGGGCATCTGTCTTGTGTAATAAACCTCACATAAGTCTCATTTGCCACAGCAAATTCCTTCATATCATAAATATACAGATGTACATAAATAACATGCTCCCAACCCAGTCCATATTCCAGAAGTTGCATCTCGATCCGTCCAAGGACCAGCTTCAGATCTTCTTGCAGACCTGCCCACGAAAAGTAAGCCAAAAACTTAACAGTTAGAATGTTGCACTCAGAAATTAATCTGATTACAAGGGAAATCTACACCCAATTCGTTTTAACTTTAGTCAATTGACTACAAAATGACTTAATTTTTTTTTTTACATCTTTTTTACTTAAAACTAATTTTAATTAAAAGCCAACATTATGCAGTTACAATAATCAATTGAAAATACAATTTTTATAATCTCACTAAATTTTTATGAATTTTTCTAGTTTCAAGCGTTAAAAAAGAAAAATTCATAAAAATTTAACAACATCCTAAAAATTTATTTACAAATTGATTATTGTATCTACATAACATTGGCTTTCAAATAAAATTGGTTTCAGGTAAAAAAGATGTAAAAGTTAAAAAAAGTTAGTTGACTTTAGCTCAAACGAATTGGCCCCTAGTTTCTGCAATCTGCACTCTTTTCTGAACATTGACAGACAAATTTTTTTATTACCCATTGAGCTCTCAGATGAATCTTCCAACCAGCAAGAAATGGAAAATGCATCATCTTTCTCCTTAGTGGAGATGTGCAGCCTTTGATCTGAAACTTCAACTATGTCAGTAGTTTCAGGAGGAGATAAATATATAATTCCACAATCACAGGAGCTTTCTCCTTGCACTTCAAAAACAAAACCAACTTTCTGATTGTTCTCTTTGTCATTAACAATTATAGAATCAGAAGCCTTCTTCTCCAGATGAAATCTGAGTGGTTGAAGTACACCAACAGGAGCTATTGAATCAGAAGAGTGCAGAACAACTTGATATTCATCAAGCACAATCCGAGCATTCTGAAAAGTCAAGATGTTACTCAGCCAATAGGGAAGGAAGCAAAAAATATAAAAGTAATTACAGACACAAACAAATATTATACAGCAAACAGGAGTATACTTTCTAGATAACTTCCTAATGCAGCATACCGGAAGCCTCAGGGTTATAATTTGCAGAAATAATCTCCTTTTTTTCAAAAAGAAATACATAATAGAAGAAGACAAACAGGCAAAAAAGAAGACACAGTGAGAAAAGCAGGAAGTTAGCAACTAGAACAGCCAAACATCAGCTTACAATGAACAGCGGGCAGTCAAGAGTCAAAGTTTCATATTCTCCACCCTCACCACAGACATTTATCCCATACAAACTGCCAAAGAAATCATAAACTGTCTTAGGTCGGCAGTTTTGGGGAATTAGTAACAAGAAAGAGATAAAGATTGAGATGAAGATGAAGCAAGCATGCTGTTTTCTTGCATATATATAGAGAGAGAGACAGAGACAGAGACAGAGAGAGACAGAGAGAGAGATTAAAGAAGTACATGATGCAATAAGGGAAGACACAGCATACTCTTTCAACTTATGAAGATAAGGTTCTAAGACTTCTAATTCTTTGCCCAAATGCCTTGCAGGATCCAATCCCATTGCTGCAACCTATGACATCAGAAGAGTAATAGCCTTCAGAATCCATTTCACAGGTTGATAAGGAGCTCAGGGAGTTCTAATTTCAGATGTGTAGAAGTATGACGTTATATAATACCACACCAAGCACTGATGTATAAGGGCCAATCATATGACAATATTTCATTGTATATAGAGAAATCAACATATGTCTGATAGATTAGGAATATTCTACCTAACAGGTTGAGGAGCGGAGCTACTGAGGAGGGTACAAAATGAGACAAACAAAAATTAAAAGATATTTCCTGTCAAAAATAAACCAAAGAAAAAGATCAAAAAATGGCAAATACCTTTACTGTGATAGCCATAATGCCTTTAGTGATCTGGAAAAAGGGAGGAAAAGGAAAATAAGATAACTTGATTGAATACCACTCATACATACAAAAATATGATTCACCAATTTTGAGAAACAGAGTGAGAAAGCAAGAAAATTACCATTTCGTGAAGAAGCAATGATTGATCTTGTTTCCATAAATATGCCAGAGAGATAAGCCCTAACCTTGAACAGACACTCTCCACACGTAGCCTCTGGTAATCTGATGCTATTGCACCCGAAGATACTGCACTAACAGAAGGTACCTGTTTTTTAACCTCATTCAATAAAATAAACATATCTTCAACTTCATCTCCAGCTGTTCTTTCGTAGTTAAGCTTCCCGTTCCTATGCAATTACAAGAAAAATGGTAAGTCAAACTGATCAAAGAAATATCTGCCAGAGCTGCAGATGACAAATTATGTTTACAAACACCATAAACGAATTTCCAACAAAGATTTAGTTGAGTGACCATTCTTAGTATTCAGTTTGTCTCACTATCCATTGCTGCACATAAAGTTCATACGAAAGAAATGCCTCACACATAAGAAGAGAAGCAAAAGTATAATAGTAATTTATAGTGATTAACAGAACAACGAAGTATTGAACCCTGCATTTTTACACTGACACAAACAACAACAGGACAAATAGATTAGCTAGAGATACCCAAATTACTAAAGCAAAAGCGAAAAGGAAGGACATTTCTATGTTGTGATCAGATAAGATATTGTCTAAACATGTTGTCAACTTCACAAGAACTACAACAAGGCAAATGGTTTTACCACAACATTTTGATTAAATAGCTTGCCTTGTGGATCCTTGAATACGCCTGCGAAAGAGTGGCAGGCCCATGCACTGAGCATAACATACTATCATCTGGTGTCCTACCTGCAGAAAGTGATAGTTTGTTGATATTTAGGCTTTGATTTTACCCCAAAAAAAAAAAAGAAATCATCCCTTTCTGATGAGTGATAAAACCAAAGTCAAGAGTAGCCAATACTATGTCTATCAAACACCTATTTAAGATTTGGTCCATGATGAATAAAAAATAATTGTCTCTTGATGCATCACACGCTCGTTGGAGGCTAAATCGAGCCTCAAAGAAGGCACCTCTATAATCTATAAACTCTTGAATGCCTACACCAACAGAGAAGACATGATGCTCAAACTATCAAGTTTACTTGTAGTACCAAGAAATTTGGATGCAAGAAGCTTACCGTTTGATACATGTAGCTGTCCAACTCGTCCACAGAATCATCAGCGGGCAATAAATTCGCCAATGCAACTATCTGGGAGAACGATATCAAAGTTGAAATTTTTTAAGTGCAGGAAAAAGAGATCAAAAATTTTTTGGAATGGACAAATAGACCTCTGAGATACATCGAGTGAAAATTTATAGCCAAGAAACGGGCTTTCTGAACAGGGTAAGGATTAACGGAAGTCATCCATTTCACAGTTGTTGCTCATCATTCAAGAGATCACAGACGGAGCCAAGTGGATGGGAGTGAAAAAAGTTTTAGACTTGGTTCGAAGTCTATTTGGTTTCCTGTTGTTCTGGGAGATCAGACGAACCTGGTGGCCGCATTCGACGCATTTCATCATGGCGTAGCAGCTGTCCTTGCCGCCGCTGACTAGTGCCACCACCTTCATCTTGACCGCAATGAAGCCAGTCTCTGTCTTTACGAATATCAACAGCTAGCTGTAGCTGATATGGTCAACGGGTCGTTAATTTAGCTTAGGGTTTTACTCTCTTTCAGCCATTCTCCTGCCCGGCTTGGTTTCAATCCGCCACTCCACCTCACCACCAAGTACAAACTAAAACCCTGAGTCTGAGACACTGCAAGACGGATCGTTCTAAAATACATGAGGGGTACCAATACCCCTTTTTATGGCTCATCCCCAAACTCTTGTGTCTTGATCAGTTAAGAACCTGAGTTTAGAAAGATAACAAAAGCTTACAAAATAAGATAATTGAATTGTAACCTGAACAACGGGTTACAAGTTATGTGGTATGTAATTCAGGTTAAATGGTATGAGATTTAGGTTAAGTGGTATCGAATTTAGGTTAAATGACATAAGATTCAGGTTTATGTGATATAAAATTCAGGTGGTATGAGAATGAGGTTGATGTGGTATGAGATTTAGGTTGTGTGGTATATGATTCAGGTTATCTGGTATATATGTGGTATGAGATTCAAGTTTTTGTAGTATGGTATAAAAATTAGGTTATATGGTATATATTTGATATCAAATTTAGGTTAATGTGGTATAAGAATCAGATTAATCAATATAAAATTGAGATCCATGTGGTATATATATGGTATGAGATTCAAGTTGTTATGGTATGAGATTCAAGTTGTTATGGTATACGATTCAAGTTAAATGGTATGAGATTCATGTTCTCATAGTATAAGATTCAGGTTGTGATATAGGATTCATGACTTTAGGTTAAGTGATATGAGATTCTGGTTGTCGTGGTATCGGATTCAGGTTAAGTAGTATGAAATTCACATTAAGTGGTATGAGATTCAGGTTATGGTATAGGATTCAAGTTAAGTAGTATGAGATTTAACTGGTATAAGATTCTGGTTATTGTGGTATAAGATTATGGTTATTGTGGTATAGGATTCAAGTTAAGTGGTATCAGTTTCAAGTTAAGTGGTATGAGATTCAGGTTATAATGTAGGATTAAGGTTAAATGGTATGAGATTCTAGTTATTGTGATATATGATTAAGGTTAAGTGGTATAAGGTTCACTTTAAACAGTATGAGATTCAGGTTGTAGCATAAGATTTAGGTTAAGAGGTATGAGATTCAGGTTAAGTAGTATAAGATTCTGATTGTTGTGGTATAGGATTAAGAGTACGTAGTACGAGATTCAAATTAAGTGGTATAAGATTCTGGTTATTGTAGTATAGGAATCAGGTTAAGTGGTATGAGATTAAAGTTGTGGTATAAGATTGAGGTGAAGTTGTGTGAGATCCAAGTTAAGTGGTATTAGATTCTGGTTGTTGTGGTATAACAATCAAGTTAAGTGGTATGAGATTTTGGTTGTTGTGGTATAGGAATCAGGTTAAGTAGTATGAGATTCATTTTAAGTGGTATGAGATTTAGGTTGTGGTATAGGATTAAAGTTAAGTGGTATGGGATTCAAGTTAAGTGGTATGGGATTCAAGTTAAGTGATATGAGATTATGGTTATTGTGGTATAGGAATTAGATTAAGTGATATGTGCTTCAGGTTAAGTGGTATGAGATTATGATTGTTATGATATAGGATTCAGGTTAAGTGGCATGAGATTCTGGTTATTGTGGTATAGGATTCATGTTAAGTGGTATAAGATTCAAATTAAGTGGTATGAGATTGTAGTTGTTGTGGTATAGGATTCAGGTTAAGTAGTATGTGATTTAGGTTAAGTGGTATGAGATTCTTGTTATTATGGTACATAATTCAGGTTAAGTGGTATGAGATTCAGATTCACATGGTATGAAATTCGGGTTGCTATGATATAGAATTCAGGTTCTGTGATATATATGTGGTATGAGATTCAGGTTATGTGGTATATATGTGGTATAGAATTTCAGGTTCTCGTGATATGAGATTTAGGCTGTTTTGGCATAAGATTCAGATAAAGTGGTATGAAATTCAGGTTCATGGGGTATGAGATTTAGGTTGTTGTGGTATGGGATTAAGGCTAAATGGTATGAGATTCAGGTTATGGAGTATATATGTTGTATGAGATTCAGGTTCACGTGATATAAGATTCAAGTTATATGGTATATATATGGTATGAAATTCAAGTTAGTGTGACATGAGATTCAGGTTAGTGTGGCATGAGATTCAGGTTAAGTGGTTTGAGATTCAAGCTCAATTAGTATGAGATTCAGGCTCATGTGGTATAAGATTCAGGTTTATGTGGTATGAGATTCATGTTCAATATTAGGATTTAGGATTAGGGATTTAATGTTAGGGTTTAGGGTTAAGGATTAGAGATTAAGACAAGGTTAAGATTTAGAGAATAGGGTTATGGTTATGGTTAAGGATTAGGGTTTAGGATTAAGGGGTTAGGATTAGGATTACGTTTGGGGTTAGGGATTTAATGTTAGGGTTTAAGATTATGGATTAGAATTAGAGATTAGGGTTATGGATAGGGATAAGGATTAAGGGTATGGATAGGGGTTCGAGTTAACGATTAGAGTTAGGGTTAAGGATTAGGGTTAGGCTTTGGTTTAGGCTTAGGTTTAGTGTTTTAAGGTTAGGGATTATGATTAGGGATATGATTAAGACTATGGATTAGGATTAGGATTAGGGTTAAGATTAGGACTATGGATTAGGATTAAGGTTTAAGGTTAGGGATTAGGGTCAAAGATTAGGATTAGGGTTAAGGATTAGAGATTAGGATTATGGTTTATGGATTAGGATTAGAGTTTTGGAATCAAATTATGGTTTAAGGCTGGGGATTAGGAATTAGAGATTAGATTAGGGTTAGGGTTTAGGGCTTGGGATTAGAATTAGGGTCTATGGATTGGGGTTAGGAATTAGGTTTATGGTTAGGGTTTAGAGTTAGGGTTACGGATTACAGATTACGGTTAGGTTTTAGGGTTAGAGATTAAGGATTGGGCTTAGCGTTTAAAGTTAAGGGTTAGGGTTTAATGTTATAGATTAATGTTAATGTTTAGGGTTTGGGTTATTGTAGGATTTTTTAAGATGGTTTTAAAACTAAAGGGAGATAAGTGTAATTTTTTTAAAAATTATTTAAAAAAATTAGACATTGGTTTTACTTTATAGAAGTTGCCACTAATCAAATTTCCTTGGGTGATCGGACCACTTAAATGGTATATGAAAAGAATCAGATTTGAATGAAATATATTTGTCTTTAGACTTTATCAAATCCACCAAAACCAATTTACTTATAGATTTATTAAATATTTTAGTACCTTAATTCAATTAATTTTTAACTTCTTAAAAACATTAAGTAAATTAAATTATTTAAATAATTGGATAACTAGCATAAAATTATAATCCACTATATTATCAATTCTATTAAATTAATTTGTGGCCAAAACAACAAATAAATTTGGAAAAATTACAAAAACCTCATGTGATTTGGCCTAACTTACACTTTGCCACCTCTATTTTCAAAAACCTATACTTGACTCCCTGTTTGCTTTATAGTGTTCGACAATAACTTCTGAAACCCTAATTCAAACTATATGATAATAATGTTCCAGTAATTTCAAGATTTTTTTTTATTTTTTTACAGCCAACCGACCTTTAAAAAATACTGATATGTATTTACAGAGAGAAAAATATATTTACATAAAGGAAAAATTGATAATTTAAAATGTCTATAAACTATAAAAGAAATATTTAAGAGATTGAAATTATTGGAATATAACTATCGTATATTTTAAATACAGTTTCAGAAATTGTGATCAGACAGTGTAAAAAATAGAGAAAGTAAAGTGTAGGTTTTAAAAATAGATATGGCAAACTGTAGGTTATCGCATACCTCAGAGGGGAATTGTAAGTTTCCCAATAAATTTTCATATATTGGTTTATTGATGATTTTTTAAAAATTTGCATATATGTTTTAAAAATTATAATTGAACATAAATTTTCATATATTACTTTAGTTTATGATTTTTTAGGAATTAATTAATTGTAAATATACACATTTTAAAAAATATATATATGTAAGTATATATATAAACAATAAATCTAAAAAAAATAAATATGTCTTCAAATGGGTTGGCGGATACTACCCGAACTGATTACTTGTGGAGAAGATTTGATATTATTTATACCTAGCCCAAACCTAGTCTATTGACATTTTTATTTCGTAATAACCGTTACTAAGAAAACATGACTTAAATTAAATAACTAGAATAAATCTATAATTAAAATTATTATTTGATACAATTCATGACTTAAATTAAAACAAATTAAAAAAAACATGAAAATGACTTTTAGAATTCTTCAAAAAATATAATTACATAATTTCAATCTGTTGGCAAGTTTTACACAATTATTGGACAATTTAAATTATTTTTTTTCTTAGTAAATATAAAAAATAACTATAAAAATATTATAAAAACTACAATTACTAAAAGATGGGTAAAGTAAAATCTGAATTAGGATTTTAGAAATTTTAACAAATGGTATAAAAAAGCACAGGAAAGGTACATATTCATGAACCTCAGTAATGCATTTTTCATGATTTCTGTTGCTCTCCATTGATATGTTACTATTACATATTCATCCATGATAATGGAAACCTATAAATTTATTAAAAAATAGAATACATTCTTTATGAGCTTGGCCTTCTCTTTTAAAAATTAAGAATAAGTAAATTTCATTCAAATTTATTTCTCAATAATTACCAATATCAATATTTACAAATTCCAAAGCCAACCATCAAATACAAATATCTTATGAAAAGAAAAAGAAAACATAAAAGTCACACTTGATTTGGTTCAAACTTGATCACATCATGCCACATGAAGAAACAATGCTTTTGAATGTCAACCTTGTCAAAGAAGATTAAAATGAATATTAATACAAAAGTTCATGCTCATAGGGTAACATAGAGCATATTAAATCCATGCTGTAGAATCAAGTATAGGTTTTAGCCCCTTAGAATTGCAAACCTATCTCTCCAAATTGAACCAAATATGCCCTTAAACCCAACTAAACAACAAAAAAAATTAGTACTTTTGTAACATGTTTTCCAGTTGGTTCAAAACCATTTGGCTATCACTAAAACCACAAGTCATATTATTCAAAATAAATAGCTATCTACATACTAATTTTCAGCTAAAGATACAAAGCACAAAAAATATCATAAATTTCATAACAAGCCATAAAGATAAAGCCACTGATATGAATTCCAAAACAACCATAGTTCAGTTATGGAAGTTTATAAAATCACCCAAATCTTCAAATCATAATCTATCAAATGCTAACAAAACTAGACATATGTAGGCATATTCAATCAAAGTTTCAACTTTAAACACGCACTACATGATTTACAGTAGAATTTACCTCCAAGTAGTTTATACAGGCTGCTACCCAAAATTTCAGACAGAGTTACCTACTTAATAAAATCTGATAAAACACATGGTTGTCCAATCCATAATACGAAAATATGCACATAAATTAGACACATACACGAACTCTAATACAAGATTTCAACTAAAAAATTTAAGTACATACATAAATCTTGTAATCATGCCTTCAGCTGGGAACACATAACCAATTTCCAAATATACTAGTATCCACTAAAACAATTATATAAAATCATAGAAATATCTAAATTGTATTCTATAAAATTGGAGACATGTTAGACAAATATAGTTATCAGTACACAAAATTTCATCATAGCCTACAATTTATCATGGATTTTGTAACAATCCATAAAGACAAAGATTACTAGTACGAATTTTAGGCAAACTACAGTTCAATCAGAAACCTCTATAAAATCAACAAAAAATTCAAATCCAAATCCGTAAAATTGTGGATAAACTATAGACATAGCCATATTATCACATCAATTGGCACATCCAGAAACACAACATACAAATTATGGTACATTTTCTAAGTGCACCGATCAATAGAACCAATAACCAGAACACATGTTCTTGTTCAGGCTAAGGAAAATCAGCAGCCGATTGCCCAAAAAATCCTATTCCACCTAATTTTCAACATACACCCAGATTATTAATAATGTCAGAGAAAGATCTGGGCATAGAGCTACTCAAAATATTGAATACTTACTCAAAAGACCCAGAATCAAAGTTCCTAGTCTGTAATGCTTGTGAGAGCAAATGTCTCATCTATAATGCAAAAAATCAAAAGCATTAGTTAGTCCAAATAACATGAACAAGCTATCAGCTTTGACAATTGTGGATAAACTAGAGACATAGGCCAATCACCACATAAATTGGTACATTCAGAAGCACAACACACGAATTATGGTGCATTTTCTATGTGCACTAATCAATAGAACCAATCAACAGAATATAGCTTCTAGCAATGAAGCAATGTAACTTCAAATTTTTTACATCAATACACAAGGAATGTATGAGGTTTCACTTATAATGATTTAAAGCCTTAAACCTCACTTTGCTACCCTTGATTAATTATGCTCCAAATTCATACCCCGTTACTGCCCAGCAGCTTAGTGGCAGCAGTGACTTTGCTGCATAATTATATAAAACCATAGAAACACCTAAACTACATTATGTAAAATCAGGGACACAACAAACACACATAGTTATCAGTATATAAAAATTGATCAGTAGATACATAGCATTCAATTTATCATGGATTTTGTAACAATCCACAGAGA
Organism: Aquilaria yunnanensis; assembly: GCA_039654915.1. Lineage (NCBI taxonomy): Eukaryota > Viridiplantae > Streptophyta > Magnoliopsida > Malvales > Thymelaeaceae > Aquilaria > Aquilaria yunnanensis. Next base: position 32,044,422 of record CM077600.1, on the reverse strand, counting down.
CAGGATTGCTAGTACATATTCCAGGCAAACTACAGTTCAGTAAAAAATCTCTATAAAATCAACCAAAAATCCAAATCCAAATCCGTAAAATTGTGGATAAACTTGAGAAATAGGCTTATCATCACATAAATTGGCACATCCATTAGCACAACATACAAATTATGGTACATTTTCTTAGTGCACTGATCAATAGAAATCCTATTGCCTTTCATGTGAATTGAAGTGGAGAAACAAGAGTTCCTAACCAGTTAGCGATGGCTACGGAAGCAAAAAGTGATCCATGGACAATTGAAAGAGAACTTCAAACGTAAATAATTTAAAAGGTGGAGTTGAAGAGTGAGCAAGTACCGTAACGAGATTGCTGAAGCCAAGCGAGAGGGCGATATCAAAGCTTGCAGATGACACGATCCATGGAAAAAGCGGTACGGAAGACACCTTAGCTGGGTCGACACATGAAGCACCGCACAATTTCCTTCACCGTAATCGTCGCTTGTCTTCTCTTTGAAACAACACCACAAAATCACAATCTCTTATTTCTCTCAACAGCCGAACAGATCCCCTGATGCTTGCTACAGACGTGCAGATGATACATTAATGACTTTCGGCCTCCCCAAACCTTCGCTTCACTCAAGAACAACAGACAATACCAAAATCCAATTCAACTGGTTGTCAGCGGTTAACAATGGCAGAGAAGATGCTCGAGGCAAGAGAATATGCTTTTTTGCACCTCACAAACCCTAACCCCGAATGAATCTCCAGAAGCGGTCGGATTCCATGAGGAGGTGACTGCTGAAATCTCCAAAATCGGCCGGAGTTGGTGATGCTGACACACCTACATCTCAGCTTCGGTCAGAGTAACCGGCTTTAACCGGTTGTCTCTGTTTCAACTAGCCTAGTTTGGGCCTAGATGATAAAATAGCAAACCCAAGTCCCTATTTCGCCAATAAAGAAAAATATAAGTATGAACTACTAATTAAGCAAAGATTTGCTTTTTTGATCGGACGGTGGATAATACGGGTGCATCGATATAGGAGCTGTATTTTAGAATGCTCTCTACAAGATAAGGTAAATTGCACCCGCTACCCCCAACCTTTAATTATTGTCTCATTTCTAACCCTAACCTTCACTTTGCTCATAGCGTATCCCTAACCTCAATAAATCGTTTCATTTTAGCCCATTTTTTGACAGAAATAGTTATCTTGGATGGAAAAAGCCACGTCACCAGATTACTGTAGGGGAAAATACTTGTTTTAACCATTGTAAAAATCACCTTTACTAAAAATGCCTTAAAACTTTTAAATCTAACAAAAAACCTTAAAATTTCTCCGGCTAACTCTCTCCTCCTTCTCTGGCATCCCTATCTCGATGGCCTCCCTCTCCGGCGAACCCCCTTCTACCTCTCATCCCTCTCCAACCTCTTCTCTACAGTGAGTTTTGTTAACCAGTTTCCCTCTCACAAATCGAGCCTCCTTTTCGCGACACAGAGAGCGCATTCTGTCAATCGAGCTCTCGAGACCGCCGTCAAGCTCCGCCTCCCCTTGAAGATTCATGAGGCAATGCGATACTCAATCCTCGCTGGGGGCAAGCGGGTGCGCTCGGTCCTCTGCCTGGCCGCGTGTGACCTTGTCGAAGGGGAAGAATCCATGGCCATGCCGGCGGCTTGCGCTATCGAGATGATCCACACCATGTCGCTCATCCACGACGACCTCCCTTGTATGGACAACGACAATCTCCGGCGTGGCAAGCCAACGAACCACAAAGTATTCGGTGAGGATATCACCGTGTTAGCTGGGGACGCGCTCCTCTCTTTTGCCTTCGAGCACATGGCGGTGGCGACAGTGGGCGTTTCCCCGGTGAGGCTCATGCGGGCCGTGGGCGAATTGGCAAAGGCGATCGGGACGGAAGGGCTAGTGGCGGGCCAGGTGGTTGACATAAGCAGCGAGGGGCTGACAGCTGTAGGCTTGGAACAACTGAAATTCATCCACGTCCACAAGACAGCTGCCCTGTTGGAAGCGGCGGTGGTTCTGGGAGCGATCCTTGGAGATGGGTGCGATGACGAAGTGGAGAGGCTAAGGAAATTTGCGAGGTCTATCGGCCTCTTGTTTCAGGTAGTGATGACATCCTGGATGTCACCAAATCATCTCAGGAACTGGGGAAAACGGCCGGCAAAGATTTGGTGGCCAACAAGACCACTTATCCGAAGCTACTGGGGATAGAGAAATCAAAGGAATTCGCTAAACAATTGAAGAGTGATGTGATTGAGCAGTTGGAAGTTTTCGATCCCCAAAAGGCAGCTCCTTTGATTGCTCTGGCCAATTACATCGGCTGCTGTCTTGTGAACTCGATTTTCTCTCGATTAGTGCCAGTAGGCGAGGGCGATTCGACAGTGAGTAGACGATGGTGATTCAGTGACAAGAGCATGAAGATCGAAAGTATGAGGGAAACCAGTTAACAAAAATCACTGTAGAAAAGAGGTCGGAGAGGGATGAGAGGTAGGAGGGGGTTCACCGGAGAGGGAGGCCACCGAGATAGGGATGCCAGAGAGGGAGGCGAGAGTTGGCCGGAGAAATTTTAAGGTTTTTTTGTTAGATTTAAAGTTTTAAGGCATTTTTGGGAAAGGGGATTTTTACAAGGGTTAAAATAAGTATTTTCCCCTATAGTAATCTGGTGACGTGACTTTTTCCATCCAAGATAACTATTTCCGTCCAAAAAAGGGCTAAAATGAAATGATTTATTGAGGTTAGGGATACGCTATGAGCAAAGTGAAGGTTAGGGTTAAAAATAAGACAATAATTAAAGGTTAGGGGTAGTGGGTGCAATTTACCCCTACAAGATGAGATGATAGAGAAGGAAAAAGAAAAAAATTTTGACAAATAGGGAAAAGAAGCCACTCAGGTTAGTGAAATTGGCAGATCGACCACCATTGCTTTTTTACAGTTAAATCAACCATTAATGTTACATTGTCAGTGTAATTTGGCCACTGGAGTGATGGTTGCCAGGTTGGACATGGATGTGGCAAATGAAAGCGACATGGTGAGCATATGTGGAGAATGATAGGGCACATATTATCCCAATTTAGCTCATAAATTTTTGTCTAATACTACAAATCTCCTTAAATCTTTGTTTCTTCTCTCTTCCACTATTCTCTTCGGCTCTTCCTCATTTTCCAAGTTATCCTAACAAAGGCACATTTTCTTCTTATTCTTCTTCTTCTGCTTCTTCTTCTTCTTTTCATGGGGTTGGAGCGTCTTTGCTTTAATTAATCATCTTTTCATTTGCATTTCTGGTTTTTTTAGAGAATTATGGGCTTTGATTAATCATTTTTTCATTTGCATTTGAGTTCAAATTTGATCAATTCTTTTCTTCTTTACATCAAAACCTAAATTACCTTAAACCAGAAAGTCTCCTTACTTTTAAGGATATCATTGCTAAGCACTACCTCACCCCAGGAGAGCCTCGTAGATTGCCACAAATCCATGATAAAGGCAGCGAAAAATGTGCCCAACAACAAAATCGCACCAAACCCAATTTAGTAATGTACTTGCCCACAAAATCTGAAGCTATAATGGAATTAGAAGATGATCTGGTAGCAGAGGAATCAGGTTTGAAAAGCGGGGTTCATTAACTTGCTGGGCCTAGGCATCATTCCGAACCTTCCTCCTAGCATGGGCAACTGAGGCTCACGGCAAAGATGGGCCTATGGTTGATCTCATTGCGGCTTCTAAGTTGTTAGCATCTAATGATTCATCATGGCTTAAGGACATCTCGCTTCCCATATGGGCCTCTCTGCTTCCAAGCAAACTTCATCACGAGGAGATTCACGTTCAATGGCTCGTTTATAAGAAAGACCTATATGGGTTAACCATGTCGACTTAAAAGGTGCTCCTGCGATCAATTTTTGCGTTTTGGGAGATTGGAATATGGGAGACAAGAGTAGAGGCATGGCTGACCTGGGACAAGCTGGTCATGGGATATTTGAAGGTAACTAAACAACTACTAGCTTTTGCATCTTTAGATCCAAGTCCTCTGGTTCTGGAAGCCTATATGAAGTTAGCCCAAAATCAAACATGTCCCCCATCGCCGACAGGTTATTGGTGATCACCGTTGCCTACCAATTGACGTTGTTATGGGTTCCAATTGGCTAGGGTTCCAATCACCGTCGGGGGAGTGAGGAGGAAGGAAAGGTCTGGGGGTGGGGTGGGGGTAGGGTTTTAGTTTTTTTTTTTTTTTTACTTCCTTTCCACATTATGGTCAGCACTCAATTATTGTGCTACCATGGCAAATCTCACATGCTAGCATGCCACGGTGGCATTTTCCATCCACATTAACAGTTTTCATCCACGAAAGATTCAAAACAATACACTTAAACAAGGCTAGAGACATCCTATGCAAAAAATATAGATTAGGGTAAAAAATGGTACAATAATAAAATGTTAGAGGTCACAAATGCAATTTACTATTAGGTAGTAGATGATACTCTAATTAATTGTATTCTCAAAGATTTTTGGGCGTGAAAAAATGATGCACGAACTCATTTTTGTGTCAATTGGTGAGTTTGAATTTGCAAAGCACGAGGATGTTTAATGATCAAGATTACAAGGTAATTGTAATTATTTTGATTATTTAACAATGAGTGTCTCTTTTTCCTGACTTGCCATGCACTTGTCTGCATAGTTAAGTCATAATTCTTTAATTTTGTCACGGATTTTCAATAAAATCTGTAATATTTTAAGCTGGTCTCATTAAGTAATTCCCTAGCTAATACGTATAAAAGGAGATTATCTAAAAAAACAAAAACAAAAACAAAAACAAAAATACAAAAAGAGGGCAGCAAATTGAACCGTGAATCCCAATAACAAGATTGAAACTTTTACCAATAAACTAAATCTTCAGTTATTACCAAAATCGAAAATAAACGAATTAGAACCAGAACTTGCTAATGCTATAGAAGCAGTGAATGGAAAATGTAGACGGGAAAATGAGTAGATTGATAAGTAATAGGTATAGCAATGCGATATTAAGAATAAGAAAATGACAGTTAAGAAATAGGGAGGTTCTGCTTTGTTCTTCCCTTCCCTGTCTTGAACGGATGGAGCCCTTTCCTTGTTTGTTTCTCTGTATTCTTTTTTTATTCCTTTCTACTCTTCCTGCTTTATAACAACATATCCACATCATCCAGAACGAAACAAGAACAATTTTTACAGATGCACCAGACCTGCCCAAACGGATGATAACTTCAGGTGCTAGGCTGCAACTTGATGGAAAAGCAACAAGATGGCAAGAATTGTACACAATTCTATCATGCTCTGCACTTCTCTGGCCCAGCTGAAACTGGATTGTCATTGAGCGATGGCATCTCTTGAGCCACTAACTCGAGAGAGACACGATCTATGCTCAGACCCGGTATTGGCTCTCTGGTTGCCTGAAAGGCGATTACTTGCTCGATTTTCGCCTGGCCCAGCAGTAGAGCTCTGCCTGCTGCTCGATGCTGCAACAGCCCTCCTAGAGGAGCTGCTAGGCCGAGTGGAAGAACTGTGGCCTCTGCTGGAGTCATTTTCCTATATGATAAAGCTCTATGGATCAGCCAGACAAGGATATGCATATACTGCTCAATGCTTCACGTACCTTCAGCCTCAGTATTTGTAATTCGCAGAAGAATACATGGGAAATCTAAGGCATATTCTCCATTTTTGTAGATTTTTCTATTTTAAGGAATATTGAGTCTTTTTTCACTCTAACAGCTTCCTCATCCCATTTTCTAAAATATACCTTCAGCCTCAGTATTTGTAATTCGCAGAAGAATACATGGGAAATCTAAGGCATATTCTCCATTTTTGTAGATTTTTCTATTTTAAGGAATATTGAGTCTTTTTTCACTCTAACAGCTTCCTCATCCCATTTTCTAAAATATAAAATGAGATGAACGAAAAAAGTTGATTCTCTATATCTGCAAAAACTCTAAAAATTGTATTAAAAATAAGAGAAATATAAGTAGAAAATGCCGGATTTACTTCTATTCTCTACTTTATTACATTGCAATTTGAATTTACTTTAAATACATAATATTTAATTGTTATATAATAAATGCAAGATTCTACAAAATCGAGAAATTATTGGAGTTAGATAAAAAGAAATTATGAAGATTTTAATTTCTACTTCCATATTTTATTGAAATTATAGAGAAATTGTTGAAGATGCTCTAAGGTTAGTCTTCGACACATCAACTTGCTTTTTGTTCTTTGGGAAACTTATAAAAACCCCCTATGGTTTAACTTAATTTATACTTTACCTCCCTTATTTTTGAAAACCTACATTTTGCCATTACTTTTTCTACATTGTCTGACAGCAATTTCTGAACCCTAATTTAAATTGCACAATAGTCATTTTTCAATAATTTCAATCTCTCAAATATTTATTTAGAGTTAATAGACATTTAAGTTATCCATTTTCCATCTCTTCAAATGCAAATCAATATGTCTTAAGTATCAATTAACTATGAAAAATGTCAAAAAATTTGATATTATTAGAATATAGCTATCAGATAGTTTAAATTAAGATTTTAGAAGTTGTTGTTAGAACTCGGAATGCGTAAATGATATAGGGGTGAAGTGTAGGTTTTTTAAAATAGAGAGGGCAAAGCGTAAGTTAAGCCAAATCACAAAGGGGTTTTCTGAATTTTCCCTTTTTATTTTTTCACTCCACTACCTACGAGTGAACTTTTGTGTTTGAAATACCACCGGTGAAGGGAAAGTCAGCAAGTTGGGAATTAGATGTTTATTTATTTTCGATTCAGGTTTTACAAAGTCAAAACAGAAAACAAAGCTGAGCAGGTGCATACATGCAACAGATATTTTGCACTTGTCACCTACCACGTCCCTAGATGATGCTTCCTTCTCTGATTCCTTCTGCTTCCGCTTGTCAAGCTGCTGACCAGATCCAAAAGAATTTGTCCTATTATGTCCTTCTACTGCACCTGAAAATCTCTCGCGAATTCCCTGTCCTGCTAGGCAAAAGGCAGAGAGGGAGAGATTATCAATTATCATCCACGAACGAAAAGGAGTGATTGTTAAGAGTTTCTTCCAATGAACTTGTTGAATAACTCAGAAGCAAGACTATGTCCCATTTCCATTACAAACCAAATTCATTTACACTAAAATATACCGGTGAATGAAAGCGAAAGGCAACTCAACATGACATAACTGAATAATCTGGTTGAGACACACGTAACCCTTCCGAAGAGTCAGCAATTTGCATCACACGTGTTATAAAAAGAGGTCGAAATAATGAATACTTGTAGCACGTTTGTCAAATATTTTAACAAAGACAAGATCAATGCCATCCTTAAATCAGTGTACCCAAAAAAAGAGATTAAACCTGACGGCTTCTCAGATCTTTCAGCAGATGTCCCTGTATTTAAACCATGCTTCAGGCCAGGCAGCTGAAAACATAAGCACGAAAACGATATAAGATACTGGAACATAAAAGAAACATACAGCTCCCTTCTTAAAACTACTGACCCGCTGTTTGGAACTATTACTGAACTGGGGATACTTGAGGATCGTCCAGTCAAATACATAGTCAAACTGGTAACCTGCCAAGCATATAGACATGTCATGACAAGAAGCAAGTGTGGTAGTTGGTACTTTCTGAAGCCTAAACAAAAAGAAGGCTGGTTTCATTAATATGAGAAGAAAACATGCTCTACATTTTGGAGGAAACATCAGATGCAGGAAATGAAATCCTAACTGTGCCAGCAGCCAAGCAGATTATCATAGTATTGTGAAGCAATGATGATGGTTTTCAAAACCAGTTTAACTAGCACATACAACGGCATGAGGGGTAAGTGAGTCCATTTATTTCGGTATACATCAGCTGAAGTACCTTCATTTAGCTCCCAGAGAGAGCCCAGATTATTTAACTAATAGGTAGGGATATTAATGACTAGCGATTTTTCAAGAAAGCTCCTCATGAACTGCATCTACCAAAAACAATGCAAATATTCAAAACTGGAAAAAAGAAAATGAATTCCCTTACAAAAAAGATACCTTCTCGAATAAATAAGTCTCGAAAAATCCTTTTCAAGTATGAGTAGTCTGGTTTGTCTTCGAAGCGTAGTGATCGACAATAATGAAAGTAAGATACAAACTCTGATGGATATGACTTGCAGAGTACCTGACAAAAATTTGGGAGAAATAAGCAAATCATCAAGCCAAAAACATTTTCTGAGGAAAATGGGTCCATACACACGGCAGTTCTAATCAGAATGTAAGTAAAGCATGCTAAACACAAGGATCGAGTTTATGACACCTCAACAGGAGTAAGCATTTTCTTTTCACTGATTTTATCATACTTCTGCTTTTTGTTCCCAGCTTTTAGGCCTTGCCAAGGCAGGCTGTAGGTAATACACAGAGTCAGCCAAAAGAGACAGGCTTAATATGTTCATATCTATGAAATTGAATATATTTTGAGGACATGTCACTTTTGTGATCACAACCTTCCCCGTAGGAAGTACATCAGCACATAACCAAGAGATTCCAGATCATCTCTTCGGCTTTGCTCTGCAGTAAAATCGAGCAATAATTAGGTCTCAAGTTGCAGATGGCTAGTGCTGCAAAATAAGCATAACATAAAATCAGAATGGTACTTTACCCACCAACTCCAAGGTGAGTGTTAACGCTGGCATATCGAGCTGTCCCTGTGAGGTTCTTGTTCTCTCTGCAAAAGTCCATATAAGCCAAATGATAAGAGAGAAGCACATAAATTAATCTTTTGTAAATTAAAAATACAAGAAAAAGGTGGCATTAAGTGGATAAAATCAAAATAGATTAATAATTGTTAAAAACCATATAGTATATGCAGTCTCAACTACATGCTTTAAAAAACAAGTCTAATGGCTGGTAAAATACTATTCATAACAATGTTAGGCAACTCATAAGTGCCTCCTATACTCTAAGTTACATTACCACGGCTTACTACTGCAGCATATTCAGAAATTTCACAGAAACACGAACAAACCGAGAAGTATTGCCATTGGAAGTACTAACAATACCTAGGAGATCCAGGCATGTTCTGCCATGTCGAAAACTTGCAACAATAAAAAACCCTACCTGTAGGGGATATGTTTATGAGTTTGAAGATCCCTATACTTTTTTGCAAGGCCATAATCAATTATGTAGACCTGCCATAAAAACATACTGTAGTCAATAGGCCACACCCCTGCCACAATGAAATTGAGATTTCATACCATGGATCAATTTTATTTTAGGAAGCTCGACTTTACTTAAAGGGGAAAGGTATGAATTCTGTAGTAACAATAATTTTCTGTTTAGTAAATGTTAAGCCTACATTAGAATAACTGACATTGACGAGTGTCTGGGCTAATCGAACTTGATCTCTATATTTTACATGTCCTTCAATGTCAAAAGTTTTCGGGATTCTGGTATATCTGACAAGTGAAAGTACAGTACGCACATCAAGAGTTCATATACCTGGTTTGCTTTACGTCCCAGTCCCATTAAAAAGTTGTCTGGTTTTAAATCACGGTGAAGGAAACCTCTTGAGTGCATGTATTCAATCCTGTTAATCTAAGATTTACAGAAAATGAAGTGACATCAGGAAAGGTCCAAATTAAGCTACACAAACAATTTCTGTGCAAGGGAATAGAACATACCAACTGATCAGCAAGCATTAGCACTGTTTTCAAAGAGAACTTTCTATTGCAGTAATTGAACAAATCCTCTAGACTTGGTCCCAGAAGCTCAATAACCATAACATTGTATTCACCCTCAACTCCAAACCAGTAAAGTTGGGGAATGCCGGCTTCATACAAACACAAGAATAATACAGGTAATAAGAAAATTGATTTCACTTACTTTGAAATAAAAAATGTTTGACTAAACTGTAAACTGTTGGAGCCAACATTGATGACTAAAAGAAATCCTTACTTCCACCTTGAAGAAGCATGTACAACTTTGACTCGTAGTGAAGCTGAGGATGCCTTGTCTTCACGGATTCCTTAAGATAACAAAACCAAAATAATAAGGCCCTATCACTATCAGGCAGGGCATACGAGATTAGGATTTTTATGAAGAAAGCAATAAATATATGGTGGGGGACCAAAATTCTTTTAGGTTTTCATCATGGAAAATTTAATAAAAGGTGCCATGTTTCTTAATCCTTCAAGATGTCACCAGGAAACTATGTGCAACAGGAAAATGTCAAATGACATTTGGGGGTCATTTGATTCAGTTTATAAGATATACCTACTATTTGATCACAGAATATCAATACTTTATTTGTTTATATCGCAAGAACCAGCAACAATAGGCAGACAACAATAGGCAGACATGGTTAGGATTACAAGCACGGTGTCCTAACCATTTGCTATATATGAACCTGCCAACAGCAGAAAGGAGGCATAGACTTGAAAAACATGTATGTTCCTGTCTTTTCTATCAGAAAGATTATACGCAGATTAATTATTCGCTAATCACTTGCATTCCAGCTCCTGGAATGATTGGAGATCATGCATATTCACTTACAATGCTAGTTCACCATAATTACTCCTCGTTGAGTTCACAAAATCTTAACCAAGATGACCCGACTAATTAATTGATGCACAACAACCCGACAGCAAAGCTAGTAGAACATCCAGACTATCATTTAAGAATTAAACATTTGAAATAAGGAAAGACAAAAGCACTATGATCATTTATTTATTTATATTTGAATAAAAAGAACCATATGTACCAGCTTGATAGCAACTTCTTCCCCCGTCTGAATATTGACCCCTGTTTCATAAAAAGAAAAATTAGAGAAAAAAAAAAACAGGGCGAACAACACCACAATTATTTGAAGCCATCTGATTTTGAAATTTCCACCTATAAAATACAGAAACTCACCAAGAAACAACTCTCCAAAGGATCCAGCACCAATCTTTCGACCCATTTTGAATTTTCCACCAACGACGCGATCCGTGGCTGCCATATTTTGATTCAGAATGGTTACTCAATCTCAAAGATCAATCAAAATTGCGGCCAAGAATAAGCGCAGGAGCAGGAAAATCCAGAAGCAGTTTCAGAACAATGCCGGTCCCATCAAAAGAATGTGGAGAGATGAAGAAAGGGGTGGCGGGAAGGGAAGAGAAAACGGGGGAGAAGGAAGAAATAATCAGACGGAAGGTTTTTTTTTTTTTTTTCGGTTTTTCCTTTCCCCTGAGAACAATGAACGAATCCTCTTGCTTTTCTCCGTCTACTTCACGAATTTGCTTGTTTCGCCTCTATTTTCGGGCCTTTGGCGGGCTCCTCTTCTCGCTCTGGTCTCTTCCCGTTCCCTCGTTGGTATGTTGGCGGAAATTACATTTTTAAGTATTATTTTTGTAGCAAAAATATTAAATTTGTCACTAATGTTTTGAGTATGGAGCAAATATAACACTATAGTTTTTTTTTCTCAATATTCAACTAATATTTTAAAATTGGCCGAATATGTCACTGCTAATTAGAAAATAACGGAAAATGGTAAAAATAGCAAGTTTTGAAATCTTGAGATTATTATGCATTTTTCAAAAAATATTAGGACCTTTAAGATTTTTGCTAAAAGATGGTTTGATCTTTGCCATAAGTGCTTCAGCTCTATTGCTATCTCCGCCACCAATGCCCCAGCCCCATCGCTGCCCTCCCTCTGTCTCTGCTGCCTAATCTCCTCATCGGCATTCGAAAGAGAAAGAAACAGAGCTCAATTACAAAAAGTCTTTAAAGTTTGTTAAAACTTATTATTTTTAATATTTTTCGTTAACTTTTTAACATTTTTATTAGATTTTTTACAGCTAGTGGTATATCCACACTTAATTTGAAACTTCAGTGATATATTCGGCCCATTTTAAAACATTACTAGGAGATTGGGCAAAAAAAAACTATAGTAACATATTCGCTCATAACCTAAAACATTAGTAGCAAATTTGATATTTTTGCCTATTTTTGCTAACTCAATCCTAAAACTCATCCATTTGGCAAGAAGGTTCTAAATTGTTAACTCCGTTAATTCTAAAAATTTTATATTTTGTCAAATTAGACCTAAAACTTTTGTTTCTGATGAAAAATGTTGATGTGATATTTAACGTCCTTACATTCAATGGCTAAACTGACACTTTTAAAACTTTTATTAATGTATATGTAAGGTTTAGATAGTTAGGTTCTTAAGTAAAATAAGAACAAAAATTAGAGAGCTTTACATGGTCGGACAATACTTAGTTAATGCAAAATAAGCCGAAGAGAGCAGAAGAAGTGGATGGAGGGTGTAGAAGCAAACAAGGAGAGAAGCTTAATAGGTAGCTCAACTTGCTGCAATTGGCGGCCACCAAGCTAGTACTAGAGAATGCAGATCACTAATGAAATCGAAGTTAGTTAATCTAGCAATAAAGGGAGAGATATCTGTGAGAGAGTGAAAGAGAAAGTTGTGATTGGAGATGATTCGGTAGTTGAGGTAATGACTGGAACCAACATTTATGTCATGGAAGGTGGATGAAGCTCCAGAAAGGTTCAAAATTTTCATTTAAGCCATAACTTTATAGAGAGAAAGTATAATGAGAGGAAAACCATGACAAAAAGGATCATGCAAAGATGGAAATGGCGAAATTGGTGTGTTTTTTTAATGCAAAATGACCCATAAGCTTTAATAACATTTTTATAAGTTATTAATGTTTTAAAGTGTCAGTTTAGTAACTAAAGATAATGGCATCAAATGTTACATCAACATTTTCCACAAAAAATAATAGTTTTAGGAATGATTTGACAAAACGTGAAATTTTTAGAGCTACCAAAGTTAACAGTTCTAAGTTTTAGGATTTATTTGGCAAATTGATGGGTTCTAGGACTGGTCTACTAAAATACAATAAGTTTTAGGACTTAAAGTGTACTTTCCTGCAAGCAGTTAACAACTTAAAAGTTGAACTACCAATTTTTCCACTGTGTTTGAGGTTGTGACCAAATATTATATGACACTATTCCGTGTCACAATATGCCACTAATGTTAGAGGATGAAACCAAATACACCACCAATATTTCAAAATAGGCTCAAAATGACCCTTAAAGTGTCTAATTGTAAGAATATTCCATTCACTTGGGTGAATATTCCTTGTCATGTCAATGTCACATCAATAACTTGCAAGCTAAGAATGTTGGTGAAACTCTTATTCCAACCTTTAAAATGTTGCTCTATAATTCCCATCTTCCCTAAACTTTAAAGATTATTATTTAGGCACTCTTTCTCATCAAGTCTATTGTGATCTTGTTGAGCTCCTCTACCATTAGTGAAGCTAAGGAGTATCAAGTTCTAAAGGATGGTTCACCATAAATCATGCTTGATTTATGCTTGATTCAACTAACTAGCCTATAAATTTGATTAAAATCCAATTATCGCTTAGAAATCATAGAAAATTTCAAGTCCAAGTACATATTGATAAACAAATTAATCATCTGCAATGAGGGTGTTATTCCTTATTCCAAAAGCCCATCCAATGGTTGTCTTTGATCGTTCAATAGGTGGCCATGGAAGCCCATAAAGGATGTGGTTCATGTGGGAGGGTGTGCGAGTGAAGGAGGTTAAAACTCAAAGGGCTTAAATTCAAATCAAAGAAGACTTAGGAGTAAAACTGGCTTTCTCTCTTTTTTAAACATTAGCCACATTATCATTCAATAGCTGATGGCTTATTTAGTCTTAAAATATAATTTTAGTGGTGAATTGGGATAAAAAATCATTAAAAGCATATTTAATCCTTAAAACCATATGCCCCCAAACCAAAAATTTTGGTGGCAAGTGTGATATTTCTTCCTAACTTAAAGAATGAAGATACATTCTTGGGTAAATTGCAGTCGTGACCCCTAACATTTTATTATTGTCCTATTTTGGACTCTAACTTCAAAATCTCACATCAGACGTCTTGAACCTCAATTTTTTATTCCATTTTTTACCTTTGGCAAACGAAAAGTGTTGAAATTGATGGAACTAGCCACATGGCACGCCAGCATGAGTAATTTGCCACATTTGCACAATGAATCACTAGCTATAAATGTCTGCAATTGGCCACATAAAAAATTTAGGGCTTATGTTACAAAAAATGAAGAAATTTACAATATATACAGGGTTACCCCACATCTCTCCTTCATTTTTCTTCCCTCACAACCTTTAGCCCTCCTTTGCCGCCTCTGGCCTCGGCCTTATCTACTGTTTTTCTTCCCCTCCTCCCCCCGTTCCTTCATTCATCAATCTGGCGAGGTTTCATCTGATTGTAACCCTCAATTTCGGTTGATCATAGCCTATGATTTCGTCTGATTTTGTTTTCTATTCACCTTCACCGTCTTTGATTTTGCTTGCCATTTGATTCCCCTACTGATTGCGCTCGCCTCCTTAACTAATTGACCTTATCTTCTAAACCTTTGACTCAAATCAAACTAACGATTCAAATCCCAGCCACGCCATCGCATCCATTGTCATCTTTTTTGTTTCCTCACCGTTATCACATCTGTCATTGTCGTTTCTTTGGATTTCAAATAGGTTTAGGATCCGGGGGGAGACAAGGGGATGATGGTGGCTTGGGACGAATGGATTCAAAAGGGGCGATGGCACTGTGAAATAAGGATGACAGGTTAGGACCATCGATGATGCCGGGGCTGGTGGCTGGAATGGCATCGGGTAGGGGGAGTGGTAGTACTGTTTTAAATACTGCACCGTACCAGCTAGTATGACTGTTACATACTGATACCAGAGATAAACGGCACATGATGTACCAGTGTCCCAATTAGTACAACTTTCCATGCGGTACAAGTTTTAAGAATAAAAAAAATAAAAAAAGGGGAAGTGCTAGCCACCACCAGCCGTGACAGCATAAAAGTGGAGAGTTTGAGATGACGAATTGAGGAACCCAGCCACCACGAGGCGAAACCACGAGAGTTAGCCCCTGCCACCACTTTACGTCTATAACCTTCACTCGTCCACCATCAATCTATTTTGCTTTGTTCCACAATCGACTTTAAACCACCTTTTGACTGTGGAGATAAAGGAGGAGAAAGAGGAGAAAAAAGAGTAGAATAGCTATAGATGAAGAAATAAAGGAGACGACAAAGAGGAAAAAAAAAAGGACTGTCGTAGGTGTAAAAAGAGGAGAAAAAGAAAATTAAGCATCCCACTCAAATCCAACAGTGCATGGTCCATCTCACATTTCTTTCTCCTCCCTCCAATGCAATCCTTACCATCTCACGGCTCCATCTTTTCAAAAAGTGCTCGCTTTTTCTTTTTTATTTGAAAATTTGTTCTCTTTTTTATTATTGAATACTTGAATTTTATTTGGAGTAAAATTTTTATATGATTGATCTAGGAACTTTTAAAGTGTGAATGTGTTGTTTGTGTGTGTGTACCTAAAATCTATTAAAGACTGATACATTCAAGATGTATAGCTGAAACAGTATTGAAATCCGGTACTGTACCGTACCATTAAGAAAATGGTATTGTAACTGGTACGATATTTAAAACCTTGAGCGGTAGTCCAGGGGTGGCAACGGCAATTAAGGAAAAATTAAGGTTTTGAGGGAGGGAAGCGAAAAATCAGGGACTTAAGTTGTCATTTAGTTTTTATTTTTACTTTTTTTGCGTTTCCACATCAATGACATCGTGGCAAATTACCTATGTTGGCATGCCACATGGTCAGTTCCGTCAATTTTAACACTTTCCGTCCGCCAAATGTCTAAAATGGAATAAAAAATTGAGGTTAAGTACGTCTCATGCAAAATTTTGAGATTATGGTCTAAAATAGGATAATAATAAAAGGTTTGGGGTCACAAGTGCAATTTACCTATACATTCTTATTGACTCAGGAAAGCCCATAGACTTTTTGGAAGGATACTTTTAAAGTCCCAATAGTTAGAGATAAAGTTCAAGTCAGTCCTAAAAGTATTAGAACATTCATTTAACTCCTAAAATTTCTCAGATAATAAAAATGTTGGTCCTCAGGATAACACCATTAGTTGCTATGTACATTTTAATTTGAATTAGAGATTCCGCATACAAATAGACAAATAGAAGTGTCTAACTCATTCCCTATGTCTTTATTTTTATTGTAGAAGGCTAATTGCATTTGGTCATCTATTTTAATTCTCTTTATTATAAATAGGTTCTAATCTTCATTTTATCTTTAGGCTCGGATGATCCCTCTCGCCACCATTTCCATCACTAGCCGGTGGTAAAAGAAGCCACTCCATTTGTCATCGGTCCATCAAATGAGGTCAATGAGTATGTAATGTTGCCATGTGTCCCTATTCTGCTGTGGATTTGGGCTTAAAAAAACCATTTTTTACGGGGGGGGGGGGGGGGGGGGGGCAGTGAGTTGGTTGCCCAAATTTCATGACTATTTTTTCATTGGTTAGCCTTTAGCCCTTTAGGTAGCCCAAGGCAACCAATCATCCGTGAAGCCTGGGAGAACGCCGTTTGGGTCCAACGACAGATATTTGGTCTGTTGTTGGAGATGGATGACAAGGGGAAGGAGTTATGGATTCTCATTTTCAAAGTTAAAGACTTGGAATGCCGCTGTGTAAGAAACGGAGAGGCTAATTATCTGAATGAACAAAGAGTTTAAGGAGTCTTTTGTGCTTCAGGAATTGCAGGGCTGCAGCAGAATTTTTCCGTCCTTTCAAATCATCGATGATCTTCTTTTTCACGGCGTGTCACCGTTCCAGAACCATCGGCACTCCCCTGCCGAAATTGGCGGAAGTAACGGAGAGGCTAATTATCTGAATGAACAAAGAGTTTAAGGAGTCTTTTGTGCTTCAGGAATTGCAGGGCTGCAGCAGAATTTTTCCGTCCTTTCAAATCAGCGATGATCTTCTTTTTCACGGCGTGTCACCGTTCCAGAACCATCGGCACTCCCCTGCCGAAATTGGCGGCCAGTGCTTCCAGCAATAGTACAGCGGCGACGAAATCAGAAGTTTCAAAGGGCTGATCAATCAAAAGCGTCCCAACACATATCTTCTCTCCTGTAAGTGATGCATTTTCATCAAATTGAACGTATTAGCTGAAGCGCTAGATGTCGGGAGCTGGTGAAGAGTCTTCTCCTCAGGAAAAGGATGTGGGTCTCTTGAATCAGTTTGAGGCAATTTTAGATTCAGATCCTCTGATGTGAGCAGCTAACCTTTTCGATTTTAGGATATTGGGCTGTGATATATTTTTCCTTCTAGTTTAATTTTGCGATTTTCGCAGCATCTTGATCGGAAGTTCATATTTCAGTAAATGAGGACTCTGGTTTTTTTTTTTTCGTTGGTGATTGATATCAGTGATGAAGTGGGTTTCGTTCACCCCTCCCAGTTTACAAGGTTATCACAAGATAGAATTTTGCCGTTGGACAAGTCTTCGGATATTGGAAGTACAGACTTTTGGGTTGCAGATCATAAGTTGGGCATTTCAACTGAAGTCCTTCTTCGGCTGTACAAGGTTGCCAAACATGCATTCCTGTCTTCGGTTAGAGTGTATAATTTATCTAGCTGGTCCACTAATAAGTCCAAGGAGGAAGTTTCACTTGGCTCTTCATCTTCGCAATCTCTTCAACGTGAAGTCATGAGGCATAGCAAGGCTCTCTTGTTGTTGAGTAGCGATTTCATCACTGCTTGGAATTCCAGGTTTCTTTCTCTCTACCTTTTACCATACATATTTCTCTACGGTAAGAACATGAACATTTTATCTAGTGTGCTGAGCCTGTTTTATTACATATATGCTGTAGAAAGCTGATTTTATCTAAGGAAGAACAACTCTCAATGTTTACGGAGGAACTTCTCTTATCAGAGCTTGTTCTTTCAATTTCACCCAAAAGCGAGCAAGCCTGGAGTCACAGGTAGCGTTTGTGGCTATTCCATGTAAAAACTAAGATTTTTGTCTCTCTATCTTATGTACATGTTTCTCATTAAAGGGCTAAACTCTTAGTTCTTGTGCAGCATGTTCACTTTAATAGTGGCTCCTTTTTTGCTTACCAAAAACTAGTGCTCCACTCATACACATTCTTCCATTTAGTCATTCTTTCTTATGATACTGGGTTTTTGCTTTATGTATAATTTGGACATGGGATGTATCAAATATTGGCAGGAGGTGGGTGATCAAGATGATTTCGAGAAAATGTTCAACTTTACAAGATGTTCTTGCAAAAGAATCTGAGCTAGTGGAGAAATTATGTGAGGTTTAATTTCCATCCAGGAACTACACAATTATTCGAACAAGGTTCTTTAGCTTTTAATTTGTAAAACATAATTAGCAGTGACAGTTTTTTTGTATAACTGTGTTTTTCTTTTCTCCCTCTTTTTAATCACTTTATTAAGCAATCTTTATTGTTTGTGATATAGTTTGTATCTATAGCATTATAATACCAATATAATACTGCATGGTAATTTTACAGAATTGGTGTGCTTGGTATCCAGAAAACCATAATGAGATTTCTTTTTTCTCTCACCTCTTCTCAGTGTTAATTATTGATTCTCCCCTCCACTCTTTTGGTGCTAATCTCATGATAAGTCTGTCCTAAAATAAATGTAATGGCAAACTTTTTATCCATATGAGATATTGAAACTGTAAATGTGAAAACCTCATTAATCTGTCTTGCAGCGCTCAAAGATGAACTACCGTGCGTGGAATCATCGTTGCTGGTTAGCTTCCTACATGACTAGGGATCAGGTTGGGATACTTAATCGTATAGGAAAATGCTTTTTGGATCATTTTAGTTTCAATCGTATGTGGTGAAATGCATAATGTGAGTTGTGTCCAGCTTTTATGTCTGCAGTATACGTCATTTCAAGGTGATGGAATTGTTTGAATTATCATACATAACTAGTTTTTGAATTCTATATTCATCTTTAAAATATTTCTTTCTGAAGGCATCATGTGGATCTCTCTATCTAAATGTGTTGCCACAGGTACTTTCTGAGTTGATGATAAACAAAGATTGGGCTGCATTGCATGTTGCTGATAACTCCTGCTTTCACTATCGTAGGGTTAGTTGTCTCATTGCACCTGCTACTGAGATATTGATTTTTCCTTGTGTCTGACAGTTCAGTTTTTTGCAGCGACTGATTCTCATGATTATAGACAGCTCTTGCAATACAAAAGAAAATGAAAGCTCCTACAACACTGAAAATCGTAGAATCTTGAAGGTATAACTTTATGATTTAGCCACGTGGCTTTTGTGTCAAAATTTTATAATTTTATTGTTTGAAACCAATTTTTTTTTTGGTTGTTTGGGGATGTCTTGTGCCATCTGTAACACTTCATTTTTGTCTCCGTAACTTAATTTACGTGCTCAATATTCATCCCTTTGACCACTGTTTTTCCCTTTCCTTTCCTATTGAACCATATGCCCACTTATTATTGAACAGGAAGAGCTTGATTGGAATGAAGTGTTGATAAAGCGATACATGGGAAGGGAGGTACATGGCTGCTATCCTTCAATCTTGTCTGACCAGGAAAACATTGATCATGTGGGAAACAGTGTTTCAGGAAGATCCAAAAATTGCTCGGCTTGTTAACTTGGGTCTTTAGAAACATAAACCCTGAACTGAAATAGCCTGCTAAAAGTTTAGAATCTAAGTGGCTTCTGCAACAATACTTTGCACCTTTGCTTTTTTCCCTGAACCATTTATCACACTGACCTGTCCTTATCGCAGTTTTCTTTTTCTTCTTTCGTGCCTTGCAGGCTTTATGGCTTCATCGACGGTTTCTTTCTGTTTGTTGGATGAGGCATTTGACCTGTAGGTCTTATGGGAATTCATGTGGTTCTGAGCAGAAAATCAGCATGGACGATGATATTAATCTGTTCATCGATAACGAAGTACACCTGCTCAATTCCTGCAGAGTCATTCATGACTCCGAGTTTGAAGATTGTCAATCACAGGCAATGTATTCAGCTGCTTACATTTTATGGTTGAAGAAGGTATCAGTCTCCCCCTCCTGTTATCTCAACTGTTTCTTCAGTTTCCTTTTGGTGTCACCGAGGTTGACGCATATGCTGTTTTCTTGCATGCATCAGCAAGTCTTTAGCTCTCTAGAGGTTGAACTCGAAGCAAAGATAAGCACAGAATGGTTGAAGACGCTGCTGGATAAAACATGTCCAGGGAGGTCTTTCCTTTGTGATTGTATAGGAGAGAGGTGACCTCATTGCAGTTCCTGTATTGTGTTTGTATGCTAACTTGAGTCATGATGTGATTTCAAGTATTGACAACATTTTTTTTACTGGTACCATATATGAGATGAATTTGTTTATTGGATGAATGAAATCTTATTTTATTCAAGAACATATGCGAGCGTGAAACTAAGCCCTTTAATTTTAATTTTTGGTAAATGTAACTACAAGCTTTGCAGCCATAGTAAATCATACAAATAGATGTAAGAGAATTTGATTCAGATCAACCAATCATGTCTGTGGAAAGTGTCTGAAGTTTTTGTAGCTTATTTTTCGTGACAATTTGTAACAGTTGTTACTTGTGTGTACAAGTCTTTTAGGTGTAGCATTACTCGTTAAATCCTAGAAAGGGGTGCAAACAAAATCGACTTGTGCATTCTAAATGGAACAATTTTAGGAATTGACAAGAAAAAAAAGAAAGAAATAAATCAAACTTTTTTTTTTTGAAAAAAAAAACAAGAAAGAATAAAAAAATTGAAATGTCGTTGCCACTTGCCAGTTACACGGCCAGAGCTAGGGGCTATCTATGCGGAATCGTAAAGGGCAACCAACAGAGCCCGGATTTAACCCGACCCGACGTGTCGGACTCCCTCCTTGGTCCTTATCCTGAAATGAAGAGCGCATCAGTACCACATTCGACATTCCAGCGTCCAACTTTCACTTGAATAATCCGATGACATAAAAACGGCCGGCGCAAAAAGAGCTGAAAAACGGGGCAGCAAACCGCCAAACTCTCTGGTCGTGTTTCTTTGCTTCCCATTTCAACAGCTAGCTATTCTCTTCTCTGTTTCTGTTTCTCTCCAGATCTGCTGGAAGGTTAAAGTCGTAGATTAAGGGCCACTGAGTTCATCGCGGCAATATGCTTGCAGCTGAGCTCATCCCCCAAGGATTGCTCCTGACCAGAAACAAATTCAAACCAAATTTGCACCCACATTTCGTCGCCTCAGCAATTGCTTCCACCTCCACCACAAGTCATCCAACCTCTGGAAACAAGCAGAAGGTAGGGGCTTCTGCTGAAACTAATCCGACCCACTTGGTGTCTTTGGAATCAACATACCCCCATTTGAATTCGATGCAATTGCTCCACAGGTTCTGCAAGGCAGGGAAGTACAGAAAGGCGCTCTATTTCCTCGAGGATTTGGTCCATAAGGGTCACAAGCCTGATGTTGTGCTTTGCAGGAAGTTGATCAGAGGATTCCTCAATTCAAGGGACAATGACAAGGCTATTAGGGTCATGGAGATCTTGGAGAAATTTGGGGCCCCCAATTCCCACGCTTACAATGCTTTGATCAGTGGGTTATGTAAGAATAACCGGCTTGATTTGGCGACTAAGATGTTTGATAGAATGAGTAACAGTGGGATTTCTCCTGATATTTTTACCTATACCATAATAATTGGGAGTTTCTGCCGTAGAAGGCATCTTGATTCGGCTATGGAAGTTTTTTATCAGCTACTGACAGATAATAGTTGCAAGCCCTCGGTTGTTACCTACACCATTTTGATTGAGGCCACCATACTTGAAGGTGGAATTGATAAAGCTATGAAGCTCCTCGATGAAATGCTGTCTAAAGGTCTCCAACCAGATATGATTACTTTCAGTGCAATCATTAGGGGCATGTGCAAAAAAGGGATGGTAGATACAGCATACGAGTTCATCAGGTGCTTAGGATCTAGGGGATGGCAGCCTAATGTGTTCTCCTACAATATATTGTTGCGAGCGCTGTTGTATCAAGGGAAGTGGAATGAAGGGGAGAAGCTTATAACAGAAATGGTTTCCAGGGGTTGTGGCCCTGATGTTGCCACGCACAGCATTTTGATCAGCACGCTGTGCAGAGAAGGAAGGATTTGTGAGGCAGTTAATGTGCTGAAGGCTATGAAAGAAAAGGGATTGACACCAAATCCTTACAATTACAATCCACTCATATCTGCATTCTCCAAAGAAGGGAGGTTGGATTTGGCAATCGAATTCCTGTATGATATGGTGTCTGACGGTTGCTTGCCAGATATTGTAAACTACAACACAGTCATGGCTTCATTGTGCAAGAATGGGAACGTTGATCAGGCCTTAGAAATCTTCAAGAAGCTTGGTGATGTTGGTTGCCCTCCAAATGCGAGTTCATACAACACCGTGTTCAGTGCACTGTGGGGTAATGGGAACAAAGTAAAGGCCTTGGAAATGATATCAGATATGCTGTGGAAAGGAATTAAACCGGATGAAATAACTTATAACTCACTCATTTCTTGCCTGTGCAGAGATGGGATGGTTGATGAAGGTGTCGCCCTCCTTGTAGACATGGACAGCAGTGAATTTCGTCCAACTGTCACCAGCTATAACATTGTTCTTCGTGGTTTGTGCAAAGTAAATAGAATTGACGATGCCATTGAAGTGCTAGCAGCAATGGTTGATAAGGGATGTAGGCCTGATGAAACTACCTACGTACTATTGATCCAAAAGATTGGTTTTGCTGGTTGGCGAGCTGATGCTATGGAGATGGCTAACTCACTGGTGAGGATGGAAGCAATTTCGGCAGATTCATTCAGACGTTTGAGCAGAACTTTTCCCTTGTTTACAAAGAGAGCTCGTTCCAAGTCGAAGTAGCAGGCTTTTATGTCTGCTTACCTCAAAATGATAATGATGATTCTATGAACAGGAATTCAAACTCTGTAAAATACCTAATAAGGAGGCAACAAATCTAGGGATAGAAACGCGAAAAAGAAAAAACAAAAAAACTGTTAATATATTGTCTCCATCGCATCAACTTGAAAGATCCAATGCTGGCACGTAACCGTTTTATTTGTTGATTTCAGTACCAAGACATGCTCAGATTACATGAAGAATAAGTTGCAAAATCAAAACTTCTCTAACTTGCAAAATGTGACACAATGACCAACGTAAAAACATCAGCTATGAGATTTACAGGATCCCGCCCGAGGAATTCAGAATAATTAGGAAAGGTCACGATCTCGCTCGATAAGAGGCAGAGCAGCAGCAGCTCATTCCAAACATCTCATGCGGCAAATTTAGGCCAGTCACTGATGCGATCACACCTCAGGGCTGCTCTACTGTCGTCAAATCTACCAGGATGGCATCCAAAATTCCCATTAAAGAAGTGTTGTATAAGCTTCCCTTTCGGTTTTCTGAATCTAAAAGGTCTTCGCTGATAGAACCTTCAATTTCTAGCTTTTGATGCAATTTCTCAGCTTCTTCCACCATCCCAGCATCAAAGACACCTTTAACTAACTATAGTTGAATAAAGTGTCTCATCTTTCCTGCACTGACTACAAATCATCATTTCCTATACTTGTATTGCCAAATCAAACTTTACTACTTCTACATAACCTGTGGATAGCCGTTTTGCAAGCACTATTTCCATCACTATGCTCTCTCTTGGCCATTTCCATCAGTAACTCCATAGCTTCACCGGGTTGATCAGCATGGAAAAATCCCCAGATTAAACAAGGATGAGTGACATCATCAGGGGTGATTTCATCTTCTAACATAAGATTGTACATGACTATTGCCTTTTCCATCCCACCTGTTTTAGCCAACCATCAATCACAATGTTATAGGTTATCAAACTAGGAGGGCAACTGCTTCCTATCAGGAAATACAACACCGGAAAAGCCTCTTAAACCATTCCTTCCTTAGGAAGAGCCCCTAGCAAAGTGTTGTAAGTAACTACGTCAGGTAGAACAATTTAGAGAGACCATTTCACTAAAGATGTTGATAGCACGGTCCAAATGTCCATATTTACACTAGCTATTAACTAATCAAAATATTGTATGTGACCACAGTGGGTGAATGTGAAGTATCCTTCATGATAACAATTATATCATCCATGTTATTCCAATACCCACGCCACGAGCAGAAAGGGAATGAAGAAGAGTATTGTAAGTCATGGCATTCGGTTCCATTCCATGGAAGAGGATGTTATTCAATATCAGAGCCACATCCTCGTATTTTCCCTGTTTGCAAGCAAAACTAGCCATTGAATTATAAGCAACAATATCAGGATGACAGCCCTCCATTGCCATATCATTCCAAACATCAATCGCCCGGAGTATCCCACCATGTTTGCAGACCAACTCTATAAGATCACTGGCAGATATTAAACGTCTCCTCCTGCAGAGACCTGCAACCATCATGTTGTATATGATAATATCAGGAATGCCACCAGACATAACCATTATTTTCAGAACATTGGCTGCTTTATTTAGTTCACTTACCTTCTTGAGATTTTGTCTCTGCTATTTTCAGAACATTGGCTGTGATAACCATTGGCTAATGTTACGTGTCCATAAGGGTTTTTGGGTGAAAGAATAAAAGTTGTAGCCATTTTTGGACCTTTTCTTGGTAAAATCAAATTTGGGTGAAAGAATTAAAAGTTGTAGCTATTTTTCTTAGTTTCACGTGGGCTATTGAATCTCCTTAATTGGACATCTATGCACAAAGTTATGGTCCAAATACTGAAAAGTGTTTATGCTGTCGAATCCTGGTTACGCGGCGTTGGAAGTGGGGCCATAGCGCAAAAACCTGCTCTGTTTATAAAATGCTTTAGCCAGCACTCATGTAGGGAGGATCCCTTTCGTCCCCAAACCTTCCAAGCATTTTTCAGACTAGTTTTCTTAGGGTTTTTATGGATTATGGAGCTAGGAGGCCAATTTGATAGAGATTTTTTTTGGATTAAAGTGAGAGCTCTTCTACAATAAAGATTTTTGTTTGGATTTGGTTCTTTTAACTCTTAACTCCTCTTTTTATTTAGTTGGAGATTCTTGTAAACATGTATAGATTTGTTATTTTTTATGGATGTTATGAACTATTTGGGATGATTTGATGCTTATAAATACATAACCCATTGATTATTTTCGATGATTTGTTGGCTCTTTTAGCTTATACTTGTATGTGTTCTTCATTTGTTGACCACCTATATTGAACAACTTGTTAGACTTAGGAAAGTCTTGAAAGAGATTTCCAAGGTTGGAAGAAGGCTAATAGAGTGTGGGTAATAGATAGATTCAAAAGAACTATTGTTTCTACGATGTCTTAGATGAGAGCTAGTTTATATACCCGGCATTGTCACAGGATCAAAAAATGAAAAACTCAACACATATCAATAATTACGTTACTGATTGAGAAAAAATAAGAAAATTAATAAGTTTTAAAAATATTAGAAAAGATAGTTTAATATGTCTAAAGTGATATTGAAAAACTTGTTAATACTTCGAATAAAGTGTTCTAGCAACCTAAAAAAACTAATAAGTACGCACTTAAAGCAACAATCATATAGTTATTTTAGAACATATTTAGTATCGTATTGTCACATAGCAGTCACTAAATCTATATTACCGCAAAAAAATATATCACTTCTATAATATTAGACTTTTTTCATATTTGACAAAAGAAATAATAACATAATTTATGTCTATTTAAGAATTTTGTGTAGCTGTTGTATGTTCATTTAGAGGTTTTGCTAATTGATATATAAGGTGATGATAAAACTTTGACTTGTAAACAATGAATGAATTCTAATTGTTGCGATAATGTAGATATCATTACCTGTCAATGTTATTTTCAATCTACATACAATATTTCAGTTACTTGAATTTATTGATTAGAAAGTATGGTGGTGGATATAGACTATAATGATAAATTGACAACTGTACTATGAGAATAATTGGAATTAAGTACTAGTTGAACATTTCTACTGTAAAACATTAAACAATTTTTAACACCTTATTAAAATTGTGAAAAAATAATTAATCTCATGTGTAATAGATCAGAGTTTAATACGCAATAGAATGACTTTCTTTCATTATCACATTGTTATGAGCTTTGTTTTTTATGAAATGTCTTTTTAACCCCACTAAAAGGTCATGTCAAGGGAAAATGCTGTAAAAAATTAAATAGAAATATACAATAGTAATTTAAGCATTAAAACAAAGTTGTTATATATATATATATAATGTAAGACAATTCCATACCAGTGAAATAGAATAAAGAAATAGCTGAGACACATGTGCATAGTTAATGGATTGAATTTTTAAACACTAAAGCCGAGACTATAATGGTTTCCTTTTTAATGAAATTCAAATCAAAATGTTTGAAGCAGAATTAATTAAAGCATTAGAATTGGAGTAAGGGTTACTATTTGGATTAGTTAAGTCATTCAAATATGTTGGGATTTTTGCTAGGATTAGTTGATGTAAGTGGAAATTATTAATTGCAATTGACTTTCTTTTTAGAAGATAAAAATTGGTGTAAATTTTGGGTAAATTTGATTGCTGATTTTTTCCCCTTTTATTTAGGAATTCAATGTAAATTGATTCTTACTTGGTAAGTGTGAGGAAATAATAGATGCAAAAAAAAAAAAAAAAAGTGATGACCTATTCACGTCTAGAAAATTTTGACATGCAATTTGTGCTATATGGTAGCCGACCATGGATGGAATCTTCTCTTTAATTTTTGGTGTAATTTTACTATTGATTGCATTATAATTGGAAAGAAAAGTCCATAATTTTGGCTGTAATTAAAGTTTCCATTATTGACATTCCTTTTTGGGATTAGTTTAACCGAAATAGTTACAGAATAATGGCTTTCTTGAGCCTTGAGACTATGCACTTAGGTGTATAAGCACCTAATTAACACCGTTAGAATTTCGTTAGTTTTAAGTATAAATAGTAACTTTTACTTCTTAATATAAGTTGTATTTAATTAGTATAATTATGGAATGTATTAACCTTATTCAAATTTTTAGCTATGGGAAAATTTTAAATTTGAATTCATTTGAAAAGATAATAATAATGAAACAAATAAATATAATATGATAAATATGGTAATTATTTAAAAACAAGTTTATTCATTCAGTTTTTCGCATAACCAAAATATATTTCGATAGTAGCATACATTCAGATATTAGTTTCATACAATTGGTTGTCAGTTTAATACATAAACACTACCAGACAATACAAATAAAAAAATCAGTAAATTCAATACCCAAATCACGCATGCAATATTTATACAAATCGAACCCAAATAATACATATCACACATTTTGAACGTGGGAGCATACATGACCACATGTGTTATCCTATTAGTCAGAAGTACTCACACAAAATAGTAGATATACAAATCGAACTTGGGATCATACATACCCACCACCAGATAATACATCAAGATTATGATAAACAATCTCAAAAGACAGAACAATACAAATCATGACAAACAACACACGAATCCAACCAAAAATGTTTGAAATCCGGAATCGCACCTTTTGTCCTGCTCACAACCCACCGCAGGTACCGTCGTAGGCCACCGATCAGTGACGGAGAGCGAGAGCAAACGACGGAGCAGAGAGCGATGGAGCATTGGCAGATCGAAGCCAAGGCGGAGTACCGGTGGATCTGGCACGAGGTGAGCCAAGGCGGAAGATCAGGAAGCATACGACAAGCCTAGGAGGTCGGTCGGCAACGGAGAGCGAGAGCGAGCAGAGAGAGTGAGCGAGAGCGAGAGCGAGAGCGAGCGACGGAGGAGAAGAGCGACTGAGAGCGATGGAGAGTGAGAGCGAGCAGAGAGAGCGAGCGAGAGCGAGAGCGAGCGACGGAGGATAAGAGCAACTGAGAGTGACGGAGAGCGAGAATGAGCGAGAGTGAGAGAAAAAGATTACTGGTGGGAGAGAGAAAATTACGGGAATTAAATGGTAATTACTAAATTTACTAATTTATAAAAGGAAACTTAGTGATAATTATCACAAAAATTATGAATTTATCCTAATTGATTCAAGTTTCCTTTTAAATCTAAAACTAACTGAACCCAAACGTCATCTAATAGGTACACAAACACCTAGATGCATTTCAGAATTTGTCGGCTTTCTTTCAAGTAATAATAGATTTCAAAATTAGAAATTGGCACAATCAATTGGCATTCATTTTGATGCATTCTTGACTGAATATAAAATCAAAACACATTGTTTCATTAAATGCCGTAAATGATGTTAATATTTCCGTCAACTGTCTGAAGGGCATTTTCGGTTTTCTCTTTTTTGTGTTTTTTAGAACACCATCGGTGCAAAAAGAAAAAAAATGGCCATATGGCAATCACTCTGATATTGAATTAAGAAAATTACCAAAGGCTCCATTAAATATGTCCTACTTTATATATATATATATATATATATATATATATATATATATAATTAGATTTTAGCTTAATGGTTTTTAGGATAACTGGTTAGCAAGAGAATATTTAATGGGGTTCTAAGAAGCTAATTAATCCTCTCTTGAGAGATGAGGGTCGATACTGTAGGGTTTTTTTGGCCTACAATTTTCAGGAAGTATGATTTTAGTTAGATAGGTACTTGTGTCAAAGTTATGTTTATGTAGCAGCCTATTTAGTTTGAATTTCTTACAAACTTTATAAATATATGTTTAGGATACTTGTTATGTTTGTTTGGTTTGATGGTTAAGTGATTCACAATTTTTGTAGTTTAACTTCTTATTCTTTATTTTCTATGGTTTACTTGCTTTAGCTAAAGTGAGATCATCATATTTGATAGAATTCTTTACCATACAATTGTTTATGGGATTGACATCTAATTCACATTACTACAATTGACACCGTAGACTTGCGAGTGGGATTAAAATTAATGTTAAGAAGGTTTTTTTAGGTCTAAAGCTCATTTTGCCCCCTGAACTTTTCTAACTCGGACTTTTTTTATCCCTTGAACTTCGAGTTGGTTCACCTTGTCCCTTAAACTTTGCAAATTTGGACCTTTTTTTCCCGTTGGTCCAATTAAATGAAGAATTTGTACTAAAATGAAAATAAAAGAAAAATTGAAGGCTAACTAAATCATTTGTTCAACGGTTGACTCTTGTAACCAAATAATAAGAAGCCTTAATACAAACTTATAAGCGAAGACAAGGAAAAGATGAGCAATCTTAAATGTGAAACTGATGTCTTTGTACTTATTGTTTGCTTACAATGGTCAACTATTAGACAAATGATTTAGTTAGTCCTTTAGTTCTTCCTTTATTTTTATTTTAGTACACATTATCCATTTAACTAGGCTGAGGGGATAAAAGCTTTTTATTAAAAGGTTCCAGTTTGCAAAGCTTGAGGGGCGAGTCAAACCGAATCAAAGTTCAAGGGATAAAATATCAAAGTTGGCAAAGTTCATGGGGCAAAAATGGCTTTAAACCTTTTTTTTTTTATAAACTTCTGTCTCGTGACAATTGAGATGAAGAGACCATCGGACAATTAGTTGAAGAAGATGACATGATTCTCAGATAAGCAAAGTTTGAGCAATAATAGAAGAAATACGAAAAATGAAGGACCAAAACTGTTATTTTTTCCCTACATTTGACAATCAATTAATGGTGATGGTAAATTTGATCTCAAAAGTAAAGTTTGGTATTAAATTTGATATTTTTGAAAATTTGATGGTAAATTTGGTCCTTTCGATACTTTTGAGTAGTAAATTTGGTATTTAATCCTTTTCTTTTCCTCTTTTTCTTCTTAAACAAAATCCCTACGAATCGTCCTGACAGCTTCCCTTTTCCGATCCCTCAACTCCAGTCTTGGAGTTTTCTGCAATCTCTGGTCGGAAGTACTTCAAAGTGATCGAATATAACTATTCTAGTTCAACTATGCAAGGGATTCCGGATGGAGGAGGGGAGTTGGCCCAGCTTCACTCCACCATGCAAGCCATCGAGCTCGCTTGCAGTTCAATCCAGGTTCGTGCGTGTCAAAGGGAATTGTCTTTCTAGGTGTTTTTGTCTTTTTCGTTTTTGTGCTTCGTTTCTCCTCTTGTATTTTTCTTGATGGTCATTTCCAAAGATATGTTTGAATTATTTCCTTGAATTCTGAAAAAAAAAAAGTTACTTCCTTTAATTTCGGTCGTTCCTAGTTGCTTTATCCTTTTTTTAGTTTTCGGTCTAAAGAGTCTTATTTTGGAATGTTTGTTGGAAAACTTTAAGGTGGCTAGAGGTGCATGTCTGGGGAATTTTGTTACTTCACTTTTGTGGTTATATTTCTATGCTTCCATTGTGGGTTCATGGTTCAGTTTCGGGAATGTGCTTTGAGCAGATGCATTTAAATCCGGCTGCTGCAGAGGCAACTATACTGTCGCTGGGCCAGTCAGCTCAACCATACAAGGTTTGCCAATTCATTCTTGGTGAGTGAGTAAATTTATCTGTGAATGTTGAAGTGGTAGTGTTGTTTCGTTAGTTCTCCTGTTCCACAAGGGAAAAATATATCACAAAGTGCTGGTTGCAGATTTGTAAAGCTGTACTGAGTATATGAGATATCAAAGCTTTTAAAAGTTAAAACCAAAATGACAACACTTTAGAGGAGGCTTGATCTGTGACTTCTTTTAATTAGTGACAGTGTCATTTTTTTTGAATTTCGTGATCCTTTTTTTCTCTTGGCTATCATTTATGCCTGGAATTTTGATGAAGCAACCATCTCTTTAGTGACTGATGATATGAAGTTTTAATGCTGCCATAGTTATTTTTTACATTTGAACACAAAAGTTTTATGTGGTGACAATGATTGAAGTTAGACACTGTAGCTGTGTTTCATCACAATGTTGGCCCAACTTATAGAGCAAATCAACACGACAAAATGTCCTTTCTTCTCAAAGATTATCATTTGTCTTCCATTCCTAGAAACCAAGGATATTTTGTTGTATCACTATGGTTGGTGTGTTTCCCTTCCACTGCCTTACCTGTGGCGTGTATGGTGTGACTGATGATTGATATAAAATGGATATAGTTGGAAATGAAGTAGAAATGCACGTGTAGGCTTTCTATTTTGTTACAGAAATCAATATTTCTTGGGGGAAACTGATGGAGTATTAGTTTAGTCATTTTCTTCAATGTTGTCAGTTTGTATGGTATATGTTCATTAACATTTGACTATTCTGCAAGCATAGGATATATTAGAATAGAGGGCTGATGTGTTCTTAATGCTCCATGTCCTGAATCATGACTAGAACTTTTTTCGCGGATGCACTTTATTGGTTTGGAAGCTGAGCTTCCTAGTTGATGCTAAGCAATTTTTATCTGTTCAGAGAACTCGCAAGTTCCGAATGCAAGATTTCAGGCTGCAGGTGCCATTAGAGATGCAGCTATTAGAGAATGGGGGTTCCTTACATATGATGACAAGAGAAATTTGATTAGGTAAACTTTAACTGCTGAAAAGATTAGGTTGTGTAGACTATTATTTTTCTTTTGATTTTAACCCTCCATAACCAAAATATTCGATACTTGCTGAGGGCGGTTACTTGAATACTATATTCGCATCCATTGTTTGTCATTTAGGCATACAAAAGTGGGTGGTTGTTCAAGGTGAATTTTGTAAAATAGAGCTTTTCTTCTATTCATTGTGTATAAGTTTGGCTTGATGAATATCCACTAGGGTAATAATTCACGTGGTATTTTCCCAAACTTTTCCATGAAATAGGAGGAAATTTCCTTTTTTTTTTTTCCCCTGCGTGATTGTATTCCTACATCATTTCATCCCATGAGTCCATGACTCAGAATTTAGAACAAATTGCTTGGTATATTTCTAAGGTAGATATCTTTGGTTTTCAACGAGAAAATGATAGTTTTTCCTCTTCCTTTTGTTTGCATTGGTGACAGCTTCTGTCTCTGCTTTGTCATGCAACATGCTACTTCATCTGAGGGCTATGTGCAAGTAAAGGTATCCTCTGTGGCAGCTCAGTTGATGAAGAGGGGTTGGTAGGTGTTATAAATTCCAGTTCAAAGTGTTATAATTTTACGAATTTATATTTATACAGAGATTGCTTTTCTGTTCTGTTAATAATGGAGAATAAGTGTTGCTATTATGTGTGGTTTTGCTCATCAATACGGCATAGCTTCTGAAGGATCAGTTAGAAAGAATATTCAGTATTCGTATCGAACAAATCAAAGCTTATCTGCTACCATAGTTTTTGAGAAGATGTAATTAGTCTATCCTTTCTTACTTTATGCACTTCTAATGCCTAGTAGATTTAGCTAGAGAATTTCTCTTGTACGCCAGGTGATAAACTAAAATATCACCTTTTCTGGTGGAGGATGGTAAACATTTTAGGTGAAGAAAGGGAGTTTGAATCAAAGATCTTCACCGTGCCTTTATACTATAGTTACTTGTGAGATATGTGATTTTATCATCACTGTGGAAAAGACTAATGGTGGGCAAATTGGTGTTAAGCACAAGTTTGGGTAACTTAATGGGTTAAAACATCTCCTTTGTTCATCTTACAGTCTGGAATATGAAGAATGTTCTTCTTTCAGTGTGGAAGTTTGTGTCAGAATCTACCCTTCAACTCAAGGACCAATTTCTGGTTTGTTTGCATTTGCATGGAAAAAGGATGCTTTAGTGGCTAACTGAATGCTTAAAGTTGGGCAGGAGGTGGTCTGGGAAGTTCCTTCACTGGAGAGGCTGATGAATGTAAGAGTCTTTTGAGGAGAGTTTGGTAACATAGTGATAAATAGGTGGAGGGTTCTATACAATTGGATTGGCAATTTGATAAAAGAAAATAAAAGGTTTTTGAGATGAAAGGGTGTTATTCTGTATTCTGGAAGTTGCTTTTGTTAAGGAACGTTACCATTGATTACCTCTAAAGGTGAACTTCCATTTAACCTGCTTTTCTTATGGACACAAAATTTCCTAGAAAATGGATTTGGAGAATAGGAACTAGTCAAAGTGGTATTCTGTATTTTGGAAGTTCCGTTTGTTAAGGAACCTTACCATTGCTTACCTCTAAATGTGAACTTCCATTTAACATATTTTTCTTATGGAAATCTAGTGCTTAATTGATTAATGGATTCTTATATTTGCAAATGGATGAT
The DNA here is from genome assembly GCA_039654915.1 of Aquilaria yunnanensis. Lineage (NCBI taxonomy): Eukaryota > Viridiplantae > Streptophyta > Magnoliopsida > Malvales > Thymelaeaceae > Aquilaria > Aquilaria yunnanensis. The sequence goes on along the minus strand of CM077600.1, from coordinate 32,011,370 downwards.
AATTGTGGGATTTATCAAAGATAACATTGAGTATTAACTGGGTTTAGGAGGAAAGCAGTTTGGGCTTGGTATGTTATTAGGGATGTTACAGAACAAAAAAAAAAGAAGGGGCTATCTGAGTGAGGACCTTTTTGTTTAATATCCTTTGTTCTTTTTTAGCTTGGAGGGAAGAAACATTTTAAGGGATGGAGTGTACCCCTGCCAGTATAACGCAAAGATGTCTAGATGCTTTTTAGATTCTGGCTGAGTAGAGAACTTCTTTGTAAAGACCTAGAGTTTCTAGAGTTTTTGGAATTAGTCTCTTGCACATAAGTATTTTGAACATGGTTTTACACCCCCTGGTGCCCTGTGGTGGTATACTGCGCTCCCAAGAAAAGCTAGTAGATTTGACATTTACCAGTTTATCACCTGTTCCCCATATCTCATGTTCTTCCATATTCTGTATATGTTAGATGCAGGCTATCAACATGTTGCATTTACACCACTTTTCTCTAGTACTGTAATCAAAGTTTGAATCTTGCCCATTGCATTTATACCCCTGTTCTCTAGTTCTCTAAACAAAGTTGAATTTTGCTGAGTATCTTTCTGATAAGCTTTCAATGCATATTTTTTTTCTTCAGGCTTGATTTTACTGTAGCTGAGAAGCAGGCATTTTTGCATCAGGTAATTACAATTTCTGTTTGCAATTTTCATTACTTCGTCACAAAAAGATTGTCACCATTCTACTTCCCATCAATATTAACGTTATTATGTTACATATCATATCTGGTATCTTATTCCTATATAGTAAGTTTTTAGGATTAAATGCTTGTATGATAAGATTGATTCCATTCCCCTTTAATCTTTTTGTAGGCTCTCATTAATTCCATGGTATACTGAGGGTAGACTGGGAAAGTATGATGTGTATTTGGGTCTGCAATTTTTTTTTGAAAAGAAAATTTTCACACAGAATTACTAATTTGGTGTCTAGTTGTGAAAATTTTCCTATTTTTCTTTTCCAATTTATCTTTGATAAAAGTTTGAGTGCATAACATGGCTTAACGATGTGGAAAACCTTGTTTTTCAGAGTTTGGAAAACTCATGTGTTAAAATGGAAAACATCTAAAACAAGGTTTGCTATTTTATAATATAAGTTTACCAAAGTTTAGAAAACAAGGTTTTCTACATCCTTAAAACAAGCTACGCACTCAAACTTTTATCAAAGAAAATTTGGAAAACAAAAATGAGAAAATTTTTCAAATCCAAAACACCACGTAGATGAATCTTAACTTGGCTAGCATTACTTTGCACATGTTGCTGTCCTTGTTGTTACTACTTCACTAATCTGTAGTAATGAGCATCTGAAGTTTTCTGGAGTTGAAATGTACTTCGAATTCAAATCTCTTTGCACTCAATTGGCTTCTCTATCTCTAATAATTCCCATACCTTCAGGTACACCAAGCTATTGCTGGTACTCATGGAGTTTATGTACAATTTATGGGAGTCAACTTTTTGGAGTCTTTGGTATGTATCACTATTATATAAGCATCCCATTGGTTTTTCTTTCCCCAACGGGTATCTGCTGTTATTAATCTTTTTACTCCTTTAAAAATGAAAAAAGGACCTTGATTTCATCTGAACTTTAGTTTGTTGAATGCTCTTAGGTATCAGAATTTTCACCTTCTACTTCAACTGCCATGGGTCTTCCAAGGGAGTTTCATGAGCAATGCAGGATATCACTTGAGCTGGATTATTTGAAGGTCTATTTAGTTATATGTTTTTCTTCTTGTCTTTCTTTCGTGCTCTCTCTCTTTCTCTCTCTCTCTCTCACTTGCTCAGTTACTTTATCTCTCCTGACCTTATTACTTCAAGTCTCATGTTATCTGGCTTGTAGATATTCTACTCTTGGGCATGTGATGCTGCATTACGTGTCACTACCAAAATAATTGAATCAGATGCCGAGATACCTGAGGTTAAAGTTTGTACAGCTGCGCTACGTCTTATGCTCCAGATCTTGAACTGGGATTTCCAGCATGACAGGAGTGCCTCTAAAACTGGTATAAATGTTTTCGTGGCTGAAGATAGATATGATACTGCTTCATCTAGGAGGTCCGAGTGTATCTTGGTGCAGGTATATGATCTATTTTAAGCCATTTCTGATGATTTTTAGTTACATGTGGATTCTGTTCTGAGCTTGTTAATGGTTTGTTATAGTAGTTAACTAGCAGTTGCAATCTTTTGGGTGAAACTTTGGGATGGGAAGAGGTTGGCTATCTATCTACCATTTTTCATTACAAGAGAATTGTTTTACTAGGGTACCTTAGGATTGCAACATATAATTATCATGCACATAAAATTGCTCCTAAATGTCTGATTCTTCCCATGGAAAGAAGCTTATACAACCCAAAACTTGAAGGGACTATCCATTTTTAGCTTTTAGGATGGTTAAGACCCTTCACTCCAAAAGCCTGTGGTTTCTCAAGTTCCATGTTCCCTCAAAAAGTTGCTTGCGTAATCAAAGCAATTGCCTTCTTTTTCTGTCATTTGTAGCTCTAACGCCTGACCTTGACCAGATTTTTGTCATTCTGAAGCTGCAGGTGCAACTGGTACCTGTAGTCTTTATTTGCTAGGTCCCGCATTTCATGTCCACTGAGAGCATAAAAGAAATGGTTAACTGAGTTTGTTGATTGCAAAGATTATATCTCCTTTGAAGGTGATGAAGCATAAGGATCCTTTTCCAAGTCTTTTCCAAAGTTTAAAATTATAAACCAAATCTATGAACTCATAATTTTATCTCCTATATACCCAAATGGCCTATTCTTCATGGTGAACCATATGATTAGATCATTTAAATGCAGATAGAATTGCCATACCTTCCTAGTTCATCTCTGCCTCCAATGTGCTTGCACAGGGTCATGAAAACTTCATCTCGTCTTTTCTCAAGAAAAAGAAAATGCTTAATTGGTTGATGTTATCATTAATTATCCCTCATTAATTTTTTTTGAGCTGCAAATAGCCTGGTCCGGGATGGCATAACGTTTTGATCACAAGTGGTCATGTTGGGTGGTTGTTGGGGTTATATTCATCATTAAGACAGAAGTTTTCTCGTGATGGTTATTGGCTTGACTGCCCAATTGCGGTCTCTGCAAGGAAGCTCATTGTTCAACTATGCTGTTTGACTGGCACCATATTTCCTTCAGGTAAATATATTGTTACTAGTAACTTTAATGCACATTTGACTACATGGAATTGCAAACGATGCACTAGATCAGTATTTTCTCCTCTTCTAGATTTCAGTTCGGTGCACATGATTCTTATTGTTATCTTGGAGCCTATTATTTCTTCCAAGATTTCGAGTTTGTATCTAATTTTAGGGATGAATGTTTTCTCATATTTGATTCCTGCAATGATCTAGATAACAGGCAGATACAGGAACATCATTTGCTACAACTAGTATCTGGGGTACTGCCATGGATTGATCCTCCTGATGCTGTTTCAATGGCTATTGAAAATGGGAAAAGTGAAAGGTACTTCTGTGTAAATCAGAATCTTTCTATAAAGTTGTTGTCCAGTTTAGTGAAGATCTGAAGCATTTGTCTTCCAGTGAGATGCTTGATGGTTGTCGTGCATTGCTGTCTGTTGCGACTGTAACAACCCCTTATGTTTTTGACAGGCTCTTGATGTCTATAAGGTTTGTCTTTGGTGTTCATTTCATTTTTAGTGTTTACATTTGCTTTTCTCTTACACAGTTTTTTTCACTAGTATATTTAGAAAATGATTTTTTTTTTCGTCTTCAGGTCATTTGGCACTCTTGCCTTCTTGTCCACCTTGATGTGTGACATTGTTAAAGTTCTTATGAAAAAAAAAACGGAGGAGGAGACTTGGAGTTGGGAGGCACGAGATATATTGTTGGATACCTGGACTGCACTTCTTGTGGTATGTAGTTTTATTAATTTGTCTTATTTTGAGTTATGTTTTCTCAATAGATTGTTCCTTTTTCCCACAATTTATCTTTTATTCTGTGTTGTGGAGAAGAGGACACAAATGTTGTTTCTTTATTTCACTAGAATATTGTGTGAACTGTTGAAACATTTCTGACCCTGGCGCTATGGAGAAGTCTCTACTGTTTTACCTTAACCTTTTTGTGGCATTCAAACTTTTTCTTTTGCACTTTGTTTCAGCCTATGGATAATACCGGGGATGATACACTGCTTCCTCCAGAAGGGAAGCATGCGGCTGCTAATCTCTTTTCCTTGATTGTAGAGTCCGAACTAAATGGTGAATGTGTTTCTGCTGTTTCACCATAGTGTTGTTATAATTCTTTCCCTGGCTAATTTGCATTCTCCATCTGTTCATGTAGTGGCTTCTGCATCAGCAATGAATGATGATGGAGATGCTGACTACCTTCAGGCGTCGATTTCTGGTAGGAAAGAAGTTGCTAAGATTTTTGTTTTCAACACTGTTTAGGTGAGAAGAAATTTCCTGGTGTTATTAGATAAGCTAGTGTTCCTACCCAACAACCATGGAATAACAAAGAGGACAGGAATTTAAATGAACAGAAAGAATGTGATATAGAATTTTGCTACATGAGCAGCTAAACAGAGCCCTATTTTCTTGAATAAGAAGCTAAAACCCTTATGAACAATCATGAACTGATGCCTGCAAAAGATGCAAAGATGGCAACCTATTGACCAAATATTCAAATGGTAATTGCTTAACAATCAATTTTATAGAGATGAAGAATCATCATTTTCAGAGAGTTGAAACTTCTATTGTGGTCTTCACCTGTTAATGTTTTAGCTATATCTCCACTTGTTAAGTTCTCTCCTTGCAATTTGATTTTGGCACTTATTCCTCCATTTGCTTGTTTCTTTCTTATGAATAACATCGCTTTTGGTAGTGAAAAAGAAGCATGGTATTTTTTCTGTCTTGTGGTTTTATACATGTGGCTTCTATCACGCAGCAATGGATGAGAGGTTAAGTTCTTATGCGCTCATTGCGAGAGCTGCAATTGATATCACAATCCCTTTACTTACAAGGTTGTTTTCAGAACGTGTTGTGCGGCTTCATCAGGTGCTTTTCTTTTACTCATATCAAAGCCCCAAAGATATGTATGGTTCCAGGATTTTCAAAATCCTTGGACAATAGGATTATTTCTTGAAGAACAACTTCCTGTTACTTTTAAAGATTAATCTCTCTTGAAAAGTAAGATCATTGGAAAATTATTTTGCTTATCAAACCAAACGACAAGAATGTTGGAATCTTATTTTCCAAACGTTTTGGAAAGTTAAAGTCCCCCAACCAAACACCCTGAACCACCTTTTCTGCTGCTGAAAATCGTGCTACTTACACCTGAAGTTGTTGGTTGTCTTTACTGAAAATTATGTTCAACAGGTGGGTTCCAGCTAATAGTGCTTTTCTTGGGCAATTTTCATCTCTAGAGAAAATGATGTAGGAAAATGGGTTTAATGCTTTAATTTAACCAGAATTGGTTCAGATTCCATTGCCTTGTCTTTCGCTAGATATTGAATCCAGTAATTACTTTTAATATAATTTTGTGCACCATTAATCTAATCCATTTCCTTGACTGAATGAATCTATAGCATGATAGAATACTATGATTCTTCAAGCATATTATCCAAAAGAAAACATGGTTCTTCAAGCAAATAGGCATAATAACAGTACCTTTGTTTATTGACGTTTCCTCCTCTTTTTTTTTCTAATGTTAATTTTTTTATATTCCTCTCGTATTTTTTTTTTATTTATATAGGGCAGGGGCGTAACTGATCCAACTGAGACTTTAGAAGAACTATACTCTTTACTTTTAATAGCTGGGCATGTGCTTGCTGATGAAGGGGAGGGGGAAACACCTTTGGTAATTCTTTACTTCTCGCTGTATTTTACTATATTCCTCTTTTAGTACACTTTCTACATTAATTACGTGATTAATTTGTTTATTTTTTCTATCCATAAAATATCATCTCAAAAATGTGAATGAGTCTGACCATTCAAAAAGATGTGAGATATTGGTACTGGATTTAGATTGGTACTTAACATAGTGGTTAAGAGGTTGCTTAATGAGCCTGCTGTGGGAACTTTCTTTTGATCTGTTTGCCCAAGGGGCAATGATGTACTAGGATGCAACCTTAGGATGATCAGAATTTTATGTGGTGAACAAATACTTATAAGGAATTATGGCAAGTGGACTAAATGATTGCTAAGTTGATGCAAATAGTCCACAGGAGAAAGTAGCTAGACTCATGGAAATGTTGAGCATATGTACGTGAGACATTCTCTGTTTTCAAAATAAACAAATAAACATATGTGGGACTTTTTATTGTTCTTTGGTTCGTTGAATAGGAGTAAAAGACGGGGTTGTTGCATTGAATCCAAGTGTTCAAGTTATGTGTATTTGATGCCTTAGGATCTAGATGGCCATATCCATTCAATGGGGTAAAATCCAAATATGGTCTCCTAACTTTAAAGGTCGTCTTAAAGTGGTCTCTTACCTCCAAAAGTGACTCTTAAAGTCCCTTACTTCCCTTAGCATGTCCTTTTTTGGTCCATTCCGTCAATTAAGTCATTATCTTTGACAGAAAATGCCTATGTGGCATCTACTCTGCCATGTGGCATCCTATGTCATAATAATAAGTCGCCAAAATGGAAGAACAATAAATATTAGGCTAAAATTTACGCTAACGCATAATATTAAGTACTTGAAATGACATTAAGCCCTAAAATTCATCTTCCCCAAATCTTCTCTAATTCAAACAGTAGCCACGCTGCCACCCACCTTGGGCCTATCCGCTGCCCACTTTGCCCCACTTTAGCCCCTCGATAATTGTCTCCCCTTGTATGTCACCACCATCTTGCCGTCTCTCCATCTATGCCACCACCGTGTCCCCTCCTCCAGTGTGATCCACCCCATCACCCCCTCTCCGTCACCAGCATCCATTACCAACACCATATTGACAAAACTGAAGCTCGCAAGACTCGGCCACACCAGCCGCCCCTAACCGAAATCCACCTCATACAATGGAAATCCTCTTTACGATGGAAATCCACACCAGCCACCCACGCCAGCATCCTCTCTCTTGTCACCAGAAATTCAAGTTCGCCGGCCTTGGGTTCTCTCCTCACCAAAAATTCAGGTTCACTGGCCTTTTTGTCAACCCAATCAATGTTGGTGGCAGAACTGGAAGAAGAAGACAGTGGCAAGGCTCGATAGTCGCGGTACCCAGCTCAAGGGTCTTGCGTTATTTGCAGAGACAATTTTGGGGAAGAAGATGATTTAGGGTCAACTACATTTTAGGCCCATAATATTATGTGTTGCTGTTAGTTTTAGCCTAAATTTTCTTGTTCTTTCAATATAGTCATTGTTTTGTTATAAAAGAGGATGACATGTGGCATTTTGAACTGCCATGTCGACCTAGAATGTGCCATGTCATCACCTTCTGTTCAAGATAATAGAAGAAGTGATAGAAGGGACTCGAGTGGGACAAACTTTAAGAGGTAGGGGACTTTAATAATCACTTTTGCAGGTAAGGGACCACTTTAGGACAACCCTTGAAGTTAGGGGACCATACTTAGATTTTACCCCCATTTAATGCCAATTGGAGTTGGGTGCTTTAGTGTGGTGCTAAGTCTGGGTTTCAAGTTGCGTGATTTTTTTGGTTAGAACTTACATGCAACGTCCAGTGCTCATTTTCTTTTCTTTGTGCTTACTTCTGAAGAGATGGGTTAGCTGATGTTATTCCACATGATTTTAGTTACTTTGCTAATTTGCATAGAATAATAGATAACTGAACACCTTGGCATTTTGGTTCAGTGGTTACTGGAAATGTGGAAATGATGTAGGGTTCCTCTTTGTAATAGTTACTATACACGCATACATGCATAAATATGTGTGTGTGTGTGTGTGTATTCTTGTTCTGTGCATTGCTGTTCAGAGCTTCTCTTTCAGTACATGGAACATCTATCTTTCACTATTTTTATGTATAGGTGTGCTTATTCCTCTCTCTCTCTCTCTCTAAGTTCTGCCGAGCTTTTCCACTTCATTTGGTGCAAACTTCTTATATTTGAACTTCTTAGTTTAGTAACTCAAAGGACTTCTATGGGTAAAACTCAAATCTGAAATAAGTGGCAGTATGAGATCTGATTTCTAGCTATGCCTTCTGATCTAGGTTCCAATTACCATACAAACTCATTTCCAGGACGCCTTGGAAGCAGAAAAGCATCCTGTTGTTGAACTCTCAATGTAAGCTATTATTCCTTAAGGCCATTTTGTTCATTCTAAGATATTGGATGAAAATGCTACCTTTCATGCTGTATTCTTTTAATTTTCTACATATGCAAGGGAGAATATAGGAACAAGAGTAAATTATAATTAGTTCAAGGTGACCAGGTTTATTGCAGTGGGTCCAAGTTTGTGATTATAAGACTTCTCTTCCTGGACTCTTCACTGGCACAAAATTATATATATATACATGTGTGTGTGTTTGTGTTTGTGTGTGTATTCTTGAGCAAATTGAAGCAATTAGAAATCCTGTGGAAAATGGGACTTCTATCTATATGGATTCCTGCTGCCTTCATGAGGTTTGCATACTTTTTCCATAAAAATATGGCTGGTAATTATTTCTTCAACCAAGCAAAATCATTTGCCATTTTACAAAGATAAAATACTACATTTCTCTGTGTGAAGATACGAGCTAGTAGCATCCAGAAGCATGGGCTTACATCAGGTATTATGGTAGTTATTTGATAATCTGTCTTAGTGCATTGCAGTGGGTGCAATTGCTTCCAGCTATGCCTATGTTTACACCCAGTTCTGACCAGGCACTAACAATAGACTAATTCGATGACTCATTAGAATTACTAGATAAAGTGTCCAATAAATCCAGGTGCAAACTGATTGGTGGCTACTCTGTGACACATGGCTGCAGCTTAGTATGCAATCTGCAAAGGCCAAATTGGGCCTTGATAACGATTTGGCAGAGTGAGTAGGAAGAAAGCATGTAAAGATAGTTGATTGATTTCATGGCGATGATTCTTTTGTTTGTGGATTTGCAACTCGTGATGTCTTACTCTTTGTTATCCTAGAGAAGAATGTCACTTTATTGCTGGTTCTTTAATCAGTTTAAAGGGACAAGCTTGTTTCTGCTTCCAAATGTGAATTGAATTAACATGGGGTTGTTGAAAAGTCAACATTGACTAAAGAAACTAGAACAATGGAGAACATCACGTGGTGAATAGAAGATGCTTGCTCACTAAGCAAGCCCAAATTGCCGACATACTAGAATTCTCTATGAATTAAATATTTTAGTAGCAGCTGACCTAGGACTAGTATATAACTATATATAGGCTAGTGGTGGCAATATGGCATGTATGAAAGAAAGAAGAGTATGAGTAAAAAGGGAAGATGAGGTGTAGTAAGAGAGAAAATAGAAGAGTGGAGAAGAAGAAAGAAGTGTGTGCATGCTCAGTTTAGGTTCGAGTGTGTGAGAGAGTGATACCAAAAATTCTGTTGTAATATTTGGCCAAAAATAAAAGGTGGCCAGATTTTTTATTCCTCTACAGGGGTAATGGGCTTTGAGGGTGTGATGCAAAATATTTCCCCTTTCTGTATTTATTGGCTGACTTGGGCTTTCAGTGGATTGTTATGCATCCTTGTGCCATTGTAATAAACTCAACTCTAACTAAGCATTGTCATTGTCACTAAAGTGTGTGTATTTACTTGGGGACTGTCTGAATAGTTCTGATTTGAAGTTGCACCCTGTTTGCTGCTCTATTGCAGCATTGCATGGAGTTAACTATTTACAGTGATCTGCTACCTCTAAACACTTAATGGTTTGTCATTGCTGTCGTTTCATGTACAGCACAATCATAAGATTTTCTGAGCAGAGCTTGGATCCAGGAATGCGAGCTACAATTTTCAGTCCTCGGCTTATGGAGGTAGCCTGCAAAATTTTTGCTGCCTTTTCCCAGAATTTTAATGTTCCTGTATGGTGTTTCTGCATTCTTGAAATTGTTCTCTTTGGGATTCCTTTTGCAATTAAGCATATAAGAAGATATGTTTCTTCATGAGCTTTGCAAGTTTGTGAGTTTTACTAGTTCCAAAACTTAGCATATTGAAAACTATGCCATGCCTGCCAGACATGTTGATGTCTTAATGAAGTTCTCCAAAAAAACAAAAAAACAAAAAAACAAAAAAAAAAGACAGAAAAGAAAGAAAAGAAAAGAAAATATAGGTGAGTTAACCTCCACTTCCTTCTTCTCCTCATAAAACTATGTCGCACTTTTACTGATTTAAGTGCCAAGAAATTCTTTTAGTATAACATGTATGATCTCTCTCTCTCTCTCTTTCGTTTCAATCATTTTGGAAAGAGTACTCTGATCTTAACATTAATCCCAGTGAGCTGGAGTTTAGTGCTTCCATATGTACTTCTCGTCATCTAATATTGTTATCGTATTTGGACCCCCCTCAAAAAAAAGAAAAAGGAACCTTTGTTGTTTGATGATATTTACGTTGCTTGATATTGTGTCCAGGCTGTCCTATGGTTCCTTGCAAGATGGTCGTGTACATACTTAATGCCTCTTGATGAGAGTAGAGAGAGCAGATGTAATCCGGGTCAGGGTTATCAGCATCAGTCACTGCAGTCAAGAGAAGTTCTACTAAGTTTCTTTGGTGAACATAATCAAGGAAAAGCAATTCTTGACATTGTTGTTCGCATTTCTATCATGACAATTATATCATACCCTGGGGAGAAATTTCTGCAGGTATAAATGATTGAAACTTAACCCTCATCTTCAGGTTTTCTCTTCCGCTCATTGTAGTACTAGAGCATCATTTTGGTGTACTCTGTATGCAATCCAACTGGATTAATAGGTATTTCTATTCAGATATTTGAGGCCCACTTCTATGTAACTTCATCTCCTTAATTCAATTTCACTTTATGTGCCTCAGATTCTACTAAAACAAACGGACTTGATAATTTTACTTTTCCTGTCATACACTAGATGGGGTAATGATGCAGGACAGCTAAGTTTATCTTGTGGTAAAACTAGGAAACCAGGGTTGAACAAAAAAAATAAGTAGATATATACATAATAAAAAAAATTAGAGTTCAATAAATCAGGCAGGACAGGTAAATTGATATTAGATAGTTGCAATGAGCTCATTACAAACTCAATATTAAAAAAAAAAAAAACCTTTAACAAGAAAATCAATTAAGAAAGGTTTGATAACACTGTGAGCTGGTTTTTTTTTTCCTTTTCATACTAATAATTAGCATCAAGTTCTACATGCCCTATTCAAATCATTGGAAGAATTGTCAGTTCTGTTTGCTAAGGTTTTAAACTGTGCAGGATATAGTGTCAAACTTTCTGTCTGACTTGAGAAACTGAAACACTTGACATGTTTTTTTTTTTGAAACAGGAGCTTACGTGTTGCCACCTACTTCATGCACTAGTTCGTCAAAAAAATATTTGCGTTCACCTTGTGTTACTGGTAAGTTTTTTCTGAAACACTTCAACTGAAGTCATAGGACAACCATTCTGCTTCCAACCTTTAAATGCTATGATATTTTTTTTTTTTTTTGGTTTCCTTTTCTGAGTTCCCTCTGGCTAGTTGGTTGACTTTATTCTGTGATTGTTGCTGCTGAAGTTCTTGAAGTATAGCTGCACTGTCTTATCTACAAGATGTAGATCACCTTGGGCAAAATCAGTCCAATTTTTCAAATAGCAAGGGGCAAGTGGCCCAAAATTGTCATAGGGTCTCAGTAGGTCCTTTTATGACAGACAAGGGCTAATGGGCCTTTCGCAGTTCATTTTATCAATTGGTGGTGTGACTGGAACATCTTTTTTATGTGTCTAGCAGGACAGAAGCGTCCTTGAAATCTTTTTTTTTTTTTTGGGTTGCGTTTTTTTTGTTTGGGGGGAGGGGGGGTCAGGGAGCAAAAAGTATAAATACTGTCATTCATCTTGTTCAAAATTAAGTTAACTTTGCGTTCTTGTTTTGAAAAATATTTTGTAGAATTCATGGCAGCAGCTAGCAAATGCTTTCACAAATGAAAAGAGTTTGTTCTTCTTGAATTCTTCCAGTCAGGTAGGCACTTAGGATGTAATATGAATTTCAAATTAAGCATTTAAGACTCTCAATTCTTTCTTTATTGTGGCAGTTTTTGCGTAACTCTTTTTTATTTTTTATTTTTTCACTTTCATAACAGCGTTCACTGGCACAAACTCTTGTTCTTTCGGCTTCTGGGATTAGAAATGCAGAGGCCTCAAATCAGTAAGTCTGGCATCCTTTTAATTTTGCTCCAGGAACCCCATTTTGGGTAGAGACCCTGCAGCCAATAGCCTCATGTCCTTTTCTTCATATAACAGGTATATACGGAATCTGACAGTCCACATGTCAGCATACTTGATTGAGCTTTCCAATAAAAAAGACCTAAAAGGCGTTGCTCAACAACCAGATGTCATCCTGGCGGTACACCTGTTAAAAAAGACCTTTTTAAGTTGCATAATTACTTGGCAGAGGTATGTTTCTCATTTAAGCTACTGCATAAATAGGCCAGTTGCTTGTTGGAACGGCTTCGTGGTGCAGCCAGTGCTGGAGAACCTAGAAACCAGAGAGCAATTTATGAGATGGGGATCTCTCTAATGAACCCCGTCTTGCTTCTTCTTGAAGTTTACAAGCATGAGGTATCTAATCTACCCATGTTTGCATGTTCCTTCCTAGTAATTTTAGGTCATTGTTCTTGTTCCTAACTTATGTTTTGGTGCTTGCTTCCTTCTGTTAATCAAAATACAATTCTTAAATCTGAATTTATGATGCAAATCGAAAGTCACATGGTGTAACGTTTTTCAAGTTTCCTTGTAACTCAGTCCTTTTCAACGCACATAATCTCCCTCTTTTCAATGAGTCTTTGTTGTGATCGTTCTTCTCCATCCTTTAATTTGCTTTTCATTACCCTAACACCATCTAGATTTTTGTGTGATGTTTAGTCTACAGTTGTCTACCTGCTGCTCAAATTTGTTGTCAATTGGGTGGATGGCCAAATTTCATATCTGGAGGCTAAAGAAACGACTGTTGTCATTGATTTCTGTATGCATTTGCTCCAACTTTACTCATCCCACAACATTGGGAAGGTACTATTTTCTCTCGTCTTTTTTCTCCCTGCTCTTACTGTGTCAAAATTTTATAATGGAGATATCTGGATGTGTGAGGTTATCCCTTGAATTCTTTTTATGCAGAGGATGATACCCACCCACCCTCTGGAATTGTTTGCATTATTGGTTTCCTTTCCGTATTTAACATAATGCGGGCAGATATTCCTACTGCCTCTTAACATCTTGTTTCCCGAGTTTCTTCTTCCTTTTCGTTCCTTCTCCAAATTCTAACTCGTAATGAAATTTTAGGTTCTTCATTTTAGCATACTATTGAGCTGCAAAATTTTTGCATAATACAGCTGATAGTCTTTTTCACTACTTACATGGCAAGTATTATCTCGTAAGTTCCCATTTGCAGTGAAGCTGCAAGCAGTTTTTACTACTCTAGTTCTTACATAAATAAAAAATTTCTCTAGCATTGAATACCTTGCATAGAAGTTCTCTCACATTTAGAAGCATTACACTTCTCTCACTTATTTCATGTGTTTTCGTTCCTTGATTTGCAAAAGTCGACCAAAAAATGGACAAAAGAAAGCATGATTGTTCCTATAAGATCATCTTAATTGTGCAAATGCTATCTCTTTAAGGCTCATATTGTGAGGATAGGTTTCTATATGTTTATTTCCTTTTTTGTGTATTAGTGTCTCTAGAGTAAAAAATTTCTTTGCTTTGGGATCTGGTTTGGATTCCACATATTTCTGTGAACTGATTAAATTCTTTCTAGAGGTCTGTGAACTGAATCCATTTGTGGAAAATAAATTCCAGGGAAGGATGTTGATTGGTTCTCAAGCAAGATATTTCTCAATCCCTGTTCACTTGTTTGTGCATATCTTGCTAATTTCACAAGTTTAATTAGGTCTGTCTACTCTTGTGCCTCTCAGATATCAGTTAGCCTTTCAAGTAGTTTAATTAATGAGGCAAAGACAGAGATGTATAAGGATTTGAGAGCCCTACTTCAATTGCTTTCAAGTCTTTGTTCAAAAGATCTTGTAAGTCTTTTGTTGCCTGTTCTCATTGACAACAGGAATTGGAATTTTGTTAATATAATTTGTTTGTTGTAAAACTTATTGGTTTACAATTGGTTTTCAGGTGGACTTCTCATCGGACTCTATTGAAGAACAAGGCACCAATATATCTCAGGTAAATTTGCGTCGTTGTTTTTATGTTCAATTCTCCTGCGTGGAATCTTAGCTTGGTCTTGCAGGTTGTTTACTTTGGTCTTCACATCATCACTCCTCTAATATCGTTGGAATTATTGAAGTACCCCAAGCTGTGTCGTGATGTAAGATATCTGTCCATCCCAAGTTGGCGATGGCTTCTGTTATTTGCATCGAAGCTGATTATTAGTTTCTTGCTCTACAGTACTTTTCACTTTTGTCACATTTGTTGGAGGTCTATCCAGAAACACTAGCACAGCTTGAAAGTAAGGCTTTTGCTCACGTAATAGGAACCCTCGACTTTGGTCTTCATCATCAGGTAAATTGGCTTTTGCTAGCTGGGTTTCAGCCTTGTTGTTTACTGTTCTGAAAGTTGTGACCACAAAGGCTTCATGGAAGTGGATAGGTTTACGTTAGCTTGAAGCTTATTTTTGTTTAATTAATAAATTGACCAAAGCTAATATGGTTCAAGTGGCCAAAGACCTAGTTATTTTTTTTTATAGGAAAGACATAATTATTTATGTTTGCTAGAGCAATAATTTGGGTCAGATTCAACCTTTTAATTTGATTCTTGGTCAATAAAATAAAAATTCATTACATTGTTCTCTTTCACTAAAGGTAACAAATGCCAAACTTAAGGGTTTGTCCTGTAAATAATCCATTTTTGGGAAAACCACCGACCTTGGGATGTGAACAGAGAATGGCGCCTGATCCTTGCCTGATAGGGAGGATATAGGGAGGATAGAAACTTGGGAGGGGAAAAGATCATGTACCATTCAACGGTTTCACCTAAACTTTGGGAAGACTAAAAACAATCATCAAATTAAGTAATATTTGTTTTGCTCTTTTTGATCCTTCTAGGCAGAGCCTGTCTGATATACAATTTGTTTTAGAGGAAACGCTCTTCTGAAGAAAACCAATTCTGTATGAGATAACTGATTTGATAGTTGTAACAACATTTACTTTTATGACAGCATGAGGAACCTTTATAAAATAAGTAAATAAAAATGAACAATAAAAAAGTAAGATAAAACAGTAAGAAGACATGTGGACTTTATTCTTTGATGTGAGGTCATACAGATGTGAGGATTCTTCTGGAAAAAGAGAGAAACCTTTCTTAACCAAGAGCTAATTGGAAAAGAATAGCGATAGATCAATTCATTTAAAGAGCTAATTGGAAAGGAATAGTGATGGATCTTCTTTGTTGCAATTGAAGATTTAACTAAAGCTGGCCTTTTTAGTTTGACCTTATTGTTGAGGCCTGAGGTTCCATAAGATCTCTCACTTGTATGACTAGATCAATCAACCATTACAACTAGCAGCTGCTGTGCTGCAATCTAGTTTTTATCATGGAAAAGGAAGATTACAACTGATCTGAATTTTCTGTATGGACGAGATCATTTTCTGTTAAGTCAAGAATGGATCAATGAAATAGTTGTCCTTTTTTCACGAATGGCCTGGGACTCATACACCAGATTATAATCCTAGCTTGTCTGATTCATTTTTGCAATTTCAGGATGCAGAAGTAGTTAACATGTGCTTGAGAGCCCTAAAAGCCCTAGCTTCATACCACTATAGGGAGATCACTGATGATCGGACTGGATTGGGATCCTACGCCAGAGGACAAGGTAACTCTCAGGAAGGAGTTTTGGGCCGGTTTCTCCAATCATTGCTTCAGTTAGTCCTTTTTGAAGATTACAGGTTAGCAAATGGAATCTACCATGCATGGTGTTGCTAGGTGCCCTTTTAACCTCAAGGGTTGCACTCTGACGTTATGTCTTACTGTTTTTTCAGTCCTGACCTGGTTGGTGCTGCTGCAGATGCGCTGCTTCCATTAATCCTCTGTGAGCAAGACCTATACCAGGTTTTCCTAGCTGTCAACTTCTTGGAGAATCATTTTTATATTGTTCTTGACCTGAAATAGAAATGGGAATTTTGGTTTGATCATTGTATTTCTGTCGTTAACACATGTGCAGAGGTTAGGCACTGAATTGATTGAGAGGCAGGCAAATCCAGTGTTCAAATCAAGGCTAGCAAACGCATTGCATTCACTGACAAGTTCAAATAATCTCTCTTCTTCCCTAGATCGCCTGAACTACCAAAGGTTCAGGAAAAACTTGACTAAATTTTTGGTAGAAGTACGTGGATTTTTGCGAACAATATGAGAAAATATCTGGTAGAGTGGATATAAAGTCTGCTGGGTAAATACTCAATATGCAAGGGATACAGAAAATAGAAGAGCTTCTGCCGTCATCTACAATCTGCTACTAAGGCAGATATTTGCTGATTGCTGGTTCAAGCTTAAATGTTGATTTTTGACTAAGCTGCAAAATTAAAAGGGAAGTTTCTGCTTGTTTTATGAATATGAGTATCGGCCAACCATCATCAAATCTAGTGATATTGGCCACTTTCTCTTCACTTCTAGTTAGAGCATAAACGGTAGCTTTGGTCAATTGTTTATCGATTCAGTTGAAGCTCATTTGCTGCTGGGTCTTTTACAATGTAAATCTTTGCAGCTACAGGTTCTGTAGATACTTGTACTGTAGACAATATGTTCTCCAATTGGCCATCAAGAGTTTATCCAGGTTTTCTGGAGATACAGTTTCATGCAAAGGCGATGAAAATTTTAATTCCAAAAGGTTTTCTGGAGGTGCAGTTCTGTGCAAAACGATGGAAATTTTAATTCCACCAGGTTTTCTGGATGTACAATTTTGTGCAAGGTAATGAAAACTTTAATTTGTCCAGATTGATTGCACAAACGAATTTGTTTCGTTGATGTCCACTCAAATGACTTAAAATGAGCACGTTTTAGAAAATTAAGGCTTTGTTCATTTCGCAACATGCAGTCCAGTCAATGCGTTTTCGCTTTCTGGGTTGGGTGGAAATTGAGCACAGACCGTTTTAGTCACCAGCCTTAGAGTGTGGACCTAACCACCCCTGTTGCGTGACCAGAGCCTAGGGATGGGGCGCTGCAGGGTGGGGAGCATGGGCGGCAGGACAGTTGCCAGGCCGCCCAACCAAATCCCTGTCATACGGCCTTCAACGAGCTGCACGTGAACCAATGTTGAGCTTTGTCTGAGCTCGATTTGAGCAGGAAACTAGCTTATGAGTGCGGGTGTTGACAGTAGGACACCCAATTCGCTCACACAAGGCTCGCCCTAGCCATAACTGCACAGATCTGGTCGGGCAGATGCAGGGCTGCCGGCCATAAGGGGGTCAGCAGGACAGGAGATTAAGCTAAACCGTCAAAGAGGCTGTAATTTTGCGTGAATGGAGAACCAAATCCGTTCAGCTGAGGAGGAGCTTATATTTGATGCGTGGTTTAACATGTTAACACGAGCAACAGTGACCATTAATTAATACATAAAAAGACTCAACCTGAATATTGGGCTGTCCAAGGAAGGATCACCGACTCGGTTTTAGTGGAATCAAAGAGACAAAATGGGAAGACCGATTCCACAACTACTGGAAACAGATACAACGTCGGGATTGCTGGTAAAGCTATCTCAATAATCTGAAGGGAGCATCAAATAGCTTGAAGATTTACTTCTCGTTTGCTCACTTGTGCAATACGCCCTTCTTCATATGCCTTAGCCTCTTTTGGTTTTGATTCTGCCAGGTCAGGAAAAAAATAAATTACATTAGAAGAACTAGAATCTAAAAGGCAGAATTCTTGGTGATAAAACCTTTTGCCTTTCAACTGCTTCACGATCAATTCTTTCCTTCCAGTTGCTCTTCCGGAGTTTGATAGGTCGATTCCCAACGTATTTACCTGCCAAGTTTCACAGAGAATGAATCTGGACTTCACCCATCAAATTATCTTCTTTTCTTTCTTTTTCCAGATAACCTTTTAATATAGTGCTAACACCTGACAACTATCCAACCACGAAGAAAAAGTAGTAGTGTATCAATATGTCTGGTACTTGAATGTAGAGCACTAACCATTCATCTCCTTCAAGGCCGCAGCTAGGTCAGAAGGGTTCGCAAAGCTAATAAATCCAAAGCCCTTTGTTTTCCCAGTCCGCTTATCCCTTACCACCTGTTAAATTGATAGCCACTAGGATTACCCTGCCATTGCACTATCTGAACAACAACGTCAAGATTCAAGAAGCAAACACAACAGCGGCCAAACCACTGCCATTACAACAGAAACCAGCTCTCAGAGCAATAACACTAAGGCTTTGTTTGGATCGAGGGAAAGGGAAGGGAAGGGGAGGATAATTAATATGACTTATTTGTTTGAATATGAGGAAATAGAAGAGGAGAGATGGTCATTATGCCTTCACTTCCCTCTTCAGTGTGTTTTTTCAATTTGGGGAAATGATTCGTCCCGCACTGTTCCCCCTCCCCTCCCATGCCTTGTTAATGGGATCCAAACAAAGGCTTGATGTGCCTACTGCAACCTCCTAAGCTAAAAAAAAACACCACTTCTATGCATATCATGACCAACACAAATATTCAGAAAGCAAACAAAATAAACAATTAACGGCATGTTAATCAAGTTTCTAAATAGTTAAACTATGGTCCATGTATCACACAAATTAATGGATATCAGTGCTTGAAATAAACAAAAAAGTCCTAACAAGAAATCTCTCATCCCTCAAAATCATTATCTTTCTGCAGATTCATGCCCAATAAATCTGAAGTTTTTTTGTTTGAAAAAATGAAGAAATTAGAGAATATAAATATCTGATGGCTAATTCACATATTTCTCTGTACTTCAGAAAGAGGAAAACAAGAGAGCAGGAAAAAAAATCCAGAATTGTAGACAAAAATGTTCAGTGTGGGCCTAGGAAGAGGAAACTGGTTTGTATGTGATTGGATATGCACAATGGTTTAACTGCATTACCGGATGCAAATGCTCTGAGACTGCATATCTCTTGGTTTAAATCAATAAACCTGTAAGCCTATCAGCCTCACATCATGCACATGGGTTTCCCCCAAAATAAGAGATAACTTTACACTTTTTTTCTCCTATGGAATAAAGGGTTCACTACAGACAAGCAAAAAGGAACTGAAAACATGAACAGATTTGTGCAGAGATAGCTCAAAAACATTTGAATTCTTGTCACTCTAATAACTGAATTCCAATTCCAAGACTTCTTTCTTTAAGATGGCTGATAAGACATGCACCCTTCCAGAAAACCTCTGGTGGCATTTACTTGTGGAAAATTTTTCATTTCTCTTTTCTAAATTTCCAAGTATGAGTGCATGACTCGTTTGAAGGTGAAAGTCTTGCTTTCCAAACTTTGGAGAACTGATTTGTTTAAAAAGGAAAACATTGTTTTGGATGTTTCCACCTAGTCATGGGAGTTCTTCATAATTTCGAAACATGATTCTCCCTCCACGCTGCACACATCTATTAATGAATATTTGGAGGATAAAAATGTGAAATTCCCCACAAACTAACCGCCACCTCCCAAGCAATTTGATAATTGAAATATGTAGCAACTATCAAATTGCTAGCAAGTAAAGTCTAAGGCAACCAAGAAACCTTCTACGAAGATTTTTTAAGAATCTGTAGAACACCAAATGTTTTTACAAGTCTACCGACCTTTCTTCCACTTGTTAAAATCAACTCACACCCTCATATAACTTATGCTAGTCCATGACACAGGACTCGTGCTCCAACATCTGTTCATATCCAATATTTATCCATCAGTTCTGATTTTTCCAAGCTATTGGATACAACACAACATATTCCCTTAAAAACTAATTTAATCAAGGGTCCTGATTTCGAAAGAAAAAGTTTCACAATGCACAAGCTAGAATATCCTAGAATAAGGGAGCATCTGCAAAAAACAAACTTTGGAAAATCACTTACTCTTGCCATGTTAAAGGAAGGAAATCGTGAAAATGCTTTTGAAAGAACATCGTCATTCACCTCATTCCCAAGATCGCCACAAAAAAGGCGGAAATCATCTGCAGATTACCAATAAGGAAAAAGAAAAACAGAACTGTCAGAATTCAACACAGCCATCTTGTGAGCAACTTAAAGGAGCTAGGGATGCAAACAGCAATAAACTTAAAACTGATCAAACGTGAAAGACATGATGCTTGATACTTTCAGGCCAATCTGCCAGAGTTGGATCCTCCCAAGATTGACCTGCTGCTTTTCGAGGGATTGCTTTCTTCTTATTCTCTGCTTTGTGCTCAATCTCACTGCTCGCAAGTGCTGCTTTCACGCTCTCCAGGGCCTCCGGTGTAACTATCTGCGCATCCCTTTGAAACAGTTGCTGCGCCTGTCCAAAATAACTAGAAAATTACCCACTTCTGATTCTGAATAACACTGCCAAAAATGCATAATGATTAAGCAAGCTTTAAATCCAAAAACAAAGCCTCCGTACCTCAGAATTCCAAACAGCTGGAGATTAAGGTGATCATAAAATCTTAACAACACAATGTCTATTACAATGGGCTGTACCCTACTCAAAAGAGCTGACAAGCTCCCAAACTACAGGAAGAAACTAATGCAGCCTTATCTTTGCTCAACCCCTTGTAAGTAAATAAACGAATGGTAAATAACTATAATAAAATTTGTTCCATCGAATAACAAAATAAGGCCTAAAACACAACTAGAAAATCAGCGAACAAGGAAAACAGCAGGACAGGAACAAGCCACGCAATCTCAAGCAATCTTATAACGCGTGTTATGATAATGAATTTACGCCTCACACTAACCTGCTGGTATACACCGGGAATCGGAGCAACCGGCGCTGGATATACAGCGGTTGGAGCCACCGGCATCGTCGACGTGTAGGGTTGGTCCGGCTGGGCTAGCTGTTGAAGATGGAATGGCAACGGGAAATAAGTCGAATTCGTGGTTGTTTGGTATGTAAACTGAGAAGACGAAGATGAGGAAGAGGTCGCCGCCGACGAGAGTGGCATCGACATCCCAACGATCAGGGGAAAAAGGCACAGAATTTTGAGATGTTAGAGTTGGACTGGAGGGCGAATTTCTTTGGGGTGGAAAGTACTTGCACTGTAGGCACCAGAGTCATACTTCCAGCCTAAGCACAACTTTAGCCCCAAACTCAGTTGACCATGTTACCCCTTGAACTTAAACTAAAGGGCAATACTTGTCATCATGTGACACTCTTAGGCCCTGTTTGGATAGAGGGGAGAGCGTGGAAAGAGGAGGAGACACCTCCTCTCTTCCGTGTTTAGATGGGAATAAATGGGAGGAAGAGGTTGAGAAGGGATGAAACACTTCCCTCTTTATCCCTTCAACAAGCTTATTTCACAATCCCCCAAAATCGGGGGGAATCGGAGGGAAGGATTTGACGAAATCGATTAAATTTTCTCATTCTCAAAATTGCCCCCTCACTCGTGAGCGAAGGCTAGTAGCAGAAGCGGCGGTCTGACGGTGACAGCGGCGACAAATGTTGTTTCTCTTTTTTTTCAGCTCTGTTTTGTTGCTCTGTTCATTCCGTTTCTCTGTTTCTTTTTTTTTCTGCTCTGTTGATTTCGATTCTGGCAAATATGGGTATCGGGAGCGTGTTCGGTGATGAAGTCGGGCGGTGGAGGGTCGACGAGACGGCGGCAGGACTGGATAGTGAGGCCAGAGTTGTTGGGTAGTTTTCAAGTAAAGGCTTAACAAGCGTGTTGGGGTCTGTGAAGAGAAACTAAAAATGAAAAAAAAAACATTAAAATAATAATTAATTCAGTAATGGTAATCCAAAATGAAAGTTATTTAATTTGAATGGCATTTATCTATGCACATTACGTGGAGAACTGCTGTAATCAAGTGCCTGTAAACAACTGTTGTAGGCATGGGAAATAATGATATCAAACCATATCCCTATAATACTAGTCCAGTACTCGTGCTTCTACATTACTAACCACACAGTGACTGGAAAGTATGTGCTAAAGTATGTGTTATGGTACAAAATAGGCATGGGATCGAACATTTGGCTTGTTTTAATTTTATTTTTATTTTTATTTATTTATTTATTTATTTTTTGTTTGCCAGTATAATTTCTACTAAAATTTTATTAAACCTTAAAATTTGGTAATAATTTTTTTATAATTATGAATTTGGAAAAAAAATACTAAATTTTTAATAAAGAAATTGTATAAAATTTTAGATGGCAAAAATCATGAACAACCATATACTAGTTCTTTTCTCCTTTTTATGCAACTCTTCACAAAAAAAAAAATTATATACTAATGATTCTTGTTGTAATTATATTATTCTGGAAAGTGTGAGTTTGCTCCCTTTATATATTAATGCTACTTGTGGTGATATCAACTTTAAAAAGAAAACGTTTTCTTCCTTTAATTTTTCTGACACTGTCTTTTATTTGTGAATGTTTAGTTTGTCATTTTTGAACTTATTTTTGGGGTTTGCTAAAAAAGGATACAATCGGAAAAGGTATTTACTATTAATTTTAATATAACTTGTGGATGTTTTCCTTTTCTTTTTATTGGATAAATATGTTCCTCAAATCAACCAACTTTATTGGTCTATATATGAAAATTTTGTTAATGCAAGCAATTTATCACATTATTAAGAAAAAAGAATAAAATGAATTTACAAGCTAAACTATGGATAAATTTTTAATAACATTTAAATTCTTTCCCTCCTCTTTCTTTAATGAATGTATCCAAACAAAGGGGTAAACTTCCCTTCCTTACTTTTAGTAAATCTATCCAAACAAGAATAAGGTCATGACACCTTCCCCTTAATGATAATATCCAAACAGAGGGTTAGCCTCATGGGGGTCCTCCTTTATTGATCCTAGCATAACATTGTTCGTACATCCTGGCCTTTATTCATTTACATTGCCGTCATCTTCGGCTGTGTGACATGCTTTGCCACTATGTTCAAAATCTAACCTCCTTCTGTGCTCCATTTGCCTCTTTCGCCAAATTTCATCACACAATCTCATCTTATAGATAATTCTTATCTTGATTGATGCCCACTCTTTCTTTGTCTTGATGCTCTGCCACCTAGTCCTCCCTAACTAGCATACCGTAGAATCATTTCTCAAGACCTCAGTTGGCACTTCTTAGTTGCCTCTCCTTTGTCCTCTTAGACACCAACTTGTAACAAATCATCACTACTAGTTCATTTGGTTGATTTTTAGGGCTAAGTTCATTGGCAGATGCTTAATCATGTTTCAGAAGCTCGAAAAGGTTAGGAATTGTCTATTACCTCATTTTGTAGTTCAGGCTATGGATTCTTTTCTATAAAATTAAAATTAAACTTTTAAAGGGTAAGATTAATGCTTTTATATAGATGAAGTTGTTTGCTCTTCAAGACTTGAGTGTAAATGAGTTAATATAAAACTGAGAATGCTAGGAAACCAAGTTTACCAAGAAGAAGCATGACAAAGTTTTGGATCAAAATATTGTCTTCTGCTTAAAAATCAATTTTGATACAAAGGCAAAATTAGTGTAGGTTTCATAGCATCAGAACAACCAAAATGGCCAACTTTCAAAGCTTCATAAATCCAGTACAAAGCGGATGTTGAAGTTTCATAATATCCAACAAGTTTCTAGTCAACCAAGCTAGCATGTTTCAAATTTTTAACTTAAAATTCATTTATTTACTAAAAAGTCAACTTTGGGTTAAACTTGAAATAAGCCAAAGAGTTCCAAAACTACTCTTATACAAAAAACCTAAAAAAAAGTCTTGACACTTATTTCTTCAAATAAAACTCAATTAATAACAAACTAAAATCAGACTATTGAACTATTTAACCAAGTCTACAAGGTTACTTGTACAAATGGCTTCCCAATCATCCGAGTTCTTGACCTTTATTGGAACAGCCTTTGAGCTCTACTGTTAAGGCTCCCCAACCTCATCAAGAAACCTCATTAAGTTGAAGCATCTTGATGTTTTGGGTTGTTTTATTTTGGGTCAGGTAAAGCTTGTTTCTTTTCTTTCGTCATTGATATATCTAGATGTATCAGACAATTCCCAAAACGAAGTTTCCCATCTAATTTTCCTCATCCCAATAAGCTCTTTTTCTTGAACAATCCATTCAACTACTTCATTGGCTTAGTTTGGCTTCCCAATTTTGTAGAGTTTTAGGAGGTCGACATTTATTTAATCCCAATTCATTTTAAATTAAGTCAATTGACTTCAAAATAACTTATTTTCATTCTTATGTCTTTTTTACCCGAAACTAATTTTAATTAAAAGCCAATATTATGTAATTGCAATAATCCATTGAAAATACAATTTTTGTAATCTTACTAAATTTTTTATGAATTTTTTAGTTTAAGGCATTAAAAAAGAAAAATTCATAAGAATTTAATAACATCTTGAAAATTTACTTTCAAGTATATTATTATATCTACATAATATTGACTTTTAAATAAAATTGGTTTTAGGCAGAAAAGTTGTAAAAGTAAAAATAAATTAGTTAACTTAAGTTAAAATGAATTGGCTCTTAGAGTGCAAGCTTATTAATTTTCTGAGCTTCAAAAAGGCCTATTTTCAATGCCTTTCTCCAGCTCATTTTTCATATAGGAGCATAATGTTCAATGAACTGACTAAAAGAGATGTGGTTTGTTCTGCAGTTAGTGAGGTAAAAAATACGTTAGACTAGAATAATAAAGGAAGAAAGATGTGAGGCTAAGAGTATCATGTGATTGCATGTGTTTGTTGAAAGGGTTTAACTAACTCACTTTATCAAGTTTAAGGGCTGAGTTGCCCCAATTTCAAGTTTAGAGCGAGAAAGTGTCCAGGTCATATTTAAACCTTACTTTTACCATGCATGGTAGTCAATTTGTTTGGACATTTTCAACTTGACCTTTAACTTATAATCTATTTAATTTGATACTTCATGGTAGTAGTCATCGTCGTCATTGTCTTGAGAAAAATACTAAGTATGAATCACATGGGGCCCAAATCAACACTCACAAACCAAAATGACCCAACAACATTTTTCCCCCCATAAAGGTCTAAGACCAGGCCACTTGGGAAGGTCATTCCAACGTGAAAACACACTTTTACTCGATTAGTTAGTTCATTTCAAATTAAATTTTGTATATTATTGTACATTATTTTTATATAATGTAATTATTTATTAAAATTTTATTTTTTAAAAATTTTACAATATTTTTTTTAAAGTATTCTTAAGAAAAAAGAAGTATTTTTTTATTAATTTTTTAACCTTTAAAAATAAAAACACTCATTTTAATGAAAATATTCTAAAATGTAAAGTTTTAATAAATTGATATTTTAAATAAATGATCAATTCATATAATAATAATGCACAATAGTGCATTAAATTAATATCCTAGTAATACTTATAAATTATCTACTAATAAAGGATTATTGACAAAGGGAATAAAATATGAGTAC
The DNA here is from genome assembly GCA_039654915.1 of Aquilaria yunnanensis. Taxonomy (NCBI): domain Eukaryota; kingdom Viridiplantae; phylum Streptophyta; class Magnoliopsida; order Malvales; family Thymelaeaceae; genus Aquilaria; species Aquilaria yunnanensis. The sequence continues at coordinate 31,985,747 of CM077600.1, read as the reverse complement.
TTTGTAGTAAAGTATCTAATTCTTATTTAATTGAGTCAACTCTTATTAATAGTCCAATAATTTTGAGAATTTCATTTTACATGTAGAAAACATAAGCATACTGTATATGTTTATGGAAAATGTCTTTTTTTTTCCATGATATTAAGAGTGTTTCATTTCACATGCACAAAATAAAAATCCTTAGTTTGTCCAAATAGGCCTTCAATTTGGTGTAGTAAGCAGCTACACCCATAGTCCCTTAATTGAGCAATTCTGTGTTCTCATTAACTTGTAGGGTCAAGGTTCATTGGTATCATTGAATTTTTCTTTCAAGTCCATGTGTGTAGTGTTATGGTATCCAATTGAGTCATGGAACGGGAGGTGAATTAAGTATACTAGCCATGCAAGTATTAGTCCCTTGTATTGTTCCAGACTGAGTTTTTTTTATAGCATTTCCTTTTAGTATTTGGAAACTCATGTTCACGAACCCTAATTTGTTTTTTGCTCGTAAAACATTCAAGATACTCTTCTTCCACTTTGAGTAGTTGTCACTATCTAAAGGGGTCGAGACTAAAGAAGTAGTTATGTAATCAACTAAGATCAAGAAATAAGGTGAAGTATGGTTTTGGAACACATTGAGTGATGGTCCATTGTTACCGCCTCTCGAGTTTAATGACACTTGACCATCCTTGCCTTTAATCATCATAGCTTTGTGGGTTTGGTTCAGGTATCTTGCTTTTGCTATTATTACAGTAACTTTATATAGACCTACGATTGGGTTAAATTTCTGAGGAAGTCTATAATGAGTTTAAAAAGGTTGAGGGTTAAAATGAATAATAATAATAATAATAATAATAATAATAATAATAATAATAATAATAATAATAATAATAAATTACAGACTGATTTATGGATTAAGGGTTTAAATTGCCGAGGAGGATAAAATTGAGGACCTAATTGAAACAATTGAGAGGAAATTTAGCCATTTATATGAGAATACTATAAGGATTGTAAAGCTAGGGGTTGAATTAACACATGCAAATAAAATTAAGTCTCAATCCTGGGGTTTACTGAATTGTTACTGTCACAGGCCTTGAACCTTAATCCTATTTAAGTCATATAGGACCCCAGGAACCTTACACTAATTTAGTGCTAGGCCTGTGCAAGTTGCTTCTTAGTAGGCATGCTAATTGATTAAATCCTTAATGCAATACTGTTTTATACTATGCCTTACTATGGATGTAGGTCAATGACCATAAAAATAATATATAATCGATGCAACTGACCAGCGCTTCAAACATGCATTTATATAAAGCATACTATTATGCATTGTGAATCCATACAAGCTACTAGAGAACACAACCACTAGTTCTATAACGTTTACCAGAGGCATAACTTTTGCACACACACACATATATATATATATCATACACAAAAGTGTTATACATATGCTACACACTGAGAATCTTGAGATCCAATCCCACCTGAGTTACACTGCCAAAAAGGATCACTACAGTGTTTAAGTATCCCCTGCTCCTTGCCTCTGGTCTCGAAATACTAACAACCTTTCCTTCTATTGGTTGTTAGCCCCAAATGTACTAGTATCTGCACATAAAACATGTAAGGGGTGTGAGAACCGGAGGTTCCAAGTAAGGGTTATAATCTGCAAGAAAATCAACAATATAGGACCATGCACATTATCCATAAGGATGTCGATATATGCCTAGTGCACTTGAGCGTAAATCGTAGTGCTAGGAATTCGTATTATTGGCCAATAATTATGGGAGTAGCTAGTTCCCACAATTCCTTTACCCATTTGTCCTGTAATTAACAAGTCCAACTTGTCCATGCAAATATTGCTTTGAAAGCTTCTTAGTATTTGTCAATATCCCTTATTTTATGTACAGGAGTGAACTATTTGCTTATTTGGTGCATGTGTTAGTGCTACTTTTATAAGGTTTCGTGAGTGGTTAAGGACACCTCCCCCTCTTAGGTCAATCCAGGTCTTAGCCCATTATTGTAACCTTAGGTATCGTAGGTTTCTAACCCGTCATATTCATCATAAATTAGACCATATTAAGGTCCATTTTGCCTTTAGGTACAAGTTTATAAATATGCACTTACACACTTCATATGCACTTCATAGTTTAGTTTTTTACTAAACCCAATCATATAAGCTTTTTAATAGTCATCAATACTCAATTTACATGCTTGTTAAATTCATCAATAATTTAGCTACTTGATATATAAGTATCTTAGCCAAATTTATTTAGCACATAAGCATATAAATTAAATAACCCTTACCTTAGATAACTTAGTTTGCAAGCTTCAAGCACTTAGCCTTTTTGTCTCGGTTTCAACCCAAACTTAGGTCATCTTTTAGTAGCTTATTCCCAAAACCTATATTGATCATTTTAAGCACAATTTATCAATTTTAACACTTGAAAATAGCCCCTGAAACAACCACCAACTGCCCAAAATTTTCTGTCTTCGATTTGCCTATCTTGTGGTTCTTTACACTTTTAATAGTATAAATGTAGCCTAAATCTTGCTCTCTTATTTTTTATGTCTTGTATACTAGTGTATAAGCAAGATTATCACCACCAAAAGCCACAAAAACTACTGTAATAATACAGTTTATTCTTGAAAATAACTACAATTACAGCAACACCAAAACTTCACCTTCATGCACATTCATGGCATTCATGGGCGATTCACTTCCAAATAAATGTTCTCTTGCTTCTTAGCTTTTAAACACCAAATCATAAGCAAGATAACATCATCTAGAATTAATTTAAACCATTAAAACCAGTAGCTCCTAGCTGGAACAAAATTCATACCACAAGTTCTTAACTAATGCACCTTAAATGCACAACATGGTTTCTATGTGTATTTCACTGCCCAACACCTATTCTCCCACTTCCTAGCCTTTAAATACCAGTTCATAAGTAATAAAACAACCTTATTGAGCTACCAAAACCCCTGGAACTCGAAATTATGGCTGGTTATAAAATAATTAAACCATACTTAGCTCAACACTCACGGTTCCGGCTACACAAAAAATCCAGCCTTAGTTCTTTTTGGGTTTTAGCTCATTGGCATCTCAAATTACTTCTTAAAGCTAGGAAACATATCAAACAACAATCCCAGCCATGATTTATTCCATAAAAATTGCATGAATAGTGCCAAAAATTCAAAGATGATGAAAACTACACCATAGGAGCAAAATTAACCATGGATAAGCTCATAAACACCTTCAAACATGTTGAGCACCTTTGATTTCTCTTAAAAACCAAGTCTAACATTAATTTCCAGAATTTACAGAGCTAAACTGTAGCTCAAAAATAGGGGAAATAATAAAACCAAACTTACTCAGACAAGAAGCAAGAAAACCTACCTTAGGATAGCACAAATCTTGATTTTCCTTCAAAATCTTGATTATTTGTGCTTGAATTTGGGTGGATTGAGCTTGGAAGGATCTTGGCTATGGTGGTTCGAAGGTGAGAGAGGTTTTTGGCTGGCTGGAGCTTTTGGGTAAGGGAGAAAACAAGTTGGCCGATTAATAAAGCTTATTAAGTAAGCTAGCATGCGCAAGGCGGATGCATGGCCTAAGTGATCAGTTTTAACACTTGACCCTTAGCTGAAAAAAAGGCTAAAAATTTAGGACTAAAGTTGGTATTACGCCGCACCCAGTTTCTTCACAGAATTAAATACGCGGCCAGTCCCAGCCTTTCAGTGATATTCCATTTTGTCCCTATTTTTCTCAGGATTACACATAAACCACTTATAGACAATCTAGTCAATTCACAATGATAGAGCGGGAATCACAAAAAACCGTGATAGCTCAAATTTAATATTTTCTCATGCTCTATTCAACTGTGCAATAAAAATAGGTTATTATGTGAAATGACCAAAATACCCTTCTTGGTCCGGCTTGCTTAAATGATCAATTTTATTCATTTTTAACTACTGGACCCTAAATTACCGAGATTTAGCTTGCAAATAAATTATCTAAAGTGTAATTTATCAAATTAACTAATTACCTGGCTGATTAGACTTATAGCTCCGAGGGCCGTCACAGTTACAAGTAAGACATATGTGTCCAATGATGCTCATATTAGCTAGAATTTTGCTTGGTTGCTTGAATGATGTTATCTTAAAACTCAACCAGAAGGATTCCGAGCATATCTAAGGAGAAGAAAGCTAACGGATTGAAGAAACAAGGATTGCTTAGTCTCAGTTTCAGCTGCATGCTCCTGGTTTGTTGAGTAACCAAAATTCTTCCTTTTTAAGCACGATTAGCTTGGTTCAAAGTTCAAACCATGACTTCTGCCCACAGGGAAGTGTGTTAAGGCCAGGCATTTGTGTGGCTGAGTATTGGACATTGGAAGGCTCAAGCTACAGTGAAGGGTAGGCTTCTTCACGACCACCATAACAAGATTGATGGCAGGAACCCGTAAAAAGGGTTATCAGGTAAAGAACAAGTCTTTACTTGGAATTCCAGTTAAGGATAATTGCTGGATTTCTATTGTTGTGATGTTTCATTATTGTTGGATAGACATAAACATGGTACAGAAGGCCAATTATGACTGAATTTAATTAGGAATTTTAATGGAATTGGGGCCAAGGAACAATGAAAGCATTGAATGATCTTGGTTCCTTTTGTTAGGGAAAGTATAGATTTCTGGTACTAGAAATGTATAGGGCTGAATGCCTGTTAGACTTGATTCACTGTAGGAATCAAAGGTAGGCAAGCATCTAAGAAGCTGGGTGCATCTGGAGCACCAAAGTGTAGCCATTATGTAGGTTTCTCTCTATCTAAAATAGAGCGTTTGGTAAAATTAAGTAAAGGCAGAAATGTTGGGGCAGAAAAAAAAGGATGCTTACTAAGGTCTAAAAGGACTAAACTGAGGTTTCAATTTGGTTGCTTGCATTCATACATTGTATTTTATTTTGCCTGTTGGTTGTTTGTTCTGCTCTCGATGCAATATTTTACTGCTGGATGACTTTGCTTAAGTGATTGAATATGTAGCTTGTGTTGTATTGTTTGCATCTAGTACGATTCATTTGTTTTATTTAGATGCAAGTTTAAGGCTTTATGCTGAAGCTTTAAGCTTTGACTGTTCCTTACTAAGTTTCATTTGAAACTCACACCTTTGTTTACTTTTACAATGTGTATTTTATTGTTACCGTTGTGGTTGGTTTAGCTGAAAGCTGCACATGCTGGCTCTCTTGACTGCATGACTCTGAAAATTAGGTCTTGGAAATGGGACTTCCTAGTCATGGATTTTGGAAGTGACTTATGTTATGTATTTTTTAGGTCATGTTTAGGCTGTGATCATGACTATTTTGTAAACAATTTTGGAACAAAATTTAAATTAATGAATAAAACCATTTCTAAGTTTGCATTTCTAGAGTATCTTCTACTTCTTTCTTAATGTTTTATCTTCTTAGTTAATAAATTGACCAAAACTAATAGACCATGTGCAATTTGGACTATGACAGTCATTATACCATGTGAGAAGAGAATGTTGTATTGAATGATGTTTCCATGTTTATTCAATGTCCATACAAACACTTTATATATAAGAGCTATAGGCTAAATGCAAAAAACTACCCTTATTATCAAAAGTCACTAATGTTATTTATATTTGTTTTTTCTTGCCTTTTTCATTCTTATGACTCATGCTCTGGTAAGTTAATTGCTTGTTCTTCGAATGCATTAGATCCTTCTATTTATCTTATTTCAGGCTTTCAAGTGACCTATTTTAAAAGTTAGCTAGTACCATTAATCTTCATTGATGTGTAGGATTGTGATATCACAAACCATGTATTCATAGATACATGACCGTTTTCAAATAACATGAAATCCACATAAGGCCCACTCATTTGATGATAGTCATGGTACCATGATTATCATATGCAATGGCAATTTCATTTTTCTTAGATAAACCATATTATCTCGGCTTAGCTAGCTAACTTGAGCTTTGGTTCACTTACTAATAAGTTATATATTTCAGAACTTCTACAACTTGGTAAAAAATCTTTTGGATTTTTTTATTCAACTTGTTTTAGCTCCTTACAATATTGTAGAAATGCCTTTAACTGCATATATCGATAGCCAATAACATCCGTTATATTCACTAGTTGTAAATGTCGTAAGGTTCGTTATGTTTGCGCACGTGTATGTATGTGTGTGTGTGTGTGTGTGTGTGTGTGTGTGTGTGTGTGTGTGTGTTATAAAAAAAATGTTAAAAAAAATTACAACTCAATAATGGAAGTGCATATTCATCCTTTTCTCAACTGTTATTCAACTAGTGCTGATAACGACATGTTACAGGGGAAAATAGAAAAGAAAATTAAAAAGAAACATCTGGCTATGTGATTGATATTATTTGGTTCGTCTTTAAAAAAAAGAGTTTAACCGTTAGCTTTTAATGCATTCTTTTTCTCCAGTTTGTCAGCAAGGGAAATTTTATTGGTTTTAATATTTACACCTTGATATCAATTTTTTCCTAATAAAAAATTTAATCAAATTGTATGTAAAGTTAGAATTGATCTTTTATCTTAACTAGTAGTACTATTTTGCTAAATAACTATAAATTGTGACACTATTCATAGACATGACGTCTCTATATAGGTTGTTTGTTTCTATGGAACACATATTGGGACTTACAAAAATGGATGGCTCAGGTGAGATCATCACACTTATGAGAGTTAGACAATATAATTTTGCCTTTGCTAAAAATTTTTCATTATCCAGAACAATCATTGGTAGCACCAAGATTTTTTATTCAGGGGGCAAGGTCATGTCAAATTGACAAAATTTTACAATCTCATACAAATCAAATAATACAGTTCATAGAAGTCATATATATGCATAACCAAATACTAGAAACTTATAATTATTAACTACATCATGCACTAAAAATGACTAGCCAATTAAAATTATTCTATTAACAATTACCTATTCGATTACAATTATTTTATTCACTACCCAATTAAAATTAATTTTATCAATAATTGTTTACAATTCTTCACTATCAAAGGAAGTTTGACAAACAAAAGTTACCAAACTAACTAAATAAAATTAGTAAATCACTTGCACAAAGTCAAATTGACTTACCGAACCGAGAGTTAGAGTTCGAGACAAATTGTGGTCACAGGCCACGTTGGACGTGAACCATGAACGCCAAACGGTGAGCAGCAAATTTGAATTGCGAGACAGTCATGTGAGAGATGACTAATGAGTGACTAGAACAAGAATAAGAGGAGCGGTCCAAGCAAAAGAGAAGAGGATGAGCCTGAAGGTGGAAGAGAGGACTATTAGTACTAAACGAGCTCAAAGGACAGGAGGAAAGTTGACACCTCGACGGAGCCCAAAGGTGGAGTGAGAAAGACGGCAACATCGTTGTGAGGCGGTAGGGACCAGGGAGGAAGAGGTCATCGAGCTGCTCGTTTGTCTATAAGGAATTGGCCAATTAGGGATGGGTGAGAGAGATTGAGGATTTGGGGGGGGGGGGGGGGGACATTTTGTGTGTATGTTATAATACCTGCTTAAGGCTGGAGGAAATAATCCTATTTTCTTTAGTGCCTGTCTCACAACCTCTATCTTTATATTCTTCCATCATTTTTTAGGGATAATAATACATACTCAATCCCTAAATTATCTCGAATTGACCAATTAATTATATACTATCTAAAGGTTTCCAAATTTGTTGCCCTTACCCCTACTATGATCTGCCATTGAAAACAATGAAACATTTTGTGGGTAATTCCTTGTCTGGAAATACGTACAAATTAGAAGTCATGGTTTTGTTAACAACTTTGTTTGCAAACTCTTGTCCAAATAAGATTCATAATAACTCATGACAAAATTTGGATGTGGTTGTGGTTGCATTATTTTCTTTTTAATCTTCTGAACTGATCGAATATTAGCATGAGTTATTTAACTAATTAATCATGTTTGGCATACGTCTTGATCGCATATTTCTAGCATGCTATCATTAAAAAACAAAAATAACAATGAGTAAAGAGAATTAAACTCATGAAAAAAAATCGCATAATTATGCAAATACCAGAGAACAATAAGAAGAAAAGTAGCTTTATTCAGGATTCCTATAACAACCAACTCTTAAAAAAACTATTTTTGTAATTTAACACGCATAAAATGCTATTTGGTCATAAGAAAAAGTTGTTGCTAGTAGCTTGTGATCTATTGTTAAGAGTTAAAGACATAGCAGTCCCTTCTCCCGTAAACTACAAAATAAGTCACTACTGTTTTATATGTAGATAGTAAAAATGAATTATTTTGCAAAGAAAATAATCTCAGTTTGTTATTCAAAAAGGCTATTTTTTCTTTTTGTTTTTCAATTTGGCTCATATTTGTAATTATTTTACATATATTGCCTTTAAACTATGTGTGATGTTGCTATTTGGTTCTCAAAGTTCAAAAAGCAGCTCACCTATCCTTAAACTTATGAGAAAGTTGTAACTTCAGGACGCCATTAGGTTTAATTTTCAAATTTTTATGAGGAAACTTACAATTACCTCCTGATGTATATCCTAACTTACAGTTTGTCTCATTTATTTTTAGAAATCTATACTTTGCCCCTATAGTTTTTACACTATCTGATAACAATTTCTGAAACTATATTTAAACTCTATGATAGTTATATTTCAATAATTTCAATCTCTTAAATATTTTTTTATACTTGATAGACATTTTAAATTATCAGTTTTTCCTTTCTGTAAATATATATTTCTCCCTATAAATACATATCAGTAGTTTGTGATCTATTGTTACAAATTAAAGACATAATAATCCCTTTTCCCATAAACTACAAAATGAGTCACTACTGTTTTACATGTACTGAGTAAAAATGAATTATTTTGCAAAGAAAATAATCTCAGTTTGTTATTCAAAAAGGTTATTTCTTCTTTTTGTTTTTCAATTTGACTTATATTTGTAATTATTTTGCATATATTGCCTTTAAACTATGTGTGATGTTGCTATTTGGTCCTCAAAGTTTAAAAAGCAGCTCACTCATCCTTAAACTTATGAGAAAGTTGTAATTTTAGGACGCCATTAGATTTAATTTTCAATTCTTTATGGGGACACTTACAATTATCCCCTGATGTATGTCATAACTCACAGTTTGCCCCATATATTTTTAGAAACCTATACTTTGCCTCTATATTTTTTACAGTATTTGATAACAACTTCTGAAACTATATTTAAACTATATGATAGTTATCTTTCAGTAATTTTAATCTCTCAAATATTTTTTTATACTTGATAAACATTTTAAATTATCAATTTTTTCTTTTTGTAAATATATTTTTCTCCCTATAAATACATATCAGTATTTTTTAAAGGTCGATTGGCTGTAAAAAAATATCAAAAATCTTAAAATTACTAGAAAATTATTATTAGACAGTTTAAATTAGGGTTGCAGAAGTTATTGTCAGACACCATAAAGCAAATAGAGGGTAAAGTGTAGGTTTTTAAAAATAAAAGGAGTAAAGTGTAAATTATACCAAACTACATGAGGGGTTTTTGTAATTTTCCCTTTTTTGTTACTATCTGCCTTGGCAGCTTAGTCAGTAGCTTCATCTCATCCACTGCCAGAAATAACCACCTTGTGCTAGGCATAAATGCATAAAATATTGAACATGTAGTACATTAAAACAAACAAAACATTATGACGCTAATATGCTATACGCAACTACCTGTTATTGCAATTATTTGCAATAATGTGTGTACAAACTAATGGTGTTCAAAGGGGCAGATCGGGACCAGCCTGGGTCAAACCCGGCTCAGCACGGGTCCAGGTTAAGCACGGCAATGGGAGGGGCGATTATGGGCCTCAGGTAGGAGGGGGCTTGAAGTGGGTTTGGTACTGCCCAAGTCACAAGCGGGCTCGGCACAAAGACCGGCACGGGACCGACCCGAGCCCAGCCCCAACGGTCAGCCAATGCTCATAACGGCTCCAAATTTAAAAAAAAAAAAAAAAGAGAAAATTACACTCCATGTCCCTCTAATGACCCGCAGTTTTTTTTTAACAGCTAGAATTCCTTTTTTGCCCTCTCAACAACTATATTCTAAGGGCTTTTTAGTTAAAAAAAAACAAAAAAAGACCTGCCCCTATAAATAGGGAGGCCATTTCCACCATTTCTTCACACAAATCTTAGCAATCTCTTCCTCTCTACTAATACATTCTCTCATTTTCTTGAAGCTCTCAATCTTATTTTCCTCATTTTTTCTTAATCATTCCTTAATTACTTCCAAAGCTCTTCACATTCCTTAATTACTTCCAAATCTCTTCATTTTCTCAATTTATTCTCACACAAATGGCATTAAGAGGAAAGGGAAAGACCTTAAGCTCTTCATCCCTCACCGGTTTGAGGTCTTTTTTTGTGGCATTTCCCGACCAGTGACCCGTGGGACTTAAATCTAACAAACTGATGATGACGAGCAATTCGATATGAATTAATACGACTTGGGGCTCGACAATCAACTTTCTAATGATGAAGTTGAAAATGTAAAGCCAATAGCATCAGGGAATGTTGGTGGAGGAAATGGTTCTTAACGGACCTCGATAAGCCATCAACCTGAACTTCCATCACAAAGTAAGATGTCGAAGTTTACCGCATGGGTTTAGGAGCATTTTGACCAAGTTTTCGATAAGGATGCTCATGGAAACGATGGGAGGCTCACAAATTGCAAACATTGCAAGACAAAGCTCATGCATAAGAAGAATTCTGGCACGGGAATACTCAAACAACACATGGAACATAAGTACCCGAAACTATATCTGGATGCAGCTGTCAGCATCGATGATCAGACACAACTTGTTAGTACTGCCGGTGGATCAGGTATTTTTAGATTTAATCAACAAAATTGTAGAGAATGTATGGTAGAATTGATGATGTTAACTGAAAAATCTTTTACACAAGCGGAAGATAGGCACTTGGAAAAATAGATTAAATCACAATTAAACCCTTCTTTTATAAGAGCATCTAGGAGTACTGCTAGAAGTGAGACATTTAAAATTTATAAAGCTAGTAAACCAAACCTACAAGCATACTTTTCTGCTTTTGATCATTTTATCTCATTCACTGGTGACATGTGGACTTTACCACCAGGACAAGATTATTATTGTATCACTACACATTTGATTGATGATAGTCGGGTCATTCAAAAACTTATCATTGCATTTAAGTGGATGGAGATCGATCATATTGGTTGAAACATATTCCAAGTTATTTCAGAAAGTTTTAAAGAATTTTTTTTATCATGGCAAGGTTTTTAGCATAAAATTTAATAATGCATCCAACAATGATGTCGTAGATGAGACATTGAAATAATTACTAAACCTATTTGGGACGCCACATTTTTTCATATTAGATGTGTATGTCATATTTTAAACTTAGTTGTCCAAAAAGGTCTTCAAGTTTTACGTACTGAAATTACTCCAATCCGGTGGACAATCCATTTTTTGAAGTCAAGAAACAAAGTTTTCAAAGAGTTTAAGCTATATTATTTTGAAAATAGCCTCGATTTTAGCTGGAAACATTTTAAACTTGATTGCCCTACCTGATGGAACTCGATATACGAGATGTTGATAGATGTGATGTCATTTTCTGCATACATAACATGTTTTATAAATGTCAAATAAAAGAAAACGATTTTGAAACAAGAGATGTGGGATAAATTGTCAAAAGTTGCTGTTGTGCTATGATATTTTTTTTAGGCCACTATTTTTTGCTTCAGTGTATACTATCCTACATTTCACAAAATTTTAATGCATTTGGTTAATATTGCATGGGTTTTTAACCAATACAAGGATGACGAGTTTTTAAAAGACACGGTTAAGTCCATGAAAAACAAATGAATTTTATATTTCAGTGATATACCCCCGATCTATTTACTTGCATCTGCACTAGACTTAACTGTCAAAATCACGGGTACACAAAAACTACTTGAGGGTTATTATAGTTTCTTAAAAATGACATATGTTTCTGTTCATGCTATAACTACTATTATTGAAGAGCACTCACGGGAATTATTTAAGATTTATCATAACTGACATAAGGATAAGGTTGCGACACTACTTTCTCTACCATCGGGCAGGGTTGTATTTATATAGGGATGGGGGGTGGCAGCCGCCCCCGTAGAATTTTGGAAAATTTTATGGGGTAGGTAGTATATGTGATACAATTGTAAGAAAATTAAAGTTAGGTACCTATATGTAAGTTTTAAAATTAATGGAGGACTTTTATATGATTTAACCTTTTTTAAAATAATTTTATTGATCTAGTGCATTTATTTTCTTTTCCTTTTTAGTTTCATAGAGACTTCTCGGCTCCCCCTGTTTGCGAATTGCAAGTCACAAATCGCAATTGCCGATTGCGATTTGTGAAGGCAGAAGGCTCCTATGGACGTGACACGGTAGGTGGCATATGACGGCGATGCGAACGCGATTCACTTGACAACCGCCAGCGGCTGGCCACCCCTTCCCCCCAGGCATCTTCGCTTTTCAGGCCTTTGGCTGATCTAATTTTCCATTTCTTCCAGGTAAGTGAAGTCTGTCTTCTCGAATCTCGAATCTCAACATTGTATTGTAACATTGTTGATTTTGTTTAATAGTTGTTTAATTGGTTTATTGAAGAGTGAATAGAAGAGTCAGAAGACTTGATTGTTGTTGTTGTTGCCTGTTGGGTTGAGAGGTATGGGTCCTTTAAAAATTTCAACGGCAGTTGGCACTAGCCACACGGCGGCATCGTTAATGCCAGCCTAGCAGCTAGCCCCCCTTCAATTCGCTATCTCTACACTGCTGCTGTGCTACCCGTCTCTACTCTATGCTCTCTTAGCTCTTCGGCTGATCTGATATTCCATTCCATGTAAGTGAAGCTGAAGTAGCTCGTCTGTCTCGATGTCTTCACAATCCACTGAGTCACTGACCACTATTATTGTAACATTGTTGATTTCATTTAATTGACTTGTTTAATTGATTTCTTGAAGAGTGAATAGAAGAGTCAGAAGACTTGATTGTTGCTGGCTTGCTACTATTGGGTTAGAGGTCCCCCAAGTCCAATTTGCTTTCTTCACTACTCGTCTTTGGTCTCGTAGCTCTTTGGCTGATTTGATTTTCTAGGTAAGTGAAGCAGTTTGTCTCGACATTTCCATTATTATTGTTGATTACGTTTAATTTACTTGGTTAGTTGGTTTCTTGAAAAGTGAAGAGAAGATTTGATTGTTGTTGATTGTTGATTTGTTATTGGGTTAGAGTTCGTAATTTAGAGCTTCTGAGTAGTGAGTATATTAGTTGGTACTTGGTACGTGTTGAATTGTTCTAAGTGAGTAGTGACTTAAAATTCTTTTTAAGAGGAAAAGTTTGTCGTGCTTGTTAATAAAAAAGTCATTCTATTTAGTTGATATTAAAAAATATTTACAAATTATGAAGCAGTAGGACTAAATTTAAGACAGATATTTACTTTGAATTAGTTAGCTTTGTTATCTTGATGTTTCAAGTTTGCTTCCACAGCTATGGGTAGCAAACAAAAAAAAATTATTCCACTTTTTTCATAAGAAATCTTCATCGAAAGGTGAAAGCCAAACCCAAAAGGGTTAATGTCCACAAATAGTGGAAGAGGTTTCAAAATCCGTTGGAGACGTAGATTATCTTTAATCTCCAATTGTTGAATCTTCTCAACAAACTCTAGGAACTTCAAATTCTACAAATGTTTCTATAGTTCGTGATCCAAAGTTGTGCCCATCAAATGTGGACATATTCGGTTAACAAAAGGGATGAGATAAAAATGGCATAATTAAATACCGGTCTTTATCAAATCAAATGTGATTATCCTCTTTCAGGGTTGAAAAATAATTAACGTAAGTTTAAGTATTCATGATTTTCTAAATTCCTTTGGCTTAAGCATTCTGAAACAAAAGATGCTGCATTCTGTTTTTATTATTATCTATTTACGAAGAAAATCAAATGCACAAAATGGTTGGGATTCTTTTACTATGAATGGTTTTCAAAAATGGAAAAAGGTTAAAGATGTGAAGAATTGTTCATTACTTAAGCATATGGGGTTAGGCCCTCGTTCCCCACACAATAATGCCGTGAGTAATTGTGCAGCATTATTGAACCAATCCAGTCATATTGATAAGGCAATAAAGAAACAATTAGAGGAAGAGATTGAAAATAATAGACTTCAGCTTAGAACTTCAATCGATGTTGCCCCGTTGTTATCTTTTCAAGGGATTGCATTTAGAGGCCATAATGAGTCTATTGATTCAAGAAATCAAGGAAATTTCCTTGAGCTACTAAAATATGTAGCATTTTATAATGATAAAGTGGCAAGTGTTGTCTTAGAAAATGTTTCTTACAATGCAAAATACACATATCTTATAATACAAAAAGAAATCTTGCATGTATTTGCAAAGAAAGTAAGGAAGAAGATTCGTGAGGATATTGGTGATTCGATGTTCCGTATCATTGTGGATGAAGCAAGTGATGAAAGTAAAAAAGAACAAATGGCCCTTGTTCTTCAATTTTTTGATATCAAATGTTGTGTACAGGAGCGGTTCTTTTGTATTTCACATGTGAAAGATACATCATCAGCTAGTTTATACTATGAGATTTGTAGTATTCTTTCTGATCATGAATTAAATGTTTAAAAGATTCATGGCCAAGAGTATGATGGTGCTAGTAACATGCGTGGGTAATGGAAAAGATTGCAAGTATTGTTTCTCAATGATTGTCCTCAAGTATATTATGTCCATTGCTTAGCTCATAACTTATAATTAGCATTAGTTACAGCAGCAAACGAGGTACATGTTATACATGAGTTCTTTTAAAATTTATCTCTTATTATCAATGTTGTTACTGCCTCTTATAAATGCCATAATAAGTTGCAAGCCGCTCATGCTAATAATATTGTACACTTGATATATGTTGATAAGCTTGAAACTGAAACTGGTGCTAAACAAATTGGTATTTTCCAAAGGCCGGGTGATACTCGTTAGAGTTTTCACTTTGCATCAGTTAGCAGTCTTCTTAATATGTTTGATGCTACTTGTAAGGCTCTTGAAAATGTTGAGGAAGATGGTGCTAATTATAAGTCAAGAGGAGATGCTGCAATTGCTTTAAAAAGAATGCTTTCGTTTGAGTTTATTTTTATCGCTCATTTGATGTATAAGATTTTTTGTATAACTGATGTTCTATGCCAAGCATTACAACAAAAGGGTAAAGATATTATAAAAGCAATGGACTTGGTGGAAATTACTTCATTGTGCCTATAGGAGTTAAGGAGGATGAGATTCTTTTATTTAAAAGGTCAACTCATTTTGTTTACTACATGATATTGATATTCCAAATATGAATGCTCCCTATTTTGTAGGGCGTAGTAGTCGCCGGCATGATGATGTTGCTGTAGAGCATTATTATCATTTTGATGTGTTCAATGAAACTATAGATTTTCAATTGCGAGAGATATCTTTCAGGTTCAATGAGTGTCTTATAGAGCTTTTGAAGTTAAGTTTGTGTTTGAATCCGAAAAATGGGTTCAAGTCATTTGATATTTATTCCATTTGCAGCCTTACCTAGAAATATTATCCCAATGATTTTTCAAGACATGATCATGACTTGATGCCATTTCAATTACGGCATTTTTATGTTGATATTATAAATTTATCAGATTTTGAAGGATTGTCATCAATAGATGAGTTATATCAAGTTTTAACAGCTACTGGAAAGTCAAGTTATTACTTTTTGATTGATAGATTGATCCGTTTGCTATTGACTCTTCTTGTGTCAATTGCTACTATAGAACATGCTTTTTCAGCTATGAAAATTGTGAAGAGCAGATTGAGAAATAAGATGGATAATGATTATCTTACTGATAGTCTTCTTTTATATATTAAAAAAGATATTGTGGAGACTTTCAGTTTAGATTCAATACTTGATGATTTTAAAGATTTGAAGAAGCGTCGTGTTAGATTTTGAGTTGTAAACTCTTGAATTGAACTTAATTATTGTAGATTTTTTAAATTTCATGAGTTTATATGTATTACTATTTGATGTTTTCTGTTGTTAATTGTAAATTTATACATTTTAACAACTCATTCATATATTCACTCTCACCCCCCGCCCCCTAGTCTATAATCATGGTTATGCCCCTGCCTTCGGGTGTTCATCATTGTCGAGCTCATCATCATTCAATCAGGTAGAACAACTCTTCAAATGGCCCCATGCTGTAACATTTGGTGTAAATGAAGTTGACGCATACCTCTACTTGGTTTGGGAAAATAGTGAGACCAATATTCTAGAATGGTGGAAAGCAAGAAGTAACAAATATCCAATACTCTTCATAATTGTCAAAGAAGTTCTAGTTGTTTCCGTCTCAACCGTGACATCTGAGTTTGCTTTCAACGCCAGAAAATGTGTAATTTGAAAGAAATGCACAAGGTTATCACCAAATGCAGTTGAAGTTTGTATATGTAACTGTAATTGAGGTATTGCAGCTTTAAGATTACAAGACCACAAGAGTTCTGACGATGAAAACCCCAATAAGATGGATGCTTAAATCCACAGCTTGTTCATTATTTTTCTACTTTGTATTTGATTTGATTTTGCTGTTCAGTACAGATTCTAGCTTTTATTTTACATTTACTTTTATAGAATATTTTGCTATTGACTTATATAAAGCTCGTTCCATGTTATGTAAGTACCGTTTGGCTTTAAAATTAATAAATTTTCACACCGGTGGTGGTGTTTTACTCTTAAAACAAGTAGTTTTAAAAAAAAATTGTTTTAGAATCAAATTTTAAAATTTTTTAAAAAAATTTAAAAAATGGTAAGCCTGGGCCGGCTCGGCCCATGACTGGGTAAGGCTCGACACGGACCCGGCATGCCTTAACCCGGGTCGTGCCTAGGCCCTCCAAACCCAGGATTGGGCAAGTCTGGTAGGCCCACTGAACACCAATAGTAAAAAACTCCCTATTTATAAATAACATGTGACATATATATAAATGAAATTACATTGTGTTATGAATATATTCAATAGTATGGATGGTTTTAACCTCTAACAAAAATATATGGGAATGCATCAAATTTCATTTCGCGCTAAAAATTGAGATATATACAAATTGGATATGTATGATACTCAACATATAAAGTAAATGATAAATATGTACAAAACATATACTAGATATGTATAAATGAGATCATAGATATGTTCAATTGTATATATAAGATTTATATTTTTGTAATGAAATGGAAATTAGGATCAAAATTCATTTAATAATAATACAATAGTGATATATAAAAATCAAATATTAGATATATATGAATTTGATATATAAATAAGGTTAGAAATATGCTTAAATCAAACAATTGATATGAAAATTTGGTATGAGATATTTGTATAAATTATGTGAGGTATGTGTACAAATAAAACTACAAAAATTATAATTGATAAGTACAAACCTATGCCTATATTATTTTATATACATATAATTTCATCCTTTTGTACATATTATTTTTCACTTGTATGCATATGCATGCATGGAAAAACATAAGGAGTCCATCTACAAAAAAAGTAAAAATATTAGGATAGAGAAATCATTTTAATCCCAAACCCTAAAACTAATTAAAACCGTCTTTTCAGGCCTCTGGTTCTCCATTCTCTATTGTTGCCTCTACCTCTAGTTGCCATCGTCCTTCCTCTCTGCAGCCAGCCACTGTGCCACCCTTTGCTTTAGCATCTTCCTTGCCCTCTTTTGATAAGTTTCCTCTCTTCCATCCTTTTCACTAGTTATGTAGCGATAGTTCAAGTAAATAGCAAATTAGTCAAAATTTAGACTCGAGTTGTGGGTTTATATAAGAAATTAGAGGATAAATTAGTATTGTTCGTTAGACAATATAAAAACTAAATTGGTTATGATCTCCCATTAGAATTAGTCTAATGCATTATATAGAATATAGTTTAGAAAAAATATCAAATTTGGCTATTACTTTATAAAGTTTCTGAATCAGCCCTTACTTGAGAGATTGTATGGAAATTATCGGATATAAGCTTAATGTTTTCTTTTTTAAGCCATCTCAGAAAACAAAGTCATTGTAAAGCCTTAATATTTATTTAATCGAGGAATTTAACTGGCGGTGTATGAACGAAAAGAGAGAGAAGTAAAATAAACAGATAGCTCATCTAACTCAAAAGAATAGAATCGATGTAACCAGTATAAAATAAGGAAAAATAACAAAAATTCCTCTACAGTTTGGTTTAACCTACACTTTGTCTCATATTTTTAAAAACATATACTTTGCCCCTTGCTTTCTTTATAGTGTCCGACAACTTTTAAAATCCTAATTTAAACTATCTGATAATTATATTCTAGTAATTTCAAGATTTTTGGTATTTTTTTCATTGCTAACAAATCTTTAAAAAATACTGATATGCATTTATAGAGAGAAAAATATATTTACAAAGAAGAAAAGTTAATAATTTAAGATGTTTATTAATTATAAAAAGTATTAGATAGATCAAAATTATTGAAAAATGGCTATTGTATAGTTTAAATACAATTTTAGAACTTGTTATTAGATAATGTAAAAAAAAATAGGGGCAAAGTGTAGATTTTTAAAATAATGGGGATAAGTTGTAGGTTAAGGCAAACCTAGGGATAATTGTAAGTTTCCTATATAATAAAAGCAGCAGAACCAGGCAGGTAGCAGTCGCACAGTGTTAACAAGACAGCGGCCGGAGGACGGTCATGTCCTAATTCCCGGCTTTTTTATTTTTTATTGTTTTAAAAAAGGACTTTCCCTTTGCCTCCAACCAAGCGTAGAGTCGCCTTCGGAGCTCGGCGTAGCATCAGGTGGCGTGGCGTGGCGTGGCAAGCCAACAAAAAGCAGCCCAACCCCACACCCCCAGGTTTTTCTATTTTCTTGTTTACCCATCTCTTTTCTAATACTACTAGCATTTATGTTTTCTAATATTGTTTTTAGTTCAGCCTTTACTTTACGCACTACTTTTTTCCCTGTGTCCGTTCAATTTATTGCTCGATTTTATTTACCATTCTTAATGTTTATCTTATCATGTACCTAATCTTTTTTTGTTTTCTGGGAATTGAAATTTCATAAACCTATAGTTTCCATTGTTTCGAACAACCCAGAAACCAGCAGTCAGAGACATTATCACCACTGGAATTGTGAAAGAAAGAAAAAGAAAAACAAAAGAAATTGAAACAAGGTAGGAGTTGTTTGTCCCAGTCAATTGTTTGATTTTTTGTGCATCAAGAAACAACATTAGGAAAAACAGGAAAATAACATACCACAAGCGCACCTGTTTTTGATTTTGGTCTTTTTGGGCATCGATTTTTCTTCCTCATTAATCCTACAGATTTAACCTGATCCTCAACCCATTGGCGAGATTCTGCTTCTCCTCCCGATGAATTTGACGATGTTGTTGATGATTCCTGTTTGACTTCTGGAAGGTGGGACTTGTTGGTAATTTCGGGTTTTGTGGGTAGCCTTTCTGGCCTAAATTTTTTCCGAACAAAGTCTTCCATCTGCTTCATGCAATCTGGTTTGTGCTTTTAGGGTTAGATCTGAACCATCGAGATTCACACCTTTCTTTCATCATTCGTTTATATCTTCAATTTTTGTTTTCGATTGGGAGAACCAATTTTTTCCTGTTGTTTTTCTCTTTTCCAATTTTGGTCATCCCGTTTCCTTGACTTAATGTTTGCCCACACAATCTCCTGTAGTCGACGGAGTTTGACCAAGTTGCAGTGAAGTTAAATCACGGGGTCTGGATTAACAAGATGTGAGCCCTGTTTTCTTTTGATTTTCACGTTATTCTTCTGAATGAATTTATTTTCATTGCTCTGTTTTACTTAGGGGTATCATTTGATGTACATTCTCCTAATTCCTTGTTTGTTTGTGATTGCTTATGATTGATTCACGATCAAAACTGGTTGAGTGGGGATTTCTGGAAATCTTCCAGCTTAGGATCCGGTTCATCGATTGACCCTGGGATCATCTAATTTAATTTTGGGAGCAATTGATATTTGCAGGCTTTGTACTGGTTCTGCTGCCTTTGATATTATGATCAGTTTGATTGCCGGCATAGGAAAGGACAAAAAGGAGTAAGAGAGGAACCTGGTGTCGCATGCAAACTTTTAACATTTAGTTCGATATGAGGATAATCTAATTTTCAAGAAATTCCTACCAACTAAAATTTGGAATTTTCATTTTCTCTACCGAAGTGCACTCAGATCACCAATTTCACTGTTACAGGAATGCAAAACCACATCTACATAATCTTGGTACCATGTATGTTTTGACTAGGAAACATAGGCCCATACCCTTAAGATCATTTGATTTTCTGAAAGTAGAGGAGTTATATATGGGAAGCCTGCCTGTATAATGAGGCTTTCTGAGAAGTAAAGGACTGGCGAAGCCTCAACAAGATTTTGCTTGAATGGGGATGCCAAATGAGGAAAAGAGGAAAGATAGCGCACATTCATTATCCATCTTACATCATACTTTTATTGCTGGATTTTTCTTCAGACGTGATTGTCCATGAAATTCATGATGGCTAATCATCATAACTGATGCATACTGATATTAATCATATTTGTTTCTTGCCATTGCTCGCATAACTTATGAGTTGCTGTTCTTTCTTAAAATTTTATATATGAAGTAGGGAAGGAAAGTTGATCTTCATATCCATAACAAAGAAACTTTCTGTGTTTCTCATTTTAATGAAGCTGGTGCGCTATATTTTTTATTGATTTGTTTTTTTTTTCTTTTTATTCCTGTTCTCTTATGTTTATTTTTGCAGTAAACAGAGAATTGATCAGCAAACTGCATTCATTTGGCTTTCAAACTTCTGTCACGCCTGTGTTGGTATGCCATCTACGTTTTCACCTTTTCCCTTTTGAGTTTTTTGGCAAATTATACACAGTTCATATAATATGCTCTATATTTGTTTGCAGTATTAATGGGAACAGAGCTCATAAGGGTTTCTGTAAAAGAAGAGAGTGATGATATTCCATCAGTCCCGCCTGGTTTTGAGTCATATGCATCCTTTACCTTAAAGAGGGTACAAGACAGTGAACATGATGAAAACGGCAATATCACTTTCAGCCCAGCGACTTCAAGAACTTCTGAAGCTAGGTCAGTTCAGAAGGAAGAGAAGGAAACTGAGTCAGATGTGAATTATTCCACAAAGATTACAAGGTCACTGCGGAGAAGGCCATGGATAAATTATGGGCAATATGATGATTGTTTTGAGGATGAGTCTGATTCTCCAAAGCATGACCAAGTTAGTTTTGCTCTCTGTGTGTGTGCTCATCTTCATGTGCACATGTGTGTGCTCAACTGCATTTGCACATGCATGTATTGCATTACGAAATCTTTAGTATCTGAAACTTTTCTCAATAATAGAAGTGGACTTTACCCTGACCAATTGCTTCCTCTCTTTGATCTTGTTGGTTATTACTTGCCTTTTCCTTGATTTGTTGGTCATTAGTTGCCATTTGATCGTGCAGAATTATAAATTGTATCCTAGCCTGCCAAAAGGAGTCATCCGTGGTTGTCCAGAGTGTGCTGATTGCCAGAAGGTGAGGCTTTAATTCATACATTTTGGCGTAATTTTTTTGTGCCTATCAAGTATACAGTCTGACCTGCCATGCAGTTGCTCCGTTCACAATTCACCTTTTTTTCTTTACTGTGCTATGGTTAATTAAAGTATGAACAAATAGCTATTGAAATTCTGTAGCATTGTGTTAGTGCATAGTCAATGTCAGCATCTAGTTTCAGCTGCAGCATTCAATAGGACTTTTGTGCATGTTACAAAAAAAGTTTCCACGTAGTTACTTGATCCCCATGCCATGCCCCACCATACCCTGGAAAAAAAAGCTGTTTATATGGTTTTTTTGCTCTCTCTCTCTCTCTCTCTTGATATGTTTTCCATTAGGTCTACTGGAGGAGATCTATGGGTCTCATATAGGACCTCTTATATTGCACACTTATCAGTGATGGTTGATAATTGGAACAGGTGACTGCGAGATGGAAGCCTGAAGATTCTCATAGGCCTGAGCTTGAGGATGCTCCTGTTTTCTACCCAACCGAAGAGGTCTTTGCTTTTTCTTGTATTTTACCTTTTCAAGTTTTGGTATCCAAGTTACATGTGAGAGAAAATGAGAGCAATAATTGAAACAGTTAAAGATTTATAGCTCTTTTATTTTTTATTTTTAATCATTATTTGTTATTTCTGTTATCAGGAGTTTGAAGATACTTTAACATATATAGCTACCATCAGACCAAAGGCTGAAGTATATGGAATTTGCCGGATCGTCCCTCCACCTTCTTGGAAACCTGTATGTCCTCTTAAAGACCAAAATATATGGGAAAAGTCTAAGTTTGCCACTCGGGTTCAAAGGGTTGACAAGCTCCAGAATCGAATTTCAATGAGAAAAATGTCGAAAATTCATAACAGTGTGAGAAAGAAAAGGAGAAAATGCGCAAAAATGACAGTAGATTTTGGGCCTGATGGTGGGAGTATCCCAGGGTCTGCTGATGCTGTATATTGCGAGGCTGAGAGGTTTGGATTTGAACCAGGACCAGAGTTCACCCTAAACAAATTCCAAAAATATGCAGATGATTTCAAAGCACAGTATTTTGCAAGGAAGGAAATTGTTTCAGACATCAGAGGCAAGATGTCCATTGTTCAAGAACACTGGGAACCATCAACAGAGCAAATTGAGGGTGAATATTGGCGGATAGTGGAGAAAGCAACTGAGGAAATAGAGGTTAGATTTATGTTCTCTTAATAGTATTTTCTTTCCATATCTTTGCCATATCAACATTTCCGTAGGAGGGAGTCTGCTTATCTTAGTGTTTCGTTATCCTACTCGATGGCAGGTGCTTTATGGAGCAGACCTAGAAACTGGTGTCTTTGGAAGTGGGTTTCCGAAGAAGTCCAATCCAGGTGGTTCTGCTTTAGATGAGAAGTACATAAAATCAGGCTGGAATTTGAATAACTTTCCTAGGCTCCCTGGATCTGTTCTCTCCTATGAGAGCAGTGATATATCTGGAGTCCTTGTTCCCTGGTTATACATAGGGATGTGCCTTTCTTCTTTTTGTTGGGTAAGACATTGCCTGTCAATTTCACTGCATGATTTGTGCTCTATTATTGTGCTATTGTTTGGCAACAATTCTTCTTAAAGATCAGTTTCTCTTTGATAATAGCACCAGTGGTCCCATACAACCTCAGACTTGGTATATTTGCACTTCACTGTTTAAATTTTAAGTTTTGAACTTTAGTTATCATTTCTGTCATCATCTAATCAATTAACTTATTTGCTAATGCATTAAGCAAATTATTCTTTCTTATTGTTTATGTCAAGAAACATCTAAACAGCTGCTGAATGGTAATCAGGGGAGTTTTGACTGTGAAGTTCAAGTTTCCAAATTTCTAACCATAAGCGTGAATCAACCAATGTTTCAGCAACCTTGACACAGGAACCGCTTCCTTTTCTGGGATCTGTTTTCACTTATTTGTGGCGAGTTCTTTTTCTACGTGATGACTAATAATGTTGGATTAAATCTAAAGCATTAAACCTGAAATTGATTGACATCAATGAATAAGGCTCATCCCAATTTAAGACCATAGGAAATCTCTTGAGCTAACCATGTGGGATCACATCGCTTAGCAGATACCTTTACAGTATTAGTTTGAAGTCACCTACTTTGAGTTTGAGATGATTTTGTAGTGCCAGATTGATGACTGATGGCTTACACATGCACATTCTAAGCTTATTCTGGAATTAAGAAGGCTCATGTTGCAGAGAAGTTGAAGCTTCTCACTGCAGTTGGACATGCAATATTTTTTAACAACTCTTTACAATCAAAAGGCTGGCCTGCTCTGATTCTGATGATTGTTGACTCCTTTTTTGTTTCCTTCTTCCTGCATGTGAGATAGCATGTTGAAGATCACCACCTGTACTCTCTCAACTACATGCATTGGGGTGCTCCAAAATTTTGGTATGGAGTCCCGGGAAAGGATGCCCCCAAATTGGAGGAGGCTATGAGAAAGCATTTACCTGATCTCTTTGAAGAACAACCTGATTTGCTCCATAAACTGGTGAGGAAGTTGTGTATGTAATGATTATGAGTGATATCCTAGCTGAATTTACTCAAACACAAAATTTTGGTTTTCTCTGCTGTTCTGATTTTTTCCGTTTACATTTTTTCTTGATAACTGATAATTACTTCCATTAGATTCTGGTTATTCATATGCTTATGAAAACACTGCATCAAACACAAAATTTTGGTTTTCTCTGCTGTTCTGATTTTTTCCGTTTACATATTTTCTTGATAACTGATAATTACTTCCATTAGATTCTGGTTATCCATATGCTTATGAAAACACTGCACAGAGACATTTTACATATGGTTGTTTCATAAGTTCATTGTAATAGCTTATTTGACAAGTGCTTTTGTGCATTGAAATCAACTTCATGTCAAAATCACATTCATTCATGGTATGCATCTTTCAATAATTGGTTTATTGATTATAATATACTTAGTCAACCTGTAGAATGGCTTATCAAACAAGCTAGGCTTTCTTGTATATTTTCTACCTTAGCATCTGAGGGACTTGATACTTTGCTTGGGAGAGAAGGTAGTATGGGTTTCAAGGAGTCTTCATTGATCTTCATGTTTAGTTCAATTGGTGTGCTGTGCTTTTTTATGATGAGATTTTCTCTTATCTAGCACTTGAGGGTCATGTGTTTAACAAATAGAGGATGCTCTATGTAACACTTTTTATCTGTCTCATTAGCACTTGTGTTTGTCAGTTCTGAGGAGTTAATGCATTCTGATTATGTTTCCTGATCAATGAAACAGTATTAAATCTTGTTCTGCCATGCAGGTGACGCAGCTTTCCCCCTCTGTTCTCAAATCTGAAGGTGTACCTGTCTATCGGTGTGTTCAGAAGGCTGGAGAATTTGTTTTGACCTTCCCTCGAGCATATCATGCAGGGTTCAATTGTGGCTTTAACTGTGCAGAGGCTGTAAATGTTGCTCCTGTTGATTGGTTGCCCCATGGACAGCATGCTATTGAATTATATCGTGAACAGGGACGAAAAACTTCTCTATCCCATGATAAACTGTTGCTTGGGGCGGCTAGGGAAGCTGTCAGGGCACATTGGGAGCTGAATTTGTTGAGAAATAATACTTCTAGCAATTTAAGATGGAAAGATGTGTGTGGACAGGATGGAATTTTGGCCAAAACCCTCAAGGTAAACCTGACTCATCCCTTTTCCCCAGCTGCATGTTTATTTACTGGACACATATGTAATATGTTCTGAGTATGGATTTCCTTGATAAAATAGATGATCGCATGTATATATATATATATATATATATATATGTTGCTCAGCTTTTGAAATACCAGGATTATGTCTAAACCAGTACATATGGCAAATAAATAGTTCCAATTATATTGATGTTTAACATGGTTTGGAACTAGTGTTATCAATTGATGTATAATTAGTTGCACAATGTTTGTGCTCTTTAGCATTGTTCTAAGTTTTTCTGACTGTATTATGATTTCTAGATACGTGTTGAGACGGAGCGTGTGAGAAGGGAGTTTCTTTGCAAATCTTCAAAGGCATTGAAGATGGAGAGCAGTTTTGATGCTACCAGCGAGAGGGAATGCAGTGTATGTTTCTTTGATTTGCACCTATCTGCAGCTGGCTGCCGTTGTTCACCCGATAGATATGCATGCCTGAATCATGCAAAGCAGTTCTGTTCATGTTCATGGGGTGCAAAGTTTTTTCTCTTTCGCTATGACATAGCTGAACTTAATATTCTTGTTGAGGCATTGGAGGGAAAACTAAGTGCAATATACAGGTGGGCAAGACTAGATCTTGGCCTAGCTCTTAGTTCTTACGTCTCAAAGGATAATAGTTTAGATGGTAGGTCATCTAATTCCATTGAAGGGATACATATGAATGAAGAAACATTAAGATCGTCTTCAATTTCATCTAGAGAACCACAAGGGGAACAATCTAAAGAAAAACTTTTGGTTTCAAATGGGAGTTTGACTACAGGGATCAGAAAGCCACTGGAAGCAGCTGTTGCTACAAAAGATTCAAATGCACCATCTGACTCTAATGTTGCTTATCCAGTGCTTGGGGTGGAAAATCAGAATTCTAAATCGAACAAGGTAGAATATGCTTATTCTGCTTCTAGTTCAAGAGTCCCTGTTCGACTTTTTTCCCATGAACTTCTGTCAAATTCTTTGCAAGGGCAGGATAATCTTATTCTTCTTAGCGATGATGAAAATGACGAGCCAAAGGGCTCAGGTTCAGAAATAGTGAATGAACATTCTTCTAAAGAGCTTCTGGAAGAATTAAAGAAAGAACTGCATTCCAGTGATGAAGGCAATCCATGTGTTTCGAAAGATGATTCAAGCTTGACTGCAATAAATCAAAAGAATGATAATTTGTCATCAAAGATACAGAAGGATGGTTCATCGAATTTGGTTGAAGTGAATCTTGAGCATGGCCAAACCAGCACAACACAATCCACGTCTGATATGCTAAATGTTACACGAAATGTGAGTTCAAATGCTGGGAAGGTGAGTACTCATATGGGAAGTGCTGAAAATGATTGCGTGAAGCCACAGACACATGGCATTGACAGTAGGAAAACTGATGCTGAGGGTAGTCCTGAAAAGGTGTCAGTGAATGCTTCTGTAAACTTGCTAGACAGTACAAGATCTAATATAGGGACTCCATCTTGCTCTCAGAGCAATATGGATAGAAATTTTCGCCAAAAGGGTCCTCGCATTGCGAAGTTAGTGCGAAGGATCAGTTGCAATGTTGAGCCTTTGGAATATGGTGTTGTGCTTTCTGGGAAGGCTTGGTGCAGCAGCCAGGTTATTTTCCCTAAAGGTGACTTTGTGGATTCTCTATTGCTCCTCCATTTTAAGCTCTCCAATTGGCTCTCAAGACGGGTTAACTGTACTTTTTTATTTCTACCATTGAATGCAGGGTTTAGGAGCAGGGTTAGATATATAAGTGTCCTAGACCCATCTAATATGGCATACTATGTCTCTGAAATTCTTCATGCTGGGAAGGACAGACCTCTTTTCATGGTTAGTGGAATCTTTCTGATGAGAGCCAAAACTGTTTTGTTTTGCATTTCAAAAACATCACTCTACTGCCTTTCGTTTGAGGATAAGGTTTCAAATTAATGATCAATGCTTCAGAAAATCAATTTGGGTTTTTTTTTTTTTTGTGGAAAATATCCTCTCGAAACTTCACTTTTTTAGAATACTGAAGAAACTAATGTTGGGAAGTGCAGGTTCATTTAGAGAATTGTCCAAGTGAAGTATTTATTCATGTATCAGCAGCCAGGAGCTGGGAAATGGTGAGGGAGAGAGTGAATCAAGAGATTGCTAAACAGCATAGACAAGGCCAGAACAACCTTCCACCTTTGCAGCCTCCTGGGAGCCTTGATGGATTTGAAATGTTTGGTTTCTCCTCACCAGCAATTGTTCAGGTAAAGTTATCAACAATCAATCATACAGGTGATTTCATATATGGTATAGATAGAGAGATACTTCTCTCCACTGTATTCTTTTTCGATTCAATAATGCCTTGTGTTTTATGGGTTTGAATTATCTGGTGTGGACTGCATAATCTGAAGCTATGGTTTCCTCTGCAACACATGCCATAATTGATCATTCTTAACTTGACAGAAAGGGTTCGCCTCCATGCAATCGGAACCTCTCAGACACAACCCCACCCACCCACCAACTTCCCTCCACCCAATGGCTGGTGAAAGTTATTAGTTTTCCTGTTATGGGATCTCTTTATAGTTGGAAGGGGTTGCCTTTTAGGGAATTGAGTTTCTGTAGAAGAGGCTTCTTTGCTTTCTTCTGATGTCCAAATGCTAGCTCACTTGTCGGAATGATCATTTCTTTTAATGGCTCAGTCGATGCTAGTCCATTCCAATTCTCGACTTTTAAGTTGTTTTTTCATTTTCCATATTGCTACCTTAACAGGCTATAGAGGCACTGGATCGGAATCGAGTCTGTACTGAGTACTGGGAAGCTCGGCCTTACTCCCGGCCTCAAGTGCAAATCCCGCAAAATTTTCAACCTTTGAAGAACAGTGGGAACCTCGATAAGAGTCCTGAAGAGGAGGCTGCAAAACGGATACCTGGCAGCAATCTACTGCTGCTAAGGAACCTATTCAAGAAGGCAAATCCAGAGGAGTTACACTCGCTCTGCAGCATCTTAGGTGAAAATAGCAAAACCATAGATTTTGGCGTAGTTAATCGTCTTCTTAACGAAGAGGTTCAGAGTCGATCAAGATGATCTTATTATCTTTTTCGCGCCCTTAAGTATTTGGGATCAAGCATAGGTATTCTTTCAGTCCCTGTAAATACCCTTTGAGTACCCCACTCACTCACTCACTCACACACGTGGCAGCACATAATGTGCCTCTTTCTTTATGCCAACTCCATTCTTTCAATCTGAAGAGAACTAGAGCCCTGATAAAAGTAGGCTCTTCTACTTTTGGATTTTTTTAACCTGGCCATCCGATCCATATGCTGTGGCATAGAAACTGCGGGGATCCGTCTGCTGGTAAGTATTTGTAGTGAAACTGTTTGGTCGAGAGTCTCTCTAGCCCATCCCCACATTCTCAAAAAAAGTTTTGACATTGATCTTAAAGCGTTGGTCTATTGGCACTTGGCAGTAGCGATAAAATGTTACCCCGATTGATTAGAGGCTCTTATTTCGCGAGCTTGGTTGATCTCTTATTAAACATCTTCTCTAATTAAATTGGAACCAGTGGAGTTTGGCCAAATTATACATTTGGCCCTTAAATTTACCAAAATCACGCGAGTTAGTCCGTAACTCAGTGCTTAGTAAATATAAGTTCTTGAACCCTAAAAAACTATGCGAGCTAATCCATTAGTTTAAACATGTTGATGGGAAAGTTGTAAAAGTTCTTTTAATCTCTTTTATTGTGGCCTAAAAAGTATTCTTAGTTTAAAATTATTCAAATAAACTATCTCATTCACATAAAGATGAAAGTTTAGGTTATAGGATTGGGTTTGAGTTAAAACCAGATTTTTACAACATGTCCTTAACCTTCACTTGACCCTATTCTAGTCATAACCCAAACCAATCATAACTCAATTTATATTGGGTTAGAGCCACGTTGACCTGAAATTTCCAAGAGGCTAAGGGAAAGTTTGATCTCACCCCATTTTTTGCCTACTAAATTAAATATATTTAAAAAATCTTATAAATCCTCCATATCATAATTTTATTGTAGCTAAATAAATATGCATGACATCCGTACTTTGTCATCAAATCAAGTACTATGTAAATATTTGTACTAAGATTTTTGTATAATTAATATTTTTCTTCTGAACTTATTAATTGCTAATTTGAAATTACACTTTTCATTTGAACAGTTACTAAAAAGGGAGCATTAATTACAAGGGAGTCAAATGTCTTTAAACCTTGGGAAGACCACCATTAAACATTATGTGTCACACTTAAGTCAAGATGCCAAAAGAATGGAGTTCCTAATGAATTGAATTAGCATGAAAAATAATTAACTAAATGGAGCTAGTATAGAACAACAGAAAAAAAAATGAGGGGCACGTGATGCAATTTGTATACTTGCTCTGAAAACTCAACTCATTGTGTTCATCCTCATTAACTCTAAATTCCATTTTAGCTACAAATTTTATTTTAATGACGGAGGAGATAGTTTATTTGAATGATTTTAAACTCAAAATGCTTTTTGTATAGACCAAAAGAAATAATGAGGGATATTATAAATTTTCCATCAACATTTATGAGATAATGGACTAACTTGCATAGTTTTTTAAAGTTCAGGGATTAATATTCACTGAGTGCTGAGCTGTGGACCAACTCGTGTGAGTTGACTAAGTTCAAGGGCTAAATGCATAATTTGGCCGCGGAGTATCTCTATGGTCCCTCGGTTTTTGTTCTTTTTCTTCTTTGTTCCTTTTTAACTCGGGGAGGGAAATCAAAGAAGAATTGAAGAGGGTTGAGAGTTGAGGCTGGCCTTTCGCAGCCAATATCCACTAACCAAATTATTTGTGGGAATTGAGCCGAGACCAGCTAGTTTATAAATTAATTCTCTGAGCATTAATGTAAGAAAAATGTAATGACTGTTGAGTTAAAAATGGGTAAATAATTACTTAATGAATAATAATGTTAAAATTTATGCAAAATAAACGGACCTTAAGAGCACAGAAGAAACCTTGAAGCAGTTTGTTAAGGGCCTAGATGCATGATTGATCCCTTAATTTCACAAACTCACATGAGTTAATTTCTTTTTAACTTTAACTCATAATGACTTAATTTTCAAATTGTGAAAAAGATTCTCTTGTTGACTCTCAAAGTGTCACTAGATCCAAATATTCTTTTGAATGAACCAATTTCTCAACAGCTTGGAACCTTTTTCCCTGCATGCGTCAAGGGACGGTGGAGAGGTTTGTGTACTACAGTATCAGGCCAAATCTCAATGTCTACCTAACTGGGCTGTTGAGTCTTTCCACGGCAGTTACGGCAAAAAACGTCAATGTATGTTAGGAATGACGTTGCTTTTGCCTCTTTTAGGCGCCTTCATCGCCAATTCCTTCCTCAGGCACTACCGAACCATTGCAGTTGCTACTCTCATCATGGGTGAAATTTCTTCAACCCCATCTCTAGTTTGCATCAATGTAAGGTGGATCTCAGGAGTTTGATGAGGTCGTTAGGTAGGAAATGAGTTTTCCGATGACGATAGCAGTGATAAGGAGGGTGGAGATGCAAATTGATCACCCATATCACTCAAATTGATCATGAATTGATCTCTAGATTCGGTTTCAAGATTTTGCAAGAGAGACTTCTTCAAGATTCATTAAGAGAAGAGGATGTTTTCATGCCAACTGTTCTAGGGAAGAGAGGCCAATGACAATGACGGAGAGGAAGTGAAGGTTCAGGTGTCAATAGGACAAAAAACTCAGGCCATCTACACTTCCATAGCATGAGAGACTAACTCACAAAATCTTTTAAAGTTAAGGAATTAAGTCACGTGAAGTCAAACTTAAAGGACAAACTCATTTGAGTCTGTAAAGTTGAGGAACTAAATCTGCATTTTGACCTTTGTTCAGTTGAGTCGAGTCGAGTCGAGTCGAGCCCCGGTTCTCTTATAACCAAAAGAAGGGGCAAAAGAAAAAGGGGGTAATAGGAAGTGCGGTTTATCGGAGTGGGAACAGGAGGCGTTTATCGGAGAAAGGGAAAGCGTCTGGAATCGTTGGTTGAAAAGTCGTACTGGACGTGGATGTGGGTCTTGTGACCGTACGGGTTTAATTAGGAACTGAATCGACTGGATTGGGCGATGTCTGTGCATCTTTTCAGAAATAAGTGCAGATTGGGGAAAGGTCACGGATCTGATTGCGTAGCTACCTCCTCCACTTTCCTCTTGTCTTTTCACTGCACCTGACTGTCCTCTACTCTCACCCCCCACGCCTCCCATCTCACCCCTTTCCATTGAATTATTTATTCACATTAATAGCCTAGTACGTACTACGTTCCTAGTAGCAATAGCACTAATTGGCTGGAGCTTTTTAGGTAGTTACTTCTTCCGTCTTAAAATTTTTGTTTCATTTATTTTTAGTAATTAATTTAAAATTTTTTATTTTTAATATATAAATAAAAAAATGTTACATACAAATAATAAATCTATGATGAAACATTCATCATAGTTTATGTAATTTACTACCAGCAACAAACCTGCAACAATAGCAATAACAACAATGCTATGATGAAACATTCATGAGGTAAGGAAACGAAAGATTCAAGTGAAGTGACAGTGGAGAAATAATGAAGATGAATTTACTAAATATATGATTGCTATGTATAATAATGCCAAAATTAAGACGACACTCAATTATCATTATTTCTTTGTATATAGAAATTAAAGTGTATGTAATTTAAGGTATATTTTTATTTTATTCTTAAAATTAAAATTAAAATATTTAATGAAAGTTTATATGATAATTAAAAATAAAAAATATTATTTTTTTTTTGTTTATGTAATGATAGTTTTAATAAAAATTAAAAAAATTAAAAAAAAGATTTGTGATAAATGGAGTATGTTAATTCATTGATATTAGTACCAATATGTCATGTGATGTGTCTGTCATTGTTATGATAAAGAGTGACAGGCGAGTCACAATTACCATATAACAATACATTAATCATAATTACGGGATGGGCTTCTTATATAAACTAGCTGCAATTGAATTTTTAAGACCCTCGTCAACAAATAACTCAAATGACCTGTCATTCCTACAAAGAGTCACAACTCATTATGGTAGAATGGGTACAAGAACCCTAGCTAATTACATTACATCTAATCTAACCGTGAAACATTGGGAACATGTTACAACCGGGCACTCAAATCAAGAGAAAGTGTACGAGAGTAGTAGTTTAAAAAAAAACTGGGAATAAATTTAGTATTCCTGGTAACAAAAGGAGGAGGAGCAAATTAATTTGGGAAAGTTACAATTATTTCCTAAGGTTTACTCTAACCTATACTTTGTTCATTTACTTTTTAAAACTTATACTTTGCCCGTAGTTTTTTTATATTGTCAAACAATAACTTATGAAACTGCAATTTAAACAATATGATAGCTATCTTCCAGTAATTTTGGTTTCTTAATATTTTTTTTTATAATTAATAGATATTTTAAATTATTAATTTTTCCTCTCTGTAAATACATTTTTCTTCTTATAAACGCATATATGTATTTTTTAAACGTCAGTTAGTTATGAAAAAAATATCAAAAATTTTAAAATTACTGGAATGTGATTATCAAACAGTTTAATTTAAGATTTCAGACATTGTTATCGGACACTATAAAAAAAATAGAGGGTAAAGTATAAATTTTTTAAAATAAATGGGTAAAATATAGATTAGAACAAACCATCGGGGGCTTTTATAATTTACCCTATTAATTTCCGAGAGTAGGGGGGACCACAAATTCTTTTTCTTTTATAATTTACCCTATTAATTTCCACGAGGCTGTGTCGGGTCAGCAAGTTGCAACTCTAAATAGCAAAAGCAGGCGACTCCCAAAGATGGAAAACTACAAATAGCCCCTCACCCAGCCTCAGCTTAAGGCTCTGGTATTATTTCTAAAGAGCTTCCTGTTACTGCAAGTGCTACGCCAGCCTCCGTATGGAACGGTGTCTGCTAGGCTCACGTGGGCCAATCCCAATCCGTCCCCCGCCCCCCAACCAAAACAATGGAAATCGGGGTGTTGATTGGCTATTCCCGACACCGCTTCAGTCGGCCTCGTGAGACTGTGGGACCACATGGATGGAAGCGCACGTGTTTACTGCTCCTCGTTCGACTTCACCGCGGATTGCGGATTCATCTTGTACGTAACTCTATTATATGATATGAAGACTAATACAGTACTACTCCTCCTCTCATCTCAGAATTTGTTATATCATTTTAATTTTTTTAACTTGAATTTAATTTAAATTTATTTATATTAATATTTTATTAAAAATATTTTTAAAAATATAGATTTAGAAACTTCAATATTTTATATTCTTTTTCAATGTATATATTTTTTAAATTTTTTAGCAAACATTAATGAAGATAAATTTAAGTCAAAAAACTAAAATAATACTAAAAATTTAGGATGGAGGTAGTATCAATAACAAATCGTCCAGTGATCAAAGAGTTTTTATTCTCTAGCAACCTAGGGCCAATTCGTTTGAGCTAAAGTCAACTAACTTTTTTTAAATTTTACATATTTTTTACCTGAAATCAATTTTATTTGAAATTCAATGTTATGTAGATACAATAATCAATTTGAAAGTAAATTTTTAAGATGTTGTTAAATTTTTATGAATTTTTATTTTTTAAGGCTTGAAACTAGAAAAATTTATAAAAATTGTATTTTCAATTGATTATTGTAACTACATAATATTGGCTTTTAATTAAAATTAGTTTCAAGTAAAAAAGATGTAAAAATAAAAATAAGTTATTTTGTAGTCAATTGACTAAAGTTAAAACGAATTGGGTGCTATTCATTTTGCAGATATATGTTTGTGTTAATGCCTTAAAATCATGTCAGGTATAGCTGATTCATGAGCCATGCAACACCCATGTTTGACAAGTCACAAATTAGCTTTGTGGAGACGTCATGGCTAAGTTATTGTGAAAGGTCGACAATTGCAACCAAGGTTCTACTAGCTCTTGCAAGCCCCTGCTCCCCATCTTGCCACTACTCAACTATTTTTGTCCTCATCCGACCAAAGCATGGGCATCACAATAGTATCCCAACATGGCTAGTATTATCCTATTTTTTCATGATAAGGTCTACCTTCATTAGAGGAGCAATTTCTTTGTGCACAAGCTTGGAAACACGACGATTGAAACAATCTTGCCACCAAAGGTTTCTCTCTCATCCAAAAATTCATCTACATTTGATGGCCTAGTCACATCTATCTTTGTCTCTTGGGAGAGGAGCATGGGCGGGCAACAAGCGAGTCTAGGTTAGCAGACGGGGGTGAGATTAGCTTGAGTGGTAGAGGTCGTAATTTTACATGATTGAAGGCCAATATTCATTTAGCTAAAGAAGTGGATCAAGGTGTTTGACCCAATAATGTGTTAATGCAATCACGCAACCGTATATTCATCATTGTCAAATGATCTAGCATAAATATGCAACCATGCAAACATATATTTTGTCAAATTAATGATCTTGGCCTAAAATAAGTTCTCAAGTTTGAGTTTTATAAATAGAGAAGCAGTTTTTTAAAACAAAAACATCACTAATACAACAATATAGTTAACAAACAATAAAGATTCAATCCCCGCTCCTTTTTATATAGCAAAAAATTCACTATTTGTTTATGCATTGAATCACATTACAAGATATTGGAAATCAAGATAGAAAAATACATTCCATGAATGAACGTATATGTGAAAGCATCACAACCTTTTGACATCTGTCTTTGAAACTTACACCTAATTCATTTTAACTTAAGTCAATTGACTTTAAAATGACTTATTTATATTTTTACGTCATTTTTACCCAAGACTAATTTTAATTAAAGCCAACATTATGTAATTGCAATAATTCATTGAAATATAATTTTTATAATATTACTAAATTTTTATAAATTTTTCTAGTTTAACACCCAGTTCATTTTAACTTAAGTCAATTTACTACAAAATGACTTATTTTTATTCTTACATCTTTTTTACCCAGAACTATTTTAATTAAAAGCCAAAGTTATGTAGTTGCAATAATCCATTGAAAATATATTTTTTGTAATATTACTAAATTTTTATGAATTTTTCTAATTTCAAGGTCTTTTAAAAAATAAAAATTCATAAAAATTTAACAATATCATGAAAATATACTTTCAAATGGATTATTGCATCTATAAAACATTGAATTTCAAAAAAAATTGGTTTTAGGTAAAAAAAAAAGACATAAAAGTAAAAGTAATTCAGTTGACTTAAGTTAAAACGACTTAGCTCTAAGGCATTAAAAAGAAAAAATTCATAAAAATTTAATAATATCATGAAAATTTACTTTTAAATGGATTATTGTATCTACATAATATTGACTTTCAAATGAAATTGGTTTCAAACAAAAAAGATGTAAAAGTAAAAATAAGTTAATTGACTTAACTTAAAATAAATTGGCTCTTATATTTGTAAGTTATATAAATTTGGAGATTTGCCACATATTCTAAACCCCTTGTTCAAAATCACTATAAATTTAACAACTTAGGAATCACTTTGCAGTGCGCTAATCT
Source organism: Aquilaria yunnanensis (assembly GCA_039654915.1). Lineage (NCBI taxonomy): Eukaryota > Viridiplantae > Streptophyta > Magnoliopsida > Malvales > Thymelaeaceae > Aquilaria > Aquilaria yunnanensis. The sequence goes on along the minus strand of CM077600.1, from coordinate 31,949,853 downwards.
TGTTTTTACAAAAAGGCAATTTGCGATAATATTTTGTCTTTTCCAATCCACAATGTAGATTTCTCCCTATATAAATGTGTCACTATTCAATCAGTTAGCAACAAATGGAAAAGTTTGGGAAGATCATTTGATCCCAAGTGTTAATCCTTGAAATCCCCAAACGGTTGGTACAATAATTTAAAATTAGTGGAGCTGATTCTTTTTTATGGTTTCGGTTGGAACGTTCAACTTCTTTAAACTCAGTTTCAGGCAAGAATTGTTAATCAGATTTTAAATTTGTTGTATCCAGCCTCTTATAAAGATAGTGATAAGGTCTATTGGATAGGATCCTCAAGGGGTTTAGTTCCTCCCAAGTCTAAATATTCTTCTAAGATCGGGTATTTAAATCTAGTGATGAGCAAGTCAAGATTTTTATTTAATTCTCCAAGAATTCTAGTAAGAGCTCCGCTGAATCAACATTTTGCTTGCAATGAGAAAGATTTGGGGATTTCATATGTCATAAAAATTCAAGATTTTTATGTGGAAATGTTTGTTGAATGCTTTTCCAACGGGTAACAATCTAGCGACTCATAGAGGATTTCAATATTCCTTTTGTAAAAGATGCAACTCCATCAAATAGACGACTTTACACATTTTTTGGGGCTGTCAAAGGTCAAAAGTTATTTGGGGCAACTTCTGCACCCCCCACTTTTAGATAATTTGGTTTCCTTTGAAGATTGGTTGACTTCCTTTTTGTCTTCTAGATCCAAATGGCCTTATGATTGGATAGTTTTCCTAGTTTTTACACTTTGGATTATTTGGATTGGGAGGAATAAATGTGTCTTTCGCAATGGCCCAATTGAACCCCAATCTCTGAGTTCCAGAATACAAGATTTGATCCATTCGATTTTGTCTTCTAGAGACTACCTATTGGGTTAGAAATTTTTCTTTGCTTATCCGCCAGTTAATCTCTATCATAGTTAGGGAAGTAAGAGACTTATGGCTTTGGTTCAAAACCTAATTTTCTTTAAGGTGGATGGGGCGTGGAGCCAATCTTCTGGTCTAGGAGCTGCTATATGGCTCTGGATGGGTTTAGATCCATCTCCACAATATCTAAATTCCAAATTTTTGTAGAATTGTTTGTCGACTTTAAAGGTAGAGCTTGAAGCAATTTAGGGAGCTATTAAAACTACTTCTTATTTTAAATTGACTTATATCATTATTCTATCTGGCTGCTCTCAAGTGCTCAAGATTATTTGCCATCATCAACAACTAGACTCGACTTTGGTAAGTCTAGCATCTGGGATTGTTGCAGAAATAAAGAAGTTTTATTATTGTTCATTGGTGATAGTTCCATAGAATAGTGTTTATCCTGCACACAATTTAGCAACAGCTCATCCCCCTTAATCATTTTCTTTTGTTTGTTTTTCAGTACTAAAAAAAAACAAAAAATCGCACATGAAAAATATCATATGAAACTAACGGCAAGATTTTTGGAGGTTGCTGCTATTGGTGTTTATGTTTATACTTTATTGGTATTTTTTTTATCAGCAAAAAAAAGTTTAATTAAAAGAAAAAAAAAGTTATAAATATCTTCTTTGCAACAAAATATGATGAACTAAGTACCAAGGACCCAAAAGCCAGCAAGAAGAAGCAAAACCCTAGAAAAAAAAGCCCAAAAGAAGTTAAAAAAATAGAACAGCCTAAACAATCCAATGAAGTAGAATAGCTGATGCATACAAAAAAAAAACCCTAAAAATGAAAAGGATTTTAGATGTACAGTATCAATTATAGTTACAGTGAGTTAGGCGTCAATCCCACAGAAGATTATATGATAAAGAATTCTATCAAATACCAAAGTACAGTGGCCTTATCTTAAGTTAGAGCAAACAAATAATAGAAATAAGAAATAAAAAGTTAAACTGCCAAAATTGTGGATCACCTAATCACCAAACCAAATAAACATAACAATTATCCTAAACACATATTTATAAGGTTTCTGATGAGTGCTATCCAAATGGGTTACTACATAAATATAACTTTGACACAAGTTTATATCCAATCCAAATCATACTTCATGATAGTTGTAGGCTGAAAAACTCTAAAATATCAATTCTCCTCTCCTAAGGCAGGGCCGGTTAGCTCCTTAGAATTATGTTAAATATCCCGATTATATCTGGTTGTCCTAGGAACCTTTAAACTTAAGTTATCCTCTAAGGCCTTGTAAAAATGATAATTCTCCCGAATCTACCATTACCCACGCTCTATTAGCCCTATTCCAACCTAGGAAAGCTCTCTCGAGTGATTTCCCGAGTCTAGAAAGTTATTCAACACAAGTTGTCACCAAATGGAGACCACATTCAAACACAAACTAAGAAAGCCAACAAATCATGGAAATAATCAATGGGTTATGTATTAACACGCATCAAATTATCCTAAATAGTTCATAACAACCATTGAAACAACAAAATAAAAAGAGAATTTAGGGTTAGAAGAACCAAATCAAAGAAGAAATCCATGTTATAGAAGAGCTCTTATTCTAATCCAAGCAAGAATCTCTATCAAATCGACCTCTTGGCTCCTTAATCCATGAAAACCTTAAAAAAAAAAAACTAGCCTAAAAACTTGTTTGGAGGGTTTGTAATCAAAGGAGATCCATTCATACAGCTGTTGGCTGAAAGATTTTATAAACAGAGCAAGTTTTGGAGCCCTGGAGCCGCTCCTGGTGCTATGTCGCCAAGACTCAACAACATCAACACCATTCAATATTTTGACTAAAACTTTATGCAAAGGTGTCCAAATGAGATGATTCAATAGCTCATGCGAAACTAAGAAGAAGGGCAACAACTTGTATTCTTTCACCTAGTCTTGAATCTACCAAGAAAAGTTCAAAAAATGGCTTGTAACTTACTCCTCTTCTACCCCAATCACCTTAGCTTGTAATGATAGACATATCATGGACTTAACATACCCCCAAACTTATTACTTTGCTTGTCTTAAGCAAAGAAAAAAATAATGAATAACTAATAATACAAAGAACGGACAAATGAATGAAACAAACCTAACCTAGCCTCTCATACAAGTTCATATAAACATGCAACTTATGCTAACAACACAAACATACAAAATAAACAATGAAGAATAATGGCCTAGCCTAAACTAACTTTGCATCTAATTATAAAAGTTATTTGCATTGGTAATAGTGGATGTCAAGCCTCAAGAATTAAAACAATTCAATGATCATAGTGATTCTTCCATATTTCTGGTCCGGATTTTTGACTCAATCAATTTCTTGCTAATTTCATAGTATCCGACATGAAAGTGTATGCTCAAGCAAATCTACTTAGACTAGTGTTAATCAAAATCAGTAATATTAATAAATAGACTACTTCACATTAAGATTAGCATCAAGTACTCTAACTTTAATTTTTTTTTATATGACTTGACTAGTGAAAAAAAAACTTAACAAGTAAAGTCTTCTTCGCATTTCAGCACTTTCCTCAATTCAATTTTTTTTTCTTCTTCTTGTTTCTTTATTGTTCTTTCTTTCATTCTTTTTTTCTTGTTTCTTTTTGCATAGATTCTTCAATTATTGCTTGTCTTTGAGTTGTTGCTTGCTGTTTTATGTTAAAGTCAACTCTTATTTTAGGAGAAGCCTTTTGGTTACTAAGCAAGTAAATACTCAAAGTGCTTGGCATATTCATATTTCAAGTTACCGTTTTATGTGAATATTAACTCTTGCCTTAGGAGAAGGCTCTCAGTTACTAAGTGAGTTGAAACATTGGAATAGAGAAGAAAAAAAATTAATCTCTTAAGCACATTATTTAATTTATCAAGGCCTCAAGTAACTCTACAAGGTAAGTGTCAACACTTATTTTAAGTATAATCAAACAAATACTAAAGAAGGCAAAGCTCTATAATCCAAGGATTAACGAACACTTCATTTGAATCAACCACTAAGCTAAGCATAATGGTAAAGTGTAGAATATATATTGAAAGAAATATGAACTTAACAAGACTTCAAATTGGGTAAATCATCCAAGATAAAAAAATATCCAAGAATCACAACAATCAAAGCACAGTAATACATATCATCTTCCCTCATTAGCTTGAACTTAAACATGATAAATGCAACCTCAAATGAATAAAGAATGAATAAGTTAACCATTTATATACAACTATATATAAACAATGAAAAAAAGAATAAAGAAATGAAAACATGGAAGGAAAAGAAAAAAAAAATTACAAAACTATCCAAAATTTAACTCACTGCTAAAATGTAGCTAAACCATAATTACCTAAAACTTAAGCAAACAATACAAAGCAAAACAAAATCAGATATCCTAAAAAAATCTTAAAGTAAGATTTCCTCCCTCAAACTTAAAATAAACATTGTCTTTAATGTTTACAAACAAAAAAGAGAACAAATAATCTTACCTAGAAGGCTAGGTGGTCTTGCCTCTGACTACTTCTCCAAACTTATGGTAATGGTGGTGGAATGGTGATGGAAGTGGTAAGTAACTCTATGAACTCCAATGCAGAAGAATGACGGTGGATAAAATGCCTCTTCAAAGACTCTTACATAGATTTTAGCCTAAAAGGAAAATCAAGGGAAAAAAATATTCAAGGTATAAGCAAATTCTTGAAAACTCAGTTCATACTAATCCACTAAGAACTTATGCAACATTAAGCCAAAAACATATCTCCAACCATTCAAATTCAATAAACAAAGCATAAGGATACCATAAAGATAAATGATGATATTCTTCATATCCAAATGCTAGTCCAACCTAAGGCAATCGCACAACATCATTTACCTTTCTAAAATCCATAACATCAAGCCATGCATATCCATACAAATTGAGAAATCAAAACCAAGATAACTCTTTTAGCATAGAAGGTACATCCATCCATCAAGCAAGAATCCATCTCAACACTCCATAAAAATCTAAAAATAAAATTCAAGCTAAGACATCTCAAGGCAAAAATTTGATGAAAATTCTATGAAATATGAATTAAAACATTTACAAAGATGGTTTTCAAAGAGAAGAGCAAAAACTTGATGCATGTAGTGCAAAGAATAAAGTTTTGGTTAGTTGAAAAGAAAGCAAGTTGTGTGTGTAGCTTGGAACTTAAAGTAAATTTTCTTAAAATTTGCCTAAAAATGGAGGACGTATTCCACTACTTGTATTGCAATTTAAAAAAGTAGTCAAGAAATCTAGCTAAAACTACTAAAAGAAAAGAAAAAAGAAAGAATATATACAAGCACCAAGCATAACTCTAGTCTAAAGTAAGATCACAACAATGATATTGATGGAATTCTTTAATAATTCTTTGATAATGGAGCCAAAAACTTTGTCGTGAGAAAAAAATTTATAAAAAACTTTTTCAACCTTAACTTCAATTTTATTTGCGATCTCACACGTAAGTGTACAGTATCAATTGTTATTATAGTGAGTTAGGTGTTGATTCCACAAAAAATTGTATGATAAAATATTTTATTAAATACTAAAGTACGGTGAACTCATCTTAAGCTAAAACAAACCAATGATGGAAATAGAATTTCAAGGGCGGCGTATGACATAAATCCAGCTCATGCAAGAGTTATTCTTAGCTCTTACAATATTTATTTAAAATGGTAACTCTAAATCCTTTAATAATAACCCCTCCAATAGAAATTTTTTTTTACCATAACTTTTAGCTATATATAATAAATTAATAATCAATGGCATGACTTTTCGGAATTGGCCCCAGAATTCCCCACCAAGGCCGGACGCGCGTATAAGACAACGCATGAGCTGACTTTTTTTTTTTTCGTCCGTTTTTAGAAAAACAAGTGCATGATTTTTATTGTATACAGACAGAAGCGTAGCACGGAAAAAGCGACCTTTACCACCGATATTGGACAAATGCACATATACGTCCACTATCGAAGCATGAAATGTTTTCAACTTTAATGTAGATCATATGTATAAAGGTAGTCCTACACGCATAACTCATTATTAACAGTAAATTCAGTTTAATTTAAATTTAATTATTTTATTGTAGTATATAATTTTTATATATAATGATTGCCTGATTAAATTTTCATTTATCGAAATTTCATACTTTGAGAAGTAAAAAAAGTAAATTTGAAATTCTTTATAAAAAATAATTTTTTTTATTAATGTTTTTACATTTGATAAATTTGAAGATCAATAAAAATACATCATTTTTTTTTTAAAATCAAATTAATTTTTAAATTATATCAAGTGTAAAATTTCATTAAATTAATAATACACAATAATACATTATATATAATTTAAAATAAATTGACTCTAAGTTTAGCAATTACATTGCTGTAGGATCAATTGTTTGGTTGACCAAGGTTTACATAGCCATTTTGAATTCTCGCAATTTTTTATCGAATTATTACTAATTAGTCTTTTTAAACGAAATATTCAATCTTTGAGAATGTTTTATACTTGCAAAAATTATTATGAATTCATTTCGAATAACCAATATTTAAGATTTCCAATTGTAAAGTTCGAGATTCATTGTCCACACACATGCACTTGGGTTGGGGGTCATTTCCTTTCCAATCCAGAACAAAAGACTTCCGAGTTCCGACCTTAGCATATCAAATCAAATTTAAAGTCCTGAAAAACATGTTCAGTATACTAAATAAATTTTGAAGACCGTTAAAACACTCATAAAAATTTTTATATATTAAAACCAAAGAGATTGCACTTCAATTTCTCCAAGGAAGAGAACAGGAGAGGGTAACGAAGAGACTAGAGACTGCTACTGCTACTAGCATTGCAGCTTACATTCAATTCGTTTACTTAATCCAAAATAATTTATTTTTATTTTTATATTTTTTAACTGAAATCAATTTTTTTGAAAGTCAATATTGTGTTGATATAATTAAAAATTCATTTAAAATATCATTTTCATAATTTTATTAAAATTTTTATAAATTTTTTTTAATACCCAAAAAAATTCATAAAAATTTAACAGTATCATGATAATTTATTTTTAGATGAATTATTATATCCAATTAATATTGACTTAAATGAAGTTGATTTTAGGTAAAAACGATGTAAATATAGAAAAAAATATTTTGGGTTAACTTGACTTACTTTAAAACTAATTTGCTTAATTTTTTTCTAAAAAATATTAAATTAATTCATGTGGAATTTATATTCAACTGATATAAAATAATTACCGAGTGCTTGCATTACTTTGATTATAAATGAATTAATTTAAAATATATAAAATATAATCATACTCTTGCATACACCCTAGGTTTTTTTTTTAAATTACACTTACTTTCAAGAATTCAAATCTACTCTTACTCCCTAATAAATAAAGTCTATGTGTTATTAGATGTAGATTAAACCATACTTAATTTTCCTGTGGCACCTTAAGGAAACGACACTACAACAGAAACATAAAAAAGCAACTAAACTTCAGTCATTTTTTAATTCAATCGTAAATTAGTTACCTTTATGTGGGCTCACAAAAATTGTGATTGATTTGTGACCAAAGCACTTCAGTCATTTTTTTAGTCACTTTTCAGTTGTAAATTGGAAAAGAAAATTAAAAATCAGTCATAATTTAGTCACCATGTGGTACTCATTAAACAGACACATTTAGATTAAAAATTTAAAAATCAATCACTTTTCAGTCTCAATTATAGAATAAAAACTTATCTGCTTCCTTTCCTTTGCCATTTTGGTCATCATTTTTTTCTTTTTGCTTCTACTTCGCCCCGAGTAGCCACCTCATTTGTACCAAAATTTTTTTTTCTTTTCTCCAATTCCAGTCAACTTCTCTACTCTCAACATTCGATTCCAGTCAACTTCTCCTCTTCAATTTCTGTAAGTACTTTCCTCATATGCATCATCTTCTGTTTTTTTTTTTATTCTCTTGAATGTCCTACCCAAGCACATTTTGTTCAAAATTTTCTCTATTGAATTGTTGTTAAAGATTGATGTTATGTTTGTATTTTTATATTCTTGTTAATTCAGAATTTATGTAATTTTATTAATTCAAATTTTAGGAATTTTATGTAGTTTTAGGATTTTAAGGATTGTTAGTCATTTTGTGAATTTTATGTAATTTATGCAATTTTAGGGGCATGTTAGTAATTGGCTGTAATTTTATTAATTTTATGTCATATTAGTAATTTTAGTAACGGGCTGTAATTTTGGTTATCTTTTGTTTGTAATTTTAGTAATTTTAAATAAATTTAGTAGTTTTATGCAATTTTAGCAATTTTCTACAATTTATGTAAATTGAGGATTTTTTATTAAAATATCATCTGGGAAATAGCTAGGGATGTAAGTAAATAACCTTAACCCGATATTCGACCCAAATATTGGGTTAGGGTTAGGTTAGGAAGTGAGAAATGCACATTTTGGTTGACCCAAACCCGACCTGATATAAAGTGCAAAAAAAAATAAAATGGATTGGTTCGGGTCCTACTCGAGTAACCTGAAATGACCCAAAATTATACTCAATCCGTTTCATATTAGCTGTCCATTTTACCTTTTTTGACTAAAGTTTGACTTAAATTTTTTTATATTAATATGAATTGAAAAAAATTCTAAAAAATGATATTTAGAAACTAGAATCTTTAAAATTTCATTTTCATATAAAAAGTTCATATTTTTTCGATAAATTTTAAGAGAAATAAATTTATAGATTAATTGCTGTGAATAGTAAAGAGGACAGCTTTTGTGAAACAGATGGAGTATAAACTTACTTAGTCACCAGCACAAGCCCAACCCAGCCCATAAAAGCTAACCCTAAACCACTCACTCACAAAATCCTCACACTCAAAAGCCAACACACATAGGAGCCCGCCTTCCTCCTCCCTCCATCGCACAACCTCCTTCATTCTCATTTCCCTCCTTAGTCCTCCTTCCATCGCACGGGCTCCACCTCACCTTGCCTCACATGACTACCTCTTCTCTCATCTCCCGTCAACCCGTCTCACCTCGCCTTGCCTTGCTCACCTGTCATCGTCGATCTCCTCCTTTGGGACGCCTTGCCTTGCCTTGCCTTGGCCAACACCACCTATCACCTTGCTTGCCTCATCATTGATCTCCTCCTCCTAGACGCCTTGCCTTACCTTGGCAACCATCATGCTATCGCCTTGCTTGGCCTGCCGTCAATCTCCTTCTTTCATATGCTTTGTCTTGCCTTACCTTGGACACTATTGCCTATTGCCATGCTCGCCTCACCGTCGATCTCCTCCTCCCAGACATGTCGCCTCACCTTGCTCGCAGTCTGCCACTAGCCACCACATTACAAATGGGTTGTTCAAGTTAACCCGAATCCAACCCTAAAAATTCAATTTAGGGTCAGTTCAAGTTGACAATTTTGAATTATAAAAAGCCCATCTTTTCGGGTTTTGGCCCGGATTTGACCTGAAATATGAAACTTTCACCCCTAGAAAATAGCGATTGAAGAATTCAATTATTAATTTGCAACTGACATTTTAGTCATTTTTTCCCAAATGTCCCCCACAAAAAACGATTGACACATTTAGTCGCAATTTAGTCGCTTTTGATTAGCGACTAGGACACTACTAAAAAAAATAGCATTTCCAACTGCCATTTCCAACTGCCAGCCGTTGGAAATGGACTGTTTCCAACGGCTGGCAGTTGGAAAATAGTCAGTTGGAAAATCATTCGTTGGAAGCTAATTTTCCAACTGCCCAGGAGTGAGCAGTTGGAAATTCCAACTGTCAGCCGTTGGAAAAAAAGCAGTTGGAGAATTTCCAACGGCTTTATTAATTTTTTTTTTTTTGGTTTCCAACTGCCTGAGCAGTTGGAAAAATTTCCAACGGCCTGGGCAGTTGGAAATTTTTAAGCCATTGGAAAATTTTCCAACG